>OX422214.1:95952907-97407907 GCA_949130495.1 Sambucus nigra
TAATGAAAAAATGAACCATTAAAACCAAGTTAGAATCGTTTGCTTGAAAACCCTGGAATCGCGATTTTCATTTGTTAGCCCAAGAAATTAGTTTCATTCGATATGAAACCAATGAACCATTACACTTTATTTCCTACGGTTCAATTCTTTACCTTTGTCCTGGGTAAATATAGTTCATTTCGGGCCTTTTGCAACGAATAAAGGATGATAACTTGGGGTAAACATCTCGCATGGAGTTTGATTGAATAAAAAAAATTGGCATTTCTTCAGTCGAGTTAATTATAATGAAATTATGACACTAACTCGTGGTCATTAGAGCGAATTAAGGACACTAACTTTGGGTAAACACCCTAAATGGAGTTTTTTTATAAAAAAAATTTACTTTGGTGATTCGGTAGGATCACCTCTAAAAATATTATCTTCCTTGGAGGCCCACAACGAACTGCTGTAAATTTTTATTTTCAGGTTTAGTTTTTTCTAGGGTTAAAAAACATTAAAAAAAACATAGTTTTGCAACAAAAAATATCTCAAATATAATATTTAGTCTATTTTCATTAGTTTTAGGGTTGCCACACCGAGTCTTAATACCTCCATTGGTTGTTGTAACTTCAATATGATAACTTCAATGGCTGAAAATCGTAACTATTATGTTGTTTCAATAATTAATATAGTAATATGTTGGTAAAGTTTATATAGGATTTGAATGGAAAGTTTATGTAAAGTTTGAGCGAAAGAATGGTTGAGAGAAAGATTATTTGAGAGAGAAATTGATTTGGGAGAATGGTTGAGAGAAAGTTATATATATATATATATATATATATATATATATATATATATATATATATATATATATAGAGAGAGAGAGAGAGAGAGAGAGAGAGAGACACACACATACACGCCATATGATCACTAGGGCTATAAAATAAACCAAGCTACTTGAGTTCGGATCGTGTTCGTTCAGAAAAAAATTCGTTCGAGACTAGGTCGTAAAATAAATTAGTCAAGCTTGAACAAAATTTTAAGCTCGTTATCCTATTGAGCTCGGGTCGAATTCGGCTCGATCACCAATATCCATACTAAACTAGTGTAAAATAACCAAGCTACTCGAGCTCGACTCGTATTCATTTTCTTAGATGCTCGCTCGAGCTTGGATCGTAAGACAAATGAACTGAGCTTGAACATACTTTTAGGCTCGTTTACATTTACAAACCAAGTTTGAGCAACCTTAAGCTCAGCTCGAGTTTTAGCAACCTTAAGTTTGAGCAACCAAGTTTGTCCTTAGCTCCAAGGGACTAAATATTAATTGTCCTTTTTTTAAAGGGTTTTTACCAATTAGCCATGTTTACTAAGTATGTAGTCTAATAGGCCCTACTTCTTTTTTGGCTCGAATAGGTCCATTACAAAAAAAAATCTGCTTCTTTAGGTCTTCTTTATAAGCAAGTAGTGAATATTCACTACATTTATATATAGGCCTTGTTGAAAAAAAATATTTTGATAGGATAAATTAGGAAATATTTTATGTAAATAAATTTTATCTATCAAGATCCCTATTTTAAATATAGTTAAATAATATTAAAATTTTGAGTCATTTTACTAATCCACAACATTTTTTTTATTTTATGTTCAGCCTAAGTCTTTTTTTGCCAAAAATAACCCTAAAAAGTCCTAACCCTATACTTTATTAAAATACAAACAATACAATAAACACATTTTTTTCAATTATATTTGTTTACTAGGAAAATGTATCTTTATGTTTTACAACGCCCAAAATAAAGAAAAATAGTATATTTTTATTAATTTAATGTTATAAAGTAAATATGTACATGTTGTTTACAATTTGGTGTTATAGATTTATGTTAAATGTACTTGTATAAAAATGTAACTATATATTCGATGTATTTAGCGTTAATTAATAAAAATATGTTGTCCATAAAATATAAAGAAGATTTTTGTGTCTTTATAGTAGATAACGAAAAGTCGAGGGGTTATCAACAAGTCTTCCTAAAATATAAATATATTAAAAAAAGTTTCTAAGAAACTTTCTAATCAATTAATTACTTTCAAAATAATTATTTACTTGAATTCTGTAAAGATAAATTAAATTCGAAAAAAAAACATCCTAAGCCAAATAGTTTAGGCTCTTTTGCATGCTAAACTAGCTTGTAAACGGATCGGATTCAGACTGGATCAGGCAAATTCAACTCCATATCCGTTTATGTTAAATGGATTCGGATCTGATTCGTTTATTAATCGGATCGGATCAAGCAGATCCAAATCCATATTCGTTTATTCGGATCCGATCTGATTATCCGATTATCCGTTTATGTTAAACTTTATTTGCAACATTTTTATTTTCAACTCTTATTTCATAAATTTATTTTGCAAATGTTCCAAAAAAATAGATAATGAAATAAAGAACTACTATAATATATATTAATTAAAAATATATTATATATAATTTATATGTATATGTGTGTGTATATGTATATATATATATATATAAATTAAAAATATTAATCGGATCGGATTATTAATATATCAGAATATATGAATTCAAATTCGTTATATTTAATAAACGGATAATCGGGTAATTGAATAATCAAATTTCACGCATTATTTATATTCGTTTAAATGGATCGAATTCGAATTCGAATTTGAATAAAAATTCGATTTATTGAGAGGCCTATGCTAAACTGTAGCTTGCTATAAAGGTTAAGTCAACTTTTGCTTTGATTTGGCCGCATATTTGTGTGTGCCTTGCCACGTATGCTGTTGGGTTTCTAAACGGTTACACAATATATAATTTCTCCTTTCAAAATAACCTAATTTTTGTCCTTTTTTTGTCCACCCCTAAGAATTGGTATTAGGAAATGTTGTTAGGACTGATAAATGTGGGCTTATGTATGCCAGGATGTGGCCCTTGATAAGGAGTCCAAGCATTAACTTTAGTTTAGGAAACCCAAACGAAATTCCCATTTCTTTTTCATCCACCTCTCTATATATATACAAACTTATCTTTATGTGTGTGTTATATAAACATCTTTAAAAAAAACGATTAAATTAATCTTGTCAAAATCATTTTTTTTATTTAAAAAAAAAATATCCAAATATGTCAGATTTAAACAGATTGACTTATTTTGATATTCATTTTGAGTTAATTATTAAAAAAAATCGAACTCAACATTTTTTTTATTATTCTAAAACAATTGGTACCCATAAGGTTGACATAATAAGGAGCCTATATATATATATATATATATATATATATATATATATATATATATATATATATATATACACACACACACAGAGTAGTGCACAGACGTGACATGTGTCACGTGACAGTAAACCTAGAAATTATCCGCTAAATTATACGCACACTCTCTTTGTTTTCTGGCTCATCGTCAGGTGACATCTGTCCGGTCCGCACTCTTAAAGTGCGGACTAGTCCGCCCAAGAGTAGTACTATATATATATATATATATATATATATATATATATATATATATATATATATATATATATATATACACACACACAGAAATTCTCTTGTAAGGAGTCCTTATGGTACAAATCTCAGTCCATACCATTTTTTTTAAATAGTAAAAAATGATTTTTTTTATTAAACTTTATAAATATGATCTCCACGGTGAAAAGATCATCTCCAATTTTTTTCGTCAAAAAAATCAATAAAAAAACCTTTGAAATGAGGTGATATATAAAACAATAGTATAAATATACATTTTCAACCATTGAAATATTGGGTCGGTGTCAGCTGCTTTATTGATTGAATTTTTTTATGAAACTTTATGGATATGATCTTTTCACTACCAAGATCATATCCATGAAGTTTCATAACAAAATTCGATCAAAAAGTGGATGAGATGATCGCCAACATTTCAACGATCGAAAATGCATATTTATACCATTTTTTTACATATCACCTCATCTCAACAGTTTTTTTATTGAATTTTTTGATGAAAAAAATAAGAGATGATCTTCCCACCGTGGAGATCATATTCATGAAGTTTCATCAAGAAATTCCTTTTTTACTATTTTAAAAAAATGGTATGTACCGGTCTGCACCATAAAGAGTCCTTGCAGGAGAGGGCCTTTAGAGAGAGAGTTGTCATACACATGAGCTTGACTATATATATTTTCCAGTACGGGATTAGCTTGCAGACTCTCCATGCGGGATATTTCTTTTAAATCCAAAAAGTATTTTTTTTCTGTGTCGTTAAAATATTTAGGGACTTGTAAAAAAAATCAACACAAAATGATTCTTTTTACTATTTTGAAAAAATGAGTCAATATTTGATATTTTTTAAGAAAACTAAAACACTCTCAAATATTGGCTCATTTTTTTAAATAACAAAAAAATTGGATTTTTTTTTAAATCTTGTACAGGAGTCCCACATGGTGAGTCGCGCACTTGATCTCTTATGTGTGTGTGTGTGTGTATATATATACACAGAATCCATCAGGTGCGGACCAAAATATCGGGTTTAATAAAATACCATCTCAAAACAACATTGTTTTGGAGTGTCTTGAAGTGAAATAGGGGGTTTTATTGTTATTTACCTTCGTTTTGACACAAAACTAGGTAACTTTAAGGTGGTCATCTAGTAAACCCTTATTTGGGTCACTAAGATTGGTTTTATATATATTTATATTTCAAATTAATGCATGAGTTAGTTTGATTGAAAAAATAAGGGGAAACACATCCATCCACGCATTCCGTAAGTACATCCACTAAAAAATAACTAATAAGTTAATCCACTAAAATGGAACATTCACAGAGTGAATGCATTATCCCATTTTGCTGGATTAACTTAATGATACCTTTAAGTGGATGTACTTACAAAACTTGTGGAGCTTGTTTGGGAGTTTTTTAGAGGAAGGAAAGGAAAGGAAAGTTTTATTAGGAGAGAAAAGAAAAGAAAGGAAAATTTATAAGAGAGAAAAGAAAGGAAGAGAAGAGAAGGAAAAGATTTAGGAAGGAAGATAAAATAATTTTCTTTTCTAATGTTTGGAAGTTGGAAGAAAAATAATTTTTTTTTAGGGAAATAAGATGCATTCTTTATAAAACTTTCCTTTCTCTCCATTTCTTTCCGATTTGGAAGGAAAGTTTTGGAGAGAAAGGAGGGAATTTTTTTAAAAAAATTCCTGTCTTTTCTCTCCTTTTAAATTCCCAAACAACGAAAAATGGTGAAACAACACTTTATCTCCTATGTAAACTCCTAAATGATGGAAAGGAAGCATAATTTCCCTTCCTTTATTTTCTCTCCAAAATAAAACTCCCAAACAAGCTGAATTTCTTGTAATTTCACCCTCACACAATTTGTTGCAGTTGATTCAACTCTCTTTCTTCAAGTACTTAAATGGCCAAAAATGTGAGGGTACAGCACTTCTAAGAACCAGCAATGGAAAGTGGATGGTTAAGATCAATGGCAGGCGTATTATGGAAGACGGTTAGTTAAATTTTGCAAAAGAAAACTGTTTACAAGTGGAAGATTTCTTGGTTTTGTGACAACCCACTCTATATAATAACGGGTGGCCAGCCCTATACTACAATAAATCAGGTATCTCAGATGGCACAGTCTCAACATCAACTGACAATACTAGAATATAAGGCTAACTACCTGAAATCATTTAAAGTGAATTGCCAAAAATTTAAAACTTTTTATTTAACAACAACAAAACTAATAATGCAACTCAACCAACAATATACATCTAACTATGATGAGTGAAATATGCAAACTCTATTAATGTACAAGAGTGCAATACAAAGAACAAATAAAATACCCGAATATGCTGTCAGGTAAAAGACAATACAATAATCTGAGAAATGAAATATGAAAGTGTTAATCTACAACACTTGAATATTAACTCAATGTACAACTGAATCCTAGTCTAGATATACAAAGATAGGAATAGACTAAAACAAAGTGCCGCAACAGTCCGCTACTGCCACGCTCCACGAATCCTGAATGGATGAACATCTAAGGCGTCCTTACGGAGGAACACCTGAAGTAGTACAATATATACATGCAGGAGAAAATATAAACGGGTTAGAGCCCGAGTTTGAAAAATATTTTATAGCAAGTGTATTAAAATGCATAATATTTATAAATGCATTATTACATGATTAAGGTGGAATCGAACTCTCCATAAAAATTCGACTCACCTCTCATCTAAGGCGCGCACTAAGCGTATGCACGTGATCTCCAAATGGATGCCCGATTCTATTTTAGATAAGAGGATTCTAACTTAAAACCCAAAAGAAGTATTTAAGTGAAGTCGTCTAACCTATCTCCCAATCTACACTTATTTCAATAATTTATAAGTTATATACATTAAATTTAATTTAATAGTTATAGTTATCTTTATAATGTTCATTTGTTGAACATATAAAGTTGCATGATCCAATCATGACCACATCAACACACTACATCAACATTCTCATTTACTAGAATTTTATATTCTAGTGATGCCCTTATAAGGCATGAAACTATATATATATATATATATATATATATATATATATATGAGTTATTAGCATCATGAATTTAAAGACTAAACTCCTCTCAATTCTCAACACGGCACTGTGTTTCGTGCGTGGGACGTCTCGCCGAAGCGAAATCCAAACAAGGAATCCCCCCGTTACACTACTCCTGACCGTATTAATCCTTGAGGCTCATTATGCCCTCAATGAATGATGCAAGTAACCCAATTTATTATTATCCAGTTTTAATTAATTAATATTCCCAATTCTCAACAGTACACGGCGTTTCATGCGTGGGACGTCTCGCCGAAGCGAAATCCAAACAAGGAACCCCCCCGTTACACTACTCCTGAAACTGTCGATCGTTGGGATAGGTGATATATATATAGATAATTATGAGCATTAAGGACTAAACTTATCCCTAAGTTCCAACATTACATTGCGGTTCCTGCGTGGGACGTCTCCCCGAAGCGAAATCCAAACAAAGAACCCCCCTGATACACTAATCCTGGCAATGTAGGCCGTTGAGGTCCATTATGCCCTTGATACCCAAGTACAAACACAAGCAATAATAACCATCCAACTGAGCTATAACTCGAAGGACGCAGGCTCATATGCTATCATCTTCCAGTTGCCCATATACATAACAAACTGGGGCCACTTGGTGGGGTTCAACGACACCCACCTCGTGATCTACTCACGCACACAACGTCCGGTAAGCAATCATAGTTCCTAACCGGCAAGTGAGAGCGACACATACCCACGACCTCTCACCCCTAAAATAAATAAATGTATATCACATATGTCATTTGCTGACCACAAAAGACGACTATGACCTGGGGAATATCTACATCCTGCTTTTCTAGTCAGGATGCTCACCCTCTACGCATGAAACTTCCCAATGATAGCAAGGAGGGGGTATGCTTAACATGTATATACACCATCATTTAAGGTATACATACATCCCACATAATAAAGATATACCATTATATAAGGTATACCTGCAACATCTTTTTCATATTTATAATGCGCTCTTTGGCGCAATTTGACTAACATCATTGTTTAGTTTATTTCTCTCAAGATATACTAATCATCAATTCTCACACATTTTCCCCACCTAGCATACACTATACTATTTCTCACTTGAAGCTCACATGTCGCTTCTAATAATGAATTGTCTTTCAATTTTATTTAAATTAAGAATATTCTATATCCTAATGCCCCTCAATTAGCATTTCTCATTGTGTGAGATATCTCCCAAATCAATCATCAATAAGAATATTTCTATATCCGTATACACATCAATTAACATTTATTATTTTCCATTCATAATAGGGTTCAATTTATTTCATGAACCTTTCAAAGTTATCCAATTTGGGATTGGATCCTAAGATCCCTTATCTCTAAATTCTTCTTATTGTTTCATATGAATATGATTATCGCCAAATAGAGTCTCCAATAAAAGTGGGCTTCCCCACTTAGAATATACCATAATATCTAATCGGTATTCCTCAATTTTAGTCAAAATGACTCCAATTATTTCTTTTAAGGGAAACTCTCTAAAAGTCTCCAAAACATACTCCAAATATCTCCTATAGAGATCCCCAATCGATAACCTCGAACAAAACGGGATAAAATTCCTTTTAGAAAAATAATCCCTCAAAAGCCCTATTTTCGAATCGATTCGGCCAGGAAGGCGAATCGATTCGGGTCATCAGACCTGGGATTCTGTCTCAGGCCGAATCGATTTGGCGGGAGTCCGAATCGATTCGGTCACTCAGACCTGGGCACCTGCATATTCCCGAATCGATTCGGCTAGGGGACCGAATCGATTCGGCCTACCTGGAGGCTCGAAAATGGCTACTTTTTGTAAGCCTAAAATACCCAAAATTCATTTTTATTATTTTCTCTCCATTTCTCTTCAACCCAATCACAAATATATCATTAATATTCATCCTAGAATACATGTAAACTAATTTCTATCCTCAAATCAAAGATCTACATATTAAATCCAAGATTATATCCAAAAGTTGGGTTTTTGTTAAACTAAACCTAAAACCCAAATATCAATCCACAAATCATGCAATAATTGGTACACAACAATTACTTAGCAAGTTTAATCACTTGGCTCAGGTTCGTAGGGTCTAAATTCGCCTTGAGATCGCGTATTGGCCGAAAATCTCCACTTTCTCTCTCTTTTCTCCTACCTTTTCTTTTTCTTTCTTCTTCTCTCTTTCTTGGGAGAAATATCTCCCGTAGGCTTTTTTAAGCCTAATCTCCCAAGATACACATCTTTAAATGATAATACACGCTTTAAATGACTCGGTGACTTTAATTTCGAGTCAAACGGTCCTAATTTATTTCTGAACCTAAATAGACCCCAACTACAGTCATTTCGACTTTCTCGACCCTTCCAGACACTATGGTACCCTCAGAATCGACATTCGACACTCTTTCGAACAACTTCAAATTATGACCTCAAGTGCCAATTTAATTATTTCTCCAATAAAATATTATTTATTTCTCCTAAAATAAATAATTCCCAGTCTCCAAGTCCTCGGGTTGTTACAAACTTCCCCACTTACAAGAATTTCATCCTCGAAATTTTAGCTAAGCCTAATTCTCCAAAGCTCAACTAGTTCTAATATACCCATACTCACTAATCCTATCTCCAAACTTCTAACTTCCCACGACGAATTTATTTTATTTATTTTATTTTAAGTTGATTATGAATTAAATGAAACCAATTTCCACAACAAGGGCGCCCATACACCCTTTATATTTGAGCTTTGTGCTCATAGCAATCATAATGAGGCTTTATTTGCCTCCAAAGTTCCACAATTTCATAAATATAAATAATGCTAACATTTTAATATATTAAAATTTTTTGAATGGTCTAAGAAACAACTCCTCTCAATTCCTGAAATTTGCCACTTTCGTGCGGGGGACGTCTCTCAAAAGCGAAATCCAAACAAGGAACCCTCCCAATACACTACTATGTGGCGACGTCGGGGATTGAGAGTTTGTTAAATCCGGACTAGGGTTTAAAAAGTTAAATTTTATGAAAATCATTTTGAAAGGGCCCGAAGGCCGATAAAGGTTTTATTTTAAAAAAATAGTTTATTTTGAAAACGGTTTATATATTATAATATAATATAAAATGCCTTATGTACAACACAAGGTCTTTTAAATCATCATATATATAACAATATGTAGCTCACAAATATTATCATAATCATGAGCTAAAACTTTACCTGCGTCCCATCAATCCACAGTCTCAACTTTCAAACATAAACAACATCTTACATCATCTCAATATATATAGCCTTTTTATAAGGCTCATCCATATCTGGAATATATAACAATCATATAAGTCTAACATGACTATATAAAAAGAAGTAGCTTTATCATTACTACTTATCATCATTACCATTCTTACATTTACCACAAGGTTTAAAAATCTTTTTGAGCACCTTGCAAAATCACCTATCCTTTTACAAAATAATAGAATAAGAGCCTATCTTGCTCAAAATTCCCCTTAGGGTCATTACATTCCATCTATTAATATAATAGGGCTACAGTACTACCCATTCATAAATATCTCCCATACGATATTTCCAAAACTCATTTTAGTAATTATCCTATTTATAAAGGAAAATTAACTTACATTACCCATCTCTAGTCCGATTGCCCATCCTTATAAATGGGCTCCCAAACAAAGTCCCCCGGTCTAAAACGGCCTCGAATTTGCTGTAGGGGTTGCACTTCCAAAATTTCATCAAACTGTGGTCCTTTACCTCTTTGAGGACAATCTCTCTTTTTATGACCTATTTCTTTACAAAAGAAACACTTACCCACAAATCCTTTCTACCCACTCGCATTACTGGCACTCTATGTGCCAAACTTACTTGACGAACTCGAATCTCCAAAGTTCTTACCCTCTCGCGAACGAAGACGATATTCATGACACTTTAATAGTGCCGCATTCACTACCTCATCGAAAGTCACTAACCTAGGAATCTCTAACAAATGTTGTTGGATTTTCCAATCTAAACCTCGAACAAACTTTGATATACGCTTCTCTTCCGTATTTACCTCATTAGGTACTAATTTCGCCCATCTAGAAAAATTTTCCTCATATTCTGCCACTGTTCTATTACCCTGAAAAATCTTCATATTCTGAGTCGGGGAAGGAAAATACCTTCGATCAAAAAGTTACCAAAATTTTGTTATAGGTAAGATATCTCTCTGTTCAGATGTGGTGACAGGCTCCCACCAATGGAGAGCTGCACCCGATAACCTAAAGGTGGCTAAAAATTGTTTCTGCACCTCACTACACTCAACCATACGAAGGTGCCTCTGTATACTATTCTTCCATTGACTTGCAGCCATTGCATCAACTCCCCCTACAAACTCGGGAGGATGCCCCTTACTAAAATCTTCCTTCACTCTCTCCCATAAAGACAATCCTAAATGGGGTGGGGTTGCTCAAGCGACAGATTGCTGAGCCATCGTAGAAACGGCAGCAGTTACTGCTTGTGCCATAATATTGACAACATCATCTGTAGTCATGTTCCTTTGAGGCATTTGGGGTTGCCCTTTGTTTGCCCTGACTGAACGACCTCCCTTCGGTGGCATCTGAAACAAGAACAATTGTATCAGAACGCCTTTCAAATATTTTTGATTCACATAAAGATATGGACGTATGAATATAATCGTTCTAACAAAAAGGCTCTATATCAAGAACGCTTGCGGAAGATCGTAGTAACGCACACAGATCCTAAGGACACTAGAACCTGATGCTCTGATATCATCAGTGACAACCCACTCTATATAATAACGGGTGGCCAGCCCTATACTATAATAAATCAGGTATCTCAGATGGCACAGTCTCAACATCAACTAACAATACTAGAATATAAGGCTAACTACCTGAAATCATTTAGAGTGAATTGTCAAAAATTTAAAACTTTTTATTTAACAACAACAAAACCAATAATGCAACTCAACTAACAATATACATCTAACTATGATGAGTGAAATGTGCAAACTCTATTAATGTACAAGAGTGCAATACAAAGAACAAATAAAATACCCGAATATATTGTCGGGTAAAAGACAATACAATAATCTGAGAAATGAAATATGAAAGTGTTAATCTACAACACTTGAATATTAACTCAATGTACAACTGAATCCTAGTCTAGATATACAAAGATAGGAATCGACTAAACCAAAGTACCGCAACAGTCCGCTACTGCCACAACTCCACGAATCCCGAATGGATGAACATCTAAGGCGTCCTTGTGGAGGAACACCTGAAGTAGTACAATATATACATGGAGGAGAAAATATAAATGGGTTAGAGCCCGAGTTTGAAAAACATTTTATAGCAAGTGTATTAAAATGCATAATAATTATAAATGCATTATTACATGATTAAGGTGGAATCGAACTCTCCATAAAAATTCAACTCACCTCTCATCTAAGACGCGCACTAAGCGTATGCACGTGATCTCCAAATGGATGCCCGGTTCTATTTTAGGTAAGAGGATTCTAACTTAAAACCCAAAAGAAGTATTTAAGTGAAGTCGTCTAACCTATCTCCCAATCTACACTTATTTCAATAATTTATACGTTATATACATTAACTTTAATGTAATAGTTATAGTTATCTTTATAATGTTCATTTGTTGAACATATAAAGTTGCATGATCCAATCATGACCACATCAACACTACATCAACATTCTCATTTACTAGAATTTTATATTCTAGTGATGCCCTTATAAGGCATGAAATATATATATATATATATATGAGTTATTAGCATCATGAATTTAAAGACTAAACTCCTCTCGATTCTCAACACGGCACTGTGTTTCGTGCATGGGACGTCTCGCCGAAGCGAAATCCAAACAAGGAACCCCCCCGTTACACTACTCCTGACCGTATTAATCCTTGACGCTCATTATGCCCTCAATGAATGATGCAAGTAACCCAATTTATTATTATCCAGTTTTAATTAATTAATATTCCCAATCCTCAACAGTACATGACGTTTCATGCGTGGGACGTCTCGCCGAAGCGAAATCCAAACAAGGAACCCCCCCCCCCCCCCCGTTACACTACTCCTGGCACTGTCGATCATCGGGATAGGTGATATATATATAGATAATTATGAGCATTAAGGACTAAACTTATCCCCAGGTTCCAACATTACACTGCGGTTCGTGCGTGGGACGTCTCCCCGAAGCGAAATTCAAACAAGGAACCCCTCGATACACTAATCCTGGCAATGTAGGCCGTTGAGGTCCATTATGCCCTTGATACCCAGGTACAAACACAAGCAATAATAACCATCCAACTGAGCTATAACTCGAAGGACGCAGGCTCACATGCTATCATCTTCCAGTTGCCCATATACGTAACAAATTGGGGCCACCTGGTGGGGTTCAACGACACCCACCTCGTGATCTACTCACGCACACAACGTCCGGGAAGTGATCATAGTTCCTAACCGGCAAGTGAGAGAGACACATACCCACGACCTCTCACCCCCAAAATAAATAAATGTATATCACATATGTCATTTGCTGACCACAAAGGACGACTATGACCTGGGGAATATCTACATCCTGCTTTTCTAGTCAGGATGCTCACCCTCTACGCACGAAACTTCCCAATGATAGCAAGGAGGGGTATGCTTAACATGTATATACACCATCAAATAAGGTATACATACATCCCACATAATAAAGATATACCATTATATAAGGTATACCTGCAACATCATTTTCATATTTATAATGCGCTCTTTGGCGCGATTTGATTAACATCATTGTTTAGTTTATTTCTCTCAAGATATACTAATCGTCAATTCTCACACATTTTCCCCACCTAGCATACACTATACTATTTCTCACTTAAAGCTCACATGTCGCTTCTAATAATGAATTGTCTTTCAATTCTATTTAAATTAAAGATATTCTATATCCTAATGCCCCTCAATTAGCATTTCTCATTGTGTGAGATATCTCCCAAATCAATCATCAATAAGGATATTTCCATATCCATATACACATCAATTAACATTTATTATTTTCCATTCATAATAGGGTTCAATTTATTTAATGAACCTTTCAATGTTATCCCATTTGGGATTGGATCCTAAAATCCCTTATCTCTAAATTCTTCTTAATTTTTCATATGAATATGATTATCGCCAAATAGAGTCTCCAATAAAAGTGGGCTTCCCCACTTAGAATATACCATAATATCTAATCGGTATTCCTCAATTTTAGTCAAAATGACTCCAATTATTTCTTTAAAGGGAAACTCTCTAAAAGTCTCCAAAACATACTCCAAATATCTCCTATAGAGATCCCCAATCGATAACCTCAAACAAAACGGGATAAAATTCCTTTTAGAAAAATAATCCCTCTAAAGCCCTATTTCCGAATCGATTCGGGCCAATTCCGAATCGATTCGGGCCAATTCCGAATCGATTCGGCCCAGTGAATCGATTCGGCCTAGTGAATCGATTCGGCCAGGAAGGCGAATCGATTCGGGCCTGGGATTCTGTCTCAAGCTGAATCGATTCGGCTGGAGTCCGAATCGATTCAGTCACTCAGACCTGGGTACCTGCATATTTCCGAATCGATTCGGCTAGGGGACCGAATCGATTCGGCCTACCTGAAGGCTCGAAAATGGCTACTCTTTGTAAGCCTAAAATACCCAAAATTCATTTTTATCATTTTCTCTCCATTTCTCTTCAACCCAATCACAAATATATCATTAATATTCATCCTAGAATACATGTAAACTAATTTCTATCCTCAAATCAAAGATCTACATATTAAATCCAAGATTATATCCAAAAGTTAGGTTTTTGTTAAACTAAACCTAAAATCCAAAATATCAATCAATAAATCATGCAATAATTGGTACACAAGAATTATTTAGCAAGTTTAATCACTTGCCTCGGGTTCGTAGGGTCTGAATCCGCCTTGAGATCGCGTATTGGCCGGAAATCTCCACTTTCTCTCCCTTTTCTCCTTCCTTTTCTTCTTCTTTATTCTTCTCTCTTTCTTTCTTTCTATTTCTCTTTCTTTCTTGGGAGAAATATCTCCCGTGTGCTTTTTTATGCCTAATCTCCCAAGATACACATCTTTAAATGATAATACATACTTTAAATGACTCGGTGACTTTAATTCGAGTCAAACGGTCCTAATTTATTTCTGAACCTAAATAGACCCCAACTACAGTCATTTCGACTTTCTCGATCCTTCCGGACACTATGGTACCCTCAGAATCAGCATTCGACACTCTTTCGAGCAACTTCAAATTATGACCTCAAGTGCCAATTTAATTATTTCTTCAATAAAATATTATTTATTTCTCCCAAAATAAATAATTCCCAGTCTCCAAGTCCTCGGGTTGTTACAGGTTTTTAGACATGAGAGGAATACGGTGTTTGATGTTATTGTGTTTGATGCAACTTCATCCGAAAGATAATTTCCATCATCCTTGGATTTTATTTGGGAGATAGCACTAAAATCCCAAGACTCTGCTTTTAAGTGGAACTCAACTGGTAAGTTAATTTGGCTAATATATATACATTACTAATTTTTTATATTGGACTTCAATACATTTTTATCGGTACATTTTTTGTTACTAAATGTCTCTATACATGAAAAGTTCGCGACTAAAGGTGATCCTTGGTGACATTTACTGACGAAAATATACTAAAGTCTAATAAATGATTAAAATGCATTAAACTCCAATATCAATAATTAGTAATGTATTAAGGTGAAGAAAAAAAAAACTATGAATTTTCTTTCGGCTTCAAAGCAATTTTTTAAAGTTTTGCTAGTTCTTTGAGGTCTAGTACTTCTTGGCAATGCATTATGTATTCAAATTTTTACTATTTGCAATTTGTGATGGAATTTATAATAAAATGATCTTATTAACGAATTGCTAGAAAAATGTCGCTAAAATGTTCTGATAAGGGCTGTTTGTATGTGGGATTCAAGCTTTTATTTCAAAATAGTGATCATGTTCATGTTGCATTTTTTTTTGTTTACTAAGATGTAGTGTACTTTCTTCTTTTCAATTAGAAGAGTACAAGTTTTGGCAATCTTAACTAAAGCTCAAATTTTCTAGGAACTTTTTGATTATTTGGGAGTCATAAATTTTTAGGATGGTAACAATGACATCAATTTTTATTACATATTGATCCTTATTTGAAATTAAGGGGTCAATTTGATTCAAATGCTAATTCTCTTTAGGGTTGAAAAGTGGTCCTGCAAATCTAGCCTTGGCTCGTGTGGAAGCAAAATCTTGTTCTTTTAAACTTGATCATCCTTATTTTGTATTCACTATGAATCCACATAGCCTTGGGTACAAGATGGTAAGTGTCTGGATTACTTTTTACACACTTAATTTGTTTTTGGCCCCCCGACAACACCCCACCCACCCACACACACCCCACCACCACCACACACCCACCCACATCACCCCACCACCACCAAAATAAATAAATTCACTTATTGGACTTAAACACCTAAAATGGTCATAAATGTTCATAGACAATTGCAAAAGTTTATTTATGATCATTTGGGGGGTCAAACTCCAAATACGCCCTCCACCCCCAAGAAAAAAAACGAACGGAGATTAAGAAATTGTGGTGTTTTTGATATTTATTCTATTGCAGTACATTCCCAAACACTTTGCGAGGTCAAATGGTCTAAACAATAGACAATGTGAAATGATTATTAAAGATGAAAAAATGTCATGGCAAGTAAGATTGTGTTACCATGTCGATGGTCAAACTTATATTGGAAATGGATGGCGCTCTTTTCATGACACGAAGAAACTAAAGGAAGGGGACACTTTTGCACCTGAGCTCGTGGAAAATGGGGAGAAGCCTGTTATGCATTTTCATTGTAAGTTTTTTTCTTTTCATGTTAAAATTACATGAATTTCTTCGTGCACAAAGCATAAATGGCATCTCTCTCTCTCTCTCTCTCTCTCTATATATATATATATATATATATATATATATATATATATATATATATATATACGGGTTCAGCGGAAATTGCCTGATTTAAAAAAGACATACGTAATAGTATGATAGAAATTGTTTTTGGTAGGGTCAACAAATGAAATCCTTATAATCTTTAGAACGTAGTATAATTGGGGATCGAAGCTCAAGATTTTCAAAGAAAGTGAAGTGTAACTTTGTAATGGATAAATCCCTATACTTTCTTAGCTCATTCCAAGAGAAATTTCAGGACTCGTTTGATAGAACAGGGTGAAATTAGTTTACATGGAAAACAAACCTTAAAACACCCACCCCACCCCTCCCCAAAACCCCAAGAATTGTTTCCATGGAAAATTATCTTTTTGTGCTCGAGGTACTAGTAAATTTGTGTAAGTTGGAAATTCCAAGGCAAAATCAAACAGACCCCAAGTGTATTCATATATATTAGTGTTTTAATTATATTGTTGTTAAATCCATGTTTTCTTTTATACCAGTCCGAGCTGTTTGTAGCTGAATCGCATATCCTTTTTGTATCATAATGTTTCCAGAAAAAAATGTGTTGTTAGTAAAAGCAGCAACTTTAATAGGAAATAGCACCGTAGAGGCTGGAGGTTTGGCATAATTTCTATAGTAGGAAATAGCCAAATAACTATTGTGGCGTTGTGGGGGTGGAGGGTGGAGCCAGGGCAGGCTTAACCTTATTTTAAAAATGAATAGTTGGTCTATCTAAAACAATACAATATGTTCCACATCAAGAAACAACGTCCTAATTTTTAAACAATATAAAATGGAAATTCTAGACAGAAAATAAAATTACGGAAACAAAATAATATATAGTAAGTGCTGAGATGACCCCCCCCCCCCCCCCCCCCCTCCCCAACCCACCCACCAACCACTACTAATCATTATTTGTCTTTAAACACCCTTTTGTTTCCCTACAGAATTTATCCACTGCAGAAACTGAAAAAGAAGTATCGCTAAAGGTCAAAATGGTGGCTAAGCTCTAATACTGATAACTGAATGGTAGCGAAAGTAAAAAATCACTCCTAAAAAATAGAAGTTTCGTATAGTCGAATCAGTGTTGCCCCCCGTTGCACTCCGAATTAAGCTATTCATGGTAGTTGTTAGAATTTGATGATTTATGATACACTGATTCATAACTCAATTTATATGAATCATGTACTGAACCTAAAATGAACATGACGACGCATAGTACTTCTTACGATTCACGATAAGGTTCATACGATTCAATTGTTAGATATATAGATTCTTGAATCACATATGGAATCTAAAGTAAACACGTTCATATTTAATTTGATTCTTTTATGGACTAAGAAGAGAATCTCAACCGGATCTGACTTCACTCACGCTTTAATTTTTTATTTAAGCATTCATTTAGTTCATTTTCTTTGAGAATCATTTTGTTAAAAACAAAATATATCTTAATAGTCGGCATCTCTTTGACTCTCAATTCAGAATTATTTATGTTATGATATGTGATTACTGATGCATTATATACTTTAATTCACAATATTATTCTCAGTTCATAGACTTTTGGTTCATGATACGATTCCTGGTTTGAAACTATGCATTCAGGTGCATGCCATTGACTCTTTCATTTCAAACATAGATTTCCAATTAGTAATCATGTTAGATTCTGATTAAAATAATGTATGTAGACATTTTCTTTTCAGTTAGTATAGATTACAAATCTTTATCAATATTAACTAATGGATAATTAGAAGATAGTGATTTGTGAAGTGTTCTTTGATATGGGTCCCATTTGATATTGAATTGATGACCGTCTTTTCAGAGTCAAAAAAGATTCTTAACAATCCACGCAGGGCTCTTGCAGAAGAAAAATCATTTTCGTTCAAATGCAATCATCCTTTTTTAGTATACACTTTAAAGCATTACAGCCTTGCAGGGAACAAAATAGTAAGCAAATCTATTTTTATGCTTTAATTTTCCTAAAAAGGAATATACAAAGAAATTCTAATGTTTTGTGATAGCGGTTGTATTGCAGCACATTCCCAAGGACTTTGCAATGTTAAATAATCTAACCAATAGACAGTGTCACATGTTAATCAAGGACGGTAAAAGTTCATGGAAAGTAGAATTAGGCCACAAATGTGAGGGTCAAAATTTTATTGGAAATGGATGGCATTCTTTTTGCTATGCAAAAGACCAGAAGAAAGGAGACACTTTTTCTCTTGAGCTCGTGAAAATAGGGAAGAAGCCGATTATGCACTTCCATTGTAAGTTTTTCTGTTTTTCTAAGCATACTTTCTCATTAATACACTCCTGAATACATACAGTGGGGTCAGCTAACAGTGCTTAAATTGAAAAGAGATAATAATACACGTATAATGAGAATTTTCTGGAAGAAGCACTCCCTTTACTTTAATTATAATCAGAGTAATGGACTAAGATATTGCAAAAACATTGTTGTTCATGCCAATACAAATGTAATTTTTCACATTTGTACCAATACAAACATTGGTACTAAGGTTAGCCATTTGTAAAAGATGAAGTTATATTTTATCCAAACCACATCATGTTGTGAAGTATTATATCATTTAAAATCCAAAAGTACCACAACAATCTTCAATGCCAGTGAAATATCACCCCACCACCACCACCACCACCACCACCACCCATCACTACCTCACATACACACAATTTTATTCAATTCCCTTCACACGGCTAATGACATATATGTACCCCTCGTGTCAAAACACTAAGATCATCCCATCGTAGTTTTAAGACATTGGACCAAAGACACCATGTTTCACCAATAACAAAAAAAATTTAAACTTGATGTAGCTAACACCCTCCTAAAATGCCTCTTATTCTATTTATTGAACCCAATGCTACCACCATCTCCACATTTAGTAGCGTGTTCCAGATCTCACGTACCCTTTTAGGTTACTTTAGCCTCTTAGATCTCCAAATCTTGCTTCCCACTTTTGCTTTTACAGAATAACAAAATAACACAAAAATGAGACATGAAGCAACAAAGTTTTGTTGATGTGTTCCATCCTAACCAAACTTGCAAAAACTTGGGTACTTCAATACTAAATTTAAATAAGTAATAAAACAGATTATCTGTTTATGTGTTTTTTGGATGTGCCATATACAATATATAAATCTTCATACTACTAAAGACGATAACGTCCCAAGTAAGCCTAAGCCCAATGTACTGCATACTGAGCATAATAACTTACCACATACCTGTATGCACTAAAGGAATCCATATCCCAGACATTGTGACGTTAAGGGATAAGGAGAGATATAAGAGGGCCAGTCGGTTATAGATAATAGGAAGGATAGAGTTTGTTTTGAATTTCATTCATTTTATCTGTCTTTAGCATATTTTAGTTTATTTAGAGTTATCTTAGGTATTTTTATTTATTTCCTTAAATATTTGTCAAATTTCTAGTTTAAAAACCTATAAAGAAAGGCATTTCTAGTTATATTGATTCATTTAATCAATTACCAGATAAATTTTTTGTGTTCTTCTTTTGGTGTTTTTTGTGTTTTGGGTGATTAACTCCTCTAAGCTACATCGCATTGGTGCAACCATTCCAGATCACCTCCAATATATGCACATGGAAACGAGTCGTAACTTAATGAGGATCCAAATACGTAGGCCAAAATATGTACAAACAACCACCAATATTAGAGAACCATGGGTGGACAGGGTGCGAATGCAGGCCTGAGTAAGCTATGAACCATGGGTGGACAGGGTGCGGGTGAAGAGCATGGGTGAGACAATTCGATGAATCAAGTCATTACTCATTACTACAAGAATTTAATGTGGGTGTGAGTACAATAGGATTTCTGAAGAATATGTGCTTCACAGCTTGTGTGGAATAATATGTGAAGCATCCATATTTATTAAATCCACTAGATTTGGGTTGTCAACCAATTGAATCCAAAACTGGATTCAATCCAGAAGTAAACTATATTTTAAAATTGGCGGATTATCCAATTATCCATTATTAAATTGATTGGAAATGGATATAGTTTAACTATCGATTATTAAATACGTCTTGTTGCAGGCGGCTTGACAATGTTTTTTTTTATTAAACTTGGGTACCTCGCTAATAGTCAATTTTCACCTATAAATTGGGTCTTAGGAATATCATAAAGTGCGAATGTAGAGATCTTTTTGTTGTGCAGTTTAATGTGAAAATGGTCGGGTTACTTTGCGGTTAAATGGACGTCATTAATAAAATTTAGCTGAAAACAAAGTGTTGTGGATTGAGAAGGAACTAAGTATTTGCACGAAGGATACAACCCACGGATTAATGGGTTGGATTGGACCCTATAAAATTGAGAATTGAACTAGCATATCGAATGAATTAAATTTCAGAAAAATAAAGTAAGAATAATCTTAAAGATCATGTTGTCTTGTACATTATACAACCTTCTTGTTGTCATAGTTGCATCGATATGTTCTAATATTACACGTTTTGTTATTCCCAAATGTTGCGCTAAAGCGAGACTATCTCTAGCGACCAAGACGATAAAAAACTCACTCGAAAATTTTATCAAACACTTGGTGTACGGAAAACACCAAAGACCTTGTTCCGTAAATGATCTAGTGTGCAAACTCCCAATCAATTCAACCAAACGTTAATGAAGAGATAATAAGAACATACAAGCAATCATCAAGGCAAAAGAACAACAATATACCATGGTTCACCCAAATTTGGGCTACATCCACCAAGGAAGATTTCTTCTTTCTATATAGATAAATGGAGGAACCCAAAGGTTATACACACACACAATTTATCTCTCTTAGAAAGTCACTCACAACCTCACAAGAACTCACCCCTCAAATTATCTCTCTATCCCTCTTTGCCTTGGATTAGTTCTCAAATATGCCCACTCTTCCAAAACCTAGAAATAACACTTGTATTTATAGGTTTTAGCCAAAATGGCAAATTTGTAAATAAACCAGAACTGAAAAAATAGGAGATCCAAAACCAACAAACTCTAACTTGGCGATCCTGACGATCCAACCAATCTTTAGAATGCTGAAATTGAACCCGCTTGAAGATCGTCCCACCATCTACCAAGCTAATGCGATTCCCCTGGCAATCCTGACGATCCAACCAAACTCGAAATACAAACATCGAATCCGCTCGAAGATCATCCCGATGTCTAATAAGCCATTACGCTCAACCCGACGCTAAGCCACCCCAAACTTCAACCATGAAGTGAGATACCGCAAGTCTTCACTCCAAGACTTCAAATGACTCCACCCGCCGAGGAACCAAGTTATAAACTAAGAACTCTTAATCTCATGAATCTGAATGCTTCCCATGTAATCATACGGTGAAGCTTGCTCCTCATGTAACTCGGTGAGTACACCCCCACGCAATAGATACAACGTACACCCTTTTTACACGAAACATTCAAACACATCAACACCATCTTCCACCTTGAGAAATAACCACGGATGAGAGGGAAAATTCCTCACCGCCCACACCCTCCAAATCGCACCCTCGAAAGATTACCAAGTTTTTGTCATGAAAAATTCCCGTTTGCCAATGCTTGCAAACAATAATTCATCGACCTTCGTTAAACTAGTTACACACACCTCGAATCCATCACAGTCCTAAACCTCCTTGATTCCAATTGGCCAATGAATGTGTGAAACTAAACCGAGTCAACATCACCCATTGGCTGTGGAAGGGGACTTCAATCCATCCCCTCTACTAGTAGGTATTCTCCCATCACTACCGTCTATTCTCGAAAAGCTAACACCTAATGTCTCTACTTTGTTCACAAACGAGACATGCCTCAAACGTTCGATCACTTGTACACACAGCTTCCCCATCTTTCTCTAAGTCTGGTCTCTCTCTCCTCACCCCTCACGAGGACCATACAACCGCGTGTGACTTTTAAGACTCCACCCGCCACCGACACCTGGCAACCCTTGGAATCCAAACGGCTAATGGATATCAAATTCTTTCGCAACTTTGGGACATAGGCCTCACCATCCAATGTGCGCTCCACCCCATCGAACATCTTGAATTTCAACGTTCCGACACAATGACAACCTTCTCTCGTTAGCCAAAGACATGGAACCTTTTTTATTTTTTGTGAAAGTCTCAAAATATTCCCTCTTGGAGAAAATGTGATCCGACGATCCTGAATATAATATCCACTCATCTTGGGAAAGAGAGTTAACTTTGGAGATTGTGAGAAGTTCTCCAAGTTCATCTTCATAATTCGCACTCACTACCGTTGCCCTCTCGGAATCAACCTTGCCCTTAACCTTGTTGTTCCACAAAGGACATTCTCGAATCAGATGACCCCATTCATGGAACTTCTAGCATTTCATCCATTTACCACCAACACCTCTCGATCTAGGCCTACTACCGTCATTAAATACCCAGTTGGAGTTCCTCCCGCCATTTTTCCCACCTCCGTCTCTCGTCGTAAGGCCTTCATTATGGGAATACCCGTCACCTCTACCTTCCTTCTTTCTCATCGTGACATGAGATTGAATATATCTCACAACCTCGTTGCATCGGAGCGTAGACTTCCCAAATATGAGAGTGGTCACAAAATGCTCATATGAATCGGGTAATGATGCAAGCAACAACAATGCTTGATCCTCATTAATGAATTGAACATCTATCCGGTTCAAGTCATTTATCAAGGCATTAAAAATGTTGATATTCTTCATCATATCCACACCCTCCTTCATCTTAAGTTTGAAGAGTTTCTTGAGGAACAATTTATTTAACAACGACTTTCCCAAATAAATCTCTTCTATCTTATTCCACATGCCTTTAGTCGTGGCCTCCGCTATCACGTTATTCTATACATCATCCGTAATAAGAATCTCAATACACGAAGCCTCTATTTGATCAATGTCAATCCACTCGGCATCGGTCATGACTACCGGTTATCCCTCTATCCCTAACAATGCTAATTACAACCTCTGTTGGATAAGAACGCATCGCATTCGTCTTTTCCATAACTCGAAATTGATCTTCTCATCAAAAGCCTTCATTTCCGTCTTCATTGAGCCACTCAATCCATAACTCGGATCCCATCTCTTAAAGCCTCCGCTCGTAGAGGTTGATTCTTGAGTACTCTCCACATTTTCTGTCATTTGGAACAAAAAGAAAAGCTATGCCAAAATTGCCAAAATTGATTCAACCTCGAACCAAAATACCGGGCAAACAATGCAACCAAAGCTCTTATACCACTTGTTATGCTAAAGCAAGACTATCTCTAGCGACCAAGATAATAAAACTCACTCAAAAATTTTATCAAACACTTGGTGTGCGGAAAACACCCAAGACCTTGTTCCGTAAATGAACTAGTGTGCAGACTCCCAATCAATTCAACCAAACATCAATGAAGAGACAATAAGAATATACGAGCAATCATCAAAGCAAAACAACGATATACCGTGGTTCACCCAAATTTGGGCTACATCCACCAAGGAGGATTTCTTCTTTCTATAGATAAATGGAGGAACCCAAAGGTTCTACACGCACATAATTTATCTCTCTTAGAAAGTCACTCATAACCTCACAAGAGCTCACCCCTCAAATTAGCTCTCTATCTCTCTTTGCCTTTGATTAGCTCTCAAATATGCCCACTCTTCTAAAACCTAAAAATAACACTTGTATTTATAGGTTTTAGCCAAAATGGTAAATTCGTAACTAAACCAAAACTGAAAAAATAGGAGAGCCAAAACCAACACCAAATATTTTGGTGGCCAATACCTCTGCCGAAAAATAAGTAAGAAATGACTATCCTTTGGTGGTTAGCACTAGTCTCTTATATTATGGTTACACTGTGGATCCCAATATCATGCATTTGCATAACTTTTTCGATATTTACCTATATTTACATGTGAAATTCATTGATATTTGATGTCTTCTTTGTTATTTGTGTATTTTGTAATTGTATATAGTCAACAAATAATATACTTGTAATTTATGGGATTGATGAATGAGGAGGGATATTCAGATAGAGATGGACTTTGCTAATCCCCCAATAGATTTTGCAACACCTAATCAGGGGCCACTTCTCAACCCGAGCTTCCTTAAGTATAACGTTTAACATTTAGGGAGTACAAGTATTTTGTCTCATTTGTAAATTTCTGTTTTCATTCGATCCTAAATTTATATTTTTTTAGTTGTTGGTCTTGTTAAACAAAACATGGAAACGAGGAAGCGTGAAACTAAGTGGTTAGAATTTGAATTTTAAATGATCAAATCGGTTATAAGCGGTTATGGAATTATTCACAATTTTAAAAAGACATGGGATGTGTGAACTAAAACTTTCAAAATGGGACTAAACCCTAAAAATATATATTATTTACTGCCAC
The DNA here is from genome assembly GCA_949130495.1 of Sambucus nigra. Lineage (NCBI taxonomy): Eukaryota > Viridiplantae > Streptophyta > Magnoliopsida > Dipsacales > Adoxaceae > Sambucus > Sambucus nigra. The sequence goes on from OX422214.1 coordinate 95,977,828, forward strand.
TAAGAGGCTTGGTTCCATTATGAAGCTTCACTTTTAACTTGGTTGAATTATTATGAATGTAGTGTAACTATTGGATTCATGATTGGTTTCATTTCGATTCTCGCATCACGGGTTCGTTTGGCCCATCTATTTACTTTATCCCCAACCCCAACATAATTGTTTTTGTAGTTGTTAAAGAATACTATTTTTTTTACTTGACCCCGAGATAATGGTATATAGAGAGAGATACCACCCTAGATAACATAATTTTGATATTTAGACCGTTTGTTTTTTATGCATTAACCAACTTATCATTCTAAAGTAAATTTAAATATTGAAAGTCGATATCTCCATATATAACAGTATTTGATGTGGTAAAAGAAAAAAATATAAAAAATCCCAAGATATTATTATTATGTTTTATTTCTCTATATCTCACATTTAAATTCGGGATACAACTGTTGATACCAAATTTAATCTACTGACGTGGACCAATCATATGAAGACACGTGGCTATCTACATGGCAACAACAAGCACTTCCGAGATGATCACACGCTCCGAGGAACAGACTTCTCCGAGGAACTCATACGCCCCGAGGAACAGACCTCTCCGAGGAACTCTTGAGTACCAGGAAGCTCAGGCGGTCCGAGCTGCATCTCGAACAAAGCATTAATAGCTGGATAACCAACAGTTCTACTGGTTCATTAAATGCTTATCATTTAGACGCATACACTTGAAGGGCATTAAATGTATTACCCTTTCATATGTATATCATTAATGTATCACCCTTTCAGATGACAGCCTCAAGGCTATAAATATGTTGTACAATCCTCATTATAAGGGGAGGGGAGACCGAATCCAGAACGGAATTTCTTGTAATCGAGAATTCCCAAACACTCAGCAATAAAACAACAGTGGACGTAGGCCATTCTTATAAGGCGGAACCACTTTAAAATCTTTTGTCTCATTTATTTATCTGTGATTGAATTATTAGAGTGATCTAATTTTTTACATCAACAACAACATCTATCATTATATAACCCAAAAATGTCGCATTCAAACTAGGTGCATGAGAGGACTTAGAGTAACCAAGCCTCTTGGCCCAGTTGTATAAGGTTGTTACTGGGACGGTCTTGGGGTGGATTGAGTTTGGTCCCCGTTCGATCCCCGACACTGTCAAAATAATGCTTGGCCAGCGGAAGCCACGAACCGCGAATGGGGATTAGTCGAGGTGCGCATAAGCTGACCCGAACACCTCGTGGTATGCTACAAAAAAAAAAGACGACTTTGACAATCATGAAGATGAGGAGAACATTTCATACTCGGTTATTTCAAGTTCTTGTGGTTTTGAAAGTTTCAAATCAACACATCACTCATGTTAAGATCTCAACAGCACAATCTTAGTTCCTTTTTCCAATGTTCAAATTTTACATATGAAATTACCAATTCAAATTCCAACAAACTATAAAAACTCATAACCAAATGAGGCGTAATCTCTTTGGTCATCAATATTATTGGGATTAGGGGTGGTTAACGAAACACGTTAATGTAAAGGGTCAAATTAAGTTGATATTTTTTTGTTCATGAATAATAATTCAAATTCAATCGATTTTAAGTGAAACCAATTTGCAAATTATAGTAAAATCGAGGTGAACCAGTAATCCAATCAAGAAAAAACTAAATGGGTTAATTTAATTAACCCAACAAATTTGTAACTAACTTGATAACAATTTCACCCTTAACTTTACTCCATTTTTCACTTTATTATTTGAACTTTCATTTTCTACACTTATCCCCTCAACTTTCAAAACAGCTTCGAATAATCCCTTATAACTAACACCAATAACTTTTTGGATAGAAAATTTATCATTATTATTCAAGCTTTTTAAATATTTTTCCTACTATTTCAGATTTTTTGATTTCTTAATATTATTCAAAAATTTCAAATGTTGATCCAATGATTTCAGTTTTTTATTCCAGTATTTGTCATGTTATTTATTCAAACTTTCTAAATGTAATTGTTTTATTTCCGGATTTAGAAAGAAAAAAAATTCAATATTTTTTACATTTTTAAAAAGTTCAAAAGTTTGGCCAGAAAATTTGGAAAAAAAATAATATTTTTTATATTCTCTAGAAGTTCAATATTTTTTACTTTTTTTATTATAGGTTTCTTTTCGTATTTTCATGTATTTATATTTTTTTAGTATTTAGTTGTTTTCTACAGTTTTTCTTTAATTATCAAAATTTAAACTATATATTTGTAATTTCTAAATGTTTTAAATATTTTTTTGAAAATTTCAAATGTTCCAAACATATTTTTAAATTTTGAAATGAAAAAAGAAATTAAATTAAAAATATTTCATTTAAATTTTAAAATATTTTTCTATTATTTTTTAATTTCTTTGAAATATTTTTTAGATTTTATTTTTTAATATATATTTATTCGTGATCTCTAGATTTTTAATTTTTTTTCTCTAATTTCGAGAATTGTTATATGTTTTTTATAATTTTTTATATTTTTAAATTTTTTGAAAATGAATTATTCTCTAATTTTCAGTTTTTAAACTTTATATTGGTTTGGACAAAAAAAACCTCATGTTTGTAGCACATGGCCACTTTTTCATCTAAAAAGTTAATGGTGTAAACGATAAGGGTTTACTAGAAATTGTTTCAAAAGTTGAGGGGGTTAAATGTAGAAAATAAAAGTTCGGGTGATAAAGTGAATAATGGTAAAGTTGGGAGTAAAGTGTAAGTAATCAAAAGTGAATTATGTTACATATGGTAATCTTGTAATTTTTTTGTTTCTACTTACCTCAATCGTGTATAACTATTTCCCTTATTTTATTAAAATAAATTATAAATACTAGGATATGGCTCCTCGTATTGTTATTCTACATTGGTATTAAAAAAATTATCGAACTGAGAGTCCACTACTTTTTGAGTTGTTAAAAAAATTAATAATCCATTTTTTTACATGATCAACTAACCAAATTCAATCATGCTGAAGAAATGTTGATATCGGTCGCTGATTTAGTGTATTCAAAATCAATACAAAAATAAGAGAGAGACTCTTAAATCAGATTGAGGGAGTATAAGAAACATTATTCATTTTTTCACGGAGAAATAACCCTTCATTTGTATAATTGTTGCAAGATATGCACCATCACAAATGTTTTTAAATGAATAATGTGATCAAATTTGAATTTTGATGGTTAACAATTGAATTTTGAAAGTTTTAGGTATAGAATTTATATGTTGAGTTTTGGGGTGGAAACAAACATGTACCAAATAAGAATAGGTAATTTCACTTAATCCATCGGGTTTTCATCCCGGTCTACTCCTCAACAAAGCGGATTTGTGAATAATTTATACTAGTTAGGGGTGGGTTTAGTGGGGTGGGTTTGAGGTTGGTTCAGGGCTATGTGTCAAATGAATCGTCTTGCCCCGTTTATACATATTTTTGCAAAATAATATATTACAGTATATATTTTACAAGAAATATTTTTAGATAAATATCTTTACGTTATATTTTCTCCATTATTAATATTACAATTTGGTAATCACGGTAATTTATTTATGCGTCATTTTATATATGTAAACATATAAGTTCACAAAATAAAAAATGTTCAATAATAGCGGCTCTAGTCAGTCCGATGTTTATAGAAATTATTTCGGGATGGGATCGTGTTTTAGAAAATAAACCCCTTTTCGATTTCAAGACAAAATGAGTTCGGTGATTTTCTAAACGGGCTAAGTTCGTTTCTTGCAACATTCAACCCACACTCTCCCTGTGTGACACCCCGCCTAATAAATACCCTGATTAGTCCTATATCAAATTAAACAGGAATCTCATTTGGTTTATTCTTAGCATCACTGTCGTTAAGTCATTAATTACTAACCACCTAGTCTTTTATTAAGCTGATGCCAAAGTTTATCTTTATTAATCCAATCCAGCCAATATACTAGGAAAAGAAATTTACTAATACAAGAAAGAAACTAAACATGGCACAAAGTAAGTACAAGAGTTTGTCAAACAACATCCACTACAAGCACTTCACAAAGTGCAAGTATAAAGGTGTACCGATACATGCCAAGACTGAATATAGAAGTACAAGCCCAAAAGTACAACTAAAAAAGTCCCTATTAAAGATAGAATGAGAGAAACTTTTACATAAAGATCCGCAACAATCGACATAAACTGTAGCTGCGATCGCCAGGTTCATTTCTTGCAACATTCAACCCACACTCTCCCTGTGTGACACCCCGCCTAATAAAATACCCTGATTAGTCCTATATGAAATTAAATCGGAATCTCATCTGGTTTATTCTTAGCATCACTGTCGTTAAGTCATTAATTACTAACCACCTAGTCTTTCATTAAGCTGATGCCAAATTTTATCTTTATTAATCTAATACAACCAACATACTAGGAAAACAAATTTACTAATACAAGAAAGAAACTAAACATGGCACAAAGTAAGTACAAGAGTTTGTCAAATAACATCGACTACAAGCACTCCACAAAGTGCAAGTATAAACTTGTACCGATACAGGCCAAGACTGAATATAGAAGTATAAACCCAAAAGTACAACTGAAAAAGTCCCTATCTAAAGATAGAATGAGATAAACGTCTACACAAAGATCCCGCAGCAATCCACATAAACTGCAGCTGCGCACTCTGTAGGAAGGATCAGGCTTGGCGCCCCTGTGGTAGGACACCTAAAAGGTTTCTAAAAATATTTTATAGCAAGGGTTAGAACCCAAAACATTTGAAAATATTTAGCAAGTGTATTTAAATGCAAGAAATAAAAATGTGTAATACCCCGTATTTTTGTGATATTTAATTATGGGATTAATTGAATTAAATGGGTATTAATTGGAAATTAATCCGGATAAAAATACTAGCGAGATGCGAGTTGGTATTTGATTTTAATGAGTATATATGGCTATATATGAATATTGAATTATGAAACTTGTCGTGAGATTGAAATACAGCAATTTAGAAATTTTGTTGGAACGCGTGTGATAGTCGCGTCAGGAATATTATTATTTAATTAAAAAGTGATTTTATTTCTATTAACCGTATGGTCGTTTTGAGTGCGCCAACGCGTCCGGAAGGGTCGAAATAATCAGAAAACACTAGCCGGGGGTTTAGTTTGGGTCCCGGGGCATTTTTAGGCCATAACGGCAACGTATGAGGGTAGTTTGGTAATTTTGGAATTTTGGGAATTAAAACCCACGAAAATTAGGAATTAATATCTGATTTGGACTTTACCCACTTAACCCACTAACTACACCTTATGACCTAATGGGCTACGGGGGTTATTAGAATTAGTTCCAAGAATTTCCTAAGGCAAACCCTAGCCACCATTGTCACCTTGGAGAAGAAGAGCTTGTAGAGAGAAAAGAGAGGAGAAATCCTGCACTTAGAGAGAGAATAATTCATCTTCAACATCAAATCAGAGAAATACATAAGGCAAGTGGTTTAATTTACATTATTTTGCAGTGAATGCTTCTTCCATGCTTAGACAATTCTAAAATTTCATTTGTTTGGGAGATTGATGAAAACCCATAAAATTGGAGTTATAAATTTAATTTTGGATATAGGTTTGCATGTAGAAACGTTATTGGAGGATTGAACTAAAAGAATTACTACTTTTTGTGTTATAAAAACGGATTTTATTAGGCTCATTGATGATCTAAAATTTCTAGGGTTCATGTTCTTGAGATTGGGGAAAAATGTAGAGTTTTGATGATTTGATGATGTTTAGGAAGATTTGACTCTATATAAATGTTTAGTTATGACCTATGAAAGTTTGGTATGGATTAGAAACCTTAAAATAATGTTGGGACGATTTTTATGTGGGATTAGATGTGAAGAAAAGTTGGAAAAACGAATTTGGAAAATCTGGGCTCGAAACTGGCCTCTCGTTAGAAGACCTGCCCAGGTCGTTCGAACGAGCTCGTTCGAACGAGTTGATAGTTTGAGTTCTAATGAGGAGGTTGTTCGTTCAAAGCCTTTCGTTCGAACAAGATCTCGTTAGAAGGCCCACTTAGTTCGAACGAACTCTCGTTCGAACAGCCTCGTTCGAACGAGACTTCTAACAAGCTGACAGTTTAGCCTTTTTAGCCTGTTTTGATTCCGCGTGTCCCGTAACCTTGTTTAAACGTAGGAATAACACTTCCTTGATGATTAATTGATATATTTGGGATATAATGAGGAGTAAAACATAGAAGGTGATGTGAACCAAATGGAAATTATGGATTAGGATGTGAGTATCTATTTACAACGTGAGAACAATTGACGGCCCGAATAATTATATTAATCGGGAATATGTAAATTGTGTAACATTATGTCGGTACGAGAATGAGAAGTGTACCACAAATAAATTACGGTAATTTCTAAGATGTGTGCATACTTAGAATATGTATATGATTTTATGTGTATGACATACCTACCATACTTGCTATCACGGGAGGTTTACGTTCACTTAGGGCCTTCTAATCCTTGTGTTGCCCGGATTTAGATTGGTACCTCGAGAACATAGGTCAGAGAAGGACTTATTGGGATGTTAATAAGTCTGCTGATCGTGGGAGCGTAGGTATGTGCGTGACCCACGTGATGTGACTGTGTTTGCCTCCATTGTTTGTTATTGTTGTTATCTGAGTACGATTCCTGAGAGATTCGGAATGCGTGATCCTTATGTACGTGATGTACCGGGATGGATAGCAGAATATGTGTGCGCCGCAGCTTAGTCTTGGGGTGCTTGTAATGTATATTCATGACGTGAATAATATACACATAAATAATGAGAACTTTCACGTTGGTATTGTGAGTATAATTATGGTAATGTTTTGAGAAAATATAACGGGATAACCGGTAACGAATTGTATTGCTAATAATTGAGAATCCGAGCTTAAGTAAAGCCCTTTATCTAATTGATAACGTGAGAACGTATAATGGGAATCGAGTAGTAAGGGGTAGAACTTATTATGGTTTGGTTAGATATGTATGTCACTTAGATGGATACGGTACGTTAGGAGTGCACAATTAGTCGAGAGGTGAGTATTTCATGTGAGTGCGCGTCCTAACATGTATTTTGCATTTATTGTTTTAATGTTATTAAAACACTTGCTATTTTTAAATACTCTCCACTTTCGGGCTCTGACCCATTTGCTTTCAAATCTATTTTTTTGTACAAACCATTTTAGGTGCCCAGCCACAAGGACACCATGCTTAGGATACTCATTCAGGTGACGAGCTGTAGCTGTTTGTGGAAGTTACAGGACTTTGCTAGTAGACACTTCATCTATCTTGCTCTATATTCAGCTTTCATCAGTTGTAGGGCATGTCGCCCATTTCTATTAGAAACGTTTCCTATTTCAGATTTTCAGACTGTTGGCATGTAATTTAATTCAGGATACTTTGTTTTACTTATTTCAGTTGTGGGATTGTGGTGAGGAGTTTTCCTCCGAACTTATTATTGTTATTGGTTACTCTATTATTTCGTTATGGTGAATGGATTATGTTGTTCTTCCATTATTCTTTTATTTCATGTTAATCAGATTTAATTTAAAATTTGGCAACTTACTTTTTTAATACTAGGTGTTTAGTTGTAAGGACATTTTTCTCATGTCCAACATGTTACATTTGTGTATGTCGTACGCCGCTACATTTGGCACGTCACCTCAAGATGTCACTCGACGGCCTCAATCCGAATTCCGGGAATCAAGCATTCAACATCTCCATTAATATGTCCCACATCTGCCTCAACGACTTCACGGTCCACGATTTTAGGGACTTAATGCAAGTGGTACGCAAGAGAAGTCAAAACAGTGAAAAAAGGCACGATAGGAGTGTTCAAGGGCATTTTCGTAATTTTACATCCATAGTTCGAAGGTCTGGTCAACTGGAAAGTTGAAGAGCTCGCCGCAACGAAGATACTAGAAAAAACGGCACCTCAATCCGAGCTACGGTGAAGGAGTTATGACCTTTTGAAGATAGAAAAAATTCCTTAAAGAATGCTGTTTTTTTTTGTACGCTGGATAGAATTTTAGAGTTTTAAGAACATGGGACTCTTCATATTTTTTCCTATAAATACCAACTTCGGGGGAGTTGTTTTGCAAGACTTTAGAAGACGTTTTTGAGAGTCCAAATTACTCTAGTCTTCATATTTTTGAGTCCCGAGACTCATGTTTTGATTCGCACAATTGCCAAACCTTTGTGAATCTTTTTGGTAACCCAAGAACACAACTTTGGTTTGTTCAACTCTTGTGGAGAAGCCATTCTCTTCTTCATTGCTGCCCTCCTGGAAAGGGAAAATTCCAGCCGCCGACATAGGAACCGACACCTACGGGTAATTCTGTGTCACACTGTTTCTAGTTGTTGCTTTGAAGGTTTATCGAAGACACCATGCGTTACACTTGTGGGCGATTATCAGGTTGTATGTAAGTCAATGGTCTTGTAAATTCTTTAAAGTTCTAGAAATAAAAGGTTTTGCCCTTCGGGGATTTTTCCTTAACTTTGTGTCGCATGCTTTATATTTGATGGGTTGGTTTAGATGCATGTTTAAGGATTGAATTTATTTGGTTTAAAAGTAGACGCTAGTTAAATAAGGGTTACTTGGAAACTTGCGAGTTATTTTTTTAATCGGTATCACACAGTCGCATACGACGTTTTTCAAATTGGTATCAGAGCGGGTTACGCTAATTTATCGCGTGATCCTGATTTTCTGAGGATTTACTTTCTGATACAATTTATCTACTCACGTTTTCAAATTGATATCAGAGTGGATTACGCTAATTTATCGCGTATTCCTATTTTCCGCAAAATCGTGTGATATTGATTTTTTTTGAAAAATCAGTTTTGTGAAAAATCGCAATTTTTTCAATGGAACGCCCGTTTAATGAGGAGCCTATTTTTGAAAAAGTTCACGACCATGCTGAAAATTTAAAAATTTTGAATTTGAAACTTTGCAAAAGAATTAAAGTTTTGGAAAAAGAAAATTCTCATTTTAAATCCGCGATGGATCTTTTGCAAACGGTTCAAAATCAAAGAGATTTTTATCGTGAAAAATTTATTTCCTTGGACCATGACTTTGTTTGTTTAAAATTGTCCAAGAAGGAGAGTGATGAAAGGGTCCTATTTTTAGAGAAAGAATTGGAGGACCTTAAAAATTCGATGGTTTGTGTTTGTGCCAAAGTTGAAAGAAATATTTTAATCAATGAGTTTGTGGCACGTGAAGAGACTCTTAGGGAAAAGTTTGCTTTAATTGAGGAGGAGAGGGATACCCTTTTAGAAATTGTTGAAAATTTGAAAAAGCAATCCCTGTCTTGGGAAGAGTCTAATTTGTTGCTTGAATCAAATATTTTGAAGTTGAAAAATGATTTAAACGAATCAAGTAGGTTTGATTGTGATGGTAATGGCTCATCTTGTTCTCCTGCTTCTAGTGTTAAAGCCAAAACCATTATTTGTTTTAGAGGGTCAATTAATCCCAAGGACATTAGAAAAGATCACACTTTAGGTAACATTCCTCCCGTTTACACATGTTCACATTGTGGTAGGAAAGGTCACCTTAGGAGATTTTGTTTTGATCTTGGAAGATGTCCTAGGATGTCGAAGTCTAGTGTTACCTTGGTTCCTAAATGCCCCACACGTTGTTTCACATCTATTTGGGTAAGGAAATCACTTTTGGATACACTAGATTTTAGACAAGTTGATTCCCGGTTGCTTGCACATGATTCTTCACTTGCCATATCATATAGATGATTGTGTTTGCATGTTTGTCCTACACTAGTTGAGGTTTCATGTTATATATTTGCTAGTGTGTTGACATGTAATTTCTGTATGTATTATTTTTTTTTAAAAAATTTTGAAAAATACAAAAAGATTTTTATTTTTTGTTTGCACCGTTTATGGATGAACACTTTGGATAATCGAGTCACAACATCATTTCATTTTTTTCATGTGACTATTTGATAGTGTTTTGAGACAATAGGTCAATTCATCCTTGTGCTTTATAATGTTTGGAGTCATTAAGATGTAATTAAGTGTTACTTCCTACATGTTTGACTCACTTTATCCTTTATTGCACACATGCACGGATTTATTTGATTACTGTGCTTGCCTTATCACATGTTGGTTGGGTGTTTTCACTTCAATCCTGCTCTTAAAACGAACCAAGCGCGATAAATTTTGATAATGAAAGTGTCCATATAAGAACCGTTTTGTGAGTTTGTGTGCTTTGTTTTCAACAGGGAAGGACTGCGAAAGGTTCATTTTGCCTTTGCGAATACTAAGCCACCGTTTACATTGGACCTAAAAAATTGAGAAATTTTATTATCCGGGGTCCAAAGAGGTTTAAAAGAGCCCGAAAAAATTCAAAGGCAATAAAAAGAAATTCATGCCAAGTATGGGCCATTTAGGTTTTTGCACTAATTCTCCAAAGTTTGAGAATTTAGATTACCTCTAAAAGATAATATATATATATATATATATATATATATGAGGGAGTTTGGTTGGCGAATTAAAACGGGTTTGCACGTCCTTGAAAATGCGCTTTATAGTTTTGGACGTTATTGGTGTGGAAATCACTTTGACTTTGATTTGTTGATTTGCATAAGACGATGTCATCTAAATTCAACAAATTTTTTACACCTAATGATACTTTTGATGCTCATTCGTTAGGGGTACACATATGCATCGTGCACATATGATTGATCGAGTTGATTTACCTATCGAATGTGTTCACACCCATACATTCCGTTTCCATGACTTGGTTGTTTGAGTCTAAATCCATGGTGTGATTTTTGTATCATATTTGTTCATATTGGTATCCTATCTTTGTATGAAAATTTGAAAAATCAAAAAATAGTTTGTGTTTTTTTTGTATACCATGACACCCCGATTTTTCTTGTTTGATTCATTCTTCTTATTTGTCTATTTGAGGACATCATAAAAAGGGGGAGAAAGAATTATCTTATTCTGGGGGAGTTTGAATTTTGGGGGAGTTTTTGAGATTTGACCTATGCTTATCATATATTGGTATCTGTGTTTATCTCATTTCAAACTCAATACGTCACTTGGTATTTTTCTTTATCTCATGTGTGTAGGTACTACATTGATGATCTCTGAATTGCACACCCTGATGAGAAAAGATTTGAGATTCCTGAAGATTTGAAGAACAAACGATGAAGACTATTCATTTGTACCTTTTCCAGTTTTGGATTCATGGGATGGTAGATTTGTATAGGCAATTTCATATTTGATAATTCGGATTTTTTATGTATGTACCGGCATAGACATAGGGGGAGATTTGTAAGGACATTTTTCTCATGTCCAACATGTTACATTTGTGTATGTCGTACGCCGCTACATTTGGCACGTCACCTCAAGATGTCACTCGACGGCCTCAATCCGAATTTCGGGAATCAAGCATTCAACATCTCCATTAATATGTCCCACATCTGCCTCAACGACTTCACGGTCCACGATTTTAGGGACTTAATGCAAGTGGTACGCAAGGGAAGTCAAAACAGTGAAAAAAGGCACGATAGGAGTGTTCAAGGGCATTTTCGTAATTTTACATCCATATTTCGAAGGTCTGGTCAACTGGAAAGTTGAAGATCTCGCCGCAACGAAGATACTGGAAAAAACGGCACCTCAATCCGAGCTACGGTGAAGGAGTTATGACCTTTTGAAGATAGAGAAAATTCCTTAAAGAATGTTGTTTTTTTTGTACGCTGGATAGAATTTTAGAGTTTTAAGAACATGGGACTCTTCATATTTTTTCCTATAAATACCAACTTCGGGGGAGTTGTTTTGCAAGACTTTAGAAGACATTTTTGAGAGTCCAAATTACTCTAGTCTTCATATTTTTGAGTCCCAAGACTCATGTTTTGATTCACACAATTGCCAAACCTTTGTGAATCTTTTTGGTAACCCAAGAACACAACTTTGGTTTGTTCAACTCTTTTGGAGAAGCCGTTCTCTTCTTCATTGCTGCCCTCCTGGAAAGAGAAAATTCCAGCCGCCGACATAGGAACCGACACCTGCGGGTATTTCTGTGTCACACTATTTCTAGTCGTTGCTTTGAAGGTTTATCGAAGACACCGTGCGTTACACTTGTGGGCGATTATCAGGTTGTATGTAAGTCAATGGTCTTGTAAATTTTTTAAAGTTCTAGAAATAAAAGGTTTTGCCCTTCGGGGATTTTTCCTTAACTTTGTGTCGCATGCTTTATATTTGATGGGTTGGTTTAGATGCATGTTTAAGGGTTGAATTTATTTGGTTTAAAAGTAGACGCTAGTTAAATAAGGGTTACTTGGAAACTTGCGAGTTATTTTTTTAATCGGTATCACACAGTCGCATACGACGTTTTTCATTAGTAATCATTAAAATATTTTCGACAGTGATGCTATTAACTGAACCAACTTGACATTTTGTATTAATTTAATAAAGGAGTAGCTACCCGGTATTTAATTAGTCGGGGTGTCACAAGTGGTATCAGAGCATCAGGTTCTAGTGTCCTTTAGGATCTGTACGGCTTATTGTGTTTCCGCTGAGCTTTCTTTGATGTAGAGCCCTATATTTTAGGACTGTTGTATTCTTTTGTATATGTTACGTTCTTCAGCTATTTTGAGTTTATAACTGCGAACTTATAAACCTTATTCTTGTTTCAGAATGCCTCCACGATGTGCACAACGGGTTTCCAGGGATACAACGCTAGAACCACAGCCCGTACCAGTTCAGGGGACGATGAACGCCGTCGAGGTTGCAGCCATTGTGGCCCAGGCGGTAAATGCCGCACTAGCCGTAGTTCAGCAGGCACCACCTCAGGCGCCAGTAGCCGCGCCAGTTCAAGCACATGCATTCCCGTCTGCTTGGGAACGTGTACGTGATGCTTTTTAGAAAGCACACCCTCCGGAGTTCGCAGGTAGCTCCGATGTTCTGGTATCTAGTCAGTGGAGGAAAGACATTCAGCGGCACTTGAGGATGTATGAGTGCACCGATGTCCAGAAGCAGATACTAGCTACCTTTAAGCTAGTGGGAACTGCACTGCAGTGGTGGGAGTCTATTACCACCGTGGAGGAGAGAGATACTCTCACTATCCAGGAGTTTTGGGTGCGGTTCGACCGCAAGTATTTTTCGTCGGCTGTTCACACGGAAATGAGGAGGAAGTTGATGAGCCTCAAGCAGGAGGGAAGGACTGTGGCCAAGTATGAGGCCGAATTCACAAATCTGTTGAATATTGTTCTGGACGAGATACCGACAGAGGAGAAGAAGATACAGAAATTTACAGACGGGTTGACTTGGAGGATCCGTCAGCATTTATTGGGGAACCTATGGTTGGCCACTTATTCTGATGTGGTTAACGCTGCACTGTTACACTACCAGGATCACCGCTTTCACATGGCTGAGGGCAAGAGATTGGGAGAGTCCAGCCATCAGGGCAGGACTGGAGGACACGGTGCCAGTGGGGCACCATCTGTTCAGGGGCAGAGACAGGGCAACAGGGGGATCACAAGAGGTTCAGATCGGGAAATTTCAGGCATGAACAGGGAGGTTTCCGGCAGGGCCATCAGGGTCCGAACGACCATCAGGGCCAGCAGGGTCAGAATGGCCAACAACAGTTTCAGCAGGGCCAGGGGAGGAACGGTAACGGCCACCAGGGCCGGGGGCAGCAGGGATAGAGAGGGGGGACTTCCCGGGGAAGTGTTACGTTTGTGGCAAGACTGGCCATAAACGCCAGGACTGTCCTGATAGGGGCAGGGCCGCGCAGCAGCAGCAGGGTTCTCGACATGAGCCACAGAGGCCACTTTTTCCACCTGCCCTCCCAGCTCCAGCCCAGGTGCCAGCACTACCAGCCATTCCAGCAGCTCTAGTGCAGCAGGGGCAGTTACAGTATGGACGTGTCTATAACGTCCACCAGGCAGCAGCTCCACAGGCTCCACCCGCGATTGAGGGTATGTTTCCTATCCATGGTACTATGGGTCGGGTTTTGTTTGATACGAGGTCAACGCATTATTTTATAGCTACACATTTTGCGAAAGCCTTAAGGTTGTTAGCCACAACAGAGAGCACAGTGACGTGTGTAGACTCACCATTGGGGAGTGGGTCACTTATTTTCTTTATATGCCGGGGAGTGGGGATAGAGATTGGTAGTTTGGTATTACCTGTAGACATGTTGGTATTAGATATGCATGAGCACGATGTGATTATCGGTATGGATTGTCTCGCAGCTTATAGAGCCATGATTGATTGCTTCGGTGGGAGCATTATTTTTGCCATTCCGGGGCAAGAGATGTTTGTAGTGGCGATGCCTCGCCCAGAGGGAGGCTCTACCGCTCATTTGTATTACATAGAGGAGGATACCTCTAAGGAGGTTGTGATTCCTTTAGATTCGATCCCAGTTGTCAGGGAGTATTCCGATGTGTTTCAGGAGATACCAGGCCTACCCCCCAGTCGAGAGATAGACTTTGTCATAGACTTATTACCAGATACGAGACCTATAGCACGCGCACCGTACCGTATGGCTCCGGAAGAGATGAGAGAATTACGGGATCAGATTGAGCAGTTGTTGGGTCAGGGGTTTATACGGAGGAGTAATTCGCCGTGGGGTGCCCCTGTGTTATTCGTGAAGAAGAGGGATGGATCGTTGAGGTTGTGTGTGGACTACCGGGAGTTGAACAAGGTCACGATACGGAATAAGTATCCGTTGCCTCGAATCGATGACTTATTCGACCAGTTGAGAGGAGCTTCTTTCTTCTCGAAGATTGATTTGCGATCGGGATACCATCAGTTGCGTATCAGGGAAGAGGATGTCTCGAAGACTGCGTTCTTAACGAGATATGGTTCTTACGAGTTTCGGGTTATGCCTTTTGGCTTGACCAACGCTCCAGCCGTGTTTATGGACTTGATGAATAGGGTGTTCAGAGAGTTCCTTGATCAGTTCGTCATTATCTTCATTGATGATATTCTGGTTTACTCCCAGACAGAGGAGGAGCACCCCGAGCATTTGAGACAAGTTTTGCAGACGCTACGTCAGAACGAGTTGTATGCAAAGTTTGAGAAGTGCGGGTTTTGACTGAAGGAGGTTCAGTTTTTGGGACACATTATTTCCGACCGGGGAATATCTGTTGATCCAGAGAGGTATCCACGGTGAGGGAGTGGGGACAGCCCACGACATCGACTGAGATTCGTAGTTTCTTGGGACTAGGAGGATACTACAGGAGGTTTATTCGGGGTTTCTCCAAGATAGCAGGTCCTTTGACATATCTGACTCGTAAAGGTGTGCCGTTCATTTGGAGTGATGCCTGTTAGTTGGCATTTGATGAGTTGAAGGACAAGTTGACCTCAGCACCTGTGTTAGCATTGCCGAGACCGGGAGTTGAGTATTTGGTTTACACCGATGCGTCCTTACAAGGACTTGGAGGTGTATTGCAGCAGGAGAGTCAGGCCATAGCTTATGCTTCCCGTAAGCTTAAGCCTCACGAGAAGAATTACCCCACTCATGATTTGGAGTTTGCGGCAGTGGTATTTGCCCTTCGGATTTGGAGACATTACCTTTTGGGGGAGAAGTTCCGATTATTCACAGACCACAAGTCCCTACAGTACCTATTCACGCAAAAGGAGTTGAATATGCGGCAACGAAGGTGGCTTGAGTTTGTGAAGGACTATCAGTTTGATATCCAATATCACCCGGGGAAGGCTAACGTGGTAGCAGACGCGTTGAGCCGTAGGCCAGTAGATGAGATGGCAGGGGTGTGGAAGGCCAAGTGGAAGGATTTGGGACACCAGGATGCAGTGGCCCGATCATTCATGTCTGTGATGACTGTTACGCCACAGATTGTCACGAAGGTGGTAAAGGCCCAGGCAAATGACTCGTTCTGTCAGGAGCAGATAGTTCGATTATTAGCAGATGGAGCCGAATCCTATACCGTTAGCTCAGACGGAGGATTACGCTTCAATGGGAGATTGGTAGTTTCGAAAGGGGAGGAATTACGGCACGAGGTGATGGCAGAGTCGCACGGCTCACGGTTCGCGGTACATCCCGGTGGGGACAAAATGTACCAAGACATGAGACGACAGTATTGGTGGAGCGGAATGAAGAGAGATATTTTCGTGTTTGTTTCAAAATGCGCCACTTGTCAGCTAGTAAAAATGGATCATCAGAGATCGGCAGGACTGCTACAGCCGTTAGATGTCCCGATGTGGATGTGGGAGAGCATCTCCATGGACTTTATCACGGGGTTGCCTACGTCACAGAGAGGTCACGACTCCATTTGGGTGATTGTGGACAGGTTGACCAAAGTCGCTCTCTTTCTACCCGTAAGGACAGACTACACTACGGGACAGTATGCCCAGCTCTTTATTGCAGAGATAGTGAGACTTCACGGTGTGCCCCTAAATATCGTGTCTGACCAAGATAAGATATTTGTTTCACGTCTTTGGGAAAGTTCTCAGGAGGCCATGGGCACGGAATTGCGGTTGAGTACAGCGTATCACCCGCAGACCGATGGACAGACCGAGCGTACAAACCAGATGTTGGAGGACATGTTGCGTATGTGCATCATTGATTTTGGGGGTGGATGGGAGCAGTATCTTCCACTGGTAGAGTTTGCTTACAACAACTCCTACCAGTTCACCATTGGCATGGCTCCATTCGAGGCGTTGTACGATAGACCTTGTCGTTCCCCAGCATGTTGGTTGGAGGTGGGGGACAACAAACTACTTGGGCCGGAAGTGATACAGGATACTTCAGCGAGGATAGAATTGATTCGGAGTCGTATTCGGGTAGCTCAGGATCGGCAGAAGAGCTATGCTGATGCGAAAAGGTTCTTCAGGGAGTTCCAAGTGGGGGACCAGGTTTTGCTCAGAGTATCTCCTATGAATGGGATTATGCGTTTCAGGAAGAAAGGGAAGTTGGCACCGAGATATGTGGGACCATTTCCTATTATTGAGCGGATTGCACCGGTTGCGTATAGACTTGGGTTACCGGAACATTTGCATCGGATTCATGTTGTGTTTCATATTTCCTCGCTAAGGAAATACCTTAGAGACGATTTGGCTCATTCTCACATTGCTTTGGAGGATATCGATCTCCAGCCTGATAGCTCCTACGAGGAGGGGCCGATTGCTATTTTGGACCGAAGGGAGCGGAAGCTGCGGTCAAAGATAGTCCTGTTAGTGCGTGTTCAGTGGCGACATCATAATGTCGAGGAGTCCACATGGGAGCGCGAGGATGAGATGCGCGAACGTTATCCAGAGTTGTTCTTACCAGGTACTTTCTAGTTCCGAATTTCGGGACGAAATTCTGTTATTAAGGGGAAGTATGTAATACCCCGTATTTTTGTGATATTAAATTATGGGATTAATTGAATTAAATGGGTATTAATTGGAAATTAATCCGGATAAAAATACTAGCGAGATGCGAGTTGGTATTTGATTTTAATGCGTATATATGGCTATATATGAATATTGAATTATGAAACTTGTCGTGAGATTGAAATACGGCAATTTGGAAATTTTGTTGGAACGCGTGTGACAGTCGCGTCAGGAATATTATTATTTAATTAAAAAGTGATTTTATTTCTATTAACCGTATGGTCATTTTGAGTGACCAACGCGTCCGGAAGGGTCGAAATAGTCAGAAAACGCTAGTCGGGGGTTTAGTTTGGGTCCCGGGGCATTTTTAGGCCATAACGGCAACGTATGAGGGTAGTTTGGTAATTTTGGAATTTTGGGGATTAAAACCCACGAAAATTAGGAATTAATATCTGATTTGGACTTTACCCACTTAACCCACTAACTACACCTTATGACCTAATGGGCTACGGGGGTTATTAGAATTAGTTCCAAGAATTTCCTAAGGCAAACCCTAGCCACCATTGTCACCTTGGAGAAGAAGAGCTTGTAGAGAGAAAAGAGAGGAGAAATCCTGCAGTTAGAGAGATAACAATTCATCTTCAACATCAAATCAGAGAAATACATAAGGCAAGTGGTTTAATTTACATTATTTTGCAGTGAATGCTTCTTCCATGCTTAGACAATTCTAAAATTTCATTTGTTTGGGAGATTGATGAAAACCCATAAAATTGGAGTTATAAATTTAATTTTGGATATAGGTTTGCATGTAGAAATGTTATTGGAGGATTGAACTAAAAGAATTACTACTTTTTGTGTTACAAAAACGGATTTTATTAGGCTCATTGATGATCTAAAATTTCTAGGGTTCATGTTCTTGAGATTGGGGAAAAATGTAGAGTTTTGATGATTTGATGATGTTTAGGAAGATTTGACTCTATATAAATGTTTAGTTATGACCTATGAAAGTTTGGTATGGATTAGAAACCTTAAAATAATGTTGGGACGATTTTTATGTGGGATTAGATGTGAAGAAAAGTTGGAAAAATGAATTTGGAAAATCTGGGCTCGAAACTGGCCTCTCGTTAGAAGACCTGCCCAGGTCGTTCGAACGAGCTCGTTCGAACGAGCTTCTAACGAGTTGACAGTTTGAGTTCTAACGAGGAGGTTGTTCGTTCGAAGCCTTTCGTTCGAACGAGGTCTCGTTAGAAGGCCGACTTCGTTCGAACGATCTCTCGTTCGAACAGCCTCGTTCGAACGAGACTTCTAACGAGCTGACAGTTTAGGCTTTTTAGCCTGTTCTGATTCCGCGTGTCCCATAACCTTGTTTAAACGTAGGAATAACACTTCCTTGATGATTAATTGATATATTTGGGATATAATGAGGAGTAAAACATAGAAGGTGATGTGAACCAAATGGAAATTATGGATTAGGACGTGAGTATCTATTTACGACGTGAGAACAATTGACGGCTCGAATAATTATATTAATCGGGAATATGTAAATTGTGTAACATTATGTCGGTACGAGAATGAGAAGTGTACCACAAATAAATTACGGTAATTTCTAAGATGTGTGCATACTTAGTATATGTATATGATTTTATGTGTATGACATACCTACCATACTTGCTATCACGGGAGGTTTACGTTCTCTTAGGGCCTTCTAATCCTTGTGTTGCCCGGATTTAGATTGGTACCTCGAGAACATAGGTCAGAGAAGGACTTATTGGGATGTTAATAAGTCTGCTGATCGTGGGAGCGTAGGTATGTGCGTGACCCATGTGATGTGACTGTGTTCGCCTCCATTGTTTGTTATTGTTGTTATCTGAGTACGATTCCTGAGAGATTCGGAATGCGTGATCCTTATGTACGTGATGTACCGGGATGGATAGCAGAATATGTGTGCGCCGCAGCTTAGTCTTGGGGTGCTTGTAATGTATATTCATGACGTGAATAATATACACATAAATAATGAGAACTTTCACGTTGGTATTGTGAGTATAATTATGGTAATGTTTTGAGAAAATATAACGGGATAACCGGTAACGAATTGTATTGCTAATAATTGAGAATCCGAGCTTAAGTAAAGCCCTTTATCTAATTGATAACGTGAGAACGTATAATGGGAATCGAGTAGTAAGGGGTAGAACTTATTATGGTCTGGTTAGATATGTATGTCACTTAGATGGGTACGGTACGTTAGGAGTGCACAATTAGTCGAGAGGTGAGTATTTCATGTGAGTGCACGTCCTAACATGTATTTTGCATTTATTGTTTTAATGTTATTAAAACACTTGCTATTTTTAAATACTCTCCACTTTCGGGCTCTGACCCGTTTGCTTTCAAATCTATTTTTTTGTACAAACCATTTTAGGTGCCCAGCCACAAGGACACCATGCTTAGGATACTCATTCAGGTGACGAGCTGTAGCTGTTTGTGGAAGTTACAGGACTTTGCTAGTAGACACTTCATCTATCTTGCTCTATATTCAGCTTTCATCAGTTGTAGGGCATGTCGCCCATTTCTATTAGAAACGTTTCCTATTTCAGATTTTCAGACTGTTGGCATGTAATTTAATTCAGGATACTTTGTTTTACTTATTTCAGTTGTGGGATTGTGGTGAGGAGTTTTCCTCCGAACTTATTATTGTTATTGGTTACTCTATTATTTTGTTATGGTGAATGGACTATGTTGTTCTTCCATTATTCTTTTATTTCATGTTAATCATATTTAATTTAAAATTTGGCAACTTACTTTTTTAATACTAGGTGGTTAGTAATCATTAAAATGTTTTCGACAGTGATGCTATTAACTGAATCAACTTGACATTTTGTATTAATTTAATAAAGGAGTAGCTACCCGGTATTTAATTAGTCGGGGTGTCACAAAATACAAATGCTCTCCATATTTAAATTAGTGTCGCACACTCCCTTGAGTTTACCTCACCCCTCAAATAATGTGCACGCCTAACGAATTATATGTAATACACTTAGTAACTCTCGCCATAACTAGCCTTGTCCCAAATACTACACTAATTACCCCACTATTATACCCCAAGTGAATATAGTACATTTCTTTATGAGTTATTATACACATTAACTTTCATGAAGCATCATTTCTCACTTTAATTCATATAACATTCCCACAAGTTATATTATCTATACATTTCACACCATGTATATATATATATATTTATATATATATATATCAAGGTTCTAAAAAACGCGGGGCGTGATTGAGGCGTGGAGGTCAAGCCTTAAGCCTTAGAAGCCTAGGCGGGCCTAAGCGTAAAAAGGCGTGAAAAGGCGTTTAGGCCTTCTTAATATATTTTATTATTTTTTAACCATAACAAGGCTATTAAACTACAAAAATTGCACAGATCATAAACATATGTCTGAATATATGCAAATTAAAATACTATTTGATTATTTTGGATGAGATAATGGTCCGGTTTGTAAACAAATTCTTTAAAAGGCGACATCGTTTCACTAAATCATTGTTGTTTTTTAAAAAAAAGTGTGCCTTAAGGGTTTTACCAAGAATAAGGCGTGAAAAGCGTAAGGCGAGGCGTTTCTCCCAAGCCTTAAGCCTAGGCGGGTTTTTTAGAACAGTGATATATATATATATATATATATATATATTCCCGTATATAATTCTGCACTATATATGCGTATCATATCTCAACATTCACACACATATCGTATATAAATGCTATCACCGAATGCCTAAGAGGCCACTATAGTTCCTCCTGAAAGTGTCCGCTCCATACCGTAATGGTTCTACCCCTAAATACGGACGCTATGGCCTGGGGAATATACTCACCCTGCATTCGCTAGTCAGGGGACTTACCCACATCGCGAAACCTCCTATGATATCATTAATATTGGTATGGCTTTACTATATATATTATTCACGTAATATATATATATATATATATATATATATATATATATATATATATATATATATAGAGAGAGAGAGAGAGAGAGAGACTTTATTTTTTTTAAATTACACCCTAATTAATTCCCATTAATTTGGTGTATCCCTTTCAAATATATCCGGGCTCTCTATCTCTTGGCCCGAAATTCAATAGTTTCAATCCACCCTTCAATTTCATGCAATCAAGTCTAATCACTTAAACAACAAGATTACAATATGTAAAATCATGAACTTACATCTTCAATTTCATGCAATCAAGTCTAATTAATTTCAAGGTTTGGTATTCCCAAATTAACCATAATTCAATACTCAATTTCATAATTCCGTTAGGGCAGGAACTGTAAATCTCCAACACAACAGGTCTGAATCAAGGGAATTTGTAGAAATCTGGAAGACATCACATGTGGTTCGAACGAAGAGCCCTGTCGTTCGAACGATAGTTGATCTCGTTCAAATGAAATACCAGGTAGTTCGAACGACCCTGGTATTTCTCCTTCTCCCTCTTCTCCTAAAAACCCAGTACGCTATTAACAAGTTTCAACCTCTGTTCTGAACAGATTTTTGCATTAAAACGTTCCCAAATTCATCATAATCCATTCTTTTGTTACAACAAATCTAGCCCTAACAATTTCATCAATTCAATCATCAATTTCATCAATTATCAAAACCCCTACAGATTTAGAACTCTCATTGAAAGAAAATCCCCAATTTGTTCAAGAACAAACCCTAGAATTTATTTGAATTCCACCTCTTTTAATATGAAAAATAGATGCAATTTAATAATCACAATTTAAATCACTTGCCTCAAAAATGAAGATCTAGTGCTTTGAAAGAAGGTGTTGAATTGCAATTGAAACAATCTCTCCAAGATTCCCAAGTTCATTTTCTCTTTGGCTCTCCCTTTAGCATTTTCCCCTTTTTAGTCTTCTAATGTGATTTAATGTTGCCTAACCCTTACACATTTAGGGTTAAAACCCTATTCACGTTTTTGGGCCAACGGGCCTTATAAAAAGGGTCCATACTCTCTATATAGAGCTCAAATATGTCTAATTAGGCCCCAACACCCAATATATGTATATAACCACACATTTCGGGCTATTTCGACCCTGTCGTACTCAACCGCGTGCTTAAAATTGCCATCTGAAATAAATTTCTAAAATTAACTCTCACCCGTTAACTTATTTAAATATGTTCACTTTTAAAAAAAATCCAATTAATTAATTCTCATTAATTTATGACATAGTGAATTACTAATTACAGAATTAATTAATTAAAATACTAACCCAAAAATTTACTAGGTGTTACACCCTATTGCCATCCTAGTGCCAAACCAACGTGGAAGCAAATGGTTTGGTCCAACCATCGCTATAGTTTGATTTTGTTTTCCAAAACCATATAATCGATCTTCTTTGCATCATCTCATACTTATTTCTCATCTATTTTATTATTGAATAAGGAAATGATTAGCATAGCCTACAAGGCAAAACACATGGTAGGGAACTACCAAAATTTCACCACCGACCTAGACTTGTATCAATTATCGGCCGATCAGAAGTAGATCACTCTAAATCTCTATAATCTAGTCGATAATCATCACGACAGTTTAATTCCTCCCACAACTCATCCACTGCAGTTAAGATAGACTCCGGCAGAAATAGAAGCATAATGAGACATAAGAATATAAAAAGTACAAATGTTTATGAATCGATTGTATTAATTATAAAACTCTTCCATTATGATGAGGGCGCATATTGGCTATTTATCAGAGGTAAAATACTTGTAATCTAAGCTAGCAACCCTAGCACTCCAGACTTGACCATTCTAATAATAAATATTTCCCTCTCTTTTCTTGTAATCGTAAACTAGGATGACTTAACAAACCATGTAAACCTCGTGTCCATTTACTTTTCTGCATAACTTTTGAGGGAAAATTAATAAATTTTAGCATTCTAGATTTATATGCTCTACAATCTGACACCGCTTGTTCGGTCCCACTACCCTAGTTTTCAAATTTTCTACTATGAGTATGCACTGGTATATCATTCCCACGGAAGAAATTGAATCCGTTTGAGATCCGAATTGAGAAATTAGATCACTCATGTGTTATATATATGTCCTCTCATAACAATGTCAGATTTAAAGGGCATTTGACCCACAAATTTGGCCCTAGTCGTTATAATCATTGTCATAAATCACCTTCTCATGAGACCCCTACCAAAAATCCCACATTATGTTTGGTTGACTTATAGTGTCCGGGGTCCTTATCAATATTAGGACATAGTCAGATTGTCATATTGCACGGTAATAAATCATCATTAGCACAATTGGGATCGGTAGCATAATGTCATAAATCTTCCATTACATAATGTCATAATATGATTTATGTCATAATGTCATAAATAATCGTTTAAAGGGATGCTCATATTAGGAAATTATTGATCGTTAGCATAACAATCGAACAAGATCCAGTCTCGTTTGAACGAGATTGCACAGGTTCTTCCCCTACCTCTGCCTGTTGCGTTTTTTCGTCATTAACAACCCTAAAATCTCTACTGTTTACTCCCCAAACTCCCAGCAATCAATTTCAAACATAGTTTAAACATATAGGGACGATTTCTAACGACCTAGAATCATTAAATCCTTGACAAACAACCCTAAAATTCGAAATCCCCAAAGCAGTGAAAATAAACCCTAATTATTTAAATTTCTAATTCAGGCATTATAATCCCAAATTTAATCATCAATATTCATCATAAATTCGTGTTTATTTCTCTAACTACATAAACGAATCAATTCCATATAAATTCGGCTCCAAATTAAGCATGTAATCATTAACTGTTCATCAAATTCACATATAATTCAAGGGGGTTTATTACCTACACTAACATGAACATGATTATTGCTAAAAGACGACAAGAATTAAACACTTGCCTCATGAAAGATGGTCTTATCCATTTATGTAGTTGATATGGTTGTGATCCTCGCTCTCTGATCTACGAGGTGGTGGTCTTGGTGGTGTAAAAGATACACTGGTGGTGGTTTTGTCCCTAGAAACCTCTGTTCCTCCTTCCATCTTTTGGCCTCTCTGTGTCTGACACTGATAGCCCTAATCTAACCCACGTACCTGATCTTTTATTCCTTTAATTTTCTTCACTAATTATACTCTCAAAATACAAATTACCAAAACGCCCTCTCAGGATGCCGATTTGGTTTAAAACTGTCTTGGAACCCAAACTAAACCCCCGGGTAGACTTTTATGACTATCTCGAACCTTTTGGACACATTGGCGCACTCGAAATGACCATTTGGGCGGCTTATAATATTTTACTTTTTATTCCATTAATCTAGTCCCGACACAACAAACACGCGCGTCCCGACTTAATTACCGTAATTGTCATTTTTCTCACTCGTGACAATTTTCATAAATTCTTAATCATATATTACTTCATTTGCTCAATAATATTCGATATAATTATCATCAATAAATATCAACCCTTATCTCGCTAGTTAATATTTATTTTAATCAATTATTAATTAATTTTTCATATTTAATTTAATTAATCCAATTTTTAAAAATTATTAAAAATGCAGGTTGTTATAGAAGGAATAAAATTATGCAACGGTGTAAAGTGCAATAAAAATGCAACATGGCGATGCAAAAAGATACTAATATGAATAAGCAATGAAGTATGATACCAATTTGAAATTACCAATTTGAGATATGGAATTTCGTTGCACACAATGAGAGATACTAATATGATCATATATCATGCCACTAAAATTCAAAGATAAAGCATATGGCAAACATGGATTAAGTGCAAATGCACAGACTCATAACAAAATCATACTAAAAATATACATATGCAAATTATACCATTGAAATATCGGCATATATATATATAGGTATAAACAACGACAAAAACTCGACACAAACACATAAACTTTACACACTAGCATGGTATCGATGTGTCTAAACATATGAAATGGAATGAATGGATATGAACAAATTCCAAATGAATTATGACCCAAACACTCAGATATCTTCAAGGAGTTATAATTGCCCCAAAACTTTATCAAACTAAGATTCACCCTCAAGTGATAAGATAAAATTAACTCTATGAACCAACAAGCATAATGCACACAAGCCTAGAAAATTGATGATTCTACAAATCAGTAGTATCATGACAAAATAAGCAAAACGAGGATTCACCATGAAAACCTGTCGATCTTCAATTATAACACCCTCAAAAACTAAACATAAATCATATTTTTTCACTCAATACTTTTGAAGATATCACTTTTGAAAATCAAATAAACTAAACTTATTGGCATTGGAAATTTTTATATTTTTATTGACTTTAAACTGCTCATTAGGCTCTTGCCAACAGTGGCTTTCCTGCAAAGGAGATTTGATCCTTTCATATCCTTTTTTCGTGTACCTATAACGTTCCGACCTGAATTTATGAATTACCTGTGGTCAACCTGGCCTGACCCAAACGTTAAGTGTTAAGTGTAATGAAGCAACCTACATAATATTTCTTGTCTAATTTCACTTAATTAACATTTTGTAACAACCCGTCCTTTTGGAGATAATTCAATTCCATAATTGGGTATGAATTGGATATTTGGAGGATTTCTCGGAATAGTGATTTTTGAGGAATTGATGATTTTCGATGGATGGTATATTACTTTTGGGGTTAAGTAAATATGTCGAGGTATCTTAATGATATGTCGCCATTGAGTAAAGCGACAAAAGGTAAGATTTTAATTAGGAAACCCGCATTAAGTTATATTGGGTTAAAATAGGGGGTTGCGATCAAGTACCTCAGATGAGAATTTCGACTGCGCCGGGGTCTCGGAATGGTCGAGATAGTCGGAAAAGAGTGTTCGAATGTCAAAATTGAGTTTCGAGGAATTTTAGAGTTAAACAGGCTCGTAATTGGGTAAACGGGTTGTTTTGGGGTTTTAAGGGTTAAAACCCTTTTTCTTCCTATATAAAGAGGGGGAGAGGAAGAAAAGAGAGAAAAGAGAAAGAAAAGAGAGAAGAGAGAGAGGAGGAGAGAAAAAGAGGAGAAAAGGAGATTTTGGGCCAAACTCCGCCGGACTCGACTCGGGATCGTCGGATTGTATCCACGAGGAATGTGTTTACTTGTTTTATTTATTTTCAGCATAAATCTCATATCGTAGTTTGGTAACAATAAACCCTAAAGATTTTGGGTTGGGTTTTCGTGGATAACACGGGTTTTCGGGAGTTAAAATGAATAAACCCCAATATTTTTCTAATTGGAGAAACCTAGAATTAATTGAAATTAATTGGTGATTTCGGGTTCTAGGACGTTTAGAACTTGTATTATATGTGTAGTTGTTGTTGGTTGAAGTTGTAGGACGTTGGATGTGGAGACAAAAGCTTGGGAGAAGCTTTAATTTCCGAAACAGCTTCTCGGAGAAGAAGCTACCCGCCATAATCGATCGATTGATCTATCATGGGGGATCGATCGATCGACGGCCAAGAGTCGATCGATCGACCCCTGCTGAAAGATTAGCAATTTTTCTAGGGTGATTTGGATGGGATAGATTCCAATTCACATTGCTTTGAGGCTAATTATGGGTTAATATGAGGTACCTTTTAGGACTATATGGTCATCTAATTAATGGAATTTATGAGGGCAAAGTGAGGGTTTTAAATGTATAACCCTTAAACCATATTTTTGAGGAAAATAGAATAATTATAGAATTTGAAGATTTAGGGTTCCTAACTTAGGGTGGGGACCTTTAAGTGATTATATGGACAAGATGTAGTCCTTGGGTTCATGGAAATGAAATCCATAACCCACTAAATTTAAGGTTGTTCGGGGAAGATAAATCCCAGGATATTTTAGTGGGCTTTTAGGCCTATATAGTTTATGCGTATAGGAAAGCATAAATATATTGATATTGGTTGAATGAATCCTATGAGGTTAGTAGGATGGAAATTTGGAGATACCCACTAAATCCTTAGATGAGAATAAGGTAATTATTATTTATAAAAGTGAGAAAATACTTTGGGTATAGTATCATGCGTTTATGAATGCATGATTTTGATTCTTTGAGAGAATCTTTGGGATTATTGGTCATCGCTAGATGTGATTGGCAATTATGGCATTTATATATTCGAGGAGGAATATGTGGTGTGTGTATATATATATATATATATATATACACACACTACGTGATTAACGTATATAATGATGCAAATGATTTTGAGAATATAAAATATGAATGTTTTCAAAATGGGAAAAGAAATTATTTTCATAAATAATAATTTATGGATACACACCTCTCTAAATCGCTATCATAAGCGTGCATATCGTGAAGCCCCCTAGCTAATGAATGCAGGGTGGATATAGTCCTATAGGCCATATGAGCGATTATTATATGTTTTCTGCGCTGGTGAGGTAATTTTGGGTGTGGTTATGACTCTCACGCAGTCATATTGCCGCTTCCTGACGTCTTGCGTTGTAGGATCCCAGGTTGTCTTGATGATACGCCCTGGAAGATGATATCCATTTAGGGGTGCGCACAGTGGGAAAACCCGGACGGGCGGTCTTAGAATGCGTTATATGATATGTTAAAGAAATTTATGATAATAAATTGGCGTTAATTACATTTACTGGATGGAAGAAGGGAAATGGGATAAATGAATTGGTTTCGGAAACGCTTCACGGATGGAAGAAGGGAAATGGAAGCATATGATATGAAAAGCATTTTTATGATAATAAAATTGGCTTTTAAATAAATTTCCTGGATGGAAGAAGGTAAATGGGATGTCATGAAACGGAAAAGCATTTTTATGATAATAAAACTTTCTTTAAATATATTTCCTGGATATAAGAAAGGAATAAGAAGGGAAATAGAAAGTTTGAAATGAAATTGGTATACATGTTGTAAATGAATTCTCATTCCTGGAGATAGATCCGGATGTATATTGTAATATGAATACATATGGATAAATCGAGTACTGAGGGTCTAATGGATCCCGATGATCGACCTTGCCGCGTAGTAGTGATCGGGGGGTTCCTTGTTTGGATTTTGCTTTTCGAGACACCCCACGCACGAACATGGCATTGTGTTGAGATTGGGGAGAAGTTTAATCCTTAGTGCTCTAATATTAGTATTTCTTATATGGTGTGTGTATATGTATATACGTTACGTACTAAGGGCCTGATGGGTCTCGACGATCGACCTTGCCGCTTCGTAGTGTATCAGGGGTTCGTTGTTTGGATTTCGCTTTGTGAGACACCCCACGTACGAACATGGCATAGTGTCGAGACTGGTGAGAAGTTTAGACCATAGTACTTGGACTATCTAGGGTTGATAATAGTTAGGTGATGGACTAGTTAGGCAGGGTAGTTTGACTAGGATGTTTAGAGGGATGCGCTAGGAGTGCAGTGTTAGAAGAGAGGTGAGGGGTATCTCATGGGAGTGCGATACCAAATTTAAATATGAGATAAAACCTTTTTCTAAAAAGATAAGGCATTTATGCACTTGCTAAATATTTTCAAAACTCGGGCTCTGACCCGTTTATCTACTTTTCCTCTCTTGCTATATATATATTATATAGGTGTCCAGACACAGGGGGGCCTGAATGACACATCTTTTGAGTCAGACGTCTGCTGTAGCAGCTGTGGATGTGTGCAGGTTCTTGATAGATGCTTCCTTTCTTGTAATCTAGATAGGAGGTATTGTATAAACATTCGGGTTAATAACCCAATTGCATTTATTTATTCTTTTAGTACGACATTCAATATGGTTGTATATTTTTAGCCGAGTGTTCGGTTATTTTATTTCATTTCAGTTTCATTTACGCAAACTGTGTGGATGTTTTATTTGTAATTGTTTAAAAAGAGTAGTTAAGTAAAAAATTTTGACGCCAACCTAATAGGTTATTAGTAATTAAATGCATTTTCGATAGTGATGCTAAGAATGATCCATATGAGACTCCTGTTTTAATTTGATATATGAGTGATCGCCAAGTATCTTATTAGGCGGGTTGTCACACATTTCACTTATTTAACATGAGATTTCCATTTTAAATCAAGCTACGTGATGGACCCGTGGGAAGGGTGCTCAGAATCCAAGTATACAGAGCTACTAATGCAAATTAAAGGGGATACTTACCTGTACAACTCCCTCAAAATTTCGAACCTCGCCTAACCTGCCGTAACAAAGATGAGGGAATTAGTCGAATGCCTAGTGGGAAATTACAACAATTCAATATATAATCGAATGGCTGAAAGGAACCTCTAACACGTTATATCTACGTGCACATGCAACTACTATACATATATATCCACATATATACTTTAATGCATGAAATCGTTTTTATTCCAAACGTTAGTTGCCCCAATTAATTCACCATAATCTTGTAAAAGAATTATCTTTTACTTAAATTGGCATTGATTCCTCGATTTAACACATCTGGTTAAAATTTAAACGAATACGTTTTGTCTAAGAAAAATTCATTTCTTTTACGGGAATTACCTCTTAATTCATACCAATCTCGTTAGTATTTTCATTGAAAATCACTCTTTCAACACACGCAAGCACCATGCTAAAAAATATTTATTTTTCCTTTGAAAATATTTCATAAATACACCCTCTAGATAATTATGGGTTAAACCTCTTTAGGTAACTTAACTACCCATTTAGCCACTTTACATTACCATTCATTTACTTTATAGACATTAATCGATTTTCGCATTTACTTGTAGATTTCATCCTTTACCGAAATTTTAAATTATTCAAGTTAGGATGTCTTTTCACATATTCAGCACATAATTCATTTATTAACATAATCCATTTTTAATATTTTTTATCGAAATATTTCAATATCCGAATAATTTAACGGGCTCCACTCCATAGGTTATGACCATATGCTCTGACTAGTGATTTTGGGTCTTTCACCCTATGGCTCCAAGCCCTCCTTAATTATCTCGGTGTCATCTGAGTTCTTATTAAAAAAAATTAACATTTTACGAACGTCCATATCATTCCTCTTCTTCCTTTTTTCGAACGAAGCCAAAACCCAAAATTTTGCCCCAATTCGTGTTACACTTTAAAAATCTTCATTTCTTGTCATTTTTACTCTAACATTGATTTTATCCCAAAATCATGATCATTTAGGACCATTTCGTGTGACACCCTTTCCAACATTTGTATTTCATAAAAATGTCTCAGTGTATGTAAATGTTGTCAATTTTTTAAAATACCGCAAGTGCACGGGCTATTGTAGAATAGCGAGTGTAAGTACGGGTCAAACCCACGAGGATTTATCAATTTTTTTCGTTAAAAATTATTGTGATTGTCCAACTAGACGAAATGGGTTTGGAAATGGGATGTGGTATTAACTAAGAAAACACACATAAAAAAAATATAACTACGAGAGATATAATCAAATGAGCGTGAAAACTAGGATCTTGGATCCATTTAACACGTTTAACTAACACTATGCAATAATTTAACTTCGTTATTCCCGATTTTATAACTCAAATTAAACTGACTCTCGTCATATTTAATTCGAAAAAATAACACGTTATAAGTCCAAAATAAAACTTAACGTCTCTAAATTTAGATGCCTAAAATCCCTATTCCCTTAATAAGTTCCCTTTTAAATTTCAAACTATAGTCTTTAAGCATGGGTTGTTAACCAATTTAATAAAAGTATAACCCCTCAAAAAGTACTCATACTTAAAATAAAAAAATGATTTTTTTCAAACAATGCCGAAGGTTTAAAACGCACTCTCATGTCGTTTGAAATGAATACCAATTTTTTAAAGTATTTAGCACATATCGGGAACAAAAATGAATTTAAATCACACACAATATTAATCACACATGATAAATTTCACCTAGTCTTAGTAAGGAAATTAAGCGAGCATAATCGTGGACATAATAAATTTGCAAGAATGAATACTAATTTGAATTAAATGAACAAACTTACAAATGGTGTGTCACAAATATTCTTGACATAATTCCTCCCACAAAATAATTATTGGCCCTCAATAAAAATATACTCTCAAAATAAGGAACCAAAAACTATTTCTAAAGCTCTCTCTACAACTCTTTGTCAAAAATAATGAACCCAAGGGTCCTATTTATAGGGTTGGGATTAAGGTATTTGGATGAGATGGGACTCTCCCTGATTGGTTGTATTTTGAGCTGATAATTATCTCATGGAGTCTTGGAAAAAGTTGGAGATAATTATCACCAAATTTGTCACTATTCACAGCACCAACTTTAATTGCACTTTTGACCTCCAAAACTTCAAAATCTCATTTTCGTCCGAACTTCAAAGTTGTGAGTCTTGTCAAGATCTTTTCAAAAAGCTATGGCACGGCCTCAACGGACACTCAAACAATTTTTTAAAAAAATATTTAGTCCAGCTGTTTCAACCGTGTCGTGTCGTGTCGCGTCGCATCGCATCGCGACGTATCCTGACAATTTTTGCGCATCGACTCATTTGTTGTCCAAATTTTGGGGGTACGTGTAAAAATGAAAAATAAAAATAATTAATTCAAATTTAGGGTCACAAATATTTAAATTTTACAAAATTACTCATATTTGTATTTTAGCCCCAAAATTCATTAATTGCTCGTTTTAATTCATAATTCAACTAAATTTCAGTGAGAACTTTATTTTGGCTAAATGGAAATTTAAAAAATATTTACAGGCTCATAAAGTTTCTAAAATTATGATTTTTTCCCTTATTATACTTTTTAAACTTGAATTTTATTCAAACTTGCATTTTTCTTTTAATTTGCGAAAAAGATTCTAAAAGCTCATTATTTATGACACAACAAGCCTAACAAGGCCTAGATTTGGACATAATTCATACAAAATAATGCGCTCATCAAATACCCCCAAACCTACACTTTGCTAGTCCTCGAGCAAAACTAAAATTTTAAAATCTAACTAACTTTCGTAGGAATCACGATTGCACTTAGCATGTGCAACAAGCCGTTAAACCCTTAAGTTACCCTAGTGGATAAGTTTTGTCTCGTAATGATTTGTAGTGAATATACCCACAAAATTCAAAAACTTGACTCAATACAAAAAACTCAAAAGTAATATAACCAAGTTTGAATGCAACTTCATAAATACAGTAGAACTTCATTTTTCAATCTCAATTTATCGTGTGTGTGTGTGTATAGCCAATATAACAGTCCATTTCAAAGGATTTGATCGTTACATTTCTTATCCGAAAGTTCATTTTGATTTAAAAACTCACGGGATGCACTCTCAATCGAACACTTGAAAATGGGTTATTTTCTCTCAGCGTATGTGAAAAAAGAATAAATTTAAATGAACAATTTTCACATATACATGATGAAAAATGAACTTTTTACAGTTGATGAATATGATCTCATGAACAGAACATCGATTACTTTTTGAAAATATTGAATCATACCATAGGTCCTATTCATCTTCTCTCCACACTATAACTAATTTCCCTTGAGATCGATTGGGACTTTCTTTGGTTGTATTGTAGGCTTGAATTTTAGCTGAAAATAATGGCTTTAGAGTTCTGAGAATATAGAGATTTTTTGGTATTTTGACTTTTAGACACTTTTCTTCCAACCTCCATTTTCTTTTTCTTTCGCTTTTTCTTTTCAAACTCACATTTTTTTTCATCCTTCTCTTTCTTCCTCATTTTTTTTCTTTCTTCACGCATTATTTTTGCAACCTCCTTTTCTTTTGGCCTTTTTCCTATCTTAATTTTATCCTACTATTCTCAAAAAATGGGTATAGCTTCTTTTCATGAGCTTTAAACTCCCAGTTGGAGTTGGGTAGGATAGTGGGCTTTCAACAAAATGCTTATCTTCCTTTTGGCTCAAATGGGCTTGAAATAGAATAATGTAAAAAGGTTGGATTTTAGGCTTAATTTTGGGCTTTTCAAACGATGGCTTAATCTCATTTCTCAAGTTTCGTTCATTTTATTTGTATCTCAAGATGACTTTCTAAGACTTCTAGTGCTTAAGATTCACATTTGGCGTTTTGTTTTCATTCATAACAAAACAAAGAATTTGAGATCTTCAATGAATTTATCACTGAAGGAAAGATTGAGTTATTTTAACTCGGATTGATTTAAATCTCTCGAAAATGATGAATGTCACTAAATCTCACCGGGTTAAAATCTCCATATTTATTCGTTAAGCATATTAATCGCCTCAATATCCATTTTCGACCATATTATATGGCTAATGTGTAAAAATTTCATATGTTGAGAGATCCATGAATTAATTATATAATAAGAAATCGTTTCAAAACTCAATTATATTGAAAATCTTTTTGGATTTTTGAAATTTTTCCAATTTTTTTTCAAAGCAGAGAAAAATGACCTCAATACCCCCAAACCTAATATCTACACTGTCCTCAATGTACAAGACACAAATTTAAAAGGTGGGAAAGATATGAAAGATATTACCGAAACAAGGGACTTTTTCCAACGCACAATTCCTGTAAAATGAAACCTATGATACAACAACAATAACCCAACTTCATGTTCACTCTTGGTACACAAGGTCTTGGAGGAGAATGTCCTCCACTTCCCGATCTCGCAATTTCAGATATCGCTTCAACCTTTGACCATTAACTTTGAAAATTTCACCATTTTTAGGATTCTCTATCTCAATCGCCCCATGTGGGTAGACTGTCCTAACAACAAGGGGACCGGATCATCTCGACCGTAACTTATCCGGAAAGAGATGTAACCTAGAATTGTATAAGAGAACTTTCTGTCCAGTCTCGAATAACTTCCATAGGATGGACTTGTCATGGAACATTTTCATTTTCTCTTTATACAATTTTGCATTTTCGTACACATCATTCCTAATCTCTTCCAACTCATTGAGTTGGAGATTCCGGACCTCTCTTACAGCAGGTAAATCAAAATTAAAGGTCTTAATGGCCCAATAGACCTTGTGTTCTAGCTCTACCGGAAGGTGGTAGACTTTTTCGTAGACAAGCCTATACGGGGACATACCAAGTGGCATTTTATAGGCAGTGCAATAAGCCCACAGTGCATCCAATAACCTTAAGGACCAATCCTTTCGGTTCTAATTCACTGCCTTCTCGATGATTTGCTTGATTTGCCTATTGGAAACTTCAACTTGACCACTGGTTTGAGGGTGATAAGAACACCCTACTTTGTGTGTGACCGAACACATTTTCATAAGACTCTCGAAGGATCGATTACAGAAATGGGTTCCCTGATTGCTAATGATGGCTCGAGGCGTACCAAAATGAGAGAAAATATTTTCTCCAATGAATTTGAACACATCATGGAAGTCATTCGTCCTACATGGTATGACTTCTACCTACTTAGACACATAATCAAGTGCCAAAAGAATGTAAAGATTCCAGTAGGAATTTGGAAATGGATCCATAAAATCAATGCCCCAACAATCAACCTCGATAATCAGAATGGGATTTAAGGGCATTATGTTCCTACATGTGATCTTTCCTAATCATTGGCAACGATCATAACTCCTACTGTAATTATTCAAGTCACAAAAAATAGTGGGCCAATAGAATCCACACTGTAAAATTTTTGCAATGGCCTTTTTAGCACTGAAATGACCTCCACATGCTTGGTCATGGCAGAATGAGATTACACTTTAATCTCGTGATCGGGTACACACTTTTGAATGATTTGATCGAGACAATACTTGAAAAGATACGTGTCATCCCAAAATAAATGATTGGCTTCCTTTAAAAATTTGGAACGATCTTGCTTAGACCAATGTAGTGGCATTTCACCCATCACAAGATAGTTCACAATATCGAAGAACAATGTAAGCTCGGAGACAAGCATCAGTTAATCATCAGGAAATGACTCATGGTTATTGGGCGATTCAATGGTTAACTTAGACAAGTGATCTGCCACTACATTCTCACACCCTTTCTTATCCCGAATTTCGAGGTCAAACTCTTGAAGTAATAGGATCCACCTAATGAGATGGGCTTTAGCATCCTTTTTAGACAAAAGGTATCACAGGGCCGAGTGATCGATGAAAATGATAACTATGGATCCTATCAAGTAAGACCTAAACTTCTCAAGAGCAAAAACAATAGTGAGGAACTCTTTTTTCGTCGTGGAATAGTTCAATTGGGCATCATTAAGAGTCCTACTGGCATAATAGATGACGTGAGGAACTTTCTCGTTATGTTGACCTAGAACTGCACCTATGGCATAGTCGAAAGCATTACACATGATCTCAAACGGTTGATTCCAGTAGGGAGGTCTCATAATAGGTGCAGAGGTCAATTCTTTCTTTAGCCTTTCAAAGGCTTGAAGGCATTCGTCAGTGAAATTGAAGGGTGTGTCCTTGGCAAGAAGATTGCACAAGGGTCGAGAAATTTTTCTAAAATCCTTAATAAATATCCGATGGAAATTGGCGTGTCCTAAGAATGACCGAACTTCACGCACAGTTTTAGGGGGTGGGACATTAGAAACGAGATATATTTTAGCTTTATCTACCTCGATACCCTTTTCAGAAAAGATGTGACCTAGCACTATGCCTTGTTTGACCATAAAGTGACACTTCTCCCAATTAAGCACAAGGTTATTTTCCTTACACCTCTTCAGAACTAGGGTGAGGTGATGGAGGCACACATCAAAACTAGACCCAAATACAGAAAAATCTACCACAAAGACTTTGAGAAAATGTTCCACCATATCCAAAAAGATACCCATCATGCACCGCTAAACGATAGCGGGTGCATTGCATAACCCAAAGGGTATGCATCAATAAGCAAAATTATGGACAAGTGAAAGTGGTTTTCTCTTGATCCTCAGGAGCGATGAGAATTTTACTGTAGTCGGAATAACCATCGAGAAAATAGTAATATGGGTGGCCGTCTAATCTCTCTAGCATTTGGTCTATGAAAGAAAGAGGAAAGTGATCCTTCCTTATAACAGCGTTGAACTTCCTATAGTCAATACACACTTGCTAACCGGTTTGAATCCTAGCGGGTACTAACTCATCGTCATTATTTTTCACCACCGTAACACTGGATTTCTTAGGGACCACTTGAACGGGACTGACCCATTGGCTATCAGAGATAGGGTAAATGATACTCGCATCGAGAAATTTTAGCACCTCGGCTCGAACGACCTCTTTCATATTGGGATTAAGTCTACATTATGCTTTACGGGAAGTGTTAGCATTATTTTTTAAGTGTATCCTATACATGCACATCGATGGACTGATTCGCTTAATTTCGGTTATGGTCCATCATATGGATTCCTTGTGTTCTTTGAGAACACGCAATAGTTTATCTTCATGTTCTTTATTTAAGTCAGATGCGATGATAACAGGCAAGGATTTAGAAGGTCCTAAGAACCTATACTCGAGTGTTTCAGGCAGTGAATTCAATTCAACCTCGGGAGCATTCTCAATCGAGGGAGGAATAGGTAATGAGGAAAGTGATAGGGGCTCAGGTTTAGACTTTCAATTTCCTACTTCTATGATAGAGGCGGAGTCAAGGAGGGAATTGACTTCTTCGATGGACTGTTCGACATCAAATTTGAACCCAAAAATGGCAAGACAAGATGCTAAAGGGTCGTCATTATAATTTTTCTCAAAAGCTCTTGGACGATACTATGAATCATGTCAACATCCACGGGTTCATCGTCATCGGGTGGTTGTTTGGACAAATTGAAAACATTAAGGTCCATAGTCGTATTCCCAAAAGATAGGTTCAATTGGTCACTACGACACCTAATGACGGCATCAGATGTGGCGAGGAAAGGACGATCCAAAATAATAGAGATTTATGCAATAGGATTTTGCACTTGTTGGGTGTCCAAGACAACAAAGTCTACAGGAAATATAAAGTCACCCACTTTAATTAGGACGTCCTCAACTATACCTCTCGGGATTTTCACAGAAAGGTCGGTTAAGGATAAGGTAATCCTAGTCGATTTTAACTCCCCCAAACCTAGTTTATCGTACATAGTATACGCAGAAGATTCACGCTTGCTCCTAAATCTAGAAGGTCTTTCTCAATGAGGTGATCCCCTATCTTGATAGAGATCGTCGGAGTATCAAGATTCTTATACTTGATGGGAGTTTGTTAAGAAATGATCGAGCTTGCTTGCTCGACGAGAAAAGCTTTCTTAGGTACGTTGGTGCTTCTCTTGAAGGTACAAAGGTCCTTCAGAAATTTAGCGTAGGATGGGACTTGTTGAATAGCATCAAGCAGTGGGATATTGATTTGTACTTGCTTGAATACTTCCAACATCTTATCAGCTAGCGCCTTTTTCTTTTAGGGCACCAAACGCTGGGGAAATGGAGTTTTTAGGACATAGATCTCTACAAATGTCTCGAAAGGTAAAGGTGAGGAGGAAGTTGGATCCACGGGTGGATCTTCCTTCTCCTTACCTTTTTCGGATCCACTCTCGGTAGGTGATGAAATGTTTTTCTTTACTTCCTTGCCAGACCTAACTGTGATGATGGATTTCACATGCTCTTGGGTGTGTGACGCGCTCGTTCCATCTTGAATAAAAAATTAACCCTTAGGAATATTACCCTTTGGATTGGGTTCGGGCTGACTCGGTAATGCTCCCTTATTCCTCTCACTAAAAGCACTAGTTAGTTGGCTCATTTGAACCTCGAGCTTGGTAATGGCTTGAGTATTCGCGTGCATGATTTGTTGGGTGGATTGGAGGACATTTTGAGTGGTTTGCTGGAATTGAAGGGTACTTTGGGCAAAAAGGTTCATCGAATCCTCTAAAGATTGGATCTTTTGGGATGAGGGATTAGAGGGTGCGGTGGCATTCTTTTGGAAACTCGGGGGTGGGTTAATGGAAGATTGGCCTCCACTTCCTTGGTATTGACCCTTAGACCATGAAATATTAGGGTGGTCTCATCATCCCGAATTGTATGCATTGGAGTATGAATCATACTTTGGCCTATTTTGGTAGAGGTAATTGGCTTGCTCGGTGAGTGCCTTGTGGGTCGGAAGGGTGGGGAAATTCTCCACTAAGTGGTTGAATGCATCGCAAAGTATACACATAGGGGAACCTACATGTTGAACGGCCGTAGATGCGGTTCGATTACCCTTTTTGCTCATCTCTAAAGCTTCTAAACGTCGAGCCAATGTGGACACTTTGGCATTTAAATCATAACTTTGTTCGACTTAGTGAGCGAAACCCTCATTAGACGTGATGGACCTAGATTCTCTATTGGGTTCCCATTGCTGGGACTTTTTCGCTATGGATTCTAGGAATATCCATGCATCAACCTCACTTTTCTCAGTAAAATCACCATTACATAGATACTCGAGCATAGTTCGAGTATTACAATCAAATCCCTCATACAAAATTTGGACTTAGCGTCCCATCTCAATCCCATGGTGCGGACATTGTAGTAGCAAGTCCTTGAATCTCTCCAAATACATCCATAACGCTTCTCCCTCCTTTTGTCTAAATGTGTTGATGGCGTGACGTATCAACATCGTCTTTTGGTTGGGAAATAATTTTTGCAGGAAGGCGACACTCATTTGGTTCCAAGTGGTGATGGATTCGGGTGTTAACGAGTTAAACCAACTCTTGGCTTTGTCTTTCAAAGAGAAAGGGAACAATTTAAGTTTGATAATCTCATCGGTGAGTTGTTGATACTTAATGGTCCCACATATCTTCTCGAATTCCCTAATATGAAGGTATGGATCCTCTTTGTCAGTACCTCAAAATGCAGGCAACATTTGGATCGTTCCATGATGGAATAGGAAATTATTCGCAATGTGATCAGGTAGACATATGCACGATGGTTGACTCGACCTAGTCGGATAAAGGTTATATTTAAGGGCATGTGGCGCTAACTCATCTCCCATTTTGGTGAAAATCAAAAATCTACCTACGTAAGTATCGGGGATGCTAGACTTCACACTCGATAAATGATCGGTATGATCTTGAAACCAACTTCGCATACACAGAGCTCACTTGATTTTTCTTTTTTTTAAGTGAAGAAAATTAAAAAAATAAAACAAATTTGACTAAAACCACATAATTCCTAGCTAACACAAAGAAAATTGAATAAACTAATTTAGGTGAGGGGAATTTTAAATTTTAGAATCTAGTTTTTTCGAGATTAATCGACGACACCAGGGGTCTTAGAATTAATCTCCCTAATTAGACAACTCCTACTCTTTGACAAGGAAGAATTTAAAAGACGACCACCTACTGTTATCGCCTCAAATCCCCTTTTTCCCTCCAAGTAGGTGGTCAGAATGAAGACACAATAAAAACCACCAATACTAGATAAGGTGAAACGGGATCGATTTGACAAGTTCGCGTTGGAGTAGCTCTTAATTCTAGCCTCGTTAAGAGGTTTTCTATGAGCTATGTGATATCCTAATGCTAATGTATACTTAATTTTAAATTAAATGTGATGGCTCAGGATATGCAAATGCTAGTTTTACCCTTAAGTCAATTTATGCAACGTGCTAAATTAAATGCGAAATTAAACCACATAGGAGCACACAAAAATGTACCTCCGGAGTGGAATTTTTACGGTCACTTGTTTACACCGAGCTAAGTTTAAGTTGACGTCGATCGGAGGAAAATGCCGACTACGTTTCAGTCGTCCCCGAGTGTTTCTTATGCTCGTGGCAAGATTGCACAATTTTTTTTCTTCACGTTCGCACACAGTTAACACTTTTTCGAATTTTTCCTCACTTTTTTTTCTTCTTTTTATTTTTTTTCTTCTTCTTCATCTTTTTTTTTAATATGCTCCTAA
This sequence comes from Sambucus nigra, assembly GCA_949130495.1. Lineage (NCBI taxonomy): Eukaryota > Viridiplantae > Streptophyta > Magnoliopsida > Dipsacales > Adoxaceae > Sambucus > Sambucus nigra. The sequence continues at coordinate 96,017,895 of OX422214.1, forward strand.
AAAAAGAACTACACCACATGTAAAGTGCGACACATACACAAAAAAAATTAGAGTCTTTTACGATCTAGTCCTTGGACTAACAATTTTGGACAAAAAAACCAGGCCCAACAAAATTTAAAAGATTAGGTCCAACATATAAATACCCCGAAATTAAAACAAACATTCACTATTCAGAAATCGAAGCGCCAAAAATTCTCTTCGATCAAAACCCTAACTCTCTTCGAAAAAACCCTAACCGTTGAAGTTATACCGAGCATTTTACATTCTAAATCAAATTCTTCCAAACACCACTAACAAGTATGTATGCATTTTCTTATCACCTGTTTGTCCTTGTGTATTTTGTGTTCTCGTATGTATAAATTTGTAGACACATGGACTGATGAAATCACATTCTTCTTCTTCTTCATGATATGAAAAAATATATTTGTTTCGCTCATTTTAATTGCAAAACACACTTTTTGCATGTTAGATATATATATTTTATCATTGTACTTTTCCTCCTGTATACATCATTTATCGAGGATTTATCAAGGACTAGGAATATATACATGATTGGAATATATACATATACAAGACCTATTTTATTGCGTGTACTATGTGTATTTTGCGTGTACTATCAAAAAGTACACACAAAATACACAGAGTACACACACATTGAAATTGAATTTCTCAATCCATTATGTGTGTAATTTTATGTTTTATACGTGCACTCTATAAAATATATATTTCAAATCCATATTTGATCAATCCTATGTTATTTTGATCCGCGCCAGCGGAATTTAAATGATATTCCATGAGTTTGTAAGAAGTATTATTTTTGTGTTAATATTTTAGAGTTTTTTCGGTCCGTGCCAGCGACATTTGAATTGTATTTTATTAGTTTGTAATCAGTATTATTGCGTGTACTTTTTCATTTTTTGCGTGTACTTTGTTGAAAGTACAAGCAAAAAATTCATAAAGTACACGCACATTGAAATTCAATTTGTTCAATCCAATATACGTGTACTAATGGTTACTATGAGTGTACTATTTTGTATTGTAGTTTTATTGTTTAGGAATCATACGATCAAGCATGTTCAACTACAAATCTACTGCTTGCAAGTTCGAAGATCTTAACAATACAAAACCTTTCACATTGACAGTCAATAGTACTAATGATGACGAAATTCATTTTCTCCTTCGCATCAATGATAGAGATAAAAGGTTGCTTGGTTTCTACTACTACTATGAAGACATTTACTGCACTTTTTATGTGCAGTAACTGAATCAAAAATGAAGGATTTAGCTAAACGAATTGAGCATTATTGCTTAAGGGGTTTTGATAATGTTGGAGCCTTTAGCATGAAGCTATTGTATCACTTCTTTACTGAATATGTTAGGAATAGAGAATCTTGGTTTTTGACTTGTTGAACAACCTCTGTTAGGTATTACCATGAGACATATGATATATATTATCTCCTTTAGCATGTATTTTGTTGAGACTTGTATGAATTGTTTATGAGAATATTGCATGTACTTTTGTTAAATACGATTGTATTTTATTGTTTTAGTCTATATTTTATTATAATTCGCATGTATTTTATTTTTTATACATATCATTATAGGTTAGTATTTAAATTTTGTTTATAGATCAATATAATGGGGATGAAGATGAAGGCAAGAAGAGGAAAGAAACAAAAAAAGAGCACTTCTGATGATAGTTCTTCATCCAGTTCCAGTTCTAGTTCTAGTTCTAGTGTGGCATTGAAATCTAAACGTCCTGCAAACAAGAATGACCAATATCGATCAAATATTGTTAGCTTTCTTCATGATTTGCCCCAGATTAAAGAGAAAATAAACAATAGGCATATTGAACTTCTTAAGAAGACTCCATTTTGGGAGCTTTTCAATGCCTACTGCAGTGGAAAAGTAGTAGAAGTGGACCACAAGAAGACCGATAAAAATATTTTATAAATTGTCCAGCTGTACAATACGAAAACCAAAAGTTTTCGTATGAAGAATAGTTTTGCAATAATACCAATAGATATAAGTGAAATATTTGGCATACCACTAGTTGAGGGTTTAAAATCAATAGAACTGAAAAAGGGACAGAATACTGCTAAAAAACCTGGATTACATGCACGATACTTCACAAAAAGAATAGGAAAGTCAGAAATATTGAATGGTTTGAAGAAATCAGTCGAATTGGAGACAGATGAAGGCATTGCCGATTTTGTAAAAATTGTGTATCTCCACTTCTTGAACACGTTATTTTTCTCCAACTCAAACTTCACCCTTGCAGAATTTTGGTTGAAATACATCGACAATATTGAGGAAATGAATAAGTATGATTGGGCATCTGTTGTGCATGAGTTTCTCATTCATTCACTTGACAAATCAGCAAGTTCAAAAACTAGCACAGTTACCGGATGTGTCATTTCCCTACCGGTGAGCAAAAAAACATCCTGATATTTCAAAATTTACATACCAATACTCACGTGTACTTAATAAAAATCACGTGTATTTTGAAAATACACGTGATATTTTGAAAATACACGTGATATTTTGAAAATACACGTGATATTTTCACGTGTATTTTAAAAACACACGTGATATTTTCACGTGTATTTTGAAAATACGCGTGATATTTTCATGTGTAATTTGAAAATACACGTGATATAACAAGTGTATTTTGAAAGTAAACTGGTTATATTTACAAAACATAGTACATGTGTACTTTATAAAGTAGAAGTGAAGTTTCAAAATACACGTGATAGAAGACGTGTACTTTCAAAATACACGTGATATTTTCACTTGTATTTTCAAAATACACGTGATAATTTAACGTGTATTTTGAAAATACACGTCTTATATGACGTGTATTTAGAAACTTCACTTATACTTTATAAAGTACACTTGTATTTTATAAATTACACGTGTACTATGTTTTGTAAATATAACCAGTGTACTTTCAAAATACACTTGTTATATTTTTTGTCAATATTATAAGTGTACTTTAGAAAGTACACGTGAACTTTGTAAAAATCACGTGTACTTTCAAAATACAATTGTAAAATTTACAAAGTACACGTTTAATTTTGATTGTATTTTGAACAAATCACTTGTACTTTCCATTATGAATACCTAGGTAATACAATTATTAATATCATTTTGTTTTTTGTATGATCACAGTATTGGGCCTGTGAGAAATTTGAAATTATTTCTCATGTTAAAGAATTTAAAGATAAGACGCCAAACTTCCTGAGGTGGAAATTGTCTTCTTTGAGACAATGGTTTGTGAAGAATGGCATCGCAACAACAACTTTGAAGCAGGCTACAAATAAACCATCTTGTAAGGATAGTTCTGTACAAAAGGAATCTCAGTTTGAAGGGCCAAGTTACTCTTTGAACATTTCTACAAAAAGTCCTATACATGCTGATTCATCATCAGAAAAAGTTGCTGAAGATATTAATGACAATGAGTTTCACATGGTTGGAATATTCCCCTTAAAAACATTGTGAATCGAAAGAAAAAGAAGGGAAAAGATCAACCAAAGGTTAATTTGGAGGAATAAATTGTTGTTTTGAAAAGGGAATTATTGGAAAAAAATAACCAACTATCTAAAGCAGCTGAAGACTTTAATGGTGCACTAGAGAAGGTGACCTCTTTGGAGTTGGAGAGTGCCATTTTAAAGGTACAGTTGCAGGTAGATCATGATTCACTTTTTGAAGCCCGTGAGGAAATGAAGAAGTTAAAGGTGGAGAATTCCAACCTTTTAAAGGAAAAAGATTTACTAAATAAGTTGGTGGAAAATGCCCAACTAGTTGAGTTAAACAATTCTTTAAAAGAAAAGCTTGGTCAAGTGACAATGAGTGACACATATAGAATTAAATAATTGGATGAATCATTGAAAAACAGGCAGAATCAACACGAATTTTGGAACAAAAAAATGGATATCTGTCTCTAAGTAATGAAGATCTTAAAAAAAAAATATGATGATATATTGCAAAAATGGAAAGATGCTGGCATAGAAAAGATGACATTGAGGCAGAATTGAAAAGAACTCAACAGGTACTTTTGATTATAAATAATGCAGAGTACACGCAGTTTTCCTAAAGTACGCGCAGTTTTATTTGATAGTATTTTTAATGCAGTTTTATTTGATATTAGAAATAATGCAGAGTACATGCATTATTTGATTAAAAATAATGCAGTTTTATTCAAGTATTGTTTATAATGTAACATTCTTTTTGTATAACAGGAAAACAATAATAAAATCCTTAATGACGAAATTTTGGAGTTGAAGAAAATGCTTGATGAATCAGCACTGAAAAAAACTGATCAGGTATGTATAAAGTACAATAGATATATAGTACACGCGTTTACTTTATAAAGTAAACGTAAATTATGATGAAAGTACATGTGTATATTATAAATTTTATAAAGTACACGTATTTTATAAAACATGCGTGTATATTATAAAATACACGCATGTATTTATAAAATACAAGCGTGTACTTTATAATATACACAATTTTTGATGAAAAACACAAATTTTATCAAAATACACGCAAGAGAAAATGAATCATTGTTTCAAAAAATGCTTACAATCCAATATTCCTTATTAAATATATCAGGCAAACACTAATAAACAACTCATGGACGAAATTTCGAGTTTGAATATTGAACTAGCCTTAAAGACAGTTCAGGGCACCACCAAAATACCCAAAACAAAAAGGCCTCTTATTAGAGGATAGAAGAAAAGAAAAGTTGACAGCGAAATCGAGAAGCATGAACCAATTAAGAAACAGAAAGAGTCAAAGCTGAGAAAAGGCCCTCTAACAATAGCTCAACGAATGAAAGAAACTCACTTCAAGCTTGAAGCAATCAAAGTATACAAATATCTTAATGAAGCTGCGAAGAAAAAAATTGAAGAGTTTATTCAAAAAGCTGAGCCAGGGTAAAGTATATTGTTTTATGATTTATCACTTCGCTAATTTATATTTTTTTTGGTGCAAAAGAATAAGGTTATTATTATTATACAATTCTTATTGCTTATATAAAATGCAGGGAATTTATTTTCCAAGGGCTAGTTTCGTATGTCCCATGGGAAGATTTTGTTGAAGTCCTCAAGAATCAAGAAATTTCAAGCCAAGTATGTAGTCCAAATATTAGACATTTATTAAATTTCAACATTATTATTTCCTCACCATTTTATATTGTGTGAAACAGATAATACTTGCCTTTAGTGAAGTATTGGGGTAAAATTGTCAGAGGAAGGGCTCTCCCACTCACACACTTTTTCTGATTATTGTTGGTGTGGGTACCCAAAATTATAACTATGGGCCTGGACGAGTAGCCCAGTCCTGACGGCCCAAAGTCCAGGCCCCTCACCTCTTATATTGATCTGGTCTCCCCCCACGTCCTCATGAAGGAAAGTTATAGGGGAGATGGAAAACGTGGAGAAACCCATCACCTCCACTTACCTACATGTACATGTATATATTAAACCCTAGGTCCGGGGGAAAAGGACAAGTTATATTCTCTGTAATTACTCTCCGGAGTATATAGAAACAATATCGACTGCACCACCGTGGACGTAGGCACATCTTTGCTGAACCACGTACATCCTTTGTTGTGTGATTGGCATTTTATATTCCTTGTTCTTCCTTGATAATTACTTCTCTCGTATTTATTTGTGTTGTATAATAATTGTCACCATAATTGGCGCCGTCTGTGGGAAACGTTCATCTTTCCCTGAGAAGAGCCCACAGTAAGAAAGGAGTTTAAGATGTTCGGTCATAGCAGCAATGCCCCTCAGGCAGGAGATATTCAAGAGCCACCTGCTCCTCGCAGGATTAGGTCTGAAGTTCGACGTTCAGATCAGAGAGCTCACCTGGAAAGGCCAGCCTCAGAAGAAATTCAGGGACCAGCGAGGTCCACGTAGATATCCAGATTGATTGATGCATATGAGGTAAGACTCCACGAGCAGAGAGAGTCTTCCCGTAGATACGAGGCTGAGAACGCTCGCTTGAGGAGAAGGCTGGAAAGACTGGAGAGGGAGCTTCGTCCTGATAACAAGAGACGCCCATACCGCACTCCTAGCCCTCAAGCGAGCAAGTCTCGCAACCGAGGAAGGATCCCTAGGCGAGGATCTCAAAAGGTCAAAGGAGACGAGTCAGACGATGACCTCCGTGAACAGTTGCGAAGAGCTCACCACTACCAGAGCCCTACTCGCAGCGAAGAGAACATACGAAATCTAGTCCGCAGAGAGATGGACCAACATCCTGCTCACCACGGAACAAGGTCAACCAGAGAACTCGCAAGGTGAGCTCTCAAAACCCAGATGAAGTCACCCTTCACGAGGGAAATCGAAGAGGAAGAAGCCCCCAAGAAATTTACCCTTCCAAGGTTCAAGATTTACGACGAAAAGACTGATCCCATCAATCACGTCAGGAAATACCGACAGGCCATGACCCTCTGGAATCACCGAGATGCCCTGATGTGCCGCATTTTTCCCTCGAGCCTGCATGATGTAGCGCAAAAGTGGTTCGAAAGGCTCCCCCACCGATCGATCAAGAATTTCAAATCCCTAGCTGAAATTTTTACGGCCCGATTCATTACCAGTGGCTCCCATCTTAAAAGAATGGATGATTTACTAACAATGAAGAAAATGCCTCAGGAGACCCTCCGAGACTACGCGAAGAGGTACTGGGAATTATTCAATGAGATTGAGGACTGCGCAGAGGAAGTGGTAGTGGCCTCCTTCAAAATTGGGCTCCCTAGTTTTTCCCTCCTATACCAGTCCCTGACAAAGAAGGAAGCCATGACTATTGACCACCTAATGGCTCGAATCGAGAAATACGCAAAGGTGGAAGATGTCACCCGCCCTAATACAGGAGAGAACGGTCGAGTTAAACTCACTACTAAGGGAAGTGAGAAAACTGAGAACCAGAAGAAAGGAGGAAAAAATGGGGGCAAAAATGGCTCCAAGAACGGAGGAAACTATGACGCGTCGAAAGCATTCCAGGCGGTCAACACCATCTTCAAAGAACCAATTTATAAAATTCTCGCGAAGATCAAAGATGAGCCATTCATCAAGTGGCCCAAGAAAATGGGAGGAGATCCCTCGAAGAGGAACAATGCATTAAGATGCGCTTTTCACAAAAAAGGAGGACATAAGACCGAGCACTACAAAGCTCTTAAGTCTCACCTCGAGGAGTTGGCCCAGTCTGGGCATTTGAACGACTTTATGGAAAAGAGGGCAGAGAAAGTGGCTGCCAACAGAGAGGCGAGACCCGACAAGGTGCTGGAAGATGATGCTGGACATGAGTTCGCAGTAATCCACGGAGCATTTGACGTCAAGCAGATACAAGGGAACTCAACTCGAATGGAAGTAAAAAAACTTACAGCGGTAATGCAGGCTTTTCAAATCGATCCAGCAAAGTCACAGTCAGGAAAGCGTCGACGAGCAGAAGACGTCAACTATAACAAGCATATTATTTGGTGGGAGTAATGACCCCATATCATGATGCCCTGGTCATTACACTCAGGATAACCAACTTTGACATCGACAAGCTGCTCGTCGATCAAGGAAGTTCATCCAAAGTAATGTACCTCGACCTATTCAGAAAATTGAAGTTGAGCGTCGCCGACCTAAAGGAAGCTACTGTTCCTATGGTCGGCTTCGCTGGAAAAATGACCATGCCCCTGGGCAAGATAGTGCTGCCAGTTCGTGCTGGGAATGTCTCTAAGATGATTGAGTTTTTGGTAGTTGACATCGAATCACCGTACCAGGCCATCCTCAGCAGAGGATGGCTTCATGCGATGAAGGCGGTCTCCTTGACCTACCATCAGAAGCTCAAGTATGTAACCGAGCGAGGAGTAATGGAGATCCACGGCGACCAAGCGATGGCGAGGAATTGCTTCATAGCAGCCATCCGACCAAAGCTAGAGAAGAAGGTCGGTCAACCTAGCGAGAAAGTTGAAGAGGGTGTGATACCTTCCAAGTAGCAATTAAAGTATGAAAGACCTGGAGTAGAGGAGACCAGGCTCCTCCCCTCTGAACGTGTCGTCGAGGACCTGGTAGAAGTTATGGCTGAAGTTGGTGATAGTAGCAGAGTCTTCTTGATTGGAGCATCTCTCACCGACCAAAAACAGAAGGAGTTGACGACCTTGCTGACACACAATGTAGATGTTTTCACATGGGAACCATACGAGCTACCTGGAATTGATCCTAGTATGGCCTGTCATCAGCTGCATGTCGACCCCACATTCAAGCCAATCACGCAGAAGGCACGGAGAACTGCACTCGAGAAGGCTAAAGCGGTCGAAAAGGAAGTCAAAAAATTGCTAGATGCAGGATCCATACGGGAAGTGCAATTCCCCAAGTGGCTGTCCAACCCAGTAGTAGTTTCGAAGAATAATGGGAAGTGGAGAGTTTGCATCGACTTCACTAACCTCAACAAAGCATGCCCTAAGGATAGTTTCCCCCTCCCAAAGATAGACCAACTAGTAGACGCCACTGTAGCTCACGAGCGAATGAGTTTCCTGGACGCATACTCATGATATCACCAGATCCCCTTGTATGCCCCAGACCAGGACAAAACGGCGTTCATCACGATAGTTGGGTTATATTGCTACAAGGTCATGTCATTTGGGCTCAAGAATGCGGGGGTAACCTATCAGCGGCTGGTCACTAAAATGTTCAAGGATCAAATGGGAGACACAATGGAGGTCTACATCGATGACATGCTCGTTAAGAGCAAGAAGAAGGAAAATCACCTCTCAGACCTGTCAAAGACCTTCGAAATTCTCAGGAAGTACCGAATGAAACTTAATGCGAGCAAATGTTCCTTCGGTGTCCAGTCAGGAAAATTTCTTGGGTACTTGGTCAGTAAGAGAGGCATAGAAGCTAATCCAGACCAGATCGATGCAATCAACAGGGTACAACCCCCTCGAACAATCCAGGACATGCAGAAGCTCACTGGAATGCTCGCCGCCTTAAATTGCTTTATTTCCAAATCTTCCGAGAAGTGCAAGCCTTTTTTCCAGCTTCTAAAGGGGAGTAAACCGATAGAGTGGAGTCCAGACTGCTCGCGAGCTTTGGACAAGCTCAAGTCCTACTTAAGCTCCCCACCGCTTCTTATCATACCACAGCAAATGGATTCTTTGTACTTGTACCTCTCGGTATCCAATCACACTGTCAGCTCTGCGTTAATATACGAGGTTGTAGGAATCTAACACCCCGTTTAGTACGCGAGAAAGACCTTATTAGACACTGAGCAAAGGTACCTGCCATTGGAGAAGCTTGCCTTTGCACTTGTAATTGCCTCGAGGAAGCTGAAGCATTATTTTGAAGCTCATACTATCATCGTCCTTACATCGCATCCCCTTAAGGCGGTCCTAAGGAAAGTGGACTTGTCAGGCAGACTGTCTAAGTGGTCAGTCGAGCTCGACCGGTTTGACATCCAATTTTAACCAAGGACAGCTATCAAGGGTCAGATCCTTATCGATTTCATAGCCAAATTCACGGGCGAAGAACTCTCCGACCAACCTCAACCAACAAGGCAAGAGAAGAACCAAGCAACAGAGAGAACCTGGAGACTCTTCGTTGATGGAGCCTCCAACTCAAAGGGGGAAGGGGGTAGGCATTGTCCTCATCACACCAAAAAACACAATCCTCGAACAAGGAACCAGGCTTGGATTTGCAGCCTCCAACAACGAAGCAGAGTACGAAGCCCTAATAGCCGATCTCTAAAAGGCACAAACTGTAGGAGCAAAATGTTTACAGGTGTTCGGCGACTCTCAACTAGTCTCCAATCAGATAAGTGGAGATTACAATGCAAAGGATGAAATAATGGTAGCCTACCTCGCCTTAGTGAGAGAATTAATGTCAAGCTTTGAAGAGATCAACATCCAGCAGTTTCCCAGGGGGCATACCAGTCATGCTGATGCCTTAGCAGCCTTGAGTTCGGCAGTTGACTCTGACCTTAAGAGGGTTATCCCCATCGATTTCCTTATTTGTTCGAGCATTAACCACAACAGCAAGTTACCAAATGTGGAACAAATACTTCAGGTGGGATCAGCCCCCAGCTGGATAGACCCCTTAAAGGACTATTTAAAGGATGGCATGCTCCCAGGTGACAAGAAAACTGCCCACCAAATAAGAGTCAAAGTTTCTCACTTTCACTTATCCACAGGAGGCGACTTGTATAAGAAATCCTTCTCCGATCCCTACCTTAGATGCATCCACCCAGGTGATGTCGAACAAGTGTACACGATCTTCACGAAGGAATCTGTGGAAGTCATATCGGAGGAAGGTCTCTAGCCTTTCGAGTAATGAAGGAAGGCTATTGGTGGTCATATATGCAAAAGGACTCCGCAGTATATGTCTGCAAATGCCTGAAATGCCAATTCCATGCTCCTATGGCCCACCAACCCACCAGCGATCTGAAGTCCCTGTCCAGCCCATGGCCCTTAGCCCAATGGGGAATGGACATCGTGGGACCGCTACCTACCACCGTCGACAATCACAAATACCTGTTGGTTGCGACTAACTACTTCACCAAATGGATCGAGGCTGAATCCGTGGCGAACATCCGAGATGCTGATATGATAAGGTTCATATGGAGAAATATAATCACTCAGTTTGGAATCCCCAGAGTCATCATCACCGATAATGGAACGCAGTTTGAAAGTGGCCCCTTTCAGAACCTCTGTAACGAACACGGGATCAGACACCACTTCAGTTCGGTGGCCTACCCTCAGAGCAATGGCCAAGCTGAAGCTTCCAATAAAATTGTGATCAATGGATTAAAGAAGTGATTAGAGCGAGCCAAAGGCGCATGGGTAACAGAGCTACCCCATGTTCTATAAGCGTACCGAACCACTCCTCGGCGAGCAACAGGAGAAACCCCATTTTCTCTTACATATGGCATGGAAGCAGTCATCCCACTTGAAGCAGGTTTGCCAACAATAAGATCCAACCTTGTCGACCAAGGCCTGAATGATGAAGCATTGCTCGCCGAACTCGACCTAGCCGACGAGCGTAGAGAGCTAGCCCTAGTGAAGCTAACAAACTATCAGCAACAGCTCGCGAAGCATTACAACAAAAGGGTTAGCCCGAGGACGTTCCAAGTTGGGGACTATATTCTAAGGAAAGTCCTGGGTAGCACAGTGAAGTCGTCAGACGATAAGCTAGGCCCAAACTGGGAAGGACCCTTTAAAGTAACTAAAGACGATCTGCAAGGTGCCTATCACTTGGAAACGATGGAGGGCAGAGAAATACCACGAGCATGGAATGCAGCTAATCTCAAGAAATTCTATTTTTAGATCTTTTTCTTGTATTCTTTTGTTATGAAAATAGAAGTTCCTTTTCCTTATTACTAATGAAAGTTACTTAATTGGTTACACTCTGATTGGTGACATTTGCATTCATCGCACATCTTTTCCAAATAACAAGCACATTGATCACTATAGCAGGGGAATACCCCTCCTCAGGTCATCGTCATAAAATACGAGAGACCTCTTAGCATTGCCCCTGGCAATATATAAAGCCCTACAGAGGATTCTTAGGCAACACGACCAAATCTTATACTGGTCATCAAACCTACTTCGGTTGAACAAAATCCTGATCAGATGAAGACATCCAACACCAGGTGTGTCCTCTCCAATTGCCCTACTTAGGCCTAAGGGAGTGTGACGACACAACCTAAAAGGTAAAGTGGGGCACAATGGTACTTTGGTATTATACTGGGCTGGGGGGACACTTGTATGACAAAACATAAAAGATCATAAAGAAGCAAGGATATGAAAAGTAGGATATGCACGTTTAGTTGGCAAAATTGACCAAAATATAAACTTTTCATTAATCCATCTTACTTACAACAATGATAATACATGTTTAGTCGGCAAGCTCGCCCAAAGCATTTACATTATCAAAAATAAAAAAAAATAAAAAAAGGGGCAATTGGCAAAATCTCAAGGGGGTGGAAGCCTCCGAGCAAGATAATCAGCCACTCGAGCTATTTGTCCATCATCAGGAGCAGGAGCAAAATCTTCCACAACCTCATTCACATTCGACTCCAAAAATTACCGAGGAATAGCATCGATGGGGATCCATCGATCGTCCCTCCAGAATGGGTTGGGCATCAGAGTGGAGGAAGACATCTCATGACGATACCATAGCACCGAGTTCCTCGAAACTTGCAACTCCTTCAAGGAACTTAGCCATCCCCTGATGAAAGAAAGCTCCTCAAACTCAGATAGCCTCGTTGGAGCATCCGACCAGCCTTGATCATAACCGTCAGCCCACGCTTGCATTTCACCTTTCTTGAACAAGTGCCGCAACCGGGTGATGTCCCTTTGAAGCCCAACAGCGATTACATATGCTCGCTGAACATCACCGTGGAGTTCTTCCATTTCCCTATTGCGAAGTTCTTCTCCTTCCCTACTTCTGCTCCTGGTGCTCCTACTAGCTCGCGGAAGGGGAGGGCGAGTGAGACTTCGCGACATAGGAGGGATAACATTATGATCAGCTCCAGCTGGCGATGATGAGGAGCCTTGTAATACTGCTCAAACAGTTCTCGGTGCATGCTCCCTGAGTCGTAAGACTTATCTCCTCGGATCTTCATTCTCCTGCTGAAGAACCTCCCCTACTTGGTTGATCTCGGAGGCCTCTAATAGTTTTGTCTTCAACACATTGATCTCCTCTTGCACTGAAGCACCAATGTCCTCTATCTCCTGGAGCCTATCCTTCAGCTTGACCACGAGCTCAGATTACTCCTTATATTTTTTATTTCTAGACCTAAGGGTCTTACAGAGCTTAACTAAGGCCTAGCAAACTTCGGGACTCACATTAGGACCAAGGGTCCTACCCAACTGGGAAGTAGTAGGAATGTAATCATCCACATCAACTAACTACAAGCAAGAGAAAGAAAAGGGAAAGAAAGGGACAAATCAGTACAAGCAGAAATGAAGTCTTTTTCATTAATGAAGATTGAAGTTACATCGAACTGAAAAAAGAAAAGTTTACAGAATGGAAAAAATAAAAATATAGAGCAATCCTAGTAGATAACTAATTGACAATCTCAGGCGGCCCAAAGGTCGATGGCCCCTTCCCCTTGTCAACATCAGCAGGAGCACCGCCCTCAGTAGGGATAATCTCTGTCCCCACAACCAGAGAAACATAAGCAAGGGTCGCTTGAGGAACAGGATCGGCGCCTTCAACAGCTGGGGCAGGAACTTCATCCACGGTTGGCTTCGGACCTAGGTTATGCTCGTCAAACAAGGGAGAATTGATGTCAATGCCAGCAGCTAAAAGGGCCTTGTTCCATCCTTTCTTGAAGTTCAGACGACTAATATAGCCCATCTGAAATTCAGCATCTTCATATGCTGCAGCACAACCGGAATTGTATGAGTCCTCCTTGGCAGTGACAGCCTCAGACTCTTTCTTCTTCTGCTCTTTAGACAGCATCCTGTTGTCCTCAATAACCGCTAGATTGCTCGAGCAAACCAGGTCATAGGCCTGCTGCAGCTCCCTCAAGTCCTTGACTGCTACGTCCTTCTCCTTGTGGGCAGTAGAAAGAGCCAGATCGGATGAAATTCGAGCAGCGTCAACAGCTTTGAAGCTAGCCTTGAGCTTTTTACCCTTCAGCTTCAGGGCAGCATTTTCTTCCTCCATCTCGCTATTTCTCTTCACCAGCTCATCGCGTGAACGATACAGCACGGCGAAGTCAGTAACGAACTGCAGAAAAAAGAAGGCATCAGAAGGGGAAAATGAGGGAATTCAGAATAACTTAGGAGAAAAGGAAAAAACCTTACCAGAGCAAGCCTTTGACTGACCTGAAGGGCCAACTGCTCCGACCCTACCGCCCTTTGGTGATCAGCCGGGAGAACATCTTTCTCAAGCAGAGCTGGGGCCAACTGGGGAGAAATTGCCACAGAAGCCCCCTCGGGCAGCACGGACACTGAGACTAAGGCCTGCCCAGCCTTCGTCCTCACTTCTGCCCTCCTTCTCACTCTCCTTCTTCTTCCTCTCCTCCACCCTCCTCTTCTCTTCCATCTTCTTCCTCTCTTCTTCCTTTTTTCTCTCTCTCCCTCTCACCTGCTCCTCTTCCTTCTTTCTCCTCTCCTGCTCCTGAGCGGAGGATCTAGAACCAGTAGCCACGGCCCCAGAAGTAGCTTTTTGCTTCTTTGACCTCTGTGCAAGGAGCACGTGGTCCTCATCATCATCATACCTAATCAAGTTCTTCCTCGGGGGTACCATCTATTCACTTGAACTTCTAGAAGCACTCGACGATCTTCGAGCTTTAGAAACCTCCTCACGGTCAGAGGAACTGCTACTATCAAAGCTCCCTCCACCCAAATTACTCACGGCTCCTACAAAGTCACTTTCAGAGCTGCTATCCTCCTCATCCCACTGGATAGGCTCTGCAGCAGTCTCTTCGAAGGAGTCAAACTCTGGTATACTATCCACAGGCCTTGCTATGAAGCACGTTCTTGTACTCGAGCAAAAAGGCAGCAGACCTGGGATGCTCGCCGTCACCCAAAGGCTCCCTGATATTCTAAGCCTTAACCAATTTCGAGATACAAACCTCGCTAAGAGCAGGTTCCAAGTTCTTTGACTTCGCTGCGTAAGAAAAAGCAAAGAAGAGTTAAAAAGGTCACAAATCAGCAAAAATTAAAATAACAGTACAATGTCTACCTATGTATTCCTCCCCATAGAAGGGGACAGAGAACCTCTCAGACCTCGACCCTTCAAATTGGGGAGAAAACTGCCAATTTCTAACAAGGAAACCTTCTTGCCAGTAGTCCTTGTGGGAATCAGGTAGATTTACTACCAATACCCTGTCAGGGCTCCTAGCTTTGAGGTAAAGGACACCAGAGCTAGTTCGAGAAAATGAGTAACAGAAACAGACCTCGGCGAGCCCTAACCTAGTTCCATACAATTGATTTATCCTATGGACGCCATTTACTATTTTCCACACATTGGGCAAGCATTGTGCAGGAACAATATTGAAATAGCCAAAGAAATGCAGGAACAAATCATTAGGAGGAAAAGTGAGCCCCCCCTGGGAAAGCAACAAAACATGGATCTAGTGAGCATCATCTATATCCCTAACATTCCTAGGAGGGGAGGCACAACACTCAATATCTACCCATTCAGGGATGTTGTAAAACTTCCTAAATTCAGAGATTGACCTATTCCCAATCTTCGCCATTGGAAGACCCAAGAAAAGCTACAAACCAAAGAGAAAGTACAAGGAAAGGGCAGAGGAAACTTACAAAATAGAAGATCGGTTCAAGTGATGAAGAAGCACAAGCTCAGACAATCGGTTCAACTGATGAAGAAGCACGAGCTCAAACAACTAAGAAGCAATGGGAATGGAAATTAAGAGAAGAAGGTACGAAGCGCTAGAGCTCTCAGAAGATAGAAGAACACTGGAAAAACCGAAGTGACGGAAGAAAAGTGGCTATTCCAACAAGCCTTCAAATTCTAATCATAGTGCATAGTAAACGAAGCGGGTGCCGCCAGAATCAACTCCACAGCTTTCGAGGATTCGCAAAACAGCCATTGTGGCTAATCATTTAAATTTATCGAGCCCATAAACATGGACCAACAAATTTAGGGGCAATTGTGGGTACCCGAAATTAGAACTATGGGCCTGGACGAGTATCCCAGTCCTGGCGGCCCAAAGTCCAGGCCCCTCACCTCTTATATTGATCCGGTCTCCTCCCACGTCCTCATGAAGGAAAATTATAGGGGAGATGGAAAACGTGGAGAAACCCATCACCTCCACTTACCTACATGTACATGTATATATTAAACCCTAGGTCTGGGGCAAAAGGACAAGTTGTATTCTCTGTAATTACTCTCCGGAGTATATAGAAATAATATCGACTGCACCACCGTGGACGTAGGCACATCTTTGCTGAATCACGTACATCCTTTGTTGTGTGATTGGCATTTTATATTCCTTATTCTTCCTTGATAATTGCTTCTCTCGTATTTACTTGTGTTGCATAATAATTGTCACCACAGTTGGGTAAGTACAATTAAACCGAAAGCTTTGTGAAACAAAATTTCCATTTTTTTTATTAACACAATGTCTATCATATTTATTCAGATAGAAACTTGTAGCAAAAATGAAGTTAATAAGAAGGGGGAGTTATACAGAGATTTATTTGAATACCTAGGCACTTGTAATAATTTGTTCATTATACTAAGACATATCGTAGTACATTTCACATTACTTGTGATATACAAAAATATAAAATAAAGTGGTCCACATGGATTCCCTTCGACCGAACGACAAGGAAAAAAATACAATATACTTCAATGATGCGAAAAAATGGTTAGTGCCTAAACTTAATTAGTAATTTTACCTGTACTTATATTATACACGTGTACTTTATCATATAATGCGTGTACTTTGTATTAGTTGCACATAATCACCAAGATTATCAAAGTACACGCATCATATTTTAAAATACACATGAAATGAACCAATACAAATTACGTGAACTTTAACATTATGCGTGTACTTTTAACTCTTTAGGTAAAGTACACGCATCATATTTTAAAATACACGTGATATGAAAAAATAAAATATGTGTGTACTTTAATATTATGTGTACTTTTCACTCTTTAATCTTCATATACTCTTTTATTTGTATACACTAAATATTTGTCTTCTTAACAGTTTTCTGTCTTCCAAAAAACACTGTACCTATTGAAGACTGAAGCAGAAACAATGAAAAATAATGGTTTCAAAACTCAGAGAAAGTTTGATGAAGGTACATCAAATGAGTTTACATTGAATGACGATCCATTGACAGTGCAAGAAAAAAGGACAGTAGATTTCTTGCTGGAAAGTGATCTCAAATTTGACCTAATAAGAGATCATGAATGCCCTAAGCAATATAATGGGTAAGCAAAAACTTCATTTCTAAAAATTACTAATTTGTATATTTTTAAAAAATTTCATTCACATCATACTAATTTGTATATTTGTTTTATTTTAATTTCAGGGTTGACTGTGGGGTGTTCTGCATGTACTACATTGAACAAATTAGCAGAAACAAGGAAATGAAAAAATTGTTTGAAGACCCTGACATGCTAAAACATATAGCATATGTACTAAGGGAAATGTACTAAGGTATAGACAAACAATGTACCTGAGTGTTATGAAACAATGTACATGCATTTTAACTAAAACTACAAGTGATAATTACTAAATACACACATGAATTCTTCAAGGTACACGCAATATAAATAATGTACACGCACTGGTTAATGTAATATTTTTTTATTTTTAATTGAAAACTACTTTATATATTTATTCAGAAGGACAAAGTAACCCAAATCAATTTATTAAGCTCAACTAATCACTTCCCAAGTATCTCTGGTCAAAGAAATAAATAGCTTTAACTTTTCCTATAAAAGAGAAATATTTGTTCCTTTCTTAACCATTACATCTAGGGTAAAGATTACATAATGACTATTCCAGCAGAAAAGTTGCGAGATACTCTTGAGAGAGATGAAAGAAATAAAAAAAATAAGGCAAATTACGGAAAATCTTTCCTCATATGAAACTGCCTTTGATCAGTTTCAAACATATGTTAGGGAAGGATGCTCTGGACTTCCACCCAATCCCATAGATTTATTTGATATGGATGAGGACCCTCCTCAAATATATGAAGACCTCATGTCTTTCTATAGACAAGAAGTTTCCTTGAAAATTGCCAAGCTGAAGGAGAAGAAGGATCACCATGAAGGCCTTGTAGCTGTTATAGAAGAAGAAATTCGACACCGGTAGAATTTAATTGACTCTCTTCCTGACACCATAGATGCCTTTAACAAATTTCCCTAATACAAGCCTTTTTCAGTTTTTTCAGCTTTTGTTATGTAAAAAAAATTGTACTTCATTTTTCTGTTTTAATAAAAAACTTATTTCTTTCATGCATGTATTCTCACTTATATCATACACCAAATACAGTCACGTACACGTGAACCTTTATAAAAATGATCACGTGTATTGTAAAAAATGTAAACATTAATATCATTTATTGTAAAAAAATTGGAATGTCAAAATATGAGTGTATTGTCAAAATATGTCAAATATGATTCTATTTATTATAAATTATAATACACGCAAGTTTTTATAAAGCACATGCACAAGGTATTGTCCCAAACCATTATATAAACGTGTGTACTTTATATATTACACGTGTACTTTATAAAGTACACACATAGTCTATAAAGTACACACTTGTTGAAATACTTGTATAATAATGCCGCTGGCGCGAACCATAATACACATAGGAATTTAAAAATATGAGTGCCCTAAGTGTCTTTTATAAAGTACAAGCACATTGTAATGTCCAAAACCATTTTCCAAATAGTACATGAATTTATATACGTCTACTTGATAAAATTACATGCATAATACATTAAGTACACGTATATTGAATTAGATTTTGGTCATATCATTACGCGTGTACTTTATAAAAACATGTGTGTACATGTATATTTAAAAGCGTGTACTTTATATATTATGCGTGTACTTCATCAAGTACACGCATATTTCATCAAGTACACGCATATTATATTTATATTATGCGTGTATATCAAAAAGTACACGCATATTTCATCAAGTAAATCTAAATTAAATGTAATTAATAAAGTACACGCAATCTTTTATATAGTACACGCAGATTGAACTGACCAAATCCATTTTTAAATGCGTGTACTTTATATATTCTGCGTGTAATTTGTAAAGTACACGCATATTTCATCAAGTACACGCATTGATAAAATGGCTTTGATCATCAACATGCGTGTGTACTGTACATAACATGTGTATACAAATGTAAAGTACACGTGAACATCAGGAAAAATGATCACGTGTATTTTATGAAAAATACGTGTACAACTACACAAAAAATAAACTAAAAAATGAGACTAAAAGATAACATTACATTCATTTATGTGAAACAAATGGTTTATTAATTAATTTATTCAATCAAATGGTTAAAATGAATGAATTCAATAATTTTAAACGTACTCAAATGGGTTCCTTACAAGTAGACCTATAATAACCCGTTTTACTACACCTCAAGCAAGTAATTTCCCTTACTGTGATCTCACCAAAAGACTTTATTCTCTTATTTCTTTTTTTTGCCTGTCGGTCTCTTAGTCATTGGTGGAAGGACAGATGGATTTTCAAGTATAAATCAAATCAGGAAGAGGAACGATAGGTATCGAGTATAATTTTCTGTAGAAAGATACCTTATAGTACTCCTCAATATAATCATAAATACATGTCCCTTTCCTCCGTATAACACAAACAACATGAGAACATGGAAAACATCTAATCTACCAACTCTTACAAGAACAAGTCCTTTCTCCTAAGTCAACTATTGCTTGTACTTCTGAATGAACTTCAAATATGTTTTGACTTGAGCGACTAATAGTCCAATGTTGGCTTTTATTCCAATTTTCATTCAGTAACTTTTGAAAAAAAGGACATAACTCATTTGTCCAAGTGTCAGACTCAACAAATTTGTTTGCATTGAAATTCATAATCTTCACTCTCAATTTATCAAGCATATTCATTACTGGTAAATATCTTACCTCCAATATCCATGAATTGAATGACTTCGCAACACTAGATGCCATGTCACCATACCGTTTACTAGGGAAATATGCACAGGACCAATTCTCGGGAGGCAAACTATAAATGAAATCAGCAATAGCAGCTCCTCTTTCCTTCTCCAATGCTTCAATATTCTTGTGAAATACATCTACTGAGACAGCATATGCACAAGACAAAAAAATCTTTAACAATTTTCTTTCGAAATCCAGCACAATTCCCATGAATTTTCTTTTTTTATATTCCCCTGTAAATGATGTATACAGTAGGAATGTGCAGACAACGGGAAGACCCTCGAAACAGCTTCAAGTAATCCATTGTTTCGATTTGATATAAATGTTATGTTTCGATATTGCTCAACTAATGCACTATGCAAATTGATAAGAAACCACATCCAGTTATCTTCGATTTCAGAATCAACAACAACATATGCAACATGAAAAAGGCCTGAAATATAAAAATATATCAAAATCAAAATAAATAACATATCCATGTAGAACACATCGTAAATTGATGCTGCTGGCGCAGACCTTAAAATACATGGGAAATATATTATGTGTTTAATTTAAATTGTTTGTAAATAACAAGACAAAACATGAAAATGTATAGTACCCGTGATAAAGATAAAAAGACAGGCACGTTTACTTTCCAATCTTTTGCTTGTACTTTGAATTAGTTTGAAAAAACAACACTAATATCAACGTACATGCATAGTACAGGTGAACTAAACAAAGACATTCAAAGGTACTTTATATTTTTAACGTGTACTTGGCTTTATTATTTCTAAATAACAACACATATCAATAAAGTACACGCATAAAAATGAAAAGTACATGTGAAATTAACAGAAACATTCATGTGTACTTGACATGTACTATGCGTGTACTTTAGTTTGTATTCAACATAACAACATCATCATCAAAGTACATGCATAAAAATGAAAAGTACATGTGAAATTAACAAAAACATTCACGTGTACTTGACATGTACTATGCGTGTACTTTAGTTTGTATTCAACATAACAACATCATCATCAAAGTACACGCATAAAAATGAAAAGTACACGTGAAATTAACAAAAACATTCACGGTTACTTGACATGTACTATGCGTGTACTTTAGTTAGTATTACACATAATAAGACATATCATCAAAATACATGCAGAAAAATGAAAAGTACACGTGAACTAAAACAAATACATTCAAAGGTACTTTATATTTTTATGCTTGTATTTTGATGATCTGGAATAGAACAAACAAAATATCAATGCAATACACAAAATAAAATATTTAGAATTGATTTACCCTTGTTCCCATTCCTTGCAGTTGCTGATAATATTGTTCCATGATAACGGCTCTTCAAAAAGGCACCATCAAGAAATAAAACAGGTCTGCATTATTGAAATCCATAAATACATCCTCTAAACATTATAAATATTCTCTTGAATTTTTTTCTCTCATGTTCCACGTCAAGGATGCAATGCGACCCAGGATTATACTGCAATAGAAGGTCACGATAATTATTCATTAATGCATAAGAAACCTTTTTATCACCATGTATATCAACAACAACCATCTCTTTCGCACGCCATGCATGTTGATAAGCTATATCAAGACCATAATTCTTCTTCATATCTCTGACTATATCAATTGGTCTCAATAGCGGGTTATTTCTAAGATCATCAGCTACCAATGTTGAAACCAACTTGGAGGCTATCATTTTGGCTGACGAACTACGAAAGACACCTCTACATGTATGCTCATTATTCATTTCACGTATGTAAAAGTATCCATTTATTGTAGATAATGAAGCATGAATTCTCCACATACAATTCTCAGTAGTCTTTTTAGAGCATTCAGTCGTCACTCGAGTTTTATCATTCTTCAAATACACATACTTGAACCCAACCTCAACGGCATACTTACTTAATTTATCCCGAAATTCCACTACACCTCCTTCAAAACACTGCTGCTCATGACTTATATAAGTCTTCCAATCATTCGAAAGATAGACTTTCGACTTACTTGGCTCCATACCTCCAAGATAAAAGTCATTTTTAATGCAACTATTAAAATCATTTGCAGTGCCTGATGATAAAGACTCTAACCTCTGTGTATTTGTATCACCACAGTAAACCCTCTCAAAACTTGTATTACTGCAGTCAACCACTTCAAAAATTCGATTAGAGCATTCAACCCGTTCACGACATGTATTACTTGGCTATGCTAATGAATCAATGACATATATCCAAATGAAATTAGCTTTCACGATCAATTGAGACCGCAACATACAACAAACATCATTGTCACAAATAAACATGAACCGACATTTATCACCAAATGAATACCTCAATGAAAAACTCCCACTTCCCAAATTAGTAAACCTAATCCACAACTCATTGCATATGAAATCTAATGAGCTATCTTCAAGTATTTCAATACAAGCCATATTATCCAAATAACAACACCTTGTTATTATACTACTTACCATAATGTCCTGCGGTAAAAGAGAGACGAAAAACATTTACTTCAAGGTCAACAATTCTAAAAATGTGTGCAATAATTTACTGCATGAAATATCAAAATGTTTATATATAATTAATATAAAATTACAGACACTATTTAAAAACCTATACATGAAGCAATAAAGTAGACGCATATTTTCAAAAAAAACAATAACGTCTACTTTATAAACATTGTGTGTACTTTGAAAACTGATGTTGAACTGGTTAGTTCCGCTGGCGCGGACCTATATAAATAAGTGATTCAATACCAATTCAAAATCAAGTACTCTTAAAATTAGAATGAAACATCAATAATATTCATTCAGCACATTCAACTAACAATTACAAATAGTGATAAATATAACTTATATATGAAGAATCCAAACATAAATGCATAAAAAACACAAAATCAAAACATATACAAATAAAACATATAAAAAGCTATTCAATCACATGAATTACGAAATTACAATGAGTCTCTTGAATCAAAACAAAGTACATTGATCTATTGTAATCGATCAAAAATACAAAAAACAACTGCTGATAAAGATAAACTTACAAATGATAGAGCCAAGTGATACAGGTAGAATC
Source organism: Sambucus nigra (assembly GCA_949130495.1). Classification (NCBI taxonomy): domain Eukaryota; kingdom Viridiplantae; phylum Streptophyta; class Magnoliopsida; order Dipsacales; family Adoxaceae; genus Sambucus; species Sambucus nigra. The sequence continues at coordinate 96,040,627 of OX422214.1, forward strand.
GATTAAGAACACTGTAATCGATTATTCGACAGACGAAAAAAGCATCAAGATTGATGTTATTTTCGATTTCGAAGAATAGTGGTTAGTTGTAGAGAAATCTCCAATAGCCGATTAGGTTTATGATTTTTTTAGATTGGTAGTATTTATATATTGGACCTAATCGTTTAAAATTTGTTTCACCAGTTTTTTGTCCAAAATGTTTAGTCAAAGGACTAGACTATAAAAACCTACAATTTAATATCTTTAAAAAGTACGGGGTATTACATCTATGCAGATAGGCGGGTCAATGAGTGTGTCGATCGACGCCCCCTTGGCCCTATAAATAGAGGCGATAACCTTGTGACACACCGCTTATTAAAATAATGGGTGGCTAGCCCCTACTACAATAATGGGTGACTCATTCTTAGCATCACTGTCCAAGATCAACTAATTACTAACCACCTATTAGTTTAACCATATGTGCCAAATTTTAATCTTGAATTTACCATTCCAGATAAAACCATTAAATATAAATCCATGCAGTAAACTGTATAATCAAACACATCAGTCAAGAATCAAAATGCGGAAGTAAAATAAAACCAAGTATCGAATAAACCATCGGTCACTAAATCCAATACAATCATATGAACTAGATTAAATAAAACTGAAAATAAATAAATTTGATAACGCAATAACATGTCCAACTAATAATTGAAGATAGATCCTAATCTAGGATAGAAATAATGGAAACGTTTACTCCAAATCCTGTAAGTCGCCACCCCAGCTATAGTTACACGATCATTGAAAGAAGAGTCATCATTGGCATCCCTGTGGCTAGACTCCTAAAAGTTTTTGAAAAATATTTTACACGAGTCAAAGCCTAAAATTTTAAAAATATTTAGCAAATGTATAAATTGCAATAATGAATATATAAAGAAACTTTCCATATTTAAATTGGCAGCGCACTCACATAAGATAATCCTCACCCCTCATCTAAGGTGCGAACATAACGTATACTCTTAACCCTCCTAGTTATATGACCTTGTCTAACTAGCCTTGTCACTAACATCAATGCTACCTTACCCTGCCGCGAATATAATGTTTACCCTTAGTTCATTAATTAGCTTTCATAACCGCTTAATTAATATCTCATTAAATGAAAAGATGTCGTGTGCGATATTGATTCACAAATATTCGCAATTTCCAATGTAAACTTATTTAATCGGATGTCTAAAATTTCTCAAACCAAATACCAATTAAATCAGCCCTAATCATGCATCTACGTGTCAACTCAAATCTCAGATTAAATCAAACGATGAATAAGCTAACAAAGATAGATTTCAGAAGAAAAAAAATCCCCGCATGAGAAAAAACCTTTTATTTCCACTATAATTTATAAAGGAGCAGTTTACAATCGGATTACAGCGAAAATACAATTGACTTATGAAATACCTGCAGGTGTCGGTCCGTAGTCATCATCCAGGAACACCGAATCACTCCCTATGACACGCAGTCGATCAGCCCAGTACCTCCCGCAAGTGGCACCTATGGTCGGCCCGGTACCTTTCCAAGGTACATAGATTACATAGATTCAGCAGCAAAACTCTCAGCTATACTATGCTTTGGGTTCCACAAACAACTCACATAAAAAGTCTGGGATTTGTGAATTGTAAAAATAAAGTTTTGAACCCTAAAAAAGATGGAGAATAAAATCAATAAGCACTAAAATCGTATTCTGTTAAAACCAATGTTTTCTCCACACGAAATAACGAAGTCTGACACCCTTTATATAATAAAATTTAAAGTGGTGACTTGTCAGAATTAAACAGCTCGTTCGAATGAGAAATGGTGTCGTTCGAGTGAGATCTTGTCTCGTTTGAGCGAGATACGATGTTGTTCGAACGACATCATGCACGTGTCCAAAACATCTTCAGTCTTTTATAAATCTTCGACACTTCAAAAGTTAAGACTGTTTAAGAGATCAGAAAAGTTTATCCAAAACCCTTTATGATAACTTAAACACATTTTACCAAACTTGTTCTTAATGGGTTTGAATGTTGAAGTCTTCTTGAAATTTGAATTCGTCTTATGTAGATGCAATCTTCTCAATCCTTAGACGACTTGTAGCGGTATACGACATACTAATTGTGACGGACTAAGTCGGGTATCAAAAATCCACAATGACGAGTTGCTAGAATTTAAGTGATTTAATATTCTGAAATAAAAGTGTAAAAGATGATTACAAACTAAAAAGGAAAAGATGCATAAAAGGGAAATGTTAATCTAGGCGAGGGAAATGAAACTAGACTAACAAAGCGAGTAAAACTATGGGTTGCGTCGAATATCCCTCACCCGAGTTAATTTGTATAAAATGGTTACATGGATCGATGAGTTATTTAGAATGCGTCTCGTTTCGACAGTTAATTGAACCAAGGGTTGTCGCGCCCCTAAATCCGCATAAAATCCAAATATGATTTTGGCGTCAACAAATATCCCAGAAATTACGCGCGAAAGGTCGTAAGCACAGGACATACAAGATATGCCCCGTCTAATCTCCTAGGCGTAATAACTAGGACAATGCACCCAAAATAGACCCGTAAACACTATCACCAAGCGAACCAATGCGTTAACCCGAGTGAGTTCCATTCAAACACAACCTAATTTAAATTACCTAGAAAGCATCGTAAAAATGCGGTAAATAAACGCAATAAATAGACGCGATAAATTTACATTAGAAAGCTAGTAATTAAAGCATGTAAATAAAGCATGTAAACCTAAATTAAAAAGCTTGAAAATTATCTAAAAAGCAAGAAATGAAGGAATACAAATTAAATTAATGGTAGGGAAGATGAATAGTTCACACTTACAAACCCAAAATGGATGTCAAACAAGAAAGGAAGAAGAATGAGCTCTCCACCCTCCAAACCCTAACCTAAACTATCTGCCCTCTAAAACTATCTAACCATATCTATTTATTACAACAAAATTCCTTTATATAGTAAGTTACAAAAGAAATAAAGGAAAAATAAAAGAAAAAGGAGGAAGAGCAAAATATCTGGTATCACCGGTCGATCGGTCCCTCTTGTATAAGCCCACTGTCTCCTTCCTACGGCAAAATGTGAAACCGCAGTCGATCGGCCCCCTGGGCGCGGTCAATCGGTACTCTATTCTCTGCACTTGTTTGGACCATGATGAGTGGGAAGAGGTCCAAAACGGAAACGGGGATATCTTCTTCGTTCGAACTCCAAACAATGCACCGTTTGCGGCCACGCGATGATAACTCACCGAACTACGCATCCGTGGAATTTCTATGAGCTGAACAAGAAATTTGAATTGACTAAAATGCCCTTAAAGTAGCATCCTATGACGAAACTTCTCCAAAATGCAACGGATCCTCACTTTTAACGTTCCAATACCTACAAAAGCACAATTAACCCCTGCAAAACATGTATATATCCAAATCCAAGGTTGTCTAGTTAATGAGCATAAATATAGGTATTTAGGACCGTAAAAGCGCTAGAATTCATAAAGAAATAGGGGAGAAATATGCAATATTTGATACGAATCATCCCTAACTTAAACACTGCTAGTCCCTAGTAATGAAACAAACAAAACCAGACCACAAAAGGCGGTACAAGACGTATATATGCATCGAAATATAAATACCACTTTCGTAGGGAGTACGATTGCATTTAACATATGCAATAAGCCATTAAACCCCTAGGTCACCCTAGTGGACGAGTGTCATCTCGTGAGGGTTTTCAGGTATGGTACCCACAAGCATCACATGGTTTCCTAAAAAAATGCCCAACCCAACATGAGACAAGCCCAATAATGGAGAAAAGGATTTCATACGCATTATTATCAACGTGAATGAATTCAAACAGAAGACCAAATCATTAACATTATAGAATGCACCTCATAGAATTGAAACCTTAAAATGTGGGAGGTGGAGCGAGCACATGCAAAGTGTGATTTGGCGAAAACTTATATAAACCGGATAAACATTAAAGCAAGCATATATTCAATCTTCACGGGCATTACACTCATCAATTGAATTCACTCGAAACAGGGAGGTAACACGCGGAACATACGGGCTAAAGAGTAAATGGAAATCAAAACTAGGCCGCACACATGTCACAAATGAAGAATGTTATATATAAACTAAAAAAATGTAATCTCAATGAAAGATACCGCACACTAAAAGAGGCGAAATGCATTTTCACAGATTACCAAAACTATTATGACTTTTAAATTAAATACACTCTAAGATCACATAGGACTTTATAGGGTTATAATATAGGTTTGGCTAGGGTATGAAATGAAGGATATGTATGTACGGGTTCAAAGTGTTCGGAATGAAAACTCGGGATAATGGGAAAATGTGGGCAATATCAAAATTGGAAAACAAGTTCCAAAAAGCATTAGATATATCATCGGGGAGAGTAATCAAAGCTTATTGAACACTATACAACATTTACAACTTTCTCTTTCTTTTCTTTTCTTCTTTTTCTCATTTTTTCTTTTGCTTTTTGCTTTCTCTTTTTCTTCACTTTTTCTTTTCTTTACTTATCAAACTCTCATATGCCTAAATTGCAACCAACATCACAACAACATCATTCAATCCCAAGTAACAATCCAAGCAAAGGTGTGGAAAGTGTATATATGGTTTAAAACTCCAATTTGGAGTTGATTATGGGATTTGGGGTTATGAAATGAAAGGCAATATTTAGGCTCAAAGGGGTTAACGAGGGTAAACATATAAGGTGAGGTCAAGGCTAATATGGTTGATATAATAAAGAATGCCTATGATCATTTCCAAAAGTTTACGCAATTCTCGAATCAAAATAATATATGAAAATCATGATCAAGTAACACTTTCAAGTATGAACTCAATTAATGAACGGTCAAATGAAAGAATAGTGAGATTACCAACCGATTCAACTTTTTCAATGAGAAAAGAATAGTGTATATACTCACAAACGACGAAAGGTACAAATCTTACTCGGTGTAAGTATATACAATGCAACAAAAGATTACCAAGTTATAAAAATCTTAAACCAAATCAATATAATAATAAAAGTGCATGTGCTCACGGGATTAAAGTGTAATTCATGAAGTTATTCATAATATCAATAATCGAGACTAAAGTCTAATAACTTCTAAAATCGAGAACATTCATCATTGATTTGTCTAATGGATCGGGCAATTATTGAAATTTATCATCGAAAATAAAGGCAAAATGCCCCAAAAAGAGAAAAAATAAAGAAAATATTTTGGAAATTTTCAATTTTTCTAAGAAAAGCATACTAAGTAACTAACATGTGAGCAAAAACATGGACTAAATAAAGAAATGGATAGAATATCCCACGCCCCCTAACTTAAAACTTGACATTGTCCTCAATGTTAATTAAGAACCAAGTTAAAGAGAGGAAAAAAGCGATATTACCCAAAATTGGTGCGATCACCATAAGAAGAAGTCCAAAGAATCTACAAAACAAGTTAGTACCGAGCATAGCAAAAATAAATAACAAAAAGTTAACTAATTACACTAAACTAAATTAAAAAGGAGGAAAAAATAAAAAGAAAGAAATAAAAAGCTAACTATATACAACCTACTATTTAGGCCTCACGCTAACTATACACTAGAAGTCTAAATAGCTGAGGGTCCACCATAAGAACGATTTGACTTTGGAGGATAACCGGTGTACCCTCACATACAAGCATGCCCTCCGAAAAATATGAATTCCGTTTTAACAACGAAAGGCATGTGTAAGTCATAAGAAAGGAACCATCGTTAATTAAAAGTTTTGGAGGGACGATGGGGGGTTTGGATTAAACGGGTGACAAGAACAAGTGGGGACCGAGAAAAGCCGAATATCCTCCCAATGATTTTGAAGTTGGAATGGGAGGCGGCACACACAAAGGCAAAGATGCGATCGTGGAGGACGACTCGAGCAAGTACTCCTCATCGGCGATAGGGTTTAAAACATTAAAGTTTGAAGCCGAATCACTGGGTACTTGAGACGGTGTGATAATAGAGAATGAAAATGGGGATGAAAGAAATTCAAACTCATGAGATGAATCATCATCGCATGAAGTTTGAGTTTCGAATGAAATAATATCATTTTCAATGAAATGTTCTTCTTTGGGAGCCAAAGAAGAAATAATTTCATTGCAAACAGATATTATGTCATTATTATCCTCACTTTCAATATCTATTACGCAATGGACAAAGTCTAGAATAATTTGTTCCAAAGTAGGCACAAGTACCTCATTTGGTTCAAAACATTCCCTTGACCTCGAAAGTCTCGGAAGCAAAATCGTCGTCGGACTCAAATAATAAATCCAACTCATGTTCCCATGAACGATTTTCTTCCCGATAACGAGTTTCAATTTTCTCATTCTCATACATACGCAAACCCTCACTGAATATTATAGGTCGAGGTGCGGATGCATGAAAATGGGAACTTTGAAAATTGCCATCGGACTTAAACGAAACATCATTATGATAGGAATTTTGAAAACTATTCGAATTCGTTTCAAAATTCCTATTATAAGGAGGTAAAGGCCCAAAATCATTGTCATCATCATCAAAATTCCAATAACCTAAATTTTGACTTTTGTTATACTCGCCCAAAGTCATATTTGAATTTGTTATACTTTGGGATTCTAAGTATTCACCGAAAGTCATAGGTTTGCGAGAATTTTGAGAATTATAGCAAGGATTACTGAAAGAATTGGAATAAGACATGCTTACCCCAAAAAGGCTCGAAGTGGTGAATTCCACAAAGTAGGTGCGCGGGGAAAAAATTCAAGCGTTTCTAAGTGCTCAAATGTGGAAGTCCTACAAAATATTAGCAAATACTACAAATAGAAAGAAAATACTATGAAATACTAAATCAAATAAAGTCTAAAACAAACTAGTCCCCGGCAACGATGCCATTTTGATAGCGCGCGAGAAGCGTGCGGGTGTAAAGTGCACAATCGTTGTTTTCAGTCTCGACGCGACTATACAAACAAACCTAAATTACTACTACACTTGCGGGGGCAAGCACGGCGGTAAGTCGGGTATCGAAAATTCACAGGGACGAGTTGCTAGAATTTAAGTGATTTAATATTCTGAAATAAAAGTGTAAAAGATGATTACAAACTAAAAAGGAAAAGATGCATAAAAGGGAAATGTTAATCTAGGCGAGAGAAATGAAACTAGACTAACAAAGCGAGTAAAGTTCTGGGTTGCGTCAAATATCCCTCACCCAAGTTAATTTGTATAAAATGGTTACATGGGTCGATGAGTTATTTAGAATGCGTCTCGTTTTGACAGTTAATTGAACCAAGGGTTGTCACACCCCTAAATCTGCATAAAAGCCTAATATGATTTTGGCGTCAATAAAAATCCTAAAAATTACGAGCAAAAGGTCGTAAGAACAGGACATACATGATATGCCCCGTCAAATATCCTAGGCGTAATAACTAAGACAACGCACCCAAAATAGACCCGTAAACACTATCACCAAGCCAAGTAACATGTTAACCTGAGTGATTTCCATTCAAACACAACCTAATTTAAATTACCTAGAAAGCATCGTAAAAATGCGGTAAATTTACACTAGAAAGCGAGTAATCAAAGCATGTAAACCTAAATTAGAAAGCTTGTAAGTTATCTAAAAAGCAAGAAATGAAGGAATACAAATTAAATTAATGGTAGGGAAGATGAATAGTGCACACTTACAAACCCAAAATGGGTGTTAAACCAAGAAAGGAAGAAGAATGAGCTCTCCACCCTCCAAACCCTAACCTAAACTATCTACCCTCTAAAAATATCTAACCATATCTATTTATTACAAAAAAATTCCTTTATATAGTAAGTTGCAAAAGAAATAAAGGAAAAAGAAAAGAAAAAGGAAGAAGAGCAAAATATCTGGCATAACCGATCGACCGGTCACAGGACCGCGGTCGATCGGTCCCTCTTGTATAAGCCCACTGTATCCTTCCTACGGCAAAATGTGAAACCGCGGTCGACCGGTACTCTATTTTTTGCACTTGTTTGGACCATAATGAGGGGGAAAAGGTCCAAAACGGAAACGGGCCTAGCTTCTTCGTTCGAACTCCAAACGACGCACCGTTTACGGCCACGCGATGCTAACTCAATGAACTATGCATTTGTGTAATTTCCATGATCTGGACAAGAAATGTGAATTGACTAAAATGCCCTTGAAGTAGCGTTCGACCACGAAACTTCTCCGAAATGCAACGGATCCTCACTTTTAACGTTCCAATACCTACAAAAGCACAATTAACCCCTGTAAAACATATATATATCCAAATCCAAGGTTTTCTGGTTAATGAGCATAAATATAGGCATTTAGGACCGTAAAAGCGCTAGAATGCATAAATAAATAGGGGAGAAATATGCGATATTTGATACGAATAACTCACGTGACTTGAAAAAGCTACACACATCCCACGTCCTAAAACCTTTTAGGACTCATCTTTCTCTTCATCTCCCTCACTATCACTAATAGTGGCGGGCAAGGCTACTTTCTTCCCTTTTCTCCTTAGCCTAGTAGCACATTCAAAAGCCCTATGACCTTTGCCTTGACATTTGAAATAAATCATCTCATCTCCCCATTCTCTTCCTCTTTTTATCTCTCACTCTCTTCTTCATTGCCCTCTATGGCCTTTTCTTTCTTTTTATTTTTCTCAATAGACTTTTTATTAAAAGAATTATTTTTGTTCATTCTGAGAAACTTTCTAAATTTTTTTGCAAATAAGGCCATATCGTTAATTCTAAACTCTTCCTCAGAATCAGACTCATACTCTCTCTTTCTTTTTCTTCTTAACTTGAGTCTTTAAGGTAATGCCTCTTGTGACACCCCGACTAATTAAATACCGGGTAGCTAATCCTTTATTAAATTAATACAAAATGCCAAGTTGGTTCAGTTCATAGCATCACTGTCGAAAACATTTTAATATTTACTAACCACCTAGTATTTAAAAAGTGAGTTGACCATTTTAATTAAATTCGATTAACATGCAATAAATAAATTATGAAAAGTTAACATAACCAACACAATATAGTCACAATAGAATAACCATACAATAATAATGAGTCTGGAGGAAAACTCCTCACAACAAACCAAATTCCGAAATAAAGAGATACAAAGTCTGCATCACTAAAATTAAGTACAACCCAATGTCTGAAATAACTGAATAAATAAGATGTCTCCAAAAGGAATGAGCGACATGCCCAACAAATGATAAAAACTGATAATGGAGTCAAGATCGAAGATGGAGGCGTCTACTGTCAAGGTCATGTAACTTCCACAGCAGCTACAGCACGTCACCTGAATAGAACTCCTATGCATGGTGTCCTTGTGGCTGGGCACCTAAAAGGTTTTTGCAAAAAATTAATTTGAAAGTAAACGGGTCAGAGCCCGATTATGAAAATAATTTAAAAATATGCAAGTGTTTAATATTATTAAACAATGAATATAAAGTACATGATAGTGTGTGCACTCACATGAGTTCCTCACCTCTCAACTAGTTGAGCACTCCTATCGTACCCGTACCCCTTCTAGTTGATCCCATATCTATCTAGTACAACGCTAAATCTAACATATCTATGTGATATCCAATTCAAATCCCAACATCTTCTATTTAATAGAGTATTGTACCTTATTACACAGTTTTCCCACTTTAGCACTACAATTTATTATAAATCTTACATTTTCACTTTACAAACCGTTACTATTACTTATACTCACAATTCACGACAATTCATTTCAATTAACATTATATTATTCTCACCATAAATATACAATACTAGCACCCCAAGACTAAGCTGCAGTGCACACATACTCTGCTATCAAATCTCGGTACATCACGTACATGAGGAACACGTATTCCGAATCTCTCAGGTAATGTTTCATTAACAACAATCACAAACAATGGAGGCGAACATAGTTCACATCACATGGGTCACTCACATACCTACGCTCCCATGATCAGCAGACTTATTAACTTCTCAATAAGCCCTTCTCTGACCTATGTCCTCGAGGTACAAATCTAAATCCCCCCCGTAGGCACACAAAGATTAGATGACCCTAAACGAACGTCAACCTCCCATGATAGCAAGTACAGTAGGTATGTCATACACAGATAATTATATATACTAAGCATTCTCACATCTTAGATATTAAAATATTTTATTAGTGGTATACTTCTCGTTCTTATACCAACACTTAGTGTTATACAAATCACAAGTCCCCGGTTTATATGTATTTAAGTCATCAATTATCCTCACTTCGTGATTAGTAACTTGCGTCCTAATCCACAAGTGTCATCCGATTCCAGGAACTATTCTAAATTTTAATCCTCAATGTACCCCAATCTCCCAACTATACCCACTAGTTAATAAGGGAAAGTTATCTCACCATTAAAATAAGTCTACGGGATACTAGAAATCAAATCAGGCCAAAAAGTCCATTCTGTCAACTCGTTAGAAGTCTCGTTCGAACGAAGGGCTTTGAATGAAATACCAACTCGTTAGAAGTCATACTGTCATCTCGTTAGAAGTTCGTTCGAACGACCTGGGCAGGTCTTCTAACGAGATGGCAGTTTCAGCCCAGAAATTTCCAAATCCGATTTTCTCAATTCTTCTCTCCTCTAAATCCACCCTAAGACCATCCAAATTATGTTTTAACGTTTATAAATCATTTCTAATCACCCTAGATCATTCCTTAACATATTTTAGGGGTCAATTCTTACTAACCATCATGGAATTAATGTAAAACTCCAATTATTTCCCCAAACCCTATGAACATGAACTCCTAATTTTCTTATGCCCAATTACTCATCAAAATCCATTTTTAAATCATCATGTATAACTCTTCATATATTAAATCAGTCCATTATCATACTACATGCAAATCTTAACCCAAATTCAAAGTTTCTCCAAATATTTCATGGGTTTTCTTCAAAAGTTTCAATATAAGATAATTCCTACACTAAACATGGAAGACATATTCAATGCATTAAAAATATCAAATCACTTGCCTTAGATTGTTTCTTCATAATTTGATGTTGAAGGTTGATCTCTCCCCTTTCTCGACAGATTTTCTCCCAAGGTTGAAGATGGTGGTTATGGGTTTTCTTTTGGGAACCTCTTCCAACTCTTCCTATATCTCCCGTAGCCCTCTAACTTGCCAAATGCTGATAATGGGCTTAGTGGGTTCCTAAATAATGTATAATTAACTCCTAAAATTCGTAGGCTTTAATCCCCAAAATTTCAAAATTACCAAAATACCCTTTTAAGTTGCCGGTATGGCCCAAAAATGCCCCGGGACCCAAACTAAACTCCCGGCTAGTGTTTTCTGACTATTTCGACCCTTCTGGACTCGTTGGCGCACTCAAAATGACCATTCAGTTGATAAAAATATAATTCACTTTTTAATTCAAATAATTACATTTCTGACGTGACTGACACGCGTGTCCCAACTAAATTTTCTAAATTATTGTATTTCAGTCTCGCGATAATTTTAATATTTAACAATACTCATGAATTACCATACATACTCGAAAATAATAATTTTAACATCATAATCAAATACCAACTCACATCTCGCTAGTATTTATATCCGGATTAATTTTTAATTAATTCACATTTAATTTAATTAATCCCTTAAATAAATATCAATAAAATTACGGGGTATTACACCTCTATACTTGCCTTAATGGTTTGGGGAAACATGTCAATATCATAAGTTTGTAGGTCTCCTACGAGCTCTTCTAACTTAAGTGAATTTAACTTTCCCAACGAATTCAAAACAGTGACTTTAAGAATGAAACATCTTAGAAGAGATCTCAAAATCTTTGTAACGACACGCGTGTTATTAATAGGCTCACCTAAATTAAACTCGAGTTAATAATGTCCGACAAATGTGCATAAAAATCATCAAAACATTCAAACTCAGACATAGTAATGGTCTCAAACTGGGTGGCCAAATTTTGTAACTTTGATTCTTTAACAGCGTTCGTACCCTCATGTGTTAATTCGAGGACATCTCATGCCTCTTTAAACGCGGCGCCTGTCATAATTTAGCGAAACTCGTTGGGGGTGACGGCCCTAGAAATAGCACTCAAACCACGAGAATTAAAGTTAGACATTTTAAAATCATCTATATCCCAATTCAACACAAGTTTCAAAGAGGACATGTTATTAGCAGTGACAGTGGGAGGAGTCCACCCTTTTTCATAAAGAAGATAAACACGTTCGTCAAGGGATTTCAACTAGAATTTCATAAAAAATAGGCATTCGATTATATAAGTTCTCATTTGGAAACATTGTGATAAACTTTCTAAAATCAAAATTTTCAAACAAAAATCAATATCACACAACTTTACGAAAAATAGGAATACGCAATAAATTAGCGTAACTTGCTCTGATACCAATTTGAAAAGATGCCGCGTCCGATATTGATTCACAGATATTCACAATTTCCAACTTAAACTTATTTAATTGGATGTCTAAAATTGCTCAAACCAAATACCAATTAAATCAACCCCTAATTATCCATCAACGTGTCAATTCAAATCTCAGATTAAATCAAGCAATGAATAAGCTGACAAAGAAAGATTTTAGGAAAAAAATCCACGCTGGACAAAAACCTTTTATTTCCACTATAATTTGTAAAGGAACGTTTACAATCGGATTACAGCAAAAATACAATTGACTTACGAAATACTTGCAGGTGTCGGTCCGTAGTCGTCAGACTAGGAACACCGCAGCACTCCCTACGACACGCAGTAGATCAGCCCAATACCTCCTGTAAGTGGCGCCTATGGTTAGCCCAGTACCTTTCCAAGGTACCTAGATTCAGAAGCAAAAATCCCAGCTAAACTATGCTTTGGGTTCCATAAACAAATCACACAAAAAGTATGGGATTTGTGAATTGTAAAAACAAAGTTTTAAACCCTAAAAAAGACGGAGAATAAAATCAAAAAATGCTAAAATCGTATTCTGTTAAAACCAGTGTTTTCTCCACACAAAACAACAAAGTCTGACACCCTTTATATAATAACATTTCAGGCGGTGACGTGTCAGAATTAAACAGCTCGTTTGAACGAGAAACGGTATCGTTCGAGTGAGGTCTGATCTTGTTTGAACGAGATACGATGTCATTCGAATGACATCATATGCGTGTCCAAAACAGCTTCAATCTTTTATAAATATTAGACACTTCAAAAGTTAAGACTGTTTACGAGATCAAAAAATTTTATCCAAAACCTTTCATGATTAACATCATTTAAAATCATTTAAAATCATTTCAAAAAATCATTTAACTTTTATAAAAATATCCCAACACTTTTAGTGTAAAATGTAAATGGAACTTAAAACACATTTTACCAAATTTGTCCTTGATGGGTTTGAATGTTGAAGTTTTCCTGAAATTCGAATTCATCTTGTGTAGATGCAATCTTCTCAATCCTTAGACGACTTGTAGCGGTATACGACATACTAATTGTGACGGACTATGTCCTTACATTAAATTATCACTATTTAAGATATAACTTTACTCCAGTTATTTTTCAACACTCACATTGTTTGTCTACTCCCGTATATAATTATTTTCATCTTTATACACGTAATAAGTCACATAATTAACTTGCACCCAAATATAATTATTCACATCTTTATATACGTAAATATTTCACACAACGGTAAATACACACACACACACACACACACACACACACAATGTGTGTGTGTGTGTGAGAAATCACAAGCATGTTATCAAGCTGCAGGAATGTCCTCCACATTCTGGGCAAGCGCGTCGAAGTCTTACCATCGAACCCAAAAATAATTACGAACACCGGAGGCGGTCATGGCCTGAAGTTCGTGGTCATAATCATACCACATTATTCCACGAGACTCCAAAACCAACATCACACGATCATGCAAAGACCAATGACCCTGGGGAATGGTACTACCTCTATTGAGATTTGCCAAAGTGACCTCCCACGGCATGCAATCTCCACCAATAGCATATCCACTAGGATGGGTAGGTTTCACATAATATCACGCACACGATATTATTAATTATATATATATATGTATGTAATCCCGAAGTCCGACTAATACATGCCTATCTTCCAAAGCATTAGACTAATTATCCCGAGTCTATCTTGAATACAAAATACATAATCTCTTATTATTTTGATTACAAACATAGTTTATCAATTCTGGACAATAAGTCCTTCTCAACCATTTTGTATCCTTCGTGAATTTTCCACCGAGTTTGTAAAATAAATGTTCCATGAGTTATTCATACTAAACATCCCTCCTACCTCACTCCGAATTTTATCCAACACCTCCTCATAATTAATCCTCGTCTAAAATAAACTTTCAGAAGTCCTATTTCCATTAATGAACCTCATAAATTTTCCCGAACTCCAAATTAATTTATATAGCAATCAAACAAAGGGACTAGAATTGTCAAGGGAACTGAACCGGTTCGGCCAGGGGGCAAACCAGTTCGCCCCTAGAAAACTGCACATAGACCTGCTATAATTAATATGAGATTTTCCTTATTTTTCATTCCAAAGTGTTTTCAATCTTCATAACAAGATAAAATATCCTAAATTAATCAACTACTAACATGAATATATGTATTAATTGTCCCGAATTCATCAAAACTAGATTAATTTATGGGAATTACATCATTCTTGGTCCAACATCACTTATGTCACAATGTCTAATAAAAATCCTGATTTCACGATCAAGGTTTCATCTTTTTAATTCAAGATAATGTCTTTCTAATCGAGATCAATAAATCTAACATTTATTCATGATTCTCTCTAATCATTAACAAATTTTCATGCAACAAGATCATAAGAACACAGTCATATTTATCATTCTAAAATCCCCTGTGTTTTTTAGATAAATCCCACCCCTAAAATTGGTTTATTTGTCTACCTCTTTTAATATGGATCATAATACTCAACAAAACATATTGAAACTTTACACACTTGCCTTTGTATACGGAATAAACATAGATCTTCTTATTTTTCCGATGGATCAAGGCAAGAACTTCAATAGTTGGCCTCCAATCAAGCCTCCTTCAATCTCTCTTATGTTTTTCTTCCTCTTTTCTCACCAAAAGAACTCTTTGGGGTTTTTATGTGTAAAATGGTTGCCTCCTTGACCTAATCTCTTATTTAAACCTCTTAATACCGAATTTAGGTTAACCCCTCAAAATAAATTGACTAAAATGCCCCTAAACGGACCCCAAATGGTCTAAAAAGCTCTCGGTAACCAATCTTTACCCCTAGGTATTTGATTTTGATTATTTTGACCCATTCCGGATCAGCTGTGTACTTAAAATCACCATCTGAGTCACCAAACATCAATATTTTATCTCAACCTAAAAATAACTTGCTCGAATGCCCCGGTTGAGATACTGTCACTTCCCGTCGTTATTCCCCACTGCGACGTACCAACAATTTTTTGAATTTAATTTACCACTCACACTTAGTAAATTTTATTTCCACATAAATATAAATTTCATTCTCACTAATTAATATTTAGTATTTAAGAAATATTATTACGAGCATACATGTAATTAAAATGCTAAAATTAATTATTCAAAAATACCGGGTGTTATATACTTCCCCCTTGCAAAGGAATTTAATCCCCGAAATTTGAACGTACATGCAATAAAAAGCTCTAAATACTGATCTCGCATATCATCCTCCTTCTCTCATGTCGACTCATCTACATTATGGTGTCCCCACTGAACTCAAACCAGGGGCATCATCTTTGACCGCAGCTTACGCTCACTATGATCAAGAATAATAACTGGTCTCTCCTCGTACGAGATATATGGTTGCAAATCAATATCCTCTAGTGGGATGTGCAAAAAATACCTATCATTCCTTTGATATCTCTTCAGCAATGACACATGGAATATGTCATCAATCCTCTGTAGATGCTCCCTCAACACCAGCTTATAAGCTACTGGCCCTACTCTTTCAATGACAGGGAAGGGCCCTGCATACCTCATCACTAGCTTAACCTTCTTTTCGAACCTTAGTACTCCCTTGATGGTAGACACGCGTACCAAGACTTGGTCCCTAATCTCCATCTCTATATGTCTTTTGTTGGCATTAATGTAACTTTTTTGCCTATCCTGAGCTATATGTATGCGTTTCTAAATTAGCTTATTCTTGGTAGTGGTCTCCTGAATCATCTCTGGTCCTAACAGCTTATTACCTCCCACCTTTAACCAAAAAATGGATGAACGAAAAGGCCGTCCATAAAGTGCCTCAAATGGTACCATGCTGATGGTGAACTGGTAGGAGTTGTTATAAGAAAACTCCACCAATGGAAGGTAGTGCTCCCAACCTCCACCAAAATAGAATATACACATCCTGAGCATGTCCTCTAACATTTGATTAACCCACTTGGTCTGTCCATTTATCTACGGATGATACACTATACTCAATTGTCAATCAGTGCCCATCGCCTCCTGGAAGCTCTGCCAAAAGTGGGACACAAAAATCTTATCCCTATCAAACACGATATTAATCGTCACCCCATGTGGCCTCACTATCTCGGCAATAAACAATTGGGCGTACTGTCTCGTCTCAAAATCTGTACGAACGGGTAAGAAGTGGGCCAGCCACCTTGGTTAGATGATCCCTGATGACCCACATGGAATCGTGCCCCTCTGTAACGTCAGTAACCCTATGATAAAATCTATCAAAATTCTCTCCCATTTCTATACCGAAACCTCCAACGGATGTAATGTTATTATCAATCTCTAGTGGTCTATCTTCACTAATGGGCATGTAATGTACTTCACTTCATCCTCGACCACTAATACTGCCTATGCATATCTTGGTACATCTTATCCCTACCGGGATGTAACTCAAAACCTCGACTTGTGAGACTCGATCATCACTGCGCGCCTCAACTCCTCATCCTTCGAAACTACGAGTCTCCAGTTAAAGCGTAAGCCTCCCTCAAAACTGATCGAGTAGGATTCCACGCCATCCACCAATAACTGGCGCACCCTATCCTAACAGAATTGATCCCCAAACTGTGCTTTCACCACCCACATAATGATCTCGAGAGTGATATTCAATACTGTTATACATGCTCTGAAACCTCGTCATCAGGTCAAAGCTCCTCCCACTAATCCTTCTAAACCTTTACTATCTCCCTCGTAGGCCGTCGACTCAACGCGTCTACCACCACATTAGCCTTTCCAAGATGATACTAAATATCAAGCTGGTAATCCTTCACGAACACTAACCATCTCTTCCGCCTCACATTAAGGTCCTTTTGCATGAATAGATATTGTAGCGACTTATGGTCCGTGAATAGAGTGAACCGCTCACCCAAAAGGTAGTGCCTCCATATCCTCAAGGCAAATACAATCGCTGCTAACTCTAAGTTATGTGTGGGATGATTCCTCTCGTGGGGCTTAAGCTTGTGAGAAGCATAATCTATAGTCATATCCTCCTACAGCAATACACCCCTAAGTCCCTGTAGGGACGCATCTATGAAAACACTGTACTCCACTCCTCCCCTAGGCAGTGTGAGCACGGGTGCTGAAGTCAATTTGTCTTTTATCTCGTCAAAAGCTAACTAATAATAGTCACCCCAAATGAATGGTACCTCCTTGAGAGTCAGATTATTCAACAGACCTGCAATATTTGAGAAGCCATTTATAAAGCAGGGATAATACCCTGCCAACCCCCAGAATCTCCTAACCTCTGTTGGTGTCATGGGATTTCCCTACTCCCTCACCGTTGATACCTTACTCAGATCCATAAAATCCCTCTTTTTGATATAATATGCCCCAAAAACTGTACCTCCCTTAGCTAGAAACTACACTTCATGAACTTGGCATAAAGCTGATGGTCCCGTAGTGTCTATAAAATCATATATAGGTGCTCTGCGTGCTCACCCTCTAGTCAAGAATACACCATAATATCGTCTATGAACACTATCACAAATTGGTCCAAAAGGTCTCTAAACACCCTGTTCATGAGATACATGAACACCATTGGTGCATTAGTCAGCCCAAATGGCATCACCTTGAACTCATACGATCCATACTGTATTAGGAATACGATCTTAGGAATATCCTTCTCCTTAGTGTGTAACTGATGATACCCCAATCTCAGGTCTATCTTAGAGAAGTACGTTGGTCCTCTTAACTGGTCGAACAGGTCATCGATTCAAGGCAACAGATACTTATTATGTATCGTGACCTTGTTTAGATCCCTGTATTCTACACACAAATAAAACGACCCATTTTATTCTTTATAAACAATATCGGTGCCCCCCACGACAATGTACTCCGCCTGATAAAGCCCTGTCCCAAGAGCTGCTAAATCTGATTCCTTAACTCCCGCATCTATAGTGGGGCCATGAGATACAATGCACGTGCAATCATCCTAGTCCCAAGCACTAAGTCGATAACAAACTCTATCTCCCAACTAGGTGGTAACCCGGGTATCTCCTGGAAAACATTTATGAACTTCCTCACTACCGAAATCGAATCTAAGGGAATAACCACCTCTTGTGAGGTCTCCTCCTCAATATAGTAAAGATGCGTGGTTGACCCTCCATCGAGAATAGGCATCGCCATGAGGAACATCTCTTATCCTATGATAAAGAACACAATGATACTACCGAAGCAATACACCATTGCCCAGTACCCTGCCAACAACTCCATACTTAAAATGACATCGTACCCCACCATATCCAAAATAAGAAAATTGGTTTCTAAACATAATCTCCCGACGTCTATATCGAGTCCCCTATAAATGAAGTGTATATGGGATTCACTTCCCCCAATGGTGAGTCTACACGCATAACAATATTATTGGTTGTCTCTAGGAGGCCATCTGTGCGTGAAAATCTGGTAGCCACGAACGAGTATGAGGCTCTCGTATCAAGTAACACCCTATATATATTCCCATGAATAGAAAATGTACCTCAACTACTGGCAGCATCTGCTATGCTTATAGTATGACTGTCTCACGAATGTTGTAGACACATCCATACTGTAGCTACCTCTATGGCTATGGGGTTGGTGGGGATGGTGTTGCCGATGGTAACAGTTCTTATTGTCCCTATTGGGCACCTTGTTAAGGCCCTTTGCTTGACTGTGGACAATCCCTCTTCTTGTGGCCCGTCTCACCACAAGTAAAGCATTGACCGTTGAATTCCCCCTGTCTCTGGCCGTGGTGGCCCTATCGAGGCTGTCCCAATCATTGGCTCTGGTGGTCTCCCCCATTGTTCTCTTGGCCCTGGCGACCATAGGGAACATGTTGCTGCTACTGGTGCTGATACTGAGGGCTCTACTGACCTTGTCTAGACCTACTACCCTTTGGTAAAAAACCTCTTGATAAAAAACTCTTAGCCGGATCCCCATATCGGGAATCCCGCTCATGTTATCTGCCCCTGTGTTGTTGGGGTGCTCTACGGATACTATTCCCTTTGACTCTGCCTGCCAAATTAGTATCCCCCTTTCTCTTATTTCCTTTCAGATGGAAGCGATGGTCCTCGAAATGAAGTAATACGGCATTTAAGACCTCATAATAGGTGGTCATCATCGGGTTACCAAGCAAGTGCTGCCTGATCCTCCAAGTGAGTCCATTCATGAATTTCAACATCTTCTTCTCCTCTGTTTTCAGCTTGTTAGGCATAAAGTTTGCTTGACGGGTAAACTCCTCCTCGTATTCCGCCACTGACTTATCTTCCTAAGTAACATTCATAAATTTCTACCACATCTCCATCTGCATTGCTGATGAAAAATACTTACGATCAAACTGCCCCCACAACTATACTATAGTCATAACATCCCTCTCATGTGCTATGGTTATCGACTCCCACCATTACAGCATTGCACTTACTAGCTTAAAAGTATTCAGTGTCTATCTATTCGTCTAACTTAACTCCATAAGATAAAGATGGTGTGTAATGTTTCCACTACATCTGAGCTACTCTGAAACTCTGGTGGATGCCCTTTCTGAAAGGCCTCTCTTTCCCAACCTGACGGCCCAGGGTGGGCTGGTCGACAGGTGCCACTGACTGCTATGGCTGGGTTTACAAAAATGATGTGTTATGGCGATCATGGAGGCATTAACCGCCTGGGCAATAATAGTGGCCACCTCTACGACCGTCACCATCCCCTGTGGCTCCTGCTGAGCCTCTCCCTCATTGGCCCTCCCGGTGGCCCTAGCTAGACGTCCCCTCTTAGGTGGCATCTGAAACCGAATTGGAATTTTTATAAGTTCACAATCAAATACAAAATAATAACACAAGAACGTAAGAATGTAAGCACGAAATGCATAAGTATGAATGCAATAGTCCTATATAAGGCTCTATATTAAAGAATGCTACGCTGAAATTGTAGTAAGCCGTACATATCCTAAAATACTCTATAGCCTTATGTGATAGAGCCCAATGTGATAGGTCTTACTACGATTTTAAAATAACGGATGGCTTATGCTAATACCATATGTGATACCCCTCTTATTAAAATAACGGATGGCCAACCCCTACTAAAATAAAACAAGAGTCTCATATGGCTCATTCTTAGCATTACCAAATTTTAATCTTGAATTTATCATACCAGATAAAACCATTCAACATAAACTCATGCAGTAAACTATATAATCAAACACACCAGTAAGGAATCTAATTGCAAAAGTAAAATGAAACCAGGTACCGAATAAACCATCGGTTACTAAAATCTAATACAATCATCTGAACTCAATTAAATAAAAATGAAAATAAATAAATATGATAACGGGACAACATGTCCAACTAATAAATAAAGAGAGATCCTAATCTAGGATAGAAAAATGGAAACGTCTACTCTAAATCTTGCAAGCTGCCACCTCAGCTGCAACTACATGATCCCTGAAAGAAGAGTCGTCACTGGCATCCTTGTGGCTGAACACCTAAAAGTTTTTGAAAAACATTTGACATGGGTTAGAGCCCAAAACTTTTGAAAATATTTAGCAAGTGTATAAATTGCAATAATGAATATGTAAAGCATCTTTATATATTTAAATTGGAAGCACACTCACATGAGATAATCCTCACCCCTCATTTAAGGTGCGCACCTAATTTGTACTCTTAACCCTCCTAGTTATACTATCCCGTCTAATTAGCCTAGTCACTAACATAAACGTCACGCTACCCTGACCCAAATATAACGTATACCCTTTTTTCATTATTATCTTTCACAACCGCTTAATTAATATCTTATTAAATTATCACTATTTAAGATATAACTCTACTCCAGTTATTTTTCCACAATCACAGTTGTTTGTTTACACTCGTATATAATTATTCTCATATTTATATACGTAATAATTCACACAATTTACTTTCACCTGTATATATTTATTCACATCTTTATAGACATAAATATTTCACACAAAGGTAAACACACACACACACACACACACACAGACACATATATATATATATATATGTATGTAAAATCACTAGCATTCTATCAAGCTTCAGAAATGTCCTCCACATTCTGGCCTAGTGGGTCGGAGTCTCACCACCGAACCCAAAAATAATAAACCAACACCGGAGGCGATCATGGCCTTAAGTCTGTACTCATAACCATACCACATTATTCCATGGGACTCCAAAACCTACATCACGCTGTCGTGCACAGACTTATGATCCTGGGGAATGGTACTACCTCTGTTGAGATTCATCAGGGTGACCTCCCACGGCGTGCAACCTCCACCGATAGCATATCCGCTGGGATGGGTATGTTTCACATAAATAGATATGATTTCCACTATTAAAAGATCATCTCCAATTTTTTTCATCAAAAAATTCAATAAAGGAACCATTATGATGAGGTGATATGTAAAAAAATGGTATAAATATTCATTTTCAACCATTGAAATGTTGGGTCTGCGTCAGCCACTTTATGAATTGAATTTTTTGGTGAAACTTCATGGATATGATCTTCTCACTGTCGAGATCATATCCGTGAAGTTTCATAAAAAAATTCAATCAAAAAGTGGGTGATATGATCGCCAACATTTCAATAGTCGAAAATGCATATTTATACCATTTTTTTTACATATCACCTCATCTCAATGATTTTTTTATAGAATTTTTTGATGAAAAAAATTGGAGATGATCTTCTCACCGTGGAGATCATATCCAAAAAGTTTCATCAAAAAATTCATTTTTTACTATTTTAAAAAAATGGTATGTACCGGGGGGTCTGCACCAATAGGAGTCCTTACAAGAGGATCTCTCTCTCTCTCTCTCTCTCTCTCTCTATATATATATATATATATATATATATATATATATATATATATATATATATAACTAACCTAATTATCCTAAGTCTACGTTGACTACAAAATACATATTTTTTATTATTTTGATTACACATAGAGATTATCAATTATGGATATTAAGCCTTTCCCAGCCATACCATATCCTTTTTTACCCGAATTTTCCACCAAGCTTATAAATGAAATATTCCATGCGTTATTCGTCCTAAACGCCCCTCCTACCTCACTCTAGATTTTATCCTACACCTCCTCATAATTTATCCTCATCTAAAATAATTTTCCAGAAGTCCTACTTCCATTAATGAACCTCCTCAATTTTCCCAGACTCCAAATTAATTTATTTAACAATGAAACAAAGGGACTAGAATTGGCAGGGGAACTGAACCGATTCGGCCAGGGGGCGAACCGGTTCACGCCTGGAAAATTGCGCATGGACTTGATACAATTAATACGACCTTTTCCCCCACTTTGACATTCCAAAGTGTTTACAATCTTCATCCCGAGATAAAATATCCTAATCCCATTAATTAATATCATGAATATACGTATTAATTATCCCAAATTCATCAAAACTAGATTAATTTATGGGATTTATGTCATTTTTGGTCCGACATCACTTGTGTCATAATTTATAGTAAAAAGCTTGATTTCATGATCAAGGTTTCATCTTTTTAATTCAAATAGTGTCTTTCTAATCGATATCAATATATCTAAGATTTATTCATGATTTTCTCTAATCATTAACAAATTTTCATAACACAGTCATATTTATTGTTCTAAAATCCCCTTTGTTTTTCAGATAAATCCCACCCCTAAAATTGGTTTATTTGTTTACCTTTTTTAATATGGATCATAATACTCAACAAAACATATTGAAGTTTTACACACTTGCCTTTGTATACGGAATAGACATACATCTTCTTATTTGTAGGGTGGATCAAGTCAAGAACTTCAATAGTTGGCCTCCAATCAACCCTCCTTCAATCTCTCTTGTGCTTTTCTTCCTCTTTTCACACCAAAAGAACTTTCAGAGGTTTTTATGTGTAAAGTGGATGCCTCCTATCCCTAATCTATTATTTAAAAATCTTAATGCCGAATTTAGGTTAACCCCTTAATATAAATTGACTTAAATGCCCCCGAACGGGACCCAACTAGTCTAAAAGCTCCTGATAACCAGTATCTACACCTAGGTACTTGACTTTGACTATTTTGACCCATTTCGGATCAACCATTCACTTAAAATCACCATTCGAATCACCAAACATCAATATTATATCTCAACCTAAAAATAGCCTACCCGAATGCCCCAGTTGAGATACCGTCACTTCCTATCGTTATTACCCACTACGACGTACTAATAATTTTCCAAATTTAATTTAACAGCACATGCCCATGAGAGAGTGAAATGGTGGGATGGGTGCCTAAGACCTTCCCATTTTGTAACTTAGTCCTCGGACCCGTGAATTACTTGATTTCTGAAGCATCAATATTGTCCTTGATGCCTTTTTCTCAAGGCGACAATATTTCTTTTGCTTATTTTGTGGAAAATAGGCTGACGACTCTATTTCTACATATCACCCAACATCGACGATTGATAAGCACCCAAAAGTGTACATTTTACACCCCGAATAGACATACTTTAGTTACTAATTCTCGACAATATGGGTCTTATGCGCTTAATTGTTCAATATGCAGGCTTAATTAGAGTTGCGGTGTCAAAAGCTATATTTCAAAGCATTTTGCAGTTAAAATGGAGCAAATTTCCTATCCCGTAACCAAACCCGAGCCTACCCAAAGAATCACCCCAAGCATGTGCGTGTTTAGTTTGTCCCATTTTAATATTTTTTAGATTTTTAGTTTGAGTCATTTTAATTTTAGGATTTATTTAAGATTTATTTAGAATTTTCTAGGTTTTATTTTCTATTTTTATATTTCTTTTTAATTATTGTGATTTTATATTGATTTTGATTTTGATTAGTTTTTAATTTTTAGTCTTATTTTATTAGGATTAGTTTTTTAGGAATTCATTTATTTTTAGTTTTATTAGATTTTACATTTTAGGATTTTAGTTTTAGTTTTAATAGATTTTCATTTTTATTTTTATTTTCATTTTTTTAGTTTCATTTTCAATTGAGTTTTTATTTTATTTTTAGAATAGAAATTTAATTTTTAGATTGTTAGTTTTAATAGTTTTATTTTTATTAGTTAGTATTAATTATTTTGGGCCACAAATTAAACATACACACTCAAACCCACCTATCCTACACACACCCACATCCCATACACTTTACACACACACAACCAAACCCTCACACTCACACATAACTCCCATGTAGCTCACTACACACTATCACTCCCCATGTCATCTTCAACCTCCAACCAACAACTTTTTCTCTCTCATCATCCATCACCAAAACACCCACCTCTCTCCACTCTCTCACCTCCATTACCAACCATGCGAGCACATACACCTCTCCCTTTTCAACTCTCAACCTAATACCGAAACCCATACCCATTTAACCCAGAGCCCCGACGCGTCTCTCCATTTCCACCTCTCTCCGGCGAGCAAATCGATGACCAAAACCACCCACCTGCCTCCCTATGATCCCAAACCCGCGCCCATAGCAGATCCGGCACCGGAACCTCAACCGTAGCCACGGCGACCCAACAAAACTCTATACCCATCTGCGGCGGCGTCCCTCCGGCCTGAAACAGCCCGAACCCAAGTCCGACGCCAACAACTCTCTACCCGGCAAACTCACCTCTTCAACCCCATTCGGCGTCGTCCTACCTCCTGTTCGAACCGTTCACCACCTACCGCCTGACAGCGGCCCTCTTGTCCCAAACCGCCGAGGACCCCTAGTTGTCCGGCCTTAAACCATCTCCGGCCATGGCCATCACCACCATTACCACATACCACAAACCCATCTCACGATTTTGTCCACCTGCATAAATCCCAAACCAAGTCAAAACCAAATACCCACATGCCAATTAAACCCATTTACCCCTTTATTCCCTTTTTCCCATAATAACCCCAACTAACCTCTTTTAACCTTTACCTAAATTGCCCTCATAAACCAAATCTATTTTTTTTTATCACCGTTACCTCATTTCCCCCACCTTCCCACATGACCTCACCATAACCACATCCTCCCATCTAATTCCTAAATTACCCCCACCTATATTCCAAAAACTCTCCCCATTTTATCCTACACCATGAACCTTCCAAAAATACCCCCATACTTCATGCCTACTATTCAAAGAGGATGAAGATCCCATGAGAGAAAAGCTATATAGATAGGAATTTTTAGAGAGAGAAAGTTTAGGGTTAGAAATAAATTAGGATAAATACCATTTTGTAATTAGTTTTTCTTTTTCTTTTTTGAGATTATTGAGTGATAAATGTGTGAGGATTAATTTGAGTGAATTTTTTTATGTAATATTGTTTGGATCACTCAAGTTGATGGATTATGAATTTCAACTCGTGGCTTGAAGATCAATTAAGCATCAAGAGATTGGGGTTTGATTGTTCTTTTCTCATCTCATTTATTTTATGCCTTTGATTATTAATTTGTCATATTTCATATCATGTTAGGCTAAATCCCCTTTCAAGGGGTGGGGTAAAACCCTTATTTGATGCTATTTTATTTTTATTAGTTTAATTACTTGAAAAGTCCCTTTGAATGTTAATTTTGATCCCTCACCCTTAAATTTATGCCTCGAGAGAGGGTAAATGATTTTTGAGAGAAAATCGAAATTCTAGTTATAATACCCATTTTAGATTCGAACTAGAGATAGGGGTTTCTTAAGAGGGGTATTATAACTTGAATTTCAACTCCAAAATTATTTTTTAAGATTTACATGAATTTTAATCAATCGATCCTAGCGGGTGATTAATTAAAAGGAGTGTAGATCTATTTTTCTAGAGTTGTGGGGTATTAAACTTAATTTTCTAAAAGGCTACTATTATAATTACATTTGCAACGAGAGTTGATTTGTAATTTTGATATTAATTTGGGAGAATTCAAATAATTAAATTAATTAATTAGAATAACTAAAATTTGTGGTGTAATCCCATTCCTTGATTGTTCTCACGTTTATTTACCTCATTTATCTCATTTTTTTAGTGTTAGACATTATTTTTCACTTTTAGTCACTTTCTGGTTAGTTGTTTTCATCTTCCATATAGTTTAGTGTTATTTCACCTCACCTCACCCAATTGTTTTAATATTTGAAAAAGCTAAAAAAAATAGAAAAAGCAAAAGCCCAAAAAGAAAATAAAAAGGGAATTATAATTATATTTGTCTCTAGCTTACCCCCTTGGAAGTGGATTGATACCCTTATTTACCGCTACACTTGAGATTATATTATTTTGTAGGTATTTGAGGATTTTGATTAGAGGAGCTTTTCAAGCAACGATGAAAACATATACGCAAAAGTTCTTGCTATCAAATGGCGCCGTTGCCATTCTTGGGATCGTGAAGCTCGGAGCGGATTGAATTTTGTGATTCAGTTGAATTGCATTTTTAAAATTTTTCTTTGTACCCTTTTTTTAGAAGGATTGTATTAGGACATTATTATTTTGCTTGTATTGCGGTGCATAGAGACACCATTTTATTTTTCATTTTAAAAATTGTAATAATCGAAGACAAGCGTGATAGGGAAATCGGACAAGGTAGAGAGAGGGCGTCCAAAGGCGAGGATTTAGAAGCCTCTCTACCTTGGGTCGGTAGGACTCCCGGGGACGACTGAGATTGCCGTGATCTCCGCCCGGTCGACTCAAATTTTTCGGCACCCCACAGCCTAAAAACCGTGGGGGGTATATTTCTACACCCTCGCGCCTCTCCTGTTAGCGAGTCAATTCTTTTGTGTGCTCTTATTTGATTTTATTCTCGCATTTATTTTTGAATGGTGTGATGATTTAATTGACTAAGACCTACACCCGGTCACTCAAGAGAAGGGATTTCATCACCCGACTCACTCGCTTACCAATTGTGTGCTACCCTAGCCATCATTAAATTTAAAATCAATCAACTAGGTAGCCTAATAGGAGAAAATTTTGCAAAGGCGATCACTAAAATATTTTCGTGATTTTTTGTCACCCACGGACTTAATTAAAATTTGACTACCCTTTCACCTAATTTAAAGATAAAAATTGGCTATGTGCTAGTTAGGATTTATCCTTGGCTTGTGTGTGTGTCCAATTCCATTTTTCGGTAGTCGATTTTAGTTGGTTCGTCCAAAATCAAGAGTCCTATTTTCCCCCACCTTTTCTTCCAAAAAAAAAATCCAAAAATATTTTCTTTCTTTCCATTATTTTTAGAAAAATCCAAAAATATTTTCTTTCCATACAAAAAAATTAAAAACTCCCAAAAAATATTTCTCTCCACATGGCCGAAGAACGTCCTTTACGAGACTACTTTGGTCATTTTCCATTGACACGTGACACGTGTGAGAGTGATCCCCGAGCCGTCTCTTTATGATATTTTTAGTGGTTTCACCTCTCTCACGAGTTCCCTTGATACTCTTGACCCGTCCATGCACGGACCTCATTTTCCATCACCCTCGGTGTCAAGTGTCGACGTGTCTCATCCTTTGTTGTGTACCCACTGTTACTATGCCGATCACATGTCCCATGAGTGTCCATACTTGTCATATCCATCCGAACCCACCATGGAACATGTGTATCCATATGACACTGTTTCGGAACCCACCTCGGCCTATTATCCCGATATACCTAATCCCGAGTTGTGTGAGTACCCGAGCTATTTGTGGAGGCCTGATCACCCTTTCACGCAATACGAATCCCAACCCGATGTTGTGGATCCTCACACGTTCCAACAGTCCTCATGGCAACCTTGTGCAACCATTCACGATCAGTTTCCTCACTACGCACCCTATGAGTATCAACCCTGTGTCCATCATGAAAGCGATCCTTTCGTGTATGATGAACTTGGACCCACTCCACACACTTCATTTGAGTATTCTCCGTAAAGTCCTGACCATAGCGAGTTGTGTCCACCTCACCCACCGCCACCACCCATCACTCCACCACCTCCATCCACATCCTCTCTCGAAAGACTCTTGCAAAAGTTCATACATGAGCAAGAGCAAGCCACTCAAATCCAAACTCAAGCTCTCCAAAGGCTTGAACAAAGGTTAAATGAATTAGAGTGTGCGAGAGAGTCGAACATTCCTATGGATCCACCCATCGTTGCAACCGAGTGTGACGATGATGTGTCCTCTTGTGACACGGATTTTGAGTGTGACCAACCCTATCCTCTCGAGAATCTCAAAGTTGAGACCATTCCATGGTCCGGGTCGCAAGTCAAAAATTGTGTTGACTTACCTTTCGATAGTGAGCCTGATCCAATCCTACCATGTCCATATGAACCCCACTTTGAGGTTCCCACTCACTTTCCCATAGAATCCAAAAATATGCCCGAGCTTTTTCCTTATGCCCCACTTGCCTATGTCTCTGACATGACCATATCTTTTAGGTTGGCTCCGGCTACGAGTGCTCACCAATGCCCCAAGATAGCATCAGAGCTTATTTTTGCCTCTCTTGATTTGGATCTTACCCCGTCATATTTGGTTCCCCTTGAGTCGAATATTGATGTTGATTCATCTATCTCAGATCTTAATGCCTCGTTAGACCCTTTCACCACATCGGATGGCGACATAATGGTGGATAAGTTGATTACTCACTCGTTTATTTCCACACTTCCTCCCGCGAGTTCCCTTGTGCATCACTCCGCGCTTCATGAGGAGTGTGTGTCTCCCACTCTTGAGTTGGATCATCTTCCTCCACCATTTATCCCACCCGACCCACCGTTTACCCCACCCATTATCCTTTCCACCCCACCACCTGGTTTGGATCTTGATTTTACACATTTCATGTTTCCATCTACATTTTTAGATCCTCACCTGAAACCCTCCTCCACCATCTCCAAGAGTATTTGTGGTGATACTCTCCACTTTCGTGACACCGAGCTTTTTACTTTATGCCCGCCACTCTCTTGTGGTGTTGATTTTTCCCATCGATAGCTCCCTGGCATGTCACGGTGTGACCATTATCATCGCCCATTCATAGAATGATCGTGTGATTTCTATGAGCCCCATCCCATTCCACTTACCAAACCATATTGCCTCCCTCACCAATTAGAGCACCATGCTTATAGGGCCCTAGTTTCCCTCACCTTTAAGCTCAATAAGGCCCGTGATCGATACCTATTCACCCACACCTTTACCTTAATACCCACCCACCCATGGTCCACCGATGCTTTGCATCGTGTGATGCACTTTGCTATACAGGTACATTGACCATATTAGCCTTCATCCAACAAGACTGACGCTTCAGTCTTGTTTGGGGGTGAGTCTCATCACCCTAATTTTTCTGCCACCCCGAGCTTTCCTAGTTCCTATCTTTAGGGTGAGAAATGATTCGGTCTGGCTAAAGACATTAAACTTAGCGCTACCGGAAGGCAGCCCGTTGTTTCTTGTACTAGTCTCATCCTGTTTGGGGGTGGTATTTCACATCACCCTATGCTTTACATGCTTTATAGACTTGTACACAGTTTTTCTCTTATCATTTATTCAGGTTTATTATTGGCTACATCTTTCCACTTCATTAGGGGTTCATTCTGGTAATCTCTTTCCTACCTTTTGCTCTCAATTTTAAACATCATTTTACTTAACATCGAGGACGATGTTCCTTTTTGTTTGGGGGTGGGGAATTTTATCAAAATCGTGCCTCTTTTGAAATTTTTTGAATTTCAAACCCGATTTTTAAAATTTCGCACAGCTTCTTTCGTCTCACTCATTGATGTGAATTTTCAATCATCCATCTTTTTAAGTATAAGAATCAAGCTAGAGGATTTATATTTTTCTAATAGCTTATGTAATACGTATCAAGGCACGTTGCACCATGAATTTCTAGATTCAACAAAATTTGCGCACTTATCATGTCATTACGATTTAGAGTTGAGGAGTATTACAATTCTAAAGAGAACCTTAAGGATCACTAGTAGAGATTTTAACTTGTGAGATTCGTTCCTTTCACCCTTTTTGAGTGTTTTACGCAATCTCCGAGTCACAAGTTAATTAAACTTCTTTTGGGTCCGCACTTTAATTGTCGTATGATCTCAATATTCTTCACTAAATTTTTGGCTTGATCACTGAGAATGACATCTTTTTTTAGTTATAAGAAACACGTGTCTTGAAATTTGTTCCGATCACTAGGATTTTCATTCATACACCTACCACTTTTCATCATATCATATTCCCATTCATTTCACCCATTACTTTCCCATATTTCATATACATTCCCCACACCATCCATTTATCATCTCACTCATATATCATCCATTGTTTTGAGAAAAAGAGTGTGATTCAAATGTAAATGTCTTAAGTGTTGGTTTGAAAAGTGAGAGAAAAAGAAAAAAGAAAAACAAAAGAAAAAAGAGAAAAATATAAAAATAGAAGAAAAAAGAGAAAAAGAGAAAAAGAAAAGAAAAATCGAAAAAAAAAGAGAAAAAGAAAAAGAGAGTTGTATTTAATTTTTATGTAATAAAGACATTGTGCCTAAAGTGTATACACTCTTCTCACATATCGCATCCATCTTTTATCCATTACACATCCATCACTCATTACTCATCCATACATCACCATTCTACCTCATATCATCATATCCTTTCCATCTCATTTCCCCTCACCCATAATCATACATGTTCCCCTAGGTGTTCGGGCAAATGAAAGTCAAAGTGGTGAATAACTCGACGTTCTCACTATAGTGATTAGCATTTATTTCATGAGATCATTTTTCTTTTTAATTGTTCGTTATTTCTTATGTGTGTGTGAGACGTTTGAACTTTCTTACATTTACTCACCTCCTCACACACAAAAGAGATACACTAACCCTAATCTCGAGAGTTCGTTTGAGAGAGATATATCCGTGAGATTTTGAAGTTGAAGCGTTGATTCCGAAAAGGCAATCTATGAATTATTTTGATGATACTCGACCCATTTTGACTGATTCACACTACACACGTTGAGTTCTAGGAAGTATGTGCCTTGAGTATTTACTTAGCTAAACTTTTTACACATTCTAGTTTGTATTTCTCAAATAATTTATCTCATGATGGATTGTGGGATTATTCTATGTCTAATAAGAGATTAACTGTCTTTCAATAAATTTTTGCAAATAAGAATTTTGGGGGTATATTCCCTGCAAGCCCTCACGAGACACAACTCGTCTTGTAGGACAACCTATAGGTTTAAAGGCTTGTTGCACATGCTAAGTGCAATCGCAAGTGCCCGCGAAAGTGATACACTTTTGGTTACTTATTTTTCTCTTTCTCTCTATCTTATTGCTCGAGTACTAGCAACGCTCTGTTTGGGGGTGGTATGATAAGCACCCAAAACTGTACATTTTATACCCCGAATAGACGTATTTTAGTTGCTAATTCTCGACAATATGGGTCTTATGCGCTTAATTGTTCAATATGCAGGCTTAATTACATTTGTGGTGTCAAAAGTTATATTTCCAAGCAATTTGCAGTTAAAATGGAGCTAATTCCCTATCCCGTAACCAAACCCGAGCCAAAACCTAGCCCAAATAATCACCCCAAGCCTGTGTGTGTCTAGTTTGTCCCTTTTTAATATTTTTTAGATTTTTAGTTTGAGTCATTTTAATTTTAGGATTTATTTAAGATTTATTTAGAATTTTCTAGGTTTTATTTTCTATTTTTATATTTCTTTTTAATTATTGTGATTTTATATTGATTTTGATTTTTATTAATTTTTAATTTTTAGTCTTATTTTATTAGGATTAGTTTTTTAGGAATTCATTTATTTTTAGTTTTATTAGATTTTACATTTTAGGATTTTAGTTTTAGTTTTAATAGATTTTCATTTTTATTTTTAGTTTCATTTTTAATTGAGTTTTTATTTTATTTTTAGAATAAAAATTTAATTTTTAGATTGTTAGTTTTAATAGTTTTATTTTTATTAGTTAGTATTATTTATTTTGGGTCACAAATTAAACATACACACTCAAACCCACCTATCCTACACACACCCACATCCCATACACTTTACAAACACACAACCAAACCCTCACACTCACACATAACTCCCGTATACCTCACTACACACTATCACTCCCCATGTCATCTTCAACCTCCAACTAACAGCTTTTTCTCTCTCATCATCCATCACCAAAACACCCACCTCTCTCCACTCTCTCACCTCCGTTACCAACCATCCCAGCACATACACTTCTCCCCTTGCAACTCTCGACCCAATACCAAAACCCATAACCATTTAACCCGGAGCCCCGACGCGTCTCTCCATTTCCACCTCTCTCTGGCGACCAAACCGACGACCTAAACCACCCACCTGCATCCCTGTGATCCCAAACCCGCGCCCATAGCAGATCCGGTGCCAGAACCTCAACTGTAGCCACAGTAACCCAACAAAACTCTATACCCATCTACGGCGGCGCCCCTCCGGCCTGAAACCGCCTGAACCCAAGTCCGGCGCCAACAACTCTCTACCCAGCGAACTCACCTCTTCAACCCCGTCCGGCGTCGTCCTACCTCCTGTCCGAACCGTTCACCACCTATCGTCTGGTAGCGGCCCTCTTGTCCCAAACCGCCGGTGACCCCTAGCTATCCGGCCTTAAACCATCTCCGACCATGGCCATCACCACCATTACCACATACCACAAACCCATCTCACGATTTTGTCCACCTGTATAAATCTCAAACCAAGTCAAAACCAAATACCCACATGCCAATTAAACCCATTTACCCCTTTATTCCCTTTTTCCCATAATAACCCCAACTAACCTCTTTTAACCTTTACCCAAATTACCCTCATAAACGAAATCTGTTTTTTATCACCATTACCTCATTTTCCCCACCTTCCCACATGACCTCACCATAACCACATGCTCCCATCTAATTCCTAAATTACCCCCACCTATATTCCAAAACCTTTCCCCATTTTATCCTACACCATGAACCTTTCAAAAATACCCCCATACTCCATGCCTACTATTTAAAGAGGATGAAGACCCCATGAGAGAAAATCTAGATAGATAGGAATTTTTAGAGAGAGAAAGTTTAGGGTTAGAAATAAATTAGGATAAATACCAATTTGTAATTAGTTTTTCTTTTTCTTTTTTTGAGATTATTGAGTGATAAATGTGTGAGGATTAATTTGAGTGAATTTTTTTATGTAATATTGTTTGGATCACTCAAGTTGATGGATTATGAATTTCAACTCGTGGCTTGAAGATCAATTAAGCATCAAGAGATTGGGGTTTGATTGTTCTTTTCTCATCTCATTTATTTTATGCCTTTGATTATTAATTTGTCATATTTCATATCATGTTAGGCTAAATCCCATTTCAAGGTGTGGGGTAAAACCCTTATGTGATGCTATTTTATTTTTATTAGTTTAATTACTTGAAAAGTCCCTTTGAATGTTAATTTTGATCCCTCACCCTTAAATTTATGCCTCGAGAGATGGTAAATGATTTCTGAGAGAAAATCGAAATTCTAGTTATAATACCCATTTTAGATTCGAACTAGAGATAGGGGTTTCTTAAGAGGGGTATTATAACTTGAATTTCAACTCCAAAATTATTTTTTAAGATTTACATGAATTTTAATCAATCGATCCTAGCGGGTGATTAATTAAAAGGATTGTAGATCTATTTTTCTAGAGTCGTGTGGTGTTAAACTTAATTTTCTAAAAGGTTACTATTGTAATTACATTTGCAACGAGAGTTGACTTGTAAATTTGATATTAATTTGGGAGAAGTCAAATAATTAAATTAATTAATTAGAATAACTAAAATTGGTGGTGTAATCCCATTCCTTGATTGTTCTCATATTTATTTACCTGATTTTTTTAGTGTTAGACATTATTTTTCACTTTTAGTCACTTTCTGGTTAGTTGTTTTCATCTTCCATATAGTTGTGACACCCCGCCTAATTAAATATCGGGCGATCACTCCTTTATTAAATTAAAATCAAGGTGAACTGTTGGTTTATTCTTGACATCACTGTCGTAAAAATACTTTTCCAATTTAAACACCCTAAATAATTAAGCTAAGTGTCAAAACCATTTACAACCTTATTCTCATTTTATTAAATCCGGTTATAAAACCTTAAACCATTAACATCTAAAGAGTCACCCTTTAAGAATAAAAATAGAATTGAACATACACGAATTTAATCATCAATAATAAATCCCAACATTTACAACACTAAAGGAAAACATCCTGACAGTAATAAATCCCGAAATAAAGGCACTGAAAGTAAAAATTTCAATCTCTGACTATACCAACTAAATAATAGAAAGAGGGCGACACATGCCCCTGCCGGATAAAACTGAACTAGGAGTAGAATCAAATGGATGAGGTCGTCTAAACAACAGGCCTGCAACTCCCACCAAAGCTGCAGCACGTTCCTTCCAAAGGATCCTAAGTAAGACGCCCCTGTGGCTGGGCACCTGTAATACATACATATATATACAAGAGAGAAAAGAAAATAGAAACGGGTCAGAGCCCGATAGTGTATATCATTTAAAAATTCGTTTAGCAAGTATTTAAATTGATACAGGTCAATGCAACAACATATTAGTGCGACACTCTCTTGAGAAATTCTCACATCTCTTCTAATGTGCACACCTATCGCACTAACATTCCCAATAGTCTATCTCATCATATACCACACTATCTTTCCCCAATGATTTAACTTATCTTAGGTTATTCGCAGGATTTACAACTGAACAACACAAGTATTTAAAACGTAAGATTTCAATTTGTAACCAAGGTTCTCCTTTTAACTTTATTAATCAATAAAGTTTTCCAGTGTCATATTATACTTTCTCAAAACAATTATTTATAATTTGAGTCATCAACCATGTCCTACATATCAAATCACAGTAGGCAGTTCCAGATTTCAGAACTTCATATATATATTAACTACTCGTATAATATATATATCATAACAGCACCCCACATAAATACTATGGTGCGGGCATACTCTGCTATCCAATCCCCGTATCAATCGTACTAAAGGGAATACAAGTTTGGAATCACTCTCGAACTGTATAAATATATACACAGACAATATTGAGGCGAAGCATAGTTTCCAAGTCCAAGAGGTCGGTACATACCCTCACGTCTCTTAGGACCGTGACTACCGATTCGATAGCCTGTACCTAGGATTCCTATATTCTAGGGTACGAGTCAATATCCCCCATAAGGCACACGAGATAAGATCGTCCCAGCGCGGTAACCTCGGGGATAGCAAGTAGCGCGAGCATGATTTTCACAAGTATATAATATATGCATACACAATCATATAAATATACCACTTTTATTATATCAATTTAGGTTTATCCAATAACCCACATTCACAACATTTATCCTTATTTTCCCATTATTATTTATCAAGTATAATGGTTCATTTCTAACTTTAATTCGAAGTATAATGGTTCGTTTCTAACTTTAATTCGAAGGATTTTTCTAACTTACTATGTAACCTTCATGGAATCTATTCTTCCAAATGTACAATTCAGTAGATATCCATTTATGTTCCAACGTAACTCTCTCTTACGTGTCTCTCCCCTTTAATATATACTTACATTATCCCTTATACAAAATATCCCGAAAATATAGATTTCGCCTTACATTAAAGGATTTTGAATTTTATTTTCAAAGATGAGAATTTCAAACGGTTTCGAAATCGGAATTAAAATGGAGTTTTAATTGAATTTTTTTTTTTACTTAGAAGAGTCCTCAAAATATAAAACTCTCTAAGAGTCCTCAAAACATAAAACTTTCTTGTAAAAATAATAGTTTAGAAATCCGACCGTCTGATCAAGCTGATTTTTTGTCAGCGGTCCTGTCTCGCCGTTCGCTACAACATACTAAAATTTCAAGTGATTCCAATGGTCCGATCATCCGAAATAATTTTTTTAGTGTTTGTATCTGATTAGAACTCGTTTCTTAATCAAACTCTTAATCCTTTACATGACAAAGGGTTTCCAGAATATCATATAAATCATCACTACATGAAAATTTTTCATCTCAAATTGGGTTTTTCTTCCATACAATTCATCCTAATCATTCCTAAACTAATATGAAAGATGCATCAACGAAATAAGCAAGATAAACACTTACCTGGGATTTTCAAAAATCTGGTTTGGTGTTGAATTTGGTGTGGTTGCATTCCCTGTCCCGCGATCTACGCGTTGGCGGTGGCGGCGGTGCAAACGGTTGAGTTTTGAGCCTTGGAATGCCTTGAGAGCTCTCTCCTCTCCTCTCTAATGGCCGTTCTAGTGTTTTGAGTTATCTAACCCTAGGAGATAACCTAAACATCTAATATAACCCCTTTAATTTTTGTGGGTTTAATTACCCAAAAATACAAAATGACTAAAGTGCCCTCCCGGGGTACTAATTAGGCCTAAAAATGCCCCGAGACCCAAATCAAACCCCCGGGTATACTTTTCTGACTATCTCGACCCTTCCGGACGCGTTGGCGCACTCAAAACGACCATATGAACAACCTATAAAATATTCACTTTTATTAATCCACATTTAGTCCCGACACGACATAGGCGCGTCCCGACTTAAATTTCCACAATTGTCATTTTATTCACACGTGACAATATTATAAAAATAAATCTCATATATTACTATACTCATCCAGTAATATTCAACAAATAACAAATTTCCAATAATTACTAACTCTCGTCACGATAGTAAATATTTAAAACAACCTTCCGGATTAAAATTAAATTAATTTATCTCAATTAAATTTAATAAATCCCATAATTTAAAAGCTATAAATATACGGGGTATTACATACTTCCCCCCTAATAACGGAATTTCGTTCCGAAATTCGGAAAATAAGGCCTACCAGGTAGCACAATTCTGGATATCCTTGTCAGTACACAAACTATCTACATAGTATGACGCTCAATCACTATAGCTTTTTCCTCACAGCAACATTGTTTTACATTCTCATTAGAGACACTTCACATTCCACTCCCAACTGACAACATTTGAATAGGTTACGTCTATACGTTATAAATTTCATTATCTCACTATCATTAGGAGGCCGCACCTCACTACATGACAACTACTCGGATTTATTCATACACAAAATTCCCATTCTGAGAAGATCATACGAACATTTGACCACTCTTGACTGCCTAAAACAGTCGTGGAATTCCACCATAGTTATCGGATATTTTCTCGACCGATCCAAAAATTCTGATTATCTACTCTCCTCTAAACATACGGAAGGATAATAGTCGAGGTTCTTCCATAACAAAACCTTAATAAGTACCTCGTACGCGACAAACAGGTACGAGTGCTTCTACAGAGCATTCTTGAAATCATCGTACCAAGATTCCAAAATCTCCTTCACGTGGCTCCACTAATATTTAATCACCATGCGCTTATTCCCTGGCTAAGGGTGATACATCCTACTCGAAATGAAATCTTATCTCCGCTGGTTCCTCAAATCCCATATCAAAGGTGGGATTCACCAATCTCATCCTGATTCAGAAATTTATACTGCGTCGGACCATGCACTGGCGCGATCCTTCCTTTCAAAGGAAGTCTGGGGCATACTAGTTAATATTGTAAGCCAGCCCAAAGGAATATCAATCACTTCCTTCTCGGCGACTTAATTCACATGTTCGGGATAAACCCTTGATCTTGTTTTGAGGATGGCAACCCATCCAAGAACTTTACCGACTTTACCAACCTCTTCCAATTTCAGGAATTTTCGATAAACATAAAATTCTTTGGTTGATTCTCCTCTTTCAACCAAACCTTACCTATGGGTAGTGCATTTAGAGACTACTCACTGCGTCTCGCTAAACATCGATTTTTCCCTTGAAATGTCTCACATTAAGTGACACGTAATACTCCCCTTCCTTCTTTGGAGTATGCCGAAAGTTCTGACCCGTGCTCTTCTCTCCATGAAGCGCACTTCTGGATCTCTTATACTATACTAACATCATTACTCTTTGTATGCGCAAGTTGCTCTCACACTAGACTAATAATAACTCCGCTCCGGGTGTGCTTCATAACAATTAAATTCTACTCTATTCAAGGAATACCAATTCTTGAATGGCTTCCCACAGCCTTCCAATCAAGTTAGGGCGTGTTATTCTACTTGCAC
This sequence comes from Sambucus nigra, assembly GCA_949130495.1. Classification (NCBI taxonomy): domain Eukaryota; kingdom Viridiplantae; phylum Streptophyta; class Magnoliopsida; order Dipsacales; family Adoxaceae; genus Sambucus; species Sambucus nigra. The sequence continues at coordinate 96,079,188 of OX422214.1, forward strand.
ACTTATGTATGGATTATCGCCCCTCATGTGACGTTTAATCCACTCTATCACTTCCACTTCGTTATACTAGTCCCACAAACATATATTTCACACGTCTATTATCACGTCCCTTCGACTCGGACTATTTTAACTGTAGTTAACCAAGATGCCCACATTTTTGCAACACTCCGACCGCCCTGGGAGAGCGAACGACGTGCTACTCATCTGTAGGACTAACTAAATTCAACGAAATAGAAGGAATAGGGCATTCAAATTCCCTGACCATAAAAGAGGAATAATAATTCTCAACCTTCCTCAGATAAGTACAACAATTTTCCCAAATAGGTACAACAACCAAAATAAATCACTAACGCTCTATTCATCAAAATAATTACAGGTCATCTCTTTTGTATAATATAAAGTTATTTCTAGATAATCCATGCTAAAAATCATTCCAACTCTTTATTCACCTTGTGTTCTGTACGTGGTTATGAGATTTGGGTACTCTCAATCACCCTATAAATCAAAATTCTTAAATTCTCCTTATCATCGTTCCACCCCTCAACTCGTGGGGATAACTTTCAATGCTTTCCTACCACAAAAATCCGGCTCCAATGACCTTAAAACAAAATTCAACTTCCAACGTACATACATAATTACTTGATCCCATTTCAACCAGGGTACCGAACTCATGGAATAGTGACCAAACGTCTCCCTATTTCTAACCTTACGCTAAGTTTCATGCGTGGTATGTCTCACAAAGCGAAATCCAAACAAGGAACCCCCCCGATACACTACTACCTAGCATTGTCGGTTATCGAAATCCGTTAGGTCCTCCGTCCATAGTATATACCCCTTTATTCCGTCCCTTGACAGAAAAGTTACAATTTCTCCCGTAATTATGCTTAACAAAGAACGTTTCACCAATTTCACTATCGTCCCGTATTGGTTAATGGTAATTACATTTTATAAACCTCGGATACATACGATCGAAATTCTCTAAATTTCCTTTTTCTAACATCAGGGGTATAACTCTTAACTCCCACATCCCTTAAGGATAAATATAACACTGCACTCTTCCTATCACTAAGTCCGGAGTGCTAAACATAATACCGAGTCAAGTCTTTTCGCTCAACGGTAAATCCCGGTACATACTGAATCATACTGACAAAGTCTATACATACATTGGTATCGAATATCTCGAGCCCACTATCTCCTCTGAAGTCTCTAGGATAGATAATATAAGTGAGAGTCCAACTTCTTACAGGTAAAGCCTCGCCAAAACAAAACGTGTTGCACTAATGTAATTACTCCGATAGCCTTGCAATAAATGCCCACTATCATACTACCCATTTTTATAACATTTTAACAAAGATAATATCATACTCGTGTATCGCATCACTACAACGAGTAGCCTCAATAAAGTATAAAACACTGTTAATATACTCATTCATCCCCCGCGGATAGCACCAAAGAAAAATCCCGCTATACTAAGGAAAAATATTCACATATTGGTAACATTTATAATGATATGCATTAAACTCGTCTCACATGGTAATCTAGCAATGAACAAAATATGGTGACTCGCTCGTGTCACATAAACACGCCGCATCCTCTAAGGATACAACTTATACTTCCATCCTGGCAATCGTCTTGACTGCACAAATGGTTTTCGAACGTAACGCGTCTGCCCAAACCAAAACAAAATTATTTTAATCGTTGCCTTTTACTAGGCACCGTATTCTTGTCCTTTTTCTCATTTTGGAACATATTATCGTGAGCGATCTCACTCTGCACAAAATAACTCAACACATAATCCACTTACCACTTGTCCTACTAACCAGGTTAGGATTGTCCTTCTCTCGGACTTTAGTAGACTCGATTCTTGTTAGCCATCCCGGTTGTTCCCTTAGCTTTTTAGTCCATAAAGATCATGTTACTATCTATAATAGTACTTACTGAATTTACCATCACTTGGTAAGAATTTAACTATCTGAAGCATTTAAATGGTTTTCCTGATGTGTATCCACATCCTTTTGTGGTGCTATACCACCACCGTTGTATTCAGTCTTATTCTCGACTAAATTCTTCGATTCCTTTAACTTCCCCCCACAAAGAAGCGTTATCATCTATATTGACAAAATATGACATTGTCAACCTCTGAATCGATCGTCCATTGGAATTTCCTCCTCGAGTATTATCAACTATTATTACAAGTTGGTCTCCCACTTGGAGTCGTTTCCTCCACTAGTATCTACCTCTTTCTATACAAAATTTGCTAACGATTAGGATTCATATCCACAATTGGACTTCTGTCATGCCCTCCTGCGATGAGTTCAGAACCACGTTTGCTTCTCATCCTGAACAGTTAAGGAAGGAACATACGGTCAACACTGTACCTAAGGTTCTCCTATAGGCATAGCATTCCACTTCTAAAATTGGTGGTTGACTCCAACCATTATAATTTCGTCCCGAAAGCCAAGAAAAATTTCTCTAAATTTTCACTTTCAGTTTTGCCACACTCCGTCCTATATTTAAGCCTTTGGATACTTTACCTCCTTTGGTAAACACATACAATTTTCGCGTTTCTAAAATTTCCCACTGACAGTCTCTACACGTTTTTGTAATACGTTGGGTAAGTTTACCCTCGCACCTCATTTGACTATAACAGCATTTGAAAATCATTGCTGCACCTTAGTCGCCTTTCTAGTCGTGGCATCTCGTGCTATAATGGAGGTGACCTCGACTATGGTCATCATCCTCGGATATATTTCATAATCTCAACTGAGCCCTGCCTCCTGATGTACGCTTAATGGTCCTCTTCTGACATTCGTCATCGCTCAGCACACGCACACATCCGAACGAAATTAGAATTCACTAGTGTATACACATTATAGCAGGAGAACGAAATCTCGTCAAAGGAATCGACAATCCTAAATATAGGGCTCTATAACAAACAAAGCAACGCTGAAAGCATAATAAGCCATACAAATCCAAAGGACACTAGAACCTGATGCTCTGATACCACCTATGACACCCCTCCTAATTAAATACCGGGCGATCACTCCTTTATTAAATTAAAATCGAGGTGAACAATTGGTTCATTCTTAGCATCACTGTCGTAAAAATACTTTTCCAATTTAAACACCCTAAATAATTAAGCTAAGTGTCAAAACCATTTAAAACCTTATTCTCATTTTATTAAATCCGGTTATAAAACCTTAAACCATTAACATCTAAAGAGTCACCCATTAAGAATAAAAATAGAATTGAACATACACGAATTTAATCATCAATAATAAATCCCAACATTTACAACACTAAAGGAAAACAGCCTGACAGTAATAAATCCCGAAATAAAGGTACTGAAAGTAAAAATTTCAATCTCTGACTATACCAACTAAATAATAGAAAGAGGGCGACACATGCCCCTGCTGGATAAAACTGAACTAGGAGTAGAATCAAATGGATGAAGTCGTCTAAACAACAGGCCTGCAACTCCTACCTAAGCTGCAGCGCGTTCCTTCCAAAGGATCCTAAGTAAAACGCCCATGTGGCTGGGCACCTGTAATACATACATATATATAAAAGAGAGAAAAGGAAATAGAAACGGGTCAGAGCCCGATAGTGTATATGATTTAAAAATTTGTTTAGCAATTATTTAAATTGATACAGGCCAATGCAACAACATATTAGTGCGACACTCTCTTGAGAAATGTGCACACCTATCGCACTAACCTTCCCAATGGTCTATCTCGTCATATACCACACTATCTTTCCCCAATGATTTAACTTATCTTAGGTTATTCACAGGATTTACAACTGAACAACACAAGTATTTAAAACGTAAGATTTCAATTTGTAACCAAGGTTCTCCTTTTAACTTTATTAATCAATAAAGTTTTCCAGTGTCATATTATACTTTCTCAAAACAATTATTTATAATTTGAGTCATCAACCATGTCCTACATATCAAATCACAGTAGGCAGTTCCAGATTTCAGAACTTCATATATATATTAACTACTCGTATAATATATATATCATAACAGCACCCCACATAAAAACTATGGTGCGGGCATACTCTGCTATCCAATCCCCGTATCAATCGTACTAAAGGGAATACAAGTTCGGAATCACTCTCGAACTGTATAAATACATACACAAACAATATTGAGGCGAAGCATACTTTCCAAGTCCAAGAGGTCGGTACATACCCTCACGTCTCTTAGGACCGTGACTATCGATTCGATAGCCTGTACCTAGGATTCCTATCTTCTAGGGTACGAGTCAATATCCCCCATAAGGCACACGAGATAAGATCGTCCCAGCGCGGTAACCTCAGGGATAGCAAGTAGCGCGGGCATGATTTTCACAAGTATATAATATATGCATACACAATCATATAAATATACCACTTTTATTATATCAATTTAGGTTTATCCAATAACCCACATTCACAACATTTATCCTTATTTTCCCATTATTATTTATCAAGTATAATGGTTCATTTCTAACTTTAATTCGAAGGGTTTTTCCAACTTACTATGTAACCCTCATGGACTATATTCTTCCAAATGTACAATTCAGTAGATATCCATTTATGTTCCAACGTAACTCTCACTTACGTGTCTCTCCCCTTTAATATATACTTACATTATCCCTTATGCAAAATATCCCAAAAATATAGATTTCGCCTTACATTAAAGGATTTTGAATTTTATTTTCAAAGATGAAAATTTCAAACGGTTTCGAAATCGGAATTAAAATGGAGTTTTAATTATTTTTTTTACTTAGAAGAGTCCTCAAAATATAAAACTCTCTAAGAGTCCTCAAAACATAAAACTTTCTAGTAAAAATAATAGTTTAGAAATCCGACCGTCTGATCAAGCTGAATTTTTGTCAGCAGTCATGTCTCGCCGTTCGCTACAACATACTAAAATTTCAAGCGATTCCAATGGTCCGATCATCCGAAATAATTTTTTTAGTGTTTGTATCTTATTAGAACTCTTTTCTTAATCAAACTCTTAATCCTTTACATGACAAAGGGTTTTCAGAATATCATATAAATCATCACTACATGAAAATTTTCCATCTCAAATTGGGTTTTTCTTCCATACAATTCATCCTAATCATTCCTAAACCAATATGAAAGATGCATCAACGAAATAAGAAAGATAAACACTTGCCTGGGATTTTCAGAAATCTGGTTTGGTGTTGAATTTGGTGTGGTTGCGTTCCCCGTCTCGCGATCTACGCGTTGGCGGTGGCGGCGGTGCAAACGGTTGAGTTTTGAGCCTTCGAATGCCTTGAGAGCTATCTCATCTCCTCTCCAATGGCCGTTCTAGTGTTTTGAGTTATCTAACCCTAGGAGATAACCTAAACATCTGATATAACCCCTTTAATTTTCGTGGGTTTAATTACCCAAAAATACAAAATGACTAAAATGCCCTCCCGGGGTACTAATTAGGCCTAAAAATGCCCCGAGACCCAAATCAAACCCCCGGGTATACTTTTCTGACTATCTCGACCCTTCCGGACGCGTTGGCACACTCAAAACGACCATACGAACAACCTATAAAATATTCACTTTTATTAATCCACATTTAATCCCGACACGACATAGGTGCGTCCCGACTTAAATTTCCACAATTGTCATTTTATTCACACGTGACAATATTATAAAAATAAATCTCATATATTACTATACCCATCCAGTAATATTCAACAAATAACAAATTTCCAATAATTACTAACTCTCGTCACGCTAGTAAATATTTAAAACAACATTCCAGATTAAAATTAAATTAATTTATCTCAATTAAATTTAATAAATCCCATAATTTAAAAGCTATAAAAATACGGGGTATTACAATAGTTTAGTGTTATTTCACCTCACCTCACCCAATTGTTTTAATATTTGAAAAAGCTAAAAAAAATAGAAAAGGCAAAAGCCCAAAAATAAAATAAAAAGTGAATTACAATTGAATTTGTCTCTAGCTTACCCCCTTGGAAGTTGATGGGTACCCTTATTTACCGCTACACTTGAGATTATATTATTTTGTAGGTATTTGAGGATTTTGATTAGAGGAGCTTTTCAAGCAACGACGAAAACATATACGCAAAAGTTTTTTCTATCAACGAAAACATATACGTAATTTAAAAATAATATCCTAAACTTGAGTAATCAACAAAGGATTATCGCGACATCAAAAATTGAAGTAAGAACAAAACATAAAAGGCTACATAACTTATTGTTAAATAGTATGTTAAAATGATCCAAGAGATAAAAGGGTAAGGACATATATATCGATTGGCCAGACTAGCTCCAAATAAGTTAATAAATGTGGGGCAACAGCCAAAGGTTCTTTCCCCCCACCAGATAAAGGAGACATAAGCATGATTTATGAAAAATTTCCCAAGAATATCGAGTCTTTTATAACTAATTATAAAAGAAATTTTAATTCATATATATCATTTGACCCAACACGTCAAAAGCACATTATCCAAATCTTCATTCAAATAGAGAACCCTATATGTAATTTTTGTAATCAATTAAGAAGCGAGAAACAAACCCAAATTCAATTATTATTCCAAACTTTTCCGAAAAATTATTTCTTTTAAAGAAATTGGAGAAATTAATCACCAAGGGAAAAGAGAAATGATTTGACATTATATCTGATTAAGTCTAAGGGTTATAAAAATAGAAGTGGACATCAAAAGGAAACTAAAATATTGAAGAACATACCGATATATAGATGGGAGGCCGAGTAGGATCTGGGCTTCTATAAAGGAGAGCAATGAAAATGAAATATTTTTTAAGAGATCAAATGAAAGAAGTAAGAGAGAAGAAATATAAAGGAGTGAGGGTAAAGCTTGTAAGAATAGTTTATTTATTTTTTATTTAATAATTTATAACTGCTAAGAGCAGTTAGTAACTAATTCACTCAAATAATAAAACAAAGTTGTGTCACTACCAGTAGAAGTGATAAATATTAAAGACAAAATTTGTTAATGCTAATAGTAGTGATAAATACTAAAGACAAAATTTGTCACTTCGTGACAAACCAATTCACTCAAACTTGTAAATGCCCTAGGCGGTGATAAATTGGGCAAAAAAGTTATCACTGCTCACGAAAAATAATTTGTCATTGTCATGAGTACTGATAAAGTAGTGACAAAGGTTTGTTGACAAAATCAGGTCTAGTGCATGACCTAAATCCTAGAGTTAAAGAGATTTCAATGTATTCCACAAATGACTCATCTCATATAAAGGAAAAGGAAACTAGGGTTTATGATGAATGATTAAAAGATGATGACGAAATCCCTTACCTTAGAGTACTAAGGGTAAGCTATTTTTGGCTTACATCCAACAATACTCTTGACTTTTATGTGGACATTAAGCTTGCATGTACGTTCATGGGTATTACACTCACATACATACAAATGTATTAAGGGTCCATTTGACTACCCAATTCCAGACCAAGAAAATGAGATTTGAAGGCCAATTTTAATTCCACGAAATTGAAATTGATTTTTCAATTCCAATTCCAATTCTAATTCCAATTCCAATTTCAAGCCCTGAAATTGAGTCGCCAAACGATTCATATATTTCAATTAATGTGTGAAGTCCTTATTTCTATTAAAAGTTAAATGACTAATGCCCGAATATTATCACAATACTCTCCATTATCACTCAAGTTGTGTTAAAAAAAGTGGGAGCTTAATATTTACTTATAATGGAAGGGACAAAGGGCGTCATTTCAAAGATTCATAAAACCCATGGGGTTTGAATTGAAAATTACTTAAAATCTCCCCACACCCCCCAATCTCCTTTTAGTTACCTTGTCTTTTATTTACAAAACATACCACTCATTCATATAACTGATAAACAATCACCTTCAACCTTTTTCTTCAAACTGAATCAAACTGTCGCTCTTTTTATTACACGCATTGACACACATATATATATATATTTATTTATACATAGCATTCTTTGCAAGAGAAGAGATGAAATTTGGAGGCAGCAAATCTGATGTGGTGTGGAGCTACAGTTACATGTTAGGGTGTATATTTGTGAGTTTTTGGGTAATTGAAGTGAGAGGTTCGATCCATGAATATAAAAATGAAGGTTTCATTCCAAGATTCAATTCATTTTTTCTCCATGGAGGTAGTGAGGGGCTTTATGCTTCTAAGATCACTCATACTACTGAAGACAAGCCACTCAATGGCAAGTCATTCATCAGGTAAAATTTTTCCATTTGGGTTTGGTTGTTATGATGATATATCTTTGATAAAATGATATGATTCTGACTGGTTTATTTTCTCTATAAAATAATAAGGCTGTTTACCCCTCATTGTATGTTTATTCAATGTTAATCAGATTTTGTGTTTATATCAAAGTAGTATGACAGCTATGTCAATTAATCATGGACAAGGACCCGATTAAACATCCCCAGCAGCAGCCCAAGGATGACCAATTTAAAGCGTCTATTGATCCTTGTGCTGCCGCCCGATGTGACCATGACTAATTGTTAGCCTACATTTGCATTTAACAATTTCCCTCCCTCGGGGATTGACCGTGATGAGGTTTATGACTCCCCTAATAAGCCTATGAGTACCAATTTGACCATCACCCCAACGGTAAAGAGGAACCACACCGAGTGGGCAGATCGTTTCTTGTTGCGGGCCTGCACTTTCCGCCAATGATTTACGTGGTTCACCAATTTAATTAAATTAAATCAAGAAGGGTTTACAACTTCTCTCAAGCCTCACGATCACTCTAAATGCGTAGACAATAACAATAAATGCTGAAATAGTTGCTCTTTAACATAGGGTTATTGACCTAAACTGGGCTATATATATAATGGAGCCCAAAGGGTTAAAATGTCCAAAATAACTCTCACTAAAACCCATTATTTCGCAGATTTGGGCTCATTCGATGCAACGAACCCAATCCTTTGTTGGTCGTGGCTTCCAAGCCAAATCCGCGACTTGCTTTGTTATTGCGAAGCTTCCCTCCCTTGCAACGAAGCTACATTCATTAGTCGCGCAAACATGGAACTACGAAGGGATCTCGGATCTCTTCATTTGTATAGAGAATCTTTGCTCTCGGTTACTGACTACACTGAGAAATTTTAGTTTCTTAACACCCATGCGCCCAACACAAACCAATGTATGGGACTGTACACTAAGGGTCTTCCACCAAAGGTCCGACAAGACTTGCTCACCAAAGAGGTCCCCATCGTTGAGGTGGCCTACGAGTAAAGTTCAGGTGGAGTATGCTCTCTGGCTAGAGGGATTTCACTCTGCTGCACTACAACCCCGACATGACTACCATCACTGCTACCTTTGGCTGCTCCGAAACCTTCCTGAACCTCTCCAGGCTCCGGTTTGACCTCTATGGAGTGGTTCACATTGTTGGACATTAAGCCCCCCGACTGCCTTATTTTACGCCACTGCTAGTCGATGGTGAAGAACACCCACCCAAGACAGATCCCGAAGGTGTTGCCCTTGATTCATGCGTCATCCCACTGGACCTGACACGACCGGGGATAGTGTTGCGCTAAAGCAAGACTATCTCTAGCGACCAAGACGACAAAACTCACTCGGGAATTTTATCAAACACTTGGTGTGCGGAAAACACCCAAGACCTTGTTCCCAAAATGAACTAGTGTGCAAACTCCCAATCGAATCAACCAAACATCAATGAAGAGACATTAAGAACATACAAGCAATCATCAAAGCAAAACAACAACGATATACCGTGGTTCACCCAAATTTGGGCTACATCCACCAAGGAGGATTTCTTCTTTCTATAGATAAATGGAGGAACCCAAAGGTTATACACACACACAATTTATCTCTCTTAGAAAGTCACTCACAACCTCACAAGAACTCACCCCTCAAATGGGAGCTCTATCTCTCTTTAGCTTTGATAACTCACAAAATAGCTCTCAAACTTGTCCTCTCTCAAAACCTAGAAATGACACTTGTATTTATAGATTTGAGCCAAAATGGCAAATTTGTAAATAAACCAAAACTGAAAAAATAGGAGAGCCAAAACCAACAAACTCCACCTTGGCGATCCTGACGATCCAACCAATCTCTAGAATGCTGAAATTGAACCCGCTTGAAGACCGTCCCACCATCTACCAAGCTAATGCGATTCCCCCAGGCGATCCTCACGATCCAACCGAACTCGAAATGCAAACATCAAATCCGCTCTAAGATCATCCCGACATCTAACAAGCCAATACGCTCCACCCGACGCTAAGCCACCCCAAACTTCAACCATGAAGTGAGATACCGCAAGTCTTCACTCCAAGACTCCAAACAACTCCACCCGCCGAGGAACCAAGTTCTAAACTAAGAACTCTCCATCTCATGCATCTAAATGCTTCCTATGTAACCATACGGTGAATCTCGCTCCTCATGTAACCCGGTGAGTACACCCCCACACAATACATATAGCATACACCCTCTTTACACGAAACATTCAAACACATCAACACCATCTTCCACCTTGAGAAATAACCACGGATGAGAGGGAAAATTCCTCACCTCTCATACCCTCCAAATCTCACCCTCGAAAGATATACCAAGTCTTTGTCACGAAAAACTCCCGTTTGCCAATGCTCGCAAACAATAACTCATCGGCCTTCCTTGAACTAGCTACACACACCTCGAATCCATCACAGTCCTACACCTCCTCGATTCGAATCGGCCAATGCATGTGTGCAACTAAACCGGGTCAACATCACCCGTTGGCCCTGGAGGGGGGCTTCGATCCATCCCCTCCACTAGTAGGTATTCTCCCATCACTACCGTCTACTCTTGGAAAGCTAGCACCCAATGTCTCCACTTTGTTCACAAACGAGACATGCCTCGAACGTTCGATCACTTGTGCACACCGCTTCCCAATCTTCCTCGAAGTTTGATTTAGACGATACAACCCCTCTCTCTCCTCTCCCCTCGCTAGGACCATACAACCTCGTGTGACTTTCAAGACTCCACCCGCCACCGACACCTGGCAACCCTTGGAATCCAAACGGCTAATGGATATCAAATTCTTTCGCAACTTTGGGACATAAGCCACACCACCCAAAGTGCGTTCCACCCCATCGAACATCTTGAGTTTCACCGTCCCGACACCCTCAACGGAAACCTTCTCTCCGTTAGCCAAAGACATGGAACCTTTTCCATTTTCTGTGAAAGTCTCAAAATATTCCCTCTTGGAGCAAACGTGATCCGACGATCCCGAATCTAATATCCAATCATCTTGGGAAAGAGAGTTAACCTTGGAGATTGTGAGAAGTTCTCCAAGTTCATCTTCATAATTCGCACTCGCTACCGTTGCCCTCTCGGAATCAACCTTGCCCTTAACCTTGTCGATCCACAAAGGACATTCTCGGATCATATGACCCCATTCCCGGCACTTGTAGCATTTCGGCCCTTTACCACCAACACCTCTCGATCTAGACCTACTACCGTCATTAAATCCCCGGTTGAAGTTCCTCCCGCCATTTTGCCCACCTCCATCTCTCGCCATAAGGCCTTCATTATGGGAATACCCGTCACCTCCACCTTCCTTCTTTCTCATCGTGACATGAGATTAAATATCTTGCACAACCTCGTTGCACCGGAGCGTAGACTTCCCAAACATGAGCGTGGTCACAAAATGCTCGTATGAATCGGGTAATGATGCAAGCAACAACAATGCTCGATCCTCCTCAATGAATTGAACGTCTATCCGGTTCAAGTCATTTATCAAGGCATTAAAAACGTTGATATGCTTCATCATATCCTCACCCTCCTTCATCTCAAGCTTGAAGAGTTTCTTCTTGAGGAACAATTTATTTGACAATGACTTTCCCAAATAAATCTCTTCTAGCTTATCCCACATGCCTTTAGCCGTGGTCTCCGCTATCACGTTATTCAACACATCATCCGTGATAAGCATCTCAATACACGAAGCCGCTCTTTGATCAATGTCAATCCACTCGGCATCGGTCATGCCTACCGGTCGTCGCTCTACCCCCAACAATGCTAATTGCAACCTCTGTTGGACAAGAACGCCTCGCATTCGTCTTTGCCATAACCCGAAATTGATCTTCTCATCAAAAGCCTTCATGTCCGTCTTCATTGAGCCACTTGATCCATAACTCGGATCCCATCTCTTAGAGACTCCGCTCGTAGAGGTTGATTCTCGAGTACTCTCCACATTTTCCGTCATTTGGAACAAAAACAAAAGCTATGCCAAAATTGATTCAACCTCGAACCAAAATACCGGGCAAACAATGCAACCAAAGCTGTGATACCACTTGTTGCGCTAAAGCAAGACTATCTCTAGCGACCAAGACGACAAAACTCACTCGGGAATTTTATCAAACACTTGGTGTGCGGAAAACACCCAAGACCTTGTTCCCAAAATGAACTAGTGTGCAAACTCCCAATCGAATCAACCAAACATCAATGAAGAGACATTAAGAACATACAAGCAATCATCAAAGCAAAACAACAACGATATACCGTGGTTCACCCAAATTTGGGCTACATCCACCAAGGAGGATTTCTTCTTTCTATAGATAAATGGAGGAACCCAAAGGTTATACACACACACAATTTATCTCTCTTAGAAAGTCACTCACAACCTCACAAGAACTCACCCCTCAAATGGGAGCTCTATCTCTCTTTAGCTTTGATAACTCACAAAATAGCTCTCAAACTTGTCCTCTCTCAAAACCTAGAAATGACACTTGTATTTATAGATTTGAGCCAAAATGGCAAATTTGTAAATAAACCAAAACTGAAAAAATAGGAGAGCCAAAACCAACAGATAGGGGTTCAAAAAACTGACTGGACCGACGAACCGAGTCTAACCGACTCTTTTTTTTCGGTCTTTTTTCTTAATCGGTCCGGTCTTGGTTTATTTTTTTGGTGGACCGACCTAGTCGGTCCGGTCCACGGTTTACAGTTTAAAAAACCCTATTAGGACCGATCGGACCAACTCTATATAAAATAATAAATTTTTACATATATATGTATGCATATAAGATAAATTAATAGTGAAAATAAATATTTTAATATTTGATTAGTTTAAATTATAATTTAATCCAATAATAGGTTTGTTTTAATTGCAAATTTTGATATTTTTTCGTTTTTAATGTTTGGAAAAAATAGACTCGGGTATATTTTTATTATTATAAATGATGTAATTCATTAATGCGAGGACCGACAGGTTAGACCGAACAGACCCTATAAAAAACCGAACTGACTAGGGTCGGTTAACCGACATTATCGGTCTGGTCTCGGTCCATTTTTTAGACGACCGATCAAGTCAGTCCGGTAAAAAAAAAACCTCAAAACCGAACCGGACCGGACCGCGAACACCCCTAACCGGGGATACCCTTCAAGCTAGAGGATGTATTATTTTAAACAGGGAAAATGATGGGGGGGCGCCGCCCCTAGGATAACCAATGCCCTTAAGAGAGATAATTTTGTATAGTTCTATTTTCTTTTTATTTATCTTTGCTATTATCTATAGGATATCATAATGAATAAATCCAATTTATCTTTTAGTTAGGCGATATGATTATGACTGTTTATTCACTTTATGAACAAGGCCCTTGGCCCCTCATTGTCTTCATTCAATATTCAATATTAATGTGAGTTTTATAGAGCTTTTATGTTTACATAAGAATATTACTAATGAACTAAAGACAATATTTCAAGGCCCTTTAACATTATGGTTGATGGAGATTCTTCATCGTTGTTATGGTGTGAAAAAAGTGTATAAAACTGATGTAAACCATTCGTCAAAAGGCTCCTAAAATTATCTTAATCTAAACATCACTTTAGAGAGAGAAACACTCTTTTTTTTTTTATTTCAAGATTCAAGTCTACCTGAAATGAGGCTTACATGGGGGTATTTAAAGAAGAGGAGTAATTTAGGCTCTAAGCTAAGGTCTTAATTACAAAAACGTATTACTACCTCTTACCTTTAGATACTAGAACAAAACAAAAGAAAATACAATAGCAAAAATAAAGAAAAATAATAAAAAGAAATAAATTTACTAATATGCCCCAAAAATGACATCGATTCACATCAATCTCCTCTCCTTGAAAAGTGTTCGCCCTTGAACTCAAAGGGAAAGACCAACGAAATCACCATCCAAGACGGTGATCAAGGCATGCTGGGGAAGCTCCTTGAACGCGTCCAAATAATCAGGTGGATGGTCCATCACCAATAATGCGTGGTGTCGCGGGAGAGATCAATCGGAAACTTGGTGCCCAACATTGCCACAATTGTATCACCGGAAGGTAGGAGGTCCCAGATGTGGAGCAGCGGGAGTAGCTGAAGTAGGAACGGAAGATGCCACTGGAGGAGGATCTGAGGTAGAAATCAGTATAGGCGAAACCCGTGAGGTCGGGAGAGCTGCGGGCGCGGTGTGATAATCCTCAACCTTGGCCGCATACTTGACTGCCTTCAGGATGGTCGGTATCTCCCTCAGACTGATGTCATACTGAATATGCGACTGTAACCCCAATATATAGCGGCTGATCCGCTGATCCTCCGTCTCGGGAAGGCGGGCTTTGGTGCACAGAAGCTGAAACTGCTCCGTATACTCCACTACCGATAATGTGTTTTGCCTGAGAGATTGAATGCAAGCAAAGAGGTCGCGCTCGTAGGTAGGTGAGATGAAGAACGCCTGGAGAGCGGCTTTTAGCTCAGGCCAAGTCTGAATAGGAGGCAATCCGGTCACCGTGCGGTGGTAGTAGAGGTCGTTCCATCAAACCCGGGCAAATCCCTGGAATTTGGTGTCTGCGAGGAGAACAAATGAGCGGCCTTGAACCCGCTTGTACTCAAACACTGTCTCCATTGAAGCTAATCAATCGACTATGGCATCTGGAGAGAATCGTTCGTCAAACATGGGCACGTCTATGCGGATATCCACGTGGAGGCTTCGAGAAAGCAGCTTGTCCCGGTGAGCATCTAGACCCATCACATGATACAGGCAGAACAACATCAACTGGAGGGGGTGGCATCTGTGCAGGCGGTGGATGAAGAGGCTGACCATGCTAGGGCATGGGAGGTGTTGGAGGAATGTGGGGATAGTGAGGGCACGTGCTTATCAAATGGCCAAGCTCATCGCAATAGAAACAGTGCCGATCTCGAAGTGGAGTATGACAGTGGGCATCAAGTGTGGATGGAGGTACCCACTTTAGAACACTGGGGTGGCTATCCCCGAACTTGGAGGAGGAGGAGTAGGAATCTGAATGGAGTAGTGAACGGACGTGGTGGGAGGGTGTAGGGTGAGGAAGTGGTGGTAAGGGAATGATTAGGAGTCCTACTAGGGTGGTTAAGGACTCCGGAGATTTTTGAGGTAAAGGTGGAATGGGTAAATGTTTCGGGTGGGTAAAATAGGACCGGAGGGTGCGAATAAGTGACTGGAAGGGGGTATGAGGTAGGTACGAGGCCCGACAAAGAGTGTGGGTTATGATTTGGGTCGGGTGGGTGTGGGAATGACCTAGGAAGGGTTTTGGCATCATGGTGGTGGAATAATGGGTCAGTGGAAGTTGACCGGGTTAGATAAGAGGTGGACGGCCTAAAAAGGTGGAGCGGGTGAAGGCCGGAGTGTGGTAGAGGGTATTTCGGGTTCGGATCGGGGTGGGAGGGTGGCCTTTGGGTGTTGGCCTGGTGCGTATAGGGGTTTGAAGGGCTGAGGTGGGGTGGATGGTTGCGGGCTATAAAGCACTGACACTCTCCCAGAAGCCACGAGTCCACTTTGACACGAGTCCGACACGCGACACGCTTCGACATGATGGGGCACGTTGCAACATGGTTGGACACGTTGCCGACACGCTGGGACACATAAAAGGACAATTTTAATTTTTTATTATTATTATTATTATTATTATTATTATTATTATTATTATTATTATTATTATTATTTATTTTTTTTTTTTCTTATGTTATGGTGATCCTGCCTTATTTATAATTTTTAATATTAAAGTGTGTTTGAATTTTGTTTTGTATGGTCCATTTTCATGATTTCATGTTAAGAATGCTATAATAATGTATTTTATGGAAAAAATCTGTTTTATTTCATTAATATATATATATATTTAAATATATATTATATATTTTAACATATATTATATATTATACGTATGCTAGCATGTCATATCCTAGTTTTTGGAAAATTCACGTGTCGCGTCGTGTCGAAACACGTATTACGTGTCGAGTCTGTGCTTCATAGGTTGCGGGTTTGGTTGGAAAGGGGTTGGGAGGGCAAGGGTTGGGTCGCGGGATGGTGGGAGGATGTCGTTGGTTGCCCTGGGTCAGAATAAGGTCGGGGCAGGGTTTTTTTTTGGTCGGAGGTGTTGCCGACTGAATTTGGGGTGGGGTTTTGGGTATGGGGTGCAACGTTGGGGCCGGAAGGGTTGGATGGGGAGCCGGGCGACTGCGCAGGGGTGGTGCGCCAGCAGTAGTAGGACTCGGGTAGGGGGGTTTTAGGGTTCGAAGTAGGGTTTCAAATTTTTGGGTGACGTCTTGGGTAACTAGAGTTTGTTTTTCAACCACGTGCCTCAATTCTTGCATCTCTTCATTATGTTGTTTAAATTTTTTGGGAGCCATCGAAGGTAGTGAACGATTTGATTAAAAAAAAAAAACACTAATACATCAAACACCAATGTTGGAGCGACATCCGCTCTGATATCAATTTGACATAAATCACGCGTCAAAAAGCTCCTAAAATTATCTAAACACCACTTTAGAGAGAGAAACACTATTTTCAATTTAAAAATTCAAGTTGACCTCAAATGAGGCTTACATGGGGGTATTTAAAGGAGAGGAGTAGCTTACGCTCCAAGCTAAGGCCCTAATTACAAAAAATGCCATTATACTCCTTACCTTTGAATTCTAGAACAAAGCAAAAGAAAATACAATAGCAAAAATAAAGAAAAATAATAAAAAGAAATAAAACTACTAAATGCCCAAAAAATGACAAAAATGACATCGATTCACATAAAAAACATTGCATTTACCTACTTTGGTAAGTTATAATGTTGACGTCGTATTAAATATCATCTATAATATGCTTAAATTGAAATTTGTTGTATGACAACACTTTTGATTTGTTTGTTCTTTTCCATAGCCGGGAACATAGCACGTGATCTTTTGTCTTTATAAGGTTCTTGACTTATTTGGATGTTATATATATTGTTCACATTGTTGATATTGTTAATACCATCTGTTTTGTAGAATTTGTATTTGTTATTTTAGTTGATAGGATCCGATGAGATTCCGAGATTTGGATAGACTTGCATTTAGCTTCCAGAGCCAATTTATCTCATATTGAGGAACTAATTAACAAATATATCATGAATCTTTAATTTTTTCAATATGGACTGATGGGTATATCACTCAAACACAGACATTATTTGAAAAGTATAAAATATAAGAGAACCCTTGCTCTGATTTCAAAACTCCCTAGAGATGAATTACCCCCCATACTATGAAAAATACATATATTTTTTTCCGATAAGTATGTCATATAAAAAGACCCGCCCAAGGGGGCAGAAACCCATTTACAAGAAGTATACCGGACAAAATAAAATAGACAACGCCAAAAGAAGAAATCCCACCCAAAATACAAAAATCTACTCAACTATATGCAACTCTTCCATAAAATCCGCAAAAAAGGATGCGAAGAGGTATGATCCTTGTTATGCCAAATGAGCAGAGTACCAAAAGACAAGTATCAAAGTCTAGATGGAACTAATTCCTTTTCTTTGAAACACCTCCTATTTCTCTCACGCCACACTGTCCAAAAAAATGCAATGCGAGACCAAACTCCAAACATTCCTCAACCCCTTCCATCCCTTAGGTAACTTCCATGCTGCTAACAAATCTCGCACCATCTCGGACAATACCCGTTGAACCCGACAAAGGGAGAAAAAGACACCCCATAGCTCACTCGTCACTCAACAATGCAAAAGCAAATGGTTAGTCCTCTCTTCATGTCTCCTTGCACAACCAACACTAACTGGCCATTCTTTTACACCTATTTTGCAGCCCTCTGATGTCAATATAGTCTGCATAGTTGCTGTCCACATAAATAAAATAACTTTAGAAGGCACTTTAGGTCTCCAAATTTTTTTCCACGAAAAAGAATCTGACATAAACTACACGTCAAAAGGCCCAAAACTAAACAAACAACAAATTTAGAGAGAGAATCTAGAATGTCTTGTATTAAAAAATGGAGAAGTACATGGGTATTTATATGTGGAATATTACTTGCTAACCAAGTAATAGCCCAAATGACCAAAAAGGACAAGTACTAACAAAAATATAACTAATTAGTCTTGAACATGCTTGGAGTCTAATTAAAAGAGAGAAAAGAAAATAAAAGAACTAAAATAAAAGGAAAAGTAATATGAGATTCATTTCCATCACTCTCCTTCCCTTTAAAAGAATTCGTCCACGAACTCAGAAAAGAATGCCTACTGAGTCAGGCTCCAAAATGGTGATCAATGTATGGAGAGGGAGCTCCTCTGACTCATCGAGATAATCTGGAGGGTGCTCCATCGCTAAAAGGGCAAGACGACGTGGAAGAGAGCAGTCTGAAGCTCGATGTCCAACGGTGACACAATTTTAGCACCTAAATGTGGGAGGGCCCGAAGGTGGCACCGCGACGATAGTAGAGGTGACCGGGGTAGTAGAGCCGACGAAGGTGGAGTTCGAGAGGAGGGTAGAGCTACTGGTGCCAAGTGGTAAGCCTCTACCCTGGTAGCATATTCAACCGCCTTCAGAAAGGTCGATTTCTCTTATAATCCCAAATCGCGCCGAATATAAGGTTGGAGGCCCAAAATATAGCGGTTGATCCGTTGATCCTCTGTCTCAGGAAAACGAGCCTTGGTGCAAAAAAGTTAAAATTGCCCAGTGTACTCCACAACAATAACATCTCTTGTCGGAGGGACTGTATGCGAGCAAAAAGGTCGCGTTCGTATGTCGGAGGGATGAATGAAGGCCTGAAGAGCGGTCTTCAGCTCTGGCCATGTCTGGATAGGGAGTAGCGCGGTTGCAAGAAGAACACAAAGATCATTCCACCAAACTCGGGCGAATGATAACAAAGATCATTCCACCAAACTCGGGCGAATCTCTGAAATTTGGTGGCAGCAAGAAGAACACAAGAGCGGCCCTGAACTCTATTGTAATCAAAGGTTGTCTCCATCATAGTTGTCAAAATCGTCCGATTCGCAATTCGAATCGGACGATTTGATTCGATTCCATACCAAAACGATTCGAATCAACCTTAGAATAGCAAATGAACAAAGAATCGTATGATTCGATTCAGAAACGTGCGATTCGATTTAGAATTGGGAATCGTCCATTGAACCGATTCATAAAATGGGCTCTTTTCACCCACGTGTTCAGCACACGTTCTTTTTAAAAAAACAAACAAACTCATTTAACTTGCAAAACAGAACAAAACAAACCCCAAACATACCTTACGGCCAAACAAACCCTATTTCAGTCAAACCCTCTTGCCGTAAGCCTGTATTTCAGCCATACAAGCACTTACGGCTGTTTTTCTTCTCAATCGAAGGTAAGTTGGTTGTTTTTTGTTGTTTATTTGATGTTTTCGTTGGTGTTTCTCTCATATGAGCCCTGACGGCTGTTGTTTCTCTCGTACGATCCTTACTGTTGCCCTTTTTTTTTCTGGTTATAAACCATACGATTTTTTGTTTTTCTTAGTTATTTGCTGTTTTTTACCTATAAAACCATACCTGGGCTTTTTTTTGTTATAAAATCATAAGTAATTTATGTTTTTTTTTTGTTTTTTTTTTTTTTAAATTTTTAGTTATAAAACCATATTTTTTTTTGTTATAAAATCATAACTAAAACCTGTTTTTAGTTACAAAACCGTATATAAAACCTGTTTTTTTTTATAAAACCTGTTTTTTTTTAGTTAACCATATAAAACCTATTTTTTTTTTAGTTATAAAATCTGTTTTTTTAGTTATAAAATCTGTTTTTTTTAGTTATAAAACCATATTTTTTTAGTTATAAAAACCATATATAAAACCTGTTTTTAGTTATAAAACCACATATAAAACCTATTTTTTTTAGTTACAAACCATATATAAAACCTGTTTTTTTAGTTATAAAACCATATTTTTTTTAGTTAACCATATATAAAACATGTTTTTAGTTATAAAACCTATTTTTTTAAGTTATAAAAAAACCACATATAAAACCTGTTTTTTTAGTTATAAAACCATATATAAAACCTGTTTTTAGTTATAAAAACCACATATAAAACCTATTTTTTTTTAGTTATAAAAACAGATGTTCTATTTGCATATGTTTTATAAAACCATATTTTTTTTAGTTATATTTGCATAAATCATATGTATTTGCTTAAATTTTTTTAGTTATTGTTTGAGTTATTTATTAAATAAATTGATATTGATTTGTAGGTTGTTTGATCTTTGAAAATCAAAATGGTAAAGTCAAAGGGCAAGAAAGAAAACGATCCAACTTGGGCTCATTGCACCAAGGTGAATGAGAACAATAGAATGCAATTGAAATGTAACTATTGTGGAGCAATAAAATGGGGAGGCGTTTTTCGAATGAAACAACATTTTGTCGGGACTCATAGCGATACTAGTATGTGTGAACAATGTCCTGAGGCCGTTAGATTATTTTTTCAAGAGTATTTGTGTCAAAATACTACTTCCACGGTTGGTAGCAATCAAAGTCAAGCAAATGTTGAAGATGAATGCTTTCAAGGGGGGAACGATGATGAGGGAGGTTCGACGGGGAAGGCGAAAGGGGGAATGGATAGGTTTTAATTAGGGGGGGGTGGGGGAAAGGGTAAACAACAAACCATGAATCAAATGCTAAAGGATAGGGAGCCGGTGCGTAAGGATATATTGAGGTTT
The DNA here is from genome assembly GCA_949130495.1 of Sambucus nigra. Classification (NCBI taxonomy): domain Eukaryota; kingdom Viridiplantae; phylum Streptophyta; class Magnoliopsida; order Dipsacales; family Adoxaceae; genus Sambucus; species Sambucus nigra. The sequence goes on from OX422214.1 coordinate 96,100,118, forward strand.
TTCTATAAGAATGCTCTATCATTCAATCTTGTGAAGTGTCCACTTTTTAAAAAATTGTTGGTGTCGGTTGGAGACTATGGCAAGGGATTGAAGCCCCCTAGCTATCATGAAGCTAGGGTCACGTATTTGAAAAAGGAAGTGGAAAGTGTGCATAGCTTGTTGGAGAGGTATAAAAAGGAATGGAAAAAAATGGGGTGCACTTTAATGTCTGATGGGTGGAGCGATGGAAAATCAAGATCGCTCACTAACTTTTTAGTGAATAGCCCGAGCGGGATGGTTTTTCTTAAATCCATAGACACCTCCTTGATCATTAAGGATGCAGTGAGATTGTTTGAGTTGCTTGATAGTATGGTGGAAGAGATCGGGGAAGAAAATGTTGTGCAAGTGGTGACGGACAGTGCATCGACATATGTAGCCGCGGGGAGGTTATTGGAAGAGAAAAGAAAGAATTTATTTTGGAACCCATGTACCGCCCATTTGATTGATTTGATGCTTACCGACATTGGTAACTTGCCTATATTTCAAAACACAATTACAAAGGCAAGAGAAGTTATCGTGTATATTTATAGGCATACATGGGTGCTTGATTTGTTTAGAAGATTTTCAAATAAGAGGGAACTTACTAGAGCGGGAGCAACTAGATTTGCCACTTCCTTTCTCACATTGAAGAGTTTTGGAGAAAATAAAGGGGCATTGAGGCGTATGTTTACGTCGGTCGATTGGATGAATGGAACTTTTGCAAACAAGGTGGATGCGAAGAAAATGGAGGGTATCATTTTTGGTGACACAAATTTCTGGAAAGCGATTAAATATTGTTTGAAAAGTTTACATCCACTTTACAAAGTTTTGATGCTTGTTGATGGAGATGCAAAACCGGCAATGGGTTACATATATGAAGCTATTGATCGGGCGAAGGAGCAAATTGCGATTAATTTTAATCATGTTGAGAGGAGATTTATGAAGATTTGGAAAATAATTGATACGAGGTGGGATCTTCAACTTCACAGGCCACTTCATGCCGCGGGATACTATTTGAACCCAAGGTAACATGATTTATATTAAATTCTTTACTTGAAAATTCCGCTATATTCTAATTTATATTATATAAAGGACTAAAATATATTTTTTGTTTATATTTGAAGATTCCACTTCGGTGATGATTTTAAGGTCGATAGAGATGTGAAGCGTGGTTTGTATGACACTATAGAGAGGATGTGTTCGGACACCGATACAATTATCACCGTATAAGAGCAAAAGGATAAGTTTAAAACGTGTGCGGGATTGTTCGGTAGAAGTTCGGCAACGCTAACGAGAGACAAAAAACAACCCGGTGAGTTTATATGTTGCTGACTTTTTTATGTTAATCAATTTATATGTTGCTGAATTTTTTATATTCTTTTGTTTATGTAGCCAATTGGTGGGAAAGTTTTGGTGAAGATGTACCGGAGCTTCAAAAGATTGCTATATGAGTTCTTCGTCTCACATGTAGTGCGGCAGGTTGTGAGAGAAATTGGAGCACATTTGATCATGTGCATTCCAAGAAAAGAAATCGTTTGGAGCAACAAAGGTTGAATGCTCTTGTTTTCGTGAAGTATAATCTTCAACTTGAAATGAGACGAGAGCAAAGGAGAGAATGTGGTGACTTCGATCCAATCTGTCTATCCGATATGGAGGACGATGATGAGTGGATCACTGAGAGGGATATAGAAGAACTATGTCTTCCCACCGACCATTCATGGTTGGACATTCACGAATGCTTCCAAGATGAAGGGCCTAGTAAAAAGAGGAAGCGAGGTGAAAATATGTGGAATTATTATAATTATTGTTTATTTGTTACTAATATATATATATATATATATATATATATATATATATATATATATATATATATATATGCTAATCTTATTGTTAATATATGTCAAAATTATTTTGTGTTATATAGGGCCAAGGAATTTAAATGCCAAGGGAAAAGGCAAACAAGTGGCAGATGATGATATTGAAAGTATTGATGATGTGGAAGACGATGATGGAAATGAAGAGGAATTTGATGAAGGGGGAGATCGAATTGTCATAGAGGATGATGATGATGATGGTGATTTGGGCCTTGAGGATGATGATGAATGAAGAAGAATGATCATTGATGATGACTTTTTATGATTTATTTTTGTTTTTTACATTTTCAAGCTTAAAACGATTGAGAACATGTGCTATGGTTAATTTTTGGGCTATATTTTGGTATATTATAATGTGATACGATTAGTTTTTTGTCATATTTTGCTTAATTACCAATTCTATAGTGTCAAATCCCATTTACGTATGTTTTATTTCATTTTTATCATTTGATTCCGATTCGACCGGTTCGATTCACGATTCGCGATTCGGGGGGTAAACGATTCATGATACGATTCGCGATTTGACAATTATGGTCTCCATAACAGCTAACCGGTCAATCATTGTATCGGGAGAGAATCGTCAGTCGAACATCAGAACATCAATGCGTATATCATCGTGGAGACTCCGAAAAAGTAGGTGGAGTGCCATAGACCCCCTTGATGTGCATCAAGGCCCATCACATCACCTAGTACAGGTGTAGCATAATCAACAGGCAAAGGCAAGGACGACATCTGAACAAGTGGTGGATGAGGAGGTACATGCTGGGTTACTGGCGGTGCAGGATGGTCGTGGGGGTAATGTGGACACGTGCTAATCAAATGGCCGCGCTCACCATAATAAAAGTACTGGCGGTCCCATAATGGTATAAAGCGAGGAGCACCAGGTGGAGGGGCCGGTATCCACTTTAAGACGCTGCGGTGGGTGTCTCCAGCGTCGGAAGAATTGGTATAAAGTAAGGGTAGATTATGGTGGGAAGGTGTATGATGTGGTGGAGGAGGTGGGTAGGGAAACAATCGTGGATTAGGGGGTCGGAGGCTGGAAATTTCAGGGTATCCGCCGGAGTCATAAGGCTGTCCTTGGTGGTCTAAATGGACGGGAAGGCTGGAAATTGCCAAGAGGGGCGGGTGTATGATCTTGGCTGAAGGGCTCGACAATCCCACCAGGGCCGAAGAGTTCAGAAGAAGGGCCGAGATTTTCAAGACTTTCGGGGGTTCTGGTTCTTCCAAAATTTCTGGGTAGTTCTGAATTTTCGGCAGGTCCGAGGAGATTGGGCTTCTTGGTTTTGCCGAGAGACTCGGGATTTTGAACGTTGCCGTGAGGCTCCGAAAATGTGCAATTCCCGAGAGTTTCAGAAGGTTTTCGTCCACCGAAGGGTTCAGGTGATAGGCCGAGTGGTTCGGCAATACCGCCAGTGCCGAGGAGATCGGGGTCCTGATTTTTGTCGAGGAGTTCGGTTATTCTGCAGGGGCCGGTAGGCCGGAAATTCCATTGAAGGCGGGAAGGCCCTCGACAGTTTCAGATGAGGAGGGTAGGCTGGAATTCTCGGATCTTCTCCGTCGTCTGAAGTTTTCGGAAATTCCGAAATTTCCGGTGAGGTTCTGATTTCGTCAGTTTCAGAGCTGTTGCCAAGGGGATTGGGCTTCTTATGACGATGGGTTCTTTTCTAGGCCTTCGGGAGGGTGGTTCTCTTGGCTCGTTCACAGTGGTGAGGAGGTGGAAGAGAGTATCAAATTTTGGGTTGAATCCTTGGGTTTATTGTGCAATGTCATCAATCTTGTGTCTTAATTCTTGAATCTCTTATTGATGCTGTTTTGATTTCTTTGGGGCCATTAGAAGTGTAGTGTACGATTTTATTGATAATCTACACACCGATATACCGATACAATAATACACCGATGTTGGAGCGACACTCGCGCTGATATCAATTTGACGTAAACTACATGTCAAAAGGCCCAAAACTAAACGAACAACAAATTTAGAGAGAGAATCTAGAATGTCTTGTATTAAAAAATGGAGAAGTGTCCTCAAATGCGGATTATATGTGAAATCTTACTTGCTAACCAAGTAATAACCCAAATGATTAGAAAAGGACAAGTATAAAAAAAAAATATACCTTATTAGTCCTAACAATGATTGGAGACCAATTAAAAGAGATAAAAGGAAATAAAAGAACTAAAATAGAAGGAAAACTAATATGAGATCCATTCCCATCGGAATCACTCCCCACCCCCCTCAAAACTGAGTATTAGTCTTTAGCTCCGAAGACACCATCCCTGCCTCTAGCCCATCTCAAATCACCCCCCCTCTCGCCAGGACTGGTGCCGTTTCCAACCAGTAAAAAAAAATGTCTCCGTCTCCTTTAATTCCCAATCTTGAAGCCTCCTTCAAAATTTTGGGTTCCAAACCACCCGGTCACCAACCCACATCAGATGATCTGCCACCAACCCCTCCTTTTCTCCTCCAATGTGAAAAATCCCAGGAAAAGCTCCTCTAAAGTGTCATCTTTCCCCCATCTATCTTACTGAATCTGTTTCCATTCCATTCCCAAGGTGGAACATCGTGAATTGAGAAAAGTCCCCTCCATCCCTACGATATGTTCTTCCACAATCCCACCCCATGAGCAAAGCACTCCACTCCCTGTCTCCATCCATACAAAGAGAGCCCACACCTAGCCTCCATTGCTTTTCTCCACAATCTATTCTCTTCTCGAGGAAATCTCCACAACCATTTTCCCAACAGAGCCTTATTGAAATGCTCTAGACGCTTCACACCCGCACCCCCACCTTTGTTGGCTTACAAACATCATCTCATCCCATTAAGCAATATTTGAAGCTATCTTTGTTTCCTCTCCACAAGAAATCCCTCATCATCTTCTCCAATATCTTATGAACTGAAACCGACAATGACAGAATCGGCACGTAGTAGGTAGGAAAACTCAACAGTGTGCTTTTGATCAATGTTAACCTCCCTCCTTTTGAGAGATAACAGTTCTTCCATCCGGCCAATCTCCTTTTAACCCTCTCAAGGACTGGATAATCACTTTAGACTTAAACTCGGCCTCTAAAGGAAGACTAAGATACAAGGAAGGAAGGGAGGCCACATTGACCCTAACACCTCTGCAAAGTTACCTACACTCTCACCTCCCCCAACCAGAATCATTTCACACTTCCCGACATTAATGTGCATACTAGACACAGCCTCAAAGCACTTCAGCAACAATCTTAATATTCTCACCTGCTCCTCCTCAGTGTCATAAAAAATAACAGTATCATCCGCAAACAGGAGATGAGAGATCCCAACGGAATAGGCATTAGGATTACCTATCAAGAACCCACTAATCAACCTAGCCTCTATAACTCTGCCCAATAGCCTACTAAGCGCCTCCATCACCAGAATGAAAAGGAAAGGAGAGAGAGGATCAACCTGACGAAGCCCCCTTTAACTCGGAAAACGCCCCCTCTGGAGTCCGATTTACCAACATAGAAAATCCCACAGAGGTTATGCAACATTTGATCCAACGGCACCACTTCTCCCCCAAACCCACCCTCTCCAACAAATACAGAAAGAACCCTCAAGTCATGTGTATTAAGCTGAATGTGAATGAGTTTGCAGGGGCTGTTGGTTCTGCAGCACATTTCTGAAGGCTGATTTGTTTTTTTTCTTTTTGATATCACTTCCAGTCTGTTTGCAAAGATGAGTTTCCCCCCTTCCGTTGAGCGGACTTTGGTCCACTATGTATTTTGTAAAACTTTTCCTTTTTAATAAAAAAACTGCTGTTTCTGATTAAAAAGAAGTACCTAATGGGGTGCTAATAAACCTTTTCTAGCCAACCATATGGGGGATATTGCAAACAAATGGAATAGTTCAAATAAGTTTTTTGCGAAATTAATAGTTTAGAGAAGTATCTGCAATTAGTGTGATAGGTTGTGGAATTTCCTGCAATTTACCCTTTTAGAAATGATTAGGACAGTTAGAGGAATTTATTTGTCTCTTGTCACGTGATTCCAGGTTTGAGTCTATCACTTTTCGAAGAACAAAGGAGGCAACTAATAAGCAGAATGAGATGCAACAAAGTACCGGTTTGGTTGAAGCTATAATAGTTGATGTCAAAGACAGGGATAAGATTGGGGGTTCTTATCTAAATTCCAATGCAATATGCTGCACCCCTTCTCTTGCCAACGATGGATCCTGCAAGGTAGGAGAGGTTATTATCCGCCAAGACCCTGATAACCCTAGCTGGCCAAGACGAATCCAAACCTCGTTCGAAGGTAAAAACGAAGAGGCCAAAATGGTACTTCAAACAGTTGAAATAAACAAAACCGGAATGTACTATCTGTACTTTATGTTTTGTGATCCAGAACTTAAGGGCACCTTAATAAGCGGAAGGACCGTTTGGAGAAACCCAGAAGGTTATCTCCCTGGGAAGATGGCCCCAATGATGACATTTTATGGCTTAATGTCGCTAGCCTATCTTGTTCTTGGTCTCTTATGGTTTCTTCGGTTTGTACAATATTGGAAGGATATAATACAATTACACTACCACATCACAGCCGTGATTGGCCTTGGAATGTGTGAAATGGCTTTCTGGTATTTCGAATATGCAAATTTTAATGCCACTGGAAGTAGACCAATGGGAATTACTCTTTGGGCAGTTACCTTCAGTGCTGTTAAAAAGACTGTCTCCCGTCTACTTCTTTTAGTTGTTTCAATGGGTTTCGGTGTGGTGCGTCCCACCCTAGGGGGTATAACCTCGAAAGTTCTTCTACTTGGGATCGTATATTTTGTGGCTTCAGAAGCTCTTGAGCTCGTTGAACATCTGGGGAATATCAATGATTTCTCTGGAAAAGCGAGGCTTTTTCTGGTGCTTCCGGTTGCTCTATTGGATGCCTGCTTCATTCTCTGGATCTTTTCGTCATTATCTAAAACTTTAGAAAAGCTTCAGGTAAAGTTAGTGTTTTACCCGCGGTGATTCTGCTGTATCTAAGTGTACGCATCAGCATTGTTCTTGTCTCAGTGATTTATCGCTCTTACAGAAAAGAGTTAATGTACCGTGCTTATTGTTAGTTCATATGGTTTATACAGGTAATATCATACATCAGGTATGGCGAGTCTCAATAGTTAATGCTGTAAAAAGCAAAACAAACAAACAAACACAAAAAAACAATAAAACCCATAAACTGTCCCTCTGATTGCAAATATCCCCTACACTATGAAAAAAGTTGTGATCACCCCCTTATGTCGCTAAGAAACTTCTTCACTGATGGATAAGGGGAAATTGCAAATAATGAAATCTTTCAGGGATTTTTTTTTTTGCAAAATTACTAGTTCAGGGAGGTATTTGCAACTGATTGATAGTTTAAGGGGGGAGGAAGTCTTGATATTTATCCTGGTTTATATGTTGTATACAATATATATTAAACTTAAGAAAGCTTTCTACAGATTGCGTAGTGTCAATAAATATAAGGTTATCACCCACCATATCATTGTGTCACTAGGGTTTGCTCCAGATTTTAAGTCTGATGGTCTAATACTCCCAAGTAGGGAAAGATAACTTGCAAGTTATATACAATTGATAAGCCATGGATTTGGCATGATTGATTTGCATTTGACAGTAGTCAGCTATTAAGATTTTACAGAAGTAGAAACAAACGTAAGCAGGATAATTTAATTTCTTGATCTCTCTCTATATAGAGGTACCATATGAAGAAAATATACTTAACGCTTCTGGCAGTTAGGAAATCATATTTTCCATATCGTATACTGAATGTGGACTCCTTCGCAATGTGCATACATATTTTGTGCTGTTACGTGATTATGGATAGAGCTGACATTCTTTTTTTTTCCCTGGTAACCCCGAACCTCCACACGAACGAGCCATTTGGACTCTCCCATGCGAGCTAAACAGGGGGGGACGCTATGCTAGAGCCACCCTAACACACGCCCCGCTTAAAGCACCCTCACTTAGAGTCTTGACATTCTGATCATATTCACACATGTATCATGCAATTTCCGCTCGTACTATTGTGCATGCTCTATTGACTTTTTTTTTTCTTTTCCTTCGGTCTAAATCCAAAATTTCTTAGTTTTCACCGAATTAAAAAATCCATTTAAATATTCCATATTCTTGTATTGAAAATGACCAAGTTAGTAAAAAAATAAAAACCTCATCAAAATTTTATGAGTTTTATCACGATTCCAACTTTACAACTGGGACCTTTGTTTTTTTTGGCTGAATTTCATCCCATTTGATTTTTGATGACCATCCCCCAATCAAAATTTTGGCCACTTTTCACCAGACTTCGGTGAATGCTAAAACCATGCAAATGTGATTCATACATATTAATGTGGAATGTTTCATGATACTTTATTCTTTTGTTTCATTAATATTAGCCAATGCCAAGTTAATATATTTTGTGAGGACCTCTCCGCTCTAAAACTCACTTAAACCATCAGTATTGTATTTATTTATTTTACACAATTTCTCACATATATGTTATGGATATGAGCTTTTGTGTATAATAACATAATAACGCAACCAAGTCCTATTATGCATATTGACGTAAACTATACGTCAAAAGGCTCCTACAAATATCTAAACACACTTTAGAGAGAGAAATACTCTTTTCTATTTCAAAATTCAAGTCTACCTCAAATGAGGCTTACATGGGGGTATTTAAAAGGGTGGTGTAGCTTAGGTTCGAAGCTAAGACCCTAATTACAAAAATGCCATTACTACACCTTACCTCTAAATATACTAAAGTAAAAAAAATGAAAATACAATAACGAAATAAAAGAAAAATTACAAAAAGAAAGTAAAAATACTAATATGCCCAAAAATGACAAATAAGTCCTCAATTCACATCAAATATTGAGTTGTTCAAGGGATTATGAGACTTAAGCTTTCATCTAATGCTACATAGACTATTCGTGTCAGATACTTGGCAGTTCGATTTGGATATAGGTATTTTACAACATTTCTCATTGCATGTGTACTAAGCAATCATGTCCGAAGATCCAAATTTGGTATATAATAATGCATGGAAAAGTAAAAATTAAAAATTAAAATGCATTATATCTTGTGTACTGGGTGCGGGCAAATTTTTTGAAGTGATTGTCTTCTTTTCTGTCTACTTTGACCATAGATACGAAGAAGCATGGCCAAACTTGAGCTCTACAGAAACTTTACCAATTATCTAGCAGTATCAGTGCTCCTTTCTGTCGCTTGGATTGGCTATGAGGTAATTTGTTCTGTTTCTTTCTACTACGCACTCTACCTCCTTGCTCAACTGATCATATTTTATTAAAGAGTGAAAACCATGGTAAATCCCCTAATAATTTCCCTTTGTCACATCTGCCAAGAAGTATTTTCACCTTGTCAAATCTTACAAAAATAAAATGGTGAAAAGTATTTTCAGGTATCCAGAAATTAAATTTTGTTCACTATCTTTGTCCAAAATCACATAATATAGTATTTACAACATTATACAAACAATTTTTATAACTCCAAATAGGTAAAAATACTTGAGTATTAAAAAAATTACTTTTCACCTAGTTAAACGGCATTTCACCCCGAAAAATGGGGCCTTAAGGGGAAATAAGTTTCTAGTATATATCTATTGTACTAGATATGAACTTGTCATGTTTATGATAATTTGGCTTTAGATTCAATATTTCAGGTCGAAGTAATTCAATCAGCAACAGTTGAAAATTCTTCACACTTTTTTTAGAGTATAAATGCCATTCTGATTGGGTCCTTGTTATAATTGTTATGTTGGTTCAGTTGTACTTTAACGCAAGTGATCCATTGAGTGAATTGTGGCGAAGAGCGTGGATAATCCCGGCTTTCTGGACTCTGCTGTCATACTTACTATTGGTGGTGATATGCATTCTCTGGGCTCCTTCACATAACCCAACTAGGTATTCTCTGGAACCTTGAACTTTCACTTTTCAGTTCATCCGTCTACGAGTCACACTTGTATCAAATGACATTGTAAGAATCGTAGGTGTGTGTATGTAGGAGTCCATTATACGAGATGGTTGATACTTTTTATGATAATTTTCTATAAAAAAGATCAGTATGCTGCACCGTTTCGATGGAAGTTTAAAAATAATGTTTGAAGTGGGTTTTGTTTTCTTTGATTTACTTGGTGGGCATCCTGCCCCGCAATTTTTTTTTCCTTAATAAAGTATACCGACTCTTGTTACATTTTGGAAAAAAAAAAAAGTGATATGTCGCAGCAATGAGAGGGGGAAAGCTAGAGTCTTTATGGGTTTTGTTTATATTTTTAAATTAAGGTGAGTTACGAATTTAGGAAGAAATAATCAGATAATTTTAAGTTAAATAGGAAAATTAGTTGAGAAAGGTTGTTGGAGGAGAATCTCTAAACCCAATGTATAGAACCGTCCTCTATCTTCTGCAGATATTTTTATTTAAGGAAATTTAGTTTTGTCTGGTTTTCAGTGTTTGGGAGTGATATTGCTTCCTCTTGCACCTATTTCCATTGTTCATATTCGCAAACATATTACTATGGCTTGAACGCTGCATCTGCACTTCAAAGGGTTTGAACTCGAGATCTTTATTGTACATTACTTAGTGCTGTTCTAAATTTTTGCGATTGCTAGTGCATTTGGTAGACGTTTCAGAATTGTCGTGGAGCTTCCGAAATTTTTATTTAGAAATAGTATATTATAGGAGTATAAAATATGTCTAATATTGAGCAGCTCACTTGTAAGGGTTGACAGTTTTACTGGAGTTAATCCAATTTAAAGTTGAAAAAAACTTTATCCCCCAAGGTTTTAGTTTTTCGGACTTTGACCACATTATTCACCGATCCGGCAATTGATCGTCAACATCATAGAAAATGATCAATGTATTCCAAGTCACATCCACCCCACCGCTATACAATTGCATATTGACAGTGTATATTTGGCTCATTTGCTATATATGTAATGGCCAACGATGGAACATTAAAAAATGAGGGCCAAAGTTCCATAACTGAACACATAGGAGGCTAAAGTTAGTTTTGGTCTAAACTTTGCATGTCAAAATCCAAATGACTCTTTTTTATTTAATATATGGTTGGGGTGTGAAAGGTTGAGAATTACAAGTTTCAATTATAAAACTCGTACTAATTCATTCATCAAAGTAGAGAAAAAAACATTATCTTGGTCACTGCTATTTATGGTACTTGATTTTTATATGGGTCTGTGACTGCAGATATTCATACACCGAGGAGACTGGCGACGATCTTGATGAAGAGGGTATATCTCTTACAGGCAGTGGAGTAAAAGTGTCCGAAAGGAAGATGTCAGTTGCAGCAGATCACGTCCTTGGACTAGGAGTAGATCTGGAGGAGGACAAGAGAGAATGATAATATATACCCCACCCAATTCTCCTTTTATTTTGATGAATCTTTACTTCACACACCAGATAGGAGTTACAGTAGGTTCTCTCTCTCCCTCTCTCTCATATGTAAATGGACTCGGGAAAACATATGCAATTAAATGCTTAATTGGCAAGTTATCCAGTCGAGATCGTGCTCCCTATTCTTCTAGGTCTTCATGCGGTTGAGAATATCTCTGGCAGTTGACATGAAGTTGCTCTTAGAGCCTGTTTGATTGTCTCGAAAGATCAAGTGATTTTAGTTTCAAAACTTTAACTTTGAACCTCATGTAAGTTATATTTTTATACATGATTTCCAGGATTTTTGAATAATATGATATTCACATCAATAGATATGTGAAAAGAGTAATTTTTATTTACCTCCTTTCGACGCCATGAATTCAATCCCGCTGTTGAACGTCGCCGTTGATTGTTGCCGGTGTGATCGCCTTGGCAATCTTTTAAGGGAGAATTTGGCTTCTATCTCCTTGCCTATAAACCTTTAGGTATGTGTTTTTCATTGATCTCTTAGATGCAATTTTGATGGAGGAAAGACATCTATTTATAGGTGGAGAGAGGGCCAGAATTTCAAAGGCAATTAATCTAAACCGTTCATCAATGTATAGATTAAGTGGAATTTTAACTCTTTTTATTCTTTATTTCGTGTGGAATACGAACTATTTATACAGGATATAACATGTATTCTTTATTAAAAACAGATTAATAAAGTTCACATTTCGGGGAAGGAAATAAACCAAAGCTTAATTTAATAATTTCCTTACAGTCTCCCACTTTGTCGTTAGGTTAATCCATAAATGTTTTTAATTTAGAATCATAAGTCACGCATGATATGCTAGATCATTCAGTCATTGGTTTTCGTAAGTGCCTTGGTTAGTTCAATAGTCAATGGGAGTCATGGCGGTCTCATATCATTATGCAACATGATCCCTTTCATGTACTACATCATTGACAACCTTTTTAAATAGGCCATAACCAGGAGTTTACTTAATGGTCCCATAATGTCTTGTAAAAGATAATTTTCTGTTTTTATTCATCCAATAATAATGTGTACACAATGAAAAACATAACATAATAGATGTAGAAGTTAAGAGCTCAACAAATGTCAGATACAGGCATAATAATTTGCCTGTGTATTCAATGACAACTTTTCTTCTTCTAACATCTGACTTTAGTGAGAGATATTTAAGATCTATTTGTTTGGATCCCTTAGATATCCTATCATGTTTGAAGAAAAATATTAATATGTCATCAACATACAGTACTAAAAAATTTGAACTTACTCTTGAGGTATATACATGGATCAACAATGTTTTGTTTGAAATCGAAGTTCGTAATGATTTCATCAAACGTTAGATACCATTCCCTCAAATATTATTTCAGCGCATATGGTGGTCTTCGATTATGAAGTCTTCAGGGTGATGCATATAGACTTTCTAAGTCTCCATTGAGAAAGGATTTAAAACTTTAATTAACACATAGTAAGATTTGAATATTTTACGATATTAAAATAAGATGTTCCTGTGGGTAGTCATCACATATTTTAACTTAATACCATTAATGGTCGTAATATTCAATATGCATAATTGAGTGATGTGTCCATTTAATTTTAATAAGGTATCTGTGGATATCCTTGGTTTACACATGTACAAGCACTCCTTAATTGCTGATTCAACATATGATTATAGTATACCTGTGGGCAACTAATTGATATATGTTAAATGAACAGATTTAAACATTATAATGATAATAAATGGTTAATTTGGAAATTGTAAGCATTCTTTAATCGTTTATTCAATATATGATTATAGTATACCTGTGGGCAACTGATTGATATATGTTAAATAAATAGATTTAAACATCATAATGGTAATAAATGACTAATTTGGAATGAGTAATAATAAGTATCACTGTGGTGATACTTAACTTTAATAATGCAATTGCATTCATTTAATAAATTAATGTGAATACTTATGCATATTTTATCATAAAATTTCAAAAGTCATAAAATTACATAATTGTAAAATTCTTGAATAGCAAAAAGGTGCACATTCTAGAATTTCATAAGTCTAGAATCCCAAAAGCTTAGAATTTTAAAAAATCATTTGTTGATTTAACATATGATTATAGTATACATGTGGGCACTAATTGATACTTGTTAAATAAACAGATTCAAATTTTAAGAATTTGAAAAGACATAATTTCTAGAATTCCAAAAGGTTATAAAATTTTGAAATTGAAAAAAAAAAATACATAATTTAAAGAATTCTAAAAGGCATGGTAGCATGAATTCCAAAAGTCACGGTAGCATAAATTTTAATAGTCATAATAGCAAGAATTCTAATAGACATAATTCTAAAAGATATAACAGTATGAATTCTAATAGACGTAATTCTATTAGACTAAATTCTAATAGACATAATTTTCTTAGACATGAATTCTAATAGTCATAATAGCTGGGATTCTAATAGACATAATTCTTTTAGACATAAATTCTAATAGACATAATAGCAGGAATTCTAATAGACAGAATTCTTTTAGACATAATTCTAAAAGTCATGAATTCTAATAGACATAATAGCTGGAATTCTAATTGTTGATGTAAAAAACTAGATTACTTTAATTATTTAATCGCAGATAAATAAATGAGACAAAAGATTTTAAAGTGGTTCAGCCTTATATGAATGGCCTACGTCCACTGTTATGTTATTGCTGAGTGTTTGGGAATTCTCGATTACAAGTGCTATCAAGAAATTCCGGTCCCATTGAATGAGGGTGATACAAGGTATTTATCGCCCTTAGACTGTACATGAAAGGGTGATACATTAAATGATATACATATGAAAGGGTAACTCATTTAATGCTCTTCAAGCGTGTGTGTCAAGATGATAAGCATTCAATGAATAGCTGAACTGTTGATTATCTGGCAATCAATGCTGTGGTCGAGATGCAGCTCGAACCGCCTTAGTTGCTCATCGTCCAAGATTTCCTCAGAGGGCTAGTGTTCCTCGGAGTACACCTGTTGCTCGGAGTGAGTATGTTGGTCGGGGGAATAATCTTCTTCGTTGCTATTGTGCCACGTAGATTGACACGTGTCTTCTTATTATTCGTCCACATCAGCATACTAATTTTGTTATCAACACTAATAGACATAATTCTATTAGGAGTAATGCTACATACCCCAAATAACTCTCCCAAACCTCCCCCAAAATGAGTTGGACTTTGTGCCCTGGCGGGACCCTCATCACATGGCAATAGATGACAGGCAAGTGGAAGAATGACGTGACGTCCACGTAGGATTTGGGGGAGATTTGGGGGAGTTGTTTGGGAATCAAATCATTTTCCTTCTATTAGACATGGTAGCATAAATGAATGAATTCTAAGGGACATGAAGTGTAATAGTTATAAGAATTCTAGAAGTCATGAATACTAAAAGTCATAAGAATTTTAAAAGACATGAATAAGAATTCTAAGAGTCATGAATACCAATAGTCATAATTTTCAGCAAGTGGCCAAGACATAATTTCAATATACATGTAGTGATTTATACCATAAAATATGAAAAAATAGTTTATTTTTCCCAAAATGAATTTTTTTTAGTTACCACTACAATAACATAAATAATCTTTTGAGGATCACTCTCCAATTTGCGGAATTGTAAAATCAAAATTTAAACGAGAGTTATAAGCGTTGACATTATGACAAAAAATGACAAAAAATCATTTTTGAAAGTCTAAACGACGTCAAAACGCAAAACTGGTGTGGGGCCATTGTAAACAATGAGTTTTGTTTATTTCGATGTTTCCAGTCGACCATGTCAGTTTCAAAAATTTTTGATCAAGTTTTGACCTTTCACATTCCGACAACAACATTATTATCTATTTTAATGGAAAATCATATATTCTTAACATCAGCTCTGATACCACATGTAAGTTATATTTTTATACATGATTCCCAAGATCTTTGAACAATATGATATTCACGTCAATAGACATGTGAAAAGAGTAATTTTTATTTACCTCCTTTCGATGCCATGGATTCAATCCCGCTGTTGAACGTCGCCGTTGATTCTCGCCGGTGTGATCGCCTTAGCAATCCTTTAAGAGAGAATTTGACTTTTCTCTCCTTGCCTATAAACCTTTAAATATGTGTTTTTCATTGATCTCTTGGATGCACTTTTGATGGAGGAAAGACATCTATTTATAGGTGGAGAGAGGGCGAGAATTCCAAAGGTCAATTAATCTAAACCGTCCATCATGGTATAGATTAAGTGAAATTTTAACTCCTTTTTATTCTTTATTTTGTATGGAATACGAACCATTTATACAAGATATAATATGTATTCTTTATTAAAAACGAATTAATAAAAACCACATTTCAGAAAAGAAATTAAACCAAAGGTTAATTTAATAATTTCCTTACACCTAGATCATCTAATAGATTAATACAAGTTTTTTGACTTCTTATAGATATGGTTGATTGTTATGTTATATTTACATTAAAAAAGTGTCAACAAATCGTATGATACATGATCTAGTACTCCTAGTTACTCGATTGAGGAAAAAATGGTAAGTAGTGGAGAGGTCGATGGAAAGTTTTCTCTGAGGGTATTTGGTATCATCTTGTACTGAAGTTGACTTGTGAATCAGTTATGGGCAATGCCCAAGGCAAGTTTATAATTAGTTTTCACCGAAAATAGAAGCATGCTAGAATTTTTTT
This sequence comes from Sambucus nigra, assembly GCA_949130495.1. Taxonomy (NCBI): domain Eukaryota; kingdom Viridiplantae; phylum Streptophyta; class Magnoliopsida; order Dipsacales; family Adoxaceae; genus Sambucus; species Sambucus nigra. Next base: position 96,116,130 of record OX422214.1, read on the forward strand.
TCTTGGTTAATTGTAAGCATATATTAAATGGTAGGATTAAATGCAACCATTGTATGTGGTATTTCAAATCCAATCCATACTTGTTATTAAAGTAACCGGAAGGGTTTTGATTATAGCTTCTGTGGTTCACTTCTTGAACTCATACCGGAGATCTCCTTAATTCGAAAGTGCCCTTCTCTTTTACTCTTAAAAGTGGAGAAGTTGGAGAATTGGCCCATGACAAACTAAATCTTAAAGGTGGGTTGGTCTTTTGGCATGGCTAGTACATGCAAAACCGCTCATATAGGCCTGTCGACGGGTTAGGTCTACCTATAGCCATATTGGATCCGGGTATTTTTTAAGTGGATTGGGTCTTACTCGATTACCCGTCGGGTCTATAAAACTTTGTCCAGACTTGGACCCGAGAACCTGACTCGATACCCAACCCAATACCCGAGTAGTTGAAACTAAAAATGGACCCAAAAAATCCAATTTAAACAAAAAATATGTATATAGATTTATATATACATATATATAAATACACACACACACATGTATGTATATATATATATATATATATAAAATAAAGGAGCATGATTTTTGACAAAATATCTTCACTTTCATGCATGATATTTTTTTCCTTTCATGCCCATGCATGAAATGTCATGCTAAAGTGTTTTTTATTAATAAAAGGGTTTTGTTTTTGTTTTTTTTAAATGGAAAATAATTATTTTTAAAAAGGGAAATAATTTTAAATAATTTAATTTATATAATTTATATATAATGCTCTTGTGCGGAGTAGTCCGTATGTTAAGAACGCGGACCGGACATGTGTCACCTAACGGTGCGCCTAGAAATTATCGCCTAAATTATAGGCATACACTCTCTCTCTTCTGGCTCACCGCCAGGTGACACATGTTCGGTCCGCACAAGAGCAAGACTTTATATATATATATATATATATATATATATAGACACACACACACACACACACACACACACAGATTTCGATCGGGTCCTTAACAAATTGGGTCTACTTATATCCATATCCAATTCATTTAATTAGTGGGTAATCAAGTTTTATAAAAGTGCTCAGATATGAGTTTAACGGATCGGGTTCGGATTCAAACTCGACCCATTGATAGCCTACGCCTATATTAGTCTAGATTTTAAAATACGGGGCCCATTTTTTAAGGGGGTTTCTAAGGGCACCACAACATTTACTTCAAAATACCACAAAAGGCAAAAAAATAATTTTTTGCTAAGGGCCACCACATCATATATATATTTGTTACACACTATTTTCAACACAAAATACCACACATTTTCTCTCTCTACGCTATACTCCACACTCTCCTTTTTATCTTTTCAAAAATCATCTTCAACCAATCATCTTCAACATTATTAAATAACTAGGGTTAAACTCTCCCTTTATCTTCTTCAACAAATCATCTTCAACATTATTAAATAACTAGGGTTTGTTATTTAAATATTCAAAAATCAATGGATATTCCCCCAAAAGATAATGACAACCCCTAAAAAACAAATGAAAACTCCCCAAACCATGTTTTTCTTCTAAACTTTGGATCCCATCATATATATATTTGTTTATTCATAGGGATTGAAAATATAAAAAATCGCAGAAATCGTCCAGTGGTTCGGGGTTGGCCCCTGAAAAAATGATGATTTTCGGGGTGATTATCTCGAATCAAACTTAAAATTTTTTTTGAAGAAAAACTTTCATTCGGGATGATTATGCCGAATTGAATGCATATATTCGGAGTGATTATGCCGAAATAAATGCATATATTCGGGATGATTATGCCGAATTAAATGCATATATTCGGGATGATTATGCCGAATGAAGTTTGAATCCAATTTTTTGCACCATATTTGATTCGGGGCAAACATGACGAAATTTGAATCTTTATTCGGGGTCTTTATACCGAACCACTGGGTTATCAACTAAAGTTTTGTATGCTAGGGTTTATTGATTATGTGGTGTTTTCTCAACATATGAGGAGCATTAAACGTTCTTTGCACCAAAAATTAACATATTATTGTTGTTCAACATATTTTTAATAGGTTTAACATGTTTTTCAAGGGTTTAACATATTTTTCATAATGAATAATATGTCAAACAATGTCTATTATATATGTTTTGATGACTATAATCTTGTTTGTATGGTGTTGAATGATGATTTGATGAAGATGTTTGAAGCGTTGGAGGTTTAGACAATGAAATTAATTTGTATTTGAAGTTGAGAGGTTTTGAAGTAGAATAGTTGAGAAGTTGAGAGGTTTGAATGTATAGAGAGAAGGAGAGAAAGTGGGTAAATAATTTTTTACAACTTTAAATATGTGGTAGCCCTTTAGTGGTATTTGGATGTAACTATTAAAATCAAGTGGTATTTTGTAGTAAAAAAAGAATTGTGGTATTTTGAAGTATTATTTGGGGTGCCATTAGAAACACCCTTTTTAAACTTAGCCGTCCAAATATGGGCCTAATCCTTAAAGTGAGTCAACAATGACACCCACTTATATTGGATAAATTTACCCTAGTATCATTTTTATTTAACTGAAACACACATTTCCTCTCTCTCTCTCTCTCTCTCGGCAGACTCTCATACATACCAAGTTTACATACTTACTGACGCAAACATATTTTAACAAAATCTTAATTTTTTTTTTATTTTTGAGTTGATTTTTTATGTGGTATTTAAACATTTCAAGGGACCCATATAAAAAAACATCTCAAAACAACTATTTTTTGCTATTTTTAAAAAATCGGTCAAACTTTCCCAACTTTTGAATTTAAAAGTTGTGAAAGTTTGACCGATTTTTTAAAAATAGCAAAAAAAGTTATTTTGAGTTGATTTTTTTATATGGATCCCTTGAAATGTTTACATACATATAAAAAAATTAAACTCAAAAATAAGTTTTTTACTATTCTAAAAAATCGGTATGTAAACTTGGTATGAATGAAAGTATCTCTCTCTCTCCCCATATATATATATATATATATATATATATATATATATATATGGGGCCCCACTCCAAACGTTATGATTTCAGCGAAAGTGTACCATCTCTTATGCCATCGGTAATGAATGGGTATGATGTTTTCGGTAAGTGTCACACGGTTCTCTCTCTCTCTCTCTTTATATATATATATATATATACACACACACACTAGAGTGTACCCGTGCCGATGGCACTGCAAAAAAATTATTCTCGTGATATTTTGTACTCATGACTATGGCACGATGATAAATATAATCCCACGATAAATATGTTCACGTAATATTTTGTATTTAAAACGTGTCGGCAATTACATAACACTTTTCAATATAATAATATTTAAACTAAATTATTCGACGCGAAAATGTATGACAATTTTACAAATCCATTAGTTTGTTTCACCTACTTTATAAACATTGAAGTGAAAACTAAATACGATTTTTGTATAACTATTTTGTAATACAATTTATTTTATAATTTTTTTAAAAAAGGTTTATGGTTGGGGTTTTTTTCACAAATAAAATGTATCATAAAATAAAACTTTTTTTATAAATACAAACTTTTTTCGTAAAAAGAAAAATATTTAACTTGAATCAAGTGGAACCTTTACATTGAGCTTAAGTCAATGTTGAGAATAAATGAAAAGCATTTGAATTTAGGTAATCATAATTCAACAATAAAATAGAGATCACATCATTCTCTTCTTTCTACCGATTGATGGCACGATAATAAACTTGTTCCCGTGATAGTTTGTACCCGTGTCGATGGCACGACGATAAATTTATTCCCGTAATATTTATATTTTAATTTTATAGAGTGTATCCGTACCGATGGGACATTTATTAATTTATTCATTGCGACATGTCTTTGACATCTTTTGATTACCCCCAACAATACACGTTAATAAAAAAAAGTTATGCATGACTAAGTGTATGCCAGCTTGTTCGTGCCCATGACAATGGCACGACTAAAAATTTAATCCGCGTGTCAAACTTGAAATTGAAGTTAACTTCTATTAATTAATTTTACAAATTCATAAAGCAATAATGACACGAAATCTAAAACACTTCGGGACCAACTAAGAAACAAAATTTTAGTGAAGTTTATTAATTAAAACTAAATTAAAGTAAGGAAACTTTAGTATAATAATGATATAATTGCAACCTTACACTAAACATGTAAATTAAGGCTAATTTGATTTTGGAGTCGAGTTGTAACAATACAATAACGTACAAAAGGTGTGAGAATTCACTGTAAAACTTCTTGATTCTATTATAGGAGTAGTTAGGGATGACAATTTTTGACACGACACGATAACCCGACACGAATTCGACACGAAGTTAGCGGGTTAGGGTTGACGATTTCTTGACACGAACCCGAATATGACACAACCCACCAACACGAATAATAAACGGGTTAGGTTAGTGTCAAACACGTATAACTCGAAAATGACACGAATAGACCCGCTTAACTCGTATTTTATGGAGAATATATTAGATAATTTACATATCTTGATAGGCATTCTATAAAATTCATGGAGAATCGGATGATAAATTATTTTTGTGTTGAAAGAAGTTGAAATTAATTAAATTTAAGTTATTGTAGCCCTACAATTGGTTAAGAAAGAAGAAAAAAATTATTTTATATTTTACTTAATGGGTTATGCGGGTCAACCCGAACACGACACGATAATAAATGGGTCGGGTTAGTGTTTGCTCATCTGACACGATTAGTTAAATGGGTCGGGTTAGGGTTGACTAATACTTGACACGAACCCAACATGACACGACCCGAACACGACACGACGCACACGAATTGCCACCCCTAAGAGTAGTCCACCAAACTATCATTAGTGTGTCGGATATATCAATCTCATGATGGTGTGCTTTTTGAGAGCGGCCCATCTGACCGTCCTTCTCGTAGGTCCAATTTTTTGTATGTCAGACCAAACTTTCTTGAGCCTAACATTTTTTGTCCTTCCTTCGGCTCTTTTAGATGCCTAATGTATAGACGCAATTTCATACATATAATCAAAAGCCCAAATCACAAAAAAAGTAGACGTTGAGAAAAATAAAAAACAAAAATAATTTTTTTTAACAAAAAAATTCATTTTTAATTTGAGGAAATATTTAGCGTAGTTTACCAAAAATTTCAAAGCCAAAAACTACTGCCAAATAAAACAAATACAAATAAACAATTGAGAAAATAAAATCAAAAGTTTTTTTTATATAAAAGAAACTAAAAATCTGTGAAAGCAGTACTCACTTTTTATGTAATGTCTTGTTCTTCCATAGTTTTGGTAACCCGAGGGTGTGTACCTCAAGCTCCAAGTCACTAAAAAGGTTTATCTACCAAATGTGTAGAAAATAACAATACGTTAACCAAATCCATCCTAACAGTCAAGACCAACATTGGTAAGCTAACATGGTAGGTAAATTTAGACCTGTCAAAATACACGATAACCCGTTAACACGACACGACCCGACACGAAATTATAAGTTAATGGGTTTACCCTTATTGGGTTTGGGTCATTAACGGGTTGACACGGTAGACCCGTTAACACTAACGGTTCGGGTTTGGAAATTTACCTGTACCCGTTTCTACCCGTTAACACTAACGGGTACTATAGGGTCACCCAACCCGTACCCAATAACAATAACCATTAAAACCCATTATTTCTAAATCTTTAAAGACTAACGGGTGCTATAGGGTCACCCAATCTATACCCAATAAAAATTACAATTAAAACCCATTATTTTTAAAGTATTGAAGACTAACGGGTATTATAGGGTCACCCAATCCGTTACCCATTTCGACCCAAAATGATTCGTTAATATTAACGGGTGTTAACGATTTGGGTCGTGTACCCGTTAATATTAACAGGTCGTATTTGGGTATTGTTATTAGACCCGTTAGGCTTAACGGGTCGTGTATGGGTTAGGGTGTTTTGACCCGTAACCCGTACACGACCCAAACCGACCCGTTGACAGGTCTAGGTAGATTCTCCAAATTCTGGTAATTTCACCATGTATTGCAATATAGAATATATATTGTAATTTCACCATGGTATACCACACTTTATTTTTTTTCTAAAAAGTCAACTACATACAAAACGCTCAAAAAGAATATTTATTGTCTTATTCTAAATAATATGAAAATTTTGTCTATAAAATAGATCAAATACAGAAAACTAAATTTGTAGAATCAAACATCAGAATTAGTAAAAAAATTGACAAATGCTAGACTATCAAATACACCTTATTACTTTCAAGGATCAAACCATTGTAAATAAGCAAAAAGGAAACAAACCAAAAAGCTCAACAAAAAATCAAATGAGAGCAATATCTGTAGAGCACTGAGATATGTCTGTAGAGAAATATCTGTAGAGCACTGAAACAAACCAAAAAGCACAACATAAGAGGTGATGAAGTATGTACCAGTGGAAGAACAAAAGGAAAAATAAAAAAAACATTTAAGAAATGATAAAATAATAGAGGTGATGAAAACATGCACAAAGCTCTAATGATTCTGGGTAGGGGAGATTTGTGTCATTTAAAAGAGAGAGAGAGAGAGAGAGAGAGAGAGAGAACATAAAAAAATTATAGCTCACAGCAACTATACGCCCATGTGAGTCAAATGAACAAAAAAAAACACAACCATTATAAGAACAAACTTTACACAGAGCAGGTGATACCCCATTATTCGCTCTCCCTTTGTGAGTTGAAAGAAACAAAAAAAAATCTATAGCAGGTGGTACCCCCATTATTCGATTTGGATTTGATTTGATTTTGGATTTGATTTTGATTTTGGTTGGATTTTATTTTGATTCTGTAATTTATAGGAAATTTTTGCAAAACAATGAATAATAATAATAATAACAACAACTACAACAACAACAACAACAACAATAATAATAATAATAATAATTTAGCAATTAGTTTGTTATAATTAAAATTGTAAACAAAGAAAATGTATGAAACCCCTGTATAAGAACTGAACAAAAAATGGTAGATTACCTGTAGGTGGAGTGGAGGCGGCACACTACCTTAATTCCAAATCTATGTTTTGCTACATCGTCTAGGTGAGGCCGGCGTGTAGGCGGAGGCGGCACACTACCGACGTGTAGGTGGAGGTGGAGGCGCGTGTAGGTGGAAGAAAATCATATATTCTGAGATCTGAATTTAATTTTGATGTGGGGATACAAAAGGAGACTGCTTGAGATAGAGAGGGAATAAGGCTGCGTGAAGCTTTGTGGACTGTGGAGAAATGAGAGACAGAGGAAGCATGGAGAAATGAGAGAATAAAGGGTATCACATGTCCATTAACCGCTGAAAACCCACATGTGCATTAACCAATGAAAACCCATCTGTTCGACTTCATGATGGTTTGCGTTTGAGGGCATCTGTAGTGGTAATGTGTAAACTGAGTACGTGGAGATGTAAATTTACATTGTTTTGTTTAGATTGTTGGTCAAAGTTTTACACTGGGACAATGCAAAGAGGGTACGTGGCGCCTGTTGGGCGTTAACCTTTTTACCACCCAGATCTGGGCCGCTAACATATTACCGCCCAGATTCTACCTCATTTTCGGCTGTTATCTCCTAGCGGTTTATACCCATTTATACCCGTTGCAAATATAGCCGTTGTAACTAAATATTAATTATGCTTTTACCCCTATAAATAACATTTTCTCCTCTTCTATTTTTCATTCTTATTACAAAATTATTTCTATAACAAATTTTATCTCCTACAATATCCTTGAATATTTTTTAAATTCCAAAACTCAAAGACATATTTTTTAGATATTCAATACCATTCATTTTAAATATGTTATCTATTCAAAGAAAATGGTGTGGCAAACTTGCAAAACCTAATCCCATTCCACCCCCACCACCGAATTTGCCAGTCTTGTATCGGAATTATCATCAGTTGTTTGACGATAGTTTTTTGCATGCGAGAGACATGATTATTGATCCTACAGCGAATCCAACCGACAGTCAATTTCATATGCGCGGTAGTATCCACGATCCGATAGAGGTGTATGCTGAATTATTCCATATTCCATTTGTGCGAGCGGCCATTGGTAATTTTAGTTTTAGTCATTTATTTAGCGAATCTTTTCCTAACTCCGATAACCAATTGACTGGAGCGCTCGTAACTAGGTGGTCGGAAATAACTCATACATTCCATCTACCGAGTGTGGAGTTGGGGATTACCCCTTATGATTTTGTTCATTTATATTTCAGAAATGTTTTTTCGCACAATATTCGTATTTTTATAAATTATTGTTTGATGTTTCCATATTTAATAATTATTAAATTATATGGTTTTAGGAATTCCAATTGGAATCCATCCAATTTTGCCTAGTTTTCCAACATCTAGTCAGTATACTATGGAGCAAATGTTCGACCTATATTTTTCCGGAATAGGCCACCCAGAGTCCAAAGGAAGAAATATTTCTTGTAAAGTAGTAAAAAAATACATGTTGGATTGATGCGAACAAGTTCTGGAGCAAAAACTAGCGAGCGAAGAACAGATTGCCAGAGTTTTTATTGTATATGTGTTGAGCTCCATTTTTTTCCCGACAGGCCATAACATCTTGTGTGTGGATTGGGCAACTTATTTAAACAATCTTAACGACATGGCTGCTAAGGATTGGGGTTCTGCCATTTTAGCGCGTATTTACTATGCGCTTGACGCGTGTACCACAAATGCGCAAAAATCAGTAAATTGTTTTTGGCAACTAATAGAGGTATTATTCCCTCTAATTTTATATTTGCATCAGGATCATTAAAATTAAATTTTTTTAGTGTAATAATCTCCTGAATTCTAATGAGTTTTTTCTTAAACCCGCAGTACTTTGGCTACGAGTGCCTTCACACGATGGCTCCCATATTGCACAATAATGCTGTGGAAAGATGGTCGCGTATGCTACGATGGGTGTCTGATCAATGTGACACTTTATTGGGTCAGATGAGATTTAAAAGTTCGGTAATGCAAGAGCAACTGGAAATGCGTTCTCCCGAATTAGTCATATGGAAACCTTTTATGGGATTAACAGAAAACCAGTTTAATATCGTTACAATTGCTCACGATTTGGGGCAAAGACGGATAATGCTTTTGGATATCGAGTTAGGTGGAACTTGGTATCTCGGAGATCGTTGCTACCGTCAAATGACAAGTCTCGTTGCGATTCCAGAAAACCCACCGTATCCAATGGCATTCATTCCAAGGGATATATATGTGACACCCCGACTAATTAAATACCGGATAGCTACTCCTTTATTAAATCAATACAAAATGCCAAGTTGGTCCATTTAATAACATCACTGTCGAAAACATTTTTAATGATTACTAACCACCTAGTATTTAAAAAGTGAGTTGTCAAATTTTAAATTAAATCTGATTAACATGCAATAGAAATGTAACACAACCATTCACGATAAAGTCCAACTATAATGAATCAACAAGTAAAGATGAGTCTCGAGGAAATACTCCTCACAACAATCCCAATGTGAAATGAAATAAAACAAGTCTGCATCCTGAATTAATTACAAACCAAAGTCTGAATAACTGAAATATAAAATGAAATGTCTCTAAAAGAAATGGGCGACATGCCCTGCAACTGATGAAATCTGAATATAGAGTCAAGGCAAATGAAGCGTCTAATAGCAAGGCCCTGTAACTTCCACAACAACTACAGCTCGTCACCTGACTGGAAACACTATGCATGGTGTCCTTGTGGCTGGGCACCTAAAAATGGTTTTTACAAGAAAAATAGATTTGAAAGCAAACGGGTCAGAGCCCGAATGTGGAGAGTATTTTAAAAATAGCAAGTGCTTTAATAACAATTAAAACAATGAATGCAAGATACATGTTAGGACGTGCTCTCACATGATATACTCACCTCTCGTCTAATAGTGCACTCCTAACGTTCCTATACCCATTCATGTGTTATTTATCTAACTAAACCATCATAAGTTCTAACCCAACTACTCGATTCACAATATGAATTCCCAATGTTATTACTTAAATAGATAGTTTTACTTGAACTCGGATTCTCAATTGTTAGCATTACCGTTTACTGGAGGTTATCCCCTTATTTATCTTCTCATGGAGTTATTATAAATGATTCTCATAAATAAACATCACAATTCCTTTTCATTTAACCGTATATTATTCGCATCATAAATATACAATATAAGCACCCCGAGGCTAAGCTGCGGTGCACACATACTCTGCTATCCATCCCGGTACATCACGTACATAAGGATTACAAATTCCGAATCTCTCAGGAATTGTTAGAATAAACACCACACACAAAAATGGAGGCGAACATAATTCAACATATCCATGGTCACGTACATACATACGCTCCATAGTCAGCTGGCTTAATAACTCACAATTAACTCATTCCCTTAAACTATGTCCTCTAGGTACCAAACTAAATCCGGGCACACAAGGATTAGAAGGCCCTAAGCGAACGTAAACCTCCTGTGATAGCAAGTATGGTAGGTATGTCATACACATAAGATCATATACTAAGCATGCACACATCTTAGATATCTCAATATTAATAGAGGTATTTTCTACATCCTTATACCATTATCCCAATTGTATACATTTTTAGTCTTCCGATAATATATAATGTAGATTGTCGACACATCTCACGTCATAGATTCTTATACTTAAAACCTATCTCAAAGGGGTTATTAAGTTTCCTATTATTCCCACATATTACATCATTATTCTTAAGGTCCTTACTTCTGCCCCAAACCTCAATTCATCAACTTATTCAAAATTACTCTATTAATCCTAATATTATCTCACTCATCGAGCTTCAATATCTTTTAGAATAATTCCTCAAATTAAATTCTAATTAAGGTCCAAACTTTATAACCATACCTACTGGTCTTCCTTAAGTCTAAGGATATTCATAAGGTCTACAATAATATTTTCCAAGGGTTAACATCATTAAAATTTAACTAGAGGAAATTTTACTCTTTCTGGGAAGGTCGATCGATCGACCTTGACCTTCGATCAATCGATAGTGGTCGATCGATCGACTGATGAATGTCGATCGATCAAACGCACCAGGTAGGCTGCGGACTGCTTCGTTTTGCAGTTTTAAAATCATCTCAAAACACCATTAACAAGCATGAAACTCTAAGATAACGTTATAATATCATCATACAACCATCCTACAACAGTGTTAACGTTCTAAAACCAATAATTCATCATTCAAGGGCTTTGTTTGGATCAAATCTTCATCAAGAATTCCAGTTTTCTATTTCTTTCAAGAACATTAATAAACTTCTTCTAAAATCCGTTTTTAGATCATCAATGGTTCTGTTTTGAATACATAATTCGTCCATAAAGTTTCTACATGCAATTCCTAACATAGTTCATAGTTTTAATCCTCAAATTCATGGGTCTAATCAATCTTCCAAGATAAATTTGATGATAATCCTAAACATGGAAAAGCATAGCATTGGATCAATTATAATTAAACCACTTGCCTCTAATCTTTCTCTGAATCTGATGTTGAATCTTGAAGGCTGAGTTGTTCTCTCTCTCTCTCTCTGCAGAATTCCCTTCTCTCTCTCTCTCTCTACAAGTTCTCTAAGGATGATGGCAATGGAAGTGGGGGTTGGTTTTTGGCAAGTTGGAACTATTTCTTAACTTCTCCCCTAGCCCATTAAGTCCCTTAGTGTAGTTAGTGGGTTTAGTGGATAAAGAATAAGTCATATTTTTATTTCTAATTTTCGTGGGTTTTAATTCCCAAATTTCCGAAATTACCAAAATGCCCTTTTAAGTTGCCGGTATGGCCCAATAATGCCCCGGGACCCAAACTTAACCCCCGGCTAGTGTTTTCTGACTATTTCGACCCTTCCGGACACGTTGGCGCACTCAAAATGACCATACAGTTAATAGAAATAAAATTCACTTTTTAATTAAATAATTACTTTCCGGACGCGACTGTCACACGCGTCTCAACAAAATTTCTCAAATTGTCGTATTTCAATCCGCGACAATTTCAATAGTTACAATATTCGTATATTGCCATATATACACATTATAATCAAATACTAACTCACATCTCGTTAATATTTTATCCGGATTACTTCTCAATTAATTCACATTTAATTCAATTAATCCCATAAATAAATATCGATAAAAATGCGGGGTATTACATACTTCCCCCCTAATAACAGAATTTCGTCCCGAAATTCGGAACTAAAAAGTACCTGGTAAAAACAACTCTGGATAACGTTCGCGCATCTCATCCTCGCGCTCCCATGTGGACTCCTCGACATTATGATGTCGCCACTGAACACGCACTAACGGAACTATCTTTGACCGCAGTTTTCGCTCACTTCGGTCCAAAATAACAATCGGTCCCTCCTCGTAGGAGGTATTAGGCTGGAGATCGATGTCCTCCAAATCAATGTGAGAATGAGCCAAATCGTCTCTAAGATATTTCCTTAGTGAGGAAATATGAAATACATCGTGAATCCGATGCAAATGCTCCGGTAACCCAAGTCTATACGCAACCGGCCCAATCCGCTCAATAATAGGAAATGGTCCCACATATCTCGGTGCCAACTTCCCTTTCTTCCCGAAACGCATAATCCCCTTCATAGGAGATACTCTGAGAAAAACCTGGTCCCCCACTTCAAATTCCCTGAAGGATCTCTTCGCATCAGCATAGCTCTTCTGCCTGTCCTGAGCTACCCGAATGCGACTCCGTATCAGCTCTATCCTTGCCGAAGTATCCCGAATCACTTCCGGCCCAAGTAGTTTGTTGTCCCCCACCTCCAACCAACATACTGGGGAACGACAAGGTCTACCGTACAGCGCCTCAAATGGAGCCATGCCAATGGTGAACTGGTAGGAGTTGTTGTAAGCAAACTCCACCAGTGGAAGATACTGCTCCCATCCACCCCCGAAGTCAATGATGCACATCCGCAACATGTCTTCCAACATCTGATTTGTACGCTCGGTTTGCCCATCGGTCTGCGGATGATAAGCCGTACTCAATCGCAATTCTGTGCCCATGGCCTCCTGAAAACTTTCCTAAAACTGTGAAACAAATATCTTGTCTCGGTCAGACACGATATTTAGGGGCACACCGTGAAGTCTCACTATCTCTGCAATAAAGAGCTGGGCATACTGTCCCGTAGTGTAGTCTGTCCTTACGGGTAGAAAATGAGCGACTTTGGTCAACCTGTCCACAATTACCCAAATGGAGTCGTGACCTCTCTGTGACGTAGGCAACCCCGTGATAAAGTCCATGGAGATGCTCTCCCACATCCACATCGGGATTTCTAATGGCTGTAGAAGTCCTGCCGGTCTCTGATGGTCCACTTTTACCAGCTGACAAGTGGCGCATTTAGAAACAAACACGGCAATATCTCTCTTCATCCCGCTCCACCAATACTGACGTCTCATGTCCTGGTACATTTTGTCCCCACCGGGATGTACCGCGAATCGTGAGCCGTGCGACTCTACCATCACCTCGTGTCGCAATTCCTCCCCTTCCGAAACTACCAGTCTCCCATTGAAGCGTAATCCCCCGTCTGAGCTAACGGTATAGGACTCGGCTCCCTCTGTTAATAATCGAACTATCTGCTCCTGACAGAACGAGTCATCTGCTTGTGCCTTTACTACTTTTGTGACAATCTGCGGTGTAACAGTCATCACTGACATGAATGATCGGGCCACTGCATCCTGGTGTCCCAACTCCTTCCACTTTGCCTTCCACACCCCTGCCACCTCATCTACTGGCCTACGGCTCAACGCGTCTGCTACCACGTTAGCCTTCCCCGGGTGATATTGGATATCAAACTGATAGTCCTTCACAAACTCAAGCCACCTTCGCTGCCTCATATTCAGCTCCTTCTACGTGAATAGGTACTGTAGGGACTTGTGGTCTGTGAACAATCGAAACTTCTCCCCCAAAAAATAATGTCTCCAAATCCGAAGGGCAAATACCACTGCCGCTAACTCCAAGTCATGGGTTGGGTAATTATTCTCGTGAGGCTTAAGCTTATGGGAAGCATAAGCTATGGCCTGACTCTCCTGCTGCAGTACACCTCCAAGTCCTTGTAAGGACGCATCGGTGTAAATAAGGTACTCAACTCCTGGTCTCGGCAATGCTAACATAGGTGCTAAGGTTAACTTGTCCTTCAACTCATCGAATGCTAACTGACAGGCATCACTCCAAATGAACGGCACACCTTTACGAGTCAGATGTGTCATGGGACCCGCTATCTTGGAGAAACCCCGAATAAACCTCCTGTAGTATCCTGCTAAGCCCAAGAAACTACGGATCTCAATCGATGTCGTGGGCTGTCCCCACTCCCTCACCGCGGATACCTTCCCCGGATCAACAGATATCCCCCGGTCGGAAATAACATGCCCCCAAAACTGAACCTCTTTCAGCCAAAACCCGCACTTCTCATACTTTGCATACAGCTCGTTCTGACGTAGCGTCTGCAAAATTTGCCTCAAATGCTCGGCGTGCTCCTCCTCTGTCTGGGAGTAAACCAGAATATCATCAATGAAGACAATGACGAACTGATCTAGGAACTCTCTAAACACCCAATTCATCAAGTCCATAAACACGGTTGGAGCGTTGGTCAAACCAAAAGGCATAACCCGAAACTCGTAGGAACCATATCTCGTTAAGAAAGCAGTCTTCGAGACGTCCTCCTCCCTGATACGCAACTGATGGTAACCAGATCGCAAATCAATCTTCGAGAAGAAAGAAGCTCCTCTCAACTGGTCGAATAAGTCATCGATTCGGGGCAACGGATACTTATTTCGTATCGTGACCTTATTCAACTCCCGGTAATCCACACACAACCTCAACGATCCATCCCTCTTCTTAACGAACAACACAGGGGCATCCCATGGCGAAGTACTCCTCCGGATGAACCCCTGACCCAACAACTGCTCAATCTGATCCCGTAACTCTCTCATCTCATCTGGAGCCATACGGTAAGGTGCGCGGGAAATAGGCCGAGTGCCCGGTGTCAAATCAATCACGAAATCTATCTCTCTACTCGGAGGTAATCCAGGTATATCCTGAAATACATCGGCAAACTCTCGAACAACCGGAATCGAATCAAGTGGTATCACCACTTCCTTAGAGGTCTCCTCCTCTATGTAGTACAAATGAGTGGACGATCCTCCCTCAGGACGAGACATCACCACTAAAAACATCTCTTGCCCGGGAATGGAAAAGATAATACTCCTACTAAAACAGTCAATCATGGCTCGGTACGCTACTAGCCAATCCATACCAATAATGGCATCATACTCGGTCATCTCTAACACTAACATATCGGCGGGTAAAGTAAACCTCCCGATCTCTATACCCACACCTCTACACATAAGCGAAATCATGGAACCCCTACTCAACGGTGAGTCTACATAAGTGGCGGTGCTCTCTGCGGTGTCTAACAACCCAATAGTGCGTGCAAATCCCATAGCAATAAAACAGTGTGTAGCCCTCGTGTCAAATAAAATGTGCCCCAGAGTCCCATGGATAGAGAACATACCCTCAATAGCTGACGGATTCTGTGGGGCTGCGGCCTGCTGAAGCTGATACACTCTCCCATACTGAAGCTGTCCCTGCTGAACTTGGATCACTGGAATGGGTGGTAACGCTGCCATCTGCGGTGGTGCTGGGAGGGCGGCGGGAAACATAGGCCTCTGTGGCTCGTGTCGAGCACCCTGCTGCTGCTGCTGTAGGGCCGTGCCCTTATCAGGACAATCCTGACGTTTGTGTCCAATCTTAACACAAATGAAACACTTCCCCGGGAAGTTTCCCCCTCGCTGTCCCTGCTTCCCTCGGCCCTGGTGGCCGTTACCATTTCTGCCCTGGCCTTGCTGGCCCTGGTGAAACTGCTGTTGTTGACCATTTTGACTCTGCTGGCCCTGATGGCCGTTATGACCCTACTGGCCATTCCGGAATCCTCCCTGACCATTCCTGAAAACCCCCTGATCGGAACCTCTTATGATCCCCCTGCTGGGAACCCTGATCACTCTGCCTATACTGACCCTGAGCTGATTGTGCCCCGCTGGCACCATTTCCCCCTGTCCTGCCCTGATGGCTGGACTCTCCTGATCGCTTCCCCTCTGTCAAGTGAAAGCGGTGGTCCTGGCAATGGAGCAATGCAGCGTTAACCACATCAGAATAAGTGGCCAACGAGAGGTTCCCCAATAAATGCTGATGGATCCTCCAAGTCAATCCATCTATGAATTTCTGAATCTTCTTCTCTTCCGTCGGTATCTCATCCGGTACAATGTTCAGCAAATTTGTGAATTCGGACTCATACTCGGCCACAGTCTTACCCTCCTGTCTAAGGCTCATCAACTTCCTCCTCATTTCCGTGTGAACAGCTGACGGAAAATATTTGCGGTCGAACCGCACCCAGAACTCCTGTATAGTGAGAGTATCTCTCCCCTCTGCGGTGATAATAGACTCCCACCACTGCAATGCAGCTCCCACTAGCTTGAAAGTATCTAGTATCTACCTCTGAACATCGGTGCGCTCATACATCCTCAAGTGCCTCTGAATATTCTTCCTCCACTGACTAGATACCACAACATCGGAGCTACCTGCGAACTCCGGAGGGTGTGCTTTCTGAAAAGCATCTCGAACTCGTTCCCAAGCAGACGAGAATGCATATGCCTGAACTGGCGCGGCTACCGGCGCCTGGGGTGGTGCTTGCCGTACAACGGCGAGAGCGGCATTTACCGCTTGGGCTACAATGGCTGCAACCTCGGCGGCATTCATGGTGTCCTGTACTGGGGCTGGCTGTGGCTCGGGCTGTGCATCCCTAGGAACTCGCTGCGCACGTTGTGGAGGCATCTGAGATGAGAAATAAGTTTATAAGTTCGCAGTTATAAACTTAAAATAGCTGAAGAGCAAAGAATACATAAAAGAATACAACAGTCCTAGAATATAGGGCTCTATATTAAAGAAAGCTCAGCGAAAACATAATAAGCCGTACAGATCCTAAAGGACACTAGAACCTGATGCTCTGATACCACCTGTGACACCCCGACTAATTAAATACCGGGTAGCTACTCCTTTATTAAATCAATACAAAATGCCAAGTTGGTCCAGTTAATAGCATCACCGTCGAAAACATTTTTAATGATTACTAACCACCTAGTATTTAAAAAGTGAGTTGTCAAATTTTAAATTAAATCTGATTAACATGCAATAGAAATGTAACACAACCATTCATGATAAAGTCCAACTATAATGGATCAACAAGTAAAGATGAGTCTCGAGGAAATACTCCTCACAACAATCCTAATATGAAATGAAATAAAACAAGTCTGCATCCTGAATTAATTACAAACCAAAGTCTGAATAACTGAAATATAAAATGAAATGTCTCTAAAAGAAATGGGCGACATGCCCTACAACTGATGAAATCTGAATATAGAGTCAAGGCAAATGAAGCGTCTAATAGCAAGGCCCTGTAACTTCCACAACAGCTACAGCTCGTCACCTGACTGGAAACACTATGCATGGTGTCCTTGTGGTTGGGAACCTAAAAATGGTTTTTACAAGAAAAATAGATTTGAAAGCAAATGGGTCAGAGCCCGAATGTGGAGAGTATTTTAAAAACAACAAGTGCTTTAATAACAATTAAAACAATGAATGCAAGATATATGTTAGGACGTGCTCTCACATGATATACTCACCTCTCGTCTAACAGTGCACTCCTAACGTTTCTGTACCCATTCATGTGTTATTTATCTAACTAAACCATCATAAGTTCTAACCCAACTACTCGATTCACAATATGAATTCCCAATGTTATTACTTAAATAGATAGTTTTACTTGAACTCGGATTCTCAATTGTTAGCATTACCGTTTACTGGAGGTTATCCCCTTATTTATCTTCTCATGGAGTTATTATAAATGATTCTCATAAATAAACATCACAATTCCTTTTCATTCAACCGTATATTATTCGCATCATAAATATACAATATAAGCACCCCGAGGCTAAGCTGCGGTGCACACATACTCTGCTATCCATCCCGGTACATCACGTACATAAGGATTACAAATTCCGAATCTCTCAGGAATTGTTAGAATAAACACCACACACAAAAATGGAGGCGAACATAATTCAACATATCCATGGTCACGTACATACCTACGCTCCATAGTCAGTTGGCTTAATAACTCACAATTAACTTATTCCCTTGAACTATGTCCTCTAGGTACCAAACTAAATCCGGGCACATAAGGATTAGAAGGCCCTAAGCGAACGTAAACCTCCCGTGATAGCAAGTATGGTAGGTATGTCATACACATAAGATCATATACTAAGCATGCACACATCTTAGATATCTCAATATTAATAGAGGTATTTTCTACATCCTTATACCATTATCCCAATTGTATACATTTTTAGTCTTCCGATAATATATAATGTAGATTGTCGACACATCTCACATCATAGATTCTTATACTTAAAACCTATCTCAAAGGGGTTATTAAGTTTCCTATTATTCCCACATATTACATCATTATTCTTAAGGTCCTTACTTCTGCCCCAAACCTCAATTCATCAACTTATTCAAAATTACTCTATTAATCCTAATATTATCTCACTCATCGAGCTTCAATAGCTTTTAGAATAATTCCTCAAATTAAATTCTAATTAAGGTCCAAACTTTATAACCATACCTACTGGTCTTCCTTAAGCCTAAGGATATTCATAAGGTCTCCAATAATATTTTCCAAGGGTTAACATCATTAAAATTTAACTAGGGGAAATTTTACTCTTTCTGGGAAGGTCGATCGATCGACCTTGACCTTCGATCGATCGATAGTGGTCGATCGATCGACTGATGAATGTCGATCGATCAAACGCACCAGGTAGGCTGCGGACTGCTTCGTTTTGCAGTTTTAAAATCATCTCAAAACACCATTAACAAGCATGAAACTCTAAGATAACATTATAATATCATCATACAACCATCCTACAACAGTGTTAACGTTCTAAAACCAATAATTCATCATTCAAGGGCTTTGTTTGGATCAAATCTTCATCAAGAATTCCAGTTTTCTATTTCTTTCAAGAACATTAATAAACTTCTTCTAAAATCCGTTTTTAGATCATCAATGGTTCTGTTTTGAATACATAATTCGTCCATAAAGTTTCTACATGCAATTCCTAACATAGTTCATAGTTTTAATCCTCAAATTCATGGGTCTAATCAATCTTCCAAGATAAATTTGATGATAATCCTAAACATGGAAAAGCATAGCATTGAATCAATTATAATTAAACCACTTGCCTCTAATCTTTCTCTGAATTTGATGTTGAATCTTGAAGGCTGAGTTGTTCTCTCTCTCTCTCTCTGCAGAATTCCCTTCTCTCTCTCTCTCTACAAGTTCTCTAAGGATGATGGCAATGGAGGTGGGGGTTGGTTTTTGGCAAGTTGGAACTATCTCTTAACTTCTCCCGTAGCCCATTAAGTCCCTTAGTGTAGTTAGTGGGTTTAGTGGATAAAGAATAAGTCAAATTTTTATTTCTAATTTTCGTGGGTTTTAATTCCCAAATTTCCGAAATTACCAAAATGCCCTTTTAAGTTACCGGTATGGCCCAATAATGCCCCGGGACCCAAACTTAACCTCCGGCTAGTGTTTTCTGACTATTTCAACCCTTCCGGACACGTTGCCGCACTCAAAATGACCATACAGTTAATAGAAATAAAATTCACTTTTTAATTAAATAATTACTTTCCGGACGCGACTGTCACACGCGTCTCAACAAAATTTCTCAAATTGTTGTATTTCAATCCGCGACAATTTAAATAGTTACAATATTCGTATATTGCCATATATACACATTATAATCAAATACTAACTCACATCTCGTTAATATTTTATCCGGATTACTTCTCAATTAATTCACATTTAATTCAATTAATCCCATAAATAAATATCGTTAAAAATGCGGGGTATTACAATATATATATGGAACAAATTGGCAACTGGCAACCTGTAATTGCTCGTCTCGCAGTCTCATCGGGGGACGATTGATTGACATACTAGAATATTGTGGGTAAAGGTGCAATATTAGACTCCCTAATTCGGTGGAAAAATCATGACGGGGTGGGGTTCGCCTCGATTGCACCATCTGATTTACGGGTACCCAGTGCACCAGTAGATAGATGGGAGGCTCCCTATATATACAACACACAAGGACAATCTTCATCGTCAAATCTTACACCTTTGTCAAGGGATATTGAAGTTGCAGATACAAATTTGAGTGGCACAACAGTCATTCAAGTAGACTCGCCAAGCACTCATAATGGCTTAGCTCCCGGCACATTTTACTCACGCGACCAATGGCGTAATATAATTTTTTAGAGAGGACTACATAAGGAAACTTCAATCAATAATGTTAGAACGAGAGCTTATGTGGCAAAGGTGGGTGAGAGAGCTTAAAGGCGCTGGGCCCAGTTCGTCTACCGGGCACAACCCCATTCCACAATACACCCCCCTGATATATATGGAGATGAATATCCAATTGCTACTCCTAATATAGCCCAGTCAAACCTCTCTTGCCGATGATGTTTTTAGACTATTCAACGAATTTCCTTATCAGCAATAACGATGTATTAAATTTCTTTTGATAAAAAAATTATTTTTATTTAATAATGATGTGGTTTATATTAGATTCAAGTGCAAACGTTGTATTAGATTCAAGTGCAAACACTGTTAAAATACAAACACCATAAAAACACCAACAAACGCTTAAACACTTAGGTCGAACCTAGTAGAAGTACAACAAAATGGTTTCCCATTGCGTACTAAACAGTTAGGTAAGTAAGATCATTGCGTATTAGAATCAACATATTCTTTGTTATAGTTTGATATATTTGGTTCGTACTCTTCCCCATAATTTTCATATACGCATTCCGAAAAGTAATCATAACCAGAATTGGTGTAGTCTGAAATGTCGTTATCTGATGCCAACGCAGAATCATTATATATGTTAATCATTTGTTCCTGAATGTAATGACCAGATTGCATCGCGTGTTGTGCTTTGTGATAACGTTGTAAGCGCCTCTCCATCTGCCATATCTCTTCCTCTAATAAATCAAGGCAAAATATCTCCGCTTCTTCGGGATACGATATTATCCAAAGAGTGGCAACTCGATTTCTCAACATAGGTATATGATGGTAATGGCAAAGAACCTCCAAGTCACACCTTTCATCATATTTTTCTGGCCATGGCAGGTGTTCCTAAGGGTACTCAACTCCGTCTTCTGGTTCAGAAGTAGGGAAGATTATGAAAATATGACCATAGTCATTAAGAAAACATCGAGAAGTATCAATCGGATAAGTTTGAAAAATTTGTTTCTTTCCATACCAAACGTTACAGACAATATCTGTGTATGATCCATTGTAAATGGATGAATTGTATGGAGATGAAGCCATGTTTGTAATGTTAGACGAAAATGCGTTATATATATAGGCTTGTTGGGCGGGACTTATTTTACCGTCCAACAAGGACGATTTGTTTTGTTGGGCGGGACTTATCTTACCGTCCAACAAGGACAATTTGTCACGTCATGTAAAATATGAGGACTGATATTTTGTGGACTTGAATCTTTTCTGCTTTAGTCCTGTACACTTGTTGGGCGGGACTTGTTTTACCGTCCAACAAGGACGATTTGTCACGTCATGTAAAATATGAGGACTGATATTTTGTGGACATGAATCTTTTCTGCTTTAGTCCTGTACACTTGTTGGGCGGGACTTGTTTTACCGTCCAACAAGGACGATTTGTCACGTCATGTAAAATATGAGGACTGGTATTTTGTGGACATGAATCTTTTCTGCTTTAGTCCTGTACACTTGTTGGGCGGGACTTGTTTTACTGTCCAACAAGGACGATTTATCATGTCATGTAAAATATGAGGGCTGATATTTTGTGGACATAAATCTTTTCTGCTTTAGTCCTGTACACTTGTTGGGCGGGACTTGTTTTACCGTCCAACAAGGACGATTTGTCACGTCATGTACAATATGAGGACTGATATTTTGTGGATATGAATATTTTATGCTTTAGTCCTGTACACTTGTTGGGCGGGACTTGTTTTACCGTCCAACAGACTGATATTTGTCACGTCATGTTGGGTGGGACTTATTTAAATATACAACTTTGATAGATGTTGAGCATCACAACTACTCCTCTTACAATATAAACATTTACCATGTCTAACAACGATATTGAGGAGATGATATTAGTGCAGATTACCCAAACGTATGATCTCGACTCCGATGATGAAGCTGTCACGGTACACAACATATTTCGGGATGCAATACATCGGACGTCCTTACTGCACAGTAGTCGGGAAATACATGAGCGACGAACGGTGCACCGAGATAGAGAGATGGCTCATCATAATTTATGGAAAGACTATTTTCAGGAGAACGCCACATACCCTGAAGAAATGTTCAGGCGTAGGTTCAGGATGAATAAGGCGAGTTAAATCTTATTTTGGAAGCATTCTGTGAAAATGATTCATATTTCATCCAGAAATCGGATTGTGTTGGACGAATGGGATTAAACTCTCAACAGAAGATTGTTTGTGCACTTCGTATGTTGGCGTATGGTGGATGCGGGGATTTACAAGATGAATATCTGAAAATAGCCGAGACAACATCGATTCAGACTTTAAAACGTTTCTGTAGGGCTGTAGTGAAGGTGTTTAGATCGGAGCATTGCCGCACACCTACAGTCGCAGATATAGCCCGCATGCAGCTAGAGAATGAACGACATGGGTTCCCCGGGATGATTGGGAGCATTACCTGCATGCACTGGGAATGGAATAACTGTCCACATGCATGGAAAGGATAATATCAGGGTCATTCCCATGCTGCCACTATAATTTTAGAGGCAGTGGCATCTTATGATACTTGGATTTGGCATGCATTTTTTGGAATGCCTGGTGCATGTAATGATTAGAATGTTCTTGCAAAATCTCACGTGTTCGAAGAACTTCTGGAAGGAAATCGTCCCCCTATGCACTTTGAAATCAATGGAAACACGTATGACACGGGGTACTACCTTGCAGATGGTATCTATCCGCCCTACGCAACTATCGTTAAGAGTTTCAAGAGACCGGTCAGTCAAAAATAGAAGGTGTACACACTAGCCCAAGAAGGTGCCCGAAAGGATGTGGAACGGACATTTGGCATCTTGAAACAACAGTTCCACTTTATCAAAAATCCGGCCAATTTTGGGAATATAAAGACTTACATGTAATTATGAAGGTTTGTGTCATATTACACAATATGATTGTCGAGGAAAAGTTGCGGGACGGGACTTGGCGAGCTGACCAGCCCTTACGTGACCCACCCCCTGCTTAAGCAGGCAAAGTCTCGCTGGCCATTATCAGTACCAGGTGAGGGAGGCAAAGATGTGGAACAAGGATGCCCATAACCAGTTACGTGAGGACCTTATGGAACACATTTGGAATCGTCATGCAGAATCATCATCCTGATTGTAATTTCAATATTATCCATTTACCCTACCTAATATATGTAGACAATTTTCTTCGTGCTAAATAAAATATGTTTGGGCAAAACTAGTCATTGATGAACATTGGTAGAAAATCTAGTAATTAATAAATTTGAATTACATAAATAACCATATAAATCTAATAATCTAGTATTAGAAGTTCTGAAATGCTTGAGCCCGACGCTGCATTATCTGAGTCAATCGCATCTCATGAAGGGCTCTTTATTGGGGAGTGAAGTAACTTGTATCCATGTAAATAATGTGATCTTCGTCACGTTGGAGTTGAGCTTCATACTCTTTGGTGCGAATTGAAATTAAACCATAAATCTTTTCATTTAGAGTTCTTTTGATTGATTGGGATTCTGCAGAATTTTTGTCATAAAGTTTGTTGAATTCATCAGAGTTCTCTAAAATGAGCGTTTGTGAAGCCGCACTATTGGCTGTCGCTCTTTTCTTCCCTTTCAGTTTCGCAGCTTTACGTCCTTTCGGCCTTTTCAACGGATTATTGAATTCCCTTGTATTGCTGTCGTTTGAATTAAGCAGGTTTCCATTATCTTCTTCATCAGTATATTGTGAACCAGTGGTCGACATCGAATACTTTGGCAAATCCTTAAGCACCTCGTAGCAGTGGTCGTAATTGAATTTATGACCCGTTTCGATAGAAAGTTGTCACGAGCTCGTTGTACCTATCAAAAAAATATTCTCGCATTGTTTTTGCAAAAGTTATGAATTTAATTATAAATATAAAATAAATAAATATTAATTGTAATTACCCATGAAACCTCCGACGTGCCGCTTTCTTTCCCCCTACCGTATGCTTTGGACAAGTTCGCCGTATACAACACACAATCTGAGTTAATTTTCCAAAATTCTCCCTGCAATGTATTTTCAGACCATTTGTAAATGACACCCCCGCTTGAGTTATATTCGTTCGTAATTTTTTCCCATAATGTTGAACCTGCTTGGTTAGTCCCCATAGCACCATCTATAGAAAATTTAACGTATGCCATACAAAGCAACACCTCATCATGTGCATTAAAATTTCGCAATCGGCTAGAATTACGCAGAGTACTTTGAGAAGAATAATACATTATAATTATTTGAATTATAATGTTCAAAGCTATAAAATACTCTTGTGTTCAAAGTGTTTGAGGGATTTAAATATATATACACAAAAATAAAAGTTATCGTTGTAAATATGTTTTAGTCGTTACAAAAGTTACCGTTTGGATATTATTATTTTTTTTTCAAAATTGAGGTTGGGCGGTTGCATGTTTAACGCCCAGAAATCTGGGCGATTTTATGTTTAAGCCTGGGTGGTTGTATGTTTAACGCCCAGACCCCCTGGGCCCCACTTGCACATTGTGTTTCGGCTGTTTAGATTTGCATTTCCTTTACACTTTCTCTCTCCTCCAACTACACAATCCTTTACCCATTGTAAGATGTAAATGTGTAGTTTTACACATTTACATCTTCCACTACAGATGGCCTGAGAGAGTGAAAAGAGGTAATGGTGTAGTGAAAGGTGAGGGGAGATAAAGATATGGGAATAGACGACTTTACTTTTCTGACGTGTGTAGATGGCTAAGGTGTGTAGACGGCTTTACTTCCTCATCGAGGTGTACTTTTATGTGATGGGAATGGACAACACAGTAACGTGTTGTACACCCATTTTCTTGAGACTTGTGATCTTTGCACCGGTTAAGAACAAAACTCATATGCTACTTGTTTAAATCTCAGCCACCAGTTGATAAACACCAAAATCATCAAATATAATCTGAACCGTTAGTTGGGGGAGACAAAAAACCCCTCTTCTTTTATTATATATATATATATATATGGGGCCCCACCTCCAAACGATATGATTTCAGCAAAAGTGTACCATCTCTTATGCCATCGGTAATGAATGGGTATGATGTTTTCGGTAAGTGTCAGACGGTTCTCTCTCTCTCTCTCTCTCTCTCTCTCTATATATATATATATATATATATATATATATATACAACTAGGCTTTTCACCATACCTATGAATATACATACTTTTTTAAATTAGTAAAAAAATATATTTTTCGGTCAAATTTTGTGTACACAATCTCCAAAATGAGGAGATCATCTACAAAATAATCATCAAAGCATTCAATCTGGAATTGGGTGAAATGAAAAGTGGTTATATATGTGTATTTTCGGCCGTTCAAATTTGTGCCATCATCTCACCCACTTTCAGGCTGAATTTTTTGATTATTTTTTTGTAGATGATTTCCTTACTATGTAGATCATATTTATTGATTTTGGTTAAAAAACTCAGTTTTTTACTATTTTTAAAAAATGGGTAAGTTCGTTGGTATATTAAGTGAGGTAGAGACGAAACTAAATGGGAGCCAAAGGGGGCCATGCCCCCCCCCCCCCCCCCCCAAAGCTTTTGAATTTTTTTATTATTGTCTATAAATTAGACTCAGTTAAGACATATTTGTTGTTTCATTTTTGTTACCTTCGTCTCAACATGATCTAGAAGTCCTTATCTCCTTTTGTCAAGTTCACAATAAGATTCATTGTTTTAATTAATATATTCTTTTAAGATTCTAATTTGATGTATGCGATGTTAAAGAAAATTAATAATTGTACTCGTTCCAATTGATTTAATGATTGAACTTTATGAAATAAACTATAAATTTAGTTCTTACTATTACCTAATATTATTTTTATATTTACTTATTTATTATAATTAAAACCAAACATTGAATTTAATTAATTGTAATTGTAGATTTTTGATTCCCACATAGTTTTTACCTTTTTGTGGATGAATATATTTATTTCAAAGTCAATCTCTCTCTCTCTCTCTCTCTCTCTCTCTCTCTATATATATATATATATATATATATATATATATAGTTAGTCTTTTGAACATACCTCACTTAACATACCTATTTTAAAAAAATAGTAAAAAAAATGTATTTTTCAATGAAATTTGGTATATATGACCTATATAATATGGAGATCATCTACAAAAAAATTATAAGAAAATTCAACCCAAAAGTGGGCGAAATTGCTTTTTCAACCGTTCAATTTTTTTTCATCATCTCACCCAGTTCTAAGTTGAATTTTTTGATGATTTTTCTAGATGATATCATTACTATGTAAATCATGTATACCAAATTTTGTTGAAATATATATATATATATATATATATATATATATATATATATATATATATATATATGTGTGTGTGTGTGTGTGTGTGTGTGCGTATATTATCTATAAATTTTGGCCCCTCATCCTGGTTTCGTCCCTGAAGTGAGGTATGTTGAAGAACATGACTGTATATATATATATATATATATATATATATATATATATATATATATCAAGGTTCTAAAAAATGCGGGGCGTGATCGAGGCGTGGAGGCCAAGCCTTAAGCCTTAGAAGCCTAGGCGGGCCTTGGCGTAAAAAGGCGTGAAAAGGCGTTTAGGCCTTTTTAATATATTTTAATATTTTTTAACCATAAAAAGGCTATTAAAATACTAAAATTGTACATATCATAAAAATATGTCTGAATATTTGCAAATAAAAATACTATTTGATTATTTTGGATGAGATAATGGTTCGGTTTGCAAAAAAATCTTTAAAAGGCGATATCGTTTCACTAAATCATTGTTGTTTTTAGAGAAAAAGTACGCCTTAAGGGTTTTACCAAGCATAAGGCGTCAAAATCTTAAGGCGGGGCGTTTCTCCCAAGCCTCAAGCCTAGGCGGGTTTTTTAGAACAGTGATATATATATATATATATATATATATATATATCTTGGATTTCTAATACCTTAAGCCCTTTTTGCATTCTTGGATTTGCTATCTCTCCTTATTGGTTAAAGAAAGGTGAGTTGATGGATGTCTTATTTGCGGATTGATATCATCAAAGTACATGTACATTTTTGCATAAGGTTGAGTACTAGATCCATCTTTTTTGTTGAAAATACTTTCCTACGAAAATAGGTATTGAGAATGCCCCTAAAGGTTTAGGCATGAATGGTCACAAACAAACATTTTGTATTTATATATTTCAATATTAAATATCAAAACTTTAAACCAATTAAACCCAATAAAACTTGTTCATCACTAATAAACCGTATGTTGTGAAAAATTGATTGACCCATTTTTATCTTTTTAGCCTAAAATATGCATCTAGTTGATAAGTGACGCGACTAAGAATGTGTCTCTAAAGTGAGTACTCTTTAGGCTCAAGTGCAAGCCTGTCACGTTAGTAATAAGCCTTGTAAGTCGAGATCGTCTCCATAGGGAAATAGGATGGTAAAATCGCGACGACGGAAGGACAAACGGTCAACCTAAATTCAACTCTAAGAAAAATGAAAATGTGATTTGTTTGCAAGTAATCATACTAAGTAAAAGGAAACTAGATTAAGACTACGGAACTAATGAATTAAGCAAGGATTAATAACTAAGAATGAAGTAATAAGTATGAAGAGAAAACAGGCCGGGAATACAATCCCTTAACCCTAGTGTATTGCTAGCATAAAGTTAATCATAAGTTTAAGTGATTAATCAGACCCAGTCTTTAGTACACCCAAGCATTACATATATGAGGTTCAAGTCCTCATCATACGTAATCAGGGGACGAGTAAAGCGGTAACGCGATAGCTACACCCGCATTGCATTCTAAAGCATCCCGGTTACTCCGAAGCAAATGTGATCCAAAGATCTAAAATGATTGTGTTTGCCATGCAATACGTTCTAATAAACCCTTAAGTTTAGAGGATTAATTTCATATACATGCAACTCTCACATCGGGTAGAGTTCATGCATCCAAACCATAAAAAATCTAGCCAGACATATTGAACCTAAAAGTAAATGTGTTTTGAATGAAAGAAAACATTTTTACTAGTTATGGAAGATGAAAAATAAGGAAATTACGACTAAAGAATTAACTACTGCAATTATTAAAGAAAGACTTGGAATGAATTTACTTGAATTGCAATTTGGAATCAAACTAGGGTTTTGTTATTTCTTCTCTAAGCTAATTACAAAGGTTCTCTAAAAAATGAATTAGAAGCCTCCCCTTTTTCCCGGAGGAGTTAGAAATTTATATCCTCCATAATTTGCAAGAGTTGGATTGATGTAAAACTCTAAGAAGAAGAATATTAAATCAAATATTGAGCACCATATCAATCCGGTTAAGACATTCCGGACTGGTCCGGTCAGTAACCGAACTGATCCGTTTTCCAAACAAATCAGATTGGTCCGCTAGACGAGTTGTTATTAAATGATTTTAAGGGCTGGACCAGTCCATTTTTTTGGGATACCGGATTGGTCCGCTAAACGTCCATATTTATAGTGATTTGGGACCCCGGACTGATCCGTTTTTCTATTAAACCAGATTGGTCCGAGTTGTCTTCTCAGCTTCTCTTTAATTTCTCTTCAATATCTTGTGATTTTCTCACATCTTAGGGTCTTCATAACTTATAATCTAGAATTCAGATTGGGACTCCGTTTCTTCTTACATGTTCACAAATGCGAGATCTTTGACTTTTATTTTGGGTCCTCAACTGGATTCCTGGTAGAAATTACGCTTTTTCCCTTTTGATTCATCTTCTTTGTTTTCTCTTGCCTCTTCCGATTTCTTTCTTCCTTTCTTGTAATAAATACCTATGAAATTAATAACAAATACACGAAACTCGGGGTACTTGTTAGACGAAATCGTTAGCCAAGATATGAGATAAACTAATTCGTTTTATATTGTCCGAGGTAATAAAAGCCTCTAAATTAAGGGGTAAATTCAGAAGAATTTATGGCTAATCAAACCCCCCTAACTTAGAACTTTGATCATCCTGAGCAATGTAAAAGAATCAAAACATGATCCAACTCGAAAAAAATGAGATAGAATACCTCTTTCGCGGGAAAGTGATTGCATTTAGAGTATGCAACAAGCCTTTAAATCCCTAAGTTACCCTAGTGGGACGAGTTGTGTCTCGTGAGGGTTTGCAGCGATTATACTCACAAATTCGACTGAAGGAAAATTCAAAATATGCAAAAATTGTATAATTCAAACCTTT
The DNA here is from genome assembly GCA_949130495.1 of Sambucus nigra. NCBI lineage: Eukaryota > Viridiplantae > Streptophyta > Magnoliopsida > Dipsacales > Adoxaceae > Sambucus > Sambucus nigra. Next base: position 96,145,773 of record OX422214.1, read on the forward strand.
CCAGAAAATAGTCATCATCAATTCATGTTCAAGAGTCTCAAATAATTGCGCGTGTGTGCGAAGCCAGAAATTTAACCGCGAATTTCCACCGATTGATCATTATGTTACTTATTCGAAATTTTGTTTTGATTTCAAAGTCTCACGGAATGCTCTCACAAACGAATCTCTCGGAAGGGTGAGTATTTTATCTCGGTATACGTGATTTATAAGAGTAAATGTATTAGAACCAAATTCACACACACAAATAGAAAGACGAAAATTTTGTGGTAAGCGGATGTCATCATTGGATTATGGTTATAAAAAATGGGAACATTGCCTCTAATTCATATTTATAGTCTCTTTTATTATCTTTTCATGTTTTAGCTCTCCACGCGGTAACCAATTTCGCATAAAGGACTCGATTAGGACTTTATTGGGTTAGAGGTATATTGTGTAAAATGGGGGTGATTGGGAATTTCGGAATTGGAAAATTTTCTTATGATGTCCATTAGTGCTTTTTCCGGGCTTTTGCTCACTTTTTCTGATTTTCTATTTTTTTTTTGTTTTTCACACTTTTATTTCTTGCTATTTTTGTTGAGCATAGCTATTTTTTTCTTCCCCCTTTTTAAGCACTTTTCGAACTTAATTTATGGGATTATCCACTTTCACAATTTCGGGCTAACTGGGGTTTCTCGGGTTGTCAAACGAAAGGGAAAAATTTGTTCGTATCAATTTTGGTTTACAAAAGGGATAATTTTTCGCTACTTTTTCTGGCCAATTTTTTTGGATGACAAACGAGGGCCTACTTCATTGTCCAAAATACTAATTGCGTTACCATATGCGTCTCGAGATTACTTTAATTTGGATACCTATTTAGCACATTTTTCAAGGCAATATCACACACATTTTCCATAACCGATCAAAGTGAAAGAATTGAGATTCATTGACGACTTATTAGAACGCTGAAAAGAACTTTGAGTTAACATTTAACTCGAATTAATTTATACATTCACAATAATGAAAGGCTCGAATATCATCGGGTTTGTTAATCTCCACATTTATTCGCTAAATCGTCTATATTCGCTCAATTTCTATCTTTGGTCAATTTCGGCTTTGTGTATTATGTTTTTACAATTTGAGACTTTAAACCGTCTTTTAATGATATTTTCGAAAAATTTGAATTCCAATTTTTATTTATTTTGAAGAAAAATATTTTTGGCTTTTTCAAAAGTTTTCAATTTTTTTGAAATTTCTGGGCATTTTTGAAAATTTGTGAAGTTTTAGAAAGACGCACTTGTGACCCCCCCTAACTTAGACTTTTGCATCGTCCTCAAGAAAAAAAGGACTAAAATCTAACTCAAAGTGAATTAAAAGTGCGATAAAATAAAACATAAATGCGATTTTTTTTATAGCTAACAGAAATGCTGTGTTACAAGGGATAGGGGGAGGAAACATAAAACCAACAATTTTAACAACCACCAACAACACCAAAAACAACAACAACAGATAAGGGCTTCATTGGGGTGGTGGATTGGAAGGTCCGGGTGCGCTAGGATCGTAGGGGTCATAGAAGAAGGTTGGAGGGGGTCCACTGAAGTTGAGCTCATACATGTGGGTTTGGAGACGATGCATCGTGCTCGTGTCCCTTCGGTAGGCCTCCTGATCCCGTTGATATTCCGCTTGATCCCTATTGTATTGTGTGATTGAACCGTCGACCCGAGTTTCCACCTCCAAGGGACGGAGATTAATTTCAGTGTTGGCAGGTGAGAAATCATAATCTTCGTCGCCCTCACCCATCTCAATATCTTCCTCTCTTCGTCGCTGCTCTCTCCATAATCGTCCCCGCTCTCTTCGTCTTCTTCATCACTACCCGCCTCTTCTTCGCTGCTCTCTTGGGCCAATAGGGCTTGGATGCGGTCTTGTTGTCATTCCCGTTTGGTTCGGGTGGTGGACGCAAACGGAGCTGGGAGGTGCGGGAAATCTAGTGGTGGTGCAATGCAGGCATCGACTAGCATGGATGTGATGAGTCGGGGAAAGGGGAGGGGGTGATGCCCTTTTTGTCCATGGCGGTGAAGAATATATCTTTGTAAATGCATACAACCAGGTTAATGGTGGTGTTGTGGTCGAAAAGGTGGTAGGCGAGAGTGGCGCAAAGGATAATCGACGGCTCCGTCGTTTAGAATTCTGACGAAATCATATTTTTGGGGAGGTGGTTGGTTGACCATGGTAATGGGATGGGAGTATTTGGGCAAAATAAGGGAAAGAGAGGAGAGGAAAGAGTGGTGGTGAAATGGGGTGGGGGAAAGGTGGGATTTATAGGTGGTGAGGGGAGAGGGTTGGTTGAGATTTGGAGGGAAAAGGGGGAAGGATTTGGAGGAAAATTGGTTAGTGGGAAGGAAGGGGATGAAAATGGAGGGAAAATGAGGAATTGGGGGAAAAGGAGGTGAAACTAGGGAAGGGGAAGAGTTGCAGACACCCGACCAATCTGGGTCTCCAGGACCGGATCAATCCGGTCCCTGTATTTTTTTATTTCAAAAATTGCCAAACCGGACCAATCTGGTCCGGTCCCCAGAAATGTTCTAGCTCCCCTATGGGTTGGTATAACCACCTCCGATGACTTTCGGTTGTTCCTACTTATGATCCGACCCCTATTTGACCTGATTACCTCTCTTCTCAAAATTTTTGCAGCTCTAAAATTCTAGCCTCGTAAGATGTGTTGGTGCTCGATTTGCTCTCCTCTTGTGTGATTAGATCCTATAGACTCCACTCATCCTGTCCTACGTGCAACTACTATACACAAGACCTCACCCCATACACATTGGGGGTGAGGCGACCTTTCAATTCATGCTCATTCGTCCCCGTAAATGGGGTTCGACAACCAGATGGTGTCGATCTCTTCTACACACGCCTCAACATATAGCTTTAGGCGCTGTCCATTGACTTTGAACGTGTCCCCCCTTTGGGATATTCCAATTCTACATCTCCATGGGGGAACACACTCTTCACAACGAATGGGCTAGTCCATCGAGACCACAATTTTCCCGAAAATAGGTGAAGTCGAGAGTTATAGAGGAGCTCTTTTTGTCCAGTGGAAATTTTTTTCATCGTATAATCTTATCATGTGCGAGTTCCATCCGGGCTTTTGCAATCTTGGCATTCTCATACGCATCATTGCGTATCTCCTCTAACTCATTAAGTTGAAGCTTGCGAGCTTCACCTTCTTTGTCCATATCGTAATTTAATCTTTTAATGGCCCAATACGCCTTATGCTCTAACTCGATAGGAAGATGGAAAGGTTTGCCCTACACAAAGAGGAATGGGAACATGCTGAGTTGATTTTTATATGTGGTACGATAGGCCAATAGTGAATCATTCAATCGAAGCGACCAATCGTTCCGGTTGGGATTGACAGTCTTCTCGAGGATGTGCTTAATTTACCGATTCTCTAATTCGACCAGCCCATTCATCTGTGGGTGATAGGTCGTTCTAACCTTGTGAACGATGCCATACTTTCCCATGATTTTCTCGAATGGCCTATTGCAAAAGTGCATGCCATTATCACTAATTATTGCTTTTGGAGAACCAAAGCGGGAAAGTATGTGTTCCTGTAGGAACCTAATCACCACTTTGTTGTCATTTGTCTTGGTAGCTATGGCTCCCACCCATTTAGAAACGTAGTCTACGATGACAAGGATTTATAGGAAACCAAAAGATGGGGGAAAAGGGCCCATGAAGTCAATACCCCAACAGTCAAAGATCTCAATAATGAGCATCGAGGTTAATGGCATCATGTCTCGTCGGGTAATCGCTCCCATACTTTGACACCTATCGCAAGATTTGTAAGAATTATTCACATCTCGAATTATTGTGGGCCAATAGAGGCCGCTTTAAAGAATCTTAGCGGCTGTCTTTTTCATCAAAAAGTGACCTCCATAAGCTTCTGAATGACAAAATTGGATGACTTTCGGTATCTCGTCATCCGGTACGCACCGTTAGATGATTTGGTCAGCTTAATATTTAAAAAGGAAGGGATCGTCATAGAAAAATATGCACGACCAAGTAATTAACCTCTTCTTATCTTGCGGTGTCCACTCGAAAGGGACAACTCCCGTGACAAGATAATTCACTATATCTGCAAACCAGGGCAAAGAGAGTTTCTCATCCGAAAAATATTCATCTATGGGTATCGGATCGCTAGGTACGTCGAATGAAAGACGAGATAGATGATCGGCGATAACGTTTTCTACTCCTTTTTTTTTTATCTCTAATAGAGAGATTAAATTCTTGTAGGTGTAGGATCCACCTAATGAGGCACGACTTTGCGTCTTTCTTTATAAGGAGGTGTTTTAAAGTCGCGTGGTCGGTGAAATAAGTGATGGGTGACCCAATGAGATAGGATCGAAATTTGTCTTTAGCAAATACTACAGCTAGCAATTCCTTATCCATAGTTGAGTAATTTATTTGGGGTCCGATAAGAGTCCGGCTAGCGTAGTAGATGAAATGAGCCTTTTTATCCTTCCGTTGGCCCAAAACAACCCCTATTGCAAAATCACTTGCATGACACATGAGCTCGAATGGTAAGGACTAATCCAGCGCTTGCATGATGGGAGTGGAAACAAGCATGCTTTTTAATTTTTCAAAAGCACTTTGGCATGCTTCATTCCACTCGAATGAGGTATCCTTTATAAGGAGGTTGCTTAAGGGCCTAGAGATGGCCCTAAAGTACTTAATGAACCTTCGATAAAACCCCACGTGACCCAAGAAGGAGCACACGTCTTTGAGCTATTTTTGTGTGGGTAGATCAACTATGACATCTATCTTAGCTCTATTAACTTCAATCCCTTTGGATGAAACTATGTGGCCAATAACTATTCCCTCAGCGACCATAAAATGGCATTTCTCCCAATTTAACAGTAAGTTCTTATCCACACACCGGGTAAGTACTTTTCTCAGATTCGTCAGACAATGATCGAAAGAGGTACCAAAAATGCTAAAGTCATCCATGAACACTTCGAGTCCTCTCTCAATCATGTCGCTAAATAGACTCAACATGCACTTTTGAAAGGTCGTGGGTGCATTACACAAGCCGAATGGCATATGCTTGTAGGCAAACGTTCTAAAAGGGAAAGTGAATGTTGTTTTTTCTTGATCAAGTACATCGACCTCAGTTTGGTTATATCCGGAATAACCATCTAGGAAGCAATAATAAGGGTGGCCCCTACTCTTTCAAGCATCTGATCAATAAATGGCAAGGGGAAGTGGTCTTTCCTAGTTTCTGCATTGAGTTTTCGGTAATCAATGAAAATGCGCTACCCGGTGGTGGTATGTTGGGGAACTAGCTCTCCCTTAGCATTTTAAATCATTGTCATGCCTGAATTCTTCTGGACAACTTGAATAGGGCTCACCCACTTGCTATTCGAGATTGGGTAGATAATCCCGACATCCAATAACTTAATGATTTCAGTTCTCACCACTTCTTTTATATTGGGGTTTAGCATTCTTTGCATTTCTCTTGAGGGCTTTACATCCTCCTCGAGGTGGATCTTGTGGGTGTAAATCAAAGGATTTATCCCCTTTAAATCAACAATACACCAACCAAAAGCACTTTGGTGCTTCCTTAGAATCTCTAGTAGCTTACCTTCCTTCTCTTCGTCTAGGCTAGAGGAGACAACAACAGGAAATGTTTCGTCCTTTCCTAGATATGAATATTTAACATGGGAGGGTAGTTTCTTTAATTCTAGGGTTGGAAATTCATCGGTGGAGGGAACCATGCGTGCCTCCCTTGGCAGTAACTCCTCGAATCGAGAAACCCAACTTACAAATCTTGCGTCCTCGTCCGACACTCTCTCATCAAGTAATTCTCTCAACTCCTCAACTTCCTTATCAAATTCAGTATACGCCCCCTCACTCTTGTGACTCGACACTAAGCAGGTCCCTAGGTCATCTCCACAATATTTTTCCTCAAAGTACCCCTCTACGATATCGTCAATTAAGCACATTGCGTGAAGATAATATTGTTCCTCTGCATATTGGGCTATATGGAAGATGCTAGTCTCTAATGCCATATTCTCAAAGGTTAGTTGCATCTGCCCATTTCGAGTATTGATTATTGTGTTAGCTTTAGCTAAGAATGGGCGCCCGAGAATGATGGGAACATGATTGTTCGAGGCGAAGGAGGGCTCCGTGTCCCAAATGACAAAATCTACCGAAAAGTAGAAAGTGTCAACTTGGATGATCACGTCCTCAATTATACCTCTTGGTTTTTCACGGTTTGATCCGCCAATTAGAGAGTGATCTTTGTGGGCTTGAGGTCGCCCAAATCAAGTTGCCTATAGATGGCGTAAGGGAGGATATTGACACTAGCTCCCAAGTCAAGTAAGGCTTTTTCAATTTTATTTTCTCCAATGATGCAGAATTTTGGGTAAACCGAGATCTTTGAATTTTGGCGGGAGATCATTAAGTAGAATGGAGCTCACGTTCTGTGCTAAAAATATGTTTTTCTGTACCTTCATCCTCCTCTTCACTGTTAACAAGTCCATGATGACTTTTGCATAAGATGGAATTTTCTTAATGGCATCGAGGAAAGGTAAATTTAACTTTACTTTCTTTAGCACGTCTAGTACTTCATCACGGGGATTTCCTTTGTGGAAGGAACTAGCCATTGAGGAAACGGTGCCGTGGAGGGTGGTTTCACTACTACCTCAGGCTCACTAGTGTCTTCTTTATCACTCTCTTCCAAGGGGACATCTTCGACCTCTTTTGTACCGAGCGAAATCTCCTTGTCTTTGGTTACGTCGTGTGGAGGAGGTGATAAATCAACGACTATCCCACTACGAAGAGTGGTCACAACTTTCATTGCTCCTGATGTTTTGTAGAGGTGGAGCTAACACTAGTTTGACCTTGGGAGGTCTTTGTCCCTGGGCAGGAAACTTACCCTTCTCTTAGATACCCAACGATGACTGCATCTTTGAAATAGTCGCATTTATGTCGTTGATCATGCGCTCATGTCTAGCAGTGGTTGCATTTTGGGAAGTGATAAATTGGTTTATCGTATCCTCGAGGTTTATCCGCGGTGGAGTGATATATGTCCCTGGAGGTGGTGGTGCTTGCACATGTCCCTGTATGCGAGGTGCTTGTTGAAAGTGTGATGGTGGGGGAGGGGTAACATGTGAATTAGGATTCATCGCAACATTTTGTTGCCTATAGCTAAATTCAGGATGGTTTTTCCATAAAGAGTTGTAAGAATTCTCGTGCGGTGCACCAAAATTACCCTTAAATCCTCCTACACCACTCACTTTCTCTTGAAGCATAACTTTGTAGGCGAGTATCATCGGGCATTCCTCCGTTGAATGTCCCACCTCACAAATAGCACACACCTTCTCAATGGGGTTTGGGTTGGAGCCAGTTGGTCCTCTTTGATATATCTCAAGTACTTCTCGCATTCCTTTCTCAAGTAGATCGAGTGGACTGTCCTTCATAGTATCATTTTCTACGTGAAATAGGCCGGTCGTCGATGGAGTGGTGGTCGTTTGGCGCATTAGATTATAAGAACTAGGGTTAGATGTATCCCATGCTTAGGTAGTCTCGGCAACATACCTCAGGTGAAGCTCAACATCATTAGTGTCTAGGTTGACAAAGGGACCATCACACATGATTTCAACGAGTTATTTGGAATTTATATTCAGCCCATTATGGAAGAAGGAAATGATTTGCAATTTATCAAATCTATGATGAGGGCACGAATTAATTAACTCATTAAAACGCTCGTAACATTGATCAAATGACTCATTTTCTGATTATCGGGAGGTTTAAATTTGAGCCTTGATGGAATTCGTTCAATGTGGGGGAAATAATTTTTTGAGGAATTTAGATTGCAAGTCGTTCCATGATGCAATTGAGTTAGGAGGTAAAGAACATAGCCATGTCTTAGCCTTGTCCTTTAGCGAGAATGGGAAGAGTTTGAGGCGTATCACATATTTTGTGCAAGTTTGATCACTAAGGATCTCGCACGCCTCCTCAAATTCCCGGATGTGGAGATATGGATTTTCTGATTCCATTCCATGGTAGTTGGTAAGCATTTGTATCATCCCATTCCTAAAGAGAAATTGACCTGCGTTATACGGGAGTAAAATGCATCCCGGAGTGGAAGTTCTCTCGGGATATAAGATATCTCTCAAAGGGAGGTACGGGACCTCTTCCTTACCTGCGACTACACTACCGTGTTGTGACATGATTCTCTCACTTGATGACTCTATATCCTGACTTGCTATGCTCGAAGCGGGCTCTGTAGTGTGTCCTAAGAGGTATGTCAGAGCGTTACTTGCAATTGAGTGTGGAGGTGTGGGAGGTGGAACCCAGAATTGTGGAACGTTTGGAGTGTGAGGGCTATCGGGGTCATACTCAACTATCGGGTTTTCGTGAATACTGGTTGGAGTATTTTGGGGAGTTAGAGTGAGTTCAGGATTTTGCATTAATAGGCTTTTGAGAGATGAAGTATCTTTTTCTGCTTTTTGAATTTTTTTATTTTTTTGGTCGAAGTTTTAGATTAACGGAATCTAACCTACGTCTACCTAAATCCCCAACAACGGCGCCAAAACTTGACGCGACTAAGAATGTGTGTCTAAAGTGCGTACTCTCTAGGCTCAAGTGCAAGCCTGTCGCGTTAGTAATAAACCCGGTAAGTCGGGATCATCTCCATAGGGAAATAGGACGAGAAAATCGTGACGATGGAAGGATAGACGGTTAACCTAAATCTAACTCTAAGAAAAACGAAAAGATGATTTTTTGCAAATAATCCTACTAAGTAAAAGGAAACTAGATTAAGACTATGGAACTAATGAATTAATCAAGAATTAATAACTAAGAATCAAGTAATAAGTATGAAGAGAAAATAGGCCGGGAATACAATCCCTCAACCCTAGTGTATTGCTAGTATAAAATTAATCGTAAATTTAAGTGATTAATCAGACCCAGTCTTTAGTACTCCCAAGCATTACATATATGAGGTACAAGACCGCACCATACGTAATCATATGACGAGTAAAGCGGTAATACGATAGCTACACTTGCATTGCATTCTAAAATATCCTGGTTACTCCGAAGCAAACGAGATCCTAAGATCTACAATGATTGTGTTCGCTACGCAATACGGTCTAATAAACCCTTAAGTTTAGAGGATTAATTTCATATACATGCAACTCTCACATCGGGTTGAGTTCATGCATCCCAACCCTAAAAAATCTAGCCAGACATATTGAACCTAAAAGAAAATATGTTTTGAATGAAAGAAAACATTTTTACTAGTTATGGAAGATGAAAAATAAGGAAATTACTACTAAAGAATCAACTACTGCAATTATTAAAGAAAGACTTGGAATGAATTTATTTGAATTGTAATCTGGAATCAAACTAGGGTTTTGTTATTTCTTCTCTAATCTAATTACAAAGATTCTCTAAAAAATGAATTAGAAGCCTCCCCTTTTTTTGGGCGGAGTTAGAAATTTATATCCTCCGTAATTTACAAGAGTTGGATTGATGCAAAACTCTAAGAAGAAGAAGATCAAATCAAATCTCGAGCACCGAATTGATCCGGTCAAGACATTTCGGACTGGTTCCGTTAGCAACCGGACTGATCCGTTTTCTAAACAAATCGGGTTGGCCGCTAGACGAGTTGTTATTCAGTGATTTTAAGGGCCGGACAAGTCCGTTTTTTGGGATACCGGATTGGTCCGCTAAACGTCCATCTTTATAGTGATTTGGGACCCCCGACTTATCCATTTTTCTATTAAACCGGATTGGTCTGTGTTATCTTCTCAGCTTCTCTTCAATATCTCGCGATTTTCTCACATCTTTGGGTCTTCATAACTTCTAATCCAGAATTCAAATTGGGACGCCGTTTCTTCCTACATGTTCATAAATGCGAGATCTTTGACTTTTATTTTGGGTCCTCAATCGGATTCCTGGTAGAAATGATGCTTTTTCCCTTTTGATTCGTCTTCTTTATTTTCTCTTGCTTCTTTCGATTTATTTCTTCCTTTCATGTAATAAATACCTGTGAAATTAATAATAAATACACGAAACTCGGGGTACTTGTTAGATGAAACCGTTAGCCAAGATATGAGATAAACTAATTCGTTTTACGTTGTCCGAGGTAATAAAAGTCTCTAAATTAAGGGGTAAATTCGAAATAATTTATGCCTAATCAATTAGCAGATAAAATAAATAAATCATCCACAACATGCTGTTGTACGAGAAAAATGACAAAGCAAAAAATATCGGATGGGCCATCTAAACAGTTCACTATGATAAGGTTTTATAAAGACAAAGAGTAGATTTACTCAAAGACTCTTCTCCCTCTCTAGTGTTGACGCTATTCTATCTTCAACCTCTCCTTCATAGTGTAACGTAGAAGTCCACCCACGTAAGCTGCCATAACACATGAATTCACGCACGCCTCGGTATCCACTGATGAGGCTCAACAACCGTCTACAGAATCGGAACACAAAACACTGCACCTTCTCCACAACACACCAAACCAAAAGTACAGAATCTACCACACGAAACAAGTTCTAAAAAGATGAAGAGAAACAAACTTTGGTGTCGAAATGAAAGATCTCAAAATATATGAATATGTAAACTTGGATATTTAAACTCAAAAGGTGAATCTAGGGTTTTGGAACTTTTATAAACAGGTGGGAAATTAATTTTTACCAAAAGTTTTTCACAAATATGAGTTCAACATGCCTTAAATAGTAAAAACACAAATTTCGAGGTGGAGGGTTCGTTCAAATAAAAACATATAGTTTGTTCAAACGAGAAGCTATTTTCGTTCTAACGAAACTCAGGTTCATTCGAACGAACAAGCTTTCCCATTCTAACGAGGTTCCACCGAGTTTATAACAGGGGCCCTTCCATTTGAAGAGCGTGTCCATTTGATGTTCGTTAGATATTTGTTCCAACAAAGTTCCAAAGGCCGTTCTTAAGCGGTTAACCTTCATTCCAATAAGATTTGCTTTTCGTTCCAACGAGGTGTAAAACTTGTATTAACGAACTCAAAAATAATTCTCTCAAAAAATTATTTTCAAAATAGTTCCAAATGCTTTTGTTTAAAAACAAATACCCAACAAATATATCCAAAGATCGTATTCAATAATGCATCAATACCTTACGAGATCCTTGGGAAATGTGAAGATAAACTTGGCCCGAAAAACATGACACGATGTATATCCACTTTGAATCTTGGCCACTATGTCTTCATTAAATATGTCAAAGGTCTACGAGATCAATTATACAAATCCTAACCACGACTCAAATGTTTTGTTCGGAATTAAGCTAATTACAAACAAATTGGCTCCATTAAAAATTTTTCCGTACAAATCTCCCCCTTTCGCTATTCTGGGGCAAAACGAAAACAAAAAATCTATGGTCCCTCAAGCTCTCTAAAAAGAGTCAATCCCCAACCCCAAAAGGAAAAAAGAGTACAAACGCTCGACAGACACATACTCTGAGTAGCTTTGCTTGCTTGAAAACTTTGTCGCATGTTGCAAACCTGCACACTTAAACACTTCTTCAAATGCAAAGAGAATATAACAAGTATAAAATCCGCATAAGAATAAATATCTAATTATGTCTAAACAATATCAACCTAGGTAAGACGTCTCCTCCTAAGATAAAGATATCCCCCTTTTTGTTCAGGATTGGACAAAGTAAGAAAACATACAACTATTTCTCCCTCATAAACCAAATCGCTCCCTAAATATGTGAACATATGATACCAAGAGATTAATGGAGGAAGGAATAAAATCATACAATAGTGTAACGTGCCAAAAAAATGCAATATGACAATACATGCACAAATAATCCAAATAAAAATACCGATATGAATAATTAATAAAGTATTATACCAATATGAAATTACCAATTTAAGATATGGAATTTCAAATCACACAACAAGAGATACTAATATGATCACGTAACATGCCAATTAAAATCCAAAGATAAAGGATATGGTAAGAATGGACTAAATTCAAATCGCAAAGACTCAAAACAAAAGGATATCTTATATATAAATATATAAAATATACCAATGAAATACTGGCATATATATATATATATATATATATATATATATATATATATATATATATATATGTATGTATAAATAACCACAAAACTCGACACAAACAAATACGCTTTACACATTAACACAATATATATGTGTTTAAACATGTGGGTGTGAACTAGATACAAATGAATTATGACCCAAACACTCAAATATGTTAAAGGAGTTATATTTGACCACAAAAAATATCAAACTAAGATTTATCCTTAAGCGACAAGATAAACTAAACTCTATAAACAAACAAGCACAATACACACAAGCCTAGAATATTGATGATTCTTAAAATTAATAACGTCATGAAAAAATAAGCATAACTAGGATTTATTGTATAAATCCTTCGATCTCCAACTATAACACCCTCAAAAGATAAATAATAATCATATTTATTTTCTCTCAATTTATTTGAAGCTATCACTTTAGAAAATCAAACAAAGAAAACTATATTGGCCTTGGAAATTTTTTCCTTTTTATTATCTTTAAAAGTTTCATTAGGCTCTTTCTAACGGTGGTTTTCGGAGATTTGATCCTAGCATAACCCTTTCTCATGCACCATCATATATACAATATAAATCAAATAATCTCACGAGCAACGATTCTTACATGAACAAATCCCTCATAGTCACAAAATATGTAGATGGAAAGATTGATGGGAGAACATCTCACAAAGCTTAAATATAACATGTGAAGTTAATGTTCAAAAAACTCGTGCATGTGTGCGCGGAGGCATATAAAAATTTGAATCCATAAAGCGAATCAAAATCGAAACAACTCCATGGAAGCATGATTAACAACTATCAAAGTATTGACAGTCATAACCAAATATCCTATTCACATGAAAATATGGAATGAATTGGATTCAAACACACCAATATACCACACCGAATGTGTAAGACTAAACGATACAAAAATAAAAAATCTTTGTGAGTTTATAAATTTTTCAAAAGAAAATGCCAATTTGATACCAAACTAACTCAAAAGACAAAACAAAATATTTTATTTTTAATTTTTAATATGATTCAATAAATATAAAATCAAAATACATATGATACAAATAACATACAACTAACAAACATATATATCATGAAGCGCAAAAGCTAGTGTATGTAAATATGCGAACACAATCAACCATTAGATATAGCATGAGAAGTAATCATGTGCAAGTAAACAAGAATCAACAAGTCTAATATCTAAAGCATCCAGATCCAATTTCCTAGCCCACATAGGTGTAACGTGATGTTCTTGGATTTTAGGAACCTTAGTGACTCTATCCCTAGACTTTCTAGGACCATTTTTAGGATCATAGCAAAAATGCCTAAGGTGACCTATCCTACAACAATGTGTGCAAGTGTAGGCACGACGATGTGTTATACCTAAGGGTTTACCTTTACCAACGTTCCTAGTAACGGTTGACTCTTTTAAATGCATGGTATTGGCACGTGGAGCAAAAACATTTTGATTATCAAAGTCAATTCTACACTTGTCATCTTTGATTTGGACGGTGCCTAAATTCTTATCCAACTTCTTCGACTCAGATTCTAAATAAAATTTGACACGACTCGAGTCTCATAATCTTTCTTCAAGATTGACTATTCTCGAATCGAGTAAATTCCTAAACTCCTCAAACTCTAAAAGCTCCTTCTTCATAACCTCCATCAAACCACAAAGGCCATCTTTCTCATACTCAGCATAATCTAGATATTATATAAGAGTCCTCTCACACGCTCTAAGATCCTCAATCAAAACACTATCATTATTCTCCAAGGCACGTTTGATTAACCTAACTTCCAACTTCTAGTTATCCCTTTTCACTCTCAAAGTTTTTGCATACAACTCATGAAAGGCAACTTGTAGTTCACTTTCCTGCTCCTCCTCTTCCTCTTCTTCTTCCTCATTCTCTTCTCCACTCTCTCAACCATCTGTCTCTTGGGGATCACACATGATGTCCTTAGAAGTGTTATGCGTAGAAATATCTTCATGGGAATAGTTCTCATCAAAGCTCACATGCACTACATAAAAAAATCAATCTGTCATATTTGCACAAGGAGAATATGGCACTTTTCTAAACCGTGCCAGATTCTGGCACAGTTTATTCCTCATTTAGGACGCTTTAAAATCGCACCAAAATCAGGCACGATTTTAAACCGTGCCAAATCATAGCACGCTTCATTGGGTCAAGCCAACTCAAATTTCCTTCCCAATTCACAAACCCTATCAATATTTTTTTCTCTCTCCCATCTCTCTACGAGATCCTCTTCCCCCCTCTCTCTCGATGACCCACTACCACCCCACCCCTACCCACCCTCTCTCTCGGAGGTGACCTGCTGTTATCCCAGCCACACCGCAGGCCACATTGGTGAGGAACTCTACTGGTCCAACGTTCCCAGCCACACCGGAGCTTAATCGTCTCATTCATCCACTTGTTGATGAGGAACTCCAGGGAACAGAGACGCCTAAAGACCCGCCAGTGGCCGCCGTGTTCATGCCCAACAATCCCTTAACAGGGCCTTACTTTAAATTGTATACTTTAGGTCATCATTTCTGAATTTACTGTATGTATATATATCATACATATGTATATGTGAATATATCTTATTTGAGCAATCAATGAATTATTTTCTTTAAACAGTGGGTATATAATATTGCAGTGCCTGCTTTCCGTGACTCGATTGATGTGACTATGGTTGTTAGGAGGTTTCACAAAAAGTGTGTATGGAACATGAAAATTTGATTGAAACATCCTTTGGTGTAACTAATTGGTGTTCTAGTTTGATTATAATTTAATTTTCTACATGAGTAATTACAGGTTAGGAAGGAACTTGGGATTGGGGAAGATGTAAAGCTTGTTATCCTCAACTTTGGTGGACAGGTAAATGACGAACCAGTGACTACACAACATACTTATTAGAATATATTCTCTCTCTCTCTCTCTCTCTCTCTCTCTCTCTCTCTCTCTGTATATGTATACGTATATACCTATCTCTATCTCTCACATGAATATGATCTGTACTATATACTATCATTACCATTTGCTCATATACATTATTCTTATGTTATTAACATTATCTCTTAATTCAACATTTTAAAATTTACATGTTGATATGTATGTTAATGTACATAATTATGTATACATACTGTAACTGGATATATAATACTCGTGTAGGAACCATCAACTGGGCCATACTCGAGAATTTTCAACTTATTGCTTGGTTTTGATGAGAAAGTACTCCAAGCATCCTTCAATGTATGTGGGTGTATATTATATAGTTCATTTGAATCTTAAGGGGATTTCCATCTGCTTTTGAATTATGTAGACTCTGGATTTACACACACGTTCCATAAATTTGACTTTGATAATGATGATTTTGGGTTTCAAATGTGTTGGAAAAAAATACTGAACCCTCAATTTGAGGATGATTCTAAAATATTTCATGTCATTTGTATTGTGTTTTTCAGTTTGTTTTATGTTAAGCCTTTATAAATTTGTCTCTGAAAGTTCTTGAGGAAATTATAAAAAAATTATGATGGGAACGAGGCCACCATTGATTATGCATCAGGTGCCTAAATTAGTAAGAACATTATAGGATCTCAACACTCAATTAAATTAAGTACTATTACCCCATACGTACCAAGTGCGGCAGGTGAGGAATTACTTGGGAAGTGGACCGATATGTGTATTGATAAATGTGGCCATTACTTGGGAGGTGGACCGATACATTTGTAATATTTCATATGAAAATGGACACATCAGAACTTAGGGCCCTATAATGTGTCTTAAATATCGAGAAAAGAGAACCATCATTGTTTATATATTTTACAAACTTTTTTCTGTTTTCCTTGAACTCTCAATAATTTCTTATTTGTATAGTCGTAACAAAACTTCAAGGAGTGCTAGAATCACAAACATGTTACTTTACTCTAAGACATATAAAATCTGATACCAATAACTTTGACTCAACAAATAAGAGGATTCAGGCCAGTTTATAAAGTAGTTACATACTAATGCAATATGTTATTTCTAACCGATTGTCACATTTGTAACATTCGGGACATTTGACAACATGCACACATGTGAAAAAACAACGATAATAAAGAAAAGAAATATGTTCACGAACTTATGTCACATTATGTTGTATTATGCCTGAAATAATCATTATAAAATTCATTCTGCCCAATTACAGGGTATTTTATCAGACAGTTCATAAATTGCTGTGAAACAGCTCTCTGCTAAATCAAAGAAGGGAAATCGGGAATTTGTCAATGAGATATGCATGAAATCTTCTTTACAACACCCGAATTTGTTAAGCTTTTGGATGTTGTATCGAAGGAAACACAATTTTTGTAGTATATGAATACCTGGAAAATAATATTCTTGCTCGCACACTTTTCGGTAAATACTTCCCTATCATCTCTCATGTTGTTGTATACTTGTCAAAATAGACTTACGATTTATGTCTTTATGTTTCATTATAAGGACGTGAGGAGGAGAGGCAAAACATATACTGGCCAATAAGGAAGAAGATACGCCTATGGATAGCTAGAGGCTTGGCTACTCTTCATGAAGAGTTGAGGTTGAAAATGAGTGGCTAGTGCTGAAAACAAATGAATTAATTTATGTTACTGCAATTGCTCATAAGAAGATCACTAATCATATGGTTTTCATATTATGTTATTTTTTGCTTGATCATATTCCATATAGCCTACACGATGCAATGATGTTATTTTTTATTTGCTTATGGAAATACTTAATATACTTACTGGTTCATTACTTTTTGCAATTTTACTTTTCTAGAGGACATATGTGTAATACTCCGTACTTTTATGGCTTTTAAATTGGGGATTTATTAAATTTAATTGAGATAAATTAATTTAATATTAATCCAAAAATTTATTTTAAATACTTACTAGCGGGACGAGAGTTAGTAATTATTGAATTTTTTTTGCATATTACTTAATGAGTAAAGTAATATGTAGAATTGAATTTATTAAAATTGTCACGAATGAATAATATGGAAATTATGGAAATTAAGTCGGGACGCGCCTGTGTCGTGTCGGGACTAAATTATTATAAATAAAAGTGAATAAATTATAAGTCGACCGTATGGTCATTTCAAGTCCGCCAACATGTCCGGAAGGGTCGAGATAGTAATAAAAGTGTACCCGGGAGTTTAGTTTGGGTCTCAGGACTATTTTAGGCCTAACTGGCATCCCGGGAGGGTATTATGGTCATTCTGTAATTTTGAGTAATTAAACCCACAAATTTCCCTAAGCTATATCATCCATTAGAGTTAAGCTTTTAGGGTTATCAATCACAGAAACATAGAACGACCATTAGAGACGAAAGGAAAAGAGCTCTTCAAGACTAGATCACAATCCGTAACACCTTTTTCAAGAATAACACCACCGGGGCATAGATCGTAAGACAAGGAACGCATCAATACCTTCATCACCAATAGATCAGACATTTGATTCCAAGGCAAGTATCTATCTTGCTATTTTTCTAGTTGATATTTCACCCATGTTTGAATATGATTGATAAATATATGTTTTATTGAAGAATTTCATGAATTAGGAGATTTAAATCACATGCTTCAGAAGAAATAAGTATATTCTGGAAATCTCATCATATGTAGAGGATTACCCACGAAATTATAATGGTTTAGAAGAAAGAAATCTGGAAAAAGAGTTAAAATGTTGGAAATTATGATGAAACTAGGGTTCTTGACAAATATGGTGAATTGGCCCTTTAATCCTATGTCTTTGATGAAATTTGTACACGCTTTACGTAGAAAATCACGTAGATAGGCATATATAATCATTGGTTTAATTGGTGAGGAGTTTGGGACTCGTTTATGAAGCTTTGGTTGAGTTTTAATAAGGAAATTCGTAGTCAACAATGGCAGAATCTGGGCTATACCTAATCGATCGACCCAAGAATGTCTATCGATCGACTCATCGATCGATCGACCCTTTTCATTGATCGATCGACCCCTTCTGGAAATTGCATATTTTTCCTCTTTTTGTTTAATTCGGATAGAATATGTAGGAACCCTTGAATATCATTTAAAGAGTATAATGGGTCATGAAGAGGACCAGTAGGGTCTAAGTAGATTCCGTTGAATGAAGTTTTATATAGGATGTAACCGTGGGTTAATGGGGGTTTGACACATATTGAAAATTGTACGTACTGTGACAACCCGCTTAAAATAATAACGGGTGGCCAACCCTATACTAAAATAATCAGGAATCTCAAGTGGATCATACTCTGCATCAACTGACGATCCTAACAATAAGCATAGCTAACCACCCATTACTACTAAAAGAGGGTGTCAAAAATTATAAAACTTTTATTTAACACCAACCACAACCAACAATGCAACCATTTACCAACAATGTGACATCTAAATATGATGAGCAATACATACGAGCTCCAATAATATAAAAGAGTACAACAAAATGTAAAAAGTAAAGAATACCGAATGTGTTGTCGGGTCACAGACAATACAATAATCATGAGAAAGAAAATATAAAAGTGCTAATCTACAACACCTGGGTATAAACCCGATATACAAACTGAATCCTAATCTAGATACACAAAAGATAGGAATCGACTAAAGGAAAATGCCACAACAGTCCGCTACTTCCACAGCTCCACGAATACACTGGATGAATAACATAAATGGCGTCCTTGCGGAGGAACACCTAAAATAGTATAATATATACACATAGCAGGAGAAAATATAAACGGGTCAGAGCCCGAGGTGTGAAAACATTTTTATAGCAAGTGCATTAAAATGCATAATAATTATAAATGCATTATGACATGATTAAGGTGGAGTCGCATTCTCCATAAAATCCAACTCACCCCTCAACTAAAGCGCACACTAAACGTATGCACGTTATCTCCAAATAAATGCCCGAATCTATCTAGGCAAGGTAATCTAACTAAAACCCAATTTAAATACACATCTAAAATCCATCTACATCATACTCTTCAATTCCTAATATTATTGATCTCAATTATTTGATAACTTACTTAACATATAAAATTTACATAAACATCTCCCTCCTAACATATATACTATACATAAACACTCTCTTTTACTAGAATTTCACATATTCTAGTCATTGACATAATCATATATAATTATATATATGAGTTATTATCATCTAAAAGCTAAGGACTAAACTTCTCCCAATTCTCAATATTGCACTGCGTTTCGTGCGTGGGACGTCTCGCAAAGAGAAATCCAAACAAGGAACCCCCCCAATACACTACTCCTGGCAGTATTGATTATCAAGATTCATTATGCCCTCAATGCATGATGCATGTAACCCAAATTCTTATTATTCAATTTTAATTAATTTATTATTCCCAATTCTCAACAGTGCACGGCGTTTCGTGCGTGGGACGTCTTGCAAAGCGAAATCCAAACAAGGAACCCCCCAATACACTACCCCTTGGAACTGTCGATCGTCGAGATATACTATATATAAATATGAGCATTAAGGACTAACTTCTCCTCACTCCCAACATTACACTACGTTTCGTGCGTGGGACGTCTCGCAAAGCGAAATCCAAACAAGGAACCCCCCAATACACTACTCCTTTGCAATGTTGGTTGTTGAGGTCCATTATGACCTCGATACCCAAAGAACTAATCACATAAAAAATATAATAACCATCCAAACGGGCTATAACTCGAGGACGCAGGTTCTCAATGCTATCATCTTCCAGGGCATCACTCATATATCATCCTGGGGACCACCGGTGGGACTAAATGTCACCCACTTCGTGGTCACACACACACACAACGTCCGGGAAGCGATCATAGTTCCTAACCGATCAAGTGAGAACGACACATACCCTCGACTTCTCACTCCCAAAATATAAGGCAAATCACATATCAACATAATGGACGACTATGACCTGGGGAATATCCACACACTGCTCATTGAGCCAGGGTGCTAACCCTCATCGTACAACTTCCCAATGATATCAAGGAGGGAGTATGCTTCACTATTATATATATATATATATATATATATATATATCATTCACATAAGATATACATACATCATCACATCATATAAAGATATACCATCATATAAGGTATATCTATCACATTATTTACATATTCGTATTACGCTCTTAGGCGTAAATAAAATAATATCATTATTTAGTATATTTCCCTCTCGATATACTAATTGTCAATCACTCACATATCTTCCTCACTTAGTATACACTATACTATTTCTCACTTGAAGTTCACACATCACTTCTACTTATATGAATCGTCTCTCGATTCTATTTATGTTAAGGATATTCTCTATCCTAATGCACCTCGATTATCATTTCTCATTTATGTGAGACATCTCCCCTGTCAATTAACGTTAAGGACATTTTCTATATCCGTATTCACATCAATCAGCATTTATAATCCTCAATCCATAATGTGGTTCAATCAATCATATGAACCTTTAAAGTTATCCCATTAGGGATTTGATTCTAAAATCCAATATCACTAAGCGCATTCTCACTCTTTCACATAATTTCGTAATCATCTCCAAATAGCATTTTTAATGATAGTGGGCTTCCCCACTTAGTATATACAATATTCTCTAATCGTTATATATCAAATTAAGTCCCGATGACCCAAACAATATCTTATGAGGGAAACTCCCTAAAAGTCTCCAAAACACACTTCCCATATTTCCTATAGAGGTTCCCAATCGATAACCTCGAACGAAACGGAATGAAATTCTCCCTAGAAAAACATCCCCCAAAATGCCCTGTTTCCAAATCGATTCGGACCAAATCCGAATCGATTCGGCCTTGTGAATTGATTCGGCACTACGAATTGATTCGGCCTTCAAGGCGAATCGATTCGGGTCATAAGACCTGGGATTCTGTCTCAGGACGAATCTATTCTTCTGGGATCCTAATCGATTCGGTCACTCAGACCTGTCAAGCTTGAAAATTCCGAATCGATTCAAGTTGGAGCCGAATCGATTCGGCCTGTTCAAGGGCTACGGAAATGGCTATTTCTTCAAAGCCAAAAATTTTCAAAATTCATTTTAATCATTTTCTCTTCATTTCTCTTCAACCCAAATATATATACATCATTAATATTCATACTAAAACACATTTTAATTAATTTCTAACCTCAAATCCATTATCTATACAATAAATCTAAGATTTACCCAAAAATCTAGGTTTTGACAAACTAAACCTAAAACCCATAAATTTGATCCACAAATCATGAAATAAATGGTACACAACAATTATTTAGCAAGTTTAATCACTTGCCTCAAGTTCGTAGGGTCTGATTCGTCCTCGAGATCACGTAATGCACAAAAATCCCACTTTTTCTCTTTGTCTCTTCTTCTTTTCTTCTTCTCTCTCTCTTTCTTTCTATTTCTCTTTTTCTCTAAGGATAATTGATCTCCCGTAGGCTTTTAAGTCTTGTCTCCCACGATACACATCTTTAAATGATAATACACACTTTAAATGACTCAATAACTTTAATTCGAGCCAAACGCACTTGAATTATTTCGGAACCTAAATAGACCCCAAGTACAATCATTTCGACTTTCTCGACCCTTCCGGAAACAACTACACTCAGAATTACATCCGAAACACTTTCTAACATCTCAAAATTTTGACCTCAAATGCCAATTTAATTATTCTCCAATAAAAATAATATTTATTTCTCCCAAATTGAATAAATTATTGTCCCAAAAATCTTGGGTTGTTACACGTACATTAACTAAGGAATTGAGAGATTCATGAATGACTTAAACCACTATGTTAGATAGGGTGTACCTACTGAATTGACCTTTAAGAAGAGAAAATACTTCGAGGGACGAGGAGTAATTACGAAATGATTATTAATTAAGAATAAAATGAGATGAGTTCTGTATGCGTAAAGATTGGGTAAAATTGTATTACGTATGGTTAAAATATTACTATGGGTCGTGAGCAAACCTAATTAGAAAATGAGAATATTTATATATATGACCGAGTGCATGTGTATATATCTATATTATATTTGTGTATAATCATACCCGCGCTACTTGCTATCACGGAGGTTGTCGCGCCGGGACAGTTTTATCTCGATGGGACCTTTATGGGGGATATTGACTTGTACTCTAGAATATAAGATTCCTTGGTACATGCTATCTGAGAATGATAGTCAGACGGTCCTAAGAGAAGCGAGGGGTATGTACTGACCTCTTAGTGACTTGGAACTATGCTTCGCGTCCATTTTGTGTGTATTGTGTTAATACAGTTAGAGAGTGATTCCGAACTAGTATTTTCCTTAGTACGAGAGATATAGGGACTTGATAACACAGTATGCCAGTATCATAGATTTTATGTGGGGTGCCGATAGTATATATATTATATGAGTGATTAATATATATACGTATATATGGAATTCTTCTATTGTGCGTATAAGTAGATAAATATTGTATAAATGCTCCATAATCATAGTAAGTGTTCGGGAACATTACAAAAGTATTGTGATATACCTAATACACGTAAGTAATCGTTAAGAGACTAATCTCTAAACTAAAATCATAGCCTTGTGACTTGTCGAAATAGAATTTATGGGAGATGAATTAGATAGACTTATGAGGTATTTTAGTAGTACGGTAGGCGTGCACACTGGATGAGAGGTGATAATTCTCAAGAGAGTGTCACGTACTATCATGGTTGTTATATTAGCCAGTAAGCATTTTAAATACATGATAAACTATTTTTAAAATTATTTTACACTCGGGCTATGACCCGTTTCCTGTTGTTTTTCTCTCTCTTGTATATATATGTATATATTACAGGTGCCCATCCACATAGGCGCCAGGAGTAGGTTACTTGGACTGGACGTGCTGCAGCTTATGTGGGAGTTGAGGCCTTTGCAGTAAACGACGTTACCTTTGATTCCGTTTATATTTTAGTTCCTCAGTAAACAGGGCTTGTGTAACCCATTTCCTATTTTTCTGTTTAGACTTATTAGAGATTCAATATTCATTTATGATTCGAGTATTCAGTATTATTATGGGATTTATTTCTTTGTCATGTAAACTTACGATGTGGATATTTGCTTGTGTTAGTAATCTAGTTGACATTCTTATGCATGGTTGTTTTAAATTATCTCGAGTTTTATTCATGTTGGGTTATATTCCAAAAAGGTTTTTGATATGAAATTTAGTAAATAAAGATAATTATAAATTGTTTTGACACTTAGCTTACACTACACCAAATTTGCCCATTTGTCAAGGTCATTGACCTTGACAAATCCAACTTGTCAAGATCAATGACCGTGACATTTCGAGGCGAGACAACTTTTTTTGTCACGGTCGTGTCACGGTCATTGACGTTGACACAAAACTCGCGTTTTGTGTCACGGTTGTGTCGCGGTCAATGACCGTGACACGTTTGTCACGGTTATAAACCGTGACAAAGTCGTGACCCTTCTTAAAAAATTATCACGGTCAATGACCGTGACAATTTTGGGCAGAATTCAAAAAAAATCTGCTGGGCAGTATGGCCACTGCCACTGCCCAGTAGTATATTTGTACCTGTTATAGCAACGTTGTACCTGTTCCAAACATCATATATCCGAACAAACTAAAGATAATGCAAATATATATTCAAATAAGAAACTATTTAAGAAGAAACAACATCACCATCAATTATCTCAAATCTACAAATTATTTGCATGGAAAAGAGATTTTGTACCACGACGCTCAGGAACACCTCCTTATCCTTCCCTTCTCGTCCGAATAGCCACATAAGTATAGAGCATATGTGGCCTACCTTTAGGGCCACTCCCTGTCCCCTGAATTGAAATAAAGTAAAATTAGTATCCGCCCCTCAAATATAGATAAATATAAATCGTAATTGAAATCGAAATCGAAATTGACATATAAATATAAATACATTACCTCTAGTGTCACTCAAACAGCTAACTTGAGCTCATATGGCACCTCCTTCCAACTAATGTACCCCGGGCAATCGTGTCAAATATAATTCTCTTCATATCTAAACACTAAGAAATACCATAATCCTATGGAGTTATGCGTTACAAATTCCTTCCAACCGTTTTGTAGCCAAAAATCAGCAGTTGAAGTTGTAAATTCCAACTTTCAATGGTCTCCCATGTTTTGCTAGAAGTTCCAAGTGGTGGGGTATGGAAAGTGGAATTGACAACTTCAACTGGTGATGTTTGGCTACATAACGGTTGGGAGGAATTTGCAGAGCATCGCTCCATAGGATTATGGCATTTCTTAGTGTTCGGATAGACGAAGAGATTCAGTCTCCTCTCCACAAATAGGACACCCCAAATAACTATGTACTAATCACCTATTAAAGGTAAGAAGCGTATATTCATGGATTAGTATAAACAAAACTTAGATGTAGTTGGAATATTTATGTATTAATCTCCTCTCCACACACGCACACTACACAAGAGTGAAAATGATAAAGTGCAGATCAAGTAAAAGCATTAAAAATGGATGTTTCGGTACAAATTGAAATATTTATTACAAATTGAAAAATTGTTTCAAATTCGGGTTATTATAAAAAATGGACTGATATTCGGTAGGAGCAGCCAAGTTATCCACACTACTATTTAGACGCCTTGGCGCGTGTTGGACAATTGACCACGACTCGTTGTTGATATACTCCGAGTAAAACACTTGCTTAACCTTTTGAAATGCACAAACAAACGGCTCATCGCTCACGTGGTCCTTGCTCTTCAACTTGGACAAGTCAACCATGATCAAATTGGTGACAGGATCAACTTTACAGGCATTTTTATCCTCAACTCTTACCCATTCACAGTAAAATACAACCTCTTTGAAGCTTATATAATCCAATTCAAATATATTTTGGATTACACCATAGTAAGTCATTTCAGCTTCAACGAGGTTTTTATCTTTTGCACTCGCTTGAAAGAAAGTAAGAGCCTTGTATGAAATTCCCGAGTTCTGTACATTTGTACTTTCCTCGTACACTTTAGCGCCAAAAATGTAACCGTTCAATCGATACTTTTTGTACTCTTGTGCCACGAACAAGGGTCCAGTGGCTAGACGAGCAAGCCTTGATGTCGCATCACCCATCTTTAGGAGCTGAGAATATAGATAAATTAATTATATTAGTGGTAAAATTTGAGTGTAATGTAACGTTATATAACGACTGTTTTCATTATAATTACCTCTTGTGTCAATCATAGCCTAAATTCGCTGTCTGATTGTACCATTGTTTTTCGTCTTTTATTGTTCTCACAGGCTTCATATTTACTACATATTACAAAATTAATCATGTATAAAATAATCTAAAATAATGTTAAACATTACAATATTCGAGACTTACTTTTTCCATTCTTCGACATCTTCATGTGTGTCAAATAGATAACGAGCTACTTGTTCATGTTGCAAACTCGTTAATTTCACTCGTTTTCCCATCACATTACCACCATCATCGAGGAATTAATCAGTGTCATCAACGCTGGTGGAGTCAGGCATATATTCCCGAGTATATATTGATGACTCCACGGTAATGTATTCCTCTGCAATTGATCCTGCAATATATCGCGTATTCTTGACGTAATCTTTAAAAACTTTCATCAATCTTTCAAACGGATACATCCACCGATATCTAACTGGACCACAAAGAAGTGCCTCGTCGCATAGGTGTACCAACAAGTGAACACTTATGTCAAAGAATGCTGGGGGAAAGTACTTCTCCAATACACAAATCGCTTCGTTCACAACCAATTTTGCGGCCACTATGTGTTCTCGATTCACTACCTTCTCACACAAGAGGGAGAAGGTAATACTAATTTGCATAATAGCCCTACGCAAATCCTTGTGCTTGGAGAAACAGTTCTTAAACAATAGAGGAACCAATTGCATGATCACATGCCAATCGTGGGACTTACACTTATGTAAATTAGGAGTAACATAATTCACAATCCTTTGCAAGTTGGACGAAAAAGTAGATGGGCCCTTCAAATTATATATTGTGTCTAGAATCACCTTCCTTTCCTCACTCGTCAAAGTAAACGCACCAGGGGGAATTATTGTCCTTCCCCTACTATCTTCTTTCAACCATAGTTGTGGCTTAAGTTTTAACGTTTTAAGGTCTTTTCGTGCATTTTCTCCATCCTTCGAATGACTCCCCCCAAGGCAAGTACCCACAATATGTTAAGCTAAGTTCTTCTCTACATGCATCACATCCAATACATGGCGCACCGGGTTTTCTTCCAATAAGGCAAGTCAAATAAAATTGACCTCCGAGACCATGCCTTTCTTATCTCAGTTTCATTACCAGTTGGGATCTTCTTATGCTTGACATTCTTAAATTTGGGATTCTTACCTGGCATATTTGGGCCACATTCAGAAGATTTACTTTCAATTTCTGAACCCGAAAGTTGTCTCGGCGGTAGCCTATGTTCAACTCCGCCCAATAAAAAATTGGAACCTTTCTCAAATCTGAAACTATGAGCTGGAGGTAAAAACCTCCTGTGGCAATGGTATACATTTTTTAAGCTAGAGGATAGACGAAGAGATTCAGTCTCCTCTCCACAAATAGAACACCCCAAATAACCATGTACTACACATCCGGATAATGTCCCATAAGCTGGAAAATCATGAATTGCCCACATCAACATAGCTTTCAGTGTAAACCCTTCTTTTCTAAAAGAGTCAAATGATTGCACACCCTCTTCCCATAACTCATTTAATTCTTCTACCAAAGGAGCCAGGTAGATATCAATGTCATCACTTGGTGCCTTTGGCCCAGGTATCAATAAAGCCATCATCGAAAATTCAGGTCTCATACACTGTGAAGGAGGGAGGTTGAGTGGGGCTAGGATCACTGGCCATACACTCTGATTGGTGCTTAGATTTCCAAATGGATTGAAACCATCTGTTGATATAGCCAAACGAATGTTGCGTTGTTCTCGAGCAAAATCGGGATACTCAAAATTCATCGTCCGCCAGGCAGTAGAATTAATAGGATGACGCATGATATTACCCCCTACTTCTGCCCTAGCATGCTAAGTCATTGCCTCTGCAATCCATGGTACTGTGAAAAATAGCTTTAATCTAGGCCCAACGGGAAAATATTTCAATACTTTTTGAGTCACTTTTGAGCTTGTGCATTCCTTACTAGTAGATTGGACATATATAGGTTCATCGCATACCGGACAACGATCGAGATTTTCATACTCCTTTCGGTATAGTATGCAGTCATACACACAAGCATGAATCGATTTATACTTCATTCCCAAACCTTTCAAACTTTTCTTCATAACAGGATAGCTATTTGGAAGTGTATTCACCTTGGGTAATAAGCCTTTCACCCATTTTAGAATTCCCGTCACGCTATTGCCAGACAAACTGTACTGCATTTTCAAACTGTGCAAACCAACCATGGCATGTAAAGTTGTTTGATATTTCTTACAGCCAGAGTATGACGGTTGGGTCGCCTTAAATTTTAAACATTGGTAGTCATCGTCAAGTTTTATCGTGTTATCTTCACGAGCACTTGAATCTTCTACATCATCAGTAACCTTATTCTCCCCAGCTTCATAAACTCCGTACGCATCATCAACTAAATCCTCTAACATATTATGATCTACGTCGTCCCCTTCTACATCTATTATACTTGTTGAAGGTTGTTGTGAAGGTTGGTCGGGGACAAAAGTAACTTTCAATTCACCGTGAAAACTCCAAAATCGATAACTATCTTGCGTACCCGATCTTAACAAATGTAGTTCAACTGTTTTCCACTCAAACACCTTACCATTCTTACACCTAGCACCACTACACCAAAACGGGCGATTGGTCACGGCCAAAATCCCTGACCAAAACTGTGGGTCGCGGACTTGGGCCGTGACCATTTCGGGCGTGACCATTTTCGTGGGTCGCGGCCCAAGTCCGTGACCAAAAAATGGTCACGGCCAAGAGGGGTCACGGCAGATGGTCCCGGACTTTGGCCGTGACCCATGCCGTGACGGGTCGCGGCCCTCATCCGTGACCCACAACCGTGACAAATTGGTCGCGGCCAAAGTCCGCGACCCACGTCCGTGATAAAAAAAATTAAAAAAAATGGTCACGGCCCTGATCTGTGACCCAGAACCGTGACAAATTGGTCGCGGTCAAAGTCCGCGACCCACGTCCGTGACAAAAAAAAATAAAAAAAATTGGTCGCGGCCCTCATCCGTGACCCACAACCGTGACAAAAAAAATTAAAAAAAATTGGTCGCGGCCCTAGTCCGCGACCCATAATCGTGACAAAAAAATAAAAAAAATGGTCGCGGACTTTGGCCGCGACCATTTTTAAGCGCGACAAAAAAAATAAAAATGGTCATGGACAAAGTCGATGACCATATTTATCTATAATTTAAAAAAAATGTATTTTTTTTATCCAATCCTAAAATTGGGGGTCCTGTGAGTGCACCGTCGGTTGCTGCGAGGTGTTACAAATATTTATTATAGGCAAAACACTAAAAAAAATTCACAAATTGCGAATTGAGAATGTTGTTAATAAACAAATATATATACAAACTTAAAAATATTACACGTCTTAATAATTCACAGACCAAAAAAAAATTGGGCAGAGTTTCCTCTATTTTCTTAACATTCCAAACCCTGTAAATGAAAAACCTGCTTATTATAAAGCCCGCACGGCTATAAAATTCAACAATCAAATTATAAAAGCCCGCACGGCCATAAAACTAAACAATAAAAACCTGCACGACTATAACACATAAAAAACATTATCCTGAATGCCCCCAACATATAAAAAATCTTCATGTTGTAAACCATTGTCTCCTTCATTTGTTCCACGTGCAAAAATCCTACAAATGATAGGATACAAAAAAAAAATATCAGTAACCAAGTAGTAATACAAAAAATTTCATCAACCTGAAAAATTGCATATATGAGTTCAAATTATCAACATATCAATGTTTCTAAGCGAAAGTATAGAAATATGCAAATTACCATCGTATTCTCAAACCAAAAATCCCGCGGCTGCGTGGTCAGTTCCTACGAGTTACATTGGTCCCGTGGGAGGTGTTGGTGCCACCCACCGAGCCGTTCGGGGGTTGTTTCGAATTTTCACCCTCTAACGCCATGTTTTTAAGCCTAAGTCTAAAAATATGCAAATTACCGGCGTAGTCTCATACCGGAATTACCGCGGCTGCGCGGCCAGTTCGTACGAGTTACATTGGTCCCGTGGGAGGTGTTGGTGCCACCCACGGGACCGTTCGGGAGCTGTTTCGAGTTTTCACCCTTTAACGCCATGTTTTGCCTAAGTCTAGAAATATGCAAATTGCCGTCGTATTCTCAAACCGGGAGACCCGCAGCCGCAGGGTCAGTTCATACGAGTTACATTGGTCCCGTGGGAGGTGTTGGTGCCACCCACGGGATCGTTCGGGGGCTGTTTCGGGTTTTCACCCTCTAACGCCATGTTTTTAAGCCTAAGTCTAGAAATATACAAATTACCGTCCTACTCTCAAACCGGAACTCCCGCGGCTGCGCAGTCAGTTCCTACGAGTTATATTGGTCTCGTGGGCGGTGTTGGTACCACCCACGGGGACGTTCGGGGGTTGTTTCGAGTTTTCACCCTCTAACGCAATGTTTTCAAGCGTAAGTCTAAAAATATACAAATTACCGTCGTACTCTCATACCGGGAGTCCCGCGGCTGCGCGATCAGTTCCTAGGAGTTACATTGGTCACGTGGGAGGTGTTGGTGCCACCCACGGGGCCGTTCGGGGGTTGTTTCGAGTTTTCACCCTCTAACGCCATGTTTTGCCTAAGCCTAGAAATATACAAATTACCGTCGTACTCTCAAACTGGAACTCCCGATGCTGCGCGGTTAGTTCCTACGAGTTATATTGGTCTCGTGGGCGGTGTTGGTGCCACCCACGGGGACGTTTGGGGGTTGTTTCGAGTTTTCACCCTCTAACGCAATGTTTTCAAGCGTAAGTCTAGAAATATGCAAATTACCGTCGTACTCTCATACCGGGAGTCCCGCGGCTGCGCGATCAGTTCCTACGAGTTACATTGGTCACGTGGGAGGTGTTGGTGCCACCCACGGGGTCGTTCGGTGGCTGTTTCGAGTTTTCATCCTCTAACGCTAAGTTTTTAAGCCTAAGTCTATTAATATGCAAATTACCGTCGTAATCTCAAACCGGGAGACCCGCAGCTGCGAGGTCAGTTCCTACGAGTTACATTGGTCCCGTGGGAGGTGTTGGTGCCACCCACGGGGCCGTTCGGGGGTTGTTTCGAATTTTACCCTCTAACGCCATGTTTTGCCCAAGTCTATAAATATGCAAATTACCGTCGTATTCTTAAACCGGGACTCCCGCGACTGCGCGGTCAGTTCCTACGAGTTACATTGGTCCCGTGGGAGGTGTTGGTGCCACCCACGGGGCCGTTCGGGGGTTGTTTAGAGTTTTCACCCTCTAACGCCATGTTTTTAAGCCTAAGTCTAGAAATATGCAAATTACCGTCGTACTCTCAAACCGGGAGTCCCGCGGTTGCGTGGTGAGTTCCTACGAGTTACATTGGTCCCGTGGGAGGTGTTGGTGCCACCGACGGGGCCGTTCAGGGGTTGTTTCGAGTTTTCACTCTCTAACGCCAAGTTTTTAAGCCTAAGTCTATAAATATGCAAATTACCGTCGTAAACTCAAATCGGGAGACCCGCTGCTGCGGGGTCAGTTCCTACGAGTTACATTGGTCCCGTGGGAGGTGTTGGTGCCACCCATGGGGCCGTTCGGGGGTTGTTTCGAGTTTTCACTCTCTAATGCCATGTTTTTAAGCCCAAGTCTATAAAAATTCAAATTACCGTTGTACTCTCAAACCGGGAGACCCGCGACTGTAGGGTCAGTTCCTACGAGTTACATTGGTCCTGCAGGAGGTATTGGCGCCACCCAAGAGGCCGTTCGGGGGCTGTTTCGAGTTTTCACCCTCTAACGCCATGCTTTAAAGCCTAAGTCAAGAAATATGCAAATTATCGTCGTATTCTCAAACCGGGTGACCCCCGGCTGTGGGGTCAGTTTCTACGAGTTACATTGGTCCCGTGGAAGGTGTTGGTGCCCCCCACGGGGACGTTCGGGGGTTGTTTCGAGTTTTCACCCTCTAATGCCATGTTTTTAAGCCTAAGTCTAGAAATATGCAAATAACCGTCGTACTCTCAAACCGGGAGTCCCGCGGCTGCGTGGTGAGTTCCTACGAGTTACATTGGTCCCGTGGGAGGTGTTGGTGCCACCGACGGGGCCGTTCGAAGGCTGTTTCGAGTTTTCACCCTCTAACGCCAAGTTTTTAACCCTAAGTCTATAAATATGCAAATTACCATTGTAAACTCAAATCGGGAGACCCGCGGCTGCGGGGTCAGTTCCTACGAGTTACATTGGTCCTGTGGGAGGTGTTGGTGCCACCGATGGGGCCGTTCGGGGGTTGTTTCGAGTTGTCACCCTCTAATGCCATGTTTTTAAACCCAAGTCTATAAATATGCAAATTATCGTTGTACTCTCAAACCGGGAGACCCGCGGCTGTGGGGTCAGTTCCTACGAGTTACATATGTCCTGCGGGAGGTGTTGGCGCCACGCTCGGGGCCGTTCGGTGGCTGTTTCGAGTTTTCACCCTCTAACGCCATGTTTTTAAGCCTAAGTCAAGAAATATACAAATTATCGTCATATTCTCAAACCGGGTGACCCCCGGCTGTGGGGTCAGTTCCTACAAGTTACATTGGTCCCGTGGGAGGTGTTGGTGCCACCCACGGGGATGTTCGGGGGCTGTTTTGAGTTTTCACCCTCTAACGTCATGTTTTTAAGCCTAGGTCTAGAAATATGTAAATTACCGTCGTACTCTCAAACCGGGAGTCCCGCGGCTGCGTGGTGAGTTCCTACGAGTTACATTGGTCCCGTGGGAGGTGTTGGTGCCACCCACGGGGACGTTCAGAGGCTGTTTCGAGTTTTTACCCTCTAACGCAATGTTTTCAAGCCTAAGTCAAGAAATATGCAAATTATCGTCGTATTCTCAAACCGGGTGACCCCCGGCTGTGGGGTCAGTTCCTACGAGTAACATTGGTCCCGTGGGAGGTGTTGGTGCCACCCACGAGGACGTTCGGGGGCTGTTTTGAGTTTTCACCCTCTGACGCCATGTTTTTAAGCCTAAGTCTAGAAATATGCAAATTACCGTCGTACTCTCAAACCGAGAGTCCCGCGGCTGCGTGGTGAGTTCCTACGAGTTACATTGGTCCCGTGGGAGGTGTTGGTGCGACCCACGGGGCCGTTCGGGAGCTGTTTCGGGTTTTCACCCTTTAACGCCATGTTTTTAAGCCTAAGTCAAGAAATATGCAAATTATCGTCGTATTCCCAAACCGGGAGACCCGCGGCTAGGGTTGTTTCGAATTTTCACCCTCTAACGCCATATTTTGCCCAAGTCTATAAATATGCAAATTATTGTCGTATTCTCAAACCGGGACTCCCGCGGCTGCGCGGTCAGTTCCTACAAGTTACATTGGTCCCGTGGGAGGTGTTGGTGCCACCCACGGGGCCGTTCGGGGGTTGTTTCGAGTTTTCACCCTCTAACGCCAAGTTTTTAAGCCTAAGTCTAGAAATATACAAATTACCGTCGTACTCTCAAACCGGGAGTCCCGCGGCTGCGTGGTGAGTTCCTACGAGTTACATTGGTCCTGTGTGAGGTGTTGGTGCCACCGACGGGGCCGTTCGGGGGCTGTTTCGAGTTTTCACCCTCTAACGCCAAGTTTTTAAGCCTAAGTCTATAAATATGCAAATTACCGTCATAAACTCAAATCGGGAGACCCGCGGCTGCGGGGTCCGTTCCTACGAGTTACATTGGTCCCGTGGGAGGTGTTGGTGCCACTGATGGGGCCGTTCGAGGGTTGTTTCTAGTTTTCACCCTCTAATGCCATGTTTTTAAGCCCAAGTTTATAAATACGCAAATTACCGTTGTACTCTCAAACCGGGAGACCCGCGACTGTGGGGTCAGTTCCTACGAGTTACATTGGTCCTGCAGGAGGTGTTGGCGCCACCCACGGGGCCGTTCGGGGGCTGTTTCGAGTTTTCACCCTCTAACGCCATGTTTTTAAGCCTAAGTCAAAAAATATGCAAATTATCGTCGTATTCTCAAACCGGGTGACCCGTGACTGTGGGGTCAGTTCCTACGAGTTACATTGGTCCTGCAGGAGGTGTTGGCGCCACCCACGGGGCCGTTCGGGGGCTGTTTCGAGTTTTCACCCTCTAACGCCATGTTTTTAAGCCTAAGTCAAGAAATATGCAAATTATCGTCGTATTCTCAAACCGGGTGACCCCCGGCTGTGGGGTCAGTTCCTACGAGTTACATTGGTCCCGTGGGAGGTGTTGGTGCCACCCACGAGGACGTTCGGGGGCTGTTTCGAGTTTTCACCCTCTAACGCCATGTTTTTAAGCCTACGTCTCGAAATATGCAAATTACCATCGTACTCTCAAACCGGGAGTCCCGCGCCTGCGTGGTGAGTTCCTACGAGTTTTATTGGTCCCGTGGGAGGTGTTGGTGCCACCCACGGGGACGTTCGGGGGCTGTTTCGAGTTTTCACCCTCTAACGCAATGTTTTCAAGCCTAAGTCAAGAAATATGAAAATTATCGTCGTATTCTCAAACCGGGTGACCCCCGGCTATGGGGTCAGTTTCTACGAGTTACATTGGTCCCGTGGGAGGTGTTGGTGCCACCCACGGGGACGTTCGGGGGTTGTTTCGAGTTTTCACCCTCTAACGCCATGTTTTGCCTAAGCCTAGAAATATGCAAATTACCGTCGTATTCTCAAATCGGAACTCCCGCAGCTGCGCGGTCAGTTCCTACGAGTTACATTGGTCCCGTGGGAGGTGTTGGTGCCACCCACGGGGACATTCGGGGGCTGTTTCGGGTTTTCACCCTCTAACGCAATGTTTTCAAGCCTAAGTCTAGAAATATGCAAATTACCGTCGTACTCTGATACCGGGAGTCCCGCGGCTGCGCGATCAGTTCCTACGAGTTACATTGGTCCCGTGGGAGGTGTTGGTGCCACCCACGGGGCCGTTCGGGGGATGTTTCGAGTTTTCACCCTCTAACGCCATATTTTGAAGCCTAAGTCTAGAAATATGCAAATTATCGTCGTACTCTCATACCGGGAGTACCGCGGATGCGCGGCCAGTTCCTACGAGTTACATTGGTCCCGTGGGAGGTGTTGGTGCCACCCACGGGGCCGTTCGGGGGTTGTTTCGAGTTTTCACCCTCTAACGCCATGATTTGCCTAAGCCTAGAAATATGCAAATTTCCATCGTATTCTGAAATTGGGACTCCCGCGGCTGCGCGGTCAGTTCTTACGAGTTACATTGGTCCCGTGGGAGGTGTTGGTGCCACCCACGGTGCCGTTCGGGCGCTGTTTCGAGTTTTCACCCTCTAACGCCATGTTTTTAAGCCTAAGTCAAGAAATATACAAATTATCTTCGTATTCCAAAACAGGGAGACCCGCGGCTGTGGGGTCTATTCCTACAAGTTACATTGGTCCCGTGGGAGGTGTTGGTGCCACCCACTGGGCCGTTCGGGGGTTGTTTCGAATTTTCACCCTCTGACGCCATGTTTTAAGCCCAAGTCTAAAAATATGCAAATTACCGTCGTAGTCTCATACCGGGAGTCCCGCGGCTACGCGGTCAGTTCCTACGAGTTACATTTGTCTCGTGGGAGGTGTTGGTGCCACCCACGGGACCGTTCGGGAGCTGTTTCGAGTTTTCACCCACTAACGCCATGTTTTGCCTAAGTTTAGAAATATGCAAATTACCGTCGTATTTCTCAAACCAGGAGACCTGCGGCAGCAGGGTCAGTTCCTACGAGTTACATTGGTCCCGTGGGAGGTGTTAGTGCCACCCACGGGATCGTTCGGTGGCTGTTTCGGGTTTTCACCCTCTAACGCCATGTTTTTAAGCCTAAGTCTAGAAATATACAAATTACCGTCGTACTCTCAAACCGGAACTCCCGCGGCTGCGCGGTCAGTTCCTACGAGTTATATTGGTCCCGTGGGTGGTGTTGGTGCCACCCACGGGGACGTTCGGTTTTTTTTTTTGAGTTTTCACCCTCTAACGCAATGTTTTCAAGCCTAAGTCTAGAAATATACAAATTACCGTCGTATTCTCATACCGGGAGTCCCGCGGCTGCGTGGTCAGATCCCACGAGTTACATTGGTCTCGTGGGAGGTGTTGGTGCCACCCACGGGGCCGTTCGGGGGTTGTTTTGAGTTTTCACCCTCTAACGCCATGTTTTGCCTAAGCCTAGAAATATGCAAATTACCGTCGTATTCTCAAAACCGGAACTCCTGCGGCTGCGCGGTCAGTTCCTACGAGTTACACTGGTCCCGTGGGAGGTGTTGGTGCCACCCACGGGGCCGTTCAGGAGCTGTTTCGAGTTTTCACCTTCAAACGCAATGTTTTCAAGCCTAAGTCTAGGAAATATGCAAATTACCGTCGTACTCTCATACCGGGAGTCCCGCGGCTGCGCGATCAGTTCCTACGAGTTACATTGGTCTCGTGGGAGGTCTTGGTGCCACCCACGGGGACGTTCGGGGGCTGTTTGAATTTTCACCCTCTAACGCCATGTTTTGAAGCCTAAGCCTAGAAATATGCAAATTACCGTCATAATCTCAAACCGGGAGACCCGCGGCTGCGCGGTCAGTTCCTACGAGTTACATTGGTCCCGTGGGAGGTGTTGGTGCCACCCACGGGGACGTTCGGGGGTTGTTTCGAATTTTCACCCTCTAACGCCATGTTTTGCCCAAGTCTATAAATATGCAAATTACCGTCGTATTCTCAAATCGGGACTCCCGCGACTGCGCGATCAGTTCCTACGAGTTACATTAGTCCCGTGGGAGGTGTTGGTGCCACCCACGAGGCCGTTCGGGGGTTGTTTCGAGTTTTCACCCTCTAACGCCAAGTTTTTAAGCCTAAGTCTATAAATATGCAAATTACCGTCGTAATCTCAAACCGGGAGACCCGCGGCTGCGTGGTGAGTTCCTACGAGTTACATTGGTCCCGTGGGAGGTGTTGGTGCCACCCACGGGGCCGTTCGGGGGTTGTTTCTAATTTTCACCCTCTAACGCCAAGTTTTTAAGCCTAAGTCTAGAAATATGCAAATTACCGTCGTACTCTCAAACCGGGAGACCCGCGGTTGTGGGGTCAGTTCCTATGAGTTACATATGTCCTGCGGGAGGTGTTGGCGCCACGCACGGGGCCGTTCGGGGGCTGTTTCGAGTTTTCACCCTCTAACGCCAAGTTTTTAAGCCTAAGTCTATAAATATTCAAATTACCGTCGTAAACTCAAATCGGGAGACCCGCGGCTGCGGGGTCAGTTCCTACGAGTTACATTGGTCCCGTGGGAGGTGTTGGTGCCACCCATGGGGCCGTTCGGGGGTTGTTTCGAATTTTCACCCTCTAATGCCATGTTTTTAAGCCCAAGACTATAAATATGCAAATTACCGTTGTACTCTCAAATCGGGAGACCCGTGGCTGTGGGGTCAGTTCCTACGAGTTACATTAGTCCTGCGAGAGGTGTTGGCGCCACGCACGGGACCGTTCGGGGGCTGTTTCGAGTTTTCACCCTCTAACGCCATGTTTTTAAGCCTAAGTCTATAAATATGCAAATTACCGTCGTAATCTCAAACCGGGAGACCCGCGGCTGCGCGATCAGTTTCCTACGAGTTACATTGGTCCCGTGGGAGGTGTTGGTGCCACCGACGGGGACGTTCGGGGGCTGTTTCGAGTTTTCACCCTCTAACGCCATGTTTTTAAGCCTAAGTCTAGAAATATGAAAATTACCATCGTACTCTCAAACCGGGAGTCCCGCAGCTGCATGGTGAGTTCTTACGAGTTACATTGGTCCCGTAGGAGGTGTTGGTGCCACCCACGGGGACGTTCGGGGGCTGTTTCGAGTTTTCACCCTCTAACGCAATGTTTTCAAGCCTAAGTCTAGAAATATACAAATTACCGTCGTACTCTCATACCGGGAGTCCCGCGACTACGCGATCAGTTCCTACGAGTTACATTGGTCACGTGGGTGGTGTTGGTGCCACCCACGGGGCCGTTCGGGGGTTGTTTCGAGTTTTCACCCTCTAACGCCATGTTTTGCCTAAGCCTAGAAATATGACAATTACCGTCATATTCTCAAACCGGAACTCCCACGGCTGCGCGGTCAGTTCCTACGAGTTACATTGGTCCCGTGGGAGGTGTTGGTGCCACCCACGGGACCGTTCTGGAGCAGTTTCGAGTTTTCACCCTCTAACGCCATGTTTTTAAGCCTAAGTCAAGAAATATGCAAATTATCGTCGTATTCCCAAATCGGGAGATCCGCGGCTGTGGGGTCTGTTCCAACAAGTTACATTGGTCCCGTGGGAGGTGTTGGTGCCACCCACGGGGCCGTTCGGAGGCTGTTTCGAGTTTTCACCCTCTAACGCTAATTTTTTAAGCTTAAGTCTATAAATATGCAAATTACCGTCGTAATCTCAAACCGGGAGACCCGCGGCTGCGCGGTCAGTTCTTATGAGTTACATTGGTCCCGTGGGAGGTGTTGGTGCCACCCACGGGGCCGTTCGGGGGTTGTTTCGAATTTTCACCCTCTAACGCCATGTTTTGCCCAAGTCTATAAATATGCAAATTACGGTCGTATTCTCAAACCGGGACTCCCGCGGCTGCGCGATCAGTTCCTACGAGTTACATTTGTCCCGTGGGAGGTGTTGGTGCCACCCACGGGGCCGTTCGGGGGTTGTTTCGAGTTTTCACCCTCTAATGCCATGTTTTTAAGCCTAAGTCTAGATATATACAAATTACCGCCGTACTCTCAAACCGGGAGTCCCGCGGCTGCGTGGTGAGTTCCTACGAGTTACATTGGTCCCGTGGGAGGTGTTGGTGCCACCGACGGGGCCGTTCGGGGGTTATTTCGAGTTTTCACCCTCTAACGCCAAGTTTTTAAGCCTAAGTCTATAAATATGCAAATTACCGTCGTAAACTCAAATCGGGAGACCCGCGGCTGCGGGGTCAGTTCCTACGAGTTACATTGGTCCCGTGGGAGGTGTTGGTGCCACCCATGGGGCCGTTCGGGGGTTGTTTCGAGTTTTCACTCTCTAATGCAATGTTGTTAAGCCCAAGTCTATAAATATTCAAATTACCATTGTACTCTCAAACCGGGAGACCCGCAACTGTGGGGTCAGTTCCTACGAGTTACATTGGTCCTACAGGAGGTGTTGGCGCCACCCACGGGGCCGTTCGGGGGCTGTTTCGAGTTTTCACCCTCTAACGCCATGCTTTTAAGCCTAAGTCAAGAAATATGCAAATTATCGTCGTATTCTCAAACCGGGTGACCCCCACCTATGGGGTCAGTTCCTACGAGTTACATTGGTCCCGTGGGAGGTGTTGGTGCCACCCACGGGGACGTTCGGGGGCTGTTTCGAGTTTTCACCCTCTAACGCCATGTTTTTAAGCCTAAGTCTAGAAATACGCAAATTACCGTCGTACTCTCAAACCGGGAGTCCCGCGGCTGCGTGGTGAGTTCCTACGAGTTACATTGGTCCCGTGGGAGGTGTTGGTGCCACCCACGGGGACGTTCGGGGGCTGTTTCGAGTTTTCACCTTCAAACGCAATGTTTTCAAGCCTAAGTCTAGGAAATATGCAAATTACCGTCGTACTCTCATACCGGGAGTCCCGCGGCTGCGCGATCAGTTCCTACGAGTTACATTGGTCTCGTGGGAGGTGTTGGTGCCACCCACGGGGACGTTCGGGGGCTGTTTGAATTTTCACCCTCTAACGCCATGTTTTGAAGCCTAAGCCTAGAAATATGCAAATTACCGTCGTACTCTCATATCGGGAGTCCCGCGGCTGCGCGGTCAGTTCCTACGAGTTACATTGGTCCCGTGGGAGGTGTTGGTGCCACCCACGGGGCCGTTCGGGAGATGTTTCGAGTTTTCACCCTCTAACGCCATGTTTTTAAGCCTAAGTCTAGAAATATGCAAATTACCGTCGTACTCTCATACCGGGAGTCCCGCGGCTGCGCGATCAGTTCCTACGAGTTACAATGGTCCTGTAGGAGGTGTTGGTGCCACCCACGGGGCCGTTCGGGGGCTGTTTCGAGTTTTCACCCTCTAACGCCATGTTTTGAAGCCTAAGTCTAGAAATATGCAAATTACCGTCGTACTCTGATACCGAGAGTCCCGCGGCTGCGCGGTCAGTTCCTACGAGTTACATTGGTCCCGTGGGAGGTGTTGGTGCCACTCACGGGGCCGTTCGGGGGTTGTTTCGAGTTTTTACCCTCTAACGCCATGTTTTGCCTAAGCCTAAAAATATGCAAATTATCGTCGTATTCTGAAATCGGGACTCCCGCGGCTGCGCGGTCAGTTCCTACGAGTTACATTGGTCCCGTGGGAGGTGTTGGTGCCACCCTCGGCGTCGTTCGGGGGCTGTTTCGAGTTTTCACCCTCTAACGCAATGTTTTCAAGCCTAAGTCTAGAAATATGTAAATTACCGTCGTACTCTCAAACCGGGAGTCCCGCGGCTGCGTGGTGAGTTCCTACGAGTTACATTGGTCCCGTGGGAGGTGTTGGTGCCACCCACGGGGCCGTTCGGGGGCTGTTTCGAGTTTTCACCCTCTAACGCCATGTTTTGAAGCCTAAGTCTAGAAATATGCAAATTACCATCGTACTCTCATACAGGGAGTCCCGCGGCTGCGCGGTCAATTCCTACGAGTTACATGGGTCCCGTGGGAGGTGTTGGTGCCACCGACGGGGCCGTTCGGGCGCTGTTTCGAGTTTTCACCCTCTAACGCCATGTTTTTTAGCCTAAGTCAAGAAATATGCAAATTATCGTCGTATTCCCAAACCGGGAGACCCGCGTCTGTGGGGTCTGTTCCTACAAGTTACATTGGTCCTGTGGGAGGTGTTGGTGCCACCCACCGGGCCGTTCGGGGGTTGTTTCGAATTTTCACCCTCTAACGCCATGTTTTTAAGCCCAAGTCTAAATATATGCAAATTACCATCGTAGTCTCATACCGGGAGTCTCGCGGCTGCGCGGTCAGTTCCTACGAGTTACATTGGTCCCGTGGGAGGTGTTGGTGCCACCCACGGGACCGTTCGGGAGCTATTTCGAGTTTTCACCCTCTAACGCCATGTTTTGCCTAAGTCTAGAAATATGCAAATTACCGTCGTATTCTCAAACCGGGAGACCTGCGGCCGCAGGGTCAGTTACTACAAGTAACATTGGTCCCGTGGGAGGTGTTGGTGCCACCGACGGGATCGTTCGGGGGCTTTTTCGGGTTTTCACCCTCTAACGCCATGTTTTTAAACCTAAGTTTAGATATATACAAATTACCGTCGTACTCTCAAACCGGAACTCCCGCGGTTGCGCGGTCAATTCCTACGAGTGATATTGGTCCCGTGGGCGGTGTTGGTGCCACCCACGAGGACGTTCGGGGGTTGTTTCGAGTTTTCACCCTCTAACGCAATGTTTTCAAGAATAAGTCTAGAAATATGCAAATTACCGTCGTACTCTCATACCGGGAGTCCCGCGGCTGCGCGATCAGTTCCTACGAGTTACATTGGTCCCGTGGGAGGTGTTGGTGCCACCCACGGGGCCGTTCGGGGGTTGTTTCGAGTTTTCACCCTCTAACGCCATGTTTTGCCTAAGCCTAAAAATATGCAAATTATCGTCGTATTCTGAAATCGGGACTCCCGCGGCTGCGCGGTCAGTTCCTACGAGTTACATTGGTCCCGTGGGAGGTGTTGGTGCCACCCACGGGGTCGTTCGGGGGCTGTTTCGAGTTTTCACCCTCTAACGCAATGTTTTCAAGCCTAAGTCTAGATATATGCAAATTACCATCGTATTCCCATACCGGGAGTCTCGCGGCTGCGCGATCTGTTCCTACGAGTTACATTGGTCCCGTGGGAGGTGTTGGTGCCACCCACGGGGCCGTTCGGGGGCTGTTTCGAGTTTTCACCCTCTAACGCCATGTTTTGAAGCCTAAGTCTAGAAATATGCAAATTACCATCGTACTCTCATACAGGGAGTCCCGCGGCTGCGCGATCAATTCCTACGAGTTACATGGGTCCCGTGGGAGGTGTTGGTGCCACCGACGGGGCCGTTCGGGCGCTGTTTCGAGTTTTCACCCTCTAACGCCATGTTTTTTAGCCTAAGTCAAGAAATATGCAAATTATCGTTGTATTCCCAAACCGGGAGACCCGCGTCTGTGGGGTCTGTTCCTACAAGTTACATTGGTCCTGTGGGAGGTGTTGGTGCCACCCACCGATCCGTTCGGGGGTTGTTTCGAATTTTCACCCTCTAACGCCATGTTTTTAAGCCCAAGTCTAAATATATGCAAATTACCGTCGTAGTCTCATACCGGGAGTCTCGCGGCTGCGCGGTCAGTTCCTACGAGTTACATTGGTCCCGTGGGAGGTGTTGGTGCCACCCACGGGACCGTTCGGGAGCTATTTCGAGTTTTCACCCTCTAACGCCATGTTTTGCCTAAGTCTAGAAATATGCAAATTACCGTCGTATTCTCAAACCGGGAGACCTGCGGCCGCAGGGTCAGTTCCTACAAGTTACATTGGTCCCGTGGGAGGTGTTGGTGCCACCCACGGGATCGTTCGGGGGATTTTTCGGGTTTTCACCCTCTAACGCCATGTTTTTAAACCTAAGTCTAGATATATACAAATTACCGTTGTACTCTCAAACCGGAACTCCCGCGGCTGCGCGGTCAGTTCCTACGAGTGATATTGGTCCCGTGGGCGGTGTTGGTGCCACCCACGAGGACGTTCGGGGGTTGTTTCGAGTTTTCACCCTCTAACGCAATGTTTTCAAGAATAAGTCTAGAAATATGCAAATTACCGTCGTACTCTCATACCGGGAGTCCCGCGGATGCGCGATCAGTTCCTACGAGTTACATTGGTCCCGTGGGAGGTGTTGGTGCCACCCACGGGGCCGTTCGGGGGTTGTTTCGAGTTTTCACCCTCTAACGCCATGTTTTGCCTAAGCCTAGAAATATACAAATTACCGTCGTATTCTCAAACCGAAACTCCCGCGGCTGCGCGGTCAGTTCCTACGAGT
This sequence comes from Sambucus nigra, assembly GCA_949130495.1. Taxonomy (NCBI): domain Eukaryota; kingdom Viridiplantae; phylum Streptophyta; class Magnoliopsida; order Dipsacales; family Adoxaceae; genus Sambucus; species Sambucus nigra. Next base: position 96,188,007 of record OX422214.1, read on the forward strand.
TACATTGGTCCCGTGGGAGGTGTTGGTGCCACCCACGGTGCCGTTCGGGAGCTGTTTCGAATTTTCACCCTCTAACGCCATGTTTTTAAGCCGAAGTCAAGAAATATGCAAATTATCTTCGTATTCCCAAACCGGGAGACCCGCGGCTGTGGGGTCTGTTCCTACAAGTTACATTGGTCCCGTGGGAGGTGTTGGTGCCACCCACGGGGCCGTTCGGAGGCTGTTTCGAGTTTTCACCCTCTAACGCCATGTTTTTAAGCCGAAGTCAAGAAATATGCAAATTATCTTCGTATTCCCAAACCGGGAGACCCGCGGCTGTGGGGTCTGTTCCTACAAGTTACATTGGTCCCGTGGGAGGTGTTGGTGCCACCCACGGGGCCGTTCGGAGGCTGTTTCGAGTTTTCACCCTCTAACGCCAAGTTTTTAAGCCTAAATCTATAAATATGCAAATTACCGTCGTAATCTCAAACCGGGAGACCCGCGGCTGCGTGGTCAGTTCCTACGAGTTACATTGGTCCCGTGGGAGGTGTTGGTGCCACTCACGGGGCCGTTCGGGGGTTGTTTCGAATTTTCACCCTCTAACGCCATGTTTTGCCTAAGTCTATAAATATGCAAATTACCATCGTATTCTCAAACCGGGACTCCCGCTGCTGCGCGGTCAGTTCCTACGAGTTACATTGGTCCCGTGGGAGGTGTTGGTGCCACCCACTGGGCCGTTCGAGGGTTGTTTCGAGTTTTCACCCTCTAACGCCATGTTTTTAAGCCTAAGTCTAGAAATATGCAAATTACCGCCGTACTCTCAAACCGGGAGTCCCGCGGCTGCGTGGTGAGTTCCTACGAGTTACATTGGTCCTGTGGGAGGTATTGGTGCCACCGACGGGGCCGTTCGGGGGCTGTTTCGAGTTTTCACCCTCTAACGCCAAGTTTTTAAGCCTAAGTCTATAAATATGCAAATTACCGTCGTAGTCTCAAACCGGGAGTCCCGCGGCTGTGGGGTCAGTTCCTACGAGTTACATTGGTCTCGTGGGAGGTGTTGGTGCCACCCTCGGGGCCGTTCAAGGGCTGTTTTGGGTTTTCAACCTCTAACACCATGTTTTTAAGCCTAGGTCTAGAAGTATGCAAATTATCATCGTATTCTCAAACCGGGAGTCCCGTGGCTGAGCGATCAGTTCCTACGAGTTACATTGGTCCCGTGTGAGGTGTTGGTGCCACTCACGGGACCGTTTGTTTCGAGGTTTTTCCCTCTAATGCCATTTTTTAAGCCGAATTCTTAATATTTTCAAATTTTCCTCGTACTCTCAAATCGGGGGTCCCATGATCGCGCGGTCAGTTCCTACGAGTTACATTGGTCCCGTGCAAGGTGTTAGTTCCTCTCATGGGGACATTCGGGAGCTATTTTAGGGTTTGGCTATCTAACGCCATTTTTAAGCCTAATTCCTTATATATGTATATTATTGTCGTATTCTCAAACCGGGGGTCCCGTGATCACGCGGTCTATTCCTACGAGTTTCATTGGTCTCGTGTGAGGTGTTGGTGCCACCCACGGGGCTCTTTGGGGGCTATTTTGGGTTTAGGCCATCTAACGCCATGTTTTTAAGACTAATTCCTTATATTTTCAAATCATCCTCGTATTCTCAAACCGGCAGTCCATTTATCGCGCGGTCAGTTCCTACGAGTTACATTGGTCCCGTGGGAGGTGTTGGTGCCTCTCACGGGGCCATTCGGGGGTTGTTTCGGATTTTCGCCATCTAACGCCTTGTTTTTATGCTTAACTCCTCATATTTTAAAATTATCGTCGTATTCTCAAACCGAGAGTCTCGAGATCGCACAGTCTGTTCCTACGTGTTACATTGGTCCCGTGAGAGGTGTTGGTGCCTCTCACGGGTCCGTACAAGGGTTGTTTCGTATTTTTTCTATCTAACGCCTTGTTTTTAATCGTAAGTCCTAATATTTTTAAATTATAGTCGTATTATCAAACCGGGAGTCCCATGATCGCGGGGTCAGTTCCTACGTATTACATTGGTCCCGTGAGAGGTGTTGGTGCCATATTTTTAAGTTTAAGTCTAGACATTAGCAAGTTATCATCGTATCCCGTACTCCTTCTAATTATCCCATACTCCTTCTAACATATTATCCAACAACAAGTCAACAACCAATAATTATCCAACAACCAAACCAAACAAAACCAATAATTATCCCGTACTCCTTCTATCATCTAATAGATTTAATAGATAATGCATATCAATTATATAACTAATTTAGTTAAAGTACAGAGTACCTGGTGTGTAATGAAGAACTGGTATGTAATGAAGAAATGGTATCCAATTGGTTAGATCTGCAATACGTAAACAATGTGTTATGAAGAACGGGACTCAAATGGACCGACACCCGTATTAGTGCCATTAGTATTGACTTTAACAGCCCCTGCACTTGGAAAACACCAAGAAATTAGTCGTTGCTCAATTCCCCCGAGTGTAGGTACACTTACTTAACTAAATATATAATCAAACAACTCAAACCAAATTAACTAAATGTACAATCATATAGGGGTATATAATACACCATAAATTGACACCAATGCGCATTGTTACTCACTATAAAACTCGTGATACACCAATTCAACATCTTCTACGAAATAGCTGCACAAATCTGAAAATAAAGAATTCGAATCAATATAGTGTGAAGGAATCTAATTTACCCCGCAAACAACTGCATAGCACACAGACAATAAAGAAAAAATTGATTCACACAGACAATAAAGAAAAAATTGATTCACACAACAAAATAAAGCCCGTGAAATAAGACTTATGTTATGCCAAATAAAATGCCATGTAAGAGACCCACGCATATCATGGTTGTTCTCACAACACACTGATGTAAAGGGTTATATAAAACAAACAGTAAAACCTAGATGATTAATGAAGTGAGACATAAAATTTCTCTATCAAAAGTGATACAAAAGAGGAATAATGAAGTCCGCATAAAATTTATTAAACAGAATTGGAACATACCTTTGCAAGGATAAAGTCCAAGATCTTAGTTTTTTTTATCTTAATCACTATGTAATAGAGACAACACTAGTAAGAAAACAACTGAGGAATAATGAAATAAACAAATACTTGTGAAAGAACATAGGAATATAATACCTTTGAAAGAAAGCATAACTTTCCACACCAGCAATCTTGTTAATTCCTCAATGAAATATTCCCTATACAATAGGATAATTTTCAATAAGCCTAACAATAGTAAACAACATACCAATAAATGGATTATATATTATTTTCCCATAAATCAACAACTTCTGCTTCGAGCACCTGCTGCGTGAGAAGGAGGAGGAGTTTTTGCCGAAACCCTAACGACCCTCATTTTTAATATTTAATATTTTTTTTATCTCTTATATCTTGTCAACACAACTAAAATTAGATTATACTTAATGGATCAAAATGCGTACCTACCTTGTCATATAAGGAATATAAGGACTTACAGTACACTATTTTGAAAATTTGATAAAAAGATAGAAAAATCATTAACAAAAAGCAATCAATCTGAATGCCGACAAACATGTAAACATGATTTTATAAAAAAATGTAATAAAACCGACAACATGAACATTACATTAGATTTATGCAGTGAGTCCATAATAGTTTATCTTAACTTAATTTCCTTCCATATCCTACATTCCTTATGTATATTGCCTAATTAAAAGGTATGTCTCGAGTAAGCATCAAGGTTGTGCAAATGAGATTTCCCAATGTGACTAAGAAATGGGTTATGTAAATTTGATAATGTTGAAATCAATGTTTTCCCTTTTTTCTATACACATCATGAGATGGTTGTGTTAATGGAAAATCAGACTATAATAAAAAAAATGTTTGAAATAAAAAACATCAGCAAGCAACCATGAACTAACCTTGGACTTCGATGTAAACAAAAAACCTCCGACCAATAACCAAATCCCCTGCCCCGGAGCTAAAACTTGGACCTCGATGGAAACCCCACCTTACCCGGGGTTTAGCTGACGCTCAAGCTCCAAATCCAAAACCGAGCGAGAGAGAGAGGGAAAATAAAGAATGAGTTTTGATTTTTCGGTGTTAAAACGGGGTTAGAGGTGGTCGGGTTAAGGGGTCGAGAAGGAGGATGGATCGGGTTGGAGTTTTGAGTTTGTGGTTATGGAGGATAATCGATGTTGGGGATGCCGCCATGGAGACGGAGGGAGGAGGCGAGCGAGCGAGAGAGAGGGGGAGAGATGAATCAGCGTATGGGGAGGGTTTCGTTGGGGGAAATGAACGAAACAAAGCAACGGATGGGAGAAAATAGACAGCGCGCCTTTTTTTTTCATATTGAACCTGGTCACGGCTCTCAGCCGTGACCCACCAACAAAACCATTTAATGAAATCATACTCGCCCATTAATTTGCATATGGTCACGGTCCATAGCCGAGACCCCTACCAAGAAATGGTCACGGCCCTCAGCCGTGACCCTTAGTGTGTGTGTTTTCTACTTCGTCATGCCTATGGTCACGGCCCAAGTCCGTGACCTATCCGTGACCAAGCTTGGAGAGAATTTTGGAGCGGATTAGGCGCCAAAATGGTCACGCCCTGGTCACAGACTTGGGCCGTGACCCACAGTGGTCAGGAATTTGGTCCGTGACCACTTGCAAAGCATCCGTGACTCAGTGTGTTAATGAATATGGTCACGCCAAATATTGAGTTGGTCACGGCCTGAGTCCGCGACCAGCTGGTCACGGACTTGGGCCGTGACCCACTGGGCGTGACCATTCGCAGGATTTGGTGTAGTGCACACGAACACAGAAACTCTTCATCATTACGACATCGCTTTGCATATTTCACAAATTCGTTAGCACCTCTGCGAAGCACATCCCCCATTCTATTAGTCTCACCCATCCACTCTTTGTATTTCGGATATCCCATCACAACTACCACAACTAAACACCTATTAAAGGTAAACAACACTTAGATTTATAGTATGTTTTATTTAATTATCCCATCATTTAATTATCCTATTAAAGGGTAAGTGGTCCTATCCCATTCAAGACTGCATTTTTCTGTAATATACTTAACAGCTCATGCAAATTGTTACGATTTGAAAAAAATTCGACAGCATATCCCCTTAGTTCTCCAAGTACACGACGTAGATTGGCAGGTGTGAGTGTTATTTCAATTGGTCAATTGAAATAACAGTCACACTTGTCAATCTAGTATGTACCCAGAGAACATTAAGATACGACTCCAGAACTTCCTCCAAAAGTAACAACTTTAAGCCAATAAGAATATTATACAGAAATTATACACTCTCAAACTGTCCAAACGGGACAATTCGAGAGATCTCATTACAGGGGTAATGACTCTCGAACGGGTCTAAGGGCTATTGAATGCGTACGCATAAGAACTAGAATGCTAGTATCTATGCGCACTATATTTAATTTCAAGTATGTTTCATATAATGGGTTAATTCAAATACAAAAATAAATTCATGGGTTAAGTTCTAAAATAATCAACCTAAAGTTGTGGTTCATAAAGTATTATCACAAATATAAACTAAGAGTGATAAAATAACTTTGAGGCATATAAATTAATTGTGACAAAGTAAGATTATGCACTAGAACCTAAAATTTTAAAAAAATGTTTTTATTTAAACCCCACTTTTCTTTCTATAACTCCTATTTTATTAAACTTTAAATATAATTAAGGGTGTATAGAAAGAAAAGTTAAATAGGAATAAAAACAACATTTTTAAAATATGAAGGGCTCACCAATTTGATCAAATTTTTCAACAACATAGACTAATTGATCTTTATTATAAGACAATTACTACAAATTTACGTGCATCGTCCGAATTCAAAAAGTAATTTAATGACTAAAGTAATACTTTTTTTAACTTTAGTTATTCACCACAAATCTTAAAAAATATTTTATTTTTCATGCTTTTTTAACTTCGGATGCTTTTAGCAACTTCGGATGACAATTACTACAAATTTACATTTTTGGATATTATTTTTGGATATTATTTACATTTACATTTACATTTTTGGATATTATTTTTGGAAATTTATAGAAAATTACTTATTTATTTATATTTTTAACCCCCTACCCCTACCCCCACCCTGCCCCCACCCTACCCCCACCTTGACTCACCCCCTACCCCCACCCCTTACCCCCACCCTGCCCCACCCCCCACACACGCACACACACACGCACATATATACACACATACACACATATATATACACACAAACATATATATAAATGGAAGAGAGAGAGAGAGAGAGAGAATTAAACCTGAAAGTAGAGAGAGAGAGAGCAGCGTCGAGAGAGAGAGAGAGGGAGGGAATGACGCGGGAGGGAAAAAAGAAGGGGGAAAGGGTTTTTGCTGTAAACATTATCACGGTCGTGTCAAGGTCATTGACCGTGACAATTATTTAAAGAATTGTCACGGTCATTAACTGTGACAAGTCCGTGACAAGTAAATTTGTCACGGGCTTGTCACGGTTAATGACCGTGACAATTTCTTGTCACGGTCGTATCAAGGTCAATGACCGTGACACAAAACGCGTGTTTTTTGTCACGGTCAATGACCTTGACAAGGCTGGCCGGCTGAAAGGTGACAATTTGCCCATTTTGGTGTAGTGTTAATTATTTAGGGTGTTTAAATTGGAAAAAAATTATTTTGCGATAGTGATGCTAAGAATGAACCAATTGTTCACCTGGATTTAATTTAATAAAGGACTAATCACTCGAAATTTAATTAGGCGGGGTGTCACAATATGGCACCAGAATATGCAATGAGAGGTTACTTGACTAACAAAGCAAATGTTTACAGCAATGTAGTTGTTGCATTAGAGATTGTTAGTGGAAAAAACAACACAAACTACAGGCTAAAAGAGGAGTTCGTGTATCTTCTAGATTGGGTAAGCCATGCCTTCATTTAGTTTTTCCCTGTGTAGAAAATATTTATGGCTTGTGTTTTCAAATATCTTTGCTCATTACTCTATTCAAGATCTAGTTATTTGAAAGTCAAATTTTTTAATATATCACCACTTTTAATATAATCAATGGTTAAGATCAAAACCTATTTATCTAATTAAGGGCTTTTGTAAATTTATATGAGATGTCCTAAGAAGGTTATGCAATTTTTAATTTATGACCTTTGATTATGGGAGTAAATTCTACTTCAAAAATCATGGAACAGTCTACGCCTTAAAGTTATTAGGGAAAGTGAATGAACTTGAAAACATAGAAATCTCACAAGTTCCTTAATGTGTCAAATGAATTTTGTTTCCATCTAAATGGTATCTTGCACATTGTGAACTACTTTTACACTTTTCCTGTTTATTAATAAATTTATTTTTCTTACAGGACACGAGACTTCCTGTTTGAGAATATGATGATAATTTAAATAAATCTAGATTAGGCTTAAAAACATGCCATTAGAGGGTGAAAACTTAAATTATCCCTCAAACGCTCCTGTAAGAGGCACTAACACCTTGAACGAGATCGATGTAACTCGAAGGAATTGACCATGTAGTCACGGGTCTCCCGATTTGAGAATATGACGATAATTTGAAAGTATCTAGCTTAGGCTTAAAATAAGCCATTAAAGGGTAAAATCCCAAACCAGCCCCCAAACGGCCCTGTAAGAGACACTAACACTTCGCACGGGACCAATATAACCCGTAGAAACTGACCGTGTAGTCACAGGTCTCCCGATTTGAGAATATGACGATAATTTGAAAATATTGAGCTTAGGCTTAAAAACATGCCGTTAAAGGGTGAAAACCCAAACCAGCCCCCAAATGACCCCGTAAGAGGCACGGACACCTCATACGAAACCCATGTAACTTGTAGGAACTGACCACGTAGTCACGGGTCCTCCCAATTTGAGAATATGATGATAATTTGAAAGTATATAGTTTAGGCTTAAAAATAAGCCGTTAAAGGGTGAAAACCCAAATCAGCCCCCAAACGGTCCCGTAAGAGGCACTAGAACCTCGTACGAGACCAATGTAACTCGTAGGAACTGACTGCGTAGTCACGGGTCTTCGATTTCAGAATATGACGAGAATTTGAAAGTATCTAGCTTAGGCTTACAAACAAATCATTTAAGGGTGAAAACCCAAACCAGTCCCCGTAAGAGGCACTAATGCCTTGCACGGGACTGACGTAACTCGTATGAACTGACTGCATAGTCACAGGTCTCCCAGTTTGAGAATATAACAATAATTTAAAAATATCTAGATTAGACTTAAAAACAAGCCGTTAAAAGGTGAAAACCCAAACCAACCCGAAACGCCCCGTAAGAGGCATGAACACCTTGCACAGGACCAATGTAATTTATAGGAACTGACCATGTAGTCACGGGTTTCTCGATTTGAGAATATGTTGATAATTTTAAAATATTTAACATAGGCTTAAAAATAAGCTGTTAGAGCGTGAAAACCTAAATCATCCTCCAAACGACCCCGTAAGAGGCACTAACACATCACACGGGACCAATGTAACATGTATTCGCTAACCGCATAATCACGTGTCTTCTGATTTGAGAATATGATGATAATTTGAATAAATTTAGATTAGGTTTAAAAACATACCGTTAGAGGGTAAAACCTCAATTAGCCTTCAAACGATCCCGTAAGAGGCACTAACACCTTGTATAGGATCGATGTAACTTGTAAAGCTGACCAGGTAGTCACGGCTCTCCCGATTTGAGTATATGATGCTAATTTGAAAGTATCCAAATTAGGCGTAAAAATAATCCATTAAAGGGTGAAAACCCAAAATAGCCCCCAAACGGCCCCGTAAGAGGCACTAACACCTCGCACGAGACCAATGCAACTTGTAGGAACTGACTGCATAGTCACGGGTCTTCGGGTTTGAGAATATGATGATAATTTGAAAATATCTACATTACGCTTAAAAATAAGTCGTTAAAGGGTGAAAATCCAAACCAGCCACCAAATGGCTCGATAAGAGGAACTACCACCTCGCAACGGACTAATGTAACTCGTAAGAACTGACCGCGTATTCACGGGTCTCCCGATTTGAGAATATGATGATAATTTGAAAATATGTAGATTTGACTTAAAAATAAGCCATTAAAGGCTGAAAACCCAAACCATCCCTTAAACGGTCCCATAAGAGCCACGAACCTCGCACGGGACTAATGTAATTCTTAGGAATTGATCGCATAGTTACGCGTCTCCTGGTTTGAGAATGTGATGATAATTTGAAAGTAGTTAGCTTAGGCTTAAAAACATGCCGTTAAAGGATGAAAACCCAAACTAGCCCCCAAACGGTCCCGTAAGAGGCACTAACACCTTGTATGGGACCAATGTAACTCATAGGAACTGATCGCGTAGTCACGGGTCTCCTAGTTTGAGAATATGATCATAATTTGAAAGTATCTAGATTACGCTTAAGAACAAGTCGTTAAAGGGTGAAAACCCAAACCAACCCCCAAATGGCCCCATAAGAGGCATGGACACCTCGTACGGGACTAATGTAACTTGTAGGAACTGACTGTGTAGTCATGGGTCTTTTGGGTTAAGAATATGACGATTATTTAAAAATATTTAGCTTAGGCTTAAAAACATGCCGTTAAAGGGTGAAAACCCAAAACAGTCCCAAACGGCCCCGTAAGAGGCACGAACACCTCATACAAAACCCATGTAACTTGTAGGAATTGATCACGTAGTCACGGGTCCTCCTGATTTGAGAATATGATGATAATTTGAAAGTATATAGTTTAGGCTTAAAAACAAGCCGTTAAAGGGTGAAAACCCAAACCAGCCCCCAAACGGTCCTGTAAGAGACACTAACATCTCGCACGAGACCAATGTAACTCATCAAAACTGATCGCGTAGTCACGGGTCTCCTGATTTGAGAATATGATGATAATTTGAAAATATTTACATTACGCTTAAAAACAAATCGTTAAAGGGCGAAGACCCAAACCAGCCCCCAAATGGCCCCGTAAGATGCATAAACACCTCGTACGGGGACAATGTAATTCATACAAAATAATAGCATAGTCACAGGTTTCCCGATTTGAGAATATAACGGTCATTTGACAATATCTAGATTAAACTAAAAAACATCCCGTTAAAGGGAGAAAACCCAAATCAGCCCCCAAACGTCCCTATAGAGGCACTAACACCTCGTATGAGACTAATGTAACTCGTATGAGCTAATCATGTAGTCGCGAGACTTTCAGTTGGAGAATATAATAATAATTGTAACTTGATTATGCAATTTTTCGTCTTGAATATGATTTTTTTTAAAGAATTACTTGGTTGCTAATATCATATCTTTTTTGTGTCCTATTTTTTTGCAGGATAACATTCAATCGCTAGCTTTTATCCACGTGGAACACACGAAGAAGTCAGTGGTTTACAACAGGGGAATTATTTATTTAGTGTCGTTAATGTTCATGATTCTATTTTTTGAGTTATGGCCGTGCAGGCTTTAGTAGTTTTATTGTTTTCTTTTATAGTCATACAGGCTTTAGTAGTTTTATTATCAACTTTTATGGCCATGCGGGCTTTTGTAATTTTATTGTTATATTTTATGGCCGTGCGGGCTTTATATTGGCCGATTTTATATTAGCAGGTTTTGAAATGCTAAAAAATAGAAAAAAAACTACCCAATTTTTTTTGTTCCGGGAACTATTAACTCTTGTAATATTTTGAAGTTTGTATGTACATTAGTTTATCAACAACGTGCGATATTCATAACTTGTGAATTTTCTTGATTTGGTTTTGCAAATAATAAACATTTTTCCTACCAGATTTGAAATTTGTTGATTTTCCAGATTTGCTTTGAAATATTTTTTTTAATTAATTGAAAAATATGGCACCGGTTAAAGCCGTGCCAAAATCATTACAAAATATAAATTTGAGTACTTATAGAACAACTTGGCAGGCTTTATAACCCTGCCAAAAGCGTGCCAGAGAATGAAAAATCTGGCACTGTTTTAACTATGCCAAAAGTGTGTCAGATTCAATATTTATCACAGTTTAAAAGCATACAAAAAGTGTGGAAAATTAAAATCTGGCGCGGTTTAAAAGCGTGATAAAAAGCTTGCCGGATTGGGAAATCTGGCTTGATTTTAAATGTACCAAAAAATTTGGCACCCCTGATTCTGGCACGATTTAAAATCGTGCCAAATTCCTGTTTTTGGTGTAGTGATGACTAGCAATGAAAAGTGCTGTAGTTGCGCTCAATGGGGGAATCGGATCCCTATTCGGGATCATTATGTCTAAGGGTGGCATTGTAAACCATCAGTTTCTTGCATTCCTTCCTTAGTTTAGTTGGGCACTCAGCTACCCTATGACCGTAACCCTCATAACCAAAACATCTTTCTGGCTCATCCCTTTTAGAGTTAGTATTGAGAATTTTAGGGAAGTGATTGGCCTTATTGTACATGTTTTTCCCAATCTTTTTCTCTCTTTAGATTGCTTAAGAAAATTGAGAAATTTCTTAAATTTCTTTGCGATCATGTCCATATCCTCAGACTTGATGTCATGATCATCATCCAAAACAAATGTTTCCTACTTCTGGGCTTTCGAAGCAATGCACTTCTCTTTCTTCTTCTCAGTCTTAGAGGAAAACATGTCAAGCTCATAAGTTTCTAAGTCACCTATAAGATCTTCAAGTTTTGTAGAGTCTAAAGTACCCAAATAATTCAAAACTGTCATTTTTGAATTAAATCTTTTAGGCAAGGACCTTGAGATTTTCTTAATTTATTAGTTTTCGAGTATCTTCTCTCCTAATTTTAAAGACGAGTTAAATATATCGGACATTAGCGTGAAACTCATCAAATGTCTCAATCTCCAACATCTTAATGGTTTCAAACTGAGTGGTGAGGTTTTAAAATTTGGAAGCCCTAACAACACTAGTTCCTTCATGGGTGAGTTGAAGTATGTCCCAAGACTCTTTTGACTTTTCACAAGTCATAATAAGACGGAACTCCTCCGGGGTGATAGAAAAAAACAAAGCATTTAAACCTCGAGAATTATAATTGCTAATCCGTGCTCGGCCTCACTTAATGATTTTACGGGTTTGGGTATCCTATTCTCTTTAACTAAGGTTATAGGTGGAGTCATACCATTAAGTACCGATTACCATACGCGCTCGTCTATAGCCTTAAGTGCTAATTTCATACGTATTTTTCAGTATGCGTAGTTCGACCCATTAAACATCAGGGTTCTAATACAATCACATCCACAAAAATTAATGCCTAACAACACGGGATCAAAACACAATATCTAAGTGTTCCATCTCTGATACTAATTTGAGAATGCCCCTAATGGTGTGTGCTTAGGCAGGGATTGTTAATAATAAAAATTCTATATTTATATTTTTCAATATTAAAGATCAAAACTTTAAACAAATTCAACCTAATAAAACTTGTTCACCAAAAATAAATCATTTGTTAGGAAAAACCGATTTATCCAATTTTATCTTTTTAACCAAAACATGATTTAGGTGATACGCAGATAAAATAAATAAATCATCCACAACACGCCGATGTATGAGAAAAATCACAAAGAGAAAAATCTTGTACGACTTAGCCAAATAGTTCACTATGATAAGGTTTTACAAAGACAAATAATAGACTTATTAATGAATCATCTCCCTCCTAAGACTTGACGTTCTACTTTCTTCAACCTGTCCTCCACAGTGCAATGTCGGAGTCCACCCACGAAAACTTCCACAACACATAAATTGAAGCATGCTTCGATATCCACCGATGAGGCTCAATAAATGTTTACGGAATCGAAACACGGAACACTGCTTCTTCACTGCAACACAACAAACCACAAGTATAGAGTCCACCGCACGAAACAAGTTCTCGCAAGATGAAGATAAACAAACTTTGGTGCCCAAACAAAAGATCTCAAAGCATATGAATATGTAAACTTGGATCTTTAAACTCAAAGGGTGAATCTAGGGCTTTAGAACTTTTGTAAACAGGTAGAAAATTAGTTTTCCCTAAAAGTTCTTCAAAAATTTGATCCAATACGCCTCAAATAGTGCAAACACGAATTTAAAGGTGGAGGGTTCGTTCGAACGAGAAACTCTTTTTCGTTCTAACGAAAATTAAATTTGTTCGAACGAACATTCTTTCTCGTTCTAACGAGCTTCCAATGGGTTCCCTTCTTTTTGATTGAGAGTGTCCATTTGATTTTCTTAAACGTTAGTTCCAACGAGGTTCCAAAGGTCATTCTAATGAGGACAAACTTCGTTCGAATGAGAATCGATTTTCATTTCGACGGGGTGTAAGTCTCGTTCTAACGAACTCATAAATAATATTTTCTCTAAAAATCATTTGAAAAATATTTCCAAACGCTTTTGTTTAAACACAAGCACCTAAAAACTATATCCAAGGATCATATTCTATAATGCATCTATACCTTAAGAGATCCTCGAGAAATATGAAGACAAACATGGGACAAAAAATACAGCACGATGTATATCCACTTTGGAGCTAGATCGATACATTTTCATCAAACATGTTATAGGCTTACGAGATCGATATTAGAAAGCCTAACCAATGAGTCAAAAATTTGTTCGAAATTAAGCCGATTACAAATAAATTGAGTCGATTGGAAATTTATCCTTACAGGTAGCCCGAACATAACCCAACCTAGACATCTAACCATCCCGCATTTGACCTGCCCAAATTCAACCCAACCTGAATTTGGCCTGCCCAAATTTGATCCAGCCCACCTGTTTGCCACTGCAATTCTTTGTTATATGTATCCTTTTGAGTAGCGAAAGATATGTCAAACCTTAAAAAGGGTGATCTCAAATGCGGTCAACGGTGAGTAGTTTGTGTATAGGTTTTGTTCGCTGTATTGGTTAAGGGGTTATACACTATAAATGCACGAAGAAAAGTATACACTTTAGCTATATGGATGAACACTCATATGAGCTTTAGATTTGGATTTGAAAAACTAAACCGTGTACAAATTTTCAGTGTAAAAGGTTTTAAAACTTGTGTGGCGATAATGGGTTAATAATGAGTAGAACGAAGTACCATCCTCACGGTGCATGAGCATGAGTGCCAATGAAAAAGTGTGATTTGGTGTTTAGTCCGCATTGAGTTATTTGAGGGGTATGAGATTTGATGATAATTATTTAAGAAATATATGAAAGCTCAATATAAACGATTCTCTCCGTTCGTTTCCATACTCAATAAATATTCCAAAATTAGTATAGCGCTATTATATGTTCTACTGTTCTTTCAATGCTATTGAAATTAGTAGAAAGTCTCCATTAAATAAATTGGTATTCGTGGTTCTTTTTAAAGTACAATTAAAAAATAATGTCAAGTCTATTTGTATATTAGATAAAATTTTGCGATATACCCTATTTGCGCATCATATTTTCAATATTTGGTGTGGGAAAATATGATTCTAGAACAATGATGCATCACACCACAAGGTTTTAATTCTTTTACAATTTTCTTATATTCTTTATTATTGCATACAACCACATTTCTAATAATCTGAAAATAAATTTAATTAACAATGAAATAAATTTGGGGCTTTTACGTTTAGATCCTATTAGACTTTCTTATATACATTCTAGTCCCATCATGTTTTTCCCTTACATATAAGTTCTATTCTTAATTTTTTGGAACTTTTTTTTTCAATTTTACGCTTCTAAAACCAACAATCCGTAACTTCCTTGAGGAAGTTACATAAGTGGTTGAACTTTTTTTTTTAATATTCAAATGATCATAACTTTTGATTCACAAATCCTTTTTTCACAAAATTACTATTTTTGAAATCTGCTCGACGAGATCTATCAAACAAGATCCATGAAGGCTATAAAATTCCAAAGAAAAAAATTTACACAAACAGTAAACTTTACTGTATGCACTAGAATATGAAATAGTTTTATATATGCGACATTTTCACAAACAGACAATAACATTTACTGTGGTAATACTACACAGTATATATATATATATATATATATATATATATATATATATATACGGTGGATCCAAACCTTTTTTTTTCAGAATTACCTTATATTTGAAGGATCGCGTTAGCGGTATCCAATCCTTACCACCATTATTGGAGCTTCAACGACCTTCGTCAGAGCTCCGATTTGGGGTGGGTAAGGGTGGCATGTGGTGCCGCTGGCGCGGACCATTGAAAATAAGAGACTTTTGAATAAATGGGCTTTGGATCCACCGAAGTATCATGGGGGGCCGCTGGCGCAGACCTTTGAAAACAAGATTGGATAAATGGGATCGGGATCTGGAGCGCCAATTTGGGGTGAATAGGGGTGGCACAGAACTTTTAAAATAGGAGCATATATATATATATATATATATAGTTTGTAAAAATGTCATAGATATTAAACTTTATTGTATACACCAGAAAATGAAATGGTTTTATATTTGTGACATTTTCACAAACAATAACATTTACTATGATAATATATTTATGAAATAGTTTTATATATATAACATTTTCACAAACAGTAACATTTACTGAGTTAATATTACACAATATATATATAACATTTTCACAAACAGTAACATTTACTGAGTTTATATATATATATTCACACACGGTAGATCCAAACCTTTTTTTTTTTAAATTACCATATTTTTAAAGGTTTACGCTAGCAACATTCAATCCCCACCACTACCCACTCCAATTGTCGACGCTTCGACGACTTTCATCAGAGCTATGATTTAGGTGGGTAGTAATGGCATAGGGTGCCGCTGGCGCGGACCTCTGAAATTAAGAGAATATTAGATAAATGGAGTTTGGATCCACTGGCGCTCCGATTTGGGGTGAGTAGGGGTGACATTGGGTTAGGTTTATATCTATAATATTTTTACAAACGTTAACATTTACTGTGTTATAACACAATATATATATATATATATATATATATATACGGTGGATCCAAACCTCTTTTTTTCTGATATTGTCTTATTTTTAACGCCCCGCGCTAGCGGTATCTAATCCTGACCACCACCAACCCCAATTATCGGAGCTCCAACAACCTTCATCAGAGTTCTCATTTGGGGTGACATGGAGTGCCGCTGGCGCAGACCTTAGAAAATAAGAGAATATTGGATAAATGGGGTTTGGATACACCGACGCTCCAGTTTGAGGTGAGTAGGGATAGCATTGGATTAGGTTTATATCTGTAAAATTTTCACAAATAATAAATGTTACTGTTTGTGAAAATGTTACATCGGCATCCCATGCCACCTCAAATCAGAGCTCTGATGAAGGTTGTTGGTGCTCCGATAAAGGGGGTGGGTGGTGGTGGGGATTGGATACCGCTGGCGCGGACCGTTAAAAATAAGATAATATCAGAAAAAAGAGGTTTGGATATATATATATATATATATATATATATATATATATACTGTGTTATATGAACACAGTAAATATTAATGCTTGTGAAAATGTTATAGATATAAACCTAAATCAATGCCACCCCTACTCACCCCAAATCGGAGCTCCGGTGGATCCAAAATCCATTTATCTAATATTCTATTAATTTCAGAGGTCCGCACCAGTGGCACCCTATGCCACTACTACCAACCCAAACCATAGCTCTGATGAAAGTCGTTGAAGCTCCGACAATGGGGGTGGGTAGTGGTGGGGATTGAATGTCGCTAGCGTAAACATTTAAAAATATGGTAATTTTGAAAAAAAATAGTGGTTTGGATCTACCGCGCGCGTGTGTGTGTGTGTGTGTGTGTATATATTATGTAATATTAACTCAGTAAATGTTTCTGTTTGTGAAAATGTTATATATATATATTATGTAATATTAACTCAGTAAATGTTACTGTTTGTGAAAATTTTATATATATAAAACTATTTCATAAATATATTATCACAGTAAATGTTATTGTTTGTGAAAATGTCACAAATATAAAACTATTTCATTTTCTGGTGTATACAATAAAGTTTAATATCTATGACGTTTTTACAAACTATATATATATATATATATATATATATATATATATATATATATATATATATCGACGAAGGAACTTGGGTCAAACTGGAAGCGAAATATGTTGTGGAGGGCGCCTCAAGGAGTTCCTTGTCAGCACTTAATGTTAGAATGGATGATAATAGTCATGTTTTAGAACAATTCTATGACATGTAAAATATTATCAACCAATCTAATCATAAAAATATGCATATGGATCAGGTTTTTGTTGTTTCCTCTATCATTAAAAGACTACTCCATCTTGAAAATTTTTTAAGAAGTTTTGAACATAAATGGAAGATATTTTTCTTGAAGAATAAAATGAGGGGAGAATAATATAAGGCCTTGTTTATGGGTTCTATTTTGGAGAGAAAAGAAAAGAAAGGAAGGGAAAGTATACTTTCTTTCCTTCGTTTGAGAGTTTAAGTAGAAAAGAAAGTGCTTTTATTTCGTTTGGGATTTTAAAAGGAGAGAAAAGAAAGGAAAATTTTTAAAAAAATTTCCATCCCTTTCTCTGCAAAAGTTTCTTTCCAAATCGGAAAGAAATAGAGAGAAAACAAAGTTTTTAAATGAATTGTACATTTTTCTCCTTAAGAAAAATATTTTTCGGCCAAACTCCCAAACACAAGAAAGAAAGTTGATTTATTTTCTCTCCCAAACGCCTTTCTCTTCTCTTTTCTTATTTTTTTTCTCTCTTATTAACTTTCCTTTCTTTTATTTTCTCTCCTAATAAAATTTTTATTTCCTTTCTTTTCTCTCCAAAACTCCCAAACGAGCCCTAAGAGAAGAGCAAGGACTTAGACGATCATAGATTTAAGGTTCTAGTTGCGGGGGAAGGAAAGATTCCTAAATAATAATAATAATAATAATAATAATAATAATAATGATAATAATAGAAATTGAGTGCTAATAATTCTAATCAAACAAAGGGAGGAAGAGTTGTTGTTTCTTTGTAAAAGGAAATAAATTTAAAGAAAAATGGTCGTTTCCACAAAAAGAAAACTAAAACAAAGGACAACAATTTTCTGACAATAATACCCATAACGAATCTCATTAAAGACGGTGAGGTATGATGGGTAGATTATGATACTAAAAGGCATATATCTAACGACAAATAAATGTTTAAGAACTATGAACATATTAAAAATGCAACTATAAGTGTATAATATATTCATTATGCAGTGAGAGTTGTCAGTAATTCCTTAACTAAAACATTCTTTGAGTCTTGTTCCCTATGTCTCCGAAAATCTTTATTGATTAAGATAAATGTTGAATTCTTCATGAAATTGTCTTTAGTACACTACTTTAGTATAAAGTTATATTGGACTACCAAACATATATTCTTAAATTTTATAATACTTTTAGTTTAACCTCGTGGAATTCAAAATTTTCGATATGAAATATACTTTTCACATTATAACTTATGACTAAAAAATGCTTATTCATATTCAGAAGACTTGTCCATATGTTGAACAACAAGCCTTCTTTGAAATGTCTTCCCTCGCTGGCGTGAAGTCATGCATCACTATATGAAAACTCAAAAGACACTCCATGAAAATTATTTGTCTCCTTTGGCAACCTCTGTTTGCTGGTGATTCACCGTAGCAAAAACATATAATTCTTCAGTGAAGGATTTCATTACCTCCCACAAAGTGATGAATGATCAGATCCCAAAAACCTTGGAGGACTTCACGACTTGAGTCACTAGATGTTTATTCCAGTGAATCTTGACTTTGTTTTTATATAGAGATAACAATAACAATTATCACCGGAATATATTTTCCAACTATAACATTATCCCACAATCAAATAGTACAAAAGTCTGAGTACATCATGCAAATATATCTGTGGAGTCACAAGCGACTCATAAATCCAAAAGGCGTCTCATGTAAAAATATAATAGAATGGAAACAAAACCGTACATAAAATAAATCTACAAACTCTAACCTACTATCCAAAATTTGACCAGCTCCTATATGCTCAAACCTACCCTAAATGGTTATTCAACACAATGGGTCAGGGATTACTGCAAGAATACTAGACACATCTCCCAAAGAGGGTAACATAACCTAACCAACAATACCAAATGAAATAAATATCATAGCTGAATATTTTATATAACATTAACAATTAAAATCAATATCTTTATCAATATTCACTAGATAAATATAGCAGGTTCAATTCCACGGTAATAACAGGGTTTATCAATGTTTTATAATATCAAGAGGATAAAAGGGACTATCCAGTTACTAAACATGGTGTAATAACTCTTCATATAATCTCGAATCAATCATAACTATCTACTTATAAATCAAGATTAATAATATTTCTTTATAAAGGAAGATCTCAACAACTATCGATTTATCAACCGCTATCAATTAACCAGTACTTATAAATATCGTTACAAGTCTTATATCCGCTTTCCAGATTCACATTATGTTAATTTCATAATTTCACTTTTATCAAATCACATCGTTTCATATCTCATTTATATTCTTGCCCATTAGCCTTATCAATATCACTTTTAAGGAAATGTTAACCACTTAATCATTTCTTATTCCATTTATGCCATCTTTATCTCATTAATTTCACTTTAATTGACTGACCTCCCTTACGACCCTGAATATAACAATACATTCAGTTAACTCATTAATTTCATTAATTAGTTAACCTCTTAATTAATTATAATGTAACTGAGATACGCCCCTTCTCCCCGACCATCTAAAGAAATATGTGGTATCACTACACCTTAATGGCTATTTTGCAACTAATAGATTATTTAATTTATAATTGTTTATAACACTTACAAAATTCACAACGGTTTTGAACACTTAAAGAATTTGTAAGTGTTCAAAACCATTGTAAAATTTATAAGAGTTACTTTGTAAGTGGAAAAACCTAAAAGGGTTACATAATAAAAAAAAAATCGTCAAAATTTCCTCACTAAATTTCCTCTCCAAAACCTTACCTCCAAGCGTTCCAATCATACATCCTCATCCCTCCAAACCTTCGTGCGGGATCAACTCCGTATGAAATCAAAGTTCCAATCATAACTTCAATTTGGTCTTTTCAGTACAAAATTAGAAGGTAGACTTTACATAACTTTACATAGTACGAAATTAGGAGCTGATTTGCAATATCGATTTGATCTTTTCGATTTTACAGTGCGAAATCGTAATATATTTTTGATTTGGTCTTTTCAATTTTACAGGTCAAAATCAGGAGTTGATTTGCAATATCAAAGTCCAGGTCTGTCATATTTTCTCTATGTATACCTGATTGATTAGGATTTTATTCAAGATCACCCTATTTATTTTTTTAAACTTGTTTTTAGCCTTCTTACATAGTATAACATCATGTTTAAAGGGTCATTAGTTACTCAATTATTAAAGTGGTAGTTGGAAGAGATGTTTCAACTACTGGAATCATTGGAGTATTTGAAAAGATGATGGAATTTAATATGCTAATATGTCTGGATGATTATGAAAATAAACAAAAAGAAGTTAATTAAATCGATTGTTCAATCAATTTTGCAAAGATTGTTCATAGTAAAAATTTATGCATGTTGTTGTGATATTTATTTACATATTTGTTCCAAAAATATTAATCCCAGATAAAAGGGTCAGTGGCTTCAATTTTTTAATGACCTTTTATTTTTATAAATTATTTTTGGTAGATAGGGTGACGAGAATAGTCTAGTTATTTATGGGTTGTAAAATGTGTACATGATAGTTGAATTTGTCAAAAAATTATCAATGCTTGGTCCATTTTTATTTGCTGACATGTTGGAATGATGAAATGGAAAACAACACATTTTTTGTGAAGAAATTATTGATGGAAGGATCATTTTTGTATCTGTGTAAGAAATTATGGGTAGATTAATCGATGTCGATTTTTTTTCGACATTAATTATTTGAACCTTCCCCTGTGCGGTCTTTATTTTTATTTTTTTTCAAACTTTGACTTTTCGATCTTTGTTTTTATTTTCTCAAAATTTGACTCGTGATGTATATTCTAGGTGTGAATCTCAAGAACAAAATTGAAAGTTAAGTTTCGGATTCGAAAACCGAAGGTATGAGTTTCAATCATGGTGTTTACTTGCAGTTTACATTATGGGTTAGGGTTTCGATTGGATGAAAATAGATTACTAGTGACACAATATTTGTGAACAATGTACTAATTTTTTTTATATATTAGGATTGGTTTTATTTGTAATTTGAGATTAATTTTTTCGTTATTTGTTTGAATTTGAAATAAGAACTACTTGTGTGGAGGATATTTGGGTTTTTGATAGATCATTTTTATGTATGTATCGAATGTTAATGGGTTATTGCCAACAATTAGTTAATTTGTTTGTTTATTTTTATTTAGGGATGTGGGGTAAGAGTAGGCAATAGATTTATCTTAGTTGAAATGGCTTGAGATTGGCAAATATTCTTAAACCTCTTTTCTGAGGTTAAAGTCAAAATCGTAAATCTCAAATTGCTACTACAGACCCATCTAAACATAAACATCTATCATCTCTCTCTCTCTCTCTCTCTCTCTCTATATATATATATATATATATATATATATATATATATATATATATATATATATATATATATATGTTGGAATTGCAGATACTTGTGTGTTATTGTGTTAATATAGAAGGTTTTAATAATAAAGAAGTGTGTGCTTGTATATTGAAATTGATATAATTATAGATACATCTGTGTGTATCTATAAGTGTTGAAAGTTAAAGAAACAATAAGTAATGCTAAGTTGGGGTTTAACATGCTTGGGTTTTAGGTCGGGTGCATTACATGTTTTTGTTGTGTTTATGTAATCTTTTGAATATAGAGAATATTATTTCTTGTTTCAACCATAAAAATATTTAATTTATACATCATTTGGTTCTGAATTTTATTCTCTGAGATTTTAAGATCATGTTATATATGTTGATAATTTTTTTACCAAAATAGGGGTTGTCGGATTGAGTGACTATTAAATTGTAAAATAGTTCGTGTTTGTTTGAGAAATACACTTGTAATTACCCCTCTACTTCAATAAACATTGATCAAAGATTGTGAACAATAGACTATTGCTTTGTCTGTTCTCGAACTCTTAGATATTAAATAGTATATATTAATTTTTTACTAACGTATCTCAACATATAAAATGTCATCGAAGGTTATTAAAGAGTGGATGAAGGAACGTGAAAGAGGAAGTGGAAAATACATTAATGGGGTTGCTACGTTCATTGATTTTGTGAAGAAAAATGGTGGCGGTGAAACCTTATTTTCATACCCATGCATAAAATATGAAAATGGAAACTTATTGGAGCTTGAAGACGTCTATTTAATTTGCTTCAGTATGATATATCCAAGTTTTGGCGTTTTCATGGAGAAAGGAAAGTCGTTAAAAGAAAAGAAAAATAACCCACTGAAAGTGTTGAATGCAATGACCTTGTCCTCAACAATCCAAGAATGGAAGAGCTTATTTACGGTGCATTCAGAATATTAATCATGAAGTAGATCTTATATCAAGTGAGCATGTTAGAATGGGGGGCGGTGACAATCGTGATGAAACTAATGGGAAGTTAAAATATGATATGTTACGTAGCAAGAAGAGTAAAACATTGTGCCCATCAAGTCTTGTGAAACATACAACGCTATATTTTCATGTCAAATTGAATAATGTAAAGACAAGATATGGTCTGTTAGATAATAGTGTTACGAAAATTTTGGGAGTGTTTAATGAGTTTTTACCAAAAGGAAATACAATACCATCCAAGTATCCAGCCATGAAGGAGATAATAAAAGAAGTTGGTTTGGATTATAATATAATTCGTGCATGAAAAAATGATTGCATTTTATATAGAAAAGAACACGCAATGATGGGAAAATGGCCAGCATGCAACCTACCCAGGTATAAATTGGGAATAAATGTGAGGGTAAAGTACCTATGAAGATAGTTAGACACATACCATTGCTCCAAGGTTGAAGAGATTATTCACCATACCATGGATTGCAAATGAGGTGACTAGTCATCCTAGACGCAGTGTAGCACATATATCATGCGTCATCCTGTTGATTCGTCTATTTGGAAATCTGTTGATGTGATGTGGCCCAACTTTTTGGTTGAAAACTTTATTCCCATATTAATATAGCCATGAATGGTTTTAATCCATTTAGGAATCTCAACTCCAGTTATAGTTGTTGGCCTATCATTGATTCTCCTCTTAATATGGGGCCGTCTTTATGTATAAAAGGGAGTTTTGAATGCTATCAATTTTAATATCCGGGACGAATGCTGTGAGCAAAGACATTGACATTTACCTAGACCCTTTGCTAGATGAGTTAAAGGAATTATGGTTTCAAGGTGTAATAGCGTACGACTCATATATGAAAAATAATTTTTCATTGTCAGCGATGTTATTGTGTGTAGTCCATGATTTTCCTGCATATGGAACTTTATTGGGTTGCACGATTCATGTTTATAAGGCATGTCCAATTTATGAGGAAGAAGTAAACTCTGAACGACTTACAAGTTGAAGGAAAATCTATTATTATGGTCATAGAAGGTTCCTTCCTTGCGATTACAAGTTTATGGAGGACAAACGCAATTTCAATAATAAGGTTGAACATCATAGAGCTCTACGAAGGTTATCTGGTTCGAAGGTTGAGAAGGAGATGGAATACATCAAGATGAGAATTAGTAAACATATTTCTCGAATAAAAAGAAAACATAAAGGGGATAAGAATCTGTCTAGTGATGTTACCACTCCATGGTATCAGAGGTCTATTTTCTTTGATTTTCCTTATTGGAAAGAGCATAGTGTTCATCATAATCTAGATGTTATGCACATCGAGAAGAATGTCACCGATCATCTTATGTTAACTATTCTAGACATCAAAGATAATCAAAGATAGTGAAAAGACACGTAAAGATATGGAGACCATGGGGATCAAGAAGAAGAGGTGGATGGCAATGAATAAAAGTTTAGGAAAACTGTGAAACCAAAGGTTGTATTCACTCTAAACAAAAAATAAAAAGAATGGTTCTTTCGTACTTTGAAGGAGCTAAAGCTTCAAAGAAGGTTTTCTTATAACTTGAGTAATTGTGTGAGTTTACAACCACTTGGATTGAAGGGGCTCAAGTCATATGACTATCGTGTAATTATGCAATATTTGTTGTTGCTACTCCTTGAAAATGCTAATCCAAAACACAAAGACTTGCGAATAGCCATTCAACGGTCAAGCTTATGTTTCAACGTGTTATGTTCCAAAGTGATCAAGAGGGATTTTTTTGGAGTCGTCAAGGAAGCATTGTTTGTGTCTATGTGTGTATTTTTTATTATTACTGTCCACCTCATTATACAAATAGCAGAGGAAGTGTTGATTTATGGGCCAGTAAGATATAAGTGGATGTATTCTTCTGAGAGGTAATTAAATAATAAATGATTTGCTTAACCTTTTTATTTTAATATTTTTTTTGTAATTGATATATTTTTAATGTGTAGGTTGATTAAATATTAAAGGAAGTACGCTAATAATAAGAGGTATGTTGAAGGGATAACTGCAGAGATATATCATAGAAGAATCGACTCTCTATTGTATGGAGTACATGCCAAACCCTAGTGAATCACAAATAAACTCGTGAAGATTTTCTTGATGAAGATGAAGATGATGAATGCGCAGACGAGGGTCCTTTAATACACGGGAAGAATTTGAAGTTAACCCCATTACTATTTGCACAAGTACGTAAGTGGTTGTTACACCAATCAGATAGAGTGGAGGAATGAGAGAAGTAAGTATATCAATATGATTTGATATTTTTTAATTGGAAATTATCACTTGTGTAGATTGGTGTAGAAAGTAGGATGTCTAAGTGTGTGTGTTGAATTGGTGTATGAAATATGATCTTTATTAGGAATCCACATCTGGGCATAACCAAAGAGCGGCTACATTGAAGGAAAAGACCTAGGGTTTTATCCCATGGATGATTAAGGAGGTTCGTTTTTAATTAGACTACACAATAAATTTTTACATTTATTTGTGCATGTGTGTGTGTGTGTGTGTGTGTGTGTCTCTCTCTCTCTCTCTCTCTCTCTCTCTCTCTCTCTCTCTATATATATATATATATATATATATATATATATATATATATATATATATATATATATATATATATATATATATATATATATATATATAATCATCTTATGAAATATTCTTTTATAGTTATTAAAAGCAGGATTGACTGATGCCGCACTTTGGTGACTAGTAAATGGGCCATTATATGATGTACAATCATATAAGAGGTATTTGGTGAATCAGTTTGAATTTTTCACACACGAGTATGATGAGTCGCAGGTAACCCAAAATAGTGGCATGTTAATGAGGGCAATCACAAAGTTCAGATCAAGCGAAAAAGATATGAATTTCAAGGAAGTGGAGATAACATACTTTGGCATTATTCTTGGAATATTTGAGTTGGATTAAACAACTTTTAAAAAAATTGTGTTTTATTGTGACTGTGTGAGAGTTGAGGACAAGTTAAATGGCTTCAAAGTTGATCCTGACTTGAACTTAATGATGGTTAACTTAAGTAAGTTGAAGAGTAAATATAAATTCGACGATAAGCCATTCATTATTGCACCTGAAGCATCTCAAGTGTTCTACTCAGAGGGTTTTGAAGACAATGGTTAGTCTATCACTTTGCACGCACTGCAGAGATGAACAACAAGTGTTGACAAACTTGAGGTTCCTACAATGTATTAGTTTATTCTTTAGGACAATCCCAATTTGAAGAATATGTTTTAGAACTTCTAGTTAAAGTTGAAGCTAATTTTTATAATTTTTTCTTAATTTTTTTTTACTTTAATTCTACTCTTACTATGTAAAAGAATTTTAAAATTCCCTTCAAGATTTTGCTTCTTATGATCTATTCTTGTGACCTATTATGTTTATGTACTACTTTAATGCTTCACTTATATTGGAAACACGCGATGAATTGACATATTCTTAGTAAATTTTGATAGATTATGCATTTGGACAAATTATTAATTCTTAGTAAATTTGGCAATAATATATGAATAATTTATTTAGACAGATTATGAATGCATAATATTTATGCATCGTATATCTAACACTAGTTGAATTTCAGTATAATGTCAAATGAAGCTAATGTCTCTGACCCACACGATGATCCAATTGGATCATCTCTGGAAACAAAAATTACGGTTGAGATCAATCAACACAATCAGATAGTAGGTAGTGAGAAAGGGCGATTCATGTCTCGACTTGGTAAAGTGGTCCAAGATTAAGTCCCAATATCGTATACTAATTGGCGCAAGGTTTCGAAAACTTACAAGGATAATTTTTGGAAAGACATGCAAGTTCTTATATATAATTAATTTGTCAATTATCTTTACTTTTTTACAACGTTACACAATTCTTATAATTTTAAAATATCAATCGTCATGTTAAAGAAAATATGGACTCCTGAAAAGTTACAAGATTAGTTGCTACAAAAGTATGTGCTGCCTACTTAAAGCATATAAATCTACTTTACGAAAGAACTATTATGATAAGTATTCAACGGACATTGAAAGATTAGCCAATGTACCTCCAGGTGTTAAGACAAAATAATGGAAAGAGTTTCTAGAGAATGAGAATATGGAAGAGGATAAAAAAAAGAGGAAAATAAGGAAAGATAATAGGGCAAAGATTGGGGCCACTCACACGAGTGGGCATGATGGAAATGCCCAAGTCGAGTACAATATGGTAAGTACGACTATTATGTTTTACAACTTTGTTTGATTTCTATTAACTTAAGGATAATATATGTTATGTCTTTTATTTGTAGACAAAAAAATTCAATAAAAATCCATTACGTGTTGATAAATGGATAGCTAGCCACACATGCAAAGATGGGTCAGTCAAAGAGAGCATTGTTCCAATCATGGTGATTTTTTTATAAATAGAAAATGATGATTGTTACATTTAAACATTATACATTCAAATGATTAGTCTTGACACTTCTGCATATTTGACCTTTAATAGGACAAGGTACTCGCAAAGAAAAAAGAACTAGAAGAAAGTTGTAGTGATAACACAAACCAGTCACAATCATTGAGAAATAATGCCTTGTCCAAAGACTTTGGTGTTGACAAGTGAGGGCACACTCGTGGTGTGGGTTCCATAGTTTCTCTATCATCTATCTTGGCTTCGTCTCCATCTTTATCTTTGCTTGCAGCTGAAAAGGCCAATGGGAACCAAATGAAATGTCGGCACGATACATTGGAATTCGAGATCAAAGGCATGAGTAATAAATTAAGCAATATAGAGAAAATGATAGGTATGGGGTTAGGGAAGTCCCATTACTCCCCAGCTACTGGAGCAAGTTCAAGTAATGGGACAGTTGCATCATTAATGTAGGATCCTGCTCACTAGAAAATGGTGTCTCATGTGATGTGCACATGTTTAATGGTAAGGTTTTTGTTAAGGGAAGGACCCCTAAGACGTTGTGCACAATCACATAGTGAATTACGAGAAAGAGGTGGTATTGTTATTGGACAAAGTGATCGAGGAAAATGATTCTCTTTACTTGGGAACACAAGGTGGTGTTTAGATTCTCGGAGATATTGGTAGTGGAAGTTGGGTGGTGTGGTCAAAGAGTTTCTTCACGCCTAGTGTTTGATCTTGGTGACTTATTGCTTTTGATTTTTGTTACTAACTTGTTAAAGTCATGCTTGTGTTTCTATGGACTTTATTGTGCTAGTGTTTACTATGCACTTGATTATGCTGTGTACTTTATTATGCCATGGACTTTATTATGTTCATTATATTTTTTATTTTTGGATTATTGGAGTTTCTTTTTTCTATATGGTATAACCTTTTTTAAATCCGCCAATGCAAATATTTACATGCAAATATTTGATTCGCAAGTGTTCTAAACATATGCAAGTTTTTTTGTAACGGTTATCCATAACAGACCTTTGTTCCCAATAAATAGTTGCAAATAGAATTTGCAATGGTTTTGAACACTAATAAAATTTTTGCAATGCACCAATTTTTAAGTGTTGTGAACACTTGCAAATGGAATTTGATAGTGTTCAGAACCCTTACAAATTATCTGTTTGGGTGTAGTGTATGCTTATATAAAGTTGTCACGCCAATCATAATCACCTGCTTCACACTGCCCGAAAACCCGTTTCTACCATGATACTCAATGGAGCATTTACACAACACCATGTGAGGTACTTCCATCCCATCACATCTAGATTTCAACTCTTATTCGCATGGCTAAATTATCAACAAACTTTGTAATGCACCAAAAGTCCATATCAAGCCATACTTTATAATGAACCGTCGCCACCTGCCACGCAGCTCCATAAAACCCATCGAACTTAATGTACACTTCTAGATTTATTGTGTGACATGCCAATATCCACATTAAATCATACTCCTCGAGTATGCAGGCATGAAGTATTCCCTCTAAGTCCATAACTAAATTCAACATTCATAAATTTTCTACAGGAATTTATAAGACTACCTAAACTTTCAACTTCCAAAATTTTCAAGACTCTGTGCATGGGATGTATCATAAATGAAATTCAAATAAGCAACCCCTTTGGTACACTTCTATCTAGAATAGGTAGTCATTGAGAACCAACAACTGTCGACTCACCAATCTGAATACCAAGGAATCTTATGTAATTAGTCAATTTCATATTATGTGAAAAACACAAAAAGAAACACTTTATTACACTATCTCCTTAGTTTGTCACAAGGTACTTCACACATTCTTCAGATAACTCATCATTTAGGAACAAAGTATGCTCACAAGTCATACTTTTTAATATCCAATGCACAAGTCATACATGTTAATTTTCAATCCCACAAGTCACATATTTCAATACCTAACTCATAAGTCATACATTTCATTAACCACTTACCCTATACTCATAACCTCACTATTAAAATTTTGTACAAAACTTACCGATCCTAAACTCTAACCTTATCTATAATCCCTGCATGGGAAAACTCATAAATGAAATTCAAACAGGGAACACCTCGATACACTTTTTCTAGATTAGGTAACTATTAAGAGTGAACAACACTAAACCTAATCTTCCCTTTACTTACTTATATCCAATCAATCCAAATTACACATCAATTCGATGGAGCTCCTAGACCACTCTATGATTACCCAATCGCCTAATTACATATCCTAATAATCCAAATAAATAACAAAAACTTATCAAAGTCTTAAATCAACTCTTTATTCTCACACAAATACCCTCAACCCCATCTCATTTATTTCAAACTCTACAAGTATATAACCTAAGTTCCATAGCCACAAATCTCTGCTGTAAGTAATCAAAAAGATTTTTATTCCTCATATTAATATCAAATACCCCTCAACATAAACCACAAATCAAAATTTCACCAACGAAAACTATTATCCAATCACCCAAGTCTTATTGCCAAATAAGAATCACATACAAATTCACAAATCACATATACAACATTTTTATCCGATAACCCATTTTTCTCACTATAGCATATCCAATATCCCATCAACACTCAATGTCACTAAAAGATAGAAAATTAATATGCTTACGATTACATCAATAACTTGGAATAACAGAATAACAATACACATCCTCCATTTAACAATCCCCACACATCCCAATGTCCCCAAAATTTTAACTATGAAGCATCCTTTCCTAGTGATTCTCTTTTGCTTGAGTCTAGATTATCAAGGTGTTCAAATAGTTTGGATAGTTTGTGTAAAATATTTTAATAGAGATCCCTTCTCATCATATATTCAAGATGAAGACTCATTGGAACCCTTTTTGCAACATGATTTTAGTTAGTAAGATGAAGACTCATTAAATATAGTGGAACACACTACATCACTCCATTTTCACACACATGCATTCATGTAATTTTTGCAAAATCATTTAACACTTTTTAGGCATTTAATTAATTCAAAATTGAATTTATTTTAGGAATTAATCATATGAATTAATCCTAAGCTTAATAATGCTAAAAATGTGGAAAATATTATTCAGGTATAATAATAAGTGAAAATAATTTTTATGATATTTCATGAATTTAAAATAATTTTCTAGTATATTAAATTAGTTAAATAAACATTTTTCCTGTTTCAAAAACTATTTTGTTATTTTAGAAAATATATTTTAAATCACTAAAGTCTGTTTGTTGTGTGTTTGATAAGTATTTGTGTTGAGAGACACATGTGACACCGTTGGATCAATTTGATCAGAGGCTAAGAATTGGGTTTGGGAATTCACATGGATCGATAACCTACGCTTAAACTTGTTAACATTTTAACCGGTACATAATTTTTATAACCGTTAGATTAAGACTCGATGGTGATAAGTCATCACAGTCGTTCATTTTAATCGTTGGTAACCTGTGTTTCCTGTATTCTTCTCTACCCTCATATACAAACCTTAATCTCGATTTTCATCAGAGTTTTTTTTGTCAATTAGGGTTTCATTTTTAGAGAGAGAGAGAGAGAGAATAAATAAAGATTTGGGTTTTTGAAATCAGTTCAATCTCAATGAACTAGAGCTTTTAACCTAGAACAAAAGTTCTCGATTTGCAGATATCTTTCTAGGTTAGGTTTTGGGTTTCGTTTCAAGTTTAAGCCATTTTGAAATCAATATTTTTTGTTTAAACTTCTTGAAAAATGTTTTACAAATCTGTTGAGACCTTTGTATGTTTCTTCTTAAATCAGATTACTGATTTTATTAGAGATTTGGGATCTTTGATTGATATATTCTTTCATTTGTGAAAATATTTTATTTTTCATTTTTTTTAAATTGTGATTTTTTATGATTCGAACATATTTGAAATCTTTGTCTATAATCATCAGATCTAATTTGAAACATTTTATATCTAGTACTATGTTAAGTGTGTGTGAGTTTCATACTTGCATGTAGAACACAAACACCACACTACAAAAATTCCACTATATTTTTATTGATATTTGTAGGCCTGGTTGTTTTCATTCAACTGGAGTTTGCATTAACATTGAAAGGCTTCGTACCTGCATTTTATATGGGATTCTCAGTTAGGTAATATTTTTGGCTAATTCTAATATTTATTGTATTTGTAAACACATTCTCTAATTTTTAGGATGTAATGGGCCCTCGTGGATGTTTCCTCTCGAGAGGTTTTACCACGTTATATCTTGTGTTGTGGATGCTTATTATTTTACTTACCTGCTTTAGTTCTTAAAAATATTGGTTGAATTAAAAAGTTTTCATTTAAACCCGAATAACTATTTTATAAATAAAATATGCTACACCTTAGGACACACTTGTGTTATCTTGGATTTTATTTTTTCTGGATAAGGTTTCTTCAAAAAACTTACGGTTTATAAAAACACGTTTAGTTAAATTGGTTAATCATATTTTACTATAAGTCTTTTTTCAAACCTATACAATTATCGATACTCCAAGACATCAAATTGCCAACAAATATGACCCAGTTAATAACTCACAACATGTAATCTTTAACAAAAACTAATCATCGTCCGAGTCCCAACACTAACCATATAAGGCTAAAAAATACAACTCTCGATAAACATATACAATAATCTCGAATAACATCTGCTTTCATCCACAACGTTTCTTATCATTAATGAACATTTGGATTATCTCCATTTTCAGGGAGTACAACTACAAATTCTTACATTAATGATTAATGTACATTTCAAGTAGGGCTCATAATATTCTTTAACAACTACAAATATCACGGGACAAGAATACTCATATCTCATTTTCAACTCCCAAAGTTCATAAGACTTGTAATTCAACTCTTTGCCATTTGACATACTAATTTCTCATCATTATAAAAATCCCATTATTTAATTCACGTAGGAATTTTCTAAACATTTCTCATTTCAAGACGGGTTCGAATAAAATTCAGCATCACATAAAATTAATAGGAAATTAATTAGATTTATCTTGCCTTAATTAAACCTCTAATCATTTTTATTTAATAATAAATATGGTTTAGGATATATTTAAAACATTAAGCACTAAAGGGGAAAAGTAGAGTATTATTGCCTTTTAACCACTTCTCAAATTTGACTTGAGTTCCCTGATCTCCTAAAAATCTGAGCAACTTTGCCTTTTGAAGCACTCTTAAATTTCAATCTTAAGTTCCTCAAATGGCAGTTTATACGTGCTGTTGAAAGTTTAGGGGTTTTGTTGACTTATTGTTGCAAAAAAAATGTGTTTGGAATAAAAAATAATTGCGACCCTTATTTAAAAAAAAAACTACGCGCACCAAACTCACCCTTATTGCTCTAGCAGCCCATGGGCGTGCTATATGGGCCAACCGCAAAGACTTCTCCAATTTCTTTTCTCTTTCCTTCCTAAGGTTTCTTTCTCCCTAATCAAAATACAAACAAATACCCACACCACCACACCTTATATTGGACCTCAAAACGTACAAAATGCCTTTTATACCGCTCAAGTTTAAACCAGATTTCATTTTGCAACCCAATTAAATAACTAATTAATTTACATAATTCATTAGGGACAAATTGCCAAAAAATTATCCATTTAATTCCACTCATGTACTTAAATTTAAACCATATAACATTATCACAATTTATATATTTTTAAATAATAATCATAAATCACTATTAAATAAATCACTATTTAATAAGTCACTCAAAGATGTGGGGTATGACAATATTACACACTATAATAGGAATTTCGTCCTCGAAAATTTTCAAAATAAAGTCGTAACAACGTGAGTCATATTATTACCAAAGGATCACTCACGCCTACTCATAAAAACATACTTTATCTAAGAAATACGCATGTATCAACTCAATACAAAAGTAGCGCTCACATATGCCAATAGTAATATACAATAATTGGGTGCCCATACACCAAAAATCTAGTAAGCATATCTATGAAAGAAACAATAACATAACACAAATATATGAAACATAATAGGAAATTAGCAACATACTTCACTAACCCAACTCATCACGTCTAGTCTTTTAAAAGAAGTGGTCCCACCTTATCCGTAAGTTGTATAACTACCTTTGGTACCTCCTTAACTAAAACATCATGGTCTTAGTGACCCTGAGTGTCATGATCTCGACCCAAAATTAGTAGGGAACGAGTATCCTGACATGCCACCAACGCCTTCACTATTTATGATTTAAAATAAACTTCTTAAAATAAATGCAACGAAAATACAATCACAAGGTCATGAATCATAAATTATTGAAAATGGAGGAAATAAATCATCAGAGCTTTCTAAAGGGAAACTTTATATAAGTAACAACGAGTTACAACTTAAGAAAAAATTTAAAAACAATTGCATACTCTATCTCTTAAACTAAACATTTTGCATAAAGTAATAAAAAGAGCTCTAAAAGTCAAATCTTCAACATAAACGTTCTACGTTCCATCCTTAAGACTAATTATTTCCTAAAAAATTGTTACAACGTCAGCTAAAAGTCGAATGAGGTTCAATCTCAGGAAAATCCAAGGGTTTTCAGAATATAGATACATATTCAAGCAAGAACATAAGGCATATACATATATGGACAAGAACATGCAGTAATATATTTATATGTGAATGAAAATATGTAGAAATGAACAACTCAGAATAGAACGGATGTGACAAATCAAATGCAATATCTTTTTCATTCAATCATATCATTTAAATGGCCACTTACACTCTAATATTGTATTCTTCTACCATATTATTTTACGATAGTTGAGGATCAATCAAACTTATTCCTCATAACATCTTATTTAGGTCACACCAACGATAACCTAACTGGGAAGGTCAGACAGTAAAAGAGGTCCCTTAGGCCAAATCTTATTTCCAATATTCAATGTCATTTTCAATACTCATTTTAATTGGTATGTCTATTTGGAAAAATATAAACATATCCCAATGAATCAATTACCGATATCAGATGAATTTTAGAATAAAATTCATTCACAAAATTTATATAGTTTGCATAATATCATATAATCAAAATACATAAGGAATGTCATAGAGTAATCACCTAAAATGGAGGTTCAAAATTACAGATATTGAGTCTTCGGTCACACGTTAATCTTAAGATGAAAAGAACTTCTTCTTAAACTTTCCCACTCTTTCTCTCAGTATTTCCCAAGGAATTGGTGTGAAATAAAATGATCCTAAAGGCTGTTTTTATAGCTTTCTAAAGATATTATGACGTTGACACGAGTCAAGTTGACCAAGCTTTTTCAACTGTGAGTGAACGTTGAGGTGTCGGGTTGCGGAGGGGTCTTGCAATCTAATTTCCTCAAAAAATGACATGTGTTTTAGCTTTCTCTCTAATGACGACACTTGTTTAAGCTTTATCTATACAGATGACATGTGTAAGCACGAGGTGTCAAGCACGAGATGGAAAGGTATTAAGGGTAAAAGGATCATTTTACACATGAACGGAATTTTGGTAATTTCATACTATATGTTGATGTAAAAAATTAGATTATCTCTAATTAGTCAATCACAGATAAAATAAACAGGACAAAAGATTTTTAAAGTGGTTCAGCCTTGAAAGAATGGCCTACGTCCACTGTTTTTGGTATTGCTGACTATTTATTTGGAATTCTCGATAATGGATTTTACCAAGAGATTCCGAGTCCCCTTGTGATGAGGAGGTTACAAAGTATTTATAGCCTTGAGGCTGTATAAATAAATGACAATGCGCTGTTCTCTAGTAGACATGTACGTCTGTATGATAATAATGAGCATTTAATGCGCAGTCGTCTCCTTGATTATCCTAATGTGAGTGCTCTATACGCTATGTAGCTCGGACCGCCTAAGTAGCTCAGCATGCATGAGTTGCTCGGTACAATGAGGTTCCTCGGAGAACACTTGTTGCTCGGAACGCCTGAGTTGGTCGGGGAGATTAAGTTCCTCAGAGTCGGTGTGTTGTTCAAAAAGTGTTTGTGGGTGCCATGTAGATGGACACGTGTCTCCATATAATTGATCCATGTCAATAGACTTAATTTGGTATCAATAGAAGCCCCCAATGTTTCATAGTTTGATGTTGAAGAAAAGTATGGAACATTCTGCTGCTTAGATTTTCGGTTTTTATGGATTTTAGGCAAAATTTTGTTGTATATAACTCTTTTTTTGAGCGCATAGTATCAGGATTTTAAAGTATTTTGAATCTTCATAACCGCTTCGTTTTTATGCCCTTTTCTTCTTTTTCTCCGTCGGATACGCAATCGTCTGTCCTGATAATCATTGTTTTTCTCTATTCTCGAGGTAAAGTATTTAAGCGCTACAGAAAATCCTATCGTCTTTTACTTTTTCAAATCTGTATCTTTGAACTCTTCATTTCTTCTCTATCTTGTGCGTTCGTTTCTTCCATTGTTCGTTGTCAACTGATTCACTCCTTTCTTGTAAGATTTTCTTCCTTCTCTTTTATTTACTTTGTTCATCATGGTTTACCTTGTTGAATCGCTTGACAAATTTCGCTCTAAATTTTCAATTCCTTCATAGGACATATTGGAAGAACTTTCTGAACCTTCTGACTATTTTTCTTTGGCTGAGGGACATTGATTCCCAAGTCTCTTTGTGGCCGAATGCGGATTTTCTTTTCCTCCAAATCCTTTATGTTTGGAGTTCTGTCAGTATGTTGATGTTGTACCTGCAAAAATAGCACCAAACACCTGGAGGATAGTTAATGGAGTTCATAGGTTAAACCAACTTCATGGAACCCGTTTAGGGATTCCAGAGATAATGTATTGCTACGGATGGGTTGTCAGCGATAGTACTTTTTATTTAAAAACTAGGTTTTTGAATAGGGCATTAGTTGTCAATCTTCCCGACGCCAACATGGATTATTTTGAACATGGAGTTGTAATGAAAAATTGGTAACATCCTCCATTAAATAGAGATGATGTATATCAAGGTCCTAGATGTCCTCCTTATGGCATTGGGATAGGTTGTTTTTATTTTTATTTTATTTTTTAAAATTATGTTTTCTTCATGTTTGATAAAATGCTTCACTGACATTTGATTTTTGATTATTTGCAGTTGACAACAAAAGATAGTCTCCCAAAGAAATTGATGTTAATTTAAGGCATTTGAAACTTATCTGGAGTTTACACTAATCCTTTGTTGATGAATATATTAGATCAACCTCTTATTTGTTGCAGTACGAGAGCTATACTTCATCCTTCACGGCTCGTCCAGTGGTGGTTGACATCGACCAAGTACCAGCTTCTGAAACTGGTGTGGAAGGTTCCCCCTCTGAATCGAATATTCCCCTTAGTAACATAATGAAGAGAAGAAAAGCTCCTACCTTCTTTGATAAATCATACTCTACCAATGTGGAGGCAAAGAAAAATAAGCAGGATGTTCCAGAGGAAGGAACAAGAAACATTGATGTACCCCCTCCAGTTGCTGCCAAGAAAATTGCTAAGAAGCCCCCTGTGGCTTCGAGTAAGGTTGTGGTTATTTCTCCTCCTAGTGAGGTTATTTTTATATCACCAACTAAGACAACTTCTTTGGTTGAAAATATTCTGCTCCTCCAAAGAAGGCAAAGAAAAGTTCCTCGGATAGGGTCGCTGAACCTATTTCTCAGCCTTTAAATGCTGAAAGTGGTGTTCACACCTTTGTTCCTCCGAGCTCTGCCATGGGCTCGGTGAAGTATTGGATTATCCCATAAATCCAAGGTATTAAAGACACTCTATCTCGTGATAGGGTCACAACATTGGCTGCTCAACATATTGCCTCAGTAAGTATTACTAGTCTAAGTTTTCATTTTTCACTGCTATGTCACTGTATTAACTCAAAATTATTTATTTCTTCAGTTGGTAACATATTTTACCAGTATTCTAAAGAAGGATGAGGCTATTAAAGCTTCAGGCTCCTTGGGAGGTGTAGATTAAGATTTTGTCGGCCTAGCTCAGTCCTTAAAGGACTCTCGTCAGAAATATGAAGAAGATAAAGTGGCTTGGGAGAAGCAAATCAAGTCTATTGAGCAAGAGAGAGATCGAGCTGTGGAGGCCTCCAAGGGTTTGGAGAAAAAGATGAAAGACTTTGAGAAGAATAATAAAGAGCTTGAGGAGAAGCTCAAGAATGCTGAGGAGCTTGAGAATAAGCTCAAAACTGCTGAAGAGGAAGTTGATAGACTTCGTGAGGTTGATCACAAGAAGGAGGAGGTGGAAGGGAAGTTGAAATCTGTCGAGGAGCTCCTTAGGGAAAGGACTTCCTCGATGAAAGAAAAGAGGAAAAAGCCTGTTGAAAAATCGTTCAGTACTGGTTGGGATAAAGGCTGGAATAAGGGCCTGGCTGCCATGACTTCACAAATGGAGTATGCTAGCCTCAAGTACTTTCGGGATGGATGGGTAGAAGTATTGAAAGAGATGAATTTTTTTGAGGATTCTGATCTATTTCGGCAACACACACATGGCCCTCCTCCCTCTCCTGGGGAAGAAGAAGAGGACGAAGCTGCCTTAGAGGAATCTTCCATGATGATTGGAGATCAAGTTCCTCCTGTTCCAGTTGTTCAAACTTTCTACGAGAAACTTCATCCCACCAGTACTTCAGTCGAGAAACTTCCACTATTTTCCGAGCAACCATCCTCCTCATCCCAGCTTTTTGAGGAAGTTGTAAAACACAAGGAGAAGGTGTAAAGTTTCTCGGGTTTTAATTTTGTTATTCCTTTTGAATGTAACCTTGAGCTTTGTATTTACCTTTTGATGAATAAAAATTTGAATTTTTGGTTGTTCATATTGACTTTCTTCTTCTTGCCCTGTCTTTATCATTATTGATCCTGTTTATGGCTTCTCTTTGCTAGTTTATGGATATGATGGAGCTATTATCATCTCATGACACAGAGTTGATGAAGAAATGCAATGACTACTTTAAATCTGGTCATGCAGCTCTTTGTGAAGCTCAAATAATTGACATCCTTGGTCCAGATACTTATGAACGAGTAGTCGAAGCCTACCAATATCAGAAGTGCCTGCTCGACCGAACTGTTGCCAATAATGTAGCTTATTACGAGATGATTGAGGATCTCCATGGTACCATCGAGGAACTCTAACAACAATATAAGGAGTCTTCTAACCTTTTGTATCAGGGGTATGAGAAAAAATATCATCAACTAAATGCTGACAAAGGATATGATAAGTTTATCTCTGCTTATGAGAAGAAAGAGAGCGCTCTGAAGCTTGAGGTTGAGGAGCATAGGAAAATCGCTAAACTTTTGGAGCAAGAAAATAATGTTTTGCAAGAAGAGATGTCCCAACTAAAATCTGCAGCATCTTCCCCAGGAGCCGTGGTCCCTGTCAATGACGAAGGTTTCTCTTTCTTGGAGGTATAGAATGACAACTTAAGAGATGAGTTGGAAACTTTAAAAAGAGTTGGACCCTCCACTTCTACTCGTGGAAGAGTAAGATCTTCTTATCGGGGACGAGAGAAAGCTGCTAAGATTTCAATTGAAGAGGCGAGGACTCAATCAGCCTTGAAGAATCAGGTATTCCAGTTGATGGCGAAGAATCAAGCCTTAACAGAGATGTCCAAGAAGATTCTGAACCTCAACGAGCAACTTTCTACACAAAGCTCTGCCTTGGAAAAT
Source organism: Sambucus nigra (assembly GCA_949130495.1). Taxonomy (NCBI): domain Eukaryota; kingdom Viridiplantae; phylum Streptophyta; class Magnoliopsida; order Dipsacales; family Adoxaceae; genus Sambucus; species Sambucus nigra. The sequence goes on from OX422214.1 coordinate 96,226,646, forward strand.
AAAGAAATTCTGGTGAAGAATCTTCATGAGCAACTGGAGAGGTTAACTTAACAATTCCATAAACAACCTAGAGAGTTTTGGATGGCTGGTTACAATGAAGCCCTCTACCATCTTGATGACCAGATCCAGCAGTCAAATAACAAGGGGTACAAGCAAGGATGGTTGAATGCACCGGGTGTGCTGAAATTGGAGCGGGGTCACTACTTGTGGGATTATTATGATCGTGGATTGCTTGAGTTGCATGTGCCTCCTTTTAAGCTTGACATGAGTTGGATTCCTGCTCGGGCAATTCCTCAGTGCTTGATCTCAAAGTACCTTGGCGATTACAGCCTTCATTCAAATTTTGACATATCTCGCTCCGAGCATTTACTTGATCGGCCATGAGTGATGAATGTTCGAATGCTTCAGGATATAAATTTCCTAAACTCTCCTTATTGCCTTAGACGATCCTCCTGCTGGAGTAGAACCTGTTTCAAAAGCAGAAGGGAAAAAACCAATAGAGTAGGGTCTTTGATGTAATGACTTGTAGTTTTCACAGCATATGTAATTCTTCTTAATTTGAATGAAGAAATTTTGTCATCTTTTGCTATTTTATTTTCTTTTAAGTATTTTGCAGAATGTCTTTGTTTGTGAATACATGTATATTTTGATATGCCATTCTATTTTTTTTTTTTTATTATAGTGACTTATCACTCTTTGATTCTAAGAAATGAAACGACTTACATCCCATGATCCTGCTTAGTTTAACCAACCGGAGTTGATTGCAATTGATTTACCGACCAACCGGAGTTGGAAGATATTAATTTGCCGACCAACCGGAGTTGGTGGATATTTTTTCCTGACCAATCGGAGTTGGAGGAGATTAATTTACCGACCAATCGGAGTTGGTGGATATTTTTCCCGACCAACCGGAGTTGGTGGTAAATTTTTCGACCAACCGGAGTTGGTGGATATTTGTTCCCGACCAACCGGAGTTGGAGGAGATTAATTTGCCGACCAATCGGAGTTGGTGGATATTTTTTCTCGACCAATCGGAGTTGGTGGTAAATTTATTCCCGACCAACCGGAGTTGGAAGAGATTGATTCTGAACTTGATGCATAGTGTGTAGCACTAATACTCCTAAAAATTTCAATAAAAAGAGAGAAATGGGTAAAACATTCAACACTTTATTCATCCTGAAGAAAAATTCATTTACATAGGAATCCCAACTACTGATAATACTCGCGTAGATGCTCTGCATTTCACGCATTCTTAAATTCTTCTCCCTCTAAGGTTTCAATCCTGTATGTTCCTGATCGAACAACTTCTGTTACTCTATAGGGTCCATGCCAGTTGGATTCCAGTTTATTATGCTTTTGAATTACTTTCTTTAACACATAGTCTCCTTCCTTCAAATCACACTTCTTTACCCTCTTGTTGTAAAACAGAGCTGTTCGTTGTTGGTATGCAGCATTCCTGATTGCTTCTTCTTCTCTAACTTCTTTGAGCATATCTAGATCTAATCGCCTCATCAAGTCACTGATAGGAGAATTGAAATTCAGCACCCTGTGTGTGGGGAGGCCCAACTCGGCAGGTATAACAACTTAGCTTCCAAATGCTAGCATGTATGGAGATTCTCATGTTGCTGCTCGCGGTGTAGTATGATAAGCCCACAGCATAGAATGTAGCTCGTTAATCCAATTTGCCTTCACATCACCCAGTCGTTTTTTTAAACCGTTCAGTAGCGTTTTGTTCGTCACCTCAGTTTGTCCATTGCTCTGAGAATGGCTTGGTGTAGAATGGGTCTTCAATATGTTTGACTGATGACAATATGCAACGAACTCCTCGTTGTCGAACTGAGTTCCATGATCTGTGATGAATGCACGGGGAAGACCATATCTACAAATTATATTCTTCCAAATAAATTGATACACCTTGTCATACGTCATATCAATAAGAGGCTCAGCTTCTACCCATTTAGTAAAATAATCCATAGCGACCACGAGGTATTTAAATCTTCCTCGGGTCGTTGGAAGTGGCCGACCAAGTCTATTCCCCATATGGAGAATGGCTAAGGAGACGTGATGGGTGTTAGCAATGCTTGGGGAGTTCTTCGGATAGAGGAGAAACATTGACATTTATCACATTTCTGGGCATAAGCTACACAATCAGCTCTCATAGTCGACCAGTAATAACCTTGCATTATCATTCTTTGCAAGAGTGTCCGACTTGCTACATGGGCTCCACAAGACCCTTCATGGACCTCTTCAATCAAATTTTTTACCTCAGAGGGGTGGACACATCTTTGCAAACCTGCTATAATTCCTCGTCTATATAAAATACCATTAGTCAATACATAACGATCAGCTTTAAACTTTAGTTTATTGGCTGATAGTTTATCAGTTGGTAATGCTCCCTCCTCAATATAGGCCCTGATGGGATCCATCCAAGATGGCCCTAAATTAAGGGTAATGAAGCTCATCATCATATCTTTGTTAATGCTCGTGCTAGCCAAGATTTCAATTGGGATTATTCTTCGTAGCTCGGTGCGTGTAGCTGAGGCTAATCGAGCTAAGGCATCTGCTCTTGCATTCTCCAATCTTGGTATTCTAATTAACTGCACTGCGTTATAGTTCGATACAATCTCCATTGATTTTGCATGATACTTGATCATTAATTCTCCTTTTTATTATGTATACCCCAGCATTTGATTTACGATCAACTATGAGTCACAGAATACAATGACCTGCTCTGCCTTAATGGTTTTTGCTAAACTAAGACCTACAATCATAGCTTCATATTCAGCTTCATTATTAGAAGCCTTAAATTGAAAGCACATAGTATACTCCACATCGATTTCATCCGGGCTGTTTAAAACAATCCCTGCCCCACAACCTGTAGTGCAAGATGAGCCATCCACATATAGATTCCATATAGGTACCTCATCCTCAAATTTTTGATCGTACAAAGTTCCTCGGTGGAATATATGTTGCTTCTTTATATCCTCCTCTAGCACTTCTTGCTGCTCGTCGATCATCTTCTCTTGCTCATCAATCGACTTAAGTTGGTCGGGGTTTAAATTTGATGATCCTGTAACATCCACAGGCTAGTCGGTATTCAATTTTTGCTCTTCGGAGGTGTCAGGATAGGTGAACTCTGCGATAAAATCTGTCACTGCCTGCCCTTTAAACGATGATTTAGGCTTATAAACTATGTCATATTCACCAAGTTCTATTGCCCAGTACATCAATCTCCCTAATTTTTCTGGTTTATGAAGAGCTTGCCTTAACGGCATGTCAGTATACACGACTATGGTATGAGCTTGGAAATATGGCCTCATTCTTCTACTCGCTTCGATCAATGCTAGTGCCAACTTTTCCAGTCTTGAATATTTGATCTCTGCTCCTCGGAAGGCCTTGCTAGTGTAATAGATTGGTTTTTGCACTCCATCCTCCATTCCTATTAACGCTGAGCTCACTGCGTTTTCTAAAACTGTTAGATACAAGTATAGTCTTTCTCCCATCACTGGTCTGGACAATAATGGAGGTGCTCCCAAGTATTTCTTCAATTCTTGAAAGGCCTTCTCGCATTCATCGTTCCATTCAAACGTTTTTCAGAGTGTTTTGAAGAATGGGAGACATCTATCAGTTGCTCATGACACAAATCTATTAAATGTTGCAACTCGCCCTGTGTGACTTTACACTTCCTTCTTCGTCATTGGAGATCGTAGCCCCAATAGAGCCTTGATCTTTTCAGGGTTCGCTTCAATACCTCGTTGATTGATAATATACCCGAGAAACATGCCTTCTCGTACTTCAAATATGCATTTGGTAGGGTTCAACTTCATTTGATATTTATCTAATTGATCAAAGGTCTGGTCTAGGTCAATTAGATGATCAGCAACTTTCTTGCTCTTCATCAGCATATCATCAACATAAACCTCCATATTGTGACTAATTTTCTCTGCAAACACCTTGTTCATCAACCGCTGATATGTTGCACCTGCATTTTTAAGTCCAAAAGGCATAACATTATAACAATAAGTTCCCCTTGGGGAGATAAAAGAGGTACTCTCCCTATCTTCAGGTTTTATTTTAATCTGGTTATAACCAGAATAAGCATCCATGAAACTTAATAGTTCGTGCCCCGAGGTAGCATCCACCAGTTGATTCGGGGCAAAGGAAAATGATCCTTTGGGCATGCCTTGTTGAGGTCGGTGAAGTCTACACACATCCTCCACTTGTTATTTTTCTTTTTCACCATCACCACATTTGCTAGCCAATCAGGATATTTAACATCTTTAATGAAAGAGGCATTTTACAGCTTCTCTACTTCTTCCTGTATGGCTTGGTTCTTTTCGGGGCTGAACACTCTTCTTCTTTGCTTTACTGGTGATAAGAAGCTCTTTGCGTATGTATCGTTGTTGTGCAAAAGTGTGTTCCTAAGGGGCTAGCTAGTTGATTGATTTTAAATTTAATGACAGCTAGGGTAGCACACAATGGATAAGCGAGTGAGTCGGGTGATGAAATCCTTTCTCGTTTCAATGACCGGGTCTAGGTCTTAGGTAAATTAATTCATCAAACCAACCAATTTAAGTGCGAGACAAAAATAAAAAGCATATAGGAGCAAGTAGCACACAAAAATTGACTCGCTGACAGGAGATTCGCGAGGGATAAAGAAATGTACCTCCCACAGTTTTACACACGTGGGGTGAAGACCGAGTTGAGTCGACCGGGGGGAGATCTCGCCTATCTCAGTCGTCCCCGGGAGTCCTACCGACCCAAAGTAGAGAGGCTTCAAAAATCCTCGCCTTGGACGCCCTCTCTCTACCTTGTCCGGTTTCCCTTTTCGCTTTTTTTTAAGAATAATTATTACAAAAATCGGTGTCAAAATGCACCAAATAAATACCAAACTTTAAAAATCCTATACAACTAGTCTAATGAGGAGGGAGGAGGAAGAACTACAATAAAAAAAATGATAAATAAAATTACAAGTCTTCAATCATGTCTCGAGGCCAAGAAAGCGGCAACGGCGCCATTTGATAAGAGCTTTCGCGTATACGGTATGTGTTCCCCGGCAACGGCGCTATTTGATAAGAAGCTCTTTGCGTATGTATCGTTGTTGTGCAAAAGCCACTCTCAAAATTCCCTTGAGTACCTACAAAACTTGTCTAAAAATAACTCGTATTGCGGTAAGTACGGGTATCAATCCAACTTTCAAGGTGAAACAATTAATGTGAAAACGTGCAATTTCAAATTTTTTTTTTTTATGAAAATATTTTTTTATTTTTTATTTTAAAAACAATTTCAAGGGAAAGATTTACTAACAAATGCTAAAAATTATAAAAGGACTAAAGAATGAATAAAAATGTGCAACCGAGTGTGAAATATTGTGAGAAGGTCAAGAGATGGGATTACACTGCATTTTCAATTATTTTAATTTCTCAATTTATTAATTTTGAAATATTTCGAGATAATATTAAATCGATAATCAAACTCTCGTTAAAATTATAAATTTAATAATATATTTTTCAGAAAATTAATTTAAAATTGTCACACGATGAAAAAGTAGGACTACATTATTTTCAGAAAATTACCCGCTAGGATCAATTTAACGAAAATAATTTCAACCCTTAAATTTCAACACCGAATTAATGTTCAAATATAGGAAAAACCTATCTCTAGTTCGATTCCTAAATTCAAATATTAATTTGTTCAATTAATTTACTAACTCTCGTTACATAAATTAATTGGTGACAGTTAAAGATTAATTTACCTAGAAATATAAAATTAATGAATCAACTAATTAAAGTAACATCATTCGCAGTGCACCCCACCCCTTGAACGGGGTGTTTAGCCAAACATTCTCATGTGTGCATAAACATCATTCAATAACATATCAAAAGATGACATAAATGAATAGAGAAATAGAATACAATACGCAAGTCTCCTTGTCGAATCACGTTCATAAAATGCGTCTCAATCTTCTCACTAATCCAGCACTTGATTACACCAAAAACAATAAAAAACAAACCTAAAAATTATTCTAACACTAAACTAATTTTTTTGGAATTTTTTGGAATTTTTTTAAGACCCTAAACTGTACATAATATACAGTCTATTTTTTCTCTCTCAACGTTCTCTGTTTTGTTGCCTATTAAGAGTCAGTTTATGTGAGATGCCATACCCTTCTTGTAAAGCCACGATGTTGTTCTTGGAGAGATTTTTAGGGGATTTTCTTGGCTTGGATTTGTATCCGATTTTTAAGGGGTTTGGGATTGACTGTGGAAGGCTTCGAAGTGGGTAAGGGTTGAACAAACTCGGGTTCGGGTTGGAGCTGGGCTAGCTCGCGGTTTGGGCTTGGATCAGCAGGTCCTGGGAGCGGTTTGGAGGATGGGCTGTTTGGGTTTCGGATCGGGCCGCCCGGGTTCGGGTTTGCACGGTTTGGACTGGGCTGCTGAGGTCGCCGGAGGGAGCTTGTTTTCTGGCACGAGGTTAGTGGAATTGGGTTTTGGCTATGGAGTTTTTAGAAGTGGATGAGGTGGTTTTTTTTTTTTTGGTAATGGGGGTTTGATGAGAGAGAGATTGGGTTGTGTTGTTTGGGGAAGATGATGATGAATAGTAAAAGGGGTATGTGTTTATTTGGTGTGGGTGTGGTGTAGGTAATAGGATGAGGGTGAGGGTGAGGTGTATGTGAGTGTGTATGGTAGTGGGTGGGTGTGTGTTTAATTTGGACCCTTAAATAAAATGACACTACCTAAAAAATAAAACTAGACTAAAATAAAAATTAAAATCTAAAAATAAAATCTACTCTATTACTAAGAGACTAAAAAAATTAAAAAGAAATAATAAAGAAATAAATAAAACTCTATAAAAAAATGAAAAATAAAAATCCTAACTAATTAAATTAAAACTAAACACTAAAGAAAAATAAGATAAATTCCTAAAAACTAGTCCTAAGAGAAATAAAATTAAATAAATATTATAAATTAAAAACTAATAAAAATCAAAATCAAAAATAAAGAATTAGAAAAGTAGAAAGTAAATCCTAAAAAAAAATTCTAAATAAATCCTAAAAATAAAATGACTAAAAATGTAAGAAAAATAATAAAGGTACAAACTCAACACACACCGGGCTCGGGGAATGGTGTAGGCTCGGGTTTAGGTCACGGGACTGCTTTGGGGCATCGGATCTCTTCCGGGCAAGCTCAATGAGGACTCTAACTTCGCGGTCTCTTTGATTTCTTCGATGCAAGCTTTTGATCGCTATTGAGTCACAATTGTACTGATTTAGCATTATTTGTACCGCAACTGCGTATTGACCTGAAAAATAATAAAATACGAACATAAGGTCATTTGTATTAAAAACGAGCGACTAAAATGCCTCTATTCGGGGTATAAAATATACACTTTTGGGTGCTTATCAACTGACTTGATCTCCTTGTTCACATTAAGCTCGTGACATAGGAAGGTTGGGTCTATCCCTGGCATGTCTTCGTGGCTCCATACAAAATTTTGTTTTCTACTTTTTAGGAAGGCTATCAATTCATGTTTTAGTGAGGCATCCAACGATGAACCGATTTGAGTTGTTCGTTCGGGTGTTCGTCGTCCAGAATGACATTTTCAGTTGCTTCCACCACTTGGCCTTTTACGAGCTGCGACTCGTCTCTAGGATCTAATGTTTCAATTTTTGCACTTTATCCACTTGATAGATAGTCGTCTTTTTTCTAGATTCCTCCAGTTCTTCCTGTTCGGTAGATGAATAGTAGCATTCCCGAGCTACTTTCTGATCACCTTTCACAATTCCTACTCCAAAATTGGTTGGAAATTTTAGGCATTGATGTACAGTAGATGGCGCTGCTTAGAACTTTTTTAGACCTACCCTACCCATGATAATATTGTAGGCTGATTGTACATTTTTATCCATTACAAAAAAGCATACTTTTTCTGTCCGACAAGCAGGCCATGTACCGATAAGCATATCCAACTTGATCATCCCAAGTGGAAAAACTTTTTCTCTTGTAAAACCGAGGAGGGGCCTGTGATAAGGCTCTAACTAAGACAATTTCAGATTTAAGTTGTCAAAGCATGAGTAGAACATGATGTCCTCCGAGCTTCCATTATCCACCAGTACTCTTGAGATCATTACTTCCTTCATTCTCATTTTGATCACCAATGGGTAATCATGAGGATACAATACACCTGCTAAGTCGTTCTTAGAGAAACCAATGACTAGTTTGTCCTTATTCATTTTCCTAGGATGATCATCTTCAGCCAAATTTATTCGCTATATATATATGAGAAAGCTTGAGCCTCATTAAGGTAGGCTTTCCTTTCCGCGATAAGATCTTCTCCTCCTGCATCACCACCTGTAATGACATTACATTCAAATGATCCAAAGTGGATTGAAAATACCTCGCGTTCTGGATGTCTTGGTCTTTTGGGGAGATTGGGGTCATCTTCGGGATCATCTTCATGATCTCTTTTCTTGTCGTCTTTTGTCCGAAGAGGAGATTTAGTCCTTTGCCTTCCTCGTTCGCTGGTTCGACCTCCGTTCTGACGATCAACATACTTGGTCAATTTTCCTCGTCTAATGAGTGCTTCAATTTCATTCTGGAGAGCTATGCAGTTTTTGGTCGTGTGACCATGGTCCTTATGGAACTCGCAATATTTGAACTTATTCCTCTTGTCAGGATCTGCCTTTATTTTTTTAGGCCAGTTTAGCTCCTCGCTGTTCTTGATCTCTTCCAGAATGTGGTTTATATCTACCTTCAAAGGAGTATAATTTCTAAATTTCTTCAATTGTTCCAATGCTTGCTTTGATTTTAATTGCTTGTTGCCACCATTGTTCTTCTGTTCCTTCTTCTCAACCTTATCGGCCTCAACTTTGGTTTCCTTAGTGTCCATGTTCTTCTTTGCAGCCATAGCTTCCTCAGCATTCATGATTTTGGCTGCTTTTGCCATCAATTCTGCCATGGTCCTGGGTGGATCTTTGACCAAAGTGTAGTACAGTTTATTGGGCAACAGTCCACTCATCAAAGAAGTAATCGGAGTTTTTTCCTCATAATTAATTACTTCTAGTTTCTCGTTATTGAAACGAGTAATGTAATCCATGGTGCTTTGACCTGCCTTTTGTCTAACACTCAACAAGTGTGCTACTCGTTTAACATGTTTTTCTCCAAAATAGAAATTTCCAATAAAGAGCTCGGCCAATTGAAAGAAAGTCGCAATCTTCCCCCGAGGAAGATTGTTATACCATATTTGAGAAGATCCGGTAAGAGTTCCTGAAAATGCCCTGCATCTCATCTCATCTTGAACTGCATAGATATCAGCAGCAGCTTGGTATTGTTCTATATAAAGGACAGGGTCAGTTTTTCCATCATATTTAGGTGTCATCACAGGATCTTTGAATTTTGATGGTGTAGGAAAATCCACGATTGCTTGTACAAATGGTGTCCCTTGGACAAAAGTTCTTTGTAGAGGATTCTTGGCCTTAGCCATTTCTCCTAATCTGTCTTCCAACCTCTGAATAGAGCCCTTCCATGCGTCGTTTCCTTCCTCGAGCCTATTGGTTCTAGCAATAGATCGCGTTGAATTTGCCTCTTGGGATCTTTCATTACGAGCAGTAGGTCGTGACTGGGCAGAGCCTTCCCTTAGATTGGATGGTCGTGGAGAGTTCCTCGACGCAATCCCAGTAGGACTTCTATTCCTCCTGGGGCCCAAACATTCAAAAGGAGAGACTCTACTCAACCGTTCTAGAGCACTGGTACTCTCTGGGGACAGAGTAATGTTTCGCTGAGAATCTGTAGCTCGTACCGAGGAAGTCCGTCCAGGCTGATAAGAAGGATCATTAGATCTCTCAGTATGATATGAATCGGTGCGTCTGGATCGAGATTCCTCTGGGAATAATGTTCGCCTAGTTCATGAAGAAGGTAATCGGGTATTTCTCTGAATGCTTCGCTGTCCTGATTGGGCCGGCGCTCCACCTTGGATAGTTTGCATGAGTTGTCGCATGGCCTCTTGCATGGCCATCTGGCCCTGTGCCAAATTAGCCATTATACTAGCCAGATCTTGGACATTTGGTGGGGTAGATGGATTTGGAGGAATCCCAGCGTTTCGATTACTGGATTCTGGATGATTAGCCATTGATGATGAATGGTTTTGGTGAAAAATGATAATTACAGTCGCTTCCCACAGACGACGCTAATCTGTTGATGTAAAAAATTAGATTATCTCTAATTAGTCAATCACAGATAAAATAAACAAGACAAAATATTTTTAAAGTGGTTCAGCCTTGAAAGAATGGCCTACGTCCACTGTTTTTGTTATTGCTGACTGTTTGTTTGGAATTCTCGATAATGGATTTTACCAAGAAATTCTGAGTCCCCTTGTGATGAGGAGGTTACAAAGTATTTATAGCCTTGAGGCTATACAAATAAAGGATAATGCGCTGTTCTCTAGTAGACATGTACATCTGTATGATAATAATGAACATTTAATGCGCAGTCGTCTCCTTGATTATCTTGATGTGAGTGCTCTGTACGCTATGTAGCTCGGACCACCATAAGCTGCTCGGACCGCCTAAGTAGTCGGCATGCATAACTTGCTCGGTACAATGAGGTTCCTCGGAGAACACTTGTTGCTCGAAATGGCTAAGTTGGTCGGGGATATTAAGTTCCTCGGAGTCAGTGTGTTGTTCAAAAAGTGTTTGTGGGTGCCATGTAGATGGACATGTGTCTCCACATAATTGATCCACGTCAGCATAATTAATTTGGTGTCAACACTATATATTTTTAATAATTTTAGAGGTCCCAAAAAATATTTTTTTATAAAAAGATCCTTCTCATTTTTCATTTTGGTCCTTAAAACTTTCTTAATTAAAACAAAGTCCCTAAAGTTTAATAAGTTTATATTTTCTACCCCAAAACTTATCACTTAGTGTAGGATGTGACATAAAACTTCAATTTGACCCATTTTAGAGTTGATTCTTCAAATTCAAAAATGGATTTTGTTATATTAAGAACCTATAATATCACATATATAATAATACAACATTTATCAAATAATAAGTGAGACACAATTGTTAAAAAAAACTATATATAAGCATATAAAAGTGGGGTCATTACATCCTACCCTCCTTATAAAAATTTTGGTCCCCAAACTTGACTTACGATAATTTTTAAATAGGTATGGGTATCGCTCCTTTATTTCATCTTCCCGCTCCAGCCATAATACTTTAACCAGTGAAATAACCTTAACTCGTAGTATTTGATCTTTATAGTCCAAATGTTTTACTAGATATTCAATGTAGGTCAGGTCTTCTCTAACTTGAAGAGGTTCATGACTTAAGACATGTTCTGGATCTGGGATATATTTTTTTAGCATTGACACATGAAACACATTATGCACACTAGAGATTTTAGGGGATAAGGCTATTCTATATGCAACAACTTCTATCCTCTCAAGGATTTTAAAAGGTCCTATGTATCTTGGGCTTAATTTCCCTTTCTTACCAAATCAGATTACACCCTTTACTGGTGATACGCGCAAGAACACATAATCTCCTCTTTGGAGTTCTAATTGTTGGTGTCAATTGTTGACATATATCTTTTGACGGCTTTGAGCGATTTGAAGTTGGTCTTGTATTAATTTCACTTTCTTTGTTGTGATTAGAATCAATTCCTGGTCCCAATAATTTTCCTTCTCTAACTTCTACCCAACATGCAAGAGAACGACACCTTCTACCATAGAGTGCTTCATACAGAGATATTTGAATACTTGCTTGATAACTATTATTATATGCAAATCCCTCTAACGATAAATGATCATCCCAATTCGTTTTCAGATCAAGTACACATGCCCTAAGTATATCCTCTAAGGTTTGAATGGTTCTTTCAGATTGTCCATCCGTTTGAGGATGAAAAGCGGTGCTGAAATTAAATTTTGTTCCCATGGGTCCTTGTAGGCTTTTCTAGAAGCGAGACACGAATCTAGGATCTCGATCAGAAATAATTGAAACTGGGGTATCATAAAGCCTAATAATTTCCCGCATGTACAATTTAACTAACTTGTATAAAGAATGGGTAATCTTAATGGCAAGAAAATGAGTGAATTTTGTTAATCTATTAATAATTACCCAAATAGAATCATTACCATTTGAGCTCCTTGGTAAACCTGTCACAAAATCCATGGTAATAAGTTCCCATTTTCACTCAGGGATATGTAGAGGTTGTAATAATCCTGATGGTGTTTGATGTTCGGCTTTTAGTTGTTGACAAATCAAACACTGAGATAGAAATTTTGCTATCTCCCTTTTCATGTTATTCCACCAAAACACTTCTCTCAAAGATCCCTATACATCTTTGTAGATCCGGAATGAAATATAAATCTCGAGTAATGACTTTCCTCCAAAATTTGCCTCTTTAGTTAGGCATCACATGACACACATTCTATTTTCAAACCTCAATATATCATCTCGCATAGAAAATTCAATTCTATTCCATTCAATAACTTTTTCTTTAATCTTCTTTAGTTGTATGTCATTTAATTGGGTAATTTTGATCCTTTCCATCAACACGGGTTGTACTTGTAAATTCATAATTATTCCTCCTTTTCTATAAATACGTACATCTATTTCTATACATCTTAAATCCCTTAACAAAGGATCCTGATTTGTAATGATACACGCTAAATTTAGTATAGACTTCTGTAACACCCCGTATCTTTGGTGCATTTAATATTTAATTAATTCAAAAATTTTAAGTTACTAGTGTGTATTGTAATTTTAAATGAATTAATTATGGCAAAATATATTTAAATATTAATCGGGGAGTAAATGGTTAATATTTAGGGGAATTTATTCACTAAGTGAATAGTAATAATTTATTTACGTCATTTTGAGTATTAATGACGGGTTATGCACTTATCTCAATCGGGAATCGGTATAGACTAAAGGGGGTGGGGGATAAGTATTTTTATAAATTAATTTGGATGCCAATTCTGAATGTACAGTGAGTCCAAATGGGCCGAGATAGTCGGAAAAGTGTACCCGGGGGTAGTAAACGGGTCACGAGGAGTTTTTAGACATAGCCGGGCCCACACGGGGGTATTTGGGTCACTTCGGCTTGGCCCATTAGGCAAAAAACGGGATTTAGGTTAATTGTTAAATTAGGAGAAATAAGGAAACGACTGAGAGAGCTTAGAAAAAGGCTAAGTGTGTTAAGGAACCCTATTAGCAGTTAAAGGCAGTTTTGGGATCACTAAAGAGTCAACAGGAGTCATCTTCAACCTTGGAATTCATCTCCAAATGAGACACTACGAAACCTAAGGCAAGTGGATAATTTGTAATAGTATTACATCTGTTTTTCAATTCATATTCATGTGATGTGATTGATTAAAATTTGTTTTGGGTGTTCATGGCATAAACATGAGATTTTGAAAAAAAAAACAATAATCTGATTTACGAATTTGGGTGAGGATTCATATAAAATCTGATAGTTATAAGTTGATGCATATCTGGTAGGATGATATCTGGACAATTAAAATCGGATTTGCTGATGGAACTTGGGTTGTAAATGGGTTAAGGGTTAAAGATGAATTTTTCCCCAAATTTAGAGGTTGTAGTTAATGGACGAATTAATAATGTTGGTGGACATTCTGGAGATCCCTCATAAGTTTTCTAACATTTATTAAGGTTAAGAGGGCTTGAGGTTGCTGGTAGAAGAAACTAGGATTTGAGAAATTTCGTCCATGGCTAATTTTGTCTTCGCGAAGAAGACGAAGACCTGCTCGATCGATCGATCGAAGGTCTGGGGTCGATCGATCGAAGGTCGGCAGAATTTGGCAGATTCGCCCAGTTATGTATATAAGAGGGAATTCATATTATAATCTTTATGTAATTAATCATTGAGAAATTAATACATGAGATTAAATCTAATTAATCGTGAGTAAATAATTAGGGTTTGAGGGAGTTTGTGGGTGACACATCATGATTAAAAATTTGGGATTCGGAAATTTAGACTCGGGTGAGGTTATTTCGGGGTACGAGAGTAAGTCCAATTTTATGGTGGGGGTGACACCAAAGGTGACTTAATTAATTAATGTGCAAATTAATTAATAATTAGGGTTGGACCATAAACTCTAAATAATTTAAATAGGCTTGTGTTACGGATTTAGTATATGGTGTAGCCGGGACATTTTATATTTATATATATATACGGTGTGTGATAGTATATATGTATAGTGTGTGCATTAATATCAGTGATTAGATATTATTATTCTATACTCTAGTACTATAGGTGGAGGTTGCGCGTAGTGGATGAATCCCCTAGCTTGAGGAGTAAGGCGAGTATATTCCTAGGTCATAGCGTCCGTTATATGGGGTGAGGGGCATCTCACTTTCAGGGAAGGAATATGACCGCCTCCAATCGTATGCTAAACTAAGTTAGTGAGCGAATCTGACTTGGGTAGCTAGGTTATGTGAATACACCTAGTGGGATAGCACTTTAGAGAAATTATATTTTGTGAGTATTTTTACTCAGTGGGACATTAGTAGTAAATGTTGTTTCAAGTATGTTTGTGAATACTTCAATATGATTAAATATATAATTAGGTAAATAATTATATATGGGATAATTAATACATAGTGTGAAATGTATTATGTGCATAACAGGTGTGAGTGTTATATGAAATTAAAAAGGGTAATGATTTAATTAAATTGACGTTTATAATAACTTAAAAATCATGATTTAAGGCATACTCGGTTAGAGTAGGTTAATTGCAAGGGTTAACATAAGTATTGGGTCAGGAGCATAGGACCTAGGTAAATTAAATGGAAGCGTTAGTAGTGAATATTAGAGGAGGGGTAAGGAAGTCCTCAAGAGAGTGCGACACTAACTAAAATATGAAGAGCATGCATATTTATTTATTACTGCAAGTTAATCATTTGTTAAATGTTTTCAAATGTTTTTGGGTACTAACCCTTCCTATAAAAAATTTTAAAATTCTTTTATGTGTCCAGCCACAGGGACGCCAGGCTTGACTCTATTCTAGGTATCTGTTGCTGCAGCACATGTGGATGTTGCGGGGTTTTTAATAGACGCCTCCTTCTTTCATTCGTGTATAGACTCTCTAGTAGTTATTTGAGCATGTCGCTCACAGTTTTTTTTTTGTATTAGACTTATTGAGATTGTCTTCTTGTCTTTACTTGTATCGGATATTTGGACCGATGGTTTATTCGGTTAGGTATTTTATTTGTGGATGGTTATTTCAGTTAACTGTGATTGTGTATTATTTTATGTTCCGCATGAGTTCATTTAATTAATTGAAAGATAAAAATTGGCACCAGTCTACTTTTCTCACTTTGGTGCTTAGTAATTAAAAAGACGACCGTGATGCTAAGAATGGACCAAATGAGAAACCTGTTCTAACTTGATTTAGGACTGATCACCCAGGATTAATTATGCGGGGTGTCACAGATGGTATCAGAGCATCAGGTTGTAGTGTCCTTAGGATCTGTGCAGCTTTTTACGTTTTAGCGTAGCACTCGGTTGTTATAGAGCCCTATTTTTAGGACTGTTGATTCATTTTTCGCTTGTAAGATATCGTATTTCTGCTGTGTATATTATTGTGTAAATTGTGTACTTATACAATTTAATCTATTTCAGATGACACCAAAGAGGCAGAGAGCGGAGTGGGCTGAGGCTAGGGATGAAGTGAGAGAGGCTCATCAGGAGCCACAGATGCCACCCCCACCACCCCCACCCTAGTTGATTTCCACCACTCAGGTGGCAGTGATAGTGGCCCAGGTGGTCGAGACAGCGATGCGAGTTATGGAAGCTCGTTTTCCATAGCCCCAGGCACTGCCTCCAGTGGCACCAGCAGTCTAGGCTCCAGTGGGGCCATCGTCTTGGCAGCAAGTTAGGGAGACCTTTCAGAAGGGTCACCCACCTGAGTTTCGAGGTAGCACCGATGTGGGGGAGGCTTGTGACTGGAAGAAGAATGTTCAGCGCCATATGTGTATGCTGGAGTGTGCCGATGTGCAGAGGAAGATGCTTGCTTCCTTTCGTCTGTCGGAGGCATCCTTACAATGGTGGGAGTCAGTTAACACCGCTGAGGAGTGAAATTTGATGACAACATCCGAATCCGGGTGCGGTTCAACCGCAAATACTTTCCACCAGCAGTAGAGGTTGAGATGAGAAAGAAGTTTAGTGAGTTGGTACAGGGTGACTGGTCAGTGGCAGACTATGAGGAAGAGTTCACCCATTTGGCGAACTTTGTGCCAAATGAGGTGAGCGACGAGGAGCGAAAGAAGTCAAGATTCATGAATGGCTTAGCCTGGAGGATCAGACAGCATTTGATTGGGAATCCGACGTTAATGACTTATACATATGTCGTTAATGCCGCCCTCGCATATTGCCAGGATCATCGTTTCTATGCGAAGGGGAGTAAGGAAGCAGGTGAGCCGAGCCAGCAGGGCAAGGCGGTTACTGGTGGTGATACGAGTGGTACTCAGTAGAAGACTATTATCTAGCAGGGGAATCAGGTTAAGAGATTTAGACCTGGTGGGTCCCGATCGGGAGGTTAGGGATTTAGGCAAGGGCAGCCGGGCTCGAATCAGCAACAACCGGTTCCTCAGGGCTGTCAGCAGGGCCAGCCACATCAGGGCCAACGACAGGGGAACGGCCAGATACGCTGTTTTGTCTGTGGCCAGCCAGGACACTTCAAGAGGGCATGCCTGCAAAGGGGCAGAGGCCATCAACAAGGTGCCGAAAAAAGGCAGCAGGGGAAGATGCCGCCTGCAGCACCAGCTCCACCTGCCCCATAGCAATAAGGGCAGATGCATTATGGGTGTGTGTATAACGTCCGGGATATTCCCAATCCTCCAGCACAGCAGGCATCGCCAACAGTTGAGGGTATGTTTTTCATTCATGGTCATGAGGGTAGCATACTCTTTGACACGGGAGCATCGCATTCATTCATTAAATCTAATTTTGCTAGACGGGCTGGGTTATTAGAAACAGCGGGTAGTCTTCGTATGTGTGTAGAGTCTCCAGTAGGCAGTGGGGCTTTGATTCACCCGATTTGTAGTGGAGTAGGCATTTTAATTGGAAGACTTAGCTTAGCAGCAAACCTCTTAGTATTAGATATGGAGGGGTACGATGTTATACTAGGGTATGGATTGGTTGTCAGGATATCGAACGACTGTAGATTGTTACGAGAGGAAAATAGTATTCTCCATTCCGGGACAGGAGATGTTCCTGATAGCGATACCGCTACCTGAGGGAGGGTCGAGCACACACTTACATTACATCAAGGAGGAAACCTCACAAGAAATAGTGATTCAGTTGGACTCTATTCCGTGGAGTACATCGTCGTGGGGTGCACCGGTGTTGGTTATGAAAAAGAGAGACGGCTCACTACGATTATGCGTGGACTATAAAGAGCTGAATAAGGCCACGATACTGAATAAGTATCCGTTGCCTAGGATTGATGATTTATTTGACTAGTTGAGAGGGGCGTCCTACTTCTCTAAGGTCGACTTAAGGTCAGGGTATCATCAACTACGTATTCGAGAGGAGGATGTTCCTAAGACCGCTTTCCTGTCGCGGTATGGACCTTATGAGTTCAGGGTGATGCCATTCGGGCTCACCAATGCACCAACAGTGTTTATGGACCTCATGAACAAGGTTTTTAGGGAGCTTCTCGATCAGTTTATCATCGTGTTTATTGATGACATCCTGATCTACTCGCGCATCGAGGATGAGCACGCAGAGTACCTGCGTATAGTGTTACAGACATTGCGGGATCGCCAGCTCATGCCAAATTCGGTAAGTGTGGATTTTGGCTACGGGAGGTTCAGTTTCTTAGCCACGTGGTGTCAGACCGGGGTATTATGGTGGATTCGAGTAAAGTATCAGCGGTGAGGGAGTGGGGACAGCCCACGACACCGACTGAAGTGCGCAGTTTTCTGGGAATGGCTGGTTATTATAGGCGGTTCATCAAAGGATTCTCAAAGATTGCTGGCCCTTTGACGAATCTGACTCGAAAAGGGGTACCTTTCACTTGGAATGATCATTGTCAATTAACTTTCGACGAGTTAAAGGACAAGTTGACATCTGCACCCATGCTTGCATTGCTGAAAGGAGGATTAGAGTATCGGGTTTACACTGACGCATCCTTACAGGGACTTGGGGGTGTGCTTCAGCAGGAGGAAAGGGCTATAGCTTATGCGTCCAGGAAGCTAAAGCCCCATGAGAGGAATTACCCCACTCACGACCTGCAGTTAGCAGTGGTCATTTTTGCTTTGAGGATATGGAGACATTATCTTCTAGGGGAGCAGTTCACGTTATTCACGGATCACAAATCACTTCAGTATCTCTTCACTCAGAAGGACCTGAATATGAGGCAGAGGCGATGACTAGAATTCGTGAAAGACTACCAGTTTGATATTTAGTATCATCCTGGTAAGGCTAATGTGGTAGCAGACGCATTAAGTCGGAGACCGACTGGGGAAATATCATAAGTCTGGAAAGCGAAGTGGAGAGAACTTCGATATGAGGATGATGTAGCCAGAGCTTTTATGTCAGCATTGTCCATCACACCTAAGATTATTATGCGGGTTGTGAGGGCTCAGGCAGAGGATCAGACCTGTCGGGATCGGGTGAGCCAGTTGCTAGCTGAGGGAGCAAAGGGTTACTCGATCAACTCGGAGGGAGGCTTACGCCTTAATGGGAGGTTGATTATGCCAGAGGATGAGGAGTTGAGGCACACTGTTATGACAGAATCTCATAGGTCGAGATTCGCGGTACATCCCGGTGGGGATAAATGTATCAGGATATGGAGAGACAATATTGGTGGGCAGGAATGAAACGGGACATAGCAGAGTTTGTTTCGAAATGTGCCACCTGTCAGCTTGTGAAAGTTGACCATCAGAGACCATCAGGAATGCTACAACCACTTGAAATTCCTGTGTGGAAGTGGGAGATCATCTCCATGGACTTCATTATAGGGTTACCGACATCGTAGAAGGGTCACGATTCCATATGGGTCATTATGGATCGGTTGACCAAAGTGGCTCACTTCTTGTCGATTCGCACAGACTTTGAGATGATGCGTTATGCACAGCTATTCATAGCAGAGATTGTTAAGCTGCACGGGGTACTGATAAATATTGTGTCGGATAGGGACAAGATCTTTGTGGCCCACTTTGGGCAGAGTTTTCAGGAGGCCATGGGCACGGAGTTACGTTTGAGTACAGCCTATCACCCACTGACTGACGGACAGACTGAGAGAGTCAATCAGATGCTGGAAGATATGCTCAGAATGTGCATATTAGACTTTGGGGGAGGTTGGGAGAAATATCCTCCTCTGGTAGAGTTTGCCTATAACAACTCTTACCAATTCATGATCGGCATGGCACCATTCGAGGCACTATACGGGAGACCTTATCGTTCACCCGCTTGTCAGTTAGAGGTGGGGGATAAAAAACTATTGGGGCTGGAGATTGTTTAGGAGACATCTGCCAAGATAGAGCTGATCCTAGGGAGGATTCGGATAGCTCAGGATAGGCAGAAAAGTTACGCAAATGCTTCACGGAGACATGTGGAGTTAGCGGTTGGGGATCAGGTATTGGTTCGGGTGTTCCCTATGAAAGGGGTGA
Organism: Sambucus nigra; assembly: GCA_949130495.1. Classification (NCBI taxonomy): domain Eukaryota; kingdom Viridiplantae; phylum Streptophyta; class Magnoliopsida; order Dipsacales; family Adoxaceae; genus Sambucus; species Sambucus nigra. The sequence goes on from OX422214.1 coordinate 96,246,285, forward strand.
TGAGGTTCGACAAGAAGGGAAAGTTAGCACCGAGGTACGTGGGACCTTTCCCTATTATCGAGAGGGTGGGGCCTGTAGCCTACAGGCTGGGATTACCAGAGAACCTTCAGCGGATACACGACGTGTTCAATGTGGCATCGCTGAAGAAATATCGCAGGAGCGAGGGGGCCTTCTGGCACATTCCACTCGAGGAAATTGATTTATAGCCAGACATATCATATGAGGAGAGACCGGTGGCTATTCTAGACCATAGCGAGCGGAAGTTACGATCTTAGGTTGTTCCACTAGTTAGAGTACAGTGGGGTCATCACAACGTTGACGAGTCTACCTGGGAGCGGGAGGAGGATATGCGGGAACAATATCCATAGCTTTTCATCCCAGGTATGACCTAATTTCGGGGGCGAAATTCCTTTGTAAGGGGGGGAGTATGTAACACCCCGTATTTTTGGTGCATTTAATATTTAATTAATTCAGAAATTTTAAGTTACTAGTGTGTGTTGTAATTTTAAATGAATTAATTATGGAAAAATATATTTAAATATTAATCGGGGAGTAAATGGTTAATATTTAGGGGAATTTATTTGCTAAGTGAATAGTAATAATTTATTTACGTCATTTTGAGTATTAATGATGGGGTATGCACTTATCTTAACCGAGAATCGATACAGACTAAAGGGGGTGGGAGATAAGTATTTTTATAAATTAATTCGGATGCCAATTCTGAATGTACAGTTGAGTCCGGATGGGCCGAGATAGTCGGAAAAGTGTACTCGTGGGTAGTAAACGGGTCACGGGGAATTTTTAGACATAACCGGGCCCACACGAGGGCATTTGGGTCACTTGGTCTTGGCCCATTAGGCAAAAAACGGAATTTAGGTTAATTGTTAAATTAGGAGAAATAAGGAAATGGCTGAGAGAGTTTAGAAAAAGGCTAAGTGTGTTAAGGAACCCTATTAGCAGTTAAAGACAGTTTTAGGATCACTAAAGAGCCAACATGAGTCATCTTCAATCTTGGAATTCATCTCCAAATCAGACACTACAAAACCTAAGTCAAGTGGATAACTTGCAATAGTATTAAATCTATTTTTCAATTCATATTCATGTGATGTGATTGATTAAAATTCGTTTTGGGTGTTCATGGCATAAACATGGGATTTTGAAAAAAAAACAATAATCTAATTTACGAATTTGAGTGAGGATTCATATAAAATCTGATAGTTATAAGTTGATGCATATCTGGTAGGATGATATCTGGACAATTAAAATCGAATTTGATGATGGAACTTGGGTTGTAAATGGGTTAAGGGTTAAAAATGATTTTTTCCCCAAATTTAGAGGTTGTAGTTAATGGACGAATTAATAATGTTGGTGGACATTCTGGAGATCCCTAATAAGTTTTCCAACATGTATTAAGGTTAAGAGGGCTTGAGGTAGCTGGTAGAAGAAACTAAGGTTTGAGAAATTTCGTCCATGGCTGATTCTGTCTTCGCGAAGAAGACGAAGACCTGCTCAATCGATCGATCGAAGGTCTGGGGTCGATCGATCGAAGGTCGGCAGAGTTTGGCAGATTCACCCAGTTATGTATATAAGAGGGAATTCATATTATAATCTTTATGTAATTAATCATTGAGAAATTAATACATGAGATTAAATCTAATTAATCGTGAGTAAAGTTAATTAGGATTTGAGGGAGTTTGTGGGTGACACATCATGATTAAAAATTTGGGATTCGGGAATTTAGACTCGGGTGAGGTTATTTCGGGGTACGAGAGTAAGTCAAATTTTATGGTGGGGGCGACACCAAAGGTGACTTAATAAATTAATGTGCAAATTAATTAATAATTAGGGTTGGACCATAAACTCTAAATAATTTAAATAGGCTTGTGTTACGGATTTAGTATATGGTGTAGCCGGGATATTTTATATTTATATATATATACGGTGTGTGATAGTATATATGTATAGTGTGTGCATTAATATCAGTTATTAGATATTATTATTCTATACTCTAGTGCTATAGGGGGAGGATGCGCGTAGTATATGAATCCCCTGGCTTGACGAGTAGGGCGAGTATATTCCCAGGTCATAGCGTCCGTTATATGGGTTGAGGGGCATCTCACTTTCAGGGAAGGAATATGACCGCCTCCAATCGTATGCTACACCAAGTTAGTGAGCGAATCTGACTTGGGTATCTAGGTTATGTGAATACACCTAGTGGGATAGGACTTTAGAGAAATTATATTTTGTGAATATTTTTACTCGGTGGGACATTAGTAGTAAATGTTGTTTCAAGTATGTTTGTGAATACTTCAATATGACTAAATATATAATTAGGTAAATAATTATATATGGGATAATTAATACATAGTGTGAAATGTATTATGTGCATAACAGGTGTGAGTGTTATATGAAATTAAAAAGGGTAATGATTTAATTAAGTTGACGTTTATAATAACTTAAAAATCATGATTTAAGGCATACTCGGTTAGAGTAGGTTAATTGCAAGGGTTAACATAAGTATTGGGTCAAGAGCGTAGGACCTAGGTAAATTGAATGGAAGCGTTAGTAGTGCACATTAGAGGAGGGGTAAGGAAGTCCTCAAGAGAGTGCGGCACTAACTAAAATATGAAGAGCATGCATATTTATTTATTACTGCAAGTTAATCATGTGTTAAATTTTTTCAAATGTTTTTGGGTACTAACCCTTGCTATAAAAAAAATTTAAAAACCTTTTAGGTGTCCAATCACAGGGACGCCAGGCTTGACTCTATTCCAGGTATCCGTTGCTGCAGCACATGTGGATGTTGTGGGGTTTTTGATAGACGCCTCCTTCTTTCATTCGTGTAGAGACTCTCTAGTAGTTATTTGAGCATGTCGCTCACAGTTCTTTTTTTTTGTATTAGACTTGTTGAGATTGTCTTCTTGTCTTTACTTGTATGGGATATTTGGACTGATGGTTTATTCGGTCAGGTATTTTATTTGTAGATGGTTATTTCAGTTAACTGTGATTGTGTATTATTTTATGTTCCTCATGAGTTCATTTAATTAATTCAAAGATAAAAATTGGCACCAGTCTACTTTTCTCACTTAGGTGGTTAGTAATTAAAAAGACGACAGTGATGCTAAGAATGGACCAACTGAGAAACCTGTTGTAACTTGATTTTGGACAGATCACCCGGGATTAATTAGGCGGGGTGTCACAACTTCCTACTTAAAATTTTAACTACTACATTAGCTTTACCTGGGTGATAATGAATATTTAAATCGTAATCCTTCATAAATTCTAACCATCTCCTTTGTCTCATGTTCAATTCTTTTTAGGTAAAAATATATTTCAAACTCTTATGATCAGTATAAATCTCACAAGTCCCACCATACAAATAATGTCTCCAAATCTTAAGAGAAAAAATTATAGCTGCTAGTTCTAGGTCATGGGTTGGATAATTTTTCTCATATGGTTTTAACTGTATCTAGGTATAAGCTACTACTTTTCCATTTTGCATTAGCATGCATCCCAAACCATTTTTAGAAGCATCACTATAAATAAAAAATCCCTCTGTCCCCGAAGGAATAGTCAAAATTGGGGCAGTTACCAATCGATTCTTAAGCAGCTGAAAACTACTTTCAACTACCTCAGACCATTCATATTTCACATTCTTTTGTGTTAACCGAGATAGAGGTTTGGCAATACTAGAAAATCCTTCAACAAATCTTCTATAATAACCTACTAATCTAATAAAACTGTGAATCTTATTCACATTAGTTGGTTTAGTCCAATCTAGTATAGCCTTGATCTTTTAAGGGTCAACTGACGCTCCCTCATTAGAAATGACATGTCCTAAAAAATAGATGATAGGAAACCAAAATTCACACTTCTTTAATTTGCATATAATTTCTCCTTCCTAAAGATTTGTAATACTATCTCGAAATGTTTTTTGTGTTCTTCAATACTCTTGGAATAAATAAGGATGTCATCAATGGAAACAACCACTAATTATTCCAAATATTTCCTAAACATTTTATTGATCATATCCATAAAAGCGGTTGGTGCATTAGTTATCATAAGAAATTCATTGTGACCATATCTAGTACGAAAAGATGATTTCTAAATATCATCTTCCTAAATATTCAATTGGTGATAGCCCAACCTAAGGTCAATCTTTGAAAATACTTGCACACCTTGAAGTTGGTCAAACAAGTCATCTATACGAGGTGGGGGTATTTATTCTCAATGGTCACCTTATTTAGTTCACGATAATCTATACATAACCTCATTATCCCATCCTTCTTTTTAACAAATAGCACTGAAGCGCCCCAAGGGGATATACTTGGTCTACTAAAAACCTTGTCTAACATAACTTGTAATTGATCTTTTAATTCCTTTAATTTTAAAGGTGCCATGCGATAAGGTGGTTTTTAGATTGGTATATTTTGAGGACTAAGGTCAATGGTAAATTATATTCCTCTATTAGGAGGTAGATCGAGTAACTTATTTGGAAAGACATCCGTAAAATGTTTAACTATCGAAATATCTTCTAAGCTAGGCTCTATCATTTGTAAACTGGTAACAATTACTAGAAACCCTTGACATCCCTTCTTAAGAAAACTATAGGCTTTCATTGTAAAGATAATACACATTGATGATATGATGCTAGTTCCTTCAAACTAAATTCTGTATGGTTAGGAATTTGGAAAGTAACTATCTTCTAAAAACAATCTACCTTAGCATGATATGATGCTATCCGATCCATCCCCGAAATGACTTCAAAATCTCTTATGTCTAAAACTATCAAATCGGTGAATAATTTATGACTACTGACATCTATAGGGAAAGGCTTATATAATTAATGTTCCCAACTCACCAGAAGGGGTAGAAATGCTATGATTCAAGGATTCAGGAATATTAGGAAAATAATTAATAAAATGTACAGACAAAAATGAATGGGTAAAACCAGGATCTATTAAAACTTGAATAGGTTGTGCACATATATAGAAAGCATACCTGACACTACGGCATTAGAAGCCTTTGTATCGAAAACATTAAAAAATCTACCTTGTCTGCCATGATCCTTATTGTCATTAAAAGTCTTTGTTGGCTCCTTCCCTTTGTTAGGGCAATCTCTCATTTTATGTCCCTTTTGGCCAAACCCAAAGCAACTTCCTGTCTCTAGGTAACATGGTTGCCTTCTATGAATATTACCACATCGTTGGCATCTATCAACATCAAAGGGTTTGTTTACAAAAAGTTTCCCTATATTAGGTATAGCCCTAAAGGATTTGTTATTGGGGTTCCTTCATGTTTGTTCCCCAAACTTCATCTTCCTCTTTCTAACCTATTATATTCTTCACTATCCTTTTCAGCTATTGTTGCCCTAGTCACCATGTCATTATATGATGTCAACTTCAGGATGGAAATTCAACTACGAATATTCAACCTCTACCCACATTCAAATTTCTCAGCTTTTAAAACATCGATTATCACAATATGAGGTACAAAACGGGATAACTCAGTAAACTTTGCTTGTATTGGCTAATCGTCATATTTCCTTGAACCAGACTCATGAAGTCAGTTGATTTTTGGTCTTACACCGTTTTGGGAAAGTATTTCTCGTAGGAGATCACTAAGAATTCATTCCAACCTATTGAATTATTCCTTTCCTCATATATTCTCTTAGTCAATTTCCACCAATGTTCGGCTTCACTTTCTAACATGAACATTCCTAATGAAACCCTTTGTTCATTAGTACACTTAATAACATTGAGTATCTTTTCCATTTGCATCACCCAACTTTCTTCTTCAGTGGGGCTAGGAGTACCTTTAAAAGATGGTGAATTCAACTTCTTGAACTGTTCAATAGTACCATCACTTAGTTCAAGATTCCTTGGAACTCCATTATTCACCTGATGCTCCATAATCTTTTCTTGACTTTCAATCACCTTGTATGCACCTTCCAGTCCTTCAATACTTGAACAACTAGTTACTGCAGTTGATTTCGTCTCCGTCATTTTCTACAATCATAGCCAAACATTATATGTATTATACTATCTCAAGATTGCAAATTAAAAGAACAATTATATATACAAAGTTATATAGAATGTAAGACATATGGAGGGTTATCACATAAGTCCGATATTTAATCTTATATCATATGTATAGAAAATTAAAATCTGTAGCGTTGAAAATTATGTTCAATAGTCTATGAGTTCATAACCTAGCTCTGATACCACATGTATTACGACCTCTACCCAAAATTAGTAGGGAACCAGTGTCCTGACATGCCACCAAGGCATTCAATATTCTGGATTTAATATATATTTCTTAAAATAAATGCAACGGAAGTTCACTCACATGGTCATGAATCGTAAATTATTAAAAATGGAGGAATTACGTCATCAAATCTTTCTAAATGAAACTTTATATAAGTAACAACGAGTTACAACTGAAGAAAAAATTTAAAACCTATTATATGCTCTACCTGATAAACCAAACAGTTTACATAAAATAATAAAAAGAGCTCTAAAAGATAAATCTTCATCATAGTCCTTCTACGTTCCATCCATGATCCTAATTATTTCATGAAATATTATTACAACATCAGCTAAAAGCCGAATGCGGTTTAATCTCCAGACATTCTAAGATTTTTCAGAAAATAGATACCTATTCAAGCAAGAACATAAGGCATATACATATATGGATAAGAACTTGTAGTAATATATTTATATGTGTATGACAGTTTGTAGAAATGAACAACTCAGAATAGAACGAATGCGACAAATCAAATGCAAAATCTTTTTCTTTCAATCATATCATTTTAATGGCCAAGTACACTCTAATACCGTATTATTCCTCGATAGCTGAGGGTATATCGAACTTGTTCGTCACAATGCCTTATTTAGGGCACACCAGTGATAACCCAATTGGGAAGGCCAGTCAGTAAAAGAGGTTCCTTAGGCTGAATCTTATTTCCAATATTCAATATTATTTTCAATACTCATTTTAATCGGTATGTCTATATGGACAAATATAAACGTATCACAATGAATCAATGATTGGTATCAAATGAATTTGAGAATAAAATCCATTCATAAATTATGTGTAGTTTGCATAATATCATATAATCAAAATACGAAAGGAATTTCATAGAGTACTCTCCTAAAATGGAGGTTCGAAATTACAGATATTGAGTCTTCGGTCACAAGTTAATCTTAAGATGAAAAGAACTTCTTCTTAAACTTTCCCACGTTTTCTCTCAATATTTCCCAAGGTATTGGTGTGAAATCAAATGATCTTAAAGGTAGTATTTATAGTTTTCTAAAGATATTATGACATTGACACGTGTCTAACTGACCAAGCTTTTTCAATGGTGAGTCAGCGTTGAGGTGTCGAGTTCCGGAGGGGTCTTGCAATCTTATTTCACCGAACTGCAACACGTGTTTTAGCTTTCTCTCTAACGATGACACGTGTTTAAGCTTTATCTACATGAATGACATGTGTAAGCATGATGTGTCAAGCACGAGGTGGAAAGGTATTAAAAGTATAAGGGTGATTTTACACATGAAGGGAATTTTGGTAATTTCACACTATATATTTTTAATATTTCTTAGAGGTCCCTAAAAATATTTTATTTATAAAAAGGTCCTTTTTATTTTTCATTTTGGTCCCTAAAACTTTCTTAATTAAAATTAAGTCCCTAAAGTTTCATAAATTTACATTTTCTACCCCAAAACCTATCACTTAGCTTAGGATGTGCCATAAAACTTCAATTTGACCCATTTTACAGTTGATTCTTCATATTTAAAAAGGGATTTTTATTATAATCTATATTATACTTCTAAAATAGTAGTATTTGAAGTTAATGAAGTATTTATTTATAATACTTAAAAAAGGTAAAAAGGTGAATACACTAAACAATTGCAAAGAACCACACAAGTTTTTTCGCTCCCTTAATCTCTCTCTCACACATTCACTTCATCTCCCCCATTTACTTTTGTCTTTACCTCTTCCTCTCCCCCTCATGCTGTCTTAGCCGATAATGACCCTTCAACCCCTCTCAGCTGGTGCCCTGATTGTCAGAGATGAAATTGTTATAAATTCATTTAAATGGGATTGTTTCTAAAAGCAATCATAATCTCATCATCTGACAAACCCCATCTCCTGTAAACCTTCATTTAATGATCCTAAAGTGGGTGCAGATCAACTAACACCAAGAGGCACATCCAAACCTCAGCCATCAAAATCCCCTGATATCTCAGAGAAAACCATACAAAAATTACGACTACAGATCCCAGTTAGGAGAACCACATGGATGAAGTTTTCATGGTTGATGTGTTTTTTTAACAGTTCGATGCTGTATTTGATTACGTTATATATAAAAAGAGAAAGAGGGAGAAGATTGAGTTGTTATTGATCACTTATTTGTTAATATCTTTTGTGTGAGTACAACTACTTACATAATACATGAAAGTTTTGGAAATTTTTGAGTCTTTTTCTTTGTTTCCAATAAATTATTAGACGTGCAAGACGGGCCGAAGTTACGTAGTAGTTGCATCACTCATAAACCCAATGACATTAGTAGTAGAAATATTATATTTGTATTAAAAATATTTCCAAATAGTATTTAATAATAGATTATTAAACTAGCTTTATATAAAATTATCTTATGAAAATAAAGAGATGTATGTTTGTTTTGGCATTGTCTGCACCAAGTAGGTAAAGAGTATCACGTCAACATTGAGTTGTTGATGCACTCATATCCCACCCATTAATGAAACTACACCCCTGTTGCCTAAAAAAGTGAATTGGCTTTGTGGTCCAAGAGTCGGTGAAACGTGAAAGAAGGGTGCATGCGATTGGCTTCTTAGTTTGTTGGGTACTACACAAATGAGTCAGTCTATCGATCACCACAAGCAACTGCCTTTAGTAGGGCGTCATCATTACGACGTCATAATATATTTTTAGATGAGCCATTCTCCGAAGAAGAGTCTTGTAAATTGTTATTTTATTATGTCCATCAAAATGGATAAAATGTTTATATATTTTAATTTAATTGCAGTGTTTTTTATTTTTATTTTTTTAAACACATAATACTCGTACTCCGTGATGCTTCTGAACAGAGCATAACCTATATTTTCTTCTGTAGTTTATTCCAATTTCTCAACTATTTCAATTGTTTTATCACGTACAAAAACTATATGGTTTTGCAATGACTTAACAATTTTTCAGTCTGAATATATTTTTTACTCTTATTCATTTTATTTTATAAGAAACGCTTTCAAAAATAATTTCATCATATGATAAAATGGCCTCTAGATTTGCAATTACAAATCATGAAGATATTCTCATAGGGCATTCATTTGAAAATAAAATAGCATCAATTAGCTTTTTATAGCATAGTGCGAATATTAACATTGATCTATTTGTCATCAACATTTAGTACAAATTTACAATACATGAATAAGTTCAAGTTTTTAATGTAAGGTTACATAAAACATTAAAAAAAATAACGATCTCTTATAGAGAGCTTCTATATTTGAACATTGCATATCCACGTGGAATATGTATTGATGTTTAGATTCTAACAAAAGTTAGCAATGAGTAATTTTCAAATGTACATGCAGTGTGCGTGTATGTGTGTTTGAGTTTACAAATTCTATTATTTTATCATATGAGTTTTTAATTGTTCATTATAAACTACAACAAAACAAATTATTAAAATAATCACATGTAAACGCCCACGCATCGCACGGGTTACATACCAGTAAGAACCTATAATATCACATATGTAATAATACATCATTTATAAAATAATTAGTGAGACATAATTGTAAGAAAAACAAACTTTATATAAGCATATAAAAGTGGGGTCATTACATCCTACCCTCCTTATAAAAAGTTTGGTCCCCAAACTTGACTTACATTAATTTTCAAACAGGTATGGATATCGTTCCTTTATTTTGTCTTCCTGCTCCCTTGTTGCTTCTTTAACTGAATGATTATGCCAATAATTTAACCACTAAAATAACCTTAGTTCGTAGTATTTGATCTTTATGGTTCAAAATTTTTACTGGATGCTTAATGTAGGGAATATCTTCTCTAACTTGAAGAGGTTAATGACTTAAGATATGTGTTGGATCTGGGACGTATTTCTTTAGCATTGACACGTGAAACACATTATGCACATTAGAGAGTTTAGGGGGTAAGGTTATTCTATATGAAACAACTCCTATCCTTTCAAGGATTTCAAATGGTCCTATGTATCTTGGGCTTAATTTCCCATTCTTATCAAATTAGATTACTCCCTTTGCTGGTTATATGAGAAAGAAAACATATTCTCCTCTTTAAAACTCTAACTGTCGGTGTCGAATGTCGACATAACTTTTTTGACAGCTTTGAGCATTTTAAATTTGGCAGTGTAGCAATTTCACTTTCTCTGTTGTGGTTTGAATCAATTCTAGTCCCAATAATTTTCTTTCTCCAACTTTTACCCAACATGCAAGAGAATGACACCTTCTACCATCGAGTGCTTCATACGAAGCCATTTGAATACTTTCTTGATAACTATTATTATATGGAAATTCCACTAACGGTAAATGAACACCTACCCTAATTCCCTTTCAGACCAAGTACACATGCCCTAAGCATATCCTCTACGTTTGAATGGCTATTTAAGATTGTCCATCTGTTTGAGGATGAAAAGCGATGTTAAAACCCAATTTTGTTCCCACGGCTTCTTGTAGTCTTTTCCAGAAGTGAGACATGAATCTAGTATATCGATCAGAAACAATTGAAACTGGGGTTCCAGTAAGCCTAATAATTTTCCACACGTACAATTCAGATAACGTTTCTAAAGAATGGGTAATCTTAATGGCAAGAAAATGAATGGATTTAGTTAATCTATCAATAATTACCCAAATAGAATCATTACCATTTGAGCTCCTTGGTAAACCTGTCACAAAATGCATGGTAATATGTTCTCATTTCCACTCAGGGATAGGTAGAGGTTGTAATAATCCTGATGGTTTTTTATATTCAGCTTTTCGTTGTTGACAAACTAAACACTAAGATACAAATTCTACTATATCCCTTTTCATGTTATTCCACTAAAACGCTTCTCAAAGACCCCTATACATCTTTGTAGATCTGGGATGAAATGTGAATATCGAGTAATGACTTTCCTTCAAAATTTGCCTCTTTAGTTGGGCATCACACGAAACACACATTCTATTTCCAAACCTTAATGTATCATCTCGCACAGAAAATCCCATTCTTTTCCCTTTAATAACTTCTTCTCTAATCTTCTTTAGTTGTGGGTCATTTACTTGTGCAATTTTGATCATTTCCATTAACATGGGATGTACTTGTAAATTCACGATTATTCTTCCTTTTTTATAAATACGTACATCTATTTTCATACTTCTTAAATCCCTTAACAAAGGTTCCTGATTTGTAATGAGACATGCTAAATTTTGTTGTTTACTTCCTACTTAAAGCGTCAGCTACTACATTAGCTTTCCCTGGATGATAATGAATATTCAAATCGTAATCCTTCATCAATTCTAACCGCCTCCTTTGTCTCATGTTCAATTATTTTTGGGTAAAAATATATTTCAAACTCTTAATGAACGGTATAAATCTTAAAAGTCTCACCATACAAATAATGTCTCTAAATCTTAAGAGCAAAAATTATAGCTTCTAGTTCTAGGTCATGGGTTGGATATTTTTTCTCATGTGGTTTTAACTGTCTTGAGGCATAGGCTACTACTTTGCTATTTTTCATTAGCTCACATCATAAACCATTTTTAAAAGCATCACTATAAATCAAAAATCCCCCTGTCCCCAAAGGAATAGTCAAAATTGGGGTAGTTATGAATCGATTCTTAAGTGTTTGAAAACTACTCTCCACTGTAATACCCCATATATTTTAATAGTAGAGTTATCGAACCCGAATACCAAAATATACAAAATTCTATAATTTAAAATATCATTCTCAGTATGTAACTAAAATATGAGACATTTAAACCTTTTTCCAACATTGTAAAAGGTGAGTGATAGCAATAGGAATGATCACTAAGATACCAAGTCCAATTATAACATCCTCCCATAATAAAATAATAGAAAAGTCTAAGCACATCATCAAAATACAACTATGGAGTCACAAGTGACTCAAAAATCCCAAAGCTGTCTTATATGAAATATACAATGGAATGGAAACTAAATCGTATGTAAACTAAATCTACAAAGTCGAACCTGCTATCAAGAATCCTATTCACTCCTGAATGCTCAAACCTATCCAACTCAACAGTTCAAGGATCACTGCAATAATACTATCTACGTCCCCCCAAGAGGGTAAGATAACCAAGCCAATAGTACCAAATGAAATAAATATCATAGTATAATATTTTATAAATTGAAGATTAATGGGTTTGTACAATTTGTCTTAGTTCATACTTAATGTTTGACATTATGGATTTGAGAATCATCAATATTTTTTAGGCTTATGTTTATGTAGAACGTCTTGTCTATTTGAATTCATTTTGTTTGTTACAAGAGGCTAAGTCTATTTTTGATAAATTAAGTCAATCAAATTCAAACCCCTTAAACTATCTCAAGTGTTTAGGGGCACATCTCTTTTATTTCTAGATCACAACCCTACACACTATGGAAAATTATTTTAGATGTAGGTTATGTCATACGAGTGTGGAAAATTTGTTCTTGTGTGTCTTACGTGGTAATACTTATATACATATTCATGTGTGTTCCATTATATGTGTGCTTATATATGCATATATGGAATTTGTTTGAGTCTTTGCATACTTTAATCAATGTTCTTTAGTGATTTGTCTTTTGGATTATTAGTAATGGTGTTGTCTCTTGTATATGGTTATATTATTTTCCATTTAAAGATCAGATTTGTTTCATATTATGCACTTTCACCTTTGTCTATTTCTGAACAAAAAGGAAAAGAAGTTTAGATTGGGGGGTTTCACATGCAAGGAATATTTTATCTAATAATGTCATATATTTTATATTCTCTATGCATTTTGGAAGGTGTGTTAAGTGTACATGTTTAAGCATCAATGCATTAAAGTTTCATAAGTGCAAAGTTTCTCAGGAGTTAGAGTTGATCAATTGTTTGTAGTGTCATTTTCCTTTTGGGGTTTCAGAATTGGGCATTAGAACTTGATGGCTTAGTTTTTTTATTTTTGGTTTTGTCATGGAATAGCTAATGGGGGAGATTTGTAAGGACAACTTTTGTCATGTACGTAATGAATGTTCAATTTGTATAATTGGATTTATTCCGTCAGAAAAAATAATTTTGATTCATAGGTTTTGTTGTTTGTCTTTGTACCTTTAAGATTATACATTGAAGATATGATGCGTCCCTCGTAAAGAGACATAAAAATCATGTCAAGTTTTTGTCTTCAATCTTGGGACATTGAAAAGGTATAAAGAATAATATGTTGATCCCAAGTTTTTTGTCTGGATATTTTTAATTTTATTAAGGTTATTTTTCATTTTTTTAAGAAAAATATGTTTTTGGTTTTGTAGTCATTTTAACGAAATTAGTTTTTTGTGCTAACGATATGTATGATGTCATTAGAAAGAGACTTGTTTCTGGTTCGAACAAGATTGACATGTCGTTCAAGCAAGCTTCTCTCAAGCTTTTAATGAGCCCTTACTATCCCCCTTTTTCATTTTATGATTCGAAGCTCATTTGATCATCGTTCTAACGAATCTAGGGTTGTCATTTGAATGAATTAGTTTTGTTCGAATGAAAAGCCAATATAATTTGAACAAGACTATGTTTTCGTTCGAACAACATACAAAATGTGCCTTGTTTTTTGTGCCTCCAATTTTACAAGATTTTCATGGTAAATATGAACAGAGGCAATTCAGTTTTGAAAGGGTTTTTGATAAAGAAAAACTATAGGCTCATATACACATGTTTTCACCTTATTCAAGAGATCTAAGAATTAACATAATATTCTGCATAAAGATCTCGTGTTTAGAGCCCCAAAGAATCTTACTCTTCATTGAATATAAATTTGGTGTGATTGCTCACTTGGTTTATTAATACAATCAAAATTAGAATTTGGATCCTATATGCATGCAATTTTTTCCTTTCAAATCTACCCAAGGAGATACATTATGTCACAATGAACTAATAAAACTTAATGGAGTTAATATGCTATAATTAAAGATATTTTTTTCCTAATTTTATTTATTTATTTAGTGAACGAAACTAGAGAATAATTTTGCAAACAAATAACGTTATTTTTAACAATATAACTTGATCATTTAACATATGAAGAAGGAATGAAAAAAATATTCTAAATTTTACGGAGAAGCTATAAATGCTGAGATGTATTCCATATGGGCAATAAGTTGATTTATCCATAGGTTGTAAACCAACAGTCAAATGCAAATGGATTTTTAAGGATATATATATGTGTGTGTGTGTGTGTGCGTGTGTGTGTGTGTGTGTGTGTGTTGAATAGTTGAGAAAAATAAGGCTAGATTAGTATGTAAGTGGGTTACTTGAAAAGCATGAATTGACTATAATGACACTTATACCCTTTTGTCTTACGCTATAACAATTAGGGTATTAGTTGCATTGGTTTCCACATATAAATTTGAAATGAATTAATTAGATATTAAAATAATATTCTTAGATGAAGATCTAAAAGTGGTAAATGTTTACAAAATTGTGTTTGTGGAAATGCATATTAATTCTGGGTGCCGACTAATAAAGTATTAATAATGATAAAAGTTTATCATTGGAATGTTTCGACATTAAGACTCGTTTGATGTGTGGACCAAGGAAGTGGGATATGGTAATATTATCCCATCCCGTTATGGGATATGATTTTAAATGAGATAAGTTATGTCATCCCATGTTTGGTGTTGGATGGGATAGGATTTCAAGTGAGACAGGTTATCCCAAGTCAACTTCTTATCCCAGTAGTTGGTGGGATAAAACCATTCCACCTAGGAGGTGGAATTATTTTTTCCCTTTGGGATGGGATAACTCTTATCATATCCCACCTCCTTATCCTGCGCATAACATTGATAAAATTCTTTAAAATTTTAATCACTTTAATCATGTCCTAGTTTCATTATAATATTAAAAATGGATAGAAATTTAATTATGTCCAATCTCATTACTTTAAGAAAATTTGTAAGAAATTTGATCACTTCATTAAAAACTCGTAACCTTATGAAATTTTATATCTCCACTTAAACACTTGTAACCTTAGGAAACACATTTGAAAATTTACCTTAATACTGGAAAGGTTGTTTCTCAAATAGAGCATGCTATGGTAATGAAGGTTTGCTTATATAGAATTGTTGAAAATAGTAAAGTAATCTTGATCACGCATATTTAAAAGTTATCAATATAATCCTAAGATTTATAGAAATAATCCTAGATTATAATTTACATTTGAATACATATATTGTTGTTTTTTAATGATACATTGAAGACATTTGTATTTCAAACCAGAATGCTACTTTTCCACCAGTGAGAGAATTTAACTTTTATGGGGGATGTAGTTTCATGAGAATCCAATAAACGATCATTAATTAACTATGACTTCAAAATTTGTGGCATTAGATGTGACATCCATATTTTCTAATCTTGGGTGTTCATTATCAAAAATTGAAAGTAAAAGTGCCAAAAAAAGTTAATACCATTCAAAAATGTAATTTAAATAACTATAATAAAATGAAATATCAACTAGAATGGAATTAAAAACCATAAAGCACTGGGAACAAATTCCATAATTATCCAAAGAAGAGAACTACCAAAACCATAAATAACTATTGAAGGTCTTAAAATTTAATTGTAAACACTTAAATCAATTGATCCTCATGATAACTCGAACTTAAAATGATTGTTAACAAAACATGAGTTAAACCCACATCAAAAATTGATTGAAGTAACACCCATTAGAACCAAATGGGTTTTAATGTCTTTGAGTGTCTAAAGTTTGAAAAAATAAGAGGGGACAAGACCTTTATAATGTGTTTCTCTTATCCTTTGGGCTTTGAAGACTTTTGATCTCAAATGCTTTCCAAGTGAATTTGCACTAGTCCCACATCGGAAAAGTGGTTAAAATTGGTATAGTATATTTACATACATTTTATAACTAATGGTTAAGACCTTTGAGATTTATATTTTGTGTGTGCTGGGTGGAGAAAATTATTGGGCCAAAGCCAATGTGCATCATACGACCCGACATATGCTTGAGTCAATGTTTGGGTTCGGGTTGGGTTGTGTGTATTAAAATTTTTTGGACAAAAAATATTTGTTTCTTAATTCAAAAAAATATGAACAAAACTTTTATTTCAACACATTTTAAATGCAACAATTAATGAACAAGTCTTAACCCACTTGAGCACTAATTCCATTTTTCACTACACACGTTTCTTCTTGCAGTGTTTTGAGTTTTTTTTGTAAATAAGGCTTTTCAACCATTGTTTTAAGACAAAAAATATACTCACTGGAAATTTGTTTCGCACAAAAATGGGCGTTTAGTATGAAATTCCCAATGTGTTACGAAAATTCGATGTGATGGGCAATACAATAACTATAGGAAAATTTTGGGCAAACACCTTAAAGAGAGCGACCTAGTTCGCGACTCAGCCACGTTATTTTCTATTGTTGGATTTTCGCATTTGGTAATTTCATTCATTTTTCTTATTTCAGCAACAACAATCCGAATCAAAGATACATTATATAATTACCATTTAATATAATTAAATTATCTCTTTTTAATATCCTAAGTATTATCTAACGTTCTACTGCCATCTTTGCCCAAGCAAGTAGGACTCTTGCAAAACAAGAAATAAATACATAAACCATAATCACCTCATAGGATAAGAAAACAAATGATTAAGACCCGCAAAGTAATAGTGAACTAATTAACAGAAACTGTTATAAGTAACAAATATGCACTATACTCAAAGTCCAATTGTGACATTCATACACACACAAACCCAACCACAATATATATATATATATATATATATATATATATATATATATATATATATATATATATATGTGTGTGTGTGTGTGTGTGTGTGTGTGTGTGTGTGTGTGTGTTATTGGACATACATGATCAATCACACACTCACACATCCCAAGGAAACATACAGTATTAAATGCAACTCCTACCATAATAGAACTAGTGTGCTAGATAGAAAATACAAATAAGGGAACACTCATGTATATTTCATTAATTCTATAAGATCAGTCTCAGAATACTATTGTTGGCCTGAAAATATACCCAAGAGAGGGGGGAAGTGGATTAAGAGTATGGGTTTAGTGGAAAAAAAAATTCTTAACTTTTGGTAGATATCAATTACAATATAATGAATAAGTGTATAAGCGAGCAATTAATAAATGTAAGAAGGTAAAAAATAGAGAATATTGAGACTTTGCAATTTGATATTTTAACGTGTTTTAACCTCTTCTTACTTTCATGCTCTAGACAGTAATTGAGAACTCCATTATTTCCCTATTCACTTAGGGTAGAGCCAAAACTTTACAAGGAACACCACCTTGTGAACTGCAACCGCCAAGACAAAACCATTGTCCTTGTCGAAGCGATACACATCTCACCTTGACTACCCGCTATAACGTCATTAGTGGCCGAAAGATACAATGAAGTTTAACCATTCATCACAATACCGAAATTCATAACCCAAATATAAATCCAAGTATCTTTACTAAATAAATGGAATCATAAGTTTACTTTATCTTTATAAAAAGACAAGTGAAAAAATTTCACAAGTATATAGCTCAATTGGGTTTTCAGGTATAGCTTTAGCACAAGTGGGTATCGGGTTTATAACTTTACTAATGGGGGGACGGTGATTGGAATTTAGATTCAAGTGGGTTCCCTTAAAACTATAGATTAAAAGGGGTTTTGGGGTTTGAAACTCACAAGGGATTTCTCTCACTAAAACTCAAGGGAAGGGATGAGACAAACTAGGGATAATGAAACTTTTCTTGAGAGAATGTTGGTATAGTTTATTTGTCTTTGCATGGAATAGGAGGTGTGTATTTATAGGGTCGGGTTGAAGGTTAGGGCAACCAAATTTTGGCTAAATAGTTACAAGGGATAATATGTTGAAGGGTTTTAAGAAGTTACTAACATTAATTCTCACATTTTGGCACTTTCAGTTGACTAAAACTGGAGTTCAGTAGATTACCCCCCCCCCCCCCTATAATGCCATGGAAAAGATGAGATGGCTTAAAGTGAATTCTGGGACTTTGATTCAACTGAAAGTGAGTTTGAGTCAATTAAAACACTTGGTTTTGTTCCAAATCAAGTTTTCTTAGGGTCCATGCCTTAAGGAAGGTTTAGGAAATGTTTAGGTGAGTGGGGATGAGTTTATACATGATCAAAGTAGTTACTTTACTTTTTTACATTGGTTCTTAAAGTTTAACAAAATAAAGTAAACATTGTTTGGATGTTCTGAGCATTTCTTTAACTTACTTGAGACATCAATCAAGAGCTTGTGATCAATTCCTTGCATGAGTTAAATCATAGGTTGTGTGTTAACATGGAACATCTTATATGAATGATAGTTTGAATAACACATGAGGATACTAGTTGATACCTGACTCTTTATCTTGAGTCACATATGAGGTTACTGAATAATGCAAGCTTCAAGCCAATCTTATGAACTTCATTGTCTTTGATTAATTATCATCATTATCTTCGTTTTGAGGGAATTATTTTCTTGCATGGGATGGTTCCATGGTTTCCTGGATGAAGTGTTCCTAGTTGTACATATCGTAATATATTGAGTGTTTATTTTGATCTCAAGTACATTAGAGAGAAGCTAGTGGGGTAGGATCTTTATATCAAATGTTTGTCATCACATAAAATCCTTTTCGTTTAAATGCACGTTGGTTAAATGTTGCTTATACAATCTCCCCATTTATGTGATTACAATACATTTGATATAGTTTTGAAAAGGTGTTTTTAAAAGTCTCCCCCTTTGTATAAGACTCGATTTTGGAAAAACATTATTTTGGAGGTTTTTTTTCTCCCCCTTAGTTATTGAACCTTGGGTTTTCTAAGATATATCATATTTCTCCCATTTTTGTCATTATCAAAAAGGGAGGAGGTTCTTAAAAAATTTATTATGCGGGTTCTAATATGAACACAACTTTCTTGTTAACTTATTTTATTGAGTGGAAAAGTGGGTTAGTACATGTACAAGTAGAAAATAGCATGGATTTGAGGTTCAGTACATGTAGACAATAAAATGGGTATTAATGTCAATAATTCCCCTTAATTGTATCATGTGGGTTTATATCCTTAAGTTGTTGTGTTGGACTTGAATGTGTATTTTGTAAATAACCCGAGTAGTTGGTGTAAAAGCGAGTCTTTTCAAAATATAAGACCATTGGTGTGTTGAAGCAAACTTTTTGATAGTATAACATATATGGAAATAAGTGAATCATATTTATTCAATTCATTAGTGTTTGCAAATATTTCTAAGCAATGTGATTTTGGAGTTTTGATGTCAAGGTCACATTGAATGGTGTAATCTTATCCTCTGAATGAGATTTAATAAAGATGTCGGTGTGGTTATTTGTCTATGAGTATATTGAGGTATCATACCCCATTTTGGTGCATGTTCCCATAAGAAGTGGTTTTTGATGATAATACTATCCCGGATTTTTGTTATGGATATCGTACTTATAGATTTTAGTGGGTTCATCTCTTTTTACTAAGGCTTCTTCCTCGTGTTGGTTTTGAGTTGGACCTATGGAGAGGGTTTCTATTTGTTTTCGTATTTGGTGGTAAAATCTTGATGTGAAGAGAGTATTTGTTGGTTCAATCGAAAGTCATATGTATGGATTCATTGGTTTGGCTTTGGACGTTAAAAAAGAGCTTATTGGGTTTTGTGGGATCAACCTCATGGTTTTCATCGTAGGTTTCAATGACTTGATTTAATGTTGAATGCATTGGGTACTACTTTTGGTCGTATTGGAAGAGTTTGAGACCAATAATTCTCAAGAGATTAAGTGGACCGTTAATGAATGGTCGTAAGAAGTTATTGGTTGTCACACCCCGCCTAATCCCGGTGTCGACCGCCACCAAAACTAATTCAGGCATGAACTAAATAAAATACCATTCTCAGCATGCGACAAATATGAGACATAAATAAATCAACCCACAAGATAAATAATCGAATCAATCCCAATGAATAATTGGAATATACAAACTATCACATGCTAAACTCCAATTTAAACCAATCTCCAAAATATGAATTTATTTAAAAATTTGAATAATAACCAACAGTAAATATTTCTACTAAAATCCTTAAACAACTTTGGAACCGAATGGCCCAATAAAAACCCAAATGAAGTCTCATAATGAAATACGACTGAAAAGAAAGTCTAACTAAATAAAAACAATAAAATGAATAAACTCTAGTTGCACCTACAAACGATAAACTCCGATAATCCTATGTAGCTTCTCCAAAACTTATTCTGAAAAAGTTAGTCAACGCACGAGGTTAGAGCCCCAAGCATGAATACACACTACTCCCCTTATATAGGGTCCGTGAATTCAGGCAGTAGCATTATACGCAATAAATATCACAATATAATATTTTAATTAATACGAAATAATTAAACGCAAGAAAGGTAAATCACTAACGACCCCCAAAGATTTTTATAAAAATCACACCAATATCATTTTAAATATCCCATAGTCCCAATTGTTAATTTAATTAAATTAACCCAAAATTATTATTGTCCTCACTTTTTATTATGGCGGTCCTCCCGTCCCGGGCGGTAATTTTTACCAAAGTTCAACACTTCCCCTTGTTAAAGCGACCGTTGATCCGTTTAAACTATCGATCCCGTAATTTAACAAGGTTTCACACACGACACGACATAAAACGTCGGCTGACACGTTTAAACTATCTGCCCTCGCTATTTATGTCGCCAATATTTTAATACCCATTTTTATCTTAGGCATTAATTCTCAATTTCACAATATCAAAACACCCCACCCATTTATTCGATGTGAGATCCTCAAAAATACCCCTTAGTCCCATACCTTAGGTTCCCCAAGTATACATTCGTCCAATCCTATATATAGGATGAATCACTAAGAGAAGACACGTCCTAGTCTCACGTCTAGGCTAGCGAAATGCCGATATAACATAAAAATCCGCCCTACCCCGAAATATAAAATCTCTACAAATTTACACTAACTAGTCCCATACCTAGCTAGTATAAATTATAACCAAGGCCTACCCGCTAGTCCCATACCTAGTAAGCATCCTATAATAGAGGTGAGCAAAAATACTACCCAAAAGCCTCTCGTCCCCGCGATGGCAAATGTGAATAAAATAAATCACACAATACACAATTCATAAGAACAACATAGCACTTAATCATAAAAGTCCCAATTCAATTTAATTCAAAGAATAACTCTATCCTTGTTTTCAATATAATTGTTTACATTCAAAAAGGTTAAAATAATTAACATGCAACAATATTCAATACGCCATAATCGTTCTTTTATAAGTCATCTAATTTTCATAAATGAATGCGCCCCAATTAACCATATAAATAACCCCCATAAATTTTTCTTGAGAACCTACACCTAAAACCATAAAAACCCAAAAATCTAACCTATGCACCCAAGGGTTTCAAAGATTAAATCATACTTAAAATTTCCATAAAAACAGTCCAAAAATTTAGTACCCACTTTCTCTAATTAAGTTACTAATTGATTTTAATAAAAAAACACATGATTAAGGGTTTAGGCGACACTTAAAACGCATAATACTAAAGGAAAGGAATAGAGTATTCTTGCCTTTGATTTCTGGATAAAAAATCCGGGTAGACGGTTGGATTCTTCTCGAAAAATTATCAAAAGAGCATTCTTGAGTAATCTTGAGTAAACCCCAATTAAGCCTTCAAATCTTGTGACAAAACTTTGATTATGTTGAATGTTAATGTTTGGGGTTGAGAGGAAAATATTTTGGAAGAGCTCTCTGGTGAAAAACTTGTGAAAAGTGATTATGAGAAATCCCCCTGCGGATTAGAAGCATTAAATAACAATTAAGAGTCCTAATCCCACACAAACTCTTAAATAAAGGCCGAACCATCGAAAATTGGGCTTAGTTGATCAATCGACTAAAAGAGTCGATCGATCGACCAAGAAGGAAATTAGAAATCTGACAGCAAATTTTTTTTAAAAAGGGGGCTAAACTTAAAATTCTCATAAAAACTTCATTTTAAATCCGATTTTGATTCCATTTGAAGTTCTAATTTCCAAATAATAAAAACAATATAATTAATTGATAAAAACCCGAAAAAATTAAAATTTTATTTTTCTCAAAAATTCTCGTTTAATTAAATAAATCAATTATAAAAACACGGGGTGTTAAATTAGTATGTTCAAAGAATGTAATATTTTAGTTATAGCCACACTATAGGGAGGGAAATTTCTATTCCTTTCGTGAGTGGATTCCATATGTTTGGTAACGAGGTATGAGATTGATTCCTATTTAGATGCGCTACTTTTAGGAAGACGTCAATTTTGGGAATAATGTGATGTTGCGCTAACCGGTGAAGAATGCATTTTATAATAATGTCGATTTTTTCATTTGTCCAAGAGGTTCATGGTCATAATGGTTCAAAGTTTGGATCTTGATCCGTTTATGGTGGCATAGAGAGATAGACTATCGTTGGGAAGTCTAAGGATATCCATAAGATGGGTTCGAATTCAATGTAAGTTGATGAGTTGACAACATCATATTTGGATGATAACTGAACTCTACATTGAAATGGACTATACTATTTGAGTTTGGTAGGGAATGATTATTCGTGTTATATTTTGGGGTTTAAGGAATGACATTGTTAGGGCCTCTTAGTTCCATATTTGTCGATGAAGGTTTTAGTTTTTTGAAGATGTGAATGTAGTAGGAGGCAAAGAGTTTTTTTTAGAGTGTGAAGGTTTGGATGAGGGTGAGCGTTTTAAATTAGATATACGGTTTGAACACATAAATAGCTTTAAGTTGGGCCAGTTTAGTCGAATAGATCTCTAGTTTAGTCGTCTGGATATGTTGGAGTTTTACCCTTTTGGGTGATAATGGGTACAATTTAAAGTCTAGTTTTAGGCATAATAGAGGAGTTATATAAGGATCTTAAGAGTACTTTGATGGATGTGGAAGTATTCTTTTTATAGTTCTAGTTTTCTAGGGAAGTTATATGAATTTTGTTCACTAAGGATTTCTACAGAGATTATTTGTTTAGATATTTCTTCTCTTAAGTTCATGGGTTCATAATGAATTAACAAAATACATTTACTTTTGGTACCCTCAAAGTGTTCGGTCCATAAATATTAGTAAGTTGTGATAAACTACTACGATCCAATGAGTATATATATTATCCAATAGTATTTTTGTATTTTAAGGAAGGGTATCTTACATTAAGGTGAGAATAATATGATTTGGGACTTATCTCTTTATGATTACATCTACTTAACATTTGTTTTGTTTTTGAAATAAGACCTTTATTTTTCAAAAGGTAGATTCAACTTTGAATCGTTGAAGAAGCATTTAACATATTCACTTCCTCTTTTAGTTTCTTCGTTACCTTTTCAAGAAAAAATATCTTATGTTCCTTACATTTTTATTGTGTGTGAGCTTTTTTTCAATTAGTTCATTTTTTATTTTCATTCTATCTAAAACCTTTAATTCCATTTAATGTTTGAGAAAAGAGTTGTGATGGTCCTTTTGACATTGTTTATATTTGTTTTCCAAGGTTTTTTAATCTTTACAAAGATATGTAAAAATATTATGAGAACTATAACAAGAGTTTTGATAATCAAGGGACTGTACATCATCGTCTAGTCCCATAAGATGTATGTTCGCTTCATCGGATCCACTAAATTCACTACTTGGGTAAGAATCATCCGAGTCATTCAACGATGTTTTCATGGCTTTCTTATGAAGCTATATTCTTCTTTTCTTCTTTTTGGGCAATTCGTAATAAAGTGGTCGTATTCATTGCATCCGAAACATTTGGGTGATCGATGTTCATCCGATGGTTTTGGTTTTCTGTGCCCATATTTTTTTTGATTTTATAGAAAGCTCCTAAAGTTTTTTGTAAAGATAGACATCATCTCATATGTGGAATTACCTCTTTTTTCATGATTTCCAACGAGGTCCAAACTTTTCTTTTGATAATGTTTCTTTCTTTCTTCTCTCTTTGATTTCCATTTCATATGTGATAAGAGATCCAATGTGTTCTTCTAAAGACATGTCTCCTGTATAAATTTTGGATTGGAGAATATTCTTCTTGAAATCCCACTTCTTTGGCATGAACCTGATGATTTTTTTATCTTTTTCATTATTAGAAAATTTTGTACCAAGATTATGAAGTTTATTTATAATTGTGTTAAATTTATCATACATTTTCAGTAATTGATTCTTACTCTTTCATTTGAAATAATTCATAACTATGTATGAGTATACTGATTTTATCTTCTCTAATAGTTGATGTACCTTTGTATGTGATTTCATGAGTGTGCCCTATATGTTTAGCGGATGTGTAATAAGATACTATCATACTTATTCATAAAAAATGAGCATATAATAATGTTTACGACCTTAGAATTAATTTGAATTTTTCTGAAATCATCATCCGCGAATTCTAAGTCATCATTTGAGATGGAAATATTATCTAAAATTTTCATAGGTATGTATGGCCCATTAACTATAATTCTCCACATTTCATAATAACGGGATTGAATAAACCATTGCATTCTATTTTTTCAAAAGCCATAGTTAATTCCATAAAAAATGGGGGTCGATTTGTTGATTGTCCTTCAACAACAGTGACATTGGATATAAATGTCATTTTGTCTTAATACTAAAAAATATCCTTTTAAAAAAAAAAAGACTGGTTGCCCAAAAATATACCATGGAGGGGGGAAGGGTGTATTGGGTATATGGGTTTCATGACAAATTTAAAAACTTTTCTTAACTTTAGGTAGATATTAATTGCAATGTAATAAATCAGTATATGATCGAGCGCGAAAAGTAGCGTTGCGTCAGAATGCTAATCGTTGTTATCGGTTCGGCGACTCAATGCAAAAAAACTAAACTATAACTACACTTGACAAGCAAGCACAGCGGTAAGTCAGATATCGTAAGAAATCCATAGGGAGTGATTGAATTTTAGATTTTAATTGCTTTAAAACTTCAAGAATAAAAGTGTAAAAGGTGATAGGTTAGAAATAAAGAAAAGGGAAAAATTAAGAAGTTAAATCTAAACTAGAATTAATAAAACGAGAGTCGGGATCGAATCCCCACCATAGGATAAACAACTAATAATTAAAATTTCATTTCGAAAACATTTAATCGAGCATTTTCAATTAAGCATAAACATCACGTAATAAGGAATTTAATCCAAAGTTGCGAGATTAAACATTTAATCAAAAATGTTCACACGCGGATTAAATTCGGACTATCGATATAAACACTAACGTTGCGTGACAAAGGAAGTTAAATGCATAATAATCCGACTTTAATATGCGAGGTTTCAATTAAATGCAATTTTACACAAAACCTAACTTTCGGAGCTCAATGCCCATTAATGGCGGAAACGTAATCCCAACCCGTTATCTACGGACAATACATGAATTAAACTACTTTAAACAATAACTAAACTAATTAAAGCAATAAATAACAACAATAAACTAATTTGAAAGCAAGGAAACTATTTATCAAAGCAAGAAATCAAGAAATAAAACTATATTAATGGTAGGGGTAATGAAAAATCCAACTTACAACACTCAAAAGTTATCACACCAAATGAGGAAGAAGAAGAGCTCTCAAAACCCTAACCCTAATCTAAGCTAAAATGAATTATATCCTCTCCCAAATGAGAGAAATGAGTTATATACAAAATATCCCATGGAAAACTTGTAATTAAAGGGAAGAAAAATAAAAATCTGCAGGGCCGAATCTATTCGGAATTGGATCGAATTGATTCAGAAACAGGGGAAATTTTCTGGTGCATTCCGAATCGATTCAGTTTTTGGCCGAATCGATTCGCACCCTACAGGTTTGAATTCTGCAGCTTGGTCCTGTTTTACGGAAAATGCCTCCATTTCTTCTTTATATCTCGGAATTAGGCACGTTCGGAGGCTACGCAAAGATAACTCAGAGGGATACAACATCCAAGAAAACATTAGGCTAAAAAACCAAAATATGAAATGACTAAAATGCCTTTGACTGTGACCTTGAGTGTACTTTTTAAGTCAAAACCATCCTAAAAATGCCATAACTCCATCGATACAACTCAGATTCATTCACCGTCAGCAGCCACGCGAAGAGAAATCAAAGGGCTTCAACTTCCATGAAGAGCTCGGGATTCAAACCCAAATGCTGAAATTACTAAAATGCCCCCGAATCTGCAAAAGGCGACGAAACTTTTCCAAAAAGCGTCCGAACTTCATACTAATCATCCAAATACCTATAAAAGCTCAATTAACCCCTGAAAAATATGTTAACATAGAAATCCGAGGTTGTATGGTTAACGAGCATAAGTATAGGGATTAAGATACCTAAGGGGGCTAATAAGGCATAGGTTAATGGGTGAAATACGCAATATTTGCATCGTATCACACCCCCTAACTTACACATTGCTAGTCCCTAGCAATGAAATAGGAAACAATAAGAACTACAAACAAACCAAAAGCAAGATACAAGTACAAAATGGGATGAAAAAGTGATAAAAAGATAAGGCCACTTTCGTGGGCGAACGATTGCATTTAGCATATGCAATAAGCCGTTAAACCCCTAGGTTACCCTAGTGGACGAGTGTTGTCTCGTGAGGGTCTTCAGGGATGAAACCCAAAAACATCATATAGTTTCCTCAAAATATGCCCAACCCAACATGCGACAAATTCAACAACAACGAAAACGATTTCAAACATGTTATTAGCATATTGAACGAATTCAAGCTAAAGTCCGTTGTTATTAACAAGTTGAATGCGCCTCATAGAATTGAAACTTTAAAAGTGGGAGGGGGGAGAGAACATGCATAGTGTTCGTGACAATGAATTTTAGTATAAACTAGAATTAATAAAACGAGAGTCGGGATCGCGTCCCCGCCATGAGCTAACAACTAATAATTAAAATTTCGTTTCGAAAACATTTAATCGAGCATTTTCAATTAAGCATAAACATCATGCAATAAGGAATTTAACTCAAAGTTGCGAGATTAAACATTTAATCAAAAATGGTCACACGCGGATTAAATTCAGATTATCGCTATAAATACTAACGTTGCGTGACAAAGAAAGTTAAGCGCAAAATAATCCGACTTTAATACGTGAGGTTTCAATTAAATGCAATTTTACACAAAACCTAACTTTCGGAGCTCAACACCCATTAATGGCGAAAACGCAATTCCAACCCGTTATCTACGGACAATACACGAATTAAACTACTTTAAACAACAACTAAACTAATTAAAGCAATAAATAACAACAATAAACTAATTTGAAAGCATGGAAACTAGTTATCAAAGCAAGAAATCAAGAACTACAACTATATTAATGGTAGGGGTAATGAAAAATCCAACTTACAACACCCAAAAGTTGTCACACCAAATGAGGAAGAAGAAGAGCTCTCAAAACCCTAACCCTAATCTAAGCTAAAATGAATTATATCCTCTCCCAAATGAGAGAAATGAGTTATATACAAAATATCCCATGGCAAACTTGTAATTAAATGGAAGAAAAACAAAATCTGCAGGTCCCAATCGATTCGGAATTGGACCGAATGGATCCAAAAATAGGGGAAATTTTCTGGTGCATTCCGAATCGATTCGGTTTTTGGCCGAATAGATTCGCACCCTACAGGTCTGAATTCTGCAGCTTTGTCATGTTTTACGGAAAATGCCTCCATTTCTTCGTTATAGCTCGGAATTAGTCACGGTCGGAGGCTACGCGAAGATAACTCAGAGGTATACAACATCCAAGAAGACATTAGGCTAAAAAAACAAAATATGAAATGACTAAAATGACCTTGAATGTGACCTTGAGTGTACTTTTTAAGTCAAAACCATCCTAAAAATGCCATAACTCCCTCATTATACATCGGAATCATGCACCGTTGGCTGCCACGGGAAGATAAATCAAAGGGCTTAAACTTCTAT
The DNA here is from genome assembly GCA_949130495.1 of Sambucus nigra. Taxonomy (NCBI): domain Eukaryota; kingdom Viridiplantae; phylum Streptophyta; class Magnoliopsida; order Dipsacales; family Adoxaceae; genus Sambucus; species Sambucus nigra. The sequence goes on from OX422214.1 coordinate 96,274,504, forward strand.
GAAGAGCTCAGGATTCAAACCCAAATGCTGAAATTACTAAAATGCCCCCGAAGCTGCAAAAGGCGACGAAACTTTTCCTAAAAGCGTCTGAACTTCATACTAAGCATCCAAATACCTACAAAAGCTCAATTAACCCCTGTAAAATATGTTAACATAGAAATCCGAGGTTTTCTGGTTAATGAGCATAAGTATAGGGATTAAGATACTCAAGGGGGCTAATAAGGTGTAGGTTAACGGGTGAAATACGCAATATTTGTGTCGTATAACACCCCCTAACTTACACATTGCTAGTCCCTAGCAATGAAATAGGAAACAACAAGAACTGCAAGGAAACCAAAAGTAGGATACAATTACAAATGGGATGAAAAAGTTATAAAAAGATAAGGCCACTTTCGCGAGCGAACGATTGCATTTAGCATATGCAATAAGCTGTTAAACCCCTAGCTTACCCTAGTGGATGAGTGTTGTCTCGTGAGGGTCTTCAGGGATGAAACCCACAAACATCATATAGTTTCCTCAAAATATTCCCAACCCAACATGCGACAAACTCAACAACAACGAAAAACATTTCAAACATGTTATTAGCATATTGAACGAATTCAAGCTAAAGTCCGTTGTTATTAACAAGTTGAATGCACCTCATAGAATTGAAACTTTAAAAGTGGGAGGGGGTAGAGCTCATGCATAGTGTGATTTGGCGAAAAACTTATATAAAACGGATACTAATAAAATCAAGCATACATTTAATCCTCACCGTCATTACACTCAACAAATGAAATCACTCGGAATGGGAGGTAATACACGGGACATGCGGGCATAAAGAGTAAATGTAAATAGAAACTAGGCCGTGCACATATCGCAAATGAAGAACGCTATATAGAAAATGAAAAACTTGTAATCTCAATGAAAGATACCACTCATTAAAAGAGGCGAAATGCATTTTCACAGATTATCAAAACTATTAGGACTTTTAAATTAAATGCACCCTAAGATCACATAAGACTTTATAGGGTTGTAATGTAGGTTTGGGGTTAAGGTACGAAATGAAAGGTATATGTACGGATTCAAAGTGTTCGGAGATGAAAAGTTGAAATAATGGGAAGGATGCGAGCAATAAAAACAATGGAAAGTAACTTCCAAACAAGCATTAGATATAACAATTGGAGAGTAATCAAAGCTTATTCAACTATATACATAACATATACAACTTTCTCTTTCTTTTCTTTTCTTCTTTTTCTCATGTTTTCTTTTGCTATCTTTTGCTTTTTGCTTTCTCTTTTTCTTCACTTTTTTCACTAATTTTTTTTTCTTTACTTTTCAAACTCTCATATGCCTAAATTGCAACCACACAACACAACATCATTCAATCCCAAGCAACATTCCAAAAAAAATGTATGGAAGGTGTATGTATGGTGCATAACTCCAATTTGGAGTAGGTTATGGGATTTTGGGTAATGAAATGAAAGGCTAATATTTAGGCTCAAAGGGGTTGACTAGGGAAACATATAAGGCGAGGTCAAGACTAATATGGGTGGTATAACAAAGATGGCCTATGATCATTTCATAAAGTTTACCCAATTCTCGAGTCAAAACAATATATGAAAATCATGCTCAAGTAACACATTTCAAGATATAAACTCAATTAATGAACGATCAATGAAAGAATAGAGAAATTACCGATGAATTCAACGTTTTCAAAGAGGAAAGAATAGTGTATACACTCACAAACGATGAAAGGTAAAAAGCTTACTCGGTGTAAGTATATACGATGCAACAAAAGATTACCGAGTTATAAAAATCTTAAGCCAAATCAATATAACAAGGAAAATGCATATGCTCATGTGATAAAGTTTAATTCATGAAGTAATTCACAATATCAATGATTTAAGGACTAAAGTCTAATAACTTCTAAAATCGAGAACATGCATCATTGAGTTGTTTATTGGATCGGGCAATTATTAAAATTTATCATCGAAAACAAGGCAAAATGCCCAATAAAGGAGAAAAAAGAAAGAAAATATTTTTGAAAATTTTCAAATTTTCACAAAAAGGCATACTTAGTAACTAGATGTGAGAAAATCCATGGTCAAAATAAATAAATGGAGAAAATATCCTACACCCCCTAACTTAAATGTTGCATTGTCCTCAATTCGCATTAAGAACACAACACAAAGAGAGGAAAATAACGATATTACCCAAAATTGGACCGATCTCCATAAGCATGAGTCCAATGAAATCTACAAAACAAGTTAGTACCGAGCATAGAAAAAACAAATAACAAAAAGTTAACTAATCACACTAGACTAAATTAAAAGGAAAGAAAGAAAATTAAAAAGATAAGTATTTATAACCTACTATTTAGGCTTCACACTAACTATACACTAAAAGTCTAAATAGTTGAGGGTCCACCCAAAAAGGGATTTGACTTTGAAATATCAACGGTGGACCCTCGGAAGCGAAAATGCCTCCCGAAAAATAAGAATTCCGTTTGAAAAACGGAAGGCATGTGGGTGGTGAAAAAAGTGAACCATCGCCAATTTGAAATTTTGGGCGGACGATGGGGGATTTGGATACTATAGGGGACAAGACTACATTAGTCTCAGAAAAATCAAAATCACATCCCCAAGATTCTTCAATTGGAAAGGGAGGTGGGGCAAGTGTAAGTGAAAAGCCCATGAGATGAAGAATCTCAAAATAACATTCTCGTTCAAGAATCGGGTCAAAGTCCTCAAGACTTTTCAACCGATTCTTATGATAAATTTAATTATTCGGGAATAGTAGGGGAGGTTGAAAATCGAAAGTGCTAAAGCTTGGCTCACTCTCAATTATTTCTTCAACAAAAAGGGATGGAGATGAAACGCAAGTTTCAACCTCAACCCGATTTTGTGAAGAAATAATCTCATCGAGCATGGCATCATTTTCTAGAAAACAAGCCTGAGAACTTTCGGATTGGTCATTCATTTCCTTAATCATTAACTCATAATCAAATGAATAAGAAGACATTTCATCTTCTTGTTCGTGTTGCTTATAGCTAACGAATTCACCGCATTCCAAATCACCCTCACAAGGCAATGAGGGATCACTTACATACTCTTGAATTTCACGCTCAATGCGCTCATCTTCAAGAATTTGTAAGCATTCTTTCATTGTTTTGGGAGTATAACTTGGAAAACAATTCTCATAACAATTAAGGTTATCTAAAGTGTAATAGCGAGACATTTCAAAATAAGCTATTCAATAAAAGCAACAAGAGCCCAAATTCCAATTTCTTGAAACAATCTAGCACAAGTCAAAAAGAAAGGGGAAAATAAAGAATACAAATATGAATGAAAGAAATACTACAAAATAATAAACAATTACAATCTAAAACACACTCCCCGGCAACGGCGCCATTTTGATCGAGCGCGAAAAGTAGCGTTGCGTCAGAACGCTAATCGTTGTTATCGGTTCGGCGACTCAATGCAAAAAACCTAAACTATAACTACACTTGAAAAGCAAGCACAACAGTAAGTCGAGTATCGTAAGAAATCCACAGTGAGTGATTGAATTTTAAATTTTAATTGCTTTAAAGCTTCAAGAATAAAAGTGTAAAAGGTTATAGGTTGGAAATAAAGAAAAGAGAAAAATTAAGAAGTTAAGTCTAAACTAGAATTAATAAAACGAGAGCCGGGATCGCGTCCCCACCATGGGCTAAACAACTAATAATTAGAATTTCGTTTCGAAAACATTTAATCGAGCATTTTCAATTAAGCATACACATCACGCAATAAGGAATTTAACCCAAAGTTGTGAAATTAAACATTTAATCAAAAATGGTCACACGCGGATTAAATTCGAATTATCGATATAAACACTAATGTTGCGTGACAAAGAAAGTTAAACGCATAATAATCCGACTTTAAGACGCGAAGTTTAAATTAAATGCAATTTTACACAAAACCTAACTTTCGGAGCTCAACGCCCATTAATGCTGGAAACGCAATCCCAACCCGTTATCTACGGACAATACATGAATTAAATTACTTTAAACAACAACTAAACTAATTAAAGCAATAAATAACAACAATAAACTAATTGGAAAGCAACGAAACTAGTTATCAAAGAAATAAATAAAGAAATACAACTATATTAATGGTAGGGGTAATGAAAAATCCAACTTACAACACCCAAAAGTTGTCCACCAAATGAGGAAGAAGAAGAGCTCTCAAAACCCTAAACCTAATCTAAGCTATAATGAATTATATCCTCTCCCAAATGAGAGAAATGAGTTATATACAAAATATCCCATGGCAAACTTGTAATTAAAGGGAAGGAAAACAAAAATCTGCAGGACTGAATCGATTCGGAAACAGGGGAAATTTTCTGGTGCATTCCGAATCGATTCGGTTTTTGGTCGAATCGATTCGCACCCTACAGGTCTGAATTCTGCAGCTTTGTCATGTTTTACGAAAAATGCCTCCATTTCTTCGTTATAGCTCGGAATTAGGCACGGTCAGAGTCTACGCGAAGATAAATCAAAGAGCTTCAACTTCCATGAAGATCTCGGGATTCAAACGGAATGCTGAAATTACTAAAATGCTCCCGAAGCTGCAAAAGGCGACGAAACTTTTTCGAAAAGCGTCCGAACTTCATAATAAGCATCCAAATACCTACAAAATCTCAATTAACCCCTGCAAAATATGTTAACATAGAAATACAAGGTTGTCTGGTTAACGAGCATAAGTATAGGGATTAAGATACCCAAGGGGGCTAATAAGGCGTAGGTTAACGGGTAAAATACACAATATTTGTGTCGTATCAGTATATAAGCGAGCAATTAATAAACAATGAATGTAAGAAGGTAAAAAAGAAGAGAATATTGAGACTTTGCAAGTCGAGATTTTAATATGGTTCTCCCTCTGACTATGTCAGCGCTCAAGATAGTTGTCGAGAACTCCACTATCTCCTGATTCAGTTAGGGAGGAACTAAAACCTTATAAGGAACACTATTTTGCAAACTATAACCAACATGACGTTGCCTTCATTCTTGCACAGGCGGTACTCACGTAATAGCTCAAGGTCTCACCTTGACTATCCTCTACAAAGGCACTACCAGCCAAAAGATACAATAAAGTTTAACTACTCGTCATAACAATGAAATATGTAATCGAAACATAAAGCCAAGTATTTTTACTAAAACAATGGAATGATAATTTTACTTTCTCTATTTAAAAATACAAATAAATAAGTTTCACAAGTATATATCTCAATGGGGTTTTCAGGTATAGCTTTAGCACACGTGGGTATTGGGTTTGTAACTTTGCTGAAAAGGGAACGAGGATGGGAATTTAGGTTAAAGTGGGTTTCTTTTGAAACTACGGCTTGGAAGGAGTTTTTGGGTTTAAAATTCACAAGAGATTTCTCTCACTAAAACTCCAGGGAGGGGATGACACAAACTAGGGATATTGTAACTTTGCTTGAGAGAATGTTATTATACTTTGTGTCTCTTAGTATGGAAGAGGATGTGGGTATTTATAGGGTTGGGATGAAGGTTAAGGTAGCCAAATGTTGGTAAAATATCTCATAGAAGTTTAGGATTTCAAGGGATAATAGGTTGAAAGGTTAGAAGAAATTACCAACATGAATGCTCACATTGTGTCACTTTCAGTTGACTAGAAGTGGTGTTCAGTCGATTGAAACTCTCCCTGAATGTCTTGAAAAAGATGAGATGGCTCAAAGTTATTTATTTGACTTTTAGTCGACTAAAAGTGGCTTTGAGTCAACTGAAACTCTTGGTTTTGTTCAAAATCAAGTTTGCTTGAGGTCCACGCCTTAGAGAAGCTTTAGGAAAGGTTTATGGTAAGTTTAGGTGACTGGGGATGAGTTTATACATGATTAAAACCAGTTGTTTTACTTTTTTACATTGGTTCATTAAGTACAACAAAATAAAATAAATGTTGTTTGGATCTTTTCAGAATATCTTTTACTTACTTGAGACATCAATTAAAAGCGTTTGATGAATTGCTTGCACGATTTGGATTACATGTGGTGTGTTAGGATGGAACAACTAGTATGAATGATAGTTTGAATAACACATGAGGATATTAGTTGATATTGGACTAGTTGTCTGAGTCACATATGAGGTTGTTGGATGATGCAATCTTCAAGTCAATCTTGTGAACTTCCTTGTCTTTGGTGCATGATCATCATTGTCTTGGTTTTGAGGGCTTTATTGTCTTGCATGGGATGATTGCATGTTTGGGTGAATGAATTGTACTTAGTTGTGTATGTCATGATATATTGAGTACTTGCTTCGATATTAAGTACATTAGAGAGAAATTGAAATATGCTTTTTATATCAAATGTTTTGTCATCAAACAAAATCCTTTTGGTTTAAACACATGTTGGTTAAATGTTGATTTCATAACTATAGATTACAAAACCTCAAACACGTGCAAACGCACACAAGCCAAAACCAAGGTCCATGCTACCCAATATACCCCGTACTAACAAAACAATAATATATTAACTCTCAAAATTTTTAATCAAAGCACATGGGCCCTGGAATCAAAATATGAGGCTAACGCAATACCCGAAGAAACAAGTTACTAGTGCACAATCTCATAGGTTAGAAACAACTTCAAGGATACGGAACAATTACATGGCTCCACTCGTCCCATAGCATCATAGTCATGTGGGATCACATAATCTTCCCACAATATTCCAAAACCACTAGGGATCTCTCTTGCCTTTTACTAGTAAAGACCGAAGAGTGTCCCCCTCCGTACAACCTCACAACACACAAAGGGTTTAACACTATTACACCAAACTATAATGTCACCACATAACAAAATCTACCCAGATAGGACTGCCAATACGTCAAATTTATAAAGGCACCATCTAAGAACAAGGGTACAAGAGATTAATTTATGCAAAGATTAACCATGTTGCATGGCTTAGCTGTTTAAATCTTGGGTTTGCTTCCCATAGGTCGCCAGTTCGAGTCCCGCAGATGGCCACGGACCGCGGGAATTAAAAATTCTTGTTATAGTAAGCCTTGTTCGGGGAGAAAGGATTAATCTCGAGCTGCGTGCAAACTGGCTCGGGAATTACCCTCCGTCACAAAAAAAAAACTTATGAAAAGATTCTCATTAGCTAACCCACGATACCCTGTTCACTGTGAACTCCCATATGCATCCTAAAGTAGTATATCATGCACCCACACGCAATATGATAAAATAATAACACATACTTAATAATCACAATCAAATACTACATGTTAACTCCAAAACAAATAATTCATATAATAGCACACACTGGAGTGTCACACTTTTACACCATAAAGTAATCTATTACCAACAGAATCACACAGTATCGCATAAGTGCAAATTGATATATCACAATCACATACCATTGCTCCATATAACAACATATGATCACGTAAAGGAACTATCCTTACTAAAATACCTAGGCTACCCATAATACCATGCGCTCTCCTCTCAGTTAAATTTTTTATTATTTCATAACAAAGGTTTCATTATGTGATTACATGTAAGGATTTACAATTCTGGGAAAGAATTTAAAGTTAACTCCACTAAATTTAATTTTTTGTCAATATCTTATTATTGTGGTTTTACAATGAGCACAAGAATGACCTCAATCCGATTTTCCTACATGAAGCTATGTAAATTCAAAGTTTACCAAAGTTGTTACGAACCAAACTAGGATTTTTCAATTATCTAGCATTATATAAATTTAGAGTAATTATCACCTCAAAATCAAAATTATATATTAGAATATGGAAACCCTAAAACTACACCTCAACTTCAACTATAATAAACATCGATCAAAAGGCTTAAGTTACACATTCAAGTGTGTAAATGTTTGTTGAGAATAGTATTGTATAGCAATATTATATGTCAAATTATCCTTTATTTCCTATTTTATGGACCCTGGGTATACTCTTCCACTCATAACGAAAATTAAACCTCAACATACGAATCATACAGTTTTATTTTCTTATAACTCCTAACTATATGTAAATTAAGATTAATGTTATATCATTATGAGTTCTCACACGATTCAGTTAGGCCTAAAGTATAGGAATGATTAACATCAATTGTTTTGAGCGTACAAAATACAGACTATTATTTATCATTAGTTTATAATTTAATTTTTGAAAATCTAGTTCTTATTATAATTTATCGATAGAAATCACACATTATTAAAAAAAAGGTAAAGTAAAAGATATTATTGCAATAATTTATGAATTGATGCATAATTTATCCTCTTTTATAACCGCCAAGACTCCCAATTGAATCTCCACCTTTCTTGATCCAAATACCCCTTTTTAACTTCTCGGATATCAATTGGGTGCTGGAGAGGGTTTCAGGGAGACTTAGGGTTCTAAAGGTTTTAATTGTTTGTTAGGATAGGTTAACAAGTTGTCATTTAGGCTTAAAATGGAGAGTGAAATATGATCAATGATTTAAACGAGTTTGACTAGTCACGATTATTACATTTAATACCCTTTATTCTTGCACATTCTATCATTCCCATTTTTTTTATTGATTCCAAGGTTTAATCTAATGCATAACCATTTTTCTCAGTGTTCATATATTTTTTAAGGTTTAATTAAAATTTTATAGCTATTAGGGAAGTATGAAGCCGGTGTTGTGCGGATACTCACTTAATCGAGTGATTCATGCACGCCCAAGATCCCAGATAAGTAATAACCCAAAATAATAGAATACAATCTAAATGCAAAGTAATGAGAAAGTAAAGAGAAAAACAGGCACGAGACAAGATGTACATGGTTCACCAATATGACTATGTCCACGAATAATGGCTTCCTTTATTTGATTTAATTAACACGTGTTCACCTCATTCAAGCTCACAAATCCTCTCAATGTGTATACAAGAGCAAGATCAATCAATGTTAATTAATGGTTGCTCAAAAACTAAAAAGTCCTAAAATGTTCTATTTATACAAGGGAGGAGCAATCAAGGGAGAAATGCCCAAAATAACCCCATTTTCGCACATTTATGACGCATGTTCATTGCAGAGAACTTGGTCCTTCTTTAGTCGTGGATTTTCCCCTTAAAAACCCATATAACTCTGCTCCCATCTATGATCCATAACCAAAACCTTCACTGGTCACGCCTTTGGGCAAAATACAAGGGTGCTGAAATTTAAGCCAAATTTTCATACTTGAAAGCATTTTGGGAAAGTTTCATCGTAATATATAAATTAAAGAAAAAATTGGTAATTTCAAACTCCATGATTTGTCTTTTATAAAAGTAACAACAAGTATACTGTCAAATTAACTTCATATGGCTTCTGATTGTGCGTCAATCTGATCCTGAACGCATAAGTTATGGTCGTTTCAAAAATATTTTGCATATGCTTCAACTCCAAGGACATTTTGGTATTTTCATACCGCATAATTATGAGGGTATAAAAATACCAAAGTATATAGAATTGAATTATATTCCTTGGATTCTGACCATGCATCATTTTGAGTTTGTATGAAGAAATCATGGTCGTTCATGTACTAATGAGTGAAAAATGGATTGGGGGCGACAACTTTATTTATATCAGACTTCAGGATCATACTAATCTAGGACTAAAGAGGAGAAAAGATTGAGGTTTTGATAGCATTTATTGGAAGGGTATATCTAGTTAGTTGGTACTTTTTGTATATTAGTTCTTATTTTGGACTCTTTTTGGTCTCTTTGCTTGGGAGCTTTAGTTCCACTCTCTCTCCTGGTGTTTGTAATTGTAAATGGGTACTCTTTATCTTTCTCTCTCTCCCCTTCTCTCTCTCTATTGTTATGATTTATATTTTTTTATTTTTTTTTATTTTTAGTTTTGTAAAACTAGAATGTCTTTAATCAAATCAATTAGTTGCTTGATTTATATCTTGATCTGTGTATATTTAGTTATTATAGTTAGTATAATATGATTTAGATGTAATTAGATTAGATTGAGACTAATGAATCCATCATGAGTCATTTGGTTGCTTTAATATGGTATAATGTTTGAGTGGTTTTGATTGGTTGAATATGCATTGAAATTTTACCTAGGAATCTTTATAGATTATGTTATGCATTTTTTATAGTTGAAGCCTTTGTGTGTAAGTTTAACCATAGCGTTGATATCAAACTCAAATTTAAGATTTCATGGTGATTTAGGGAGTGACACCCTAGGTCTTTCTTTACGTAAATGAGATTTATATTTGAAAATGCTTCTCTTTTCAGTAACAATTTATGTTAAGTAATTCCATGGTAGGGCGAAGATTTTCTTTATATATTTTATTCTTCTTCATTAACTTACTTTAAATATTTGCCTAATGTTGATTGTAGAAAAAATGTTTAAATAAAAAAATTATCTTCTATAATTTTATTTAATAAGTAGTAAATTAGTTAGACTCTAGATGCATTCCACGTGGATTTGGTACTTGAGAAGTGTTGATTGTAGTATAAAATATTAATTAAAAAAATTATCTTTTACAAATTTATTTAATAAGTAGTAAATTAGTCAACCTCTAGATGCATTCCATGTGGATTTGATACTCGAGGTCACTACTATACTCCCATAAAGTGTAGCAAAAGTTTAGTTTTTTTCCTTGAGATGGTAAATCATAATAACAAAAGTGTCCTCACATGATCACTACGTGTTTATCGCCCGATTGGAGTTCAAGGCCGTATCATTCTAGTGACTCGTTAGAATGAGATTCTCGTGAGAATTGTTGTTGGGTTTATTTGAACATTTATTATGTTCGCTGATGAGATTATCGTGACAAACCTTTAATTAAGTTCTCAAATAATTTAAACTTCCCACCAAATCATTCCTAAAGTCGATAGGTGTCACACCCATTCCCTAGTAGTATAATAATAACTAAACAAGTCACAGATACATCCAAAAAATTTCCTACAACAACAAATTGATACAAATTATCATATTCTTCGAGTTTAAGTGAAAAATATTAAAAACCCAATTATTTTTAAGGTGACACAATTTAAATAGACTAAAGTTAATTACATTATTATATATATAAAAAATAATGAAACCATGATGCTACCCAAACAATACCCTAGACCTGACAGTGGAATCTTCAAAGCCTAGAAATGTATATTTTAAAAACTAAATAAATATACTGCATATCTATATAATAAAATACTATGTTAGAATCTCTTATATATATATATATATATATATATATATATATATATATATAAACATCTCTATCTATGTGTCTGATAAGGCCATACACATATCCGAATTTTGATAACTCCCACTAATCAAGGGCTAAAAGTAGTGCGTGTCAAACGCTGATCGTTGTTTTCTGTTCACCACCTCAACACAAAAACATAATTTATGACTACACTTGTGAGGCAAGTCTAGCGGTAAGTCGGGTATCGAAAATATCCACTGAGACGAGTTTCTAGAATTTATATGATTTAATACTTCTAAAGAAAAGGGAAAAAAGGTGAATTACAAACTAAAAGAAAATATGCATAAAATGAAAATGTTAAGCTAGGCAAGTGTATTGAAACTAGACTAACAAAGCTATAGGTTGCGTCGAATATCCCTCACCCGAGTTAATTTGTATAAAATGGATACATGGGTCGATGAGTTATTACAAATGCGCCTCGTTTCGACAGTTAATTAAATCAAGGGTTGTCACGCCCCTAAATCCGCATAAAAGCCTAATAAGATTTTGGCGTCAACAAATATCCCGAAAATTACGCATGAAAGGTCGTAAGCACGGGACATACATGATATGCCCCGTCAAATCTTCTAGGCGTAATAACTAGGACAACGCACCCGAAATAGACCCGTAAACACTATCACCAAAGCCAAGCAACGCGTTAACCCGAGTGAGTTCAATTCAAACACAACCTAATTTAAATTACCTAGAAAGCATGTTAAAAACGCGATAAATAAAAAGCGGTAAATAAACGCGGTAAAGTTATACTAGAAAGCAAGGAAAGAAAGCATGTAAACCTAATTATCAAAGCAAGAAATAAGGAAATACAAACTATATTAATGGAGAGGATGATGAATAGTGCAACATTCAACCCAAATGGGGTGTCAAACCAAGAACATTTGAAGAAGAACTCTTCAAAACCCTCAAACCCTAAGCTACAACTCTCTAAAATCTGATATCCTACTTAATATATGATATTACAACAAAAATGGGTATTTATAGTAAGTGGGAAAAAGTAAATAAAAGAAAAGGAAAAATAAATTAAAAGGCAAAATATCTCGTGGAAACAGGGGATCGATCGATCGACCCCTTTGGTCGATCGATCGATGGTGAACAAAATTTCCACGGTCGAGAAGGATCGATCGATCGATCCCAAATCGTCGATCGATCGATCAAGCAGGGGTGAGCCAAGGCAGAACACTGCATTCCCTTTTCTTCATCTTCTCCTCCTCTTTTGGTTTCTTAGTTTTTCCCTCCGCTGAAATCGCCGTAACTTCTTCATACGAACTCGGAATCGCGCACCGTTCATGGCCACGCGAAGCTTGCGAGGAGGGCTACAACTTTCGTGTAGATGTTGGACCAGGTTCCCAATCTGTGAAATGACTAAATTGCCCTCGAACGTGCGGTCGTGTACGAAAATTGAGCTTAATGTGTCCAAAGTTCACCTTTAGCATCCAAATACCTATAAAAGCTAAATTAACCCCTGCAAAGCATGTTAACGTAGAAATCCGAGGTTGTCTGGTGAACGAGCATAAATATAGGGAATAAGATACCCGAGAGGGATAAAATGTGTAGGTTCAGAGGATGAAATAAGCATTATTTGCGTATCATCACACCCCCTAACTTACACATTGCTAGTCCTTAGTAATGAAATAGGATGCAACAAGAACTACAAGCAAACCAAAAGCAGGAGATAGTACAAAAGTATAGTATAAAAGCACAAGGCCAATTTCGTGGGCAATTAGATTGCATTTAGCGTATGCAATAAGCCATTAAACCCCTAGGTCACCCTAGTGGACGAGTGTCATCTCGTGAGCGTTTTCAGGGATGCTACCCATAAACATCACATGGATTCCTCAAAATATGCCCAAACCAACATGCGACAAGCCCAACAATGGTGAAATGGATTTCATACGCATTATTAGCACATTGAATGAATTCAAACAAAAGTCCAAATCATTAACATTATAGAATGCACCTCATAGAATTGAAACCTTAAAATGTGGTAGGGGGAGAGAGCACATGCAAAGTGTGATTAGATAAAAACTTATATAAACCGGATAAACGTTAAAGCAAGCATACATTCAATCCTCACGGGCATTACACTCATCAAGCGAATTCACTCGAAACAGGGAGGTAACACACGGAACATGCGGGCATAAGGAGTAAATGTAAATGGAAACTAGGCCGAACACATGTCACAAATGAAGAACGCTATTGTTGATACCAAAATTAATATGCTGACGTGGACGAATAGTACAAACACACGTGTTAATCTACATGGCACAATAGCAACGAGGAAGTTCATTTCCCCGACCAACTAGCAACGAGGACACCCCGAGGAACTCCAGTACTCCGAGGTACTCTAGCGCTCCGATGAACTCCTGGGCAACGAGCAACTATGGCGGTCCGAGCTGCACCTCGGTCGTATCATTAATTGCCAGATAATCAACAGTTCAAATATTCATTGAATATTTATATTCTTGACGCGCACGCTGCATTAAATGTATTACCCTTTCACATGTATATCATTTAATGTATCGAACCTTTCATGTACAGCCTAAGGGCTATAAATACCTGGTATCATCCTCATTCAAAGGGGACCGGAATTTCTTGAGAGAACTTATAATCAAGAATTCTGCAAACATTCAGCAATAACATAACAGTGGACGTAGGATTTATTCCTAGTCGAACCACTTTAAAAATCTTTGTCTTATTTATTTATCTGTGATTGAATAATTAGAACAATCTAGTTTTTTACATCAACAGATTGGCGCCGTCTGTGGGAAACGACTATTACTATCGTTTGTCATAAAAAATCATTTATCATCAATGGCAGATAATCCAGAATCCAGTAATCGAAATGCTGGAAATACTGGAAATCTTCCAAATCCATCTGCATCTCCAGATCTAGCCGGAATTATGAAGAATCTGGCTCAAGGACAAACCGCCATGCAAGAATCTATGAGGCAACTCATTCAAACTCTTCAAGGCGGTGCACCTACCTATTCAAGGCAAAGGAGTGATCGTGGGCAATCGCGATCCAGACGTACTGGGTCATATTGCAATGGAGAATCAAATGATTCTTCTTATCAACCTGGGCGGACTTCATCAATACAGGCTACTGATACAGATCAACGTATCACTCTCTCTCTCCGGAGAGAACTAGCGCTTTAGAAAGATTAAGCAGGGTGTCTCCTTTCAGTCGGTTAGGACCAAGGAGGAATATGAGTCCACCTAGAGCTCCATCGAGAAGTTTGTGGCCACCATCTGGTTTGAGACAAGGGTCAGCGCAATCACGACCAGCTACTCGTCGAGATAAATCTCAGGAAGCTACGTCAGAGCAATCAATTGCTCGGACTAAGCGGCCTGAGGAAGGAAATGAAGCATGGAAAGGTTCCATTCAGCGATTGGAAGATAGACTGGGAGAAATGGCTAAAGCAAGAAACCCCCTACAGAGAACTTTTGTTCAAGGGCACCTTTTGTGCAAGCCATTGTGGATTTTCCTACACCATCGAAATTCAAAGAACCTGTGGTGACCCCCAAGTATGATGGAAAGACAGATCCTGTACTTCATATAGAACAATACCAAGTTGCTGCCGACATCTATGCCGTCCCCGACGAGATGAGGTGTAGAGCATTCTCGGGAACTCTTACCGGATCTGCACAAATATGGTACAATAATCTTCCTCGGGGTAAGATTTCAACTTTTATTCAGTTAGCCGAGCTGTTCATTGGCAATTTTTATTTTGGAGCAAAGCCAGTAAAGCGAGTAGCACACTTGCTAAGTGTTAGGCAAAAATCAGGTGAAAGTACTAGAGATTACATAACTCGTTTTAATAACGAGAAGTTGGAAGTCATAGATTACGAAGAAAAAACAGCGATCACTACTTTGATGAGTGGTTTACTACCTAACAAGCTGTACTACACCTTGGCCAAAGATCCATCTAAAACTATGTCCGAATTGATGGCAAAAGCAGCCAAAATCATGAATACCGAGGAGGCTATGTCTGCGAAGAAGAATATGGATAAAGAAACTAAGGTGGAGGTCAACAAGTCTAAGAAGAAAGATCAGAAAGGTAATGGTGGTGACAAGCACTCCAAGAATAATAGGATATCATGGGAAGTCCTAAAGAAGTACGATAATTATACTCCATTGAAAATGGGTATTAATCATGTTTTAGAAGAAATTAAGAACAGCGAGGAAATCAAGTGGCCAGAAAAACTGAGGACAAATCCTGATCTGAGGAACAAGGCCAAATACTGCGAGTTTCACAAAGATCATGGCCATATGACCAAAAATTGCATAGCCCTTCAGAACGAGATTGAAACGCTCATCTGAAGAGGAAAATTATCAAAATATGTAGATCGCAGGGGCGAGAGGAAGAATGATGATAGAATTAGAGAGAGATCTAGATCTCCTCGTCGTGCGGAAGAGAAAAAGAAGAGGGATCACGAAGAGGATCCAGATGATGACCCTGATCTTCCCAAGAAGCCAAGGTAGCCTGAACGAGAGGTATTTTCCATACGTTTTGGGTCATTTGATTGTATTGTTATTACAGGAGGAGATGCAGGAGGAGGAGACCTTACTGCAGAAAGAAAGGCTTACCTCGGGGAGGCTCATGCTTGTTCATACATTCAGCGAATAAATCTGGCCGAGGATGATTGTCCGAGGAAGGTAAACAAAGAGAAGCTAGTCATTGGTTTTTCAAAAAACGACCTGGCAGGTGTTCTTTACCCTCATGACGATCCTTTGGTGATCAAAATGAGGATGAAAGAGGTGGTCATTTCGAGGGTGTTGGTAGACAACGGTAGTTCGGCAGACATCATGTACTATTTATGCTTTGATAGCTTGAATTTGAAATTATCTCAACTGGAACCTTATCACAGACCCCTTCTGGGTTTTGCTGGCGAGAAAGTTTTTCCACTTGGGACGATCAAGTTGGATATATTCATCGGAACTTGGCCTGCTTGTCGAAAGGAAAGAATACACTTTTTTGTGATGGATAAGAATGTGCAGTCAGCCTACAACATCATCATGGGAAGAGTTGGATTGAAGAAGTTCGAAGCAGTTCCTTCTACAGTACATCAGTGTTTGAAATTCCCAACAAATTTTGGAGTCGGAGTTGTGAAAGGTGATCAAAAAGTAGCTTGGGAATGCTATTACTCGTCTGCCGAGCAAGAGGAACTTGAAGAATCAAGGAAAAAGACCACTACTTACCAAGTGGATGAAGGTATAGAAATTGAAACTCTTGACCCTAGGGATGAATCTCAACTTGTAAAAGGACAGGTGGTGGAATCTACAGAAAATATTATTCTGGACGACGAGCATCCTGAACGAATAACCCAGATAGGATCGTCGTTGGATGTTTCAATAAAACAGGAGTTGATAACTTTCTTGAGAAATAGGAAGAATACTTTTGCTTGGAGTCATGAAGACATGCCAGGAATAGATCCAAACTTCTTATGTCATGAGCTCAATGTGAATAAGGAGATCAAGCCTGTAAAACAAAGGAGAAGAGTATTTAGTCCCGAAAAGAATCAGGCCATACAAGAAGAGGTCGAGAAGCTCCAGAAAGCCCAATTCATTGAAGATGTAAAATATCCAGATTGGTTGGCAAATGTGGTAATGGTAAAGAAGAAGAACAATAAATGGAGAATGTGTGTTGATTTCACTGATCTTAACAAGGCATGCCCAAAAGATCATTTTCCATTACCCAGAATTGACCAACTGGTGGATGCTACCTCGGGACATGAGCTGCTCAGCTTCATGGATGCATACTCTGGCTACAATCAGATCAAAATGAAACCTGAAGACAGGGAAAGTACTTCTTTTATTACCCCAAGGGGAACTTATTGTTATAATGTTATGCCTTTTGGTTTAAAAAATACAGGTGCAACATATCAGCGGCTGATGAACAAGGTTTTTACCGAACAAATCAGTTGCAACATGGAAGTCTATGTTACGACATGCTCACCAAAAGCAAGAGAGCTACTGATCATCTAGTTGACTTAGGCCAGACCTTTGATCAACTGGACAAATACCAAATGAAGCTCAACCCGACGAAGTGTACCTTTGGAGTACGAGAAGGAATGTTCCTTGGATACATCGTCAACCAACGAGGTATTGAGGCAAATCCAAAAAAGATCAAAGCTCTTTTAGGGTTACGATCCCCAACGACGAAGAAATAAGTACAGAGTCTTACAGGACGAGTTGCAGTGCTCAACAGATTTGTATCCCGAGCAATTGATAAATGCCTCCCATTCTTCAAAACACTGCGAAAAAGTTTTGAGTGGACTGATGAATGTGAGAAGGCTTTTCAAGACTTGAAGAAGTATTTGGGATTATCCAGGCCAATAACCGGAGAGAGATTGTACTTGTATCTGGCCGTATCAGAGCATGCAGTCAGTTCTTCATTGATCAGATTGGAGAACGGAGTCCAGAAACCTATCTATTACACAAGTAAAGCTTTCCGAGGTGCAGAAATCAGGTACCCAAAGCTAGAAAAATTGGCACTGGCACTAATCAAAGCAAGTAGAAGAATGAGGCCATATTTCCAGTCCCATACCATCATTGTGTACACCGACATGCCGCTAAGACAAGCCCTCCATAAGCCGGAAAAATCAGGAAGACTGATGTATTGGGCGATAGAACTTGGTGAATATGATATTGTGTATGAACCCAGATCATCCTTAAAAGGGCAAGTTGTAGCAGATTTTATAGCAGAGTTCACATACCCTGATACCCCCGAGGAACAAAAGGTGCTTGTTGACCAACCTGTGGACGATACAGGATCAACAGACACAGGTCTAGACCAACTAAGGTTGGTAAAAGGACTTGTGGATGTAGAAAAATCATCATATTCAAATCCAGACCAACTCCGGTTGGTGAAAGGGTGTGAACAGATAGTCGGCGAGGAGCGAAAAATACCAGGGGCCGATGAAAGAAACGTCAGATATTTTACCGAGTAGTTCTGTCAGGTAAGAAATTTGAAGACGAGTTACTTACATGGCGATTGTATGTGGATGGGTCATCCTGCACAACTGGTTGTGGAGCAGGAATTGTTTTAAATACCCCAGATGATATTGATATGGAGTATGCCTTGCGATTCCAATTCAAAGCCTCTAATAATGAGGCTGAGTATGAGGCCCTGATAGCAGGCTTAAATTTAGCGAAATTTATGGAAGCACGGTAAATAATGGTGTTCAGTGATTCTCAATTAATTGTGAATCAGATGATGGGAGTATATGCAGTCAAGGGAGAATTAATGGCGAAGTATCATGCAAAGGTGATGGAATTGTTGGTAGAATTTGATGCCATTCAATTGGTGAGAATACCGAGGATGGAGAATGCTAGAGCAGACGCATTGGCCCGATTAGCGTCATCTACGCGCACCGAGCTACGAAGAACAATACCAATTGAAGTATTAGAAAGTCGGAGCATAGAAGAGGACCTGATGGTGAATATAATAACCCTTGATTTAGGACCATATTGGATGGATCCTATCAGGGCATACATTGAAGAAGGAGAATTACCGGAGGATAAGCTAGCCGCCAAGAAATTGAAGTATAAAGTTGCTCGGTATGTGTTAACAAATGGTGTTTTGTATAGACGAGGAATTATGGCCGGTTTGCAGAGATGTGTACATCCATCAGAAGTCAAGGAATTGGTTGAGGAAATCCATGAAGGATCCTGTGGAGCTCATGTAGCAGGTCGGACACTTTTGCAAAGGGTGATGACACAGGGATACTACTGGCCGACGATGAGGGCTGATTGCATAGCCTATGCCAAGAAGTGTGACAAGTGCCAACGCTTTTCCTCCATCCGAAGAACTCCACAAGCATTGTTGACACCAATAACTTCACCTTGGCCATTTGCTACATGGGGGATTGATTTGGTTGGACCATTGCCGACGACCCGAGGAAGGTTCAAGTACCTCGTCGTGGCGGTGGATTACTTTACTAAGTGGGTGGAAGCTGAACCACTGATTGATATGACGTACGAGAAGGTTTATCAATTCATTTGGAAGAACATCATCTGTCGATATGGTCTCCCTCATGCTTTCATTACAGATCATGGAACACAATTTGATAACGATGAATTCGCTGCCTATTGTCATCAGTCGAAAATTTTGAAGTTTCATTCAGCACCAGGCCATCCTCAAAGCAATGGATAGACTGAGGTGACGAACAGAACATTATTAAATGGGTTGAAGAAAAGGCTAAGTGAGGCTAAAGCAAATTGGATTAATGAGCTACAGTCAGTTCTGTGGGCTTACCAAACAACTCCCCGAGCAGCAATAGGAGAGTCACCATACATGTTAGCATTTGGAAGTGAGGCTGTAATACCCGCCGAGTTGGGTCTCCCAACACATAGAGTGCTGAATTTTAACTCCCCAATCAGTGATTTAATGAGAATACTGGATTTGGATATGCTCGAGGAGGTTAGAGAAGAGGCATCCATCAGAAATGCTGCTTATCAACAACGAACAGCTCTGTTCTACAACAAAAGGGTGAAGAAATGCGATTTAAAAGAGGGGGATTATGTGCTAAAGAAGGTCATTCAGAAGCATAATAAATTGGAAGCAAACTGGCATGGACCTTATCGAGTTGTGGAATTTGTTCGACCAGGAACTTACAGAATAGCAACTCTAGAGGGAGAGGAATTTAAGAATGCATGGAATGCTGAACACCTGCGCAAGTATTATCAGTAATGTAAAATGTAAAGCATTTCCTTCAGTATGAATAAAACGAGGATGTTTCACCATTTTCTTTCTCTTGAAAGTTTTTCGGGGAATACTAGTGTAATACACTACGCTTATAGTTCGAAAGAACCAAAAAATATACTCCTTTGGTTAGGAGGTGACACTAGTGTGACCAACTACGGTTGGTAAGATATCTAGTGGACAGTTCGAAAGAACCAAAAAATATACTCCTTTGGTTAGGAGGTGACACTAGTGTGACCAACTACGGTTGGTAAGATATCTAGTGGACAGTTCGAAAGAACCAAAAAATATACTCCTTTGGTTAGGAGGTGACACTAGTGTGACCAACTACGGTTGGTAAGATATCTAGTGGACAGTTCGAAAGAACCAAAATATACTCCTTTGGTTAGGAGACGTACACTAGTGTGACCAACTACGGTTGGTAAGATATCTAGTGGACATAAAGTTCGAAAGAACCATTACTACTCCTTTGGTTAAGGGGTGTACACCAGCATGATCAATTATAGTTGGTAAGATAAAAAAATACTCTTTTGTTGGACGAGAGGTAATATTATCACAAAAGTTCCTCAGAGAACAAAACATTCCAAAATGAACCAAGTATGGTTGGTCGGGGATAAAAACCCACTAACTGTAGTTGGTCGACGAGGATAAATTATTGACCTTGGATGGTCGGACACATTTTATGAAAATATTTGAAATTGAACCAAGTATGGCTGGTCGGGGATAAAGACCCATCAACTGTAGTTGGTCGACAAACATTATTTATCTACCCTGGTTGGTTGGAAACAGTTTGAACATTTTATACTCATTACTTTATTATTAAGTGATTGAACAACCTTGATACTTGTAACTTTTTATTAAGTTTCTCGATGAACAATATTATTGTTATCTTTTTAACAGATACATATGCACAAATATAAAGGTGTTTGATAAACACAAGACAACAGCAAAATTTACAAACAGAAAATGAAAGTCTTTTCATTAAAATTCAAAATAAATTACAGGTTACATGAATGTACTAACTATTACATTGATAGTCCTATTCTATTGGTTTCTTGCCCTTTGCTTTAGAAATAGGCTCTTCGCCAGCAGGAGGATCTTCCAGGAAAAGGGGAGAATTAATAAAGTTCAAGTCCTTCAACATTCTGACATTCATTATTGAAGGGGTCTCCATTAGATGCTCTGGACGAGACACATCGATTTGGGAATGAAGGCTATAATCACCGAGGTATTTTGAAATTAAACTACGTGGAATGGAACGAGCTGGGATCCAGGCCATGTCCAATCTGAAAGGTGGCACAGGCAAGTCTAATAACCCTGGAGCATGATAATCCCATAAATAATGCCCTTGCTCTAATTTTAACACACCCAGTGCGTTCAACCACCCTTGCTTATAACCTTCATTGTTGGCATGTTCAATACGAGCATCCAAGTGAACAAGAGCTTCATTATATCCTGCCATCCAGAATTCCCTGGGTTGCTTATGAAATTGAAAGGTTAATCTATCCAATTGTTCGAGAAGGCTTTTGGCAGAAAGATCCTTAGTATGTAGAGCAGACTTCGTTGCAGTAAGTTGATCTTCCAAGGATAGATTTTTCTTGGACATTTATGATAGAGCTCGATCTTTGACGTTTAATTGGAATGCCTGAGTTTCCAAAGTAGATTGGGTACGAGCCTCTTCGACATTACGACTAAGAACTCTTGATCGACTCCGAGCAGCGATTGGAGAACTTTGCTCCTCGGCAACATTTTGAACAGCTCTTCCTCGCCCCCGAGAACCTCTTCCTCATCCCCGAGCAGTTCCAGAAATAGCAGATCTTCTTAAGTCATCCAGTTCTTGCCTTAATTTGGCATTTTCGACCTCTAAGAACGAGAAACCTTCATCAGTAACTGGCACTAAAGCAGTGGAAGATGATGCTGCAGATTCATACTGAGCCAACTTTTTCTGCAAATTATTATTTTCTTATTCCAGGATCTCGGCGATCTGCCTACAGGCCTCAACTTCACCTCTTAGAGTTCTCTCCCTAATATCATATCCAGCGATAATCTTTTTATAGCCTGTTTCAGATGAAAGCTGTTGATATCTATTTTCATAGTCTTTGTGCAACAAAATAGTTGATTCATTGTGTTGATTTTGAATATCCTCTATGGAACCATGAAGCTCCTCAATCAAGTCATAATAGGCGGCATTGTTGGCCACAGCTCTATCAAGTAAATCCTTCAGGTACCGGTAAGCCTCAACTGCTTGTTCTGAGGCGTCATGACCTAGGATGTCGACAATCTCTGATACACTTAGGTCTGTATGACCAGCTTTATAATATCTAGTGCATTGTTGCATCAACTCAGTATCAGGAGCTGATATCAATTCCATTCTGGCCAAAAACTAATAACGAAGAGAAAGCAGGAGTTAATAAATAAAAGCAGACAGAGGATCAACAATGAAGAGATGAACAAAGATGTATTTTATTAGATCATAAAAGGATTACATTGTTCAATTACAAGTAATGAAAGATAGAAATACCGAACAACTTCACACCTTTTCCTTGTCTCCCAAGACTTTCTCGGGAGGCTGGGACGAGGAGCTCGGTTGCTCGGTGGTAACAACGGCTTGATCAGCAGGAATCTTCTCGGCAGGAGGAGGCATAGAAGAAATTTCCTCGATGACAGAGGGTTGAGAAGTAGAGACTGGGTCACCCATAGCCATAGAAGATTCATCTGAGAGAGGTTCATCTTCTTCTTCTTCCACAATAGGTGGAGGGGGACCAGGGAGGTGCAGTTGGAATAGCTCAGAGTCGTCTTTGATCTTCAACTCTTGCAGAGCAGCTACCCAACCGTCTCGGAAGTATTTCAACTTCCCATACTGGACTTGGGATGTCATTGCAGTAATTCCCTAGTCCTATCCTTTCTCCCAGCCAGCGCTGAAGGATTTTTTAACTGCGAGCTTTCTTCTCAACTTCTCCGAGGAAAGCTTCGCATCCAATTCTTCTTTTTGACTTTGGATATCTCGCAGGGCAAGCAACTTTTCTTCTGCCTTCCTCAGTTTATCCTCAAGCTCTCCAAAATTCTTGAGCTTGTCGTCGTATTTCTGATGCTCAACCTCCAAACTTTTCACCTTTTTCTCCAAACCCTTGGAGATTTCAGCCAACTTCACTTTCTCGGCTTCGACTATTGACAGTTTTTTCTCCCAAGCAGCCTTGTCCTCCTTATACTGTTGGTGAGATTCTTTCAAGGATTGGGTCAAACCCAACAGAGCATCCTCTACACCGGAAGAGGAGCTAGAAGCTTTAATAGCTTCATCCTTCTTCACAATATTATTGAAACAGTTCACCAGCTGAAAGAGGAGAAAAACAGTAAAGTCAATACAAAATGTAAGCATTCAGAGAAAGAAAGAAAACCCAGAGTATGAGAAATTTACCAAAGCAAGGAGACGAGCAGCTAGAGATGTCAACGTATCCCTAGGAATTCTTTCATCAATTCCTTGGACCTCAGGTATGATCCAAGTTTTTACCGAGCTCATTACAGAGCTCGGAGGAATGATGGTTGGAACACCAATACCACCAGCAGGTAGAGATGAGGCAGTTTCAGCCGGATTAACTGAGGATGATTTCCTCAATCTCCTCAACGGGAGTTCAGCACTTTCAACCAAAGAAGTCTTGGTCGGAGAGATCGTAATTACTTCTACAGGAGCAACTTTCTTGCTCGGAGCCACTGGGGGCTTCTCGGCAGCTTTAGAGGGGGCAGCATCCACTTTCTTAGTCCCTTCTGGGACATCAGTTTTGCTTTTCTTAACCTCAACAGTAGAGACAATATCATCAAACAGAGCAGGAGGAGCTCTTTTCTTGCCCATTCTTTGAGATAAAGGGATGTGAGAATTCGAAGAAGAATCTTCTGGAGTTGATGCTGTCTCAACAGGACGAGCAGTATAAGAGGTTGTATAGCTCTTATACTGCAGCAAATATGATGCAGAACTGATGTTCTCGTCTGCAATCGTCTTATGCAAACCCCAGATAAGTTTCAGATGTTTAATATTCACTTCTGACTCTTTTGGAGTTTTTCTTTTGCTATCAACTGCAGATAAATACATAATAAGATATCAGTCATACATTTTATCAAACATAATGAATTCATAAATTCAGAAAAGAGATAAAATGAAAAATAAACCTATCCCATTGCTATATAAGGGGCATCTGGGACCATTGTATACTCCATCTCCAACCAGAGGGGCATATTGCCAATTTTTAATAACCACCCCATGTTCAAAATAATCTCTATTTGCATCGGGGAGGTTAACTACAAGAGCCCTATTCAAAAACCTAGTTTTTAAATAATAAATATTATCTAAAACGGCCCATCTATAGCAGTACGTAATTTCAGGGATCCCTATACGAGTCCCATGAGTTATATTTAATTTATGCACCCCATTAATTATTCTCCATGAATTTGGGGCTATTTTTGCAGGGACAAGATCGAAATACTGACAAAACTCAAGACACAATGGGTTTGGTGGAAAAGAAAATCCACATTCAGCAACAAATAGACTGGGGAACCAATGTCCCTCAGCCAATCGAAAGTAATCTAAAGGCTCAGAAAGAACCTCTAGAGTTACCCACGAAGGAATGGAAAAGTCAGAACGAAATTTCTCAACAGACCATATTGAATAAAACAGAAGAAAGAAAGAAGGTCTTACAGGAAGAAAGGAGGTATGTTGACAACGAACGAAAACAAAGATGAACGCACAAGAGAGAAGGAGAGAATAGAAAGCTTGAATGCAAGAAATTGGAAAAAGAAGAAGACTTTATGGTTACCTAAGAAGTTTAAATACTTTGCCTTGGGAAGTGGTGAAGGAAATGATTACACAAAAGAAACTATTGAACTTCCGGCGGCTAAAAGGACAAAAAGGGCACAAAGATCGAAGCGCCCTTAAAAATTCGAAAAAAGGCGGATTCTATGAATTTGGAAATAAATTCAAATATGATGCTTCTAAAACCCAGGAAGATCTTCAATACTGCTACATACCGAGAAAGAATGTTCCATACTCCTCAAAGTTCGAAATATGAAACATTGGGGGCTTCTGTTGATACCAAAATTAATATGCTGACGTGGACGAATAGTACAAACACACGTGTTAATCTACATGGCACAATAGCAACGATGAAGTTCATTTCCCTGACCAACTAGCAACGAGGACACCCCGAGGAACTCCAGTACTCCGAGGTACTCTAGCGCTCCGATGAACTCCTGGGCAACGAGCAACTATGGCGGTCCGAGCTGCACCTCGGTCGTATCATTAATTGCCAAATAATCAACAGTTCAAATATTCATTGAATGTTTATATTCTTGACGCGCACGCTGCATTAAATGTATTACCCTTTCACATGTATATCATTTAATGTATCGAACCTTTCATGTACATCCTAAGGGCTATAAATACCTGGTATCATCCTCATTCAAAGGGGACCGAAATTTCTTGAGAGAACTTATAATCAAGAATTTTGCAAACATTCAGCAATAACATAACAGTGGACGTAGGCTTTATTCCTAGCCGAACCACTTTAAAAATCTTTGTCTTATTTATTTATCTGTGATTGAATAATTAGAGCAATCTAGTTTTTTACATCAACAGCTATATATAAACTTGAAAAACTGTAATCTCAATGAAAGATACTGCATACTAAAAGAGGAAAAATGCATTTTCATAGATTATCAAAACTATTATGACTTTTAAATTACATCAACCTAAGATCACATAGGAATTTAATAGGGCTATAATGTAGGTTTGGCTAAGGTACGAAATGAAGGAATGAATGTACGGATTCAAAGTGTTCGAAAATGAAAACTCGAGATAATGGGAAAATGCGGTCAATATCAAAATTGGAAAACAAGTTCAAAACGGCATTAGATATATCATCGGGGAGAGTAATCAAAGTTTATTGAACACTATATACAACATTTACAACTTTCTCTTTCTTTTCTTTTCTTCTTTTTCTCATTTTTTTCTTTTTGTTTTCTTTTGCTTTTTGCTTTCTCTTTTTCTTCTCCTTTTCACTACACTTTCTTTAATTTTCATACTATCATATGCCTATATTGCAACCGACATCACAACAATAACATTCAATCCCAAGCAACATTCCAAACAAAGGTATGAAAGTGTATGTATGGGATAAAACTGTAATTTGGAGTTGGTTAGGGGAATGGGGTTATGAAATGAAAGACTATATTTAGGCTCAAAGGGGTTGACAAGGGTAAACATATAAGGGTGAGGTCAAGGCTAATATGGGTGATATAACAAAGATGGCCTATGATCATTTCCAAAAGTTTACGCAATTCTCAAGTCAAAACAATATATGAAAATCATGATCAAGTAACACATTTCAAGAATGAACTCAATTAATGAACGGTCGAATGAAAGAATAGTGAGATTACCGACGAATTCAACGTTTTCAATGAGAAAAGAATAGTGTATACACTCACAAATGACGAAAGGTACAAAACTTACTCGGTGTAAGTATATACAATGCAACAAAAGTTCACCGAGTTATAAAAATATTAAACCAAATTAATATAACAAGGAAAGTGCATGTGCTCATGGGATTAAAGTTTTTCATGAAGTTATTCATAATATCAATAATGGAGACTAAAGTCTAATAACTTCTAAAATCGAAAGCATGCATCATTGGATTGTCGATTGAATCTGGAAATTATTGAAATTTATCATCGAAAATAAAGGCAAATTACCCAAAAAAGGAGAAAAAAGAAATAAAATCTTTTTGAAAATTTTCAATTTTTCTAAGAAAAGCATACTAAGTAACTAACATGTGAGCAAAAACATGGACTAAAATAAAGAAATGGATAGAATATCCCACTCCCCTAACTTAAAACTTGACATTGTCTTCAATGTGAATTAAGAACCAAGTTAAAGAGAGGAAAAGAGCGATATTACCCAAAAGTGGAGCGATCCCCATATGAACGAGTCCAAAGAATCTACAAAACAAGTTAGTATCGAGCATAGAAAAAACAAATAACAAAAAGTTAACTAATTACATAAGACTAAAATAAAAAGAAAGAAAGAATAAAAAAAACTAACTATATACAACCTACTATTTAGGCCTCACACTAATTATACACTAGAAGTCTAAATAGCTGAGGGTCCACCGCAAAAACGATTTGACTTTGGAGGATAGTCGGTGAAACCTCACTCTCAAGCATGCCTTCCGAAAAATATGAATTATGTTTTAACAACGGAAGGCATGTGTATGGCGTAAGAAATGAACCATCGCCAATTAAAAGTTTTGGAGGGACGATGGGAGATTTGGATTGAACGGGTGATAAAAACATGTGGGGATCGATAAAAGCTGAATATCCTTCCAAGGATTTTGAAATTGGAATGGAAGGCGGTGCACACAAAGGCAAATATGCGATTATGGAAGGCGACTCGAGCAAGTACTCCTCATCGACGAAAAGGTTTAAAACATTAAAGTTTGAAATCGAATCATCGGGTACTTGAGACGGTGTGATAATAGAGGATGAAAATGGGGATGAAAGAAATTCAAACTCATGAGATGAATCATCATCGCATGAAGATTGAATTTCGAATGAAATAATATCATTTTCAAAGAAATGTTCTTCTTTGGGAGCCAACGAAGAAATCATTTCATTGCAAATAGATATTACGTCATTTTCATCCTCACTTTCAATATCTATTACGCAATGGGAAAAGTCAAGAATGGTTTGTTCCAAAGTAGGTAAAAGTACCTCATTTGGTTCAAAACATTCCTCGACTTCGAAAGTCTCGGAAGCAAAATCGTCGTCAGACTCAAATAATAAATCTAAGTCACGTTCCCACGAACGATTTTCTTCCCGATAGCGATTTTCAATTTTCTCGTTTTCATACATACGCAAACCCTCACCGAATGTCATGGGTCGAGGTGCGGATGCATGAAAATGGGAACTTTGAAAATTACCATCGGACATAAACGAAAACTCATTATTATAGGAATTTTAAAAACTATTGCAATTCATTTCAAAATTCCTATTATAAGGAGGTAAAGGTTCAAAATCATTTTCATCATCATCAAAATTCCAATAACCCAAGTTTTGACTTTCATTTACTCGCCCAAAGTCATATTTGAATTTGTAATACTTTGGGATTCTAAGTATTCGCCGAAAGTCATAGGATTACGAGCATTTTGAGAATTATAACAATAATTACCGAAAGAATTGGAATAAGACATGCTTACCCCAAAAATGGATTGAAATGGGGGATTCCACAAAGAAAGTGCGCGCGAGAAAAATTCGAGCGTTTCTAAGTGCTCAAATGTGGAAGTCCTGTAAAAAGGTCAACAAATAATACAAATGGAAAGAAAATACTACGAAATACTAAATCAAACAAAGTCTAAAAAAAACTAGTCCCCGACAACGACGTCATTTTGATCGAGCGTGAAAAGCGTGCTCGTGTGAGGGCACGGTCATTATTTTCTGTTCACCACCTCAATACAAAAACCTAAATTGCGACTACACTTGCGAGACAAGCACAACGGTAAGTCGAGTATCGAAAGATCCACTAAGGCAAGTTGCTAGAATTTAAGTGATTTAATATTCCTAAATAAAAGTGTAAAAGTTGAATTACAAACTAAAAGAAAAAGATGCATAAAAGGGAAATGTTAATCTAGGTAAGTGTATTGAAACTAGACTAACAAAGCGAGTAAAACTATAGGTTGTGTCAAATATCCCTCACCCGAGTTTATTTGTATAAAATGGTTACATGAGTCGACGAGTTATTACAAATGCGTCTCATTTCGATAGTTAATTAAATCAAGGGTTGTCACACCCCTAAATCCGCATAAAAGCCTAATAAAATTTTGGCGTCAACAAATATTCCGAAAATTACGTGCGAAAGGTCGTAAGCACGGGAAATACATGATATGCCCCGTCAAATATCCTAGGCGTAATAACTAGGACAACGTACCCGAAATAGACTCGTAAACACTATCAGCAAATCCAAGCAACGCATTAACCCGAGTGAGTTAAATTCAAACACAACCTAATTTAAATTACCTAGAAAGCATGTTAAAAACGCGATAAATGGAAAGCGGTAAATAAATGAGGTAAAGTTATACTAGAAAGCGTGGAAAGAAAGCACGTAAACTAATTAAGAAAGCATGTAAACCTAATTATCAAAGCAAGAAATAAGGAAATACACACTATATTAATGGAGAGGATGACGAATAGTGCAACATTCAACCCAAATGGGGTATCAAACCAAGAACAATTGAAGAAGAACTCTTCAAACCCTCAAACCCTAAGCTACAACTCTCTAAAATCTAATATCCTACTTAATATATGATATTACAACAAAAATGGGTATTTATAGGAAGTGGGAAAAAGTAAAGAAAAGAAAAGGAAAAAGAAATTAAAAGGAAAAATATCTCCTGGAAACAGGGGATCGATCGATCGACCCTTTTGGTCGATCGATCGATGGTGAACAAAATTTCCACTATCGAGAAGGATCGAACGATCGATCCCAAACCGTCGATCGATCGATCAAGCAGGGGTGAGCCAAGGCAGCACACTACATTCCCTTTTCTTCCTTTTCTCCTCCTCTTTTGGTTTCATTATTTTTCCCTCCGCTGAAATCGTCGTATCTTCTTCATACCGACTCAGAATCGCGCACCGTTCGCAGCCACGCGAACCTTGCGAGGAGGGATACAACTTTCATGAGATGTTGGACCAGGTGACCAATCTTTGAAATGACTAAATTTCCCTCAAACGTACGATCATGTACGGAAATCGAGCGGAATGCGTTCGAACTTCACACTTAGCATCCAAATACCTATAAAAGCACAATTAACCCCTGCAAAACATGTTAACGTAGAAATTCGAGGTTGTCTGGTTAACGAGCATAAATATAGGGAATAAGATACCCGAGGGGGCTAAAATGCGTAGGTTCGAAGGATGAAATACACAATATTTGTGTATCATCACACACATCTCTTGCACGTATGCTATAAAAGTATCCATAGGTTTCAATAACCCTACCTCTCTTGAGTTGCATTTCAACCCAACATATCATGAATTTTACCAAGCCATAACAAATCTGTATAATATATACATATCATATCAATAATTAACTCAGTGAGTACACTCACTCTAGAAATATTTTTACTTATTATTTTCATTATTAGTGAGAGTCGAAGTCACAGGTGTCGTGTCAAAAGCAAACAATCCAACCCAATCAGTATTCTATAAAGATGATTAATTTTCATCAGTTTACTATTTTAACTGAATATATAACACATGTAAAGTTTATATTCACTTCAATTTAGAATTATTAAAAAATAACATTTGAAATGCTAATACAATACTAATTCGTGCTAGCAAGAGGTTATTATACTACTAATTTTTTTATATCTTACACAAATTTAAATAATAATCAATCAAATTAATATAAAAAGGCATTCTAATATTCCTTAAAACGACTACTACAGCTTTAGTTTTGGTCAACACAATCAATACTAATTAAATGCCCCCTTAAAAATCAATATTTGGTTAGTACAGGCATTCGTGAGTGATGGATTAAAATAACCCAAAAGAATTTTTAATCACACAATTGCACTCCTCGTACATCACAACATAACATTAATTATAGACATCATAATTAATCTTACATATATAGTCTCGTAAAGCATGTATAAGTTAATAAGGACCTAAAATGTACTAACCTAAAATAAAATATAAATCGGAATAAACAATCTACACAACTCAGTAAGCAACTTTAATAAAGGAAGAATTACCTTGTGAATTAATTTTCAGTTTGTAGGATTTTTTACTTGTGAAAAAACTAGCTTTTTTCCATTTTCTCTTTTTTTTTTCTTTTCTTTCCTCTTGAATCTTTTATATTTTGTCTCCGTAAGGACACACACAAAGACTTAACATATATATACCAACTTTAGCTAATTTAAACTTTTAACATCTTTTCCTTAACTTGCGCAAAATTATACATTACCCCCAAACTTTATCTTACTATTATTAACATATCAAAGTTAATTTTTTCAACACCTAATAATACACATCTCACGTATATTTAATTAAGATATTAAAATTTTATAATCAATTATAATAATATTTACATAAAATATATAAAGAAATCATGTACTAAACCCCTTTATTATGTGATAGTTCACATAATTCAACCAATATTAATAATAAAATAGTTTTTGAGTGGCATGCAAAGTTTTCAAATGTTAATGGGTCTCTCTCGAACACTCCCAATCTAAGGTTTACCACATCTAAACCTCTTGTTAATCCCTCACATATGAATTAAATGTACGAGCATACCTAATAACCATCTAGCATACAATAAAATGTGAAAATATACATAAATTAATAAAATAATCTCACATGAGCACCATAAATGAATAAAAAATAGAAATAAAATAAATTAAAATAACTCTCAAATTTATGAGTTATTATAGTATTCAAAACAAGTATCGAGGAAACTGGATGTGGAATTTATTGCTAAGACTTTCATTTAACCTAAGCCAAATATCTCGCATATATGTACAATGTGATAGTGATGTGCATTGGAATGATCGTCTAATAATAACTATAATGTAGAGCTCAGGCATATTGGACTAAGAAAAAATTATGTTAGACATTTGATTATTGATGGTGTTATGGACTTCGTTAGGTTTTGTCAAACTTTTATAAATCCTATTACAAAATAACTAGAAAATGATATGGTGTGAACTCAACTTAATAAATCAATCATGGTATGAACTCAACTTAGCATTTATATAATCAACTCTTAAGTTTACATAATTAAGTGTAGACTAATATCTGATTGCAATCACTTTATAATTAAAGCATACAATAACAATTGCTTGATATTTGTAATGATTAAAAGGAGTGATTGGGTTAATTTTACTATTATACCTATAAACATTATGTATTAATATAAAGATAAATAGGGCAAAAAGAGAATTTATAGAGATAAAGAGTTACTCATTAATTGGTATGTCAATAATGGGGGGTCACCCCTTATTTATAGTACAAGTTGGTAGAGTCCTAACAGAAGTGGATATTTACTTAAATATGATAAATACAAATATATATAATACTACCCTTAGATTTACACTATTTTCATCATTCAATGATTGCTGTCTTATTAAAACCATAGTAAGGAAAACCCATTGGAAAAAAATCAAAGTGAAGGAAAAAGAGTGCAACTTTTATGATCATTGCGTCGGCATTGGGCGTGCTTAATGCTGTCTCGTTAAAACCTTAATTAGACAAATCCATTGGGATAAAATCTAGTCAAAGGAAAAAGAGTACAAGGCACATATGTCCTAAATATCATGCTCTTGTATCCTCCCCCTGATAAAATGCTCTCCTTGAATGATATCTTCAATTTGTTTGTTGGTGGAGTTGACTCATTCCAATCTCGTATACAAACTTTTGAAATATTATCTTTGGTAGTGAATTTTTGCTAAATATTAGCTTGGTTGTTACTTGAACGAACTTGCATAACTTCAACCAGAACTTTGGTGAAATGTGTTTGGTTATGTCTCCTTTAATGAATCCTTATTTGATTTGTGCTATACTTGTTGCATTGTCTTCACATATCACATTCGGGACATGTGTAATGGAAGAAAATAGATAAGATCTATAAATATAATGAATTATAGATATCATCCATATAAATTCACGACTAGGTTCATGAAGATCTAAAATTTTAGAGTGGTTAAAAGAAGTAGCTACTAAATATTGTTTAGTAGAATGCCAAGAAATAGCATTATTATCACTAGAAATACATAACATGTCCTAGATCGGCCCTTATGAGGATCAGAGAGATATCCAGAATATGCATAACCAGCTAACCTGGAACTATTATAATTATAAGAATTAAATAAACTCATGTCAGTGGTTCCGTGTAGATATCTAAGGATATGCTTGATGCAAATCTACTATATTTTGGTTGGTTCAGAGCTATATTTAACTATACGTGGATCGTTAGATTTAAAAGTATCACACCAATAATTCCCAGAACGTATCACATAATATGAGTGGTATTAGTTCCCTACTTGCAAGTAAATGGTAATTATTTATTTCCAAAAGATTAACTGTTATGTCCAGTCTCATGCATTCTGTTATGTATAGCAATATACTAATAATGTACAAGTATGGTATATCTAGACCAAACTTAACAATGTTATAATAACATGAAATATTGTACTGCTAGACCAAATTTATATTTGTCATCCTCTTTAGGATGGTATGAATATCTTAATACCAAAAATCGAACATTGTAGGAATATTATAATGGTGTGCTTAATATATGTTAAAGCATTGCATGATTTTTGAAACCATTTAATTGACGAATCATTATTTAACTAATATTATTCTCGATATACAAATCGAGATAATATCTAAATACTCTAAGGTCAGTCATTTTTGAATTCCTTATAATTGGGTATTTTGCGTTTCGATTGAGAATTTCATGAGCACATACTTTTAAGGATATTTGTATAATGACAAGTTGGCATATATAATTATTTTCATACCTTTTTTAGACAAGTATTTGATAAGATGGTTGAACCTATATCCTTTGTAATTGGTTTAAGTTGTACAGTGAACTTCATATTCATATTGAGTATGCACTCCTTGACTTTGCTTCAGGCAAAGAAAATCCTTTTGTGATTTTTATAAGTAAACTTTGTTTAAGTCCAGTATAAACAAGCAGTTGTAATATTCATGAGTCACATATATAATATATTTCAAAAACTGCTAAGCTATTCACGTATATCAAAAGTTTTTACGGTCGTAACGGGATGGTATATTTGTATTTAATCAATTTTTGATTTCTTCAGGAAACCTTGTACCATAGGTCACGCACTTTTTAGCGATTTTGTCACCTCACTTTCTTATAAACACTCATTTGTAACCTTTAGGGTTAATGCCTCATGGGTTTGTTCTAGAAGTCCGAATAAACCACATTTATTTCAAGACTCGAATTATGCCATCATGGCTGTGGTGACAATTATTATGCAACACAAATAAATACAAGAGAAGAAATTATCAAGGAAGAACAAGGAATATAAAATGCCAATCACACAACAAAGGATGTACGTGGTTCAGCAAAGATGTGCCTACGTCCATGGTGGTGCAGTCGATATTATTTCTATATACTCTAGAGAGTAATTACAGAGAATACAACTTGTCCTTTTTCCCCGGACCTAGGGTTTAATATATACATGTACATGTAGGTAAGTGGAGGTGATGGGTTTCTCCACGTTTTCCATCTCCCCTATAACTTCCAATTATGGGAACGTGGGGGAGACCGGATCAATATAAGAGATGAGGGGCCCGGACTTTGGGCCACTAGGACTGGGCTACTCGTCCAGGCCCATGGTTCTAAATTTTGGGTACCCACAATTGCCCCTAAATTTATTGGGCCATGTTTATGGGCTCAATGGATTTAAATGATCAACCATTATGGCTGACTTACGATTCCTCGAAAGCTGTGAAGTTGATTTGGCGGCACCCGCTTCGCTTATTGTGCGCTATGATTAGAATTTGAAGGCTTTTTGGAATAGCCACTTTCTCTCCCGTCGCTTCAGCCTTTCCAGTACTCTTCTATCTTCTGAGAACTCTAGCGTCTCGTACCTTCTTCTCTCAATTTCCATTCCAATAGTTTCTTAGTTGTCTGAGCTCGTGCTTCTTCATCACTTGGACTGATTGTCTGAGATTGTGCTTCTTCATGACTTGGGCTGATTGTCTATTTTGTAAGTTTCCTGTGCCCTTTTCTTGTACTTTCTCTTTGGTTTGTATCTTTTCTCAGGTCTTCCAATGGAGAAGATTGGGAATAGGTCAATCTCTGAATTTAGGAAGTTTTACAACATTCCTGAGTGGGTAGATATTGAGTGTTGTGCCTCCCCTCCTAGGAATGTTAGGGATATAGATGATGCTCACTGGATCCATGTTCTGTTGCTTTCCCAGGGGGGACTCACTTTTCCTCCCAATGATTTGTTACTGCATTTCTTTGGCTATTTCAATATTGTTCCTGCACAATGCTCGCCCAATGTGTAGAAAATAGTAAATGGTGTCCATAGGATAAATCAATTGTATGGTACTAGGTTAGGACTTGCCGAGATCTGTTTCTGTTACTCCTTTTCTCAAAAAATATCAGGTTTCCTATACCTCAAAGCTAGGAGCCCTGACAGGGTATTGGTAGTAAATCTACCTGATTCCCATAAGGACTACTGGCAAGAAGGTTTCCTTGTTAGGAATTGGCAATTCCCTCCCCAATTTGAAGGGTCGAGGTCTGAGAGGTTCTCTGTTCCTTTTTACGGGGAGGAATATACAGGTAGACATTGTACTGTTGTTTCAACTTTTGCTGATTTGTGACCTTTCTAACTCTTCTTTGCTTTTTCTTGCGCAGCAAAGTCAAAGAACTTGGAACCTGCACTCAACGAGGTCCGTCTTTCAGAATTGGTAAAGGCTTGGAAAATCAGGGAGCCCTTAGGTGACGGCGAGCACCCCAGATCTGCTGCCTTCCTGCTCGAGTATAAGAACATTGGCTCCAGCTTCATAGTGAGGCCTGTGGATAGTATACCAGAGTTTGATTCCTTTGAAGATACTGCTGCGGAGCCTATCCAGCTGGACGAGGAGGAGAGCAGCTCTAAAAGTGACTTTGCAGGAGTCACGAGTAATTGGGTGGAGGGAGATTTGATAGTAGCAGTTCCTCTGACCGTGAGGAGGTTTATGAAGCTCGAAGATCGTCGAGCACTTCTAACATTTCAAGTGAAGACATGGTTCCTCCAAGGAAGAACTTAATTAGGGATGATGATGATGAGGACCACGTGCTCCTTGCACAGAGGTCAAAGAAACAAAAATCCACTTCTGGGGCCATGACTACTGGTTCCCGGTCCTCCGCTCAGGAGCAGGAGAGGAGAAGGAAGGAAGAGGAGCAGGTGAGAGAGAGAGAGAGAGAGGAAAAAGGAATAAGAGAGGAAGAGGTTGGAAGAGAAGAGGAGAGCGAAGGAGAGAAAGAAGAGGGAGAACGAGAAGGAGGAGGAGAAAAGAAGGGTTGAGGTGAGGATGAAGGCTGGGCAGGCCTTAATCCCAGTATCTGCTCTGCCTGAAGGGGCCTCCGTGGTAATTTCTCCTCAGCTAGCCTCGGCTCTGCTCGAGAGAGCTGTCCTCCTGACTGATCGCCAAAGGGCAGTAGGTTTAGAGCACCTGGCCCTTCAGGATAGTCAGAGGCTTGCTCTGGTAAGGTTTTTTTTTCTCTTGCATTTTTTTGACTTCCCTCATTTTCCTCTTCTAATATCTTCTCTTTTTCGCAGTTTGTTATTGACTTCACCGTGTTGTATCGTTCACGCAACGAGCTGGTGAAGAAGAACAGTGAAATGGAGCAAGAAAACTCTGCTCTGAAGCGGAAGGGTAATGAGCTCGAGGCCAATTTTAAGGTTGTTGACTCTACTCGGATCTCATCCGACTTGGCTCTTGCCACTGCGAACAAGGAGAAGGATGCGGCGATCACAGATCTAAGGGAGCTGAGGCAGGCCTTCGACCTAGTTTGTTTGAGTAAACTTGTTGTGCTGGAGGAGAAAAGGGTGCTTTCTGAAGAGCTAAAGAAGAAGGAGTCCAAGGCTGTTACTGCCAAGGAAGACTCTTACAATTCTGGCTGCGCTGCGGCATACGAAGATGCTGAAGTTCAGATAGGCTATATCAGCCGTCTGAACTTCAAGAAAGGATGGAACAAGGATCTCGTAGCTGCTGGGTTGGATGTTGCATACCCACTCTTCAACGAGCATGACCCAGGGCCGAGGCCAGTCATAGATGAGGACCCTGCCCTAGCTGTTGAAGGCCCTGATTTTATCCCTCAGGCAACTCCTGCTGATGTTTCTCTTGTTGAGGGGATAGAGGTCAGCCTTGCCTAGGACAGTGCTCCTGCTGATGCTGATAAGGAGAAGGGGCCATCCACCTCTGGGCCTCCCGAGGTTGCTAATTGATAGGGTTTTTGTATTTTTGCATTTTCTAGTCTGTAAATTTTCTTTCTTCAGTCTGATGTAACTTCAATTTTTATTAATGAAAGAGCTTCATTTCTGCTTCTGCTGATCTCTTTCTCTCCTTTATCTTTCTTTTGCTTGTAGTTAGTTGATGTGGATGATTACATCCCTGCTAATTCCCAGTTGGGTAGGACCTTTGGTCCCAATGCGAGCCCTGAAGTTCTCCAGTCTTTTGTTAAGCTTTGCAAGTCCCTCAGGTCTAGAAATCAGAAGTATAAGGAGCAAAGACTCCTAGAGGCCACCGAGGTCAACCAAGTTGGGGAGTTCCTTTAGCAGGAGAATGAAGACCTGAGGAGGGAAGTCTTACAACTTAGGGAGCATGCACCGAGCACTGTTCCGGCAGTTCTGCAAGGCTCCTCGTCGTCTCAAGCAAGATCTGGTCCTGTGCTGCGAGGCTCTACTCGCCCTCCCCCTCCGCGAGCTGGTAGTAGCACCAGGGGAAGAAACAGGGAAGCAGAAGAACTTCGTGATAAGGAGATGGAAGAACTCCGCGATGATGTTCGGAGAGCATATGTAATTGTTGCTGGGCTTCAAAGGGACGTCACCCGGTTGTGGCACTTGTTCAAGAAAGGTCCTCGGCAAGCGTGGGCTGACGGTTATGATCAAGGGTGGTCGGATGCTCCAACAAGGCTATCTGAGTTCGATGAGATTTCTTTCCTCAGGGGATGGCTAAGTGCCTTGAAGGAGCTGCAAGTCTTGAGGAACTCGGTGTTATGGTATCGTCATGAGATGTCTTCCTCCACCCTGGTGCCCAACCCATTCAGGAGGGACGATCGATGGATCCCCATCGATGCTATTACTCGACAATTATTGGAGTCGGATGCGAATGAGGTTGTGGAAGAGTTTGCTCCTGCTCCTGATGACGGACGAAGAGCTCAAGTGGCTGCTTATCTTACTCGGAGGCTTCCACCCCCTTGAGATTTTACCAGTCGCTATTTTTTTTATTCTTGATAATGTAAATTCTTTTAAAATGGATTAATGAAAAGTTTGTGTTTTTGGGCAATTTTGCCAACTAAACGTGTATATCCTACTTTTCATATCCTTGCTGCTTTATGATCTCCTCTATTTTTTCATGCAAGTGTCCCCCCAGTCCAGTATAATATCAAAGTACCATTGTGCCCCACCTTACCTTTTAGGTTGTGTCGTCACACTCCCTTAGGCCTAAGTAGGGAAATTGGCGAGGACACACCTGGTGTTGGATGTCTTCATCCGATCAGGATTTTGTTCAACCGAAGTAGGTTTGATGACCAGTATAAGATTTGGTCGTATTGCCTAAGAATCCTCTGTAGGGCTTTATATATTGCCAGGGGCAACGCTAAGAGGTCTCTCGTGTTTTATGATGATGACCTGAGGAGGGGTATTCCCCTGCTGTAGTGATCAAGGTGCTTGTTATTTGGAAAAGATGTGCGATGAATGCAACTGTCACCAATCAGAGTGTAACCAACTAAGTAACTTTCATTAGTAATAAGGAAAATGAACTTCTGTTTTCATAACAAAATAAATACAAGAAAAAGATCTAAAAATATAATTTCTTGAGATTAGCTGTGTTCCATGCGCGTGGTATTTCTCTGCCCTCCATCGTTTCCAAGTGATAGGCACCTTGCAGATCGTCTTTAATTACTTTAAAGGGTCCTTCCCAGTTTGGGCCTAGCTTGCCATCTGACGACTTCACTGTGCTGCCCAGGACCTTCCTTAGAACATAGTCCTCAACTTGGAACGTCCTCGGGCTAACCCTTTTGTTGTAATGCTTCGTGAGTTGTTGCTGATAGTTCGCTAGCTTCACTAGGGCCAGCTCTCTACACTCGTCGGCTAGGTCGAGTTCGGCGAGCAATGCTTCATCATTCAGGCCTTGGTCAATAAGGTTGGATCTCATTGTTGGCAAACCTTCTTCTAGTGGGATGACTGCTTCCATGCCATATGTCAGTGAAAATGGGGTTTCTCTTGTTGCTCGCCGAGGAGTGGTTTGGTACGCCCATAGAACATGGGGTAGCTCTGTTACCCATGTACCTTTGACTCGCTCTAATCGCTTCTTTAATCCATCGATCACAGTTTTATTGGAAGCTTCAGTTTGGCCATTGCTCTGAGGGTAGGCCACCGAGCTGAAGTGGTGTCTGATCCCGTGTTCGTTACAGAAGTTCTGAAAGGGGCCACTTTCGAACTGCATTCCATTATCGATGATGATGGTTCTGGGGATTCCAAACCGAGTGATTATATTTCTCCATATGAACCTTATCATATCAGCATCTCGGATGTTCGCCAGGGATTCAGCCTCGATCCATTTGGTGAAGTAGTCAGTCGCAACTAACAGGTATTTGCGATTGCCGACAGCGGTAGGCAACGGTCCTACGATATCCATTCCCCATTGGGTGAAGGGCCATGGGCTGGATAGGGACTTCATATTGTTGGTGGGTTGGTGGGCCATAGGAGCGTGGAATTGGAATTTCAGGCATTTGCGAACATATACAGCGGAGTTCTTTTGCATGTATGGCCACCAATAGCCTTCCTTCATTGCTCGAAAGTCTAGAGACCTTCCTCTGATATGACTTCCACAGAT
The DNA here is from genome assembly GCA_949130495.1 of Sambucus nigra. Classification (NCBI taxonomy): domain Eukaryota; kingdom Viridiplantae; phylum Streptophyta; class Magnoliopsida; order Dipsacales; family Adoxaceae; genus Sambucus; species Sambucus nigra. The sequence continues at coordinate 96,314,045 of OX422214.1, forward strand.
TCCTTCATGAAGCTCATGTAGCACTTGCTCGACATCACCTGGGTGGACGCATCTAAGGTAAGGACCGGAGAAGGATTTCTTATACAAGTCGCCTCCTGTGGATAAGTGAAAGCGAGCAGCTTTGACTCTTATCTGGTGGGCAGTTTTCTTATCATCTGGGAGCGTGCCATCCTTTAAATAGCCCCTTAAGGGGTCCATCCAGCTGGGGGCTGAACCCACCTGGAGTACTTGGTCCACGTTTGGTAACTTTCTGTTGTGGTTAATGCTCGAACAAATGAGGAAATCGATGGGGATGACCCTCTTAAGGTCAGAGTCAACTGTCGAACTTAAGGCTGCTAAGGCATCATCATGACTGTTTTTCCCCCTGGGAAACTGCTGGATGTTGATCTCTTCAAAACTTGACATTAATTCTCTCACTAAGGCGAGGTAGGCTGCCATTCTTTCATCCTTTGCATTGTAATCTCCACTTATCTGATTGGAGACTAGTTGAGAGCCGTCGAATACCTGTAAACGTTTTGCTCCTAAAGTTTGTGCCTTTTGGAAACCGACTATTAGGGCTTCGTACTCTGCTTCGTTGTTGGAGGCTGCAAATCCAAGCCTGATTCCTTGTTCGAGGATTGTGTTTTTTGGAGTGATGAGAACAATGCCTACCCCTGCCCCCTTTGAGTTGGAGGCTCCATCAACAAAGAGTCTCCAGGTTCTCTCTGTTGCTTGGTTCTTCTTTTGCCTTGTTGGTTGAGGTTGGTCGGAGAGTTCCTCTCCCGTGAATTCGGCTATGAAATCAGCAAGGATCTGACTCTTGATAGCTGTCCTTGGTTGAAATTGTATGTCAAACCGGCCAAGCTCGACTGACCATTTAGACAGTCTGCCCGACAAGTTCGCTTTCCTTAGGACCGCCTTAAGGCGATGCGATGTAAGGACGATGATAGTATGAGCTTCGAAATAATGCTTCAGCTTCCTCGAGGCTATTACAAGTGCAAAGGTGAGCTTCTCCAATGGCAGGTACCTTTGCTCGGCGTCTAATAAGGTCTTGCTCGTATAGTAAACGGGGTGTAGGATTCCTGCAACCTCGCATATTAACGCAGAGCTGATTGTGTGATTGGATATCGAGAGGTACAGGTACAACAAATCCATTTGTTGTGGTATGACAAGCAGCGGTGGAGAGCTTAAGTAGGACTTGAGCTCGTCTAAAGCTCGCGAGCAGTCTGGGCTCCACTCTATCAGTTTACTCCCCTTTAGAAGCTGGAAAAAAGGTTTGCACTTCTTGGATGATTTGGAGATGAAGTGATTTAAGGCGGCGAGCATTCCAGTGAGCTTCTGCACGTCCCAAATTATTCGAGGGGGTTGTACCCTATTGATTGAATCGATCTGGTCAGGATTAGATTCTATGCCTCTCTTACTGACCAAGTACACAAGAAATTTTCCTGACTGGACACCGAAGGAACATTTGCTCGCATTAAGTTTCATTCGGTACTTCCTGAGGATTTCGAAGGTCTTTGACAGTTCTGAGAGGTGATTTTCCTTCTTCTTTCTCTTAACGAGCATGTCATCGATGTAGACCTCCATTGTGTCTCCCATTTGATCCCTGAACATTTTGGTGACTAACCGCTGATAGGTTGCCCCTGCATTCTTGAGCCCAAATGGCATGACCTTGTAGAAATATAACCCAACTGTCGTGATGAACGCCATTTTGTCCTGGTCTGGGGCATACAAGGGGATCTGGTGATATCCTGAGTATGCGTCCAGGAAGCTCATTCACTCGTGAGCTACAGTGGCATCTACTAGTTGGTCTATCTTCGAGAGGGGGAAACTATCCTTAGGGCATGCTTTGTTGAGGTCAGTGAAGTCGATGCAAACTCTCCACTTCCCATTATTCTTCGAAACTACTACTGGGTTGGACAACCACTTGGGGAATTGCACTTCCCGTATGGATCCTGCATCCAGTAATTTTTTGACTTCCTTTTCGACCGCTTTAGCCTTCTCGGGTGCAGTTCTCCGCGCCTTCTGCGTGACTGGATTCAATATGGGGTCGACGTGAAGCTGATGACAGACCATACTAGGATTGATTCCAGGAAGCTCGTATGGTTCCCATGTGAAAACATCTATGTTGTGTCTCAGCAAGGTCATCAACTCCTTATGTTCTTGGTCGGTGAGAGATGCCCCAATCAAGAAGACTCTGCTATTGTCACCAACTTCAGCTATAACTTCTACCAGGTCCTCGATGACACACTCGGAGGGGAGGAGCCTGGTATCCTTTACTCCAGGTCTTCCATACTTTAATTTCTACTTGGAAGGTATCACACCCTCTTCAACTTTCTCGCTGGGTTGACCGGCCTTCTTCTCTGGCTTTGGTTGGATGGCTGCTATGAAGCACTTCCTCACCATCGCTTGGTCACCGTAGATCTCCATTACTCCTCGCTCGGTTACATACTTGAGCTTCTGATGGTAGGTCGAGGAGACTGCCTTCATCGTATGAAGCCATCCTATGCCGAGGATGGCCTAGTACGGTGATTCGATGTCAACTACCAAAAACTCAATCATCTTGGAGACGTTCCCAGCATGAACTGGTAGCACTATCTTGCCCAGGGGCATGGTCATTTTTCCAGTGAAGCCGACCAAAGGAACAGTAGCTTCCTTTAGGTCGGTGACGCTCAACTTCAATTTCCTGAATAGGTCGAGGTACATTACTTCGGATGAACTTCCTTGATCGACGAGCAGCTTGTCGATATCAAAGTTGGCTATCCGAAGTGTAATGACCAGTGCATCATGATGTGGGGTCCTTACTCCCACCAAATCTTCATCCGTGAAAATAATATGCTTGTTATAGTTGACGTCCTCTGCTCGCCGACGCTTTCCTGACTGTGACTTTGCTGGATCGATTTGAAAAGCCTGCATTACCGCTGTAAGTTTTTTCATTTCCATTCAAGATGAGTTCCCTTATATCTGCTTGACGTCAGATACTCCGTGGATTACGACGAACTCATGTCCAGCATCATCCTCCAGCATGTTGTCGGGTCTCGCCTCTCTGTTGGCAGCCACTCTCTCTGCCCTCTTTTCCACAAAGTCGTTCAAATGCCCAGACTGGGCCAACTCCTCGAGGTGAGACTTAACAGCTTTGCAGTGCTCGGTCTTATGTCCTCCCTCTTTGTGAAAAGAGCATCTTAACGCATTGTTCCTCTTCGAGGGATCTCCTCCCATTTTCCTGGGCCACTTGATGAATGGCTCATCTCTGATCTTCGCGAGAATTTTGTAAATTGGTTCTTTGAAGACGGTGTTGACCGCCTCGAATACTTTCGACGCGTCATGGTTCCCTCCGTTCTGGGAGTTATTTTTGCCTCCGTTCTTTCCTTTTTTCTTCCGGTTCTCAGTTTTCTCACCTCCCTTAGTAGTGAGCTTAGCTCGACCGTTTTCTCCTGTATTAGGGAGGGTGACATCTTCCACCTTTGCATATTTTTCGATTCGGGCCATTAGGTCGTCAATAGTCATAGCTTACTTCTTCGTCAGGGACTGGTAGAGGAGGGAAGAACTAGGGAGCCCAATTTTGAAGGAGGCCACTGCCACTTCCTCCGCGCAGTCCTCGATCTTATTGAATAACTCCCAATACCTCTTTGCGTAATCTCGAAGGGTCTCTTGAGGCATTTTCTTCATTGCTAGTAGAGCATCCATCCTTTTGGGATGGGAGCTACTGGTAATGAATCAGGCCGTAAAAAGTTCGGCTATGTATTTGAAATTCTTGATCGACCGGTGGGGGAGCCTTTCGAACCACTTTTGTGCTACATCATGAAGGCTCGAGGGAAAAATGCGGCACATCAGGGCATCTCGGTGATTCCAGAGGGTCATGGCCTGTCGGTATTGCCTGACGTGATCGATGGGATCAGTTTTTCCATCATAAATCTTAAACCTTGGAATGGCAAATTTCTTGAAATCTTCCTCCTCTTTGATCTCCCTTGTGAAGGGTGATTTCATCTGAGTTTTGAGAGCTTGCCTCGCGAGTTCTCTGGTTGATCTTGTTCCGTGGTGAGCGGGATGCTGGTCCATCTCCCTGCGGACCATGTTCTGTATGTTCTCGTCGCTGCGAGAAGGGCTCTGGTAGCGGCGAGCTCTTTGTAGCTGTTCGTAGAGGTCGTCGTCTGATTCGCCTCTTTCGTCCTTTTAATATTCTCGCCTAGGGCTCCTTCCTCGGCTTCGAGATTTGCTCGCCTGAGGTCTAGGAGTGCGATATGGGCGTCTCCTGTTATCAGGACGAAGCTCCCTCTCTAGTCTTTCCAGTCTCCTTTTCAAGCGAGCATTCTCAGCCTCGTATCTGCGAGAAGACTCCCTCTGCTCGTGGATCCTTGCCTCATACGCATCAATCAATCTGGATATCTGCGTGGACCTCGCTGGTCCCTGACTTTCTTCTGAGGCTGGTCTTTCCAGGCGAGCTCTCTGATCTGAACGTCGGACTTCAGACCTAATCCTGCGAGGAGAAGTTGGCTCTTGAATATCTCCTGCTTGAGGGGCATTGCTGCTGTGACCAGACATCTTAAACTCCTTTCTTGACGAGGGCTCTTCTCAGGGAAAGATGAACGTTTCCCACAGACGGCTCCAATTATGGTGACAATTATTATGCAACACAAATAAATACAAGAGAAGCAATTATCAAGGAAGAACAAGGAATATAAAATGCCAATCACACAACAAAGGATGTACGTGGTTCAGCAAAGATGTGCCTACGTTCACGGTGGTGCAGTCGATATTATTTCTATATACTCTGGAGAGTAATTACAGAGAATACAACTTGTCCTTTTTCCCCAGACCTAGAGTTTAATATATATATGTACATGTAGGTAAGTGGAGGTTATGGGTTTCTCCACGTTTTCCATCTCCCCTATAACTTCCAATTGTGGTAACGTGGGGGAGACCGGATCAATATAAGAGATAAGGGGCCCGAACTTTGGGCCGCCAGGACTGGGCTACTCGTCCAGGCCCATGGTTCTAAATTTCGGGTACCCACAATGGCATTTTCTCATTTTTGTCCAACATATTATTTGTAGACATTTATTTACAGTATGTGAATTTATATCATTGCCCTTTGATTTTTGTGTAGCTACAACATATATAATTATGTCATCGATGATCATCTTTTGCGATCCCACCTTTATCTTGTATATGTATAAAACATAGAGATCTCACTTAATATTTGGTACCTTTGCCTACTTCAGGGGCTTTATTGTCACTTTAGTGACTTGTGTCTTTTCATAGACAATAAACTCTTTTGGAGTTTTAGAGAAAGTGTATCTTATGTTCATAACTTCTTCTTAAGCGTTATGTATAACCTCTTCTGGAGTGGTATTTGGACATGATTTTATTTAACCTCCATTGCTTGGGAGTCAAGTAGTTAAGACTTATAGGTTTTCCACGCTTCTGGTGTGCACTAAATTTATTTGCTATCAAATTTATTTTATCCTTCTTGGATAATGATTTTGGAAAGCACATTTGCAACTGAGTACATTTGACCACATCTAATATCTTCAATTTTGTAATCATTTGATGTTGCAATATCATTATTCACTTCATTTTCGCATTGAGCGATACGGGGATTTGATGAAACAAAGTGAAAATATTCCACGATAACTATCGTCGTTCTTCAGTAACGCACCATTCTTCCGGAATAATTTGTATTTCGGGTACATTCACCCCCCCCCCCCCCCCCCCAACGGTGGGAAGAATATCTCATCAACATAAAATTTTACAAAATATACGAGAAACACTGCATTTTCAATTGGTTCAATAGATGGTGAATCATGAACTTCATGTATACATAACATTATGATAACAAAAGTTATCAAAGATTCATTATTATATAATATCATATAATCTAACTGTAAGGCCCTAAAACGTGATTAGAAATGTTAATTATATGATTAAGTATAAGTTATAAGTTTGTGACGGGTGTTAAACATGTTAATTATCATATTTGGGGGATGCATACTCATGTGATATATGTGTTGGTTGCATTAGATGTTAATTGAGACTTTGATTGAGGATGACTTGTTTAGATCATATGATTAGTTATGTGGGTAAATGCATCATGAAAATATGTTTTCATACATCATTATGATTATAAAATATAACCAAGGTGTTGGTCCGAAATTGGCGATGTTTGGTCGCCAAATGTGAAAATTATGAAATTTTGAGTAAATTATTACTCTTATGTTCGAACCCACATTAAGCGTACTAATTTTATGATTTTTTGAAAACTCAAAATATGAAAGTTGTAGATATATATGTTATCTGTGCGTAGACACAAAGTGAGAGTAAATCGGGGCCCTTAATAGTGAGTTATGGTAATTTTACAAGACAGAACAAATTGGTCATTAATGGTATTATCCTATTGGACCCCTTGCTCAACCAATCGCACAATACCACCTTAAAGTGGTCACATAGCCACGTTTTTATGCTTATAAGTAAGACTTGGTCATATTTTTCATTTCCTATTACAAGCTTGAGGAAAAAATATGCTTATGGAGAGAGAAAAAGAAAGTTAAGGAAGAAATTCTTCAAAAAACTACCATAAATCGAGGAATTCTCGAAAGGTAATTACTTCTTTATTAAAGTGGGTCACTTGGATGATTTCTACACTTGGTATGTTTTTGTTTTTAATTTGGTTAAATATTTTAATGATACGCATTTTTCCAAAGTAAGTGAAAACAAGGATTGCATAAGAGCGTACGTGAGGACTTGTGCTAGGATCGTAAATGTTAACTTTAAAGTCCTAAATTTGAACTCCCTTCACGTGAAGCTTTTGGATGTAGGAAATTCATATATATGATGCATATATATTCTAAAACATTTTTAGTATATGTTTTCCATGATTGATGCCCGAGGTGGATAGTAGGTATGCTTAATCATGTTAAGTTATGCTTTAATGTTCTGTTCCGACCTATTTGTGCTAAAGAGGGCATAAATAAGAGAATACTTATTGAAATAAAATTATTCCACTTGAATATTAAAATAGACTCATATTTGTATACTATATCCAAAAATTATGTTAAAGTACCAAGAAATGAATCTTGGGTGATAGTTTGAAGTTCAGGTATAAAATTTTCCCCGAAAGTGTAAGTGCGCACACAAGGTGTTCGACGTTTTGATCGACTTAGCAACTGAACTCCAAAAATTATGCAACTCTAATTTTATATTATTAAATATGTTTAATATATATTCCCATGATTTATAACCAATGTGGAGGTTATATATTCTTGAAAAATGTTAAGTTATGCTTTGATGGTCTACTCGAACCTAGATGTGTTAAAAGTGGCATAAATCATTGAATACTTGTTGAAATCAAGCAATTCCAATTGGAAATATTAGATAACATATATGAGTATGATATAATTTAAGGGGAGAATAAAATACATTATGTTTTGTCTTGGTGTTTGTGTTTACGGTTAAGTTTTGTTGTTGTTTTCCTCCAAAAATGATTTGGAAAAAGTTGTAATAAAATAGGCATAACTTCGTCTAGAGAATTCTTAATTTAATTTCGTAAATTGTATTAGAACCTTAATGAATAAGGTGTTATAGAAATGTGAAGTATCATATTCAATTAATTTTCAGTTATGTCAGATTGACCAACTGATGTGATGTGTTACTGAGTTTAATGTGATTTGGTGTATTCAAATACTAATGATCTTGAATTGTTAGGCGGGGAAGCGGCTAACACTACCATACAAGGGAAATAGTTTTGGTATTAATCTTAGTACCAAATTCAAGGTGTGTGACCTTTCCTATGAAATATAGATGCTTATATGTTCATATGGAAATGTGTAGTTAAAGTCATATGTTCCGATGCTTATGGGAGTGATGTTGTATTTATGAAACATATGCATATGTTTAAGAATGTTATGTGATGTTATATAATATTATGGACTGTGGTGGGTCTTACGGGATGTGTTGGTATCATTAATCCAACTTAAAGGTTTATTATACTTGAGCCTAATTATGGGATGTGGTTTCCCCATTAACTGGGAGTTAATTGGACTGGTGGGTGTAAGGACATTTTTGTCCATTATCAATTTGGTATGTCATACGCCGTTACACCATTGAAGTAATTCAAGATTCATACAGTCATCAACATATCCGAATATCAAAAGAAGAAGAGGAATCAAAGTTTGACAGGCCGGACCGGTCCGCCCAGAGAAAACGAACCGATCCGACCACGGATCGGTCCGCCCCTGTACCGAACCGATCCGCTTGATGAAAAGCCAGTACACCCCGGACCGGAAGCGAACCGATAAATACCAAAATAAAATGAACCGATTTGCCCCCCCCCCCACCCCGGACCGATCCGCCTCAGACCCAGACCGGTCCGCCTGGGATAATTTCCAACAGATCGTGTTCAGATTTTTTAGGCTAAAAGTTTCTTATATAAACCCACTACGGGGAGTTTGTTTTCAAGACTTCTATACACGATTTATAGAGTCCATAAACTAAAAGTCTTCATCTTTATGAGTTCACAAACTCGTGTTTAGTTCACACATCCTTGTCATATCTGTGTGAATCACTTTGCAACCTAAGAACACACTTTTGTTGTTCATACCCATGTGAAGAAGACCGACCTTCTTCTTCATTGCTGCCCTCCTGGAAAGGGAAACTTCCAGCCGTCGACTACAGATCCGACGCCTGAGGTTAATTCTGTGTCACTCTTGTATTTCATTGTATTCCGTGTAAATTGTACTTTACAAAATTATAGTGAAATAAATGGCTTTGCCCCTTTAGGGGATTTCTCCTCATTTGTGTGTGTTTGAATGTTCTTGCATGATTTACATCTTATTCAATCACACCTAGATGCATGTTTAGGATTTAATTCAGTTAAACTGAGTTTAATTATATAATTTCTTAATTTGAATGCACGCGCATGTCTTTCAAATTGGTATCAGAGTGGGTTACGCTAATCTATCGCGTATTCCTAGTTTTCGCAAACAAATTTCTAAGATATCAATTTTCTGAAAAATTGATTTTTGAAAAAGTGCGTGTTCAATGGAGAAATCATATAATAAAATGCCAATTTTTGACTGGACAAATTATGCATATTGGAAAGCCCGCATGAGATCGGCCTTAAAGGCCATAGATGAAAGGGTTTGGATTTTAGTTGAAAGAGGGTGGACACCTCCCTCCGTCACTGTTGAAAACGTGACCAATTTAAAACCTGTCACTTCATGGACTAAAGATGAATTTAAATGGTCTTCTTTTAATTCTAAGGGTTTGAGTGCTATTTCCGAATCCATCACTCCCGATGAGTTCCGACGTATCATGACATGCACCACGTCAAAAGAGGCATGGGATGTTTTGCAACTTACCCATGAAGGTACTAATGCTGTGAAAGAATCTAAATTGCAAAATTTAACAACTCAATTTGAGACGATCACCATGCTTGAAACTGAATGTTTTGATGATTTTTATGCTAGGCTGTCTGATATTGTTAATACTAGCTTTAATCTTGGTGAACATATTCCTAATGCTAGAGTTGTGAAAAATATTCTTCGATCTTTACCTAAGCGTTTTATCCCTAAAGTCACTGTGCTAAATTCTATGGGTAATTTGAATACACTAAAATTGGAGGAACTTGTAGGAGATTTGCAAACATATGAAATTGATATGTTCCCTAAAACTGCTAGGTCTAAAGATAAGGGAATTTCACTTAATGCCCAATAGAGAAAGAGTGAAGGGTCGGCTAGAAAGAGAGTAGAGTCATCTAGAAAGACAGAGACTGACACGTCAGATTCTGATTGTGATTTTGACTTAGATGATTTGGCTCTTTTTGCAAAAAAATTTAAAAGAATTCTCAAATTTAAGAAAAATGTCAATTTTGAAGATAAAAAGAAATTTGAGAAAAATAAGTTTGAAAAGAAAAAATAAAAAGTTTTTAAAGATCCTCCTAAGAAAGAAAGTGAGAGATGCTTTGGGTGTGACGGTAGGGGTCATAGAGCCTTTGAGTGTGCCACACGTCTGAACAGAGAGAAAGGGAAAGCTGTCCTTAATGCTACCCTTAGCGACGACAATGAGATCGAGTCGGTGGATTCTGGAGATGAGTCACCACATGAGTGTAACTTCACCGCATTCATGGCCAGTCATGTGAGCATTTCTAGTTCCTCTCACGACGATGAGGATGCTGCATCACAGGGACACCTCTACAGTGAGATCGATGTGAGTGAGGGGGAGGATGACACAAGTGAGAGCGAGAGTGATATTCAACGGGCCTACGCTGAGTTATATTCTGAATCTTTTAAAACTAAAAAGCGTAACAAAGCATTAGTTCTTAAGATCACCGGCTTAGAGGAAGATTTAAGAAAAGCGAGAGAGAGAGAGAGAGAGTCCTCCACCTGCACTGCCCTGAGAGAGAGAAAATCTGCTTGTGTTGAGAAAGAGAGTTTGTTTAGAGAAAGAGAGAGGGGACTTGACTAAACAAGTGGCTAGTCTTACGAGTGAGATCCATTCTTTCGTGGATACTCAGAAGAAACTTGAATTACTTGTTGCCCAGCTGACTCATGATCTTGAGAAAGCACAGGAAGTCAAGGTACAAATCGAGGACAGATCAGGGAAAATGGGAAAGATGCTCCTCGGACCCGCTTTAGGTTTTGGTGATTGGAAGGGAATAGGTTATGATGGTGCCTCCACGTCCCAAATTGCACCTAGAACAGTTCCTGAGTTTACTACGACTCCATATGGCCATCGTCAAAATCCTCGAAGAAGAGTTCGACCAAGAAAAGCAAACCAAGGTCCGCCTTTGACTGTGTTCTTTTGTACTTATTACAAAAGGAAAGGCCACCTCAGGGAGTTTTGCTATAGCATGGGTCGGACACGACGTATTACTACTCCACCACGTCATACTGATGAATTTTCTAGTCTGCGAGAGCGAGTTGAGTCTTTAGCTACCACGTCTCAGAGTTTGATGGAGGAATTCTGACGGATGTCTTTCCCGTCAGTGAATGCTTTTCACATTCCAGCTAAAACCAACAACAACAAAGGCAAACAAAAGGTTACCACTTCTTGGGTGCCTAAGATAGATAAAAAGGCCTCTGTTGTTCATGTTGCTCTCAAAGCACATAATACCTCACAGTGGTATTTTGACATTGGGTGCTCCAGACATATGACAGGTGATGCCTCATTTTTTACATCTCTTGAGGATTATCAGGATGGCAGAGTCACCTTTGGAGATGGGAGCAAGTCTAGCATTGTAGGACGAGGTACTGTAGAGTTACCAGGATTTCTTAAGCTAGAGAATGTGTTGTATGTTAAAGGTTTAAAAGTAAACCTTCTCAGCATTAGCCAGCAATGCGACACTCACTTTGCAGTAAAGTTTGACCGGGACGCGTGTAATGTCTACAATCAAGCCGGTAAACTTTGGATGTAAGGGGTGAGAACCGAGGATAATTGCTATGGGACTGAGCCCACATCCTCACTTGTCTGTAACAGCGCCACGATCACTCCTATGCATTTGTGGCATCAATGTCTAGGTCACGTAAACATTAGAGATTTGACTCGTTTAGCTAAAAAGTACCTAGTACGTGGCTTACCATCTCTTGGAAGGCCAACTTTGACGGTTTGTGGACCCTGTCAGTTGGGAAAACAAATTCGTAGTCCTCATAGGAAGTTGCATTCCATTACCACCTCTCGTGTTCTTGAGCTTATACACATGGATCTTATGGGTCCCACTCGTACCGAGAGTCTGGGTGGTAAGAGGTATATCCTCATACTGGTGGATGATTTCTCCAGATACTCCATCGTAGTTTTTCTGTGAGAGAAATTCGATGCTATAGAGTTTTGAATGACCAAGTGTCGTGTCCTGTAAAATCAACATGGAGTCACTGTTAATAGAATACGTAGTGACAATGGCACTGAATTTAAGGAAGCAAAGGTAGATTTGTATTGTGATAGCCTTGGGATCAAAAATGAGTTTTCTGCTGTGAAGACTCCTCAGCAAAATGGGATTGTTGAGAGAAAAAATAGAACGATCCAGGAGATGGATAAATCTATGCTTCTAGGTCATAAAGTCTCTAGGAGATTTTGGGCAGAGGCAGTGTCTACTGCATGCCACACGGTGAATAGGGTTTATCTGCGTCCACACACACTTCAGACACCTTATGAGTTATGGACTGGCAAGAAGCCCAACCTGGCATATTTCCGTGTTTTTTGGAGTAAATGCTACATCCTACGAGATAGAGAGCAATTAGGAAAGTTTTACTCCCAGAGCGACGAGGGAATATTGTTAGGCTATGCATCGAATAGTAGAGCATACCGAGTTTTTAACCTGAAGAGCTCTAAGGTTATGGAGTCAATAAACGTCACCGTGAAAGATGACGAACCTCCGATGTCTATTGATCCTAACCTTTAGTGTGAGGATGACGATTGTTCTGACAGTTATTTACCTGTTCCTCTCCCACACCCTGTGGACCCTATTCCTGTGTTAGGGGACACCCGCTTGGGTTAGCAAGAGTCATGACCCTTATTCCATTGTTGGCGATCCCACTCTAAGGGTCAAGACTCGTGCTCAGCTAGAGAATGTTGTTATCCATCTTTGCTACACGTCCAAAGTCGAGCCCAAAAATCATAAAGAAGCACTCAAGGATGAACATTGGATATCTGCTATGCAAGATGAGTTGCTTCAGTTTAAAAAGAATAATGTCTGGGAACTTGTCCCCCGACCTAGTGATACTAATGTGAGAGGTACCCGATGGATTTTCAAGAATAAAATGGATAAAAATGGTACCATAATCAGAAATAAGGCTAGGTTGGTCGCTCAAGGCTACACACAGATAGAAGGTGTAGACTTTGGGGAGACATTTGCTCCTGTTGCAAGGCTTGAGTCCGTCCGTCTTCTACTCACCATCGCATGTCATCTGCGCTTCAAGTTATATCAGATGGATGTCAAGAGTGCCTTTCTGAATGGCATTCTACACGAGGAGGTTTACGTGGAACAAACAAAAGGGTTTGAAGACCCCCTGCACCCGAAGCACGTCTACTATCTGAGGAAAGCCTTGTATGGTTTGAAGCAAGCACCCCGTTCTTGGTACGAGAGGCTTACTTCCTATCTCTTAGCCCGTGGCTTCAAGAGAGGGGGAGTTGATATGACGTTGTTCATCAGGAGAGATGACGGTGCAATTTTGGTTGCCCAAGTCTATGTGGACGACATAGTCTTTGGATCCACGTTCTCTCAACATGAACATCACTTTAAAGAGGAGATGAAAAGTGAGTTTGAGATGAGCATGGTTGGTGAGTTTACTTTCTTCCTTGGTCTCCAGGTTCGTCAGCTAGAGTATGGGATGTTCATCTCCCAATCCAAGTATGCTAGAGACCTAGTAAAAAAATTTGGTTTAGACTCCGCTAAGCATGCACGTACACCTATGAGTACCACTATCAAGCTTAGTAAGGACACTTCAAGCAAGGACGTAGAGCAAACCTTGTATTGGAGTATGATAGGTAGTCTTATCTACTTAACTGTCAGTCATACCGACATAGCCTTTAGTGTTGAAGTGTGTGCACGATATCAGGCATCCCCGAAAGAGTCACATTTACTTGCTCTAAAACGTATTATTAAATACGTGAGTGGGACTCTCTCATACGGTATTTGGTATTTCTTTGATACTGATGACCGTTTGTCCGCCTATTCAGATGCCGATTGGGTCGGGGATGTAGATGGTTGTAGGAGCACTTCTGGTGGGTGTTTCTATTTTGGTTCTTCTCTTGTCTACTGGCTGAGCAAGAAGCAAAATTCAATCTCTTTGTCCACTGTGGAGGCTGAGTACATAGTCGCCGGGAGTTGTTGCACGCAACTCTTGTGGATGAAGCAAATGCTGGAGGATTATGGGATTTCACAGGACACCATGACCATTTCCTGTGATAACACGAGCATGACACACATATCTCGCAATCCAGTCCAGCATTCTCTCATAAAGCACATCAGGATATGTGAGCACTTTATACGTCAGTTAGTTGAGGAGAAAGTCGTATCCCTGAGTTTTGTTCCCACCGACCGACAGTTAGCCGATATTTTCATGAAAACTCTAGATGCCCTTAGATTTGAGAGTCTTAGGAAGTCTTTGGGGATTTGCACAGTTGAGTGAGGGGTTGGTCTATGTCTATAATAGGATGCTTTTTCATGATCATATCATATGCTTCCTATTGCTAATTTGTTTTATATGTATCACTGCTTTGTTGTACAACTATTTATTTATTTTTTTAAAAAATCGAAAAAGATTTTTGTTTTTGTATATAAATTTTTTAGAAAAGCCCAAAAAGATTTTTGTATTTTTTATGCACCTTTTATGGATGAGCATTTAAGATAGCCAACTCACAATTTCATTCTACTTATCCATGTGACTGTTTGATAGAGATTTGAGACGCTACATCATTTCATCCATGTGCTTTACATTGATTGGAGTCTTTGAGATGTGATTCGTGATATCTTTTCTACATGTTTGACTCTTATCTCCTTTATTGCACACATGCACGGCTTTATTTGATTATTGTACTTGTCTATCACATGTTGGCTTGAGTGTTTCCATCTCAATTCTGTCTATACAACTTACAATATGCGATAAAACTTGACCAGATTGGAATGCATGTAAAAACCGTTTTTATGAGACTGAGTGTTTGTTTAAGAATGGGGAGGGGTTGCGAAAGGTAATTATCACTTCTTTGTGCAAAAGCCACCGTTCAAAAGGACCTAAAAATGGAGGAATTTTATTATCCGGGGTCCAAAGAGGTTAAAAGAGCTCGAAAAAATGTAAAGGCAATAAAAAGCAATTCATGTCAAATATGGGCCATTAGGTTTCACCATCAATTATCCAAAGTTTGAGAATTTAGAATGCCTCTATTCAAAATTAATATTTGAGGGAGTTTGGTTGGAGAATATAAACGGGTTTGCACTTCCTTAAAAGTCCTGAAAAAGCATGAAATTCATTTTGGACGTTATTGGTGTGGAAATAACTTTGAGATTTGATTTGTTGATTTGATTAAGTCAATGTCTCGTTCCATTTGTACTTACACCAAAAGGAAGCATTTGAGTTCATTTGTTAGGAGTATCCGATATTCATCATGAACATATGTCATATTTGTATGCATTGATTTTCCTGTCGAATTTGATCACTCCCATTCATTTCCGCCTTCATAGACTTAGTTGTTTTGTGTTTGTTCATGGTGTGTTCTTGTTTGTTTGAAAATCATGAAAAATTCAAAAATAGTTGTTTATTCCTTGTGACACCCTTGCTTTGATTATTTGATTTATTCTTCTCATTTGTCTATTTGGGGACATCATAAAATGGGGGAGAAAGAATTATCATATTTTTTGGGGAGTTTGTGTTTTTGAGATTTGATACTCATTTCAAACTCGATACGTCACTTGGTATTTTGCTTTTTCTCATGTGTGTAGGTACAATTTTGATGATCTCTGAATTGCACACCCTGATGAGAAAAGCGTTGAGATTCCTGAAGATTCGAAGAGCAAACGATGAAGTCTTATTCATTTATATCGTTCCAGTTTTGGGTTCATGGAAGAGTAGATTTGTATAGGCATTTTGATATTTGATAATTCGGATGTTTGTTTTATGTATGTACCGGCATAGACATAGGGGGAGATTTGTAAGGACATTTTTGTCCATTATCAATTTGTTATGTCGTACGCCGTTACACCGTTGAAGAAATTCAAGATTCATACAGTCATCAACGGATCCGAATATTAAAAGAAGAAGAGGAATCAAAGTCTGACAGGCCGGACCGGTCTGCCCAGAGAAAACAAACCGATCCGACCATGGACTGGTCCGCCCCTGTACCGAACCGATCCGCTTGATGAAAAGCCAGTACAACCCGAATCGGAAGCGAACCGATAAATGCCAAAATAAAATGAACCGATCCGCCCCCCTCGGACTGATCCGCCTCAGACCCAGACCGGTCCGCCTGGGATAATTTCTAACAGATCGTGTTCAGATTTTTTAGGCTAAAAGTTTCTTATATAAACCCACTATGGGGAGTTTGTTTTCAAGACTTCTATACACGATTTACAGAGTCCATAAACTCAAAGTCTTCATCTTTATGAGTTCACAAACTCATGTTTAATTCACACATCCTTGTCATATGAATCACTTTGCAACCTAAGATTACACTTTTGTTGTTCATACCCTTGTGGAGAAGACCGATCTTCTTCTTCAATGCTGCCCTCCTGGAAAGGGAAACTTCCAGCCGCCGACTACAGATCCGACGCCTGAGGGTAATTCTGTGTCACTCTTGTATTTCATTGTAATCCGTGTAAATTGTACTTTACAAAATTATAGTGAAATAAATGGTTTTGCCCCTTTGGGGGATTTTTCCTCATTTGTGTGTGTTTGAATGTTCTTTCATGATTTACATCTTATTCAATCACACCTAGATGCATGTTTAGTATTTAATTGGGTTAAACTGTGTTTAATTATATAATTTCTTAATTTGAACGCACGCGCATCTCTTTCAGTGGGTCCAGGCTTGCGAGAGTTACACAATTCCTGTTGGGTTATGACATTAGAAAAAAAATTGTTATTCAAATTGGTAATATATATGTTATGTATGGGTGGAATACGGTCATTCACTAAGCTTGTGTTGCTTACACTCCTATAATGTTATGTTTCAGGTATGCCTATCATTTGGAGTTCACTGCCAAGTTAGGACGTTAAATGGGAGAGTGGAGGATAAATAACGTGAGTTTTATATCAAAAAACTTTTTGGGTAAATGTTAAATAAAGGAACTTATGTAAGTAAATTTGTTTGGTACTTTCAAGTTGTGCATAAAGGTAGCTATGTTTTCATCCAAACATGCCTTTGAAAAAAAATCTTGTGCTATTTTTCAAAAGATTTCAAGTACCATATTGTCAAATGGGGATTTATCTCTAAATAAAAGGTTGATTTTAAGTTAATTAAGTCGGGGCGCGACAACTTGGTATCAGAGCATGGTTATTAGTTTTTGGACAGGGTGTGGGGGTCTAGATTGGCAGTGGACGTATAAACTGTTTTGAGTCATAAGTATTCAGTTTCAAGGGTTACATTTAAGTATGTTGGATTCCTGAGGCATGGACATGAAGGGTTTATTATTAAGTTTTAAATTGGCTTTGTTGACTAGCATATGTCAGTTATGCACATATATTGTTGTACGTGATATGAAATGCAAGGATCTTGCAGGAAAGGAAATAAGATGTTAAGATTTATTCGGGGATGACAGCGAATACAGGTATTTTAGTATAAAGCATTGCATTGTTTTTTTAAGTTTTATGAACAAATGTATCAATTAAGGAAATTTTTTAAAGACACAAAGTGGTATACAAATTGTGAAGTATTGAAAGTAATCTCTTCTTATACTGGTATATATGAACTTGGCAAAAATTATCAAGTATTGGAGGTGATCGCTTCCTATGTTGGTATATGTGGACTTAAGTCATGTTACGTGTATCATTATGAATGGGTTTTCTCCTCATCTGTATGGGAGAGTGATGTACGGGAACAGATATTCCATTAAAGGATGAGAAATGAGAAGAAGTTTTGTTACATGATTATAATGAGACTTAAATTGTTGGAGTACGAATAAAAATGAAGATTCACATAGTAGATGTTAAATGATAAGGTTAGTAGTTGTATATGTTTATATTTAACATGTGAAATAAGTATGAAATTTAATAACTAGTCGATATATCACAAATGATCAGATTATGAATTCATAATGAATTATTACAAGTAGAATAAAGAGTAATGAGAGTTGAGATGTACGTCTTTAATAATGTGAGTACATATAGTGTATATTACTCTTGTGATGTTTTGAAATGCTTATAAGAATAGTAAAGTTGAGATGAGGTGTTAAAGAGTTGGAAGTTTAAAAGTATTGAGGAGTCCTTTTAAGAATATGTGTTGTGGATGAGTATGGGAAAGATAGTCAGGTTTAAATATTTACAATTGGGTTGAGTGAATATTGAGTTGTATTTGTCATTATACGTATGTGTGACCACTAAGAGTGTTATATAAGTAATATGATTGACATTATACGGAGTCACCAAGAAGTATGTGTAAGGAGAATGTGCTATGTGAGATACCATAATGTGGTACATTAAGGTATTTGTACAAGTTATTTGAAAGAGATACGATTTGCAATAGTTAGATAAGTATTATGGAGTTAGTAAGTATGGTTAAAGTTTTAAGTGGTGATGTTACGTTTAACATCCATGTTACCAAACGAGTAAGATGAGTGTATTAATGATGTTGTGTAAGACTATAATGTTAAAATCATTTGGGTAAGGTTATGATTGTAATGTTATTGTGTTGGATAAATGACTTGTTAAGGTCATTGTATGTTTAGTTAAAGAACAATCAAACAATACTGAAAAGAGGAATATAGTAAGAAGTTATATTGATTTCATAGTGCATGACTACACAAGATACATGAAAGTGAATATGGACTATTGGTTAAAAATATACATTTGGTAAATGATTATTCATTATTGATATGTGGAAAGTAGTGAGACTATTTTTATATTAAGGATCGTAAGAATGATATTTAACATACTCTAAAACTTTAGAGATGATACGGATAGTAGTCAAAGTCGAACACATATATTTGGTATTAAGTGGAAGATGAAAAGATGACATGTAATAAGTTAGTATTGTAATATGATGTTTATCATTTGAATTAATGAATGGAAGTTGGAGAGATGAACTATAAGAAGTTAGTTTTGTAATAGAATATTTATTATTTCAAATGTTACACGATGATACGGATAGACAATGGGAATGAAGTGAGAAACGTAAAGAATGATGTTTGGTTTAATAAGAATGTTCACTCATTGTGAATATAAAAGGACACAGCCGATAATATAATATGTGCGAATTTTCAACATACATATATGAAGGTACGACATTATATATGATTTTGAAATTGACTTTCATTGATAAGAAATCACTAAACTATTATCCTTACGTATGAATGATAAAGATGCTTATGTGTTGATAGCTCCTGGTTCTACACATTCTTTATGTTTTGCTTTATCTATTGCATCTTAATAAACCACTATCATCACTAGATTCTGGTTTTGCTATTATTACTCCAGTGGGGAGGATTGGTTTTTATTGATAGGGTGTGTAGGGAGTGTATGGTACGAATAAGTGAAAAGAAGTTATTGGTTGACTTACTAGCTTTCAGTATGCATGACTTTGATGTGATATTGGGTATGGTTCATGTATGTTTAGATTATTTTATAAGGGAGGTAATGTTTCGGTTACCGAATGAACCTGAATTTAAATTTATTAGGGAACGGAACGTCATCTGCGTATTATTTTACAGGCTTTGCGAGAAAAGCAGTTATATACTAAATTTTCTACATGTGAATTTTGGCTAGACCAAAGTAGTATTTTTTGGGCATGTTATTTTTACTAATGGTAATTGTGTTACTTGAAAAGAAGATGGATGGAATTTATAAAGGATTATGACTACACAATTCATCACCATTCGGGAAAGGCTAATATTATTGCTTATGTTTTGAGTAGAAAATCTCTAAACAGTGTATCTTGTATTTATTATGTTCGAGTTGACCTGCTGAGAAAGTTATCTTTAATGGAGGTGGAATTAACTTTGAATGAATCGTGTGGAATAATGGCGCATTTAAAATGTAGACCTATGTTGATAGACTGGATATGACAATCATAAGAAGGATATATAGAATTGGAGAAAATCAAAGACAATATGAGAGTAAAGCACATTATTATGTATAATAACCGTTTGTGTGTACCTAATGTGCCTAATTTAAGGAGAATGATTTTAAAGGAGGCCCATTGTTATTTATATGCTATGTATCCAAGAAACAAGAAACTTTATATAAAATTGAAATAATGTTCTCGGTGGCCCCAAATTAAAAACAATATTGTAGACTTTGTTACTGTATGACTGATTGTCAATAAGTGAAGGCGGAGCATCAAAAGCCTAGTAGTTTACTATAGTCCTTACCTATTCCTGAGTGGAAACAGGAGCATGTTACTATCGATTTTGTTATAGGTTTACCAAAATCATCCTGAGGGTTTGATTCTATTTGGGTTATCGTTGCTAGATTAACTAAGTCTGCACATTTTCTTCCCGATAAAGCTACTTATTCCATGGATAGATATGCCCACATATATGTGGATGAGATAATTAGATTGCATGATGCACCTATTTCTATTATCTCTGATCAAAATCCTAAAATCACTTCACACTTTTAGCCTAGTTTACAACAAGGGGACTAAATTGAAATTTAGTACAACTTTTCATCCTCAAACTGATGGGCAGTCAGAGAGAATCATCCAGACACTCGAAGACATGTTACGAATATATGTATTAGAGTTCAAAGGAAGTTGGATGAACACTTGTCACTAATAGAGTTTCTTATAATAATAGTTATCATTTGAATATTGAAATGTATCCTTATGAAGCCTTATATGGGAGGAAGTGCAGGACCCCAGTGTGTTGGACTAAAGTAGAAGAACAAAAACTACTTGGGCAAGAAATTGTGCAAATGATATTTGAGAACAAGGGCAAAGTAAGTCCTAGGTACGCTAACCCTTATGAAATAGTGAAAGGAGTTAGAATCGTAGCTTACAAATTGGCTTTACTACAAGAATTATTTTGGATACACGATGTTTTTCATGTATCAATGTTAAGTAAGTATGTGCCCTATCCTTCACCTGCGTTTATTTCACAACCGATAGAGCTTAAAGATGACTTAACCTTCATGGTGAAACCAATCGTTAAATTTAAATCGACAAAGTAGGTGTTATATAATAAAAAAATATTTCATTAGTTAAGGTAATGTGGAAAACTCAAAATGTGGAGTATGCCACCTGGGAAAGAGGGAAGAACGTAAAGATGTTATATCCTCATCTGTTAGGTAAGTTCTTATGCGTTGAATTTCGGGGGTGAAATTTTAATAAGAGGGGTAGAATTGTAAGGCCCTAAAACATGATTAGAAATGTTAATTATATGATTAAGTATAAGTTATAAGTTATAAGTTTGTGAGGGGTGTTAAACATGTTAATTATCATATTTGGGGGATGCATACTCATGTGATATATACGTTGGTTGCATTAGATGTTAATCGAGATTATGATCGGGGATGACTTGTTTAGATCATATGATTAGTTAAGTGGGTAAATGCATCATGAAAATATTTTTTCATAAATCATTATGATTATAAAACATAGCCAAGTTGTTGGTCCGAAATTGGCAATGTTTGGTCGCCAAATGTGAAAGTTATGAAATTTTGAGTAAATTATTACTCTTATGTTCGAGCCCACATTAGGCGTACTAATTTTGTGATTTTTGGAAAACTCAAAATATGAAAGTTGTAGATATATATGTTATCTATGCGTAGACACAAAGTGAGAGTAAATCGGGACCCTTAATAGTGAGTTATGGTAATTTTACAAGACAGGACAAACCGTTCATTAATGGTATTATCCTATTGGACCCCTTGCTCAACCAATCGCACAATACCACCTTAAAGTGGTCACATAGCCACGGTTTTATTCTTGTAAGGCAGACTTGGTCATCTTTTTCATTTCCTATTACAAGTTTGAGGAAAAAATATGCTTATGGAGAGAGAAAGAGGAAGTTAAGGAAGAAATGCTTCGAAAAATTACCATAAATCGAGGAATTCTTGAAAGGTAATTACTTTTTTATTAAAGTTCGTCACATGGATGATTTATACACTTGGTATGTTTTTGTTTCTAATTTGATTAAAGATTTTAATGATACCCATTTTTCCAAATTGAGTTAAAACAAGGATGGCGTAAGAGCGTACGTGAGGACTTGTGCTAGGATCGTAAATGTTAACTTTATAGTCCTAGATTTGAATTCCCTTCACCTGAAGCTTTTGGATGTAGGAAATTCATATATATGATGCGTATATATTCTAAAACATGCTTAGTATATGTTTTCCATGATTGACGCCCGAGGTGGATAGTAGGTATGCTTAATCATGTTAAGTTATGCTTTAATGTTCTGTTCCGACCTATTTGTGCTAAAAAGGAAATAAATAATGGAATACTTATTGAAATCAAATGATTCCACTTGGATATTATAATACACTCGTATATGTATACTATATCCAAAAATTATGTTAAAGTACCAAGAAATGAATCTTGGGTGATAGTTTGAAGTTCAGGTATAAAATTTTCCCTGGAAGTGTAAGTGCGCACACCAGGTGTTCGACGTTTTGCTCGACTTAGCAACTGAACTCTAAAAATTATGCAACTCTAATTTTATATTATTCAATATGTTTAATATATATTCCCATGATTTATAACCAAGGTGGAGGTTATATATTCTTGAAAAATGTTAAGTTATGCTTTGATGGTCTACTCAGACCTAGATGTGTTAAAAATGGCATAAATCATTGAATACTTGTTGAAGTCAAGCAATTCCAATTGGAAATGTTAGATAACATATATATGTATGATATAATTTAAGGGGAGAATAAAATACCTTCTGGTTTGGCTTGGTGGTTGTGTTTACGTTGAAGTTTTGTTGTTGTTTTCCTCTAGAAATGATTTGGAAAAAGGTTGTAATAAAACAGGCATAACTTCGTCTAGAGAATTCTTAATTTAATTCCATAAATTGTATTAGAACCTTAATGAATAAGGTGTTATAGAAATGTGAAGTATCATATTCAATTAATTTTCAGTTATTTCAGATTGACCAACTGATGTGATGTGTTACTGAGTTTAATGTGATTTTGTGTATTCAAATACTAATGATCTTGAATTATTCGGTAGGGAAGTGGCTAACACTACCATACCAAGCAAATAGTTTTGGTATTAATCTTAGTACTAAATTCAAGGTGAGTGACCTGTCCTATGAAATATTTATGCTTATATTTCATATGGAAATATGTAGTTAAAGTCATGTGTTGCGACGCTTATGGGAGTGATGTTATATTTATCAAACATATGCATATGATTAAGAATGTTATGTGATGTTATATAATGTTATGGACTGTGGCGGGTCCTTTATCTAATTTTAAGGACTGTGGTGAGTCTTACGGGATGTGGCGGTCTCGTTAATCCAACTTAAAGGTTTTTTATACTCGGGCCTAATTATGGGATATGGTATCCCCATTAACTCGGAGTTAATTGGACTGGCGGGTCCAGGCTTGCGAGAGTTACACAATTCCTGTTGGGTTATGACATTAGAAAAAAAAATTGTTATTCAAATTGGTTACATATATGTGATGTATGAGTGGAAACGGTCATTCACTAAGCTTGTGTTGCTTACACTCCTATAATGTTATGTTTCAGGTATGCCTATCGTTTAGAGTTCACTGCCAAGTTAGGACATTAAATGGGAGAGTGGAGGATAAATAACGTGAGTTTTATATCAACAAACTTTTTGGGAAAATGTTAAACAAAGGAACTTATGTAAGTAAATTTGTTTGGTACTTTCAAGTTGTGCATAAAGGTAGTTATGTTTTCATCCAAACATGCCTTTGAAAAAAAACTCTTGCGCTATTTTTCAAAAGATTTCAAGTACCATATTGTTTAATGGGGATTTTTCTCTAAATAAAAGGTTGATTTTAAGTTAATTAGGTCGGGGCGCGACACTAACCATGAAGCTTCAGGCTCATTACAAAGTGCAATTCTACACAATTGTATAGTATAACCTCATGAATGATGAAATGATTGTTTGCTTGTGGAAGCTTATGGCTTCCAACACTAGTAGTAATGCAAAATTACTTTTATTTATTAATATGGTACCCATGTATTTTTATTCCCATAAAGTGAAGTAATTTTCTTTAGGAATGGATTATATATAACTCATCGCATATGAATGGACAGATACCATGTAACAACATCACATAAGCTTTTTTGGATGCTTAGGTTCATCCATGGTTAGACCGAATAGTGTCTGTTGTTCCATTGTTTGCTAGCCAAATGCCATCATCCTCTATTACTTTTGGATCCATACTTTTAACATGAGAAAATATAAATTGAAATTCAGTCCCCCAATCATATAAGCGTTGCAAAAAAAATATAAATCAAAACATTAACTAATAACTTCTTTAATAAAGTAATTTTAAATTATTTATGTCCCAATACTAAATGTCAATCTAGTATTTTAGATCTTTAGGTTATATTAAATGCGTAATATCTAAAAAAATATCCAATATTATAGAACTTTAGATTCTGTTTTAAATTAAGTATGAATCTTCGAGTTCATATAAAATTAATTTTAGAACTTCAGGCCCTCTCGTTTATCTGTGAAAACTTCGAGTTACGCACATAATATTATTGAATTTTTCGTTCAATTTAACTTACAAATCCAACATTAATGTGACTACCCTAAATAATAAAAAAAATATTTTGAGTTTGGGAATTTGTATATGGGAGCTTCATCTCCCAAATCTTGAGAGCTTCGAGTCTCAAATTTTGTTATATTTATCTATAATAATGAGGAGAATTATACTCCAATTATAAATAATAATTTACGAACGTCTAGTCATAATAATAATTAGGTCCAAGTGATTCGAAAACTTAAGATGCCAAAATTTAAAAGAAGAGAACTTCAAGTTCTGGTATTTGTTTATGAAAACTTCAGGTTCAACACATAAAATAATTAAACTTTTGGTCAATTTTATTAAGTATAAGGACTTTAAAGTCCCTACCCTATTGTGTCAAAACTTAATGTTTTATCGGGGATTTTAAAAAAATACTTGGAACTTCAGGTCAAAGTACTGAACTTTGGGTTCTATACTATCTTAGGTGTGTCACAACTTTATTTGTCAAAACTTAGGGTTCAGCATAAAAAATAATTGAACTTTGATCTCAATTTTTTTAATACCTTGGGATTTTAAAATTCCTATCCTATTGTGTCAAAACTTCAAGTTAGATCATGATAAAAAATATTTGCAATTTCATGTCCAAATTACAAATTATTTGGGAATATTTAATTTCCTTTACCCTAACATAATCAAAACGTCATGTTTTGATTTAGTATATATTCTATTATAACTTCGGATTTTAAATTAAAAAATGATTGGGAACTTTAGGCCCTAGATATTATAAGGCAATTGGAAACTCAGGCCCTAAAATTTTAAATCGCAGTTGGGATCGTGAGGCCCCAAACCTTAAATTATATCGAAAATAAAAATAGGCTCTATAATTAGGGGAACTTCAATACCCAAGTTTAAATATTTAGAGAGTTTTATGTCTCAATATTAGATAATATGGGAACTTTCGGTCCCAAATTAAAGTAACTTTATGGGAAGTTCACGGTCCATATTAAAATAACAACATGGAAACTTGAGATCCCAAAATTTAAATAGTAATTGAGAACTCCCAATTTTAATTAACTTAAGAACTTTTAACAAGTCCTAATAAAATTATTATATACATAATTAAAAACATTAATTGTAAATACAAATATTTAATGTGGCAACAACAAATAATTAGTTGAAAGTAAATAATCAAGGATACGTATATATTATTTATAGAATTGTTTTCGATTAAACAAATATGTTAATGGGATTGTGAATGTTAAATACATAAACTGATGATTCGGCATAAATATTTCACATTTATCTCCGTAATTTAGGTATTTTTATGGTCCTGTGCAGTGTAATTAAACTGGATTTATCTCGTATCCATACTATTAACCATTTCCAGAGAGTATTTCTTATTTTCTATATTTCTCATGTGTTTTATAATTATTTCGTGCAAGTAAATGCGGGAGAGAAATCAGAACAAAGAAATAAAAGCAGTAAATGAAGTTCAAGGGCATTAAAGTGATTTTTCATTCATAGTACAGAGGCGGTGCCTTAAAGTAAGTTGAAGAGCTCAAAGTTAAGAGTACATTGGAAGAAATGACGTCTAAATCCGAGATACGATGATGAAGTAAAGTACATCCGAAGTTGAGAAGAGAATATAGGGGCAAAAAAGAAAATTCAAAAAGCTATAGGGTCGAACCGGTTCACCCTTGGCCTAAACTGTTCGGTTAGTCAGATGCAGGAATTTTAATTTTGTCCCAGTTTTTTGCTAAGGAGTTTTATGAGTTTAGAACTCTTTAAAAATGACCCCAAGTAGTTATAACTTGTAATTAGACATATATTACATCAGTTTTAGCATAGTTGTAGAGAGCTAAGGAGGCACGAAACATTGGAGGCACTATCTTCATAAAAGAATCATGGTTCTTCATTGTTTTGCATTCAAAATATTCAATATAAGTATTTCTCTTTTGTTGCTCTCAAGATTCATTATTCTTCTTGGTTATAATTATTTATTATCTTTCTATAGAGATTATATACATGTTTTTTTGCATTCCTTACATCATAATGTCTTCATGCAACTTAAATAACACATGCATAGTTAGTTTTAACATGTCCGACTAGATAATTAGAGGGTTAGGGTACATAAACTCATCCTAGGTTAATAAGTTGGATATAAAATTGGATGAAATTATATAAATAATTAGTAGGTTTGATATTTTATCGAAACAAGTATTTTAGGTCTCTTAATTCCATTTGCCCTATATAAGCAGAGTGTTTGAGGGTATAATATGTCTTTCGACAATCTTGTCATTCATGTTAAATTATTTATTGACTGGATATTGTGCGGAGTCAATTCTCATATGTTTAGTACTTTAAAAAATTTAATGTTTTCTTCTAATTATATATATAGTTTTTAAAATTTTGTACCCAATGAAATTGTCGACGGTTCGGAGAATTGAATTCCATTCCCATTTTTTTCATATAGTTTAAAAATCCACGCTTTCATTCTTTGTAGTTATTAGGTTGCATTAGTTCATTAAAGATTTCTCTCAAGCTATTATCATCTTTTCTTTTGCTTTTTGAGATTCGATCATTAATTCTAGTCACCTTCCTTATTAGTCATTACGTTTCACGTCTTAGTCCCAGAGTTCGATACTCGACTTGCTCGAATTATTACTTACTTGATCGGCTTACACTTGAGATGTATTCACATGCACTAAAGACACTTCTGGAGTCGCATCAAGTTTTTGGCGTCGTTGCCGAGGATTAAATAAATGTACTAGGTTAGGTCGAATCAATTTAATAATTTGACTCAAATCTATAAAAAGGAAAAATTAAATAAAAAAAATAAAAAAAGTCTAAAAATTCATAAAACAAAAAAATACAAAAAAATCAGAAAAATCCAAAAATATTTTAAAAATATTCTTCCGTGCTTTAAATGAAAAACACTCCATCCAATCCCAATTCCATTCCTCATACGGTACGCGAAAATCCCATAGTGGAATTCAATCCCGATAGCCTGCACACTCTAAACGCTCCAAATTTCTGGATTTCACCTCTTACACCACACAACTCCATCACGAGTCACACGTTTAGGTCACCCAATGAGGATAACGAGTCATTAAGTGAGGCTATAATGTCTAACAACGCTAGTATTCATACGGGTGATGGAGTGATGTCGTATTACCCCATAAGAGACCTCTTATACCCCAAGCGAATCATCGCTGCGAACTGCATTATATTCCTCTATAATGCGGGGAAGTTTCATTATAGGAATGGGATGATTCAGGTTCTCCCAACATTCCATGGAATAGAATCAGAATAACCCTACCTCAACATTAGAGAGTTCGAGGAGGTGTGCAAGACGTTTAATGACCAAAGGTGCACCTAACATGTAGTGCGTCTTAAGATTTTCCCCTACTCCCTGAAGGATAAGGCTAAAACGTAACTTTGGTCACTAGCACCAAACTCGATAGCCACTTTGAGGGATATGCATGCTAAGTTTCTCCAAAATTTCTTTCCCTCCCATATGGCCAATTTTATTAGGACTCAAATTCATACCTTAAGGCAAAATGAGAACGAGCCTTTCGATAGATGTTGGGAGAGGTTTAATGAGTTAATCAACATGTGTCCACACCACGGTTTTGAGAAGTGGAGACTCATCTCCTACTTCCATCATGGGTTAAGCTTAATTTCCAAATAACTCATTGAAACTATGTGCCCGGGGGAGTTCTTAGGGTTAGACACGAATGATGCGGAGGCCCACTTTTTGTATGTCGCCAAGACTACTCAAGCGTGGAACACATCAAATCTAACTACCCAACCCAAATTTAGACACACGTCCACGGATCCTTTCGTGTCCGATCTTTATCAATTGGACAAGAAAGTCGGATTAAAATATCAAATTAATAAACTATCCTAGAGGTTAAAAGATGTGATCGAAGCTAGGCGATAGACGTATCCGGCTCCACTTGAGCAATGAGAGCGGAGGTGCGCGCTATTTGTGAGGCGAGATATTTAACTAAGGAATGTCCGACCATACCCGCCTTCAAATTGATGCTCCAAGAGAAAGTTCAGGCGATGGGAGCCTATAAGGGTAATTTTAAAGCCCCTCGTGGGAATTTATACAATCCCTCATGGTGAAACCACATCGATTTTAGTTACGGGCAACTGAACGCTGTGATGAACCCGAATCCACATGTTCCCCAACAACTGCCACCATTCCCACCTTTTTAATAAGATCCACCTATGAAGTGCCCCCTCCTGAGTCGTATATATCCCACAGCAGAAGAATCTCGAGGACACTTTAGCCCAATTCATGCAAACTTAATTTGTGATAAATTCTCAAAACGCCCAAAATTTTGCCGACTTAAATGCGTCATTGTCTAAGTTGCAATCTTCCCTAAGTGTTAAAGAGAAGGGAAATTTTTTCGCCCAAGGCCAAAGACCTCCTCAAGGTCAAAATTGTGTTAGCTCTAATACTGATGAGAACAAAGAGCTATGTCAAACATTTACCACTCTACGTAGTGAGAGAGTTGTTTACTTGTCACTTCCCCCACACGACGAGTAAAATAACAAGGAGTTTCACTCAACTCGAAAGAGGCCAAAGATTCCCCCATGGAAGATAAAGATAAAGAGGGCATAATTAGGCTCGAGGTGGTAGTGTCGCTCCTTACCCTCAACTGTCCCCCTAAAGGGGCCACCCATGACGATATCTTAGAAGTGCTTAAGAAAGTAAAGCTTAATTTACCTTTTATCGAGGCAATAAAGTAAATTACTGCCTATGAAAAGTTCCTTAAGGACCTGCTGGTGATGAAAAGTAGACTAAAGGTAAAGAATAAGGTGTTCTTAGAACTAAACGTAAGTTCTATACTTTTGAGCGACCTCCCGCCAAAGTATAAAGATCCGAGTGCACCCACCATTTCGTGCACCATTGGAGAGAGAAAAATTGAGAGAGCGCTATTATATTTAAGGGCGAGTGCTAATACTCTCCCTTACTCCATCTATAGATAGCTTGACTTTGGGGACCTTGAGCCTACAAAAATTACTCTCCAACTCACAGATCGTTCCTTGAAGATACCCCGAGGGATTATTGAGGACGTGATCATCCAAGTCAACACTTTTTACTTCCTGGTAGATTTTGTTATTTGGGACACGGAGCCTTTCTCTCCCTCGAGCCATCATGTTCCCGTGATTCTTGGCCGCCCATTCTTAGCTATGACTACTACTTTGATTAACACACAAAATGGGCAAATGCAAATCACATTCTGGAATATGACGCTCGAAACTAATATCTTCAACATCTCCAAGAAAATGGGTGAGGAGGACGAGTCATGTGAGACGAATTTTATAGAGGAGGTAGTACACGAACACTTTGAGGGTAATCACACTAGGGATCCGTTACAGGAATGTTTTTTTACGACGAGTGAGAAAGATAATGCATGAACTGAGTTTGAGAGAAAGTTAAAGGAGATAGGAGAGTTATTAGATCCGAGTGATATCAACGAAGACGTGATAGAAATTAGATGGGTCTCTCGATTCGAGGAACTACCACCGAGGGAGTTGCGCACGGTTCCCTCTGATGAGAAATTTCCTACCCTCGAATTGAAAAACTTCCTTCAAACATAAAATAAGCTTACTTGGGATAGGATGAGACATTTCCTGTTGTTGTCTCCTCGATCCTAAGTAACGAGCAAGAGAGAAAGCTTATGTCCATTCTGAGGAAGCACCAAAGTGCTTTTGATTCGAGCATTGGGAATTTAAAGGATATAAGTCCTTTAATTTGTAACCACAAAATCCACCTCAAGAAGGACGTGAGACCCTCAAGAGATATGTAACAGAGTTTAAACCCAACGATAAAAGACATCGTGAGAGAAGAGATCATTAAATTATTGGATGCGAGCATATGGGTGAGTCCTATTCAAGTCATCTAGAAGAATTCGGGAATTACCGTGGTTGAAAAGGCAAAGGGGGAACTTATTACAAAACATACCACCACTGGGTGGTGCGTTTGCATTGACTACTGGAAGCTCAATGCCAGGACTGGAAAAGATCACTTGCCTTTGCTGTTTATGGACCAAATACTTGAGAGAGTCTCGGGCCACCCTTTCTTTTACTTTTTAGATGGTTATTCCAGGTATAATTATCTAGGTGGATGTGTTAGACCAAGAGAAGACTACGTTAACATGTCCTTTCATCGGTGCATCCTTAGTCTATTTAGCGACATGGTCGAGAGGGGCCTTGAGGTGTTCATGGATGATTTTAGTGTCTTCGACTCCTCTTCTAACCATTGCCTTGCTAATCTTATGAAGGTATTAGCCCAATGTGTGGAAAAGAACATGGTATTAAATTAAGATAAG
This sequence comes from Sambucus nigra, assembly GCA_949130495.1. Classification (NCBI taxonomy): domain Eukaryota; kingdom Viridiplantae; phylum Streptophyta; class Magnoliopsida; order Dipsacales; family Adoxaceae; genus Sambucus; species Sambucus nigra. Next base: position 96,344,679 of record OX422214.1, read on the forward strand.
TGCCATTTTATGGTTACCGAAGGCCTAGTTTTTTGTCACATTGTGTCATTCAAAGGTATAGAAGTTGATCGGGCAAAAATTGAGGTTATATCCGATCCTCTCCCACCTAAGTCACTAAAAGGAATTACGCTCTTTTTTGTCCACACGGGGTTTTAATGTAGGTTTATTAAGGACTTTAGTGCCATCGCTAGGCCCTTAATCAACCTAATTATGAAGGATGGCCCTTTTAAGTGGAGTGAATCATTCCAAGAAGCTTTTAACAAATTGAAAAGCATGCTAGTCTCTGCTCCCATCATGCAAGCTCTGGATTGGACCCTTCCATTCGAGCTTGTGTGTGATGTGAGTGACTTTGAGCTTGGGTATGTTTTGGGTCAACGAAGAGATAAGAAGTCCCACGTTATTTACTACGCTATCTAGACCTTATTCGAACCTCAATTGAACTACTCCACCACGGAAAAAAGTTGCTAGCGGTAGTATTCGTCCTTCACAAGTATTGTTTCTATCTTATCGGGTCGCCCATCACATTCTTTACGGACCACGCGACTCTCAAATACCTTCTTTACAAAAAGACATGAATTCGCACCTTATTAGGTGGATCTTATTACTCCAAGAATTTGACCTTTCCATTAAAGAAAAGAAAGGAACAGAAAACATCGTAGCCGATCATTTGTCAAGGCTCTCGTTCGACGTACCTCAAGATCCTTTACCCGTCGATGAGTACTTTTCGGGTGAGGAATTATTTGCTACTTCCTATCTTCCCTGGTTTGAAAATATCGTTAATTATCTTTTCACGTGGGCCATCCCCTCCGATTGGACACCATAAGAGAAGAGAAAACTTCTTAGGGGTTGCGCATCTCTTTCTACGATAATCCATACTTGTTTAAGTTTTGCGCCCACCAAATAATTTTGAGATGTGTACCAGATGATAAGATTCATAGTGTCATCCAATTTTATCATTCGGAATCTTATGGAGGTCACTTTTCCACGAAAAAGACGACCGCTAAAATTCTTCAAAGCAATCTTTATTGGCCTATAATTTTTCGGAATGTAAACTCTCATTGCAAATCTTGCGATAGGTGCTAAAGAATGGGAGCCATTACCCGACGAAACATAATGTCGTTGACCCCTATTCTCGTCATAAAGATATTCAATAGTTAGGGCATCGATTCCATGGGTCCTTTCCCTCCCTCATTTGTTTTCCTACACATCCTCGTCGCGATAGACTATGTGTCAAAATGGGCTGAGGCCATAGCTACAAGGTCAAATGATAATAAGATGGTGATAAAGTTCATTCATGAACACATACTCTATCACTTCGGTGCTTCGAAGGCAATCATTAGTGATAATGGCAAGCACTTTTGAAATGGGCCATTTGATAAAATTAATGAAAAAGTATGGAGTCATCTCCAAGGTTAGGACCACTTACCACCACCAAAAGAACGGGCAAGTTGAGTTAGCAAATCGATAGATCAAACAAATTCTCAAAAAGATCATGGATCCTAATCGAAAGGATTGGTCGACTCGATTAATCTATGCACAATGGGCTTATCGGATCGCATACCCCATTTTGATTTGTCTATGGAAGACCTTTCCATCTCCCCATTGATCTCGAGCACAGAGCGTATTAGGCCATTAAGGGGTTGAACTATAATATCGACAAAGCGTAAAGTGCGAAAACTAAAATCGCATAAGTTGGAAGAGATACGTAAGGATTCGTATGAAAGCACACGCATATCCAAAGAAAGGGTGAAACTCAACACGAGAGAACTATCCATTGAAAGGAGTTTCGTCCGGGTCAAAGAGTTTTTTTTTACAACTCACGATTACATTTGTTTTTAAGAAACCTACTTTCAAGGTGGATCGGCCCATTCGTCATAAAAGAGGTGTTTCCCTACAATGCGATTGAATTAGAAAATGCCTAAAGATCTATCCCGAGGCGTGTGTTGAGGAAGTTGATAAAATTTGGTTTTCAAGCCCCGTGTACGGGTATAATTAAGCTTGAAAGAAAGGTCGTCTCACCCCCGACATGTATGTTGTATATATTAGTGTTTTAGCGTGTTAGTGAGTCCATTGAGTCCGCATTAGAAGGAGATTGGAACCCAAATTTTAACCCCACCATGCTCAAGGGAACATACGTCATGAAACGGAGAGAATTCAGGGTTACCCGGTGCCCAAAGTTGAAAGGATGGTTTTAGGAGTCATTCTAAGGAGAAAAAGTGGAGTCCTTCTAGGGAGAAAAGATGGTTTGCTAAACTTAGCCTAGGAAAAATGGGGGTCATGATATACCAAGTATGACCTCGTCCTAGAGTTAGACCCCCTCGGCCAAGGCCGATAGTGGTAGACCATTAGTTTGGGAAAGTTATGGATCGGCTGTGGACCCAGCATGAAGGGTATCATCCTCAGCCACAAACTCATCACAAGAGGTCTCGTCCTTACCTCACAACATAGTTAACGATTTCAGTATCAGTTATTTTATGACTAAAGTCTCCTTATCCTCGTCCATAACTTGGAGGCTTGGTATCGAATGAAGACTTAATTTAACATGACAGTTACCATACCATCAGAGCACCGAACTTTATAACTCGGCCTCGGCTGGCCCAGATGGCTGACTATTGACAGCTTGCAGAGCATATTAATTAGGGCATGCATTGAAGATCACGCATTGGTGCAGATCCCGTATACATAAAACCATTATAACCAGATCTTCCTCACACGTGAGGGAATATTTAATCATCATGACCTACATATACTAGTGACAAGTGGTTGTTACTTATTGGCAGTTACATTCCACACATGTTTATTACATGCTTCGGGGGTACATTACACCCCTCAGGCACTATATATACTTATCTTCTTCAATAATGTAAAGGATCGAATATTCAAATCTCTATCAATAGAGAGACAAAGTAGTGTGAATTATATCACTAAGTCCGTTAGAGCCCATTTTTATAGTGAAGTTCATACATGCATGCACAGTGGAGTAGGCGAAATGGATGAACTACTTATTTTTTAGTCTCTCTCCTCTTTGCCTCATCTCCTTTTTTACTTATACACTTGATTTCCACCATTGTTGCACCATTAGAAGTTGTTCTGGATTGAGCTCATATTATTTTACTTGTTGGTACTATATCCAGTATCATCAGTTGGCGTCGTCTGTGGGAAGCTGAGATACTTCATCTTTTCCCCCTCATTTTCCAGTTAATTCCTCATCGAATTCTATGGTGGTGATCTCGGTCCACATTTGGCTGGACTTGAATCACCATTGAAAGAGCTCTAGCAGAGTTATCCAAGCTTCTTCCTGGTTTGTTCAGCTCACCTGGTGTACCCATTTCAATTATGTTCATTCATCGAAATACATGGCTTCAGATTTGCCACAAGGCGTTGTCCCCAGTTCCAGCCTGGCGCCTCCTTAGTCAGAGATGGATGAGGTCGTAGTGGCACTACACTCGCAGGCGGCCAACCAGCAAAAGATGTAGGATCAACTCGCTGCTTTTTGCCAAAACATATTAACTAGACCCACTGGCGCTGTAGTAGGGTTGATAACTCCGGCCGCCAAGGAGGGTGATAATCAGGCGACAGGGGGACCACCCCCGGCCCCACACAAAGATATAACATAACAGTCGAGATGCAGGGATGTGGACAACCCTAGGCGATTGCGCATAGGGAGACATGGCTAAGAATTTCAGGATGACCAATGTGATGATGATTAGGAATACTGGGAATCATATGAGATCTCAAAAGATATTGTGCTCCTAATTCAAGTTAGTAGAGAAAACAGTGGCATGCCGAGATATCCAACCTCATCCTTCAGCTCTCGATAGACTCAATAGAGGATTTGCCTTTGATAGACTCAACCCTGTTGGCGACCTACGAGACTGATTCTCCCATTCCCGCAGCAGGGCGGCATCCAGGATTAATGGTGGGTGTGCTGATCGATGGTCATCACATGGTCGAGACGAGGAGAAATGAGAAGTTAATAGTCATCAGAGGACGACTAGCAGAGGACAAGTGCACCGTCCAACCGATAGGGAAGGGGTTGGTGATAATGTTGTAGCGGCTTAGGGAGACAATGAAACATCATCCAACAAGCCATAGAACAGTTCCATAGCGAGCCTTGAAGCTAAAATCGGTGATATTTTGAAGAGCCGAGACCCCATGCAGAGGGGCTACATGGAAGGTTCCCCGTTTGTTGCCAGAATAGTGAGCTACCTAATCCCGGCCAAGTTCAAGGCGCCAGTTGTGATGCCAAAGTACGATGGGAGGATAAACCATGTTCATCATGTGGAAATGTACCAATCGATAGACGACATCTATCCATTCTCATATGAGATGACTATCTTTCTCAAGCACCTTTACTGGTGATGCATATGTATTATACACCTCTCTCCCTAGGAACTCAATTAAAAAATTTAAATAGTTGGCTAAGAAGTTCATCCATAATTTATGTTTCGGAGTAAAGACTTAGAAGAAGACCACCCATCTGTTGTATGTTAAGCAAGAAAAAAATGAGTCTCTAAGAGATTATATAGCCCGTTTTAACAAAGAAAAGTTGAAAGTAGAAGACTACAATGAAAGCATCGCTATGACTGCCCTTATGGGAGGATTGCAAAAGGGAAAACTCCTATGGAACCTGGCCAAAGATCCTCTAAAATCCATGGCAGAACTCCTGGTCGTGGTCGGGAGAGTTATGAATATGGAGGAGGCCATGGCTACTAAGGGAGAGGACGATAAAGGAGTAAGTGGGAGTAAGCCCCTAAAGTTCAAAGGAAAAAGGAGGCAAGAAGAGGTTGATGAATAAAAAGTTCGCTGACTACACCCCATTGGTGGTCAGTCCGGATATAATACAAAATGAAATAAAAAATGATTGATCTCTGAGATGGATAGAAAAGCTGAGAGCCCCTCCTCACAAGAGGTATAAGATGAAATGGTGCGAGTTCCAGCAGTATCACGACCATACTACTAATAAGTGCTTTGCACTTAAGGAGGAGATAAAAAATATTGAAGCAGGGAAAGCTCAGGAAATATGTTGATAAAAGCGATGATAGAGACAACATCAGGATGAGACGAGACGATAAGTGTAAGTGGGATGTCCAGGTAAACAGAAATGATGATGTCTCTGATGATAATAATGATGAAGATGTCGAACCTAACCTCCCGTCAAAGGTACCTGCCCCCAAAGGTCCTCTGCATACGATTTCTCTGGGAGTGAAAATGATATGTGGTGGTATAGCGAGTGGTGGCAAGGATATAGCCGACAGGAAGTCCCGTGTTGCAGAGACCAAACCACTTCCAAAAAATAAGGCAATAAACTCGGGTGCAATTTATTCAAAGCTGAGTAAGAGGAAGAAGGTGGATATGAACACCTTAGTGATCGGTTTCTCGAGATTGGACTTTAAAGGGATCTTGGGTACTCATGATGAACTAGTGGTGACGTTCCCAAAATAATCGTTGATGGAGGAAGCTTGACTGAAGTGATGTTTTGGGAATGCTTTAAAGGATTGGGACTTATCAAGAAAAGACTCATCCCATACCAATAGACTTTAATTGACTTTAATGGTGAAAAAGTCCACACTTAGGGGATATATGAGATGGATATTTGTATGGGGGAGACCTGGTTGAGGTACCTCATCAAAAAGCTAAATTTCTTTGTAATGGATGAGATTGTTTATTCAGCTTATAATATCATTATGGTATGGGTAGCTCTCAAGGAATTTGAGGCAGTGCCATTTACTGTTCACCAAATGATAAAATTTCCGATTCCCTATGGATTAGGGGAAGTTCAGGGTGATCAAGTAGAGTTGAGATAATGCTACTTTAACTCGACTAAAGAGAGATAATCCCATGAAAGAGCCACCACAACATATAATATTGATACTCTTTATCCAAGGGACGAGATGAAGCTGGAAAAAGGTGAAGCCGCTGAGGAGGTAGAATTCGCCATCATTAATGAAGACGAACTGGAAAAACATCCAAATTGGTAAAGTCTTAAAGAAAGAGATAAAATATGAGATGATGAAGCTATCGGGGAAGAGGCAAAGTATTTTTGTTTGGAGTGACGAGGACATGCCAGGAATTGATCCAAAGATTCTTTGCCACAAGCTGAATGTGGATGAAAAGTGAAACCGATTATACAGAGGTGGCGAATCTACTCTAGGGAAAAGTACGAGGTGATAAGAGATGAAGTTAGAAAACTAGAGAAGGTTGAGTTTATCAGGTACGTGGTTTAGCCAGAGTGGCTGGACAATGCAGTCATTGTACCATAGTCTAACAACAAATGGAGGATGTGTATAGACTTTACCAATTTGAATAAGGTTTGTCCAAAAAATAGCTTTCGTTTCCCCAGGATTGATCAGATGGTAGATGCCACAGATGGGCACGAATTGATGAGTTTTATGGATGCCTACTCAGGCTATAATCAAATCTTTATGGGCCAGTCGATATTAAGAAGACCTCATTCATCACAGACAAAAGAATGTATTGCTACAAATTTATGCCCTTCGCCTTAAAAAATATCGGTACAATATATCGGTGGTTCGTGAACAAGATGTTTGAGTAATAGATTGGAAAAATCATGGTAGTATATGTGGATGACATGCTTACTAAAATCCTCAAGGTTGGGACGCATGTGGCCTACCTTGAGCGCACTTTTAACACCGTGGACGAGTACCGAACGAAGCTCAACCCTGCCAAGTGTGTGTTCGAGGTAGGAGTGGGAAAATTTTTGGGATTCATTGTCAATCAAAGGGGGATAAAGGACAATCCTGAGAAGATCGAAACCTTGGTTGAGATAAAGACTCCAAAAATGATTAAGAATGTTCAGAGGCTTATAGGATGAGTTGTCAGATTGAACAAATTTGTATCAATGGCTATAGACAAATGTCTTCCCTTCTTTAAAGTATTGAGGAAAGCCTTTGAGTGGAACGAAAAATGTGAAAATTCCTTCCAGTAGCTGAAGGCTTACTTGGGCTCCCCACTACTATTATCCCGGCCAGTTCAGGGAGAGATGATATCTCTATACTTGGTTGTATTTGAGTCGGCCATCAACGTAATAATTGTGTGAGATGGCGATAGGGTGTAGATACCGATCTACTTTAACAGCAAGGATCTTCAAAGGACTGAGCAGAGGTACCCAAAGATGGAGAAGCTGGATTTTTCTTTGATGCATGCATCAAGAAAAATAAAACCCTATTTTCAGGCTCACACAATGGTCATCCTCACAGACTCCCCTTTGAGATAGGTCATCCATAAACCTGAGAAATCGGGTAGGTTGATGGCTTGATCGGTTGAGTTGGGAGAATTCGATATTGTATACCAGCCGAGAATAACAATCAAAGGTTAAGCTTTGGCTGATTTCATAGTCGAGTTCACTTGGGATGAGACCAACAATGAAGAGATTACAGTACCAATAAATGAGCCAGATAAAATAAGTAGGAGCCTGCCTGAGGCCGAGACCAGTTGACCAAGGCCAGCTATTTCTAAGAATAAGGAAGAATTTTTTTTATTCAAGAATGGAGTTCTAGATTAAGGCACCTTCTCAAAAGAATGTACAATTTGGAGACTATTTGTATATAACTCTTCATGTGAGATGGGGAACGGATCCAGGTTGATAATATCGGCCCCAAATGGAACTGACATCGAATACACTCTAAGATTCAACTTCAAGGCGTCCAACAATGATTTGGAATATGAAGATCTTTGGCAGGAATATCCCTTGCCAAAACACTAAATGTCGGCCAAATGTTAGTTTATAGTGATTCCTGGTTGGTGGTAAATCAGATCTTGGGAGTATATGAGGCTAAAGATGAAAGGATGGCCAAATACCTAACAATGGTGAAGATAATGTTGAAGAATTTCAGAGAGGTCAAGCACAAAAGGGTCCCTCGGCTAGACAACAACCAAATTGATGCCCTAACAAGATTAGCATCTGCGACGAGAACTGAGATTAGAAGATCAGTTCCAATGGAGATCCTATATCGGTCGACCATTGAAGAAAAGGACAATACATTGGAGTTCTTCGTAAACCTATACCTAGGGGAATCATGGATGGATCCCCTCATCCGATATATCAAATATGGAAAGTTGCCAGAGTCAAAGGTGAAGAGAAAGAAGCTAAGATATAAGGTAGCTAAATTCTCGATCATAGGAGGAATTTTATACAAGAAAGGGCTCCTCCTCCCGTTACTACGATGTGTGGGTGGATTATATACTGACAAATGTGCATGAAGATTCATGTTCAATCCATATAGGAGGAAGGTCTTTGGCAAAGATAATAGTTACTCAAGGGTATTGGTGTCCAACCTTAGCTAAAGAAGCAACCAACTATGTGCAGAGATGCAATAAGTGTTAGAGGTGTGCAAGCATCCCTCATCAACCTCTCTCATCTATCACTTCCCCTTGGTTATTTGCAGTCTGGGGGATTGAATTGGTAGCACCCCTACCCAGATCAACAAGCAATTACAGATAATTTATTATAGCGATTGACTATTAATCTAAGTGGGTTAAGGTTGAGTCCATGATCACTAGAACCTAGAAGAAGACCTTTAAATTTATTTGGAGGACTATCATCTGCAGGTATGGTCTACTCAACACTTTGATCTTTGATAATGGTAAACAGTTCAAGAACTCATCACTAGAAGCCTATTGTAAGGGGGTCGACATTAAACAGCTTTATTCAGCACCAGGCCGACCTCAGGATAATGGCCAGACTGAGGTGACCAACAGAATTATCTTAGATGGGATCAAGAAGGAACTAGAATATGCCAAGGGTCTTTGGACATAAGAAGTACATGCCGTCCCTTGGGCATACATAACGATAGAAAGGAGACCAACGGGGGAGACTCCTTTCATGCTTTCTTATGTCTTGAGGTCGTGATACCCACTAAGATCAGCCTGCCAAGTCACAGGGTCCAAACATACAGCCTAGAGGCAAATGTAGAGGAGCAAAGATTAGACCTAGACTTCATCGAAGAGAAACGAGAGGATTCAGAGGTCAGGCAGGCTGAATCTAGTTCTGAAGAAAGCCTGGAAAAAGTCGAATAAGCTCCATGCAAATTGGCATGGCATGTACAGAGTTACAACCCATGGAATGTTGATCAATTAAAGAAATACTATCAATAGAATTTTGTACAAATTTTGATATGTTATTATATGAGAGATGTACCGAAAAGTGATGAACAAAAATTTTTGAAATGTTTCCTTATATGTATTATATGACGTGTTCAAATTGCATGTTTCAAGTCGTCCTAAGATACAAAACATCACTCATGTGGTGAATTGGCATTAACTCACTCTCGGTGACAGGAGAATTCGAACGGGGTTACCTTGTCCATGGATTCTCAATAACATTGAAAGGGGGGAAGATGTGATAACATCACCAAGGTGGTGAAAAACACTACAAATATGAAAATAATTTATTTATGGTTTATTTAAACATCATTAACTTGGTGGTATGATAGTCAAACTCTCTTAGCAAGACGACACTCAGCCATACACTCTAAAACACGATGAGAGGGGACTTGCAATTAAACACCATTCATTTAGTTCATGCAAATATGGAAATCATTTAATTATGGTTACTTTAAACAACATTAATTTGGTGGCTTGAGAGTCAAACTCTCTCGGTGAGACGATAGTGTAGGATAAGACGACACCTATCCATACATTTTAAAAAATGACGAGAGGGGACATAACAGTTAAGCACCATTAATTTGGTGTATTCAAATCAATGCACGTTTTAATTATGGTTCCTTTAAACATCATTAATTTGATGGTATGAGAGTTAAACTCTCTCGGATAGACAACAATATAGGATGAGCCGACCCTCGTCCATACACTCTAAAAAATGACGAGAGGGAACTTACAATCAAACACCAATAATTTGGTGGTGCAAGTTTGAAAATCCTTTAATTATGGTTAATTGACCCCTCGGTTAAAACGATAGTAGGCTTGAAATAAAACATCATTAACTTGGTGACCTCTTGTTTAAAAAACTAATGATCTAGTTATTATATACCGTCTTAAGATGAGGGAGAGTTCAAGCATGGAAACTGAGACGAGAAACAAACTTGGCAAAACCATTACACACATTCAGTAAAAAGAAAAATAAAGTTAAATTACGAGACAACACTTCATTTAAGAAAGTATGATATTCAGTTGAATACAAAATATTACAAGAAATTAAACGTTTAGAATAAAAAATTACAAGAAGAGGGGTATTAGTCAAAGTCGACCACCCTACAGAGTTAGTTCGTTGTTGACTGCCGACTCATTAGCACCAACCTCAGCATATATATCCCCAGTAGCATTAGTGGCATTGGTACCAGTTTCAACCGAGACCTCGACTGCAGTTCACTCTCCTTAAACTGAGCCCATTAATTCAACATACTTCAAGGCCTTGGGGAAAAGAGGATCTCCCAAATCAGGGGCCTCCAATTCTGTAAAAATGGACGAAGTGGACTCAGAAAATTTCATGAGTACCCACTAATAGGCCGTCTTAATACCTCTTTCAAATTATTCGGCGCCGAAGCTGTCAAACTCGTTAGATGATTTATAAGCCTCAACGAACTCATCATGGTTCATTTTTATTTCCTAGGTTAAAAGGGCCTCGTCCTTTGCCTTCTTGACGGCTGCAGCAAGATCAGTCGTATGCTTCATAGCTTAGGTATTAAATGCCTCGTACTTAGCCTTCAAGGCATTGTCATGATCCAATTTTAAGTTGTTAAGGGTCTTCTTATACTTATCCTTACGCTCCTTTAACTTTCTCCTCAGATCTGCCTCAGCCTGGATAGCTTTCTCTACATCTTGAATTTTTAAGAAGTTCTTTGTTACCCATTTGGTAGCTGAGGTAAAGGCAACCACAGACTACTGAAAAATAAGATGTTCATATGTTAGAGTAAGACGAAGTAAAAATTTAAATGAGACAATGTTTAAATTAATGATAAGACAAACACTTGTGCCAAATTATGATGACCAAAATCATAAGTCTTCAAGGGGTACATCTTCCCCATGAATTCATAATCTCCCTTTGAAGGGACAACAAACACAATAGCCTTTAACCTCGGTGCTGAGGGAGTAATTGAGTCGGGGCATGCCTCAAGTTGGGTTATGTTAGCCTCCTAAAAAGTTTCAAAGGAGTATGATGAAGATGAACTCGACCTAGAAGAACTTGGTGCAAACTCAGGTTGAGTTGGATTTACTCTCGGCCTCGTATCACGATCGTGACGAGTGTTCGAGGGACCAGTTGGTTACTTTATTTTCTGGATGACCTCAGGACGGTTCGGCCCAGTGGCTGTTGTCTCTTAGTGGGTTGCTTGCCGAACTTCTATAAAAAATCATTCTGGAGACTTGGGGCCGTCATATTCCAAAGCTTGTCTGAAATGTGAGGTGGACGATCTGCAAAGAGGAAAGAAAAATATTTAGTAATAAAGCTAAAAGATGAGTAAAGACTTTCTAGTCAGAAAAATTTAGTAACTCACACAACATGTCTAGGGGGTCAACCCCATACCAGACGTCTCTAAAAAGTTAGGAGACATCAAATTTTCGAACTCGGGAAGGGCATCTTCATTCCCTTGACTCCTCAGAAAGTCAACCCTCTCCTTGTTGGAAATACTAAGACCCAGGTCCATCTTAATGAATATGAAAAGGTTAGCCCAAGCACAAGGAGATCTTAGCTCATACTTAGAACGGTCGTCGTTGACCAAAAATTCTCAAGCCCTAGAGACAAAAAAGAACCTCGACTTCCAATGGTGATAGGATCTTTGGTTGACATATATGGTCTTCTTATCAGGATTCCTTGCCCCAAATGATAATAACCGAGTTAAGTCCTTGAAGACGAGACATTAAAACAAGCTTTAAATAGTATAATAAAAGGCTCTCCCTCGTATTTGTTCATCTAGAGGTAGACGTATCCGAGTATAATTCTCCATGAATTTGGGGCCAACTAGGAAGGAGAAATCCCCAGGCTGGATAGAATAACTTGAATGGAAAGTTGGAAAGGAAGTCGAAAGACGACCCTGAACATTTGATCATATACGGTGCCCTCTCAGTCGCTATATACTCTCTCATCCTCATTGGGGACCCTCATAGAGATATCAGACTTGATACGAATAATCTAGTGGTTCCCTAGCATCAAAATCATACTCTTCGACTGAAGATTTAGCGACCGAGGCCCCAACAGGGAATCTCTCTTGAAATTCTCTCTTAGTCATAGCCAAGAGAGGGACAATAATTGGTAGTTTGACTATGTTGACACTCGGCTCATCATTTTTCGAGATAATTTGAGATGAAATATCTTCCTAGCTGGATGACTCAGCGTGATAGGAAGATGAAGAAAGGGATAAACTCTCTACCGCCTCAGACCTCTGAGGATTTATGGGTGAAAACCTCATGGCCTAATCAAAAGAATATCCACTCTTGGCCTAGGCAGACATCTCATCCTCATCAACCTCAGTCGCTGGAGGTCGGATGACTTTTAAGGGAATGGGTAATATTGGACGAGTGAGGTCAGCTCCGGTTCTACGACGCTCCCCGGCCTCAGTTTTAATTTGGTGTATTTCCTGATAATATCTCTCTCTAAATGTGGGATATTGTTCAGCTAACTCGTAAAAGGGTTCTTAAAATTCAAGTGGCCGAGGTTTAAGATGACAAAAAGGATCAAAAGGCACAAACAACTTGAAGTTTGACCATTGTTGACCTAAAGATCAAAATGGGATACTGAATCATTTTCCTTCAAGAACACTCAACTAGAGTTACACTGGAGAAAAAGACAGATGCAACTCCGATAGCTGATTAAAAGGCAAAGAAGGCTAAGAAAGGCCAAAAAATCTAAGGGTTACTAACTAACTCTCAAAATCACCAACAAACCACCTAATGGAAACCCTAGAACCTCCAATTAAGGTGGCCAAAAAATAATGAAGCTCGCCGAAAAAACAAAAAATCTTAAATGGCAAAGAAACCTTCAAAAAAGAAAGGGCACTTAAGAAGATGAATACATCTGAAGAAGAACCTTAAGAATCTTGCCGAAAAAAGCTTGAACGGTGATGATAAAGAAGAACTAATTTATCTTAGACAGAGAGAGATTTTAGTGCAAAAAATAAGAAGTAAGAAAGAGAAAATGAATTTTCACAACCATTTAAATACTCATAATCATTATGCACAACTTCCAAAGCAGTAATCATTAGGGCACAACCCCCTATGCCACACTTACAGCTATCATTCTTGGGCAACATGCTAACCCACAGGATGACTGTCAAGTGTCAATCCAAAGTCCACATTCAACGTTTCAAACATGACATATGAAAGGACATATCAGACGTCAATCAAGGATGTCTCATAAACTTTTTCCCAAAGATCCTTTATCCCACAACCTTCCATTCTCACGGAAGACTAAGGTCTAGAGGATGATTGATATACCAAGTACCACCTCGTCCCAGAGTTGGAACCCTCGGCCAAGGTTGATAGTGGCAAACCATCAGTTTGGGAAAGTTATGGCTCGACTATGGACCCAGTATGAAGGGTCTCGTCCTCGGTCACAAACTTATCACAAGAGGTCTTTTCCTTGTCTCAGAACACAGTCAACGATATCAGTATTAGTGATCTTATGAATCAAGTACCATCAACGTCATCCATAACCTAGAGGTCAGGGGACGAATAAAGACTCAGCTTAGCATGAAACTTTCCATACCATCAAAGTATCAAACTTGACAACTCGGCCACGGCCTAGACCTGACAACCGATAGTTGATAGCTGGCTGAGCACGTAGATTGGGGTACATGTGGAAGAGCGCGCGTGGGTTGCAGATCCCACGTGCACCAAACTGTTATAACCAGATCTCCCTTACACGTGAGGGAATATTTCATCATCATGGCCTATATGTGCTAGTGACAGGTGGTTTCTCCTTATTGGCAAATATATCCTACACATGCTTATTACATGCTTGGGGGGTACATTATAACCCCCCCAGGCACTATATATACTTATCTTCTTCATTAATGTAAAGGATAAAATATTCAAACCCTAGCTAAAGATCTGTTGCTATCACAGCAGAAAGAGAAAGTAGTGTGAATAGTATCACTAAGGCCATTAGAGCCCATTTTTATAGCAAAGTTAATACACGTTTGCATAGTGGAGTAGGCCAAATGGTTGAACAACTTATTTTCTAGTCTCTTTCCTCTTTGCCTGATCTCCTTCTTCACTTATACACTTGATTTCCACCATTGTTGCACTATTAGAAGTTGTTATGGATTGAGCTCATACTGTTTTACTTATTGGTACTATATCTGGTATCATCAGGTCACATCTGCTATTGGACAGAAACATTTTTCAAATCGATTCACCCTGGGCCCGAATCGATTGACCTTGTCGAATCAGTTTGACCCAAGCCCGAACCGGTTCTCCAGACCTACTTCCAATTATTTTACCTCTTTCATTTTCCCTCCACATTCATCCCCTATTTCATTTCCCCTTACTATTTCCCTCCACTCAAAAATCCTACTCTTTTCACTCCCTCCAACCACACCCAAACTCCAATTTCACTCCCTCCACCTTTTTCCACTAAAAACCCTTCCAATTCCCAACCTTTCCCACCATTTTCCACCCTTCCACCACCTATAAATACCACCCTACCCCCACATCATTTTCTCCACGTATACAATCTCTCTTCTTCTTCTTCTCCAAAGTCTCCTCCTAAAAAACCATTTGAAATTTTTTTTATAAGCATGTCTTGGTACATTAAATATAATTTCATCGACATCATCGATAAAGGCGAAAATGCCGAGTTCCGATCACGCCAAGAACGCAATTGGGTCGAAGTCAATTTCGAACCCACCTGAGTGGTTTTTATTGATAGGAAGGTCCTATGGGATGACGTTCTCGAGGAGGTGACTGTGCCATTCAACTATTTTGGGTGTTTTCGTTTCTTGGGTTTTCCATCCACCACCGTCGACAACACTAATGTACGCCTTTTCTAAGGGACCCTTGTTAGGAAGCAACAAAGCCTATAGGAAGCCTTGGTCCGTGGAAAATATTTTTTTCCAAAATAAATAAAAATTAGAATTTAAAATTTTCACAAATATCACTAAAATTTTGGTTTAAAGTCTCAATTTGTAAAAATCAAACGCACTAAGCTGAATTGACAGATGGAAATTCAGCGAAAAATTGACGACTTTAAAAATAAGTGTAGAGATTTATTAACTTGGTGAGATTGTGAGCCAATCAATTTTTGCGAGTATATAAATCAGCCTGACTTAATAGTTAACTCAACGTTCAATTCAGTGTTTAAATAAGTCGTTGAAGATCTTTAAATCATTGTTTTGATCGGTTATGGGATACGAGTGAAATGTCGTCTTAAAAATGCGCTAAAATTATCTCTAAATTAATTTCAATCTCGAGACGCATATGGAAAATAATGAGTAATTCGAATAAATAAAGTTAGGCCATCATTTGTTTACCAAAAAATATCAGCCATAAAAAGTTGTGAAAATATCCATTTGCTAACCACTTTGAACCCAATAAATTTTAACCTTTTTGTTTGTTGACTCGGAGTTGTGAAAATCGAAAATTCAACAATTAAGTCCAAATAGTGCATAAAAGGGGTAAGAAAAATAGAAAAATACTCACACAAAATAGAAAAAATAGAAAAATGAGAAAAATAGAAGGAAAAAAGAAGAGAAAATGGGAAATAGCCTGAAAAAGTGCCAACGGACATCGCAAGAAATTTTTTAACTTCGAAAATTTCAAAACATTCTCATTTTTACCCAAAACACCTTAACCCAAAAAAAAGTCCTAACCGAATCCAAAAAATGAAATTAACTAACGCGTCGACTAAAACACGAAAATATAATGAGATATATTAATTGGTGCGAATAAAGGACGACGTTCCCCATTTTTCAATGACCATAACCCATTGATGAGATCTTTTCACCCATAAGAATTTCGTCTTTCAATTTGTGTGCGTGAATTAATATCCACTATATTTACTATTTATATCATGCACACCGAGAGAAATAGACGCATTCGAAGAGATTCGTTTGTGAGAGCATCCCGTGAGAATTTGAATCAAAACAAGTTTTTGGAAAAGTAACGTAATGATCAATCGATGGGTATTAGCAGTTTAATTTCGGCTTCGCGCATAGACACTATGGATTGAGATTCTTGAATAAAAATTTAAAGTGATCATTTTTAAGGAATTTAAATTTTACAATTTTTAATTATTGTGATATTTTTCTTGAGTCAAAAAATAAATTTTGTGGGTTCATTCACTGCAAACCCTCACGAGACACCACTCGTCCTACTAGGGTAGACTAGGGGTTTAACGACTTGCATATACTAAATGTAATAGCTTGCCCGTGAAAGAAGTATTCTATCATGTAGTTGTTTGGAAGTTTCTTTAGACTCGTGCTCTTATTCTTTTACATTTCCCAGGACAAGCAATGCCGTAAGTTAGGGGGTTTGATTCGACATATATTTTTTACATTTATCCCCGTAGTTTAGGTATTTTTATGGTCCCGTACAGTGTAATTAGACTGGATTCATCTCATATCCATGATACTAATCCTTTTCATCTAGTATTTCTTATTTTGTGTATTTCTCGTGTGTTTTATAAGTATTTCGCGCAAGTGAATGCAAGAGAGAAATTGGAACAAAGAAATAAAAGAAGGAAAGAAAGTTCGAGGGAATTAAAGTAATTTTGCATCCATAGTCCGGAGGCGGAGCCTAAAAAAAGTTGAAGAGCTTAAAGTTAAGAGTACACTAGAAGAAATGGCGTCCAAATCCGAGCTACGATGAAGAAGTTACGTACATCCAAAGTTGAGAAGAGAATCCAGGGGCAAAAGAGAATATTCAGAAAATTACAGCGTCGAACCGGTTCGCCCTTGGCCGAACCGGTTCTGTTAGTTAGATGCAGAAATTTGAATTTTGTCCCAATTTTTAGCTAAGGAGTTTTATGAGTTTATGACTCTTCCAAAACAACCCCAAGTAGTTGTAACTAATTTAAACATACGTTACATTAGTTTTAACCTAGTTTTAGAGAGATAAGGAGGCAAGAAACATTGCAGGCACTATCTTCATAAAATATTCACGGTTCTTTATTGTTTTGCAATCAAATTATTCAATATAAGTATTTCTCTTTTGTTTCTCTCAAGATTAATTATTCTTATAGGTTATAATTATTTATTATCTTGCTATAGAGATTATATACATGTTTGTTTGCATTACTTACATCATAATGTCTTCATACAACTTAAATAACACATGCATAGTTAGTTTTAACATGTCCGACTAGATAGTTAGAGGGTTAGGGTACATCAACCCAACCTAGATTAATAAGTTGGATAAAAAATTGGATGAAATTGTATAAATAATATGTAGGTTTGATAATTTATCGAAACAAGTATTTTAGGTCTCTTAACTTCGTTTTTCCTACTTATCCAGAGTGTTTGAGGTTATAATATGCGTGTCGACAATCTTGTCATTCACGTTAAATTATTTATTGACTAGACATTATGCAGAGTAAAATTCTCATATGTTTAGTACTTACAAAAATTAATGTTTTCTTTCAATTATAAATATAGTTTTTGAAAATTTTGTATCCAACGAAATTACCAATGGTTTGAGGGATTGTATTCCATTTCCATTTTTTTCATATAGTTTAAAAATCCACATTTTTGTTCTTGCGTTCGTAATTAATTCACATTAATTAATTATGTTGCATTAGTCCATTACAAGTTTTCTCTCAAACAATTATCATCTTTTCTTTTTCTTTTTGAGAGTCGATCATTAGGTCTAGCCGTCTTCCTTAGTAGTCGTTACGTTTCACGTCTTAGTTCTTGAGTTCGATAACGACTTGCTCGGATCATTACTTACGCAATCGTCTTACACTTGATCCGTATTCACACAGACTAGAGACACTTTTTGAGTCACATCAACTAACAAAAAGGACATGGGGATAAGAGAGAATAAATGTTAGAGTCATTATAGCTCTATCTGATCATGAATAGGGAGAGGAACACTCTGACAGGAAGATTGCATAACCCAATGTCAAGCCAAAAGGAAATAAATTAGATATGTACTTGAATTGACAACAAAATGGTGATATGATCGCAAGGTAAATCTAAAAAAAATGTCTTTGTGAATCACCAACGATTGTGGCCAATAAAAAAGGAGAGGGCGAAACTTTTAAAGAGATGAACAAATATTTTGACGAAATAAAATATTTCAGAGTCGTGTGAGGAGATTGTTCATGTTGATAACATGTTAAGTGAAATACGGCATAAAGAGAATTTAGAGAGATAAAGAGTTTCTCATTAATTGATGTGTCAATAATAGGGGATCATCCCTTATTTATAGTATAACTTGATAGAGTCCTAATAGAAGTGGACATCCATTTAAATATAAAAAATACAAATATTTATAACAAATAATGTGTTATAGTTATTGAGGCACTTCTATAAGTTCACCTATTTAAATGAGAAGTTGTGTCGATTCTATAAAAATAGAACTCGACTTTAAAACACTTATGAAATCTAGATAAAGAAACATGTCCTTTAGTATTATCGACATAATAATAATATATAAATGAACCTAGGTTCATATGTAATTATTAATCATGTTGGTCAAATGGATGGTTAGTTCAAGGATGGTCTATTTGGCTCTATAATAATATGTGAATGAGAATCACTAAATCAAAGGTTATAGTCATAGGAAGCATCATTTATAAGCCTAACTTGGGAGTTAATTGCTTCCTTATTTTGTTTTATTAAATGGTAGGGAAATGTTTGCAATATAAAATATCCTTTTCTTAGGTGGATTTTGAAAACCTCAAGTGCGTAAAGAGTCGAGGTGACTTTGTCAACATATCAAAAGTAAAATCGAAAAGTAAAGAAAAGTGATTGGGTTAATAATTATGAGAGAGAAACAAGTTGAATACTTACATATGATCATCTTTGGGTGATGGGAAAAATATATTAATAGAAAAACATAGCCTCAATTTTTTATTAGTGCTCCGAATACTGATGCATACCCTTTCCCTGTGATAATTCAATCTTCACGATAACCAACTCCTCGCACCATCGAAATCACAACTTATAGAAAGGATTTTCCATAAGCACTAGAATTTTTGTTCTGATCTCTCTCTAAAACTCTCCTTGATTGCTATGTACTCTCTCAATTCCATTGGATGCCATAAGGAGGATATTTATTGGAAGACGAAGGTTCGACTTGCATGGGTTGTCGTCATCTCGTATGGCCTACCATGACGTGCACGACTTCGATGTCCTTTAGAGAGAACCTTATGAACCGACTAATAGGCCCGGGTTTCCCTGCAGTGCGAGAGTCGCCTGCGTGCCAGTCGTTTGTTATATTCGGCTCACCTACTCTATACAAAAACCTAAACTGTGACTACACTCTTTTAAGGGAGTATAACGGCCAGTCCGAGTATCGAATCCACAAAGACGAGTTGCTAGAATTTAATTGGTTTAATGCTTCTAAAATAAAAGTGAAAAAGATAATTGCTAACAAAATAAAAGATAAATAAAGGAAATAAAAACTATAGGTTGCGTCGGATATCCCTCACCCCGAGTTAATTAGTATAAAATGGTTACATGGGTCGATGAGTTATTACGACTGCGTCTCGTTTCAACAGTTAATTAAACCCAGAGTTGTCACACCCCTAAATTCGTATAAAAGTCTAATAAGATTTTGGTGTCAACAAATCCCCCGAAAATTACGCATGCAAGGTCGTAAGTACGGAGCATACATGATATACCCTGTCAAATCTCCTAGGCGTAATAACTAGGGCAACACATTCGAAATTGACTCATAAAAACTCCATCACTAAAGCAAAGCAACACATCAACCCATAAGTGAGTTCAATCCAACACAACCTAGACTAAATTAGCTAGAAAGCATGGTAAATGACATTTATTGAAAGAAAGCAAGTAAACCTAATTAACAAAGCAAGAATAAATAACTACAACTAATTATTTAAGCATGAAATTAAACTACAACAATGGAAATAAAAGAAATACAACAACTATATTAAGGAATACAAAGGAATAGTGAAATGTAAGTTACAAATTAAGGGGCAAAACACCTAAAATGGAGAGTAGGGCTTATCTCTCTCTACAAAACCCTAAAATCTAAGAAAAAATGGAGATCCTGAAAAATAGAAACCAAAATTGGTTTATATAGTAAGTTGGAAGAAAAGAAAAGAAGAAAGAAAAGAAAATGAAAAAGTGGCAAATATCTGGTGATCGCGGTCGATCGTGCTTTTAAGTTAAGCCACATTGTCTCCGATCCAAGGCAAAATTCCAATATGCAGTCGATCGACATCAGAAGCGCGGTCGACCGGTACTCTGTTTTCTGCAATCCTTTGGTCTTCACATGGGAGGAAAGGTTCATTACGGAAATGGCCATAACTTCTTTGTCCAAACTCAAAATGACATGCTGTTTGTGGCCACGCGATGCTAACTCAGAGAACTACGCATCTGTGAAAATTTTATGAGCTGGAGATGAAGTGTGAATTGACTAAAATGCCCTTGAAGTAGTGTCCGGTGATGAAACTTCTCCGAAATGCAACATATCCTCACTTTTAGCATTCCAATACCTACAAAAGCACAATTAATCCCTACAAAGCATGTATATATCCAAATAAGAGGTTGTCTGGTCAATGAGCATAAATATAGGGATTTAGGATCGTAAAAGTGCTAGAATGCATAAAGATATAGGGCGAAAATATGCAATATTTGTGTCGTATCACCGACCTTCATTTCTACCTTACCGTGGGGAATAATCGATTGGCCAAGGCACTAATGAATTATCAACTTTAATTTACATTTTTTAGGATAATTTTTATTTTTGAGTTCGTTATTGTCTCCTTATTCAAGGTTGGGGCCCAAAGTTTTTGAATTTTCTTTGTTATAGTACATTTTTAAAGGAAAACCACTTGTTTATCAGTCAAACGGCAGCCCCCTTAAATAAGGATGAATTAATGACACCTAAAATTTAAATAAGCATTTTTTATAATGCTAAATACACTATTATTTTTAATAGTGATTTTAGTGTAATATAAAATTTATTATTTAAATATGTTATTATGTGATCGTTTTAATTAATGATATTAATATCATGTAACAATTATCGTTTGAATTTTTTTATAAATATAAATTTATAAATGTAATGTAATTTAATATTTAATGGTTGAATATTTTAATAAATAAAAGTTTAACACTTTAATTTTATGGATCTTTTCAACAAAAATCAAGTTTGACAAAATGATGTTTTACTAGACCCCAGATTTTTAAAACTAAGTCATACCACCAATTTCATGCAATAAATATCAATTTAGCTGAAGAAAAAGTGTCGATTTTCATGCAACGGGTGTTGTTTTGCATGAAATAGGTAGATATTTTCATGAAATATATGTTGATTTACAGGAATTCGGTGTCAATTTCCATGAGATGTGTGCTAGTTTTCGTAAAATTGGTATTATGTCTAATTGTTTTCAAAACTGGGGTTAAGTCAAGTATCGTATCATGAAAGTATGATTTTATCAAAAAGACCTTAATATTATTAATAACGTAGGATACACCAAACTTTAGACTGAGATGTGTCATTAGGGTTGCACAAAGTTGGTGTGTGAGTGTGGTTTATGTGGGGGACTGTTGGACGTACATTTAGGTCGATATGTTTGACCATAACATTGTGACGCCCTTAACCCATATAGAATAGGCTATTACTCTTGCCTTGCTAGAAAGATGGTCGGACAGTATCCACACAATCCAATTCTATGTGGGAAGATATGTTCACCCCTCTAGACTTCATGATTTTGATGGTCTATAAGTTGATCGGGGTGACATTGTAACCTTCACAACGAGCATAAACGAGCATGATACATTTGAGTACATAGTGTAGTATTGCCTTATCTTGGGTAGGAATAGGTCATGCAACGTACAATGCTTTTAAGATACTTTCATTGTTTGGAGGAGATGGTGGGTCACAACCCCAATCTCCCTTAGGATCGGATTGGATAGTTGAGGGATTTAATGTTTCACGCCCAGGGCTAGATGTTATTCAACTATTACAATAACAATATCCATCTGGATTAATTCTCCCAACTCATGGATATGGCATAGATTGATTAGGGATGCAATATATTAGCCCATCTTTATATGGGTCATAAGACACTTATTGATCTACATTAAGGCAGGGCAGGGTGCATTCATCGTATCAAATTGACGACTTCACTTGGATCTTAAAGGTAAATTTAATTTAAATTAATTAGCATGTTATTTCTTCCATGAATTTTCACACACACATAATAAATTTAATTTATTGCAATCTTATACAGTTTTTGGTGGTTCAAGTATATCTCATCACTCCAGTAGGTGATACACATTAAGTAGGTGAATCTTGATCCATTTCCTAATATTCTCACCCGAGGAAGACACAATTGGGACAATATTTTAGGATAG
Organism: Sambucus nigra; assembly: GCA_949130495.1. Classification (NCBI taxonomy): domain Eukaryota; kingdom Viridiplantae; phylum Streptophyta; class Magnoliopsida; order Dipsacales; family Adoxaceae; genus Sambucus; species Sambucus nigra. The sequence continues at coordinate 96,367,145 of OX422214.1, forward strand.
GTCCAACACAGCCTGTTAATGGTTTGTAACCATCTCGAAATGATGACAACACTCTCCATTTGATGGCAGCCACGAGATGGGAGCCAACACGTGTAAAGGGAGGACGTGGCATGGATTCACATTACTAGGAACTAAGCGATTTTGTTAGCTAGAGATAATGTTCATGTTTCATATTTAGGGGACTAATATTGGCATCAGATTCATGGTTTTACAATTTCCCATATACTTGTAGCCTGATAGTCCATGCACCCACGTGAGATCATAGTTCATCGGACAAATGGTTACCCTGCCCTGGTGTATAGAGACATGCAACTTGAATACGACATGTGGTTGGCTTGTAGGATAAAGGATCCTTATTTTTTGCATTATATTGTGCGAGTGATTTTGACGTCGTGAGTACCTCGGTGCCACGACTAAGCTACGATTCTCGCATCATGCAACACATATATAGTCCCTAGGTTGTGTGTTGCAAAGGCCCCTTATGAGCATGGAATTATTGCCCAAAAATGGAAAGCAGGTTCTCAGTAAGGGATGAATAAGTCCCTACCCATTTTGCCAATTCCCAAGGAAATCGCATTATTCATTATGCCAGATCTTTGACATACTTCATTGGTACATATATTTTAGTAAATATAATTTTTTGTAATTGCATCTAGTTTATTTGGATATTGATTTATTTATGTTAAATATGTAGAAAGAGGTCCAGGATTGATTGAGCGAACACGTTCGACCCATTCACATGATATGAGATATATTATAGCCAGAGATGTGCGACAGCTATTAGCACATTCGCCAAACACATAACTTTGTCTGACAAACTATGCAAGATTACTAGGCTTGCTGCGCTGGGCGAGATGAGCTCTAAATCGAGTGTGATGCTTTATGTCACTCATACAAGGCATCTAAGGTAAAGCAATACACTAAGGGCTCGTTTGGTTCGAGGTTTGGCAAGGGAATGGGATAATTCCAGGAATTCTAAGTTCTTGGAATCTTCAATTCCTTTCCATTGTTTGGTTCAAGAAGGAATTCCTTTTTCCCGCCATCTAAAATCCCTTCCATGTAAACTGTTAAAAAGATATTAAATATATACTATTTTTTGAAAAAGTTTAAAAAAACGTATTTTGTTACACTTTTATTTAAATATAAACAGTTTTTAGTAATTTTTTTTTAATTCTTTACAAAAAAATAAAATTGTAAAAAACAGTTTTTAAATAAAAACAAAAAAAAGTTTTTGAATAACTTTTTTTATTAATCTTTCCTGAAAAATAAAGTTGTAAAAAATGGTTTTTTTCCCGTTTTTTTCCTTAAGCGAAAAAACAATTTTTTTTGTTGTAAAAATACAGTTTTTTGAATGTTTTTATATTTCTAATAAATAAAAAACAGTTTTTTTAATGTTTTTATTAGAAATATAAAAACATTCAAAAACCATTTTTGTACAACAAAAAAAATCCAAAAATAAAACTGTTTATATATAAAAAAATGTTTAACAAAACACATTTTTTAATGTTTTAAACAAATAGCACATATTTAAAACATTAAAAAATGTGTTTATTAAACATTAAAAAATGTGTCTATATAAATAAAAATGTGTTTATATATTAACATATTAAACAGTTTTATTTTGCATTTTTTTTTGTTGTACAAAAACAGTTTTTTGAATGGCGAAAAACATTTAAAAAACTATTTTTTATATATTAGAAATATATATTAACATTTTATTTAAAAAAAATTATTTTAAAGAAACATTTAAAATATATTTTTATAGTTTTAATCTATAAAACACTGTTAATATATTAAAAAAATGTTTATATATGAAAAACAGTTTTAAAAAACACATTTTTTACCTTTTTAAAAAAATAGTACATATTTAAAACATTTTTAATAGTTTATATAGAAAATTATTTTTTAACTTTTTTATTTAAAAAAAAAGAGTTTTAAAAACATTTAAACATTTTTGTAATATTTTTATATATAAAAATTGTTACTAAAGAAAAAATGTTATAGTATAAAAATGTCATTCTTTTTTTATATATAAATGGTGTAAACTATTTTATTTCCTATTAAATGAAGTGAGAGAACGTCACTTGAATATGAGATAATGAATCATTAAATGAAGTGAGAGAACACTTCTTAAAAAATCATGTGATTGGACGACATCAAAACTTGATGTCGTTGAACACATCAAAAAAAAATTCGAGAAAGAGAGTGTGTATGTGTATGTGTATGTGTATGTGTATGTGTATGTGTATGTGTGTGAGAGAGAGTGTTTATGTGTGTGAGAGAGATAGAGAGAGCATGTGTGTGAGTGAGAGAGAAAGAGAGTGTGTGTATGTATGTGTGTGCAAGAGAGAGTGAGTATGTGTGTGTGTGTGTGTGTGAGAGAGAGAGAGAGAGAATGTGTGTGCGTGTATGAGAGAGAGAAAGTGTACTTATGAGTTTATGTGAAATGGTATTTTTGTCACACCACAAAAGTAAGGTAATATGTCCGGGAATATAGGATTACCCCAATTTTAGAGGGGAAAGGAGAATCCAATTTCGTGAGAATTCTAAATTCCAGGAATTCTAAGTTCCAGGAATTCTAAGTTCCCCCTTAAATCTCCAACCAAACATTGTAATTCTAAATGAGGGGAATTCTAAATTCTAGGAATCCTAAATTCCCTTTCCAAACCTCGAACCAAACGAGCGCTAAGGTTAAAGCAAAATAAGGATGAGGTCAGGTCATCTAAATGTCAAAGGAGACCCACATCTTGACCGAATACCTAGAGTAAACCCCATAAATTAGGTTGGTTATAATTTTTTTCATGTGTAGAATGACATTCTTTTATTAATAATTTGTTAAAATTATGTTCTTAATATGGCCTTGGTTCTTTTTAAAGCATATTGTTGTTTAATATTATTACTTGTTCATTATAGTATTTTATCTCTTAAAAGGGAGCACAAGTATTTATTCCCATTTGTAGAGATTTATTTACACTCGATATGTTGTTTTAATTAATGCAGTTTTCGATCCTATTTTAACAAAACACTAGACACTAGTGATTCTCTAACAACTTGTTACAATTTGAATTTTAAATGATAGGCAGTTGAATGCAATTATTGGACTGATTACAATTTTAAAAACACGTGAGATTGATGCCTAAGTAAACTTTCTAAATGGGACTAAGGCCTAAAAAAAGTTTAAACCAATATTATGGTTGACTTGTTCATTTATTAACAAAAAATGAAATATATTACAAAAACATGGGTTCATTAATACAACTCGGCATTTATTTAATTGGCAGCAAATGTACAAATTAAACCACCGGGCGAGTGGATCGACCAAATAGACTATTGGATTGTCGCAATTCCAGTTATCAATTCAAGGTGTGTCGCGACAATTGAAATGATGCAAGTCGACCCTGATACGTTCTTTGGGAACTTCTTCCGCTGATTTGAAAACATGCTTAACATTAATCTCTATCGGTGCACCATGAACATCAACATATGTGGAAAACTATCTACGCAATCAAAAACCCCATTTTTCCATCACAATTTAACAATACTCTTAGGTGAATACACCACAACATGTGAAATCCGAATTAGATTGTCATTGAATTGTTGTCATAGGCTATTTTCACGCTAACAACGCAACTATTTTTCGCAATCTCCTTGATATCCCCGTGTCACTATCAATTATGTCGACTAGTAGATGACAATGACTACCCACTATCTTAATACTAAATTACTTAAAGACAATAACCATTGTTTGCAACTTCAGGCTCGTGTCATCGATTGCAAATGAACTAGCTCATCCACTGGGTCAATTTTTCCACTTGTTGAGTTGATCATGGAATATGAATTCTTCATCCCTCGGCTACACATGAAGACATATCACCTAGAATATGCTAACCATACTCACTAGAAGTAAATCGTACATTCACCATTGCTACAACTAACGATGTGAGCATAACTAACAAACAATGATATCTCACAAAACTGAACTGAAGAATTGACGAGGATAATAAGAACAAGAAGTACCCGATGCTACAATTTTTTTTTATGTTACATCGATAATCGATATCCACTATATCTGATAAGTTATAAGGCGCTTGATAAAACACTATAATCCTAAAACTACTCAGGTAGAAATTGTGGTTACTAGTTCAGGCCTTTAAAATAAGGAAGAATCACAGCTAAAATAAACAACTAAAAAATGCAAGAAATCTACTTCAACTAAAACACTCCAAACGGCTCTTAATCAACTATATAGAAAAGAAAAATAGAAAAAATAACAAAATTAGAATTTTGAATTTCCACCACTTGTTCTTTAAGTGATTGCATCGATTAGTTAACATATGTGCTTCGCATACATTGTACTTAAAATTTCATTTTAACCTCTATATGGTAAGAACCATAAACAATATCATGTGTATCTGATTTTTATCAAACTTAAGATTTAAAAGGAAACTAGGGTTCGGGGTTTGATCAAAGTACATGGGAATGGAAGGTTTTGTCTTAGAGAAGATGGAGTTGCACCGTCGGCGTAATTCTTGCACCAGTCCGTACGGTTTGTGGAAAGGGTTATGTGGGTGGTGATGAAGATAGTGATTGAAAAAGATGGAGATGACTAATCTATTATTGTTATTCATTTATTTTAAAATTGTTTTGAATTTTTACTTCTTATTTCTAACCGCCTCGCGTGTGTTAGAAACGAAGAAACACAATTGTCTTTCTTGATTGACTTGGTATTGTAGGGTAGTAAGAAACAATAGAATGTGATTTTAGATCATTTGGGTTTAGTCCCATTTTTATATGCCTCATCCTACGTTTTTTTCTTTTTTAACATTAGTCCTATAGCAGCCGAAAAAGAGGTTATCATGAAATGTGGGGAAAATGACACGTGCTGTTTTTAACAACCATTCCACAAGACCAACAACTAAAAATAAAAATACATGGGATTGTATGCAACTAAATCATCATGCATGAGACTACATACTTATCATACTTGTGACCACATTTGGTTTTAGGCATAACATGGTGCTACCAAGTAAAATGGTGGTGCCCTTATACGCCACCTTCAAGAAACGGGAGACGATTGTGAAAATGTAAAAATAGAAAGGAAAATACAAAGATTATACTTCCCGAACCCGATAGGCAGAAGGTTTTTGCTGCTCACCGGAAGCATCATGTCGATCGACAGTGAGCTTTTTCGATTTGCTTTTCTGAAAAACAAGGATACAGATGTCTATTTTAAAAATTCGTTACTGATTTTTTTTAAAGAGATTTACAATTAAATTCCCATGAAAAAGTAAAAAACAAGAAGAATGAACCATTAGTAATGAAAAACATTTAACATGATTAAAATCATACATACTTTAACTGGACTATAGTGTTTCTCTGCTAGTGGAGCTTGCCTAACTCCTCCACAGGCAGTCAGTGAAACAATTCTGAACCTATAGGTTATGCAGTCCATGTCTAGGTCGAACTGACTATTATCATCACTCTCTTTTCCCCTGAAACAAAATGTATTATCATGCTTCCATGAATTTCTGCAATAACCCCAACGGAATCAATTTTCGCGAAACAACCCTCAGACGCCCATGCAACCCGTTCTTGCGCCTTGTTCTAACGAAATATATCCCTCAATTTGTCTGGTTCAATACCAATATGTTACACCCCGATACTATTAAGGAAGTTAATGGGCTGAGGTGCAAAAAAAAAAGAAAAAAACTGAACTTTCAGTTTTTGTACCCCCAACCCCCCCACCCCATCCCACCCCACACCACGAATTATTTCAATGCCAGAAACCCCCTGAATCATGCATTTGATTGCATAGACCCCCTTTATGTTACTAAAAATGTCACCGAGTCCCCAGATTACAGTATTTACAATAAAATGCAAGTTCAGAGGGGTTCTAGCGAAAACTGAAAAGTTGACGAGAGTTTCACACTTGAGCCAAACTAATGCCATATTTCTGCTTATTCAAAATGCCTCAACAGCTTCAAGATAATCTCCCCTTCTCATGTTACTCCCAAGACTACTCAATGTCTCATAGATCTCTACTGTGCTCAGGGAGGATGAATCACCCGAGAAGAAAACATCAACCTTATCTCTCACCTCAATCCAACTACACCCGGGGCTCTTCTTCAACCCCTTCTTTCTCATTAATACCCTCAAATTTGATGCCTTCTCTTTTAATCCGGCCTCTACATACAAATTCAACAGCTGAGAATAGTTGCTGCCTCTGTTTGGTTCAATCGCTATTAATTTATCGGCTGCCACTTCCCCGAGCTCTATACTACGATGGGCTCGACAAGCAGACAATAAACATAGCCAAACACTCCTGTCAGGTTCAATGGACATCTTTTGTATAAAATCATAAGCATCATCCAAACGTCCAGCTCGGCCAAATAGGTCCACTATATTTACATAATGCTCCATTCTAGGCTCTATCTTATACTCTCTCATTAATTTAAGTAAATTTAGGCCTTCATCGATTAAACCCGAATGGTTGCACGATGAAATTAAAGAAAGGAATGTTATGCCATCGGGTTTGATTCCCAATCTTGTCATCTCATCAAATAAATTGATTGCCTTATGACACTCACCGTGAGATCCATAACCGGAAATCATTGAATTCCACGTCACTAAGTTTCGTTTGGACATCGTTTGGAAGATTGTTTGTGCGTATCTCAAGCAACCGCACTTAATATACATATCGATTAACGCATTTTCTAGTTGCGTATCGGCTGGAATCTTGAGTCTTATCATGTATCCATGTACAGTCTTTCCTTTAAGCAAAGCTGCCAATGATGAAACTGATGAGAGGACACTAGTTATCGAAACTGAGTCAGGATACAACCCTTGCTGTACAATTTGAGGAAGAAGACTCATTGAAAGCTCGTGAAGGTCATTTTGGGAATAGCATGAAATCATAGAATTCCAAACAACCAAATTCTCACGTGTAAACCCTAAAAATATTTTAAGGGCCATCTCTGGAGATCCGTATTTGGAATACATATCTATTAGAGAACTACCCACAAAAGCATCGAATTCGAAACCACTCTTGACAACAAATCCGTGGACCCCACAGCTCAATTCGAGGTTATCTAAATCTACACAAGCACTTGTTACGCTTACGATAATATCAGAATCTGGTTTTAGTCCATTTGCCTTCATTGCTTTGAAAAAATCCAATGCCTCCTTGAATTTACTATTTTGGCAAAAACCAGATATTAAAGATCCCCACGCAACCATGTCCTTTTCAGGCATTGTACTAAAAACCACATTCGCATCCTCAATTTTCCCACATTTTGAGTACATTGTCAACAAAGCACTTTGCACAGGAACGCTAGTATTCATCGGTCTTTTGATCATTTCTCCATGAAGTGCCCTACCCAAATCATATAACCCAAGCATGCTGCAAGAGGCTAAAAGATTTGACATTGTGAAAGAATCAGATTCGATTGCGTTAAATTTCATTTGGCTATAAATATCCAAAGCATTATAAGCGCAGCCATTACCAACACAAGCTGAAATCATGGCATTCCACAATTCAACTTCTTTCCCAGGAACTGAATAAAACACTTTGTCTGCATCTTCAACCAATCCACACTTGGCATACATTGTTAAAAGAGAAGTGCAAACATAAGGGTCACCCTGAAAATCCATCTTGATCACATCACAATGAACCTGCCTACCAAACCCCACATCTTCACCTTGACAACAAGCAGCCAGTGTACTAGAAAAAGTTGCAGAAACAAGTTCACAATTCTCATTTTTTGCCCATAAATATAACTTCAAGCTATTTTCCCACAACCCATTATAACGAAACCCGCCAATCATCGCATTCCACGAGACAACATTGTCTTTATCTTCCAAATTCGTGAAAACAAGCCATGCTTTTTTTGGCCTACCACAATTTGAGTACATATCAATAAGTGCAGTGACCAAAAAAGGGTCACCATCAAACATGTTCCTAACAACATACCCATGAATCCCCCTCCATTCCAAGTACCCCAAAACCCCATCACACAATATAATACTAAGAGAATACTCATCAGGCTTAACACCCAAAACCTGCATTTTGCAAAACTGAACCAAACCCTCCTCAAAGAACCCATTTTTAAAATACCCATCAATCATAGAGTTCCAAATTGTAACATCCTTAACCAAAACCTCACTCTCAGACAAATTATCAAACACTTGGACTGCATTATTAAAAGACCCACATTTGACATACATGTTAATAAGTGAAGTGGCAATGAAGGGGTCAAATTGAAGACCCTTTGTGATGATAGTGGCATGGATTGTGTTTCCATAGTGAAGATTTGAGAGAGAGGCACAGGATTTGAGGAGAGAAGGGAAGGTATATTTGGTGGTGTTTAGTGGGAAATGGGGTTGTTGGGTGTATGATTGAAGGGATTGTAAATATTGGCCTTGCTGGACTAAGGTCTTGATTTTGGAATGGATTGATGGAGATAAATGGGGTTGCCTTAGATGGGAGAACGTACGGGAAATGAATAGGTTGAAATACATATCATCATCGTTGCAAGTAATTAGCTCAAAATGGATATTGAAAATGAGGGGGACGGATTGTACCTTGAATTATCTAGCTTTAGAGAAATTCTAAGATTGCGTTTGTTTTTTTATGAATCTGAAGTCTGAAATCTGAATCTGAAAAATGTGTTTATTTTTACGTCTGAATATACTTCTGAATGAATGTATTTAGACTGATTCAGACTTCAGACCTAACTCTACTTCTTAATCATTAAGAGGCAAATATGACCGTTAACCTCTTAATCATTTAAAAAAACATACACTTTTTGATACCTCTTAAGTTTGAATGGTTCAGATTCAGACTTAAGAGGTAAAAATAAACAACCCCTAAATGTCCCGCTTCTTAATCCGTCTTTAAGACCGCATCCCATTTTTTTTTTTGTTTTTTCTTATTTTTTAAACTTTCTTAGGGCATCTCCAATGAAAGAGGGTAAAACAATGAAAATCTAAAATTTTCAAGTTACATTGTTTATTTCAAATTTCCAGTGGAGAGGGAGTAAATTGGAGTTGGACGGTAGACTTTCATCCGTCAACTGCTTCAACCCATTTACAATTAGATTTTTTTTTTTAATTATCATCAACCCTTGTCCACGACTTCAACCCATTTTCCAACTAGATTTTTATTTTATTTTTTATTATTATCAACCCTTGGACGGATGAGAGTTAGCGGTCTGGGGCCTGGCTTGAACGGTCGACTGTCTACCGTCCAGCTCTTCGGGCCCACTTATCCACCGTGTAGGGACATGTGCATCTTTCTCTACCCATTGTGGAACCAAAATGTCTAAATTTAGCCTATAAACCCACCCACTCAAGATGCCTTAGTGTTTTGTTTATAACAATTAATATAAAAAATATTTTTTATATAAAAAAAACAGTTTTCCTATTAATATAAAAAACTGTTTTTTTAAAGTAAACAATTTTTTATTAAAATTAAAAAAATATTTTTTTCATAACTAAAAAAAATTATTTTCATTAACATGATATTGCGATTGATTAATGTCGTTGGCGCGGACGCACAATCCCAGACCGACATCATTTGTTGAATGTGAGTCCGCGCCAGCGGCGCTAATTAATCACAATATTTTTTCAATGAAAAATCGCGATTAATTAGTACCATTGGTGCAGACCCACATTCTCGCGCCACATCATTTGTTGAATGTGGTCCGCGCCAGCGGCACTAATTAATCCCGATATTTTTTCAATAAAATATCACGATTAATTAGTGTTGTTGGGGCGGACCCACATTTTAGAGCGCACATCATTTGTTGAATGTTGGTTTGCGCCACCGACACTAATTAATCATGATATTTTTTCAAAAAAATATCGCGATTAAATAGTGCCGCTGACGCGGACGCACATTATCGGATCCACATCATTTGTTAAATGTGAGTCCGTGTCAGTGGCGCTAATCAATCGCGAATTTAAGACATCAAATTAAACTTTTTTTTATTAAAATTAAAAAAATATTTTTTTAAATGTTGTTTTTAATTAAAAAACTGTTTTACAACTTCTTTTTATTAGTAAACATAGTTTTTTTTTTTATGATTTTTTTTAATTTTAATAAAAAATTGTTTAATTTTAATAAAATAATTTTAATATCAAAACTATTTTTTATATTAATAGAAAAACTGTTTTTTATATATATATAAAAAACTCAAAGAATAAGAAATTTCAAAAAACAAATGCTAAAGGCAAGCTATCTAGAACTGCTCCTAACTTTATATTGCCACAATCAATATGCTCCATATTATTTTTGGAAATGATAGGGTGGCTCTTGATTGGAATTTAAAATTGAGATTCTTGCTGACATGGCGTGCCATTATTAGTTGATTCCTTATGAAAGTGGGTTCGGACCAGCGGAACTAACGAATCATGACACGTCATGTCAGCGAGCCCCAATTTTGAATCCCGATAGAAGGACCCTATTATTTTAGGCTTTAAAACCAAATTTGGATTAATTGTCATGGACAGATTACTTCATTTAAAACATCACTTCATGCGTGTCAAACAACAATATTAGTTTTCTTAATTCCAACTGAAGAGTTAAGTTCATTCAAACGTTTTAATAAAAAATCATTTCATCTTTCTCTTTGGATAAGACACTCTCTTTGTGAGATATTTTGATTTTATTTCTCATTTTGATGTTTGATTTCTTCAATTTGAGTGGATCATGAAACAACTTGATATATGCATGATTCATCTCACTTATCTCCTTATCGTCACTAGATTCATTATTATTCTGTTCAATTTCATAGCTAGATTAACTAGAAACATGATAAGTGTTTTTAGCTATATGAGAATGAGATAATGGATGCATAGTCACTAAACTTACTCCTAAGACGTAGAAATCAACAATATTCATGATAAACAACCATCAATCAAAATTAAGCAAGTACATAACAAGGATTTACTCGGGATGTTAAATCCAAAATATGAGCAACTTTACTATGATACCAATTGAAATGGTATGCGTACAACCTAATTACAAATCTAAAGGGCGTGAATGGGTTTCAAGTCATAGTAAAAACATTTTTGATCAAATCAATAGCCAACAACTTATATTCAATCCATTTTCTAAGTTCAATGTTAGATATAGACCAATTTAGTTATTATCAAGTAAAAGCAATAAATCAAATCAATCAAGCAATCACAAAATAGGTTATGAGGAAAAAACCCACCTGGGATGAAATAATATCGATGCATCTTAGTCTCTCATTCAATTTGAAAGAATTTTTATACAACGCAAGAAGTTACATCTCTCTTGTTCTCTTAGCAAGAAGTTATCCATGGACACTGAAACTTCCCCCCGTTTGAGCAAGTGATAGACTTAAAACTCCATCGAGTGAATATAAAAGTCACATTATTCATCCTTCGATCACACCATGAAGCAACTCTCCAATAGATGATCTGCCTCTTTTTAGATTTGCAGTTTAAATCTTACAAATTCTCATGTAAATAAAATGTAAATCTCTGGCTAAGTGAATTTTGAAACCAAAAACCACTCAATTGTTACTCACAAAAGTAGATCTAGATATCAATCATTTTTAATGGTACAAGTGAAAATTGTAAAAGAGAAGAAATGGGTGTGCTCTCAAACTCGAAAATGTCACCTGAGTGTATGAAAATGAGTCGAGGGAAGTGTGTTCAAGAATTAGAGGTAAATGAGGTATATTTATAGATTTTTCCAAAATTCTACTAACGCCATGTGCACATGTGAAATTAGCACCATGCACACGGTTTTTGACATAAACATTACCGTGTAAAAAATGTGATGTCGTGCGTACAAACCAAAAATCCGACTATGCGCACAAAAATAGTGAGAAAGTTTTGTCATGATTAAAATGTAACATATGTGTGCACAGGGTCAATTCTCAACCGTTTACACAACTTTCGGCATAACCTTTTCCAGCCTAAACCATGTCATCATGCGCACGGTGATGGACCTATCGTGCGAATGGACAAAGGTAGATAGAAGTTTTATATAAATTTATCTTAAAAGACATATATTTCCCTTTATCAAAAGACGACACACTTTTTACAAATACAAGAATTACTTGTTCAATTTTGAAAAAGATTTATCAAGGTAAAAATACGTGAATAAGTGCATAGCCAAAGATAAACAAATAATTTAGCCATAAAATAATAAACTTTGTTCGAGCCTCAATATAAGACTTTGTTGTAGAGAACCATGAATGACCTTTAAATTTCAATGTCCATAGTCTCTAATGAATAAGACTCTCTCTACAAATGGAATCAATCATTTTGACTCGATTTATGGAAAACTCAATTGCTTTGACATGAAATTAAGCCAAGTATACAATAAAGATTAATGTTTATATTTAAATCTCTCTTTTTAAGTATTCTAGCAAGACTTACTTCACAATAGCCATATAATAAGATAAGCTTGTTGCAATACATGATGAATCGAATAAACCAACAAAATAATCAAAGTTAAATATAGGTCTTGAACCACCATGGCAATACCTACAAAACATCAACAACAACAACCAATTATGTAAATTAGGCATACACTAAGAGAGACCCCTCATCGAGAATCCTTCGAAAAATAAATATGAATGGGATATCAAGAGAGTAAAATATAGCAATATAGAACTCTCCATAACTCAAATCATATATAACAAGTCAACATGTCATCAATAAGATCATACAATCAATAAGATATCCCCCTTAAGTAATACTAAAAAAACACATAGCAAATGTTCCCCTATCTTAGAAAACATCTCCCTTTTTTATCATGAAAGAAAAAGAAAACAATGTGAGTGTAGACATAGAAGAACATGAAGATATATATAGTAACAAAACATACATGACACGCGATAAATTTAGGAGGTACCAACAAATAAAAAAACATAATTAAAACTAACAATATCTAAAAGAAAACTCAAGAGTACCTTAGCAGAGTAACCGCACGAATGGATTTATGCAAAAGCCTTAAATGAAACTCGAAAAATGACAAAAACTTCAGAAAGTCTTTTAAGAAATTTCAGAATATTGATTCAATAACACAACAACAACACATAAAAAACACAAGTGACTTCTCTCAACCTCTAACATCCAAGATAATACAACCCATTAATGACAGGCAACTATCATGCAAAATAACATGCTCAAAACTAATGATCAAGGAAGAATCACTAACATAACCAAAAATATTATTCTATAAAAGAAACACACGAGCAAATGTCAAAGACTAAATAAGTTTGAAAATTAATATTTTCACATGATATAAGTATGTATAGTCATTCAAAATTTTCGAACCAAGATAATCTACATATATGAGGTAATCTAAGCATATACAATTCACATTCTAAACATAACAATAGTAAGGGATGAACCATTTAAGCTCGTATGTGCATATAAATGGAATTATACGAGTCTTAATAGAAAATTGCATTTCTTAACATATTTGAATGCCTATAGATAAAAAATGAAAAAAGATCATAAGTTTATCTTTAATAACATGTCCATGTAATTCAAACACCCTTAACAAAAAAAAAAAAAAAATTTGAATGTCAATCTAAATTAGCTCATTTATTTGAAGTGAAGCTATGACCCTATGTTATTTTGAATATCGCTTAAGCATTTGGCTTGTGACTCTTTTTAACATATTGGATTTTTTCTTTGATGAATTTTCACACACATTTTAGATGAAACCCACCTAAACGATACTCAAATATAAATCCGGTGTTATCGCTCTAATGGTGACCCTTATTAACGCATAAAAAATAGTCTTTTTTCAACTCCATCAATAATTGAACTCTCTTTCTCACAAATAGAACATAGAGGTTTTATAAAACTCGTGCAAGATTGATTTTCATCTTAGAATAAAAAATCATTATATAATTAATAATCTCATCAAAATTTGTGAATTTGTGCAGTGTTGTGAGAACAAGCTTTCAATTTATGTAGCATAAACACATGTTATCATTTATCATGATTATTTTTTAAAAGTTCAAGTCTCCAAACACATTCAATAAAAATCTCACAAATAACCAAACTACTTTTCATGTAATTAAGGTTTGACTGAAATACACAAAGTAGTAAATATATTTTTAACCTTTTCAAATATATCAACACAAGCAAGTACAATATATACAAAACTGAAATGTGAATATATATATATATATATATATATATATATATATATATAGATAGAGAGAGAGAGGGAGAGAGAGAGACGCACACACATACACACATCAAGATCCACCTTACACTCCAAATTGCAACAATCACTCAATTTCATCTAAGCATGTGTTTGATATCCCTTAAAATCTATAAATATATTGAGCAGGTCTCATACAAAAATCAAAGGAATAAAAAATGCTTAGTTACATTATCAGCATAACAAATTAACCAGAACAAATAAGTAAATGTAGTACATAAATAGAAAATGCTGAAAAAAAATAAAACATCTATGATACCATTACACCAACATAAGAAGTAGACTCCAACACTAGAATGTACAATCTCAATAATCTAATAACCATCTTAAATAAAATTACAATCCATACAATATCTAACTAGGGGAAATCTAATATAAAAATAATTGCCTGAACTGAAATATAAATAAATACAAATACATATAGGAGCGACTGAGCTCAATACCTACATCCTAGGAATTAGTACAAAATGTCACTAGAGATACTGCTCCAGCGAATAACCCAAGTCTACTACAACAACATCAGCCTAAGACTTATGGAAAATAGATTTAATATGAGGATTAAGCCTAACAGTTCGTAACAAATAAGAATTTAACTGAAGTTGGTACACAATAATAATAACAATGCATCCTCTTCCCATATTAAGTAGATTTTAAGTAATTTAAGTTACCCAACCCAAACAACCTAAAATAAGAATGCAATTCTACTCTCAAACCCATATGTGTCCCATGTGATATGTCTTCATCTCTTAATTCAATATTTTTTACTTTCTCATTCTGAAGATAATCTTTTATATTAAGGATATCATGTATTCTACAGTAATCGCTTACCTTAAAAGAATTTCACTAACTAATAAAAGCATCAATAATGTTATCTTGTCAAAATCTTAAAGGTGTGTCATAAGTCTATCAGTCCCGAACAATCTGATATCCCTGCTTTAGTATATACAACCCAACTCAACTCAACAAAGCCTTTTTCCAATTATTTGGGATCGGCTACATGAATCCTATTTTTTCATTCCATTCTATTCAGTATAATATCTCCGGTTAAACCAGATGATATCATGTCCTTTTTAACAATATCCCGCCAAGTCAATTTAGGGCTACTTCTACCCCTTGCGTTACCATCAATACTAACTAAATCAGTCTTCCTTATGGGGGCATCCATTGGTCTACACTTTTATATCCAAACCATCTAAGTCGATTTTCACTCAATTTATATATTATAGGATCTACTTTTACCGCTTTACGAATTTGTTCAATTCTAATTTTATCCTTTCGAGTTATGTCTTTAGTATATTCATTACATTATTCTCGAGTCACGAGTCTATGATTATTCATTGCCAGTATAAATCATAATCTGGTACAACCATCGCAAGGTACTATAAAATAGTATCATATATACCAAAACATTCATGAGTGTACAGATCTCACATCGAATCATATGGACTACGCTCGAGCTTGTAAATAAAATACGAAGGTTCATCACTATTGCCATCAGGGATCACTCGTGCGTACTCGGTATAGTTATAAAGTGTACCGACCTTATAACTTTGTGGCATCATACAAGGGATATCACTACACCTTCTATGTTAGTCGTACAGTCCCATACCCAAGACTATATGAAGGCATACCCCTATTTATCCCCCTCATGGACATGATTACATCAATAATAGGATTGGGGTAAATATGACCTGGGTAGAGCTCGTCTCATCACTGGGAATACCATGTTAAGTCAATGTTATACGTGCCTCATCAAAATCCTTACTAGTATGTCATTCACGATCACCCATACATCCTGGTATCATTGCACATAAATCGAGCAAGTACGCATAACCCTGCTCCACTTGGTTAAATAAACAAGTGCAAACCCTACACAATTGGGTTAAATAAATAAATACAAACCCTATTTAACTTGGTTACCAATAATATCTCTTTTTTACTAGTTAATACACATATTAACTAAAATTGATTATAAATAACATTAGCCCGAAATCCTGAGAATCTCACGTCTATGCATTATCTTACACTTAACCACTTCAATAATTATATATATAAAAACTAATAAGAACTAATCCTCGAAATGTATAAGAGTCATGTTAGAACCAAACCAAACATGCTAAACAAAACTACCTTAAATTCATAATCTAGGATTTCCCATAAACCTTTACCCAATATCACCATGTAAAAACCATCTAGTTATTCTACCATGACCATGCACACGATTGTGCACTCAAGTCATTATAATAAAATCATGATTGTCATTACAACGAGAATACATATGTTGTTTGACTGAAATCCTGAGTCGTTCAAATGAAAAGGATAAGGTCCTTATAATCAGTTTAAAATTCATTCTAATAGGATTCTATATCTCATTCTAATAAGGTCATAATATCATTTTAACAAGATTAAAGTAGAGACATATTCTTCAAAATGCCAAAAACTGTCATTAACAACTCAAAAACTAATTCCAAGGCTTTTAATCTATGAAATACCCATTTTGTAACACCTGTGCCCGAGATTTGTACCTCATTCCGTGTAAAATTGTATGTTATTGGGCCATGAGCTGTATATAATGGATGTATTTTAAATTTGAGCTATGCTTGTGGCCTTTGTGTAATTTAATTTGGGATTTGGTGTCTTAAAGTCACTATGTGGAAAATTGGTTGTCGTTCGACCAAGTGGCTAAGTCATTCGAACGAGGAAGGTCCTATCATGCGAATGAGGTATGAACGACCTTTTAATGACAAAGACCTGAATAATTTTCACCATTCTCTGCAATCTTGTTAGAACGCGCTCGTCTGAACGAGGTGCGTTATCATTCAAACAAGGGGCAGTTTCCTATTCGAACGAGTCGATGCTTTGCCCCATTTTAGCCTACGTTTTACCATAGTTAGAGACCTTATTAGAACTCTCTTTAAAATGAAAGGGGATCTCATTCAAATGATGTCCAAAGTTATTCGAATGAGCGAACGAAAATCAAAAATTTCTGCACATTTTAATGCACTACCGTGACATGGATCATTAGATTTGATGGCTCGTCGAGCTCTCAATGGCTCAGATGAAAACATGGGTCGATAAATGCTTGGACCATTAGTTAATGGGCTTAGTGTTTGTGGGTTTAAATAGAGGTAAGAAGGAATGAATAAGCGATTCCCATCAGATTTTTTATCTCTCTCTCTCTCTCTAATATACACCCTTCCATTTTCAACCTATTTCCACCATCCCTAAGATTTCTCCTTCCATCACAATCCTTATCCATGCTATTCAAAGGCTTCATACCCATTTGAAGCCAAGTTTGAGGAAGAAGTTAGGTAAAAGAATCTATAGACACCCCATTCTGTTACCCCTTAAACTCTTCCTAGGTCCCTAGCACCTCCCTTCATCACTACAAACCCAGGTCATACCCCGAGTACTGACCTAGAAGCCATCGGGCGCTCTCAGGCTCCGTTTGACCAAAAAGTCAAACTCTTTAGATCGACCGAGACTGAATGAATCTTCAAAGGGTACTGAATCCCCTTTCCAACGGTCCATCCCGTACGTAATTCTGACTTACCACGCGGATGAATGACCCATTTTCCCCCCAGAAACTCGATTAAGAGGCCATCAGACGCTCCCGAGCTCCATTTGACCTAAGTAAACTCTTTATCTCGACCGAGACTGAATGAATCTTCTAAGGGCACTGAATCTCCTTTCCAATGGTCCATCCCGTGAGTAATTCTGAATTACGGTACAGACGAATGATCCGTTTTACTCCGAGAGGTCATCGAATGCTTCCAGGGCCCGATTGACCAAAGTCAACTCCCCGAACCGAATAAAACTCTTTGGAATGTCGAATTACATCTCCTAACCTTTCCAATGGTCCACCCTATGCGCGATTCTGACTTAGCATGCGAATGAACGATGCATTTGCGTCCGATGATTCTCCGTCCAATGGACCGATGAGCGCTTTCGAGTCATATTTGACCCAAAGTCAACTCCCTAACCCAGGAGCAGTCCAAAGGACTTTCAAAGGTCTCTGAATTAACTTTCCAACGGTATACCCCATGCATGATTCGGATCAACAATCTTCTCTCTACGACCAATTTTTCGAAAAGGCCTGAAAGACTTGCCAAATGGCAGATCCACCTGTCAATTGGCAGGACCAGGGCTATGCTGATCGGAAATTCCCTGGGCCTATAAAAATGAGGGATTTGACTCATTGCAAGAGGAGCCCAGATCTAATAAATATCACTCTCAGCACATCCAGAAAACCTCTCTCGAAGTCGGCGTGATTTCCACATCCAAAACCCTTTCCAACCTTCACTTTTCATCATCCTTTTCATCAAACTTGGTGAATTCACTACCCTCCATCATCATCCAAGTGCAAGGTATGCTCTCTAACATATAAGATCAAGCTCAAGATCTTCAAGAAGGTCCAATTTCCTCAATTTTCTCCTTAAATTCTCATAAATTCGCATTAACTTATTTCATTACTTAGCACTTTTATTCTCTCATCTCACACATCCTAATATCCATTTTATTTAGTATTATTGCACATACCTTATTTTCATACAAATAAAAAACCCCAAAAATAAGAAAAATAGGGTTTACTCATAAATTCCAAACGGGAATTCTCACACTTTTCTTACACTTCTCTCACCACTAAAACACTTTTTCTACACACATACAAATAAGAGAATCCCCTATTGAATTTATGGGATAAACCCCATCCCTCGTTTTGTATACGAACTACGTGGACTTTGATGCCTCTATAGGCTATATAGGCGTATCGGGATAAAACCCGAGACTCGAGTCCTATTCTCACTTTTTCTCTCATTTTTTATTTTCTCTAAACTCAACTCTCTTGGATTACATATATCCATATATTTGTTCTTAGTGGCGTATTATTCCACATACGTTATCGTCCCATTATAACGATCAACGCATGGGTAATCGCGTAAATCCTATTTTTCTAATATTATTTTTACATTCTTACGGATGACTCGCTTTACCTCTTCCATGGTACAAGCCGATGACTCATATCTCCATTATATATACACATGCACACATATCACGGGGGAAATAAAGGAAAATAGCAAAAAACCATGAGATACCGTAAGGGCGGAATGGGGGCCTAACACCTTCCCATTTCGTAACTTAGCCTCTGGACCCTTTTCGAATCATTTTAGTTTCGTATGCATCAGTATGTCTTTGGATGCTGTCCTTTGGGATGGCTCCCTTTTTTTGTCTGTTTTGAGTAAAATAAACCGGTGACTCCATCTCTTTACATTTTTCACCTCATCAATGACGTCGATCGAAGCGCTCCCGAGAGGGACGCACGGGACCAAGGATCCTCACTCTGCCCGCCCGCCGCGAGGATCGAGGATGGCCACAGTGGTGACTCCGCTGAAGATTATTTTATTTTGAGAGCTAAACTCTATTTACATGGGTGTTATGTTTATAGTTTCCCCCATTATTCGCATGTTCCCCCTTTCCATGTATATCCCATATTTATGCTTCTATTCACACACTTGTAGAAAATTCTCCATGTACACTTCGCACCACGTGCACCTAGGATCACATATATCCTCATGCTGCACGCATCACCTATACTTGGTATACCATTGGTACTCATACTTTGCTTCCCATTGGGAATGATCAAGAAAAACATTCTCATAAGATACTAAAAAGAGAATCATGCATGATTCACACAACATCACCAAAGAGCATTGTTATTGACCAAATTTTGTCCAGTAACTGGAGGATCACTTCATGATGGGCGCTGGTTCGGCAGGGCGCAGTTAGCCTAAGCGATATGACTCTCACCTTCCATTGTCCAAGTACCTTCGACGTATATCGAACGGTTCCCCCGCATCGTACCGCTTGACCGAAGTCATGACGGTAGGTATATCGTAAGAAATTCGTTCACATATGTTGAGTATATCGAATTCTCTCTCACACGTTCCGTTCCCACGAGGTATATAGTGAGGTAATTCACGTACACTCAGTTATATCAAATGGCTTGTCCACACGTACCAATTGCTCGCAAGAGCAAGGCGTACATCGTGGAAGTCACGCCAAAGGGGGGAACCCTTTCCGATTCACCTAACCTGCATACCCGCATATAGGTGTCAAGCCTAGGACACACATATAAGATTGTCAGTTTCTACCCGAAACTCTGTCGAAATTTCGGGTTGGCTTACCGCCCGAATTTTTGCGCATTTTCAAAATGGGACCCTGTCCATGAGCCTAAACACAAGTCCAGCCATAGCTTTGCATATATTACAAACCCAACTTTTCCAGGCTCGGGTCCCGTCCGGCATTTTATTTTGTATTTCGGAGAATTAATTACAAGTGAGAACATAAAAATTATAATAATCATGCTGAGACCCGTCTCCCAAAAAAAATCCAAAACATTTCTCCTCTCTTTATCAAAAAGCCAAAAAAAATTCTCCTCTCTTTATCAAAAAAATCCAAAAACATTTCTCCCACTTTATCAAAAATCCAAAAATATTTTGTCTTTCCCTCTCAAAAAGAAAAAAATAACTTTCATCCTTCTTTCTAAAAAATAAATCCCATTTTTGCGCCTTCTCAGGTCGATCGCAAACCCTTGGCCTGGCTTCTTATTGGCTTCGATCTTTAGTCAGATCACCCCGAAGTTTCGTTCGTTCCCCTGATACTTCTTTCGAGTCTAAAATCCATCCGTTTTCTATGGAGAACGCAGATCAAGTACCCATTGTGCAATCGAATCTAACAACAGTCCTAGCTCAACTCGCGTCCAAAATTAACAACCTCAAACTGAGGTTCGAGAGATACAACGAAATTAGGTTCTCGTTCTTTAAGAGCTCGAGGCCCTATTCCCTCATACTATGGATCCACCTGAGCCCATATGGGTTCTCAAAGATTATCAGCATGCTCCACGTGCCCCTCCTGCTAATGGGCTGCCACCTGTCTAACTTTCGATGCCAAACCTTGACCAGTCTGGGGCTAAATTGCCTATGATCATTGATCCGAAGGAAGAAGAGCTGAACAAAGTCAAAGAAGACCTCAAGATGCTCACTAAGAAGTTTGATCATGTCAGAATCTCGGGGAATTACATGGACTACACCCACATATCTCCTTATCCTAAGGCGAGGTTACCCGAGAAGTTCAGAATGCCAAATATCGAGAAATTCGGAGGAAGTGGACCCCTGATTGTTCATCTCCGTAGCTATCACCATTCCATGACTCTACTAGGGGATTCTGAAGAAGTGATGACCCAATTGTTTCAGTAAACTCTAAAGGATAGTGCCCTTCGATGGTTTTTGTCTCTTGAAAAGTCCAAAATTTGTAGCTGGAAAGATGTGGCTCGAGAATTCATGTCAGAGGACAAATACAACAAAGTGCTTGAGGTCACCCGCCGTGATTTATAGCTACTCAAACAGAACTCTGGGGAATCAGTCAGTAATTTCATAGACCAATAGAGGGAAAAAGAAGCTACCATGGCCAATCGGCCATCCGAGGAAGAACAAGTCAGCATAGTGAAGAAGAACTTCTTACCCCATGTCCGAGCACCCATGGGAGGACAATACTATCCCCACTTCTGAGCTCTCAGAGAAGCATGAGTTGAAATTGATTAGGGTCTTGCTAAAACATATGTCGAACCAAAGAAGGTGTCCGGACAGTTCACCCCCTAGGGAATATGATAAACCTGTTAGTGCTACAGTCTCAACCATCAATAACATCTCTCAACCACCACCTCATAGGCACCAGAAAGCCGCCCTGTCCAAGTCCAAAAAGAATACACCGAGATCCATGCTCCCCTTTCTAAAGTTTATCAAGACTTATTGAGCCAAAACCTTATCAAACCCTTGGACCCCCGTTCTTTGCCAAATCCTCTCCCAAGAAACTTCAAGGCAGATGCCCATCGCACCTTTCACCAAATAGATGGCCATACCACCGACCAATGCTTTCACCTCCGAAACGTAATCCAAGGTCTAATTGACCGGGGTACCATTGCCCCACCAGCTAATCCTAAGCCAAATACTACTCACAACCCATTCCCAAATCATACTAATACCATCTTCTTAGAAGAGAACCCATAATTTGATCCCTCAATCGAAATCACACCCATATACTCTCCTAAACTTCTCCAAATTTACCCATATTTCCTCCTACACCCTGCTAGCCTCGCTGATTAGGAACTGTCACTCCTTACTAGAGCATGCATCGTTGTCCGTACCCGTTCTGAAAATGGAAGTATGGAATTATCAGAAATCTTAAACTAACTCCTGGAGTTCGGGCTGAAATTGCCCCCACAGATGATCATTGATTGTCAGAGGTTCAGCACGCTATTCTTGGAAGCAAGAAAATGGGCCCGAGAGTCAGACAATTGGGTAATACCACTCGATAAAGTCAGCTTAGATGATGTTATCCAGGTTATAACAGAGATATTCAGGCGAACCAACAATATTTGTAATATGATTGAGTTACTTGATGCTCTGAAGCTACAAGGGCGCTTGGTCCCCTCACCCTTACATATCCCCACAGAACGGGAAGACATGTATAAAGAAACCATTGAAGTTGTGGAATGCATCGACTTTACATGTAAAGACAGAATTGTTGCCACCGGATGGGGAGAAGAGTTCGAAGATTCAAATGAAGAGCAAGCTTCAGAGAAAACTTGCTCGATAATCGACATGTGTGGAATGATATAATTTGAAGAACTTATCGGAGAAATAAACAAGATGGCGGAACAACCCGAGGTTGACGAGGAAATGAGATTCATTTTCTTCCCTTCTTCAGTAAATCACATGACCAGATCAGGGAGGCATTACCAGATTCCAAGCTCACTACCAGCCAATGACAAGGGGAAGAGCGTTAAAAACCTTCCTATGCCAGAAATTACCCTCGAGGAAAGCAATATCCTCAATCAACTGAAGAAAACTCAAGCTAACATCACTCTATGGGGGATTTTCATGTCTTCTTAGCTGCACAGAAACGCTTTGATCAAGTTGCTCACTGGACCCATAGTTCTTCCTTCTACCACACCAGAAGAAGTAGTAAATTTAGTCGGATCCTTAACCTCTACCCGAATGCTATCCTTTTTCGAAGAAGAAATCCCTAATATTAGGCCAAACCACAATCATACACTCAACATCTCCATATAAGCTATGCGGAGGGTTGTACCACTCTCTCTTGTCGATATTGAATTCGCCTTGAATGTCTACCCATCAAGAACCTTCAAATGTTTAGGACTGAAATAAAGCGACCTCGCTCCAACCTCCGCTGCTGTGCGTACCTACGATAATACCCATTGGGAGGTGATGGGATCCATAAAGCTTATAATAGGGGCTGGACCTGTAAACCCTGTCGTCGAATTCCAAGTTATTGACATCCCAGCTTATTTTAATCTGTTGCTAGGACGACCTTGGCTTCACAGTATCAAGGGGTGTGTCTTCCTCACTCCATCAAAAATTAAAGTTCTTCACTAACGGATGAGTAATCACCATTTTGGGTGACAACGACAATGCCGAGGGAGTAAGTACCAGCAGTCTAATTCTTGAGATACAGCATGGGTCAAATGATATGCTCCTATCAGGATTCTGAGTTGAGCCACTCCTACTCCCGGCAGGGGACGACTTCAAAGAAAGGGTTTGTCCAGAATACGACCCTCATGGCAACGCCAATATAATTAAGATATTCAGAAACATGCACTTCATGCCTGGACTGGGGCTAGGACAAAGACAACAAGGGATACTTAAGCCTATTGAACTGAAGAAAGCTTTCCCTCCGTGTGGTTTGGGGTATCAACCATCAGAATAAGAGCTCAGAATGATCCGCCAATCTTGACCAAAGAGAGGACTAAATTTCATCCAGATTATCCCAAGTGACTCCTTGAATGGACGATTCATCAAAGAGGGTGAAGACTTCCCCTTTTACGGCTTTTTGGAACCATGGTATGACCATACAGATAAGAAGATAAAGCCTGGAATGGAGATCTTTTTCCATGACAGCTACCCATGGGCTGAGAGTTCCCAACACCATGTACGATCGCTCATCAAAGATACTGAGGAGACTGAGAAAAGTGACTTCGAAGATCCCTTCAACCTATAAACACTAGGACTGACACTCTACGCTAGTTCGACCTGCTGAAATCTCCCCTAATCCTAATGTTTACCCCATTTCTTCTTCTGTTATCAATCCTTGTTCAAATGTAATCGAGACCTCCTTTGATGAGGTTCTCAATGCTGGTTTTCCTATCAATGAAATAAACGAAGGTTTTGAGTATCTTGTTGTGTCTTATATTAATTATTTAGATTCTAATCAAACTTTTTATGATGATGATGATTCTGTAAATGAACAATTCCTAACTAATCTAAATAAGGTTAATAATAAATAACATAACCGCGTTCAAGTTAATGAAGAAGAGACTATTGTTGTTAACCTCGGTTCTAGTAGCCAACTGCGCGAGATTAGAATAGGGGCTACCCTTGACAAGCATGAGCGTGCTCAACTCGAAGAATTGCTAAAGGAATTCATGGATGTCTTCGTATGGTCCTATGATGATATGCCTGGCATTGATCCTGAAATAACTCAGCATAAGATTCCCACTCTCCCAGATTACAAGACGGTTAAACAAAAATTGAGAAAGCTTCATACCGAATGGTTGCTCATAGTCAAAGAAGAGGTGGTCAAACAGTTAAACGTAGGCTTCATTCATGTGATTGAATATCCCACGTGGCTAGCCAACATAGTGCCTGTATCAAAACCAGGAAGGAAGATTCTGATGTGTGTAGACTATCGGGACTTGAACAAAAACCTCCAAAGAATGATTATTAATTACCCAATATCGACATGATTGGGGACAACCCGGCCAGTCATGATCTTAAGTCATTCATCAACAGGTTTGCCGAATAAAACCAAATTAGAATGCACCTAAACCCCCAAGAAAAGACCGCGTTCATCACCCCATGGGGAACCTTTTATTACATTGTGTTGCCATTTGGTCTCAAGAATGCTGGGGCTACCTACTAGAGGGCTGCCACAACCATCCTGCACGATATGATTCACAAAGAAGTTGAGGTCTATGTGGATAATATGATTATCAAATCCAAAACTAGAGAAGGTCATGTTCCCGCTCTCCGAAAGTTCTTCAAACGACTGCGACAGTATCAGATGAGACTCAATCCACAGAAATGCATCTTCGGCATTACAAAGGGAAAACTCTTGGGATTCATGGTCAGTGAGAAGGGGATAGAAGCAGATCCTGCCAAGTTAAAAGCCATACTTGAGATGCCACCTCCCCGAATAGAGAAAGAAGTCATAGGTTTTCTCAAGAAATTGCAATACATTAGTCGGTTCATCAGCCAGCTAACCTTCATTTGCGAACCTATCTTTAAACTTCTCTGAAAGGATTCAACTAAGGTTTGGAACGAGGCCTGCTAAGAAGCTTTTGACTGAATAAAATGATACCTGACTCAACCTCCGGTACTCATGCCACCACAGCTTGGTCTCCCCTTGCTCCTATACCTAACCATAACCAACACTACAGCTGGGGCTTTGCTAACCCAATACCTTGAAGATTCCCACAAAGAAAGAGCCATCTATTATGCCAATCGCAAATTGGTCGGATACGAAGTTAACTACACTGCTTTGGAAAAGGCATGTGTCGCGCTTGTCTGGGTCACCCAAAAGTTACGGCACTACATGTTCGCCTTCCCCATTAAACTTCTATCCCCATCAAACTTGGTGAATTCACTACCCTCCATCATCATCCAAATGCAAGGACTTCTCTCCAACATACAAGATCAAGCTCAAGATCTTCAAGAAGGTCCAATTTCCTCAATTTTCTCCTTAAATTCTCATAAATTCACATTAACTTGTTTCATTACTTAGCACTTTTATTCTCTCATCTCACACATCCTAATATACTTTTTATTTAGTATTATTGCACATCCCTTATTTTCATACAAAAAATAAGAAAAAGTGGGTTTGCTCATAAATTCCAAACGGGAAATCTCACACTTTTCTTACACTTCTCTCACCACCGAAACACTTTTTCTACACACATACAAATAAGAGAATCCCTCGATTGGATTAATGCGATAAACCCCACCCCTCGTTTTGCATACGAACTACGTGGACTTTGATGCCTTTATAAGCTACAAAGGCATCTCGGGGTAAAACCCGAGACTCGAGTCCTATTCTCACTTTTTCTCTCATTTTTTATTTTTTCTAAACTCAACTCTCTTAGATTAGATATATCCATATATTTGTTCTTAGTGGTATATTATTCCACATACGTTATCGTTCCATTATAACGATCAACACAAGGATAATCACGTAAATCCTATTTTTCTAATATTATTTTTACATTCCTACTGATGAATTGCTTTACCTCTTCCATGGTACAAGTCGATGACTCCTATATCCATTATATATATACACACACACACATATCACGAGGAAAATAAAGGAAAATAGCAAAAAAACATGAGAGATCGTAAGGGCGGAATGGGTGCCTAACACCTTCCCATTTCGTAACTTAGCTACCGGACCCTTTTCGAATCATTTTGGTTTTGTATGCATCGGTATGTCTTTGGATGCTGTCCTTCGGGATGGCTCCCTTTCTTTTGTCTATTTTGAGTAAAATAGACTGGAGACTCCATATCTCTACATTTTTTACCTCATCAATGAAGTCGGCCGAAGCGCTCCCGAGAGGGGCACGCGAGACCACGGGATCCTCACTCTGCCCACCCACCGCGAGGATCGGGGATGTCAATAGAATCCATTGTTAGAGATTTCTTGGAGAAGTTAGAGCTTTCTTGGAGCTTTGGAGTTTTTAAGAGCTTTCAAGTCATTCCCTTTAGTTTCTTTGTTTCAATCCAAGTTAGGGTTTTCCTCCAAATGTTTTCAAGATTAAAATCTATAAGGATGCATGCTAGAAGGGTTTATTTTTTAAATAATATTTTCTAGTATGATTATTTACAGTTTTCTTACAAAAAAAGGGATGTCTGAGCAAACGAAGTGAAAATAGACTTTTAAAGAACAAATGATAGTTTAATCTTGAAATATGAGGAAATAGGCATAAAAATATAGATTCCATGCTAAAATCATGTTTAATTGCATATTTAAGGGTTCATTGGCTTAAAATCCTCCCAAAATGTGTAATGTTATAGTACGTTGAAGAAATACTTATAAACATGATATATGAAATTAAAAGCGGATTTCTTGATAAAATAAAGATGTTAAAAATGTCATCCCTAAATATGTAAAACCATGGTGAAATAAGGAAGAAATGGCATTTAATACAACACATGTGTATGAGGGTTAAGTAGACATTATGGTAAAATGGTCTTTATGACATTAAATTTGTTTCTTGAAAAGAAATATAAAGAAATGGGATTTCTTAGAGAAAAAGGATGAAATATGGTTTTTGAATATAAAATGACGATTTGTGATGCCATAATGGAAAATATATGTTGTTCACAAGATAGCTATAAACGAAGGGTGAAAAGGTCATTTTTGGTAAAATTACAGGGTCCTGGTGGTTGGACTTACTCATTTGACGTTATCGATCGATTTTGTGACAAAACGAATAAATGAATGAAATTACATGAACAAACAATCAAAGTAAAGGAATAATGTGGACATTGGAAAAAATGTTAATACACATTAAGATAGACTATGATGAGACCAAAAAATAATTAATAAGGGCCCGGAGCCTTAGGGTGAAAGTCTCAAAATCACCGGCGAGAGCAAATGGTAGCATATCAGGAAGTGTAGAGTCCATTAAAGTATGCGGATAATTAGATGATTCCAAGAAAAGATAATGAAAGTGAAAATGAATTCTATTATGCTTAAGGGATGTAAATAAGACAACCTAATAAAAGGGATAAAATAGTGACTAAGGAATAATGAGATTAAATAGTCTCTAGACCCACTAAGGAGTGACATAAAAAAGTTAAGTGTGAGTATGAGCACACTTCTCAGGCGCATTGCATAGTAGTTGCATTAATATTGGCCAAGTTGATGAAAGTTTTTAGAATTGTTAAAATACATGTTATATGTATATTATTTTCATAAAAAACATATAGCTTATTATTTCCCACCCTACTGAGCGTTTGCTCACCACTGCCTTTTATGTTAAAACTTCCACCCCGTGTATATCGAGTAGGGATGTTAGCAAGGAAGCCTGTAAGTCCCTGAGGGAACAATCATCGTTAAAATCTCTACCAATATATTTAAAACATGTCTTTTAGAGACATTGGATTTGGGATATTTTAGACCATTTTATGTGGACCTCGGGCCTAGGGTTGTAATAATAGAAGGGCAATCATGATTTAAATCTTGTTTATTAAGAATTATTGGACTTAACGAATTTTCATAAATAAACCCAGTTAATCAACTTAATTAAGTAAAGTGATCACTTATTTCTTAAATTAAAACTGGTAATTTAACCCTTATAAAATGGGGCAATTAAAGGATTTTTTGTAAATAATAATATTGGACTTTCTCCCTCCTCCTTTAACTCTTTGACTCGGTGCGGGTTGACCCAACGGTAACCTAAGTCCATGTCGAGGCATTACAAATGGTATCAGAGCAATCGGATCCTTGAGTATAATGAAGATGTTTACGTTTACTTATGTGTTTCTGCTTTAGTTACCGCTTTAGTTATTATTTTAAGTTAATCGCTTACACTATCACTTTTATTTCGTATCATTATGTATTGACCTCTCCCTTATTATGTAGATGACTACATAGTTGGGATAGAGGATCAGGGAACAATGATCTTAGGCGAATGTAATAGGCCATGCGTCAGCTTGTTGACTCCCTCTCAAAGAAATAAAGAGCCAACTGTAGTGGGATGGTTGGGAGCACCACTTCGGCCTCCATTCTGAAGGGGTTCAGGAGGTTGAACCCACCCACCTTTAGTGAGGCAGTTGGCCTCGATGTCGCAGAGAAGTGATTAGATGAGGTCACTCAGGTTATGGAGATTCTTAACATGCCAGTTGGGCATAAAGTCAAGATAGAGACATTTCAACTCACAAAGCAGGCACAATGCTAATGGAATGCTTATTCTGCCAATGTGGCAGAGACTATAGACTGGGACAACTTCAGGGTTGCATTCCTGGACCGGTACTTTCCCCAGGCATTTAAATATGCCAAAAAGGATGAGTTCCTTCATCTAATTTAGGGGAAGATATCGGTGAATGAGTACTAGGTTAGGTATGAGTGTTTGTGCAAGTACATGATGTAGTACAGAAGGATAAGTCCGAAAAGGTAAGGATGTTTATCAAGGTCATTAACTTCAGTATGTGGTAGATTATGGCTAGTTTGGATCTACAAAACTTCAGAATTGTAGTGAATAAGGCCATCGGGCTAAAGTTAGAGGCAGAGTGTGGCAAGACCATTAGGAAGAAGAAAAAGGAGCCTAGCAGGTTTCGGGGCAGTTATTACAAGAAGTTTAGAAGCAGGGACCGAGGCTTCTTTACGCCCAATGTACAAGCGACTAGATTCCCATAGCCCCTACTAATTGGACTTGCTTTGAGTGTGTATCCCTTGGTCACTTTAAAAGGGATTGCTCGTGCGGCCATCCTCGATCCTCGCAGTGAGAGAGAAGGTATGGTGAGAGGACCCTGGTCCCGAAGATCCCTCTCGGGAGCGCTTCGGCCGTTGTCGATAATGTGTGAGGTGAAAAATATAGAGAGATGGAGTCTCCAGTCTATTTTACTCAAAACAGACAAAAGAAGGTGGAGCCATCCCTAAGGATAATATCAAAGAATTACTGATACATACGAAACCAAAAATGATTCGAGAAGGGTTTGGAGGCTAAGTTACGGAATGGAAAGGTGTTAGGCACCCATTTCGCCCTTGCGGTCTCTCATGGATTTTTTGTTATTTTCCTTTATTTCTCCGTGATATGTGTGCATGTGTATATGTAATGGAGATAAGAATCATCGACTTATATTATGGAAGAGATAAAACGAGTCATCCGTAGGAATGTTCCCAAAAGTAATGTTAGAAAATAGGATTTACCCGATTATCCTTCCGTTGATCGTTATAATGGAATGATAACGCATATGGAATAATACTCCACTAAGAACAAATATATGTATATGTAAATATGTAGAATCTAAGAGTATTAAGTTCAAGAATTAGGAAAATATAAAAATAGAAAGAAAAAAAAATAGGCCTCGAGTAATGAGTTTTACCCCGAGACGCCTACGTAGCCTATTAAGGCATCAAAGTCTACGTAGTTTTTATGCAAAATGAGGGGGTGGGTTTAATCCCATAAATCCAACCGGGGACTTCTCTTATGTATGTGTGTGTGTGTGTGAAAAGGTGTTTTAGTGTGAGAAAAGTGTAAGAATTACCGTTTGGAATTTATGAGCAAACCCTCGTTTTCTTATTTTTTGGGTTTTATATGAAAAATAAGAGACGTGCAATAATAATAAATAAAAAGTATATTAGGATATGTGATATGGGGAGAAAAAGTTCTAAGTAATAAAATAAGTTAATGCAAATTTAGGAGAATTTAAGGAGAGAGTTGAGAAAGTTGGACCTTCTTGAGGATCTTGGGCTTGATCTTGAATGTTGGAGAGAAAAATTGCACTTGGATGATGATGATGGGTAGTTAATTCACCAAGTTTGGTGAAAAAGATGATGAAAAGTGAGGGTTGGAAAGGGATTTGGATGTAGGAATCACGCTGACTTCTAGAGAGGTTTTCTGAGTTTGGTGAGAGTGATAGGTCTCAGATTTTTTTGGGTCCTTTGTAATGAGGTCAGGCCCTCCTTTTTATAGGCTCAGGGCATTGCCAATCGGCATAGGTCTAGTCCTTCCAATTAGCAGGTTCTTTTAGGCACACTACCGATAGGCAGGATTTTGAACTTACCGTTTGTCAATCTCGTTCAGGCTCCTTCGGAAAAATAGTCGTAAAACACAATCTGTTGATTCGAATCATGCATGGGGTGAACTGCTGGAAAGGTACTTCGGAGACCTTCGAAAGTATTTTGGACTGCTTCCGGGTTCGAGAGTTGACTTTGGACAAATATGGCTAGGAAGCGCTCGTCGGTCCTTTGAACGGGGGATCGTTGGACGCAAACGGATCGTTCATCCACATGGTAAGTCGGAATCACGCACGGGGTAGACCGCTGGAAAGGTTATGAGATGTACTTCAACATTCTAAAGAGTTTGACTTAGTTTGGAGAGTTGACTTTGGTCAACCGGGGCCCGAAAGCGTTCGATGACCTTTCAGAGTAAAACATATCATTTGTTCGTACCGTAAATCAGAATTGGGCCCGAAGTGGACCCTTGGAAAGGGATTTCAGCGCCCTTTGAAGATTCATTTAGTATCGGTCGAGTTGAAGAGTTGAATTCGGTCAAACGGAGCTCGAGAGCGTTTGGTGGCCTCCTGATCAATTTTTGAGGGAGAATGGGTCGTTTGTCCTCACTGTAAGTCAGAATTGCGCATGGGGCAGACCGTTGAAAAGGGGTTTTAGTGCCATTTGAAGATTCATTCATTCTAAGTCGAGCTGAAGTGTTTAACTTTTGGTCCAACAGAGCCTGGGAGGGCTCGATGGCCTCAAGGTTAGTATTCAAAGTGTGACCTAGGTTTGTAGTGATGCAGATAGTGATAGAATGGGGTGTCTATAGAGCCCCTCGAAGGGTGAGTTTGTAAAAAATGATAGCAGTCGAATAGACGCCACATGATGCCTTTGAAAAGGGTCGATTCTGCGGACCCGTGGAAACGAGGATGACCAATTCAAAGGGTCGAGGCCGATTATGAGGACCTAAGGAATGAGGATGACCAAATAAGAGGGCCAAGGCCGATTCTGAGGACCTAAGGATGAGGATGACCGATTTAGAGGGTCAAGGACGATTCTGAGGACCTGAGGAGCATACTGGGGATGGTTAAAAGTAAGTGATGACCAAAGATTAAGGTAAATTCTGAGGACCTAAAGCAATGCCGGGGATGACTGATTTTGTGGGTCGAAGCTAATTATGAGGGATTATGTTATGATGACCAATTCTATGGGTCGAAGCCAATTCTGAGGGCTTAAATTGTGATGACCAATTATATGGGTCGAAGCCAATTATGAGGGCTTAAATTGAGATGACCAATTCTGCGAGTCAAAGCCAATTCCGAGGGCCTAAATTGTGATGACCAATTCTGCGGGTGAAGATAATTCTGAGGGCTTAAATTGTGATAACCAATTCTGCGGTCTGAATCCAATTCTGAGGGCTTAAATTGTGATGACCAATTCTTCATGTCGAAGTTAATTCGAAGGGCTTAAATTGTGGTGACCAATTCTGCGGGTCAAAGCCAATTCTAAGGGCTTAAATTGATGATGACAAATTCTGAGGGTTGAAGCCAATTCTGAGGGATTAGGTCGTGATGACCAATTCTGCGTGTCGAAGCTAATTCTGAGGGCTTAAATTGAGATGACCAATTCTGCAAGTCGAAGCCAACTCTGAGGGATTAGGTTGTGATGATGGCTTAAATTGATGATGACCAATGAAACAACCCTCCCTTTTGAGAATCCATTTTATATTAATTTACTATGTGAAGTAATTATATAAACTGCCGGAATATAGAGTAAATATTAATTGAATGATTTAAAAGTTGATATTTACTAACTTGTTGTATATTTACTGTATGTGAATGTAAATATCCTCATGTTGAGTTATATAGTGTCATAAGATTTAAATGGCATTGATATTTTAAAAATGAAATCGGAACTTAAAACGATTTATAAAATATCCAAATGATAATTTGGAGGCCGTAGTTAGTTTCGAAACGTGCGAGATAGTCAAAATGTGTGCTATATTGTATTTTTATGTTTTGGGCACTTTTGACTGGTTTTAACATATATGTGTAGTTGCGAACCATTTAATGTGGTATTTACCACTTAAGTTGTAAATTGTAGTCTAAAGGCACAATTTATGGCTTCCTTTTCTTTATTTCTCTTGAGTGAAATTGTTAACCTAGAGAGAAAGAAAGAGGAAGAGAAATAGTAGAGAAAGGGGAGAGAGATTGGAGATTTGGAGATTGATCTTGCATTCATCTTCCTCAAATCTGAATTTACAATCTTGAGGCAAGTTTTCTACTTGCTATATTGCGGTTTAAGATAAATGATTAGTTGTGATAATTGTGTATTAATCATGGTTTAACTATTTTAGGGTTTTTGTGGATTTATGGGTTTTGAATCTTTAAAGAATGATTTGGATGATTATTGATGTTTATGGTTGTAGTTAAATGTAATTATGATGTATTGATGACAAAAAAAATGATCTTGGTTTGGATGTATTTTCAGTTGGGAGAAATTTGGAGTCCAAGCCTCCATAGCCAAACTTGGCAAAATCGCAGGACCGAATCGATTCGCCTTGGGACAGTTTCCAGGTCTGAGTCGACCGAATCGATTTGGCTAGTCCGAATCGATTCGGCATTTATGCAGAAAGTCATTTTTCCTGACCGAATAGATTCGGATAGTCCGAATCGATTCGCTTTTCTCGCCGAATCGATTCGGATAGTCCGAATCGATTCAGAAATCCTGCACTTTTGAGTGATTTTTCTTAAGTAAATTTTAACCTTTTTCATTAAATTTAGGACCCAGGAACCTTCTAGCATGAATTAAACTTAGAGTCCTAGAGTTCTAGATGAGTTAATGAACTACCCTAGATTAGAATTGGTCTATATGGGGTTTATTCCGAGGGTGCGTGAAGTGATGTTCAGAAATTACTTTCCTTTTAAAAATTAGTAGGAGTCTAGGAGATTATAAAGTTGTGTTTGGAGACTTTAGAAGTTAATTTGAGGTATGATGGTCTATTATAAAGCCCAAAAGGAGGCTTGGGAAAATAACTTGGGAGTTTAAATATTCATCGAGGTTATTATGATGATGCGAAGCACGTATAGTTCTGGATAACCATAATGCATTTGATAAAATGTAAATGGATAAAGTAAATGATAATTTACTAAATCATTTCATGGTAATTAATAAAATGGTTGGAACACACCCTCTCTAAATACCATCTTAAGGGAAGTTCGTGCGTAAGGTGAAGCCCCCTGGCTAATGAATGCAGGGTGGATATAGTCCTAGGCCATATGAGTGCTTGTTGTATATTTTCTGCGATGGGTAGGTAATTTCGGGTGTGGTTATGACTACCCCGCAGGCATATGACCGCTTCTCGACGTTTTGTTAGGATCCCAAGTTGTCTTGATGATAGGCCCTGGAAGATGATGGTCATTTAGGGGCACGCACAGTGGGGAAACCCGGACGGGCGGTCTTAGAATCTTTATATGTGTATATTTATAACTATTCTAACATCAAGTGGGACTTGATGGATATTAATGCCATAAAGAGCATAATACATGCCACAAAGAGCATATAAATGAAATAGTTTCCGTAAAGAGCATACAAATAAGATACATGCCATATAGTGCATATGATAGAATTTATATTCCTGATAAGGAATGGAAAGATAAAATGAAAAGGTGAATGATGATAAAGATTTTAGATTAATGATGATTATACATACCCTCTTGCATAACTGAATTTAAATTTATAACCATTTAATTGTCCTAGTTTATTATATGAGGTCACCATGTTAGAATATCATCTTTATCATTCATGATTAACTGTTCATAATTGTCATACTATTTATTTATCTGGTGATCACATAAAATCGGGCCCTGACCCGTTCTCCTTTCTTGTTGTGCATAAATATTGTAACCGCTCAGGTGTTCCACCGCAAGGAAACCCGTATTGACCTCCCCATTCTAGTGTCTTTTGAGGAGCCGTGACATATCGCGGATATCACGGGATATCTTGTGTAGACGCATTCATTTTTGTTCTCTAGATATGATCGGATGTTGTAATCGGGCATGTGGCCCAACCTTTTGTAATTGCATAATGAATGTAATATGTAACTTAATGAACTGGTTGTACATTGTATGAAATCTGTTGACCGCCATTACATTCGGTATTCTTATGGTATACTTGTTGTTTTTGTATCTTGTTCTTGGGGTTTCCACATTCTTGTTCAATTATGGGTTGTTTAAAATACTTTCTTTAAATTATAAAACCAAATTTTTGACAACCCGTTCTCTGAATTATTGAGTGGTTATCCCGTATACTCTTTATATTATCACGATGCTCAGAATGATTCCATCCATGATTCATGTATTATTGGAGTATCGGGCTGGTCACCCCATATTTCGGATTGCGGGTTGTCACAACCAATTCTGTGGGTCGAAGCCAATTCTGAGGGCTTAGGTTGTGATGACCAATTCTGCGGGTCAAAACCAATTCTGAGGGCTTAAATTGAGATGACCAATTCTGATGGCTTAAATTGTGATGACCAATTCTACGGGTCAAAGCCAATTCTGAGGGATTAAATTATGATGACTAATTCTACGAGTCGAAGCCAATTCTGAGGGCTTAGGTTGTGATGACCAATTATGTGGATCGAAGCCAATTTTGACGGCTTGAATTGATGATGACCAATTCTGCCGGTCGAAGCCAATTCTAATGGCTTAAATAGAGATGACCAATTCTACGGGTCAAAGTCAATTTGAGGGCTTAAATTGTGATGTTCACAGGGAACTCTGCCGGGGAAATTACCTCATGATTTTAATATGAGCTGGGGAGCTGATTGTTGGGGAAACTTTCACGTCTTTCGGAGACTTTACAGGGGAATAACTAACTTGATGCTGTGAATTCCACTAGGGAAGT
This sequence comes from Sambucus nigra, assembly GCA_949130495.1. NCBI lineage: Eukaryota > Viridiplantae > Streptophyta > Magnoliopsida > Dipsacales > Adoxaceae > Sambucus > Sambucus nigra. The sequence goes on from OX422214.1 coordinate 96,403,062, forward strand.
GATTAGGTGATTCGGGGTTTGGATGTTTTGCTTGGAGAAATTTGAGACTTCTATTATAATGGTTTTTGAGGATTCCACTGGGGAATATGAGATAAGATGAAGTTTGGGATACTTTAGGGGTCCTTTGGGGACGTTGTCCACTGGGCTTTTGAGGATTTTGATGGGGAAGTAGGGGTTCAGCTTGAGGGTGTGTGGGAGAAAAATAATTTTTCTTAGTGAAAATGTTCTACATCTTCCCTGGGATTTTTAAGAATTTTTTGAGGATTTTTCAGGTGACCTTTTACCCTTAGGGGACGGCTGTTCAGGACATGGGGTCGACTGGGGTGAATGCGCAGATGAGGCATTTGCTGGCGCATGAGTTTGGTCACTCCTGGTATCTCGGGGAGTGGGTGGTCCGATATATTGCTGAAGAGGAGGTGGTGGTGCCACCTGTGAGGCCCCCTATGTCTATGAGGTGAGAGCGTATGCTGCCAGAGGACGTGAGGATTGCAACAATGATTGGCGAGTCCTATTTGTTATACACCGACACGACTGTGCCGTATGATTACATGGACTTAGTGACGAGTTGGCTGATGGCGTCTAGCATATATGATGTGCTGCCTCTCTCTCATGCGGGTTCGAGTCGGCGAGTGGGGTCTTCCCATAATGGTGGTGGTCCGTTGACATCTACGGTAGCGATGAATTTGGATATTCCCTTTGTACGGCTGCATACCCCTTCATACAACATTCGACGGGCTGATAGAAGGATGGTGCCTATGTTGTATCTTCCTCATGCAATGGACTCGGAGGAGTTGGGTTTGATAGAGGAGGTCCTTTATCCTGTGGTATACCTTTCTGTTCTTCTCTTTTTTTTGGTCTTCTTTTTTTCATACGGATTCTGCCTTTTCTTGTAGCAAGTTCGGGTGTCCACCACTTGGCTGAGGGACATTGGGGACTGGATATCTTTGACGACTGCCCATATTTGGGGACACGGTTCCCGTTCCTTCTTTCTTGGTGTCATCTTCCTCATCTGGGGAGGAGTCTGGTTCAGGTAGCGGTTGTGCGTCATCTCGCCATAGGTGAAAGAGAGCGCGCCACAGGGATGGAAGCTCTTAGAGATGGAGGGGAATGGTAGGTGAGAGAGAGAGAGGATGTGGACTCAGGCTGAGTCCCGTTGTTTTTCTTCTTTTCTTTGTGTTCCTGTAAATTGATGTAACACAAAAAAATATCTATGCAATGCAAATGAAGTTTTTTGTTATTATCTTTTATTAATGATAGATGAATGCATATGCGCTTTTTTACTTTGCTGCTGAGACCGTAAAAAGAATTATTTTTGGAATTGAAGGAAAGTTTTATTTAAAATGAGTAATATCCTAAGAATAAAAGGGGTTTTGAAATTTTGTGGAGAATATCAATTTATTTTTACTTTTTTTAAAATTTTGGTAAAAGAGGAAAAAGGTAAGTTTCCAAAAATAGGGGGTTGGCGATCGATAAGCTCCTTGTCATGCCTATCAGTAGGTCAGTTTAGTTTAATCAATCAAGGCTTTGATTGGTACTCTCTTCAGCTTTTGGTACCTTGTGGGGCAGGATTCCCTCCGATTTCTGCAAGGGTTGCGTCTTTTATGAGGGTTTTAAAGTATAAAAAGTTGTAAGGGTGGAGTGTTTTTCATCACACCTTCACATTCTTACTTTCTCATTCTATGAGATGGCTTTCCCCGGTAGTGTTGAGTTTACAAACTACCTCGATACTTTGGAGGCGATGTGCTCCTACAACGTCGACTACGATGCTTTCAACATCCGTCGAGTCTCTTTATTGCATAATCGGCCCATAGAGTGGAACATGCAGATGGCGGTGGTACAATTTTGGTACCCCGAAGACCATGTATTCCGCTTTGGCTTGGAAGAAGTCTGTCTGACTTATGATGAATTTTCTGCCATATTGGGGGTGAATCCTAATGTGGCGGCTGCTATGCCTGAGTTTTCTCGGTCTCATCGGGAACCATTTGCTGGACTTCTCCACGTCTCGCCCTCAGCGGGTAGACCTTTGGTTAATGGATGAATGATTTCCCTTCTGGCAGTGCTACGATCTGTGCATTTGCAGGAGGATGGTGATGCTGGATATGCCGGAGTCGTCGTTTTGGGCTTAGTTTTGAAATTATTATTGGTGATTGGGGAACTGCTGGTGGACCCATAACTTGTAGACATTACTTCATGGATGTCATACCATCACAATCCCGCGGGAGTGATACTGGCGGAGACTCTGAACGGTCTAGATGCTGGCGAGAAGGTCGTTTCGACTTTCTGAGGGGTAGCCCTGTGTTGCTGTTCGTGTGGGAGAGTCGACGTATGAAGTGGTTGTGTAGAAGAGTAGTTAGTAAGATGTTGGTAGTGGAGACTAGACAAATGTGGTTTGTCTTATTCGATACCATGGGGGGAGGTATTGTGGTTTTTTTTAGGCTGGTTCGATCTTATCAATCTATGGAGCGTCTGTGGCACTCTATTCAGGCAGGGGAAGCTTGGGTACCCCAGGATGTAGATGTTGATGGAGCGAGCTCCTTTGGTATCTGTGGGTAGGACTCTTGGGAAGTTTGTTTTATAATGGGGAATAAATTTGGGAGTTTATTTGGCTTTTTAGAAGGGTAGGGGAGTTATCCGTCCCTTTTTTTATGTACTTGCACTGTAATTTTTTATTAGTGAAATAAATAAGTTTTTGATCATCCATCTGTGCCTTTGATGAACTTTGTATTTTGAATTATCTATACCGATCGCTAAGGCATGTGTTGATGTAAAAAATTAGATCACTCTAATAATTCAATCACAGATAAATAAATGAGACAAAAGATTTTAAAGTGGTTCAGCCTTATAAGAATGGCCTACGTCCACTGTTGTTTTATTGCTGAGTGTTTGGGAATTCTCGATTACAAGAAATTCCGTTCTGGATTCGATCCCCTTACAATGAGGGTTGTACAATGTATTTATAGCCCTGGGGCTATAATGTAAAAGGGTAATACATTAAATGATATACATATGAAAGGGTAATACATTTGCCCTTTTTGCGTGTGCGTCTGAATGATAAGCATTTAATGAATCAGTTGAACTGTTGGTTATCCAGCGATTAATGCTTTGTTCGAGATGCAGCTCAGACCGCCTAAGCTTCTTGGTATTCAAGAGTTCCTCGGAGAGGTTTGTTCCTCGGAGCGTATGAGTTCCTCAGAGCATGTGAGTTCCTTGGATAAGCAATGTTCCTCGGGGAACTAGTCTTCCTTGTTGTAGTCTTGTTCCTCGGAGCGTGTGGGTTCCTCGGAAGTGTTTGTAGTTGCCATGTAGATAGCCGCGTGTCTTCATAGGATTGGTCCACGTCAGTAGATTAAATTTGGTATCAATAGCATGCATAATTCTTTTGTTCAAGTATATGTTAGAGTGAACTGTCGTTCTCGGAGATAAGAAAAGAATAATTTTTTGTGAAAAAGAAAGGGTCGTGCTCATGTAAGAGGTATGAGCTTCCTACATATCTCTCGGGGTTTTTGAAAAGTTTTTATTTTTTTGAAGGAAAATGGTTTTTATAGAGGATCAGGCCCACGTAGTTCTGGGTAGAGGGAAATGAAGCGATTTATTTTTTATATTTTTTATAATAGAAGGGAGATAGGAAGAGTCGTAGCACGTCGAGGTCTCAGACTAGGGGTAGAATTTCTTGAGATGGTCCAGGTTGACTGGACGAGCCATCTCTTCTCCATCAATATCGGTGAGTATAGCGGCACCTCCTGACAAGATCTTCTTTACAATATAGGGCCACTCCAATTGGGCTTGAACTTCCCTCTGGGTTCCCACATGGGTTTTATGATTTCCTTAAGGGCGAAGTCCCCTTCTCGAATACCGCGGTCCTTGAATCTCTTATTGAATGCATGCGCTATTTAGTGATAGTAACCTTGTATGTGATACAACGCTTTCAGTTTCCTTTCATCCAAGAGTGACAACACGTCGAGATGACTTTGATGCTAGTCCTCCTCACTGACTTGGCTTTTGAGCATGATGCGAAGCGAAGGGATTTTTAGCTCAACGGATAGGACTGCTTCTATGCCGTAGACCAGAGAGTAAGGGGTAGCCCCAGTAGAAGTTTAAATTGAGGTTCGATAGACCCAGAGGGCGTCAGGGATTCATTTTGCCCAATCTCGACAGCTTTCAATCATCTTACTGATGATGGCTTTGAGGTTCTTATTGGCGGATTCAACTGGACCATTGGTTTGAGGTCGGTAGGGAGAAGATTTTTGTCTCTGACTCCCATACTCGTCGACCACTTTTGTGACTTATACCTTGAAGTGTAACCCGTTATCTGACATTAGTTCGTGCGGGACCCCATATCGGAAGATGATGTTCTTCGTGACGAATTTGGACACTTTCTTGGTGTTCAGAACTGCGTATGACCCGGCTTTGAACCATTTGGTGAAGTAATCAATGGAAACTAGGATGAATTCATGCCAATTGGAAGCCTTGGGTGTAACCTTCCCTATGATGTCGATGCCATAGGTGGAGAACAGCCAGGGAGAAGTCATATTATATAATTCTCACGGAGGCAAGTGTTGAAGGTTGGAAAACTATTGGCATTTGAGGCATCTCCGTACATAAGCGGCGCGATCCTGTACCATGGTAGTCCAGTAGTATCCTTATCTAATGATCTTCTTGGCAAGCATGTGACCGTTCATGTGGGACCCGCATTCCCCATTATGGATCTTCTGCATTATCTCTTCAATGTCAGCCCTTGCGACGCAGTGTAGATGGGTTCCATCGAAGTTCCTTTTAAACAGTGCTCTATGACAGATGATGTACTAAGCGTCCAGTCTTTGGAGGGTTGCTCGGTCTTTCTTATTGGAACCTTCGGGATACCTACTATGCTTGAGTAGGTGCCAAATATCATAGTACCAGTAATTATCTAGATCGGGATCTTCTTTGGTGATGAGCTCAATGTGGTAGCAGTAGGTTGGTTTATCTTACTCTTGGACTTATAAGGGGGACATTATTGTTCCTTCGGGCATGTAGACCATGAAGGCTAAGGTAGAAGGGGCATCAGCTAGGTTATTCTTTGCTTGAGGTAGGTAGTGGAAGGTGATATCTTGGAATTGGGAGGCTAGTTCTTCTAAGTGGGCATAGAAGGGTTGGAGTTTCTCGTCCTTGACTTTCCATTTTTTGAGCACTTGACCGATGATGAGGGCAGAATCCTCATAGACATCTAGGCATTGAATACCTTTCTTAAGAGAAACTTTGAGGCCTACCATATACACCTTGTATTCAGTCATGTTTTTGGTGCAGAGGAAATCCAACTTGATAACGATGGAAGTGTGGGAGTCATCCGGGGCGATCAGAAGTATCCCAATTCCATATCCCTTTTTATTTGCAGAGCCATCGAAGAACATATACCATCGAAGGTCATCTTGAATGACTCAAAGGATGTTTTTATCTGGGAATTCGAAGATCCAGACATCATCTTCTTCCATGGGGTAGTCAACGAGGTAGTCAGAGATGGCTCTTCCTTTCACAGCTCTCTGTGTGACGTACATGATATCAGACTCGATTAAGAACATCAACCATCGGGCCATTCGGCTGGATAAGGCGGGTTTCTTAAGAAGGTACTTGATGGAGTCCATTTGGGATATAAGTTTGATGGGGAAGGCGAGTATGTAGTGTCGTAACTTTTGGGTGGCCTAAATAAGCGCGACACATGCCTTTTCCAAAGTAGTGTAGTTGACTTCGTATCTGATCAATTTGTGACTGGCGTAATAGATGGATATTTCTTTATGGTATTATTCCAGGTATTGGTCTAGAAAATCCCCAGTTACAGTGTCGGTTATGATTAGGTATAGGAGTAAGGGGAGACCAGGCTATGGTGGCATGAGTATCGAAAGTTGGGTCAGATATTATTTGATTCAGTCAAAAACTTCTTGGAAGGACTCATTCCAAACCTTTGTTGAATCCTTTCAGAGGAGTTTGAAAATAGGTTCACAGATAGAGGTTAGCTGGTTAATGAACCGAATGATATATTGTAATTTCCCAAGGAATCCTCAGACTTCTTTCTCCATTCGGGGATGTGGCATTTCGAGTATGGCTTTCATCTTGGCAGGATCTTCTTCTATCCCCTTCTCACTCACCATGAATCCCAAGATTTTCCTTTTAGTAACGCTGAAGACATATTTCTGCGGATTTAGTCTCATCTAATACCATCGCAGTCGTTCTATGAACCTTCGGAGAGTAAGAACATAACCTTCTCTAGTTTTGGATTTGATAATCATATCATCCACATAGACCTCGACTTCTTTGTGAATCAGATCATACAGGATGGTTGTGGAAGCCCTCTGGTAGGTTGCCCCAGCATTTTTGACACCAAATGGCATAACAATGTAGCAAAAGGTTCCCCAAGGTGTGATGATCAAGATTTTTTCGTAGTGATCTGGGTTCATTTTGATTTGATTGTATCCGACAAATCCTTTAACGAATAACTAGAGAGCATGACTGGCTGTGTTGTCCACGATCATGTCGATATTGGGTACCGGGTAATCATCCTTTGGAGAGGCTTTATTCAAGTCCCAGTAGTCTACACACATCCAAACTTTTCCTATTGATTTTGGCACAGGCACTATGTTGGCTAGCCATGTGGGATATTCGATCACGTAAATGAAGACCACGTAATCTATTTAAGCACTTCTTCTTTGACTTTTAGCAACCATTCGGTGCAGATCTTTCTCAACTTTTGTTTAATCGGCTTTTAATCTGGAAGAGTGGGGATCTCATGTTGAGCTATTTCAAGATCAATGTCGGGCATATCGTCATAGGAACATGCAAAGACATCCACGAATTCCTTTAGTAATTCTTTGAGTTGTGCGTGCTCATGATTGTCAAGGGTAGCCCCATATCCTAATCTCGTGCAGTTGGCTACTAGAACCGAGGTTAATAACAACTGTTTCTTCTTCATTAACTTGAATGTGGTTATTTTATTTGTTATTAACCTTATTTAGATCAGTTAAGAATTGTTCATTTGTAAAATCATCATCATCAAAAGTTTGATTAGAATCTAAAAAATTAATGTAAGGCACAAACCGATACTCAAAATCTTCATTTATTTCATTGATAGGAAAAATAATATTTAGAACCTCATCAAAGGAGGTCTCCATTACATTAGAGCGAGGATAGACAACAATAAGAAGAGATGGGGTAAACATTGGGGTTAAGTGGGATTTTAACAGGTAGAACTAGCACAGCATGCCAGTTGAGGAGAGGTGTATCAGCAGCTTTAATCAGGTGGGTTGGATCCAATGATGTAGTGCTTGAATGAACCATACAGATTGCCAGCCCCAGTGCCTGTAAGTTAAACGAATCCTCGAAGTCACTTCCCTCAGAATCTTTGGTATCTTTGATGAGAGGTTGTGCATGGTGTTGGGAACTTTCGGCCCAGGGATAGCTGTCTTAGAAAAATATCTCTACTCCAAGCTTCATCTTCTTGTTTGTATGGTTATACCATGGTTCTGAAAAGCTGTAAAAGGGGAAGTCTTTGCCTTCTTTGATGAATCGTCCATTCAAGGAGTCACCTAGGACAGTCTGGATGCAGTCTAGTCTTCTCTTCGATCGAGACTGGCGTATCATTTTGAGCTCTTGTTCTGATGGTTGATACCCCAAACTACAAGGTGGGAAATCTTTTTTCAGCATGATGGGTTCAAGTATCCCTTATTGTCTTTATCCTAGGCCCAGTCCGGGCATGAAGTGTATGTTTTTGAACATTTGAATCACATTGACATTGCCATGAGGGTCGTATTCTGGACAAACCCTTTCTCTGAAATCGTCCCTCGCCGAGAGTAGAAGTGGCTCAACTCGAAATCCTGATAAGAGCATATCATTTAACCCGTATTGTGTCTCAAGGATTAGATTGCTGGTACTTGCACCCTCGGTATTCTTGTCATCGCCCAAAATGGTTATGACTCATCTGTCGACGAAGAACTTCAATTTCTGATGGAGCGAGGAAGACACACCCTTGATACTGTGGAGCCAAAGTCATCCAAGCAACAAGTTAAAATAAGATGGGATGTTAATAACTTGGAATTCAACGATAATGTTTATAGGGCTAGACCCTATTACAAGTTTTATGGATCCCATCACTTTCTGACGGGTATTATCGTAGGCATGTACAATGGTGGAGGTTGGAGCGAGGTCATTTTCCTTCAGTCTTAAGCATTTGAAGGTTCTTAATGGGCAGACGTGCAAGGATGATCCATTATCGATAAGAGATAGTGGTATAATCTTCCCCATAACTTCGAAGGAGATGTTGAGTGCATGAGTGTGGTTTAGCCCAATTCTGGGCATTTCTTCTTCGAAAAAGGATAGCATTCGGGTAGAGGTCAAGGATTTGACTAAATTTATCGCTTCTTCTGGTGTGGTAGAAGGAAGAACCATTGGTTCGGTAAGAAACTTGATTAAAACATTTCTGTACAGCTGGGAAGACATGAAAATCCCCCATAGAGTGATGTTAACTTGAGTTTTCTTCAGTTAGTCGAGGATATTTCTCTCCTTGAGGGTCATTCCTGGCATAGGAAGGTTTTCAACACTATTCCCTTTGTCATTGGTTGGTAGTAAGCTTGGGATCTGGTAATGCCTCCCTGATCTGGTTATGTGATTTATTGAAGAAGGGAAGAACATAAACCCTCCTCTTCGATCTCGGGTTATTCTGCCACCTTGTTTATTTCTTTAAGGAGTTATTTAAATGATATCATCCCACACATGTCATCTACTCGGCCAAGCTCTTGATTTGAATCTTCTAATCCTTCCCCCCATCCGATGATAATAATTTTATCTTTCCATGTAAAATTAATGCATTCTATGACTTCAATGGCTTCTTCGTACAAGTCCTCCCATTCTACGAGGAGATGTAAGGGTGAAGGGACCAGGAGACCTTGTAGCTCCAGAGTATCAAATAACTCAATCATACTGCAAATATTATCATTTTTCCTTAATAATTCTTCCATGATCTGGACAATGTCATCTAGGATAAATTCATCGGTTGGTACTACCCAACTGTCTGTCTTTTGAGCCCATTTTCATGATTCCAAGAATAGCGTAATGAACCTCTGGTAATTAATGATCATCTGCGAGGGCAGTTCCAGCCCGAACTCTAGGAGTTGGTTTAATACTTTTGATAATTCCATACTTTTCATTTTCAGAACGGGTACGAATAGCGATGCATGCTCTGGTAAGGAGTGACAGTACCTGATCAGTGAGGCTAGCAGGGTGTAAGAGAAAATACGTGCAAGTTAGGAGAGGTTTGGGTGAGTATATAGTTGTGATTTGAGTTGAGGGATCAAATTCTGGGTTCCCTTCTAGGAAGATGGGAAGCGTTCAAACCGTTCAAAATGCAACGCCTGCTCATTCAGGACAGCGAAGCGTTCATAGAAACACTCACCTGTCGTCTTCGGGATCCATACGTACTCTATTCCTTTATGCTTACTTATCCATGCATATTAAATCACATCATACGAAGAGGTCCAGAGATCCCTCTTATCAGCCTGGTCAGACATCTCCCATAAGAGTCATGGACTCTCAAAAAAATATTACTTTAACACCAGAACGAACAAACGCTTTGGAGAGGTTGAGTAGAGTCTCCCCCTTTGACAGTTTGGGCCCTATGAGGAATAGAAATCCTACTAGGATTGCGTCGAGAAATTCTCAATGACCAAATGATCTAAGGGAACGTTCTAGCCAATCTCGCCCTGCAGCACGTATAAAAAAATCCCAAGAGGAGAATTCAATATGATCTATTGCTCGAAAAAGTAGATCAGACGCTGGTAATGATGCATGGAAGGGATCCATTCAGAGGCTGGAAGATATTTTAGGGGAAATGGCTAAGGCTAGAAATCCTCTCCAAAGAACCTTTGTCAAAGGATCACCCTTCGTACAAGAAATTATGGATTTTCCCACACCATCGAAGTTTAAAGATCTCATAATTACACTGAAGTATGATGGCAAGACTGATCATGTCCTCCATATAGAGCAGTACCAAGCTGCTGCTGATATCTATGCAGAACCTGATGAGATGAGGTGCAGGGCATTCTCATGAACTATCACTGGGTCAGCTCAAATATGGTATAATAATCTTCCTCAGGGATAAATTGCTATTTTTCATCAACTGGCAGAGATCTTTATAGGAAAATTCTATTTTAGTGCGAAGCCAGTCAAGAGGGTAGCACACCTGTTGAATGTAAAACATAAAATATGAGAAAGCACCAGGGATTACATCATTCGTTTTAACAACGAGAAATTGGAGGTAATCGATTATGAAGAGAAGAAAACCATTATAACTCTGATGAGTGGTCTTTTACTGAACAAGTTGTATTATACCTTGGCCAAAGAACCTCCCAAATCCATGGAGGAATTAATGGCTAAGGCAACCAAAATTATGAACGCCGAAGAAGCTATGGCTGCAAAGAAGAATGGCGAGACCAAATCAGAGACTAAAGCTGAGGGCAGGTCCGAGAGGAAAGATCAAAAGCATAATAGGGGAAGCAAGCAATCAAAAGGCAAGGAAACTATAGAGCAGTTGAGGAAGTATGCTAATTATACCCCCTTAAAGGTAGGCATAAACCATGTTATGCAGGAGATCAAAAATAGCGAAGAACTAAACTGACCAGAGAAATTAAGGACAACCCCTGAAAGGAGGGATAAGTCCAAGTATTGCGAGTTCCACAAAGACCATGTCCACATGACCCAGCGTGCATAGCTCTCCATAATGAGATTGAGGCACTCATTAGACGAGGAAAATTGATCAGGTTTATTGATCGCCAGAATGATGGGAAGATGAACGATAGAGCAGGACAAAGGTCTAAATCTCCTTGCCGAACAAAAAAAAGAAAAGAAAAGGGACCATAAAGATGATCTGGAGGATGAACCCGACCTCCCCCAAAAGCCAAGCAACCAGAGTGCGAGGTGGAGATGCAGGAGGTGGTGATCATACCGCTGAAAGAAAATCTTACCTCAATGAGGCCCAAGCTTGTTCCTATATACAACGGATAAATCTGGTGGAAGAAGATCGCTCGTGGAAGGTTAACAAGGATAAACTAATCATTGGTTTTTCCAAAATTGATCTAGAAGGAGTCTTGTATCCTCACGACGACCCCTTGGAGATCAAGATGAGAATGAAGGATATAATCATTTCAAGAGTAATAGTAGACAATGGTAGCTCGGTAGACATCATGTTTAACCCTTGCTTTGAAATTTTAAACTTGAAACTAACCTAGTTGGAGCCATATCACAGGCCCCTCTTTGGTTTCTTTGGCGAAAAAGTCTTTCACATGGAACGATCAAGTTGGACATGCTTATTGGAACCTAGCCTGCCTGCAGAACAAAAAAAGTACACTTTTTCGTAATGGATAAAAACATCCAATCAACTTACAATGTAATCATGGGAAGAGTATGTCTGAAAAAATTTGAGGCAGTGCCATCTACGGTACATCAATGCTTAAAATTCCTGACCAATTTTGGTGTGGGACTTGTGAAGGGCGATCAGAAGTAGCTCAGGAATGTTACTAATCATATGCCGAACAAGAAGAGTTAGAAGATGCCAGGAAGAAGACCACCACTTACCAAGTGGACGAGTCTGAAGATTCAGAGATTGAGACATTGGACCCTAGGGATGAATCAGAGCTAGTGAAGGGTCAGGTCATGGAAGCAACGAAAATTATTATTCTGGACGATGAACGACCAGAGCGAACAACTCAAATTAGCGCCTCACTGGATCCGGAGATAAAGAAAAAGTTAATGTCCTTTTTGAGGCATAGGAAACAAGCTTTTGTATGGAGTCATGAAGATATACCGGGAATAGACCTAGCCTTCCTATGCCATGAACTCAATGTCAAATATCCTGAGTGGTTGGCCAATGTGGTGATGGTTAAAAATAAGAATAATAAATGGAGGATGTGCGTTGATTTCACAGATCTAAATAAATCCTGCCCAAAAGATCATTTCCCACTGCCCCGAATAGACCAGCTAGTAAATGCCACCTCGGGGCATAAATTGTTGAGCTTCATGGATGCTTATTCCGGCTACAATCATATTAAGATAAAACCAAAAGACAGGGAGAGTACATCTTTTATTACCCTAAGGGGAATATACTGGTACAATGTTATGCCTTTTGGTCTTAAAAATGCAGGTGTTATGTACCAACGCCTAATGAATAAGGTGTTCGTGGAGAAAATCAGTAAAAATATGGAGGTCTACATCGATGACATGTTGACTAAGAGCAAGAAAGATGTTGACCACATAGTTGACCTAGGATAAACATTTGATCTGCTGGAGAAATATCAGATGAAGCTGAAACCGACCAAGTGCGTATTTGGTGTACAAGAAGGCATGTTCCTTGGGTATATTGTAAATAAGCGGGGCATTGAAGCGGATCCTGACAAGATCAAATCTTTGCTAGAGATACAATCTCCAACTACGAAGAAGGAAGTACAAAGCCTTACGGGGTGTGTTGCAGCTCTCAATAGGTTTGTCTCATGAGCAACTGACAGATGTCTTCCATTCTTTAAGACACTCAGAAAAATTTTCGAGTGAAATGATGAGTGTGAGAAGGCGTTCCAAGAGTTGAAGAGATATTTGAGGACACCACATTTGCTGTCCAGGTCGGTAGTGGGAGAGAAATTATACTTGTACCTGGCGGTCTCAGAAAGTGCTGTCAGTTCAGCGCTAATAAGAGTAGAGGAAGGAGTACAAAGACCGGTGTATTATACAAGCAAAGCATTCCGAGGAGTAGAGATCAGATATCCACTATTCGAGAAGTTGGCATTAGCACTAATTGAGGCTAGCAGGAGGATGAAACCACACTTCCAGGCCCATACTATAGTGGTATACATCGATATGCCACTCAGACAGGCTTTGCACAAATCGAAGAAATTCGGACGATTAATGTATTAGGCGGTGGAACTATGCGAGTATGATATTGTTTACGAACCAAGGTCTTCCCTCAAAAGGAAGGCAGTGGAAGATTTTATTACAGAGTTCACTTACCCAGATACCTCCGACCAACATGGGTCTAATTAAGAACAACCCATGGATGTTAGAGGATAATCAAAGACTGTCTCCGATCAGCGTCCATCAGTAGATATACCAGAGGGGATAGTAACTGAGCAATAAGAATCTTCTAATAAAAGCCCAGTGTGTAGAGATGATAAGAGGAAGTACCAAATTTTCCATCAGGGAAATTTATTAGACTAAGAGTTTGATAATTATATCTCGGTATGGAATTTGTATGTTGATGGCTCCTCCTGCGCCAAAGGCACTGGAGCTGGAATAATTTTGAACAGTCCAGATGGATTGGATATAGAATATTCTCTGCGTTTATAATTCAAATCTTCCAACAATGAAGTTGAATGTGAATCTAGGATTATGGGCCTCAGTTTAGCCAAAACACTAAATGCAGATCAAGTCACGGTGTTTAGTGATTCACAGCTAGTTGTAAATCAGATTCTCAGGTTGTACGCGATAAAGGGAGACTTTATGTCTAGGTATCATGCCAAAGCTATGGAGATTGTGTCCAATTTTATAGCAGTCCAAGTGATCAAAATACCAAGACTGGAAAACACGAGGGCTGATGCATTAACTTGGTTAGCCTCAGCTACTCACACCGAGTTGTGAAGAACAATTCCTATCGAAATACTAGTGGACCGAAGAATTGATGAAGATTTTATAGTGAGGTTCATCACGTTGGACATGGGACCTTCCTGGATTGATCCCATCAGAGCGTATATCGAAGAAAGAATTTTACCAACTGAACAACTTGTAGCCAAAAGTCTGAAGTTCAAAGTTGCTTGGTATGTGTTGAGCAATGGAATTATGTACAAAAGAGGAATGATAGCAGGCCTACAGAGATGTGTTCATCCATAGGAATTTAAAGATCTGATAAAAGAAATTCACGAAGGCTCTTGTGGAGCTCATGTAGTAGGTCAGACCCTCCTGCAAAGGATGACGACGCGGGAATACTATTGGCCAACGATGTGAGCTGACTGTAAATCTTATGCTAAGAAATGCGATAAGTGTCAACGGTTCACTACCATAAGAAGAAGTCCACAGGCATTATTAACCCCAATTACTTCCCCTTGGCTATTTGACACGTGGAGAATAGACTTAGTCAGGCCTCTGCCAACTACTAAAGCATGATTTAAATACTTGGTACTCTCTGTTGATTATTTCACAAAATGGGTGGAAGCTAAACCTCTCATTGACATGGCCTATGAAAGGGTTTATCAGTTCATTTGGAAGAACATTATTTATAGGTATAGCATGCCACATGCCTTCATCACTGACCACGGTACCCAATTCGATAATGTGGAATTTACTGTGTATTGTCACTAGTCCAATGTCCAAAAGATCCATTCGGCACCAGGCCATCCCCAGAGTAATGGGCAAATAGAGGTGATGAACCGAACTCTTCTCAACGAGTTGAAGAAATGACCGAATGACGTGAAAGGGAACTAGATTAACGAACTGCATTATGTATTATGGGCTTACTGAACAACAACTGGGGAATCTCCTTACATGTTAGCCTTTGGAAATGAAGTAGTCATACCAGCTGAACTGGGCCTACCTACTCACCGGGTGCATAATTCCAACTCTCTAATAAGCGATTTGATGAGACGCTTAGACCTGGACCTTCTCGAGGAAGTGAGAGAAGACGCGGATATCCAGAATGCAACTTATCAATAAAGAACTACCATGTTCTTAAAGGAGTTAAGAAATGCGATCTTAAGGAGGGAGATTATATACTCAAGAAAGTCATTCAGAAACATAATAAGCTAGAGGCCAACTCGCATAGGCCTTATCGTGTAACAGCGATTGTTCGACCTAGAACCTACAGAATAAAAACTTTAGAGGGGGAGAGTTCAAAAATGCATGGAATGCAAAGCATCTGCGTAAATATTATCAATAGTGTAGATTCACATGTATTCCGTTCTTTCAATATGAATAAAATAATATTTTCCCCATTTTCTTTTTAGTTCAATTTTTTTTCGGAGTACTAGTGCTACACACTACACTTGAATTTTGCAAGAAGGCATCAACAACCACCAACTAAGTTTGGTCGGCATATCATCAACCACCAACTACGGTTGGTCGGATATCAGCAACCACCAACTAAGGTTGGTCGATATCAATAAACTTAACCAATAATGTTGGCATAACAATCATATAAGGCAAGGCCTGTTTGATTACGGGTGACCTCAAGGGGCATCTAAAATTAGGCAAGAAGATGGGTGACCTCAAGGGGCATCCACTTCCTAGGCACCAAGGTAATCTAGATAAGATTGCTGCAACTAAGCAGTTCAATGGGATGAAAACAATTCCATTGCTTAGGCACTTATGAGTGACAAGTCACTACAACTAGGCAGTAAATGGGGCAAAGTTCCATTGTCTAGGCAATTAAAACAGAACGGGATGAATTATCCCTTTATAAATATATATACTCATCAAAAGAAAATTACAATTTATTTCTAAGGAAAGACAATTACAAAGCAATGAACTTTTCTTCATTAAATACAAATCTCCTATTCTATTGGTCTTTTTCTTTTCAATTTTGATACAGGTTCCATTCCAGCGGGAGGATCATCTAAATCATAAGGAGAGTTGATAAAATTCATATCTCGTAGCATTCTAATGTCGCTCGAACTCGGTCGATCAAGAAAATGTTGAGGTCTAGATATCTCAAAGTCTTCATGAAGATGGTAGTCGCTAAGATACTTGGAGATCAAACATTGAGGAATGGCACGAGATGGAATCCAACTGACATCTAGCTTAAAGGGAGGCACAAGAAGATCAAATAATTCAGTCTCATACCGATCAAGCAGACACTTTAAATATTGATAAGCCTCAATTGCTCAATTAGAGGCATCGGTCCAAGAATATTAACTATTTTAGCTTCAGTGAAATCTTTATGACCAACCTTGAACTAGTCATTAGACTTCTTCATCAACTCTGTATCATGAGCTGACAAGAGTTCCATCCTGGTAATAAACTAGCAAGGAAAATATGAATAAATCAACAACAGTGCAACTACATGTCGAGCAAGTAAATAAGACAACTCAGAATAAATAACAAAGTTCATTTTATTAATCAGAGGAGGAGAAGGTACAACCAAAGTTACAATGAAAGGGAAAAACAAAAACGACAGAAAAATAATATAATTAAAGAGCCGAACAACTCTACACCTTCTCATTATTTCCTACAATATCTTCAGTTAATTTGGATAAAGGAGTTGGTTGCTCGGAGGGCAGTTGAGGTTGCTTGATAGAAGTTGTTGCCTGCTGAACTTGCTAGAAAGATTGAGGAAGGTTAGCACCAGGTGTTTGTTCTACCATTTCCATAGAAGATTCATCATATCCAGCTTCATCTTCCTTTTCTTCCTCAATAGTAGGAGGAGGGCCATGAGTGTGTTTCTGAAAAATTTCAGAATCATCAGCAATGTTTAATTCTTTCAAAGCTGCGACCCATCCATCTCTGAAGTATTTCACACTTGCATACTCCATCTGGGAAGAGATAGAAACTAAAGCTCTATTCAATCCTTTGTCCCATCCAGAGCTAAAGGATTTCTTCATAACAGCTTTCCTCTTCGCTCTTTTCGAAGAAGATTTCTCCCTGAGAAGCTCTTCAATAGACTTTACCTTCTCCTCAAGTTCTTTCTTACGTCGTTCAACCTCTTTAAGATTGCCATCAACTTCCACTTGGCTGGAAAGAGCAACCTTTAATTTTTCCTTCAACTCTTTGGAGGCATTTACAACTTATTGACGAACTGACTCAGCCGATAGTAGTGTAGTCTCCCATGCATTTTTGTCCTCTTCGTATTTCTGTCGGGACCCCCCTAAAGAATTTGATAACCCAATAAGGACTTCCTCTACTCCACTGGACGAGGTTGAGGCTTTGATATCTTCATCTTTCTCTACGATATTATCAAAGTAAACCAAAAACTGCAAGTAGAAGAAAGGCATGAATCAGAGCATGAACATAGTAATGAAGAATTAGAAAGATAAGTATAATGACAACTTACTAAGGAAAGGAGTTGGGAAGCCACATCGATAACCTTATCCTGAGGAGTTGGAGTTTCAGCAGCTTGGCAATCAGGGAGAGTTCCTGACTTAATCAATTTTTTGTCCAAGCCAGGGTTAAGGACAGTTGGAGAACTATCCTTCAAAGAAGAAATCCTAACTCTAGTAGGTTGGGAAACAGTATGCACGGGTCTTTCAGCAATACCCCTCCTCAACCTTCTCAAATGAGAACCTTTAGTCATAGGTGCTACCTCTTCTTTAATCAAAGGTGTTGCCTCTTTTGGGATAACAACTTCAATCAAAGGTGCTTCCCTTTTAGGGGCAACAGAGGGCTTCTTACTGATATCTTTCGCATGAGGAACAACACCCTTTTTCTCAGTTCTGTTAACTGTAACATCACCCTTGTTCTTCTTTTCCCCTTCAGTACCAGGAGTAGACTTGGCGAAGAACTCAGGTACCTTCCTCTTCTTTATAATCAAATCAGTAATAGAGGTACCCAGATCAGAAGAAGATTCTCCTACAGTTGTTGGAGATGTCGGTACTTAATCAAGATCAATTACCACAGGAGGAACGAGAGGTCGAGCAATAAAAGACGAGGTGGTGTTCTTGTATATCAACAAATAAGAAGAGGACCTCACGTTCTCCCCATCAATGGATTTATGCAAACCCCAGATAAGTGTTAAGTTTTTTAAATTTATGTCACTCTCTTTTGGAGGTTTCCTTTTACTATCAACTGTAAAATAAAAATGTACATGTCAGTGATGCATTTTATCGAACAAAAATAGTGCTAAATTGAAAAATTAAAAACAACCTATCCCATTGCCATAAAGTGGACATATGGGACCTTGGTATACATCTTTTCCTTTAAAGGGGGGTGTTGCCAATTTTTCATCATAACCCCATGATCAAAATAGTCCCTATTAGCATCGAGAAGATTGACCACTAAAGCTCTATTTGAAAACATAGTTTTTAAATAAAAAGTAGTGTCGCTGGTAATCCATTTATAACCATACATAATTTTAGGAATTCCTAAGCGAGTTCCATGTATTTGGTTCAACTTATGTACGCCATTAACTATCCTCCGTATATTTAGAGCTACTCTTGGCAAAACTCCAAACACAGGAGGTTAGGCAGGAAAGAAAAATCGCATTCCGCAATAAAAATGGAGGGAAACAAGTGTCCCTTAGCTAAAGAAAATAAATCAGAAGGGAAAGGAGGTTCCTCTAGAATAACCCAAGAGGGAATTGAAAAATCATCCCATAATTTATCTAATGATTCGATAAGATAAATCATGGTGACTAACGCAAAGAAAGAAGAAGGAAAAAGTTCTTACAGAAAACTGAGAAATCTGCTAAAGCGGGCGACAGAAAGAACGATCGTAAAAATACAGAGTGAGAAGACAAAGAGTTCGAAAGTCTAAAAAGCGAAAGGTGGAAAATGATTTGATTCTATCGCTTTTAAATGCCCTGCGTCGGGAATCGAGAAACGAAATGATTACTAGAAAAGACGAATACGTTTTCGACGGCTAAATGATGAAAAAGACACAAATATCCAAGCGTCTGTCAAACATTTAAAATATTTACGAGTTTGCCCTTTCGCGCTCAAAATCATTAAATGTCAAGTCTTGGAGATCTGTAATCTAACAAGACTGGGTAAATGTGCCCGAGCAACTTCAGGACATAATGTTCCACATTCTCATATTCAACCTCAACTGTGAAACATTGGGGGCTTCTATTGATACAAAAATTAGTCATTTGACATGGACAAATTATATGAAGACACGTGTAATCTTATGTGGAAAAATATATTCATCGAACAACTCAACATATCGAGCTACTCAGTGTACCGAGCTACTCAGTTTACCAAGCTACTCTTCATATCGAGCTACTCAACGTGCAGAGCATCTAGTCAAGAAGATCAAGCGACAATTACAGATTTAATGAACATCGGAATCAATGAACATTCTTATTATGTACAGATGTATATGTCTATTAAATAACGATGTGTTATCTATTCATATTGATAGCACAAAGGGCTATAAATACATTGTAACCCCCTCTATAACGGGGCAATTGATCACTGGCGATCATAATTGAAATCAAGGCAAAACACCCAACAATACAAGGCAGTGGACGTAGGCCATTTTCATTGAGGCTGAACCACTTTAAAATATTTTGTCTTATTTCATTATTCGTATTTATCTGTGATTAATTAATTAGATCAAGTCTAGTTTTTTACATCAACATGGGGTAAGAAGTTCTTCTTCACTATGCTGACTTGTTCTTCTTCGGATGGTCGACTGGTCATGGTAGCTGCTTTTTCCCTCCATCGGGTATGAAGTTACTAATTGATTCCCCAGAGTTCTGTTCGAGTAGCTCTAAATCACGGCGGGTGACCTCCAGCTCTTCGTTGGATTTGTACTGAGGCATTAATTCTCGGGCTACGTCCTCTCAGCTATGGATTCTGGACTCCCCGAGAGATAAAAACCATCAGAGGGCTCTATCCTTCAAAGTTTACTAAAATAATTGGGCCATCAGTTCTTCAGAAGCCCCTGGGAGAGTCATAAAACGGTGATAACTGCGAAGATGAATAATCGGGGGTCCACTCCCTTCTAATTTCTTGATATTTGGCATCTTGAATTTCTCGAGTAACCTCGCTTTAGGATAAGGAGACATGTGGGTGTAGTCCATGTAATTCCTGATATTCTGACTTGGTCGAACTTCTTAGTTATCATCTTTGACCTTGTTCAACTCTTCCTCTTCTGGATCCATGATCATAGGCAAGTTAGCCCTAGGTTGGGCAAGGTTTGGCATAGGAAGATGGGCAGGCGACGACCCATTAGTAGGAGGGAATAAGGCCTTGGTCTCTTGAGGAACATGAACCTAGTTTCGGTTGCATCTCGCGAACCTCAGTCGAGAAGTTGTCAACTTGGACACGAGCTGAGCTAAGATTGCCATCAGATTTGGTTTCACAACTGGTACTTGATCTATGTTCTCCATGGAAAGTGGATGGATTTCGAACTCGAAAGAAGTAGTAGGGGAACAGACGTAACTCCGGGCTGATTTGACTAAATATCGAAGCCAATAAGGAGCCAAGCCAAGGGCGTGCAATCGACCTGAGAAGGCATAAAATGGGATTTATTTTTGAACAAGGAGTGAAAATATTTTTGACATTGTTTTTTTTTCTTTTTGAGACTGGAAGACAAAATATTTTTGGATTTTTGATAAAGAGAGGAGAAATATAACTCTTTTTTTTGTATTTTTGACAAAGGGATGAGATAATGAATGGGAGATGGGTCTCAGCATGATTATTATAATTATTATATTCTCTCTTGTATTAGGTTTATCTAAATGAAACAAGGAAATGCCGGACGAGACTCGAGCTTAGAAAAATTGGGGTTTGAATTAGTATATGAAAAAGTTGGACTTGTTACCAAGTTCATGGACAGGGTCCCGCTTTGAAAAAAATGAAATTGCTCAAGAATTTAGGCGGCATGTCGACCCATCATTTCGGTAGAGTTTTGGGTAGAAACTGACAATTTAACATGAGTGACCTAGGTCTGACGCCTATAAGCGGGTATGCAGTTTTCTTGGGTTAATCGAAAAAGGTTCCCCCCTTGGCATGACTTCCACGATATACATCTTGCTTTTGAGGGTAGTCGGTACGGGTGGACAAACCATTTGATATACCTGAGTGTACATAAATTGCCTCATGATATACCTGATGGGGATAGTATGTGTGAGAGCGAATTTGATATACTCGACGTGCGTGAACGAATTCCCTGCGATATACCTCCTGTCCTGACTTCGGTTAAATGGTATGATACGGGGGAACCGTTCGATATATATTGAAGGTACTTGGATAATATAAGGTAAGAGCCATATCGCTTAGGCTAACTACGCCATGCCAGACCAGCGCCCATCATGAAGTGACCCTCCAGTTACGGGACAAAATTTGGTCAATAACAATGCTCTTCGGTGGAGTAGTGTGAAAAATGCATGATATTTTTATCAGTAGCTTATGGAGAGATGTATATTTCATTGATGAATCATCATGCTAAATAGGGGTTAAGTATGACTATGAGAAGCAAATCTACACTAAGCATGGATATATACAAGAGTGAAGGTGTGTGCTAGTGAGCAGAAGAGAGATGAATATATAGATAAACAAATACTCATGTAAATAAAGTCTAGCCCTCAAATAAGATCTCCCAATCGGAGTCACCAATGTGGCCATCCCTGATCCTAGCGGTGAGAGATAATGTATAGTGAGAGGATCCTGGTCCCGCGCATCCCTCTCGGGAGCGCTTCGACCGTCGACGATGATGTGTGAGGTGAAAAATATAGAGAGATGGAGTCGCCAGTCTATTTTACTCAAAATAGATAAAAGAAGGTAGATGCATCCTGAAGGATAGCATCAAACACATACTGATACATAGGAAATGAAAAATGATTCGAGGAGGGTTCGAAGGCTAAGTTACCGAATGGGAAGGTGTTAGGAACCCATTCTGCCCTTGCGATCTCTCATGTATTTGTTGTTATTTTCCTCTATTTCTCCGTGATATGTGTGCATGTGTATATGTAATGGAGATAGGAATCATCGACTTGTATCATGGAAGAGATAGAGTGAGTTATCCGTAGGAATGTTCCCAAAAGTAATGTTAGAAAATAGGATTTACGCGATTATCCTTGCGTTGATCGTTATAATGGAATGATAACGCGTATGGAATAATACGCTACTAAGAACAAATATATGTATAAGTAAATATGTAGAATCTAAGAGAATTATGTTCAATAATTAGGAAAATAGATTAAAAAATAGGACTCGAGTCACGAGTTTTACCCCAAGATGCCTACGTAGCTTATAAAGGCATCAAAGTCCACGTAGTTTGTATGCAAAATGAGGGGCGGGGTTTATCCCATAAATCCAACCGGGAACTTCTCTTATGTATGTGTGTGTGTGTGTGTAAGAAAAGATGTTTTAGTGTGAGAAAATTATGAGAGAAGTGTGAGAATTCTCGTTTGGAATTTATGAGCAAACCCCTATTTTATTGTTTTTAGGGTTTTTATATGAAAAATAAGAGATGTCCAATAATACTAAATAAAAATTATATTAGGATATGTGAGATGGGGAGAAAAAGTGCTAAGTAATAAAACAAGTTAATGCAAATTTAGGAGAATTTAAGGAGAGAGTTGAGAAAGTTGGACCTTCTTGAGGATCTTGGGCTTGATCTTGAATGTTGGAGAGCAGCCCTTGAACTTCAATGATGATGATGGGTATTTAATTCACCAAGTTTGGTGAAAAAGATGATGAAAAGTGAGGGTTGGAAAGGGATTTGGATGTAGGAATCATGCTGACTTCTAAAGAGGTTTTCTGAGTTCGCTGAGAGTGATAGGTCTCAGATTTTTTTGGGTCCTTTGCAATGAGGTCAGGCCCTCCTTTTTATAGGCTCAGGGCATTTTCGATCGACATAGGTCTGGTCCTGTCAATCAATAGGTGCCTTTAGGCACACTACCGATAGGCAGGATTTTGAACCTGTCGTTTGGCAATCTTGTTCAGGTTCCTCTGAAAAAACTGTCGTAAAATGTAATTCATTGATCTGAATCGCACACGACGTGAACCGATGGAAAGGTAATTCATAGACCTTTGAAATTCCTTTGGACTTCTCTTGGTTTCGGGAGTTGACTTTGGGATAATTATGGCTCATAAGCGCTCATCGGTCCTTTTAACGGGGAATAATTTGACGTAAATGGATCATTCATCCGCATTGTACGGAGTGGATCATTGGAAAGGTTATGAGATGTACTTCAATATTCTAAAGAGTTTGACTCAATTTAGAGAGTTGACTTTGGTCAACAAGGGCCCAGAAGCATTCGATGACCTTTCGGAGTAAAGCATATCATTTGTCTGTACCGTAAGTCAGAATTGAGCTCGGAGTGGACCGTTGGAAAGGGGTTTCAGCGCCCTTTGAAGATTCATTTAGTATCAGTCAAGTTGAAGAGTTGACTTCGATTAAACGGAGCTCGAGAGCGTCCGGTGGCCTCCTGATCAATTTTTAAGTGAAAACGGGTCGTTCGTCCTCACTATAAGTTAGAATCGTGCACAGGGTGGACCATTAAAAAGGTGTTTTAGTTCCCTTTGAAGATTCATTCAGTCTCGATCGAGCTGAAGAGTTTGATTTTTGGTCAAATGAAGCCTGGGTGAGCCCGATGGCCTCTAGGTTAGTATTCAGAGTGTGACCTAGGTTTGTAGTGATGCAGGGGGTGCTAAAATAGGGTGTCTACATCTCAAAAAGAGCTAAAAGTAACCAGCAGGAAATCAACAGACTGTCAACTATATACGATGAAGAAGTTTTAGCTACACGGGTCCCACCCAAGAGTAATAAAAATAGTTTTCCTTTGGGTATCATCAGTCGATGAGGCATAATGTGGGCAATTCACATCTTAATCAGGTCCAGATGAGTCACAAGCCAGGGACGTGCTTATATCATGTCACAATTTATATCTCAATCTAACAATCTATCTGTAATGAAAAGTATGATTATATTATTAAACACATGGGTAAGGGAAATGTTCGATTAAGGTTCATCACATTCGTTTATCTCGAGTTCTTTATCTTTCAACTTGGGTTCAAAGGTAGATCAGTTTTACCCTCCTATCTTCATAGGACTCAAGGTCGGTGACAGTATAATTCATGATAGGGTTTATCATAGTTGTGTGGTTATGGCTGGAGATTGTATTCTGGAGTATGACTTGGTTCTCATAGTCATGGATGGGTTTAATTTGATTCTCAGTATAGATTAACTATCTTGTTTTGGTGCTACCATCGAACAGCATTGACATAGTGTCTCGGTATCTCTTTTAGACGGGTCTCGCCATCATTTTAATAATGATAATGACATTGGTTATCCATGCAAGTTTTCCACTGCACATGAGAAGAAGTGATACTTTAGTTGGTTGAGTAGTATGGTGGCTTAGGACGAGCTGGATGGTATGTCATTAGACTAACCAGTAGTATACGAGTTTTTCAATGTGTTTCTGGGTGATCTTCCTGGTTTATCCCCACACCAAGAGGTGGAATTTTCTTTATCCCCACACCAAGAGGTGGAATTTGCATCAGGGCATCTTGCCTATCTCTATACCACCTCATAGGATGGATCTGATGGAATTACAGGAGTTGAGGGTTAAATTAGAGGAATTGACTAACAAGGGCATCATTCACCCTAGTGTATCCCCTTGGGGAGCTCCAGTCCTCTTTGCTAAGAAGAAGGATAAATCCCTGTGGCTTTGCATCGATTACAGGCAATTGAATAGGATAACAATGAAGAATAAGTACCCTATACCCCATATCGATGGTTTGGTTGATCGATTACGCGGGGTGGGTAGGTTTATAAAGATTAACCTCTGGTCTGGGTATCATCAGTTGTGTGTCAGAGAGGAAGAAATTCCTAAGATAGCATTCCAAACTCGGTATAGACACTATGAATTTCTCGTGCCGCCCTTCAATTTAATGAATGCCTCGGTGATATTCATGGATTTGATAAATCGTATGTATCACCTTTACTTAGAACGGTTTGTAGTGGTCTTTGTGGATGATATACTGGTCTACTTGGCATCGAATGTGGACCGCGAGGAGCACCTTCTCATGGCATTACAAGTGCTAAGGGAGAACAAGTTGTACGCAAAATTCAACAAGTGTGAATTTGGGATGGATGAGGCTAAGTTCCTTGGCCATGTAGCTTTTGACGAGGGCATTTCCAAGGACCCTTCCAAGGTCGAGGCCGTTTTAAGTTAGGATAGGTGAAAGATAATCGTGGAGGTGGAATTTTTTTTGGATTTGGTCGATTACTACTGTAGTTTTTGGAAGAATTTTTTAGAGTTACATTACCTCTCACCTCGTTGACTCAAAAAGATGTGCACTTTGAGTCGTCCGAGGATTGTAAGTCGGCCTTTTAGGAGTTGAAGATTATGTTGACTTCAACTCCCATTCTTATCCTTCCAGGGCATGACAAGGTTTATATCGTGTATTGTGATGCTTCTGGGTCAGAACTTGGTGCGGTATTCATACATAATGGTTAGATGGTCGCTTATGCATCGTGTCAGTTAAAGGTGCATCTACCCCACCCATGAATTGGAGCTAGCCGCTGTGGTGTTCACACTTAAGAGCTGGAGGTACTACATATACGGGGAACGATTGAAGGTATTTTCTGATCACAAGAGTCTCCAGTATATTTTCATGCAGCATGACCTCAATATTCATCAGAAAATATGGATGTAGTTGATGGAAGACTATGAATTTTTTTAAAGAGTATCATCCCTACAAGGCCAATATGGTGGTCAAGGATCTTAATCTAAAGTCTGAGATTACTCTAGTAGTGATGAAGTGTTACCGAGAAAATATATTCAGTGAATGATAGAAGTTTGACCCGCATATCCAACGAGGTTACGACAAGGCGTACCTTTGGGGTGTGGTGGCTAGGACACTCATTCAGAATAAATTTTTAGATGCCTAGTCATGCAATCCCGAGTTCACACATAATAGCGATTGTATTTAGAGTAGTGAGGTGTTCGACACTCTTACTGTGGACAAGGATGGTGGTGTACAACATAAGGACAGGTTGATTGTTCTGATTATCAACGAGCTACATGATGGGGTAATGGTTGAGGCCTATCATTCATACTTCAACATACATCGTGATGCTAAGAAGATGTATAAAGACCTATGCAGAGACTTATAGTGCTACAGTGTGAAGAGATATGTGGCTACGTATACAACCAAGTGTTAAACTTACTAGCTGGTGAAGGCAGAGCTCAGGAGGCCGACAAGACTATTGCAACCACTATATATAGCAGAGTGGAAGTGGGATCACATCGTGATGGACTTCATCAAAGTTTTACCACAGTCTGAGTGTGGTCACAATGCAGTATGGGTTATAGTGGATCGTCTCACAAAATTCCCACACATCTTATTGATTAAGGTTACAGACAACGTGGTTAAGTTGGCAAAGTTTTATGTTCGGGAGACGGTTCGACTTCATGGTGTTTCACTCTCGATTGTCTCATATAGGGATCCCCTATTTGTGTCTCAGGAAAGAACTTTCAGCATGAGTTAGGCACCAATTTGAACATGAGTACAACGTATCACCCTGAGACAAATGGGCAATCATAACGAACCATCCAGATCTTACAGGATAAGTTGAGAACTTGCACGCTCAATTTTTAGGGTAGTTAGGTAGATAATCTGCAATTAAAAGAGTTTTCCTACAATAATAGTTACTAGGCAAGCATTTAAATGCCTCCCTATGAGGCTCTTTATTGGAGGTCGTGACACTCTCTAAATTGTTGGGCAGAGTTGGGTGATGTAATACCCTGTATTTTTATGGCTTTTAATTATTGGGGATTTATTGAATTTAATTGATATATTAATTTAATGTTAATCCGACATTTTATTTTAAATATTTACTAGCGTGATGAGAGTTAGTAATTATTGGAAATTTTTTGAATATTACTATACGAGTAAAGTAATATATAAGATTGATTTTATTAAAATTGACACGAGTGAATAAAATGACAATTATGAAAATTTAAGTCAGGACGGGCCTGTGTCGTGTCAGGACTAAATTATTATTATTATAAAAGTGAATATATTATAAGTCACTCGTATGATCGTTTTGAATGCGCCAAAGTGTCCGAAAGGGTCGAGATAGTCAGAAAAGTGTACCCAGGGGTTTAGTTTGGGTCTCGGGGTGTTTTTTGGCCTAATTGACATCTCGGGAGGGTATTTTAGACATTTTCAATTTTAAGGTAATTAAACCCACGAATTTTCTTAGTATATATTAGCCACTTGGAGTTGTCTCTTATGGTTAACAAACACAAAACCTAAGCCCATCCATTAGAGAAGAAGGTGAAAAGATTAGAGAAGAAGGTGAATAGATTAGAGAAGAAGGTGAAGAGTTTCCAAGCAATCCAAGGCCTAGAACTCACCCGATTGCACCGCCACCACCACCAAAACATAGATTGCATGACGAGGAATGGAACCATATAATTTTCATCAAAAAATCAGATCCTTGAATCCCAGGCAAGTATCTATCTTTCTGATTTCTAGTTGGTATTCCTTCCATGTTAGTCTAGGAATGAAATCATATGTTTTAATTGAAAAATCATGCCCGGGCTACTTGCTATCACGGAGGTTTTCTTGTCGGGACAGTCTTATCTCGATTGGACCTTTATGGGGGATATTGAATTGTACCCTAGAACATAGGATTCCTTGGTATAGGCTATCTGAGAATAATAGTCAAACAGTCCTAAGAGACGTGAGGGGTATGTGTTGACCTCTTAGTGACTTGAAACTATGCTTCACCACCATTTTATGTGTATTATGTTAATACAGTTCGAGAGTGATTCCAAACTAGTATTTCCCTTATTACGAGTGGTATGGGGACTTGATAGCAGAGTATGTCAACACCATAGTTTTATGTGGGGTGCCAATAGTATATATATATATATATATATATATATATATATATATATATATTATACGCGTGATTGATATATATATACTTATATATGGAAACTTTCTACTATGTGTATAAGTAGTTAAGTAATGAATAAATTCTTCAACTTTATAACAAGTGTTCGTAAATGTTGTAATGGTAACTAAAGTGGTTCTAAGTAACGTAAGAATATGGAAGAGAATGATTTTCTAAAACTAAACATTATGGCCTTAGTACTTCCTGGGATAGAACTTTGTGGGAGGATAAGTTAGATAGACTTATGTGATCAGTAGTACAGTAGGTGTGCACACTAGATGAGAGGTGAGAATTCTCATATTAGCCAGTAAGCATTTTAAATACTTGATAAACTATTTTTTAAACTGTCTTACACTCGGGCTCTGACCCGTTTTCTGTCATTTCTTTCTCTCTTGTATATATATATATATATATATATATATATATATATATATATATATATATATATATATATATTACAGGTGCCCAGCCATAGGGGCGTCATGCTTATATTCTTTGGGCTGGAAGAGATGCATCTTATGTGGGAGTTGCAGGCCCTTGCTTTAGACGACCTCTTCAGTGATTCAGTTCCTATTTTATTTCTTCATAGTTAGGGCATGTGTCACCCGATTTCCTATTCCGTTTGGATTTGTCAGAGATTTGTGTTCATTTATATTTCCAGTATTCAGTACTCCTTGGGGGTTAACTATTGCAAGGATGATTTCATTTATGGATTCTTAAACTGTTAGTTATTAATAAAGGTTTTCATATTGGTATTTAATAAAAAAAAAATGAGACTTTAAATTATCTTGACACTTAGCTTAATTATTTAGGGTGTTCAAATTGGAAATATTATTTTACGAAAGTGATGCTGGGAATGAACCAACCATTCACCTTGATGTTAATTTAATAAAGGACTGATCACTCGGTATTTAATTAGGCGGGGTGTTACAGGTGGTATCCGAGCATCAGGTTCTAGCGTCTTTTAGGATCCGTGCGGCTTATTATGCTTCCAGCATAACTTTCCTTGATATAGAGCCCTCTGTTTAGGATTGTTGATTTCTTTGGTGAGATTTCATTCTCCTGCTATCACGTATATATTAGTGAATCTTATTTACGTTCAGGCATGTTCGAACAATGAAGTATGGCAGATGAGGGTCATTGGGCGAGTAGCGTGGGGCAGGGCTTAGTGAGGTTCTGATGTATTTCGAGGATGATGACCATAGTAGAGGTCACCCCTATTATGGCATGAGAGGCCAGGACTATAAATACGGCTAAGACATATCCTACGATTTCCAAGTAGTGTTGTAGTCAAGTTATGTCAAAATTAGACTCACCTAATGTAGTACGCTTGGGAGAGGGTCAAATGGAAAATTGAGGAGAGTCATCAGTAGAAGTTTTAGAAATGCGGGAATTGTATGTGTTACCCAACGGAGGTAATATATTCAAAGGCTTGGGCATATGGCGGAGTGTGGTTAACTAGAAATGAAAATTTAGGGTAAATTTTTCTTGACTCATAGGAGCAAAGTTATAATGGTGGAAGTCAACCACCATATTTAATAGTGAAATGTTGTTTCAATGGAAGGATATTAGGTACAGTTTAACCATACATTCCTTCCTCAGTTATTCAGAATAAGATGTGAACGTTATTCCGAACCCATCACGGAAGGGACGGGATGGGGTTCATTTGTAAATGAATTTAGAATTTTAGTAAATTTTGTATCAGCGAAAATGGATACCAATGGTAGAGAAGATTTCAAGTGGGAGATCAACTCGTGAGGAAAGTTGACAACACTTAAAGAGAATTCTGTTGGACAGTCGATCCATATGGTGACGATGTCATGCATTGTCCGTAGAAACGTTAATGCTCTTAGGTTAAAGGAGCTATAGTAATCGAAAGATTTATTGGAGAATGAGACTAGATGAAACACAGTTAGCAACGAGCCGCAAGGGGGAGACCCATCACGGGGCTCATTTAAATGATTCGGATAGCTGAATTCTTACCAAGAGATTATGAATTCAGTAAGGGTTATTGAAGGCAGTAGTATGTTCCTTAGGGCCAACAAAGCTAAGGGAACGACGGGGGTAGCCATCAGGATAGAGACTATTTAAGTCGAGAGAAG
Source organism: Sambucus nigra (assembly GCA_949130495.1). Lineage (NCBI taxonomy): Eukaryota > Viridiplantae > Streptophyta > Magnoliopsida > Dipsacales > Adoxaceae > Sambucus > Sambucus nigra. The sequence goes on from OX422214.1 coordinate 96,432,731, forward strand.
GACAACCCTAATAGGGTCAGTATGACAGGAGATAAGTGGGTTATGATTTGGGGTATTTTGTGGAGAGTAATACCACACGAGTTAACATTTTTCGAAGCGAGAAATGGGAACAAGGGTATGGTGCTTGCAAGGGAAATGGTTAATGTAATTTTCGATTTGGTTCGGACAGACGCATTTTGTCCGAAAGACCACTAAGTAGACAAGATGATTGGCAAAGTAGAAGTATGAGTTTTATCCTCGGAGGATGAAGCGTGTTTTATGTGACACGAGCGAGTCATTACATTTTGTTTATTACTAGATTCGCATGTGAGAAGAATTTAGTGCGTATATCTATAGCATTATTGTATGTTTTCCCTGGTATAGCGGGGTTGTCTTCAATGTTATCTACAGAGGATAAATGGGTGCATTGTTTGTTTTATATACTTTATTGAGATTACTCGTTTTAGTCATGCGATATGCGAGTATATTATTATACTGATTATGGTTTTTAAAAAAATGGTTAAAATAATAGTGGGCAGTGATTGCAAGACTATCGGGGTTGCTGCCTAGTGCGGTATGTTTTGTTCTGACAAAACTTCACCTGCAAGAGGGTCGAACTCGCACTCATATTATATATTATAGAGACTTCGAAGGGTATAGTGGTACAAAAATGTTTAATCCCAGGATGTTTAAGGACTTTGTTATTATGGTTCATTGTGTATTGGGTTTACCGTTTGGTGGAAAGATTTCACTCATTATTATATGTAACGCTCAGGACTTAGTGTTAGGGGGAGCGCATTGTTATATTTATCCTTTGGAAATGTGACTTATATTCATATGTTTGGGAATGGGATTTTGAGAGTCCCGATTGTATACTTATGAGGTTTATGGAATGTGATTACTACCTATACTGAGTAATAGTGCAATTAGTAAAAAGTTCTTTGTTTCAATTCAATTGCGAAAGGATATGTAGATTTTCTATCAAAAGACGGAATAAAGGGGTACAGATTATGGACGGTGGACCTAATGAATTTTGATAACCGGCGTTATGAGGTAGTAGTGTATCGGGGGGATTCCTTATTTGGATTTTGCTGTACGAGATATCCCACGCATGAAACTTAGTGTAAGATTGGAAGTAGAGAGACGTTTGGTCATTAGTCCATGAGTCTAGTACCTCGGTCATCATAAGAACCGATAATTATGAATGTAAGTTAGAGTTAGGTTACGATTTAAGGCCAGTGGAGCCAGTTGTGTGGTAAGGAAACATTGGAAGTTTTGTATTATCACCCAATCAAAGGGTGGAATGATGATAAGGAGGTTTGAGAGTACCCAAGTATTGTAAACATATTGTGAGCACAAGGGAAATAAAGAATTGGGTGTTATGTGTGAAGCGTAGGTGATGCTTACACCAGTATGCACGATTTATAGGGTGTGTGGCCATCCTGGTTAGTTGTTGCTTGAATCGTTCAAGTTGAAGAGACGTGGGGATAGACGCGTGGAATATATGTTTATGCGAATGACGTAACACAGTGGAACTGGTATAGTGGATAATCAGAATTTTTGATCGTCTGAGTTAGAGTCTGATGACTATGGTGGAATTACCACGACTGATTTAGGTGACTTTTGAATGTCGTAAGAGTTATGTTGCCGAAAATCGAGATTCAAAGAACTGACAAGAGTGGTCAAATGTTCGCATGGTTTCTCTCAAAAAGGGAGTTTTGCGTTTAGATAAATACGAGTAATTATTACGAAGTGAGGTGCGGCCTCCTAATAATATTGAGACAATGGGGGCCAATGATGTGTAGGCTCGTCTTATGCGAATAGCAACGAATTAGAGCACAATGTGAAGTACTGTTATTAAGGTGTGACTCTATAACTTTTGGTATTGAGCGTGTTTCATAAGCTTATTGTGAGGTGGGGACTATCGAAATTCGCCTTACCCGAAAGTGCCTTTTGAGTATTTATAAAGTATCTAGATCTATTTTTACCAGGTATGCCTTAGTTTTCGAATTTTGGGACCAAAATTTTGTTATTAGGGGGAAGTATGCAATACCCTGTGTTTTTATGGCTTTTAATTATTGCGGATTTATTGAATTTAATTGAGATATTAATTTAATATTAATCCGACATTTTATTTTAAATATTTACTATCGTGATGAGAGTTAGTAATCATTGAGAATTTGTTGAATATTACTAGATGAGTAAAGTAATATATAAGATTGATTTTGTTAAAATTATCACGAGTGAATAAAATGGCAATTATGGAAATTTAAGTTGGGACATGTCTGTGTCGTGTCAGGACTAAATTATTATTATTATAATAAAAGTGAATATATTATAAGTTTCCCGTATGGTCATTTTGAGTGCGCTAAAGTGTCCGGAAGGGTCGAGATAGTCAGATAAGTGTACGTGGGGGTTTAGTTTGGGTCTCGAGGCGTTTTTAGGCCTAATTGACATCCCGGGAGGGTATTTTAGACATTTTCTATTTTTGGGTAATTAAACCCACGAATTTTCTTAGTATATATTAGCCATTTGGAGTTGTCTCTTATGGTTAACAAACACAAAACCTAAGCCCAGCCATTAGAGAAGAAGGTGAAGAGTTTTCAAGCAATCCAAGGCCTAGAATTCACCCGATTGCACCGCCACCACCACCAAAACGTAGATCGCATGACGAGAAATGCAACGATATAATTTTCATAGACAAATCAGACCCTTGAATCCCAGGCAAGTATCTATCTTGCTGATTTCTAGTTGGTATTCCTTCTATGTTAGTCGAGGAATGAAATCATATGTTTTAATTGAAGAATGATATGATTTGGAAGGGAATGTATATGTGTTGTAGGGAGAATCCATATAGTCTGAAATCGTGATCATATGTAAAGAATTACCATGAATTGATTATGATATTTGGGAAGAAAATTTGGATTAAAATAGAGGTTTGTGACTATTCATGCAAAATTTGGTTTTATAAATAAATCTGAGACTAAACCCCTTTTTGATTGATTCGTTGAGGATTTATTGTTGTTGTTACGTTAGAACTTGTTTATATATATTGCTTATACATTTGGATAACCTTGATGGGAGTTTGGGATGAAATTATAGAGGTTTGGAGGGGTTAGAATGGTTGAACACGTAGGTTGAAAATTGTAAGAAACAGGACAAGAACTGATTGATCGATCGATCGACCAAGAGCATCGATCGATCGATCGATCCCATTCCTCGATCGATCAATCCCTCTTAGAAAACTTCATGTTTTCCCCCTTTTTCTTTAATTCGGATAAAATACATGGGAACCCTTGAATAATTTTTAAATAGTATAATGGGTTATGAAGAGGACCAATAGGGTCTAAGTAGACTCCGTTGAGTGAAATTAATATGAGATGGAATTGTAGGTTAACGGGGAGTTATTCATACATTGAAAATTGTGCGTACATTTACCAAAGGATTGAGACTCGTGAAAGATTTAGACTAGAAGGTAAGTGAGGGTATACCTACTGAAATTTATACTTAGTGAGAGAGAATACTTCGAGAGATGAGAAGTAAGTATGAAGTAAATTATAAATGAGAATAAAAGAGACAAATCCGTTATGAGAGATAATTAAGTAATTTGTACCAAGAATGGATGATAATAATTATGGGTTGTGGGCGCAAATAATTTGGAAAATGTGAATATTTATATATATGACTGTGTGACGGTGCATATGTTATGTGTCTGTGTAAAAATCATACCCGAGCTAGTTTCTATCACGGAGATTTCCATGTCGAAACAGTCTTATCTCGATTGGACCTTTATGGGGGATATTGACTTGTACCCTAGAATATAGGATTCCTTGGTACAGGCTATCTGAGAATAATAGTCAGACGATCCTAAGATACGTGAGGGGTATGTGTTGACCTCTTAGTGACTTGAAACTATGCTTTACCACCATTTTATGTGTATTGTGTTAATACAGTTCGAGAGTGATTCCGAACTAGTATTTCCCTTAGTACGAGTGATACGGGGACTTGATAGCAGAGTATGCCAGCACCATAGTTTTATGTGGGGTACCGATAATATATATATATATATATATATATATATATATACATGGAAAATTTCTACTGTGTGTATAAGTAGTTAAGTAATGAATAAATGCTTCAACTTTATAACAAGTGTTCGTAAATGTTTTAACGGTAACTAAGTGGTTCTAAGTAACATAAGAATATGGAAGACAATGATTTTCTAAAACTAAACATTATGGCCTTAGTACTTCTCGGGATAGAACTTTGTGGGAGGATAAGTTAGATAGACTTATGTGATCAGTAGTACTCAAGTTTGGTGATGAAAACATAAAATTTTTAATGCCACTATAAAGGCTAAGCAACAGAAGCTCCATATTCATTCCTTAAAAGCTAATCATGGATTTATAATGGAGGATACTCAAGTTTTGAAGAACCAGGGAGTTGATTTCTATATGAATCTATGGTCTCCTTTATCTTCAGTGAATATACATTATGCCTCTAAGTGTATCCCATTTATGATATCATTTGATATGAATGTTGTTATTGAGGAGCTCCCTTTTGAATGGGATATTTTCAAAGCCATTACTGATCTTAGTGAGGATGTTGCTCCAGGACCAGATGGTTTTGGAGAAATCTTCTACAAAAAATGTTGGCCTATTATTAAATCTGACTTATTATCTGCTATTTCTTTATTTTTTGCAGGTAATTTAATTCCCAAAAGCTTATCCAACACTTTTGTGTTTCTTATTCCTAAAATTAAGTGCCCCAAGACATGTGCTGATCTTAGACCAATTATTCTATGTAATTTCTCTATGAAGATCATCACAAAGGTGATTTCCAATAGATTGGCTAAAGTTATTCCATTGATCATTTCATCTCATCAGAGCAGATTCATTAATGGAAGAGTTATCCAAGACAACATTATTGTTGCTAAAGAGATGGTTGAAAATTTATGCAAGAAGTCTCATGGGGGCAATGTTCTAGTCAAGTTAGATATAAAAAAAAGCCTATAATAGGGTTAATTGGGGATTTCTTATATTAATGCTCAGGTGCTTTGGTTTTGGTGAAAGATGGATTAACTTTATCTATAGGCTTATATCTTCTAATTGTCTTTCTATTCTATTTAATGGTCAAATCTATATGTTTTTTTAAATCTACTAGAATATTGAGATAAGGGTACCCCATTTCCCCAGGTCTATTCATTCTTGTGGAAGCCTTCTTGAGCAGAGACCTGAACCTACTTATGGAGAGGGGGAAAATTAAAACCTTCTATTTACCTAGTGGCAACCCCATCATTTCTCATTTATCTTTTGTCGATGACCTTATTATCTTCTGTAAAGGGGATAAAAGAATCTTACAAAATTTAATGGGCTTTCTTAATTCGTATTCTTCCATGTCTGGATAAAAAATTAATTTCATTAAGATAAGTTTTTCTGTGGATATCAAATGCTCCCCTTATTTCAAGTCTAAAGTTGATGACTGCATAGGCCTGAGAAAAAATATCTTCCTATTGAATACCTAGGTTGACTTATTTTTAAAGGGAGAAATGAACTTAAATTCTATGACAGTCTATTGCAATCTTTGAGGTCTAAATTAGCTGGTTGGAAGTCTAAATTTGTCTACAGGTGGGAGGCTAATCCTAATTAATCATGGCATGTCCTCTATTCTTCTTTTCTTATTGGCTTATATATCTCCTCCCAAAACCATTATCCATAGAATTTATAATCTTCTTAACAAATTTTTCTAGGGGGGTAATAGTGTTCAAGATTAGAAATTCTATTGGAAGAAATGGGATTTATTAGGCAGAGATACTCATGAAGGTGCAATGGGGTTTAAGTATTTGAACTTTTTATCTAAAGCCTCATCCATGAGACTTTCCTAGACGCTTAAATTGGAGAAGTCCCTTTGGTCTTCTTTCATGGCCAACAAATACAAGAACTTTAGTGCAACATCTATTGGTGGATCTCAGACTTGGAAGGGAATTATATCAGTTGAAGATGTGTTCTTAGATAATATAGAGGAGGTGGATGATTCATGGAAACCACATACTTCAGATGATTTCAATTTCTCGAATGCCTATTCCATTTCTAAAGAGAATTTTCCATCATCGAGAGTATTTTAACATATTTGGGATCCTAATATTTCTAAAAAGTTTTTTATTCTTTCTTAGAAATTGTTGAACAATTGTGTTCTTATTGACTCCTTTATTCAATGCCTAGTCATTCATCCTATTTGGATATTTTTTTATTGATCTGATGGATATCTCTTTAGATAGATCTTCTATGTCTACTCTTAGGCACAGTTGGTGGATGTGATCAGGTACCAAGGATTATTTCAAATTTTTCTGCAAGTGTATTCTAATAGTGGTTTGTTGGGATATTTGGAAAAATAGAAATCTTTACACTTATGAAGAATATGGATGCTCATTATATCATATTTCAATCTATTTCTCTAATCTCTGATATCTGCTCAGGTCTCAAATTTAATAACTCATTTTCTGAGTTTGATGTTGGCTTAAAAGGGGTCTTCAATATTCAATTTAAAAAGAAAATTCACATATGCAAGTCCATTTAGTGGTATTTTCTCCCTTAAAAATGTTTCAAACTTAACATTGATGTTTCTTCCAAGGGCAATCCAGGAGCTAGTGGATGTGGTGGAAATATGAGAGATGATAAGGGAGATGTGATCTTAGCTTATGCTCATTCTATAGAGATTGCCTCTAATTCTTATGCTGAGTTATGTGGTCTTAGAATGGGCATTAAGTTGGCATTCAATTTCAAATTGAGGAGATTCATATGGCGGTAGATTATATGTTTGTGGTGAATCTTATTAATAGGAATTGGAAGCCCCCTGGAAGCTGATGATCTACGTTATTGAGATTAAAGAAAACTTGAAGTTCCTTAAATATTCATTATCCCTTTGCTACAGGGAATCTAATATAGAGGCCAATTCTTTAGCAAATATTGACATTCAATGCAATTCTCCTCAGATTTTTTTTTATTTATTGTGTATCTTCCTCCTATGTCATTACATCTAATCTTCTCCTATTAATTTATAGTTACTTTTTTTATATCTCTTGTAATGGGATTATAATAAAATCCCATATTTATTGATTTTAAATTTTCTCTTGCTTGTAAATAAAATCCCATGTGTGGGGGCTCATTCCCTCTTTCATAAAAAAAAGACTTATAAAAATGATATATGAAATTAAAAGTGGATTTCTTGATGAAATAAAGAAGTTGGAAATGTCAACCCTAAATATGTTATAAAACCATGGTAAAATGAGGAAAAATGGCATTTAATAAAACATATGTGTATCATGGTTAAGTAGACATTTTGGTAAAACGGTCTTTGTGATATTAAATATGTTTCTTGAAAATAAATATAAAGAAATGGGATTTCTTAGGGAAAAATGATGAAATATGGTTTTTAAACATAAAATGACGATTTGTGATCCCATAATGGGAAAATTTTTGTTTTTCACAAGATTCAGTAAATGAAGGGTGAAAAGGTAAATTTTGGTAAAATTAGTGGGTTTTAGTGGTCGGACTTCCTCGTTTGACCTTGTTAGTCAGTTTTGTGAAAAAGCGGATAAAAGAACTGGCATGGAAATGGTGAAAGTAAAGGAATAATATGGACAATGGTAAAAATGTTAAAACACATTAAGATGGATTCAGATGATACTGGAAAATATTAAGAAGGACCCGAAGTCGTGGGGTGAAAGATCCAAAATCATTGGCGAGAGCATATTGTAGTATATCCGGTGGTGTGTAGCCAGTTAAAGTATGCAGCTAATTGTATGATTCCAAGAAAAGATAATCATTTTGAAAATGAATTAGATTGTACTTAAGGAATGTAAATAAGATAGCCTAATAAAAGGGATAAAATGGAGACTATGAAATAATGGGATTAAATAGTCTATAAATCTGGTAAAGGGTGACACAAAGAAGTTAAGTGTGAGTATGAGCACATCAGTCGGGTGCATTGCATAATAGTTGCATTAATACTAGCTAAGTTGATGAACGTTTTTAAAATCGTTAAAATACATATTATATGTATAGTATTTCATTAAAAATGTATTTCTTAGTATTTACCACACTACTGAGCGTTCATGTACCCCTGCTTTTTATGTTAAAACCCTTACCTTGGGTACATCGAGTAGGGACATTGATAAGGGCACTGGTAAGGGCCCCTGAGGGCAACAATCGTCGTTAGAGGCTCTGTCATTTTATTTAAAACATGTCTTTTTGAAACATTGGATTCGGGATACTTTAGACCATTTTGTTTAGGCCTCGGGCCTCGGGCTGTAATAACATAGGGACAATCATGATTTATTTCTTCTTTATCAAGCATTGTTGGACTTAACAATTTTCATAAATAAACCATGTTAATCAAGTAAATTATGTAAAGTGGTCACTTATTTATTAAATTAAAACCGACAATTTGACCCTTATAAAATGGTGCAATTAAAGGATTTTTCATCAATAATATTATTAGACTTCCCCCTCACCCTTTAACTCCTTGACTCAGTGCGGGTTGACCCGATGGTAACCCAAACTCGGGTCGAGGTGTTACACATTCTCCTTTAGATATAAGTTGTAATGCCACAATACTAACCTATATATATGAGTTTCAGACGCTAATAACATGTATTTATGTATAAATCCCATATTGAGAGTTGAAAACCCTAAGTTCACGTTTCTAACAAATTAAACTCAGATTTGATTCAATTCTCAAATTAAATAAGGGAATTTTATTTAATTCATTATCATGATTCAAAATATATCAATTTAAATCAGATTACAAGATCAAATCATAGGATTTCTCATCAAATTATCCTAGTTCATTAATATGAGATTAAAGTTTAATTTCACAATTAAACAGACAATAAAATTTGGTTTTAGATGATTAAAATCAAATTATAAACATATTAATTCAGAATTCAATGAACTAATACTATCACAAGATAACCCCACTTAAGTCCTTAATTGATGTAAACTTGTTTTAGATTGATCGATACATCCTCATCACAAAACCTCCTAAATCTTCTTCAACCTTGTCAGCCTCTTCTCTCCTTAGCCTTATAGGCTTTCTCTAATGCCTCGAATGTGTTTTAGGTTTATCTAATTAACCAAAGAAGTAAGCTTCCCACTAGCCTTAGGTCCAATATGTTACTCAACCTAATGAGCCCGAATAGTACTCCAAATGGCTCGAAACTCTACCCTAGCCATACATTAATCCATGAAACTTAAATCCCACTAGTTTTAGTAAAAATAAATAAATTTTAAACATTCCCCAAGATCAACACAAAAGTGTGACAAATTCTATTAAATTAATTATCTCAATAATGTAAGTCATAATCTGGTACGAGCCATTAAAATCGAATTATTAATTAATTCCATGCAACATAGTATTATAAAAAACTACATCACAATCGATGGAACTTGATACTGAGGGTAATACAAACACGAAAACCCTCGTCACCTAGTCCTTGAGATTTCCATATTTGCCAATAATATGAAGTCACTCATAATATTAATATAATATATCATCGTGTATTAAGTCAGTTTCAAAAGAGTGTTAATTTACCTAACACATAATGAACACATATATAATCACATACAATATATAGCAATTCTAATATGTGACATACTACATGTCACATACAAATAATAATTCATCACAAGTAAGTGATCAATTTAATAATTAATTAATTACTATAGAAATACAGGATATTACCCTAAGTGACCTCGAAAGTAACTGAACCTATAAAAATCTATTGGCTTTGTGAAAATATCATCTAATTTCTTCTCGATAAGGACATGATTCATATTAATGACATTTTGTTTAACCAAATCCCTAATCAAGTGATGTCTTAATTCAATATGTTTAGTTCTTGAATGTTTTACTAGGTATTTTGATATATCAAATGCGCTCATATTATCACATTATAAATTCATAGTTCCTTGCTTTAACGTATATTCATTCACTATTTGATTCATCCAAAGAAATTGGGTGCAACAACTACTTCAGCCATGGACAACGATATTGAATTTTATTTTTTTAAAAGCCAAGATACCATAGAAGTTCGACAGAAAAATCCTTCCCCCGAGTTGCTCTTCCCGATCAACGACATCTTCCACCCAATCAAAATCTGAATATGCATATAATGAGTTGTTAGTATCAAAAGAATACCAAAACTCTATATTTTAAGTTCCATTCTCATATCGAATAACTCTTTTGATCGCTCGTAGACATGACTCTTTAGGTTTCACTTGATACCTAACACACACTCCTACACTATATGAGATATCAGGACGAATAACGGTAAGATAGAGTAAACTACCAATCATACTCATGTACAACTTCTACTCCATATATTTACCCTATAATCTTTTGTCAATTTATAGTCTACATCCATAGGTGTATTAAAGTGGTTTGTCGACTCCATACCAAATTTCTTGATTAATTCATTTTCATATTTGGCTTAGGATATGAAAATCCCAATTTTCATTTATTTTACTTGCAAACTAAGGAAAAAAAATGTTAATTCACTAGCCATGCTCATCTCGGACTCATTATTTTTTTGTTTTAAAAAAATATGAGACTACTTCCAAGGGTTGACCCAAACACTTTACAATCTACATAGATTTGAGTTACAAGGATGTGATCCCTAGCTTTCCTCACACATAGTGTTCTATATTGTTGATACAAAAATTAGTCAGCTGACGTGGACCAGTTATGATAGACACGGTTCATCCAATATAGCATAATTGTATACACCGAGCAACTTGACATGACGAGCTACTTAGAATACCGAGCTACTCAGAATATCAAAAAACTATCTGGGAAGACCAAATGACCAGAATAGATTCAATGAATATTCTTATTATGTACCGATACATATGCCTATCTAATAATGACGTATTGTCTATTTACATGGGAAGCCCAAGGCTATAAATACATTGTAATACCCTCATAACGAGTAACCATATCTTAAGAAAACATACTCAAGATCAAGGCAAAACATCCAACAATACAAGATAGTGGACGAAGGCCATTTTGCCAAGGTTGAACCACTTTAGAAATCCTTTGTCTTGTTTCTTTATTTATATTTGTTTGTGATTAATTAATTAAGTCAAGTCAAGTTTTTTACATCAACAGATTGACGTCGTCAGTGGGAACGACTATACGTAGCATTTTTCATCAAAAACTCATCCTAAATGGCTGATATCCCAGAATATAGCAGCAGGAACAATGATGGGAATCCTCCTAACCCTTCAGTTCCTCTAAATACAAAAGATATCACAGGAATCTTGTCAACCTTACCTAGGGGACAAACAGCTATGTAGGATACTATGCGATAATTCATTCAGACTATTCAAAATGGAGCGTCCACCCAATCGGGCCAACGAAGCATCATGCGTCCACCGTCTTTATGATCTGGACGTATTGCACCCCGTCATACTTCACGATCCAGACATACTGAACTTCATTATACTGGAACCACCAGTGATCCATCCTATCATCCTGGTCTGACATCCCCTATAAGAATTATAGATTCTCAAGAAAACATCACTCTAACTCTAGAATGAACAAGTGCTCTGGAAAGGTTGAGCATAGTCTCTCCATTTCATCGTTTGGGCCCCAGGAGGAATGAAAACCCTCCTTGGATTGCGTTGAGAAATTCTCAACGACCAAGTGATTTAAAAGAAGGATCTTCCCAATCACGTCCAAATATCAGGCCTGCAGCTTACACAGAAAGATCCCAAGAGGAGAACTCAATGTGATTTGTTGCTCGTGCACATAACTCAGAAGCTGGGAAGGATGAATGGAAAGGATCTATTCAGAGATTGGAAGACAGGTTAGGGGAGTTGGCTAAGGCCAGAAACCCCCTCCACAGAACCTTTATCAAAAGATCTCCTTTTGTACAAACAATTATGGATTTTACCACACCCTCAAAGTTTAAGACTCCTGTAGTTACACCCAAGTATGATTGAAAAACAGATCTTGTTCTTCACATAGAGCAGTACCAAGCTGCTGCAGATATTTATGCAGTCCCAGATGAGACGAGGTGCAGGGAATTCTCAGGAACCATCGCTGGATTTACTAAAATATGGTACAACAGTCTTCCTCGGGGGCAGATTACAACCTTCCATCAACTGGAAGAGCTCTTTATAGGAAACTTCTATTTTGGTGCAAAGCCAGTTAAGAGAGTGGCACATATGTTGAGTGTAAGTCAAAGGGCAGTGGAAAGCACAAGGCACTATATCACTCATTTTAATAACAAGAAACTGGAAGTCAATGACTATGAGGAGAAAATAGCTATTATAGCCCTCATGAGTGGTCTTCTACCAGACAAGCTGCACTACACTCTGGCCAAGGATCTCCCAAAATCCATGACAGAGTTAATGGATAAAGCAACCAAGATTATGAATGCCAAAGAAACTATGGCTGCGAAGAAGAATGCTGAGGCAAAAGTAGAGACTAAAGCGGAAGGCAGGTCGAAAAGGAAAGATCACAAGCATAATGGAGGGAACAAGAAGTCGAAAAGCAAGGAAACGTTGGAGCACTTGAGGTAATATGCAAATTATACCCCATTAAAGGTGGATACAAATCATGTTCTGGAAGAGATATAGAAAAATGAGGAACTAAACTGGCCAGAAAAATTGAGGATAACCCCTGAAAGAAGAGATAAGTCCAAGTATTGCGATTTCCATAAGGATCCTGGTCACATGACCAAGCAGTGCGTAGCTCTCCAAAATGAGATAGAAGCACTCATTAGACGAGGGAAGTTGAACTGGTTTGTTGATCGCCAGAACGATGGAAAGACCAACAACAAATCACAGCAAATGTCCAAATCTTCTCGTCGACCAAAAGATGACAAGAAAAGGGACCATAAAGATGACCTAGAAGATGACCTCGATCTCCCCAAAAATCCAAGACATCCAGAGCGTGAGGTATTTCCAATCCGTTTTGGTTCATTCGATTGTAATATGATTACATGTGGAGATGCAGACGAAGGTGATCATACCTATAAAAGGAAAGCTTACCTCAATGAGGCCCCAGCTTGTTCCTACATACAACGGATAAATCTAGCGAAGGAAGATCATCCGAGGAAGGTTAAGAAAGATAAGCTGGTCATTGGTTTTTCCAAAAATGACTTGGAAGGCATTTTGTATCCTCAAGACCCTCTGGTGATAAAAATGAGGATTAATGATGTAATCATCTCAAAAGTATTGGTGGATAATGGTAGCTCGGCAGAAATCATATTATACCCTTATTTTGACAGTTTGAAATGAAACTTGGGCAGTTGTAACCATATCACCGGCCCCTCATCGACTTCTCTCGCCAAAAAGTTTTTCCACTTGGGACGATCAAGTTAAACATACTGATTGGTACCTGGCCTGCCTGCAGATAAAAAAAGATACGATTCTTCATGATGGATAAAAATATCCAATCGGCCTACAATATAATCATGGGAAGAGTAGCCTTGAAAAAGTTTAAAGTAGTTCCATCCACTGTACATCAGTGTTTAAAGTTCCCGACCAACTTTGGGGTTAGAATTGTGAAGGGCGATCAAAAAGTAGCTCGAGAATGCTATTACTCATCTTCCGAACAAGAAGAATTGGAGGATGCCAGGAAGAAACCACCACTTACCAAGTGGATAAGTCTGATGAGTTTGAGATTGAAACTTTAGACCCAAGAGATGAAACATAGCTCGTTAAAGGCCAATTCATGGAGGCAACGGAGAGCATTATTCTGGGTGTTGAAAAACCAAAAAGAATAACTCAGATTGGTGCTTCACTTGATCCAATACTAAAGCAAGAGATGGTGTCGTTTCTGAGGCATAAAAAGCAAGTATTCATATGGAGTCATGAAGATATGCCGGGGATAGATCCAGCCTTCCTATGTCACGAGCTTAACGTCAATAAAGAGATCAAACCAGTAAAGCAACGAAGAAGATTTTTTAGTTCGGAGAAGAATCAAGCTATTCAAGAGGAAGTAGAATAGATACATAAGGCTTCTTTAATTGAAGATCTCAAGTATCCTGATTGGCTAGCTAATGTGGTGATGGTGAAAAATAAGAACAACAAGTGGAGAATGTGTGTGAACTTCACAGACCTGAATAAAGCTTGCCCAAAAGATCATTTCCCTCTGCGCAGGACAGATCAGCTAGTAGATGCTACTTCGGGGCATGAATTGTTAAGCTTCATGGATGCCTACTTCGGATACAATCAAATTAAAATGAACCCAGAAGACAGGGAGAGTACCTCTTTCATTACCCCACGAGGAATATATTGTTACAACGTTATGACTTTTAGTCTTAAAATTACAGGTGCTACATATCAGCGACTGATGAACAAGGTGTTTGCAGAGAAGATTGGCACAGATATTAAGGTGTAAGTCGACGACATGCTGACCAAAAGCAAGAAAGCTGCTGACCATATAGTTGATCTAAGCCAAACATTTGACCAGCTACAGAAGTACCAGATAAAGCTGAACCCGACCAAGTGTATTTTTGGTGTACAGGAAGGCATGTTGCTCGGATATATTATAAACCAACGAGGTATTAAATAAAATCCTGACAAGATAAAAGCCTTGCTAGAATTACGATCTCTAACCACCAAGAAGGAAGTACAAAGCCTTACGGGGGGTGTAAAAGCTCTCAACAGATTCGTCTCCCGAGCAACTAATAGATGTATTCCATTCTTCAAGGTGCTCAGAAAGACCTTCGAATGGAATGATGAGTGTGAGAAGGCATTACTAGAGTTGAAGAGATACTTAGGGACACCTCCTTTACTATCCAGGCTGATGTAGGGTGATAAATTATATTTTTTCTTGGCTATCTCTGAAAATGCAGTCAGTTCAACTTTGATAATAATAGAAAACGGAGTGCAAAAACCAATTTATTATACGAGCAAGGAATTCAGGGGAGCAGAGATCAGATATCCAAAATTGGAGAAGTTATTATTGGTGTTGATTGAGGTGGGAAGGAGGATGAAGCCATATTTTTAAGCCTATACAATAGTAGTATACACCGACATGCCACTCAGACAGGCTTTACATAAGCTAAAAAAATCTAGAAGATTGATGCATTGGTAAGTGGAATTAGGGGAGTATGGCCTTATCTATGAGCCAAGATCTTCTCTCAAAGGGCAAGCAGTGGAAGATTTCATCGCTGAATTCACCTACCTAAATACCTCCGACCAATAGGGGCTAACGCAGAACAACTCAAGGATGCTAGAGGATCACGAGAAACTATCCCCGATCAATTTCTAGTAGCAGACTTACCAGAAGGGATGGTGGCCGATCAACCAAAATCTTCTAGTAAGAACCCAAAATTGAAGGATGAAGAAAGGAAGCACCAGATATTCTATAAAGGGATTTTGTCCGACCAAGGGTTTGATAATAATATCCCTACATGGAATTTATACGTTGATGGTTCCTCGTGTGCAATAGGCTGCGGGGCTGAAATAATTCTTAATAGCCCAGATGTACTAGACATAGAATATGCTCCACGTTTCCAATTCAATGCTTCCAACAATGAAGCTGAGTATGAAGACGTAATAGTAGGCCTTAGCTTAGCTAAATCACTGAACGAAGAGCAAGTTATGGTGTTCAGTGATTCCTAGCTAGTGGTAAATGTAATGCTCGGTCATTACACGGCAAAAGGAGAATTCATGTCGAGGTATCTAACAAAAGATTTGGAGGTTATAGCCAATTTAACAGCTGTACAAATGATTAGAATACCAAAACTGGAGAATGCAAGGTCAGATGCACTAGCTCGATTAGCCTCAGCTACACGCACCGAGCTACAAAGAATAATTCCTATTGAGATACTCGTCAGTAGAAGTATCGAAGAAGATTTGATGGTAAAGTTTAACACTTTGGCTATGGGACCTTCCTGAATGGATCCCATCAGGGCTTATATCGAATAAGGCATTTTACCAGTCGACTAACTTGCAGCCAAGAGGTTAAAGTTTAAATCATCTAGATATGTCTTAAACAATGGAGTTTTATACATAATGGGTGTGGTCGCAGGTCTACAAAGATGTGTTCACCCAGCAGAAGTTCAAGATCTAATAGAAGAAATTCATGAAGGATCCTGTGGAGCTTAAGTAGCAGTTCAGACTCATTTATAGAGAATAACTACGCAGGAGTACTATTGGCCAAAAATGCGCGCTGACTGTACAACTTACGCCAATAAATGCGACAAATATCAGCAATTTTGTACTATACGAAGAACTCCTCAGACACTGCTGACGCCAATCACTTCACCTTGGCCATTTGCCATGTGGGAATAAACTTAGTCCGACTTTTACCAACTACAAGAGGACGATTCAAATATTTGATGATCGCTGTTGATTATTTCACAAAATGGGAAGAAACCGAACCTCTTATCGATATGGCATATGAGAGGGTCTATCAATTCATCTGGAAGAATATTATTTGCAAATATGGCCTGCCACATGCTTTATCACTGATCACGTTACCCAATTTAATAATAAGCAGTTCGTCGTGTACTGTTTACAGTCTAACATTCAAAAGATCCATTATGCTCCAAGTCATCCCCAAAGTAACGGGCAAATGAAAGTAACTAATAGAAGTTTATTAAACAGGTTAACGAAAAGGTTGGATGATACAAAAGGGAATTGGATCAACTAGTTTTACTCTGTCTTATGGGATTACCGAACAACTCCTCGAACAGCAACTGGGGAATCTCCTTATATGTTAGCTTTGGAAGTGAAGCAGTCATACCTGCTGAACTAGGCTTACCTACTCACAAGGTGCTTAATTTTAATTCTCCAATAAGAAATTTAATGAGATGATTAGATTTGGACATGCTCGAGGAAGTCAGAGAAGATGCAGCAATCTGAAATGCAGCTTATCAGCAAAGGACTACCATGTTCTATAATAAAAGGATCAAGAAGTGTGATCTCAAGGCATGAGATTATGTGCTCAGGAAAGTCATTCAGAAGTACAATAAGTTGGAAGCCAAGTGGCATGGGCCCTATCGTGTCACAGCTATTGTTCGACCTGAAACCTACAGAATAGAAACTCTAGAGGGGGAAGAATTCAAAAACGCTTGGAATGCAGAGCACTTGCAAAAATATTACCAGTAATGTAGATTTACATGTAGCCCATTATTTTAATATGAATGAAACTAATAATTTCCCAATATTCTTTCGAGTTAAATTTTTTCGTAGTACTAGTGCTACACACTACACACTACACTTGAACTTTAAAGCAATAAAAACCACCAATTAAGGTTGGTCGGCATATTAACAACCACCAACTAAGGTTGGTCGACATCAACAAACCTAACCAACAATGTTGGCACAATAATCATACAAGGCAAGGCATGTTTGATTATAGGTGACCTCAAGGGGCATCTAAAACTAGGCAAGAAGATAGGTAAAATATCCACTATCTAGGCAACAAGCAATCTAGATAAGATTGTTACAACTAAGTAGGAACATAGGATGAAAATAATTCCATTACTTAGGTACTTATGGGTGATAAGTCACTACAACTAGGAAAACATATGGGGAAAAGTTCCATTGTCTAGGCAATCAAATCAACATAGGATAAATTGTACCATTATATATATACATATAATTAGCAATACAAATATTGATAAGATAAACATCATACAATTACTTTATTTACAAAAGATGATTTCTCTTAGTTAAATAATCACTAACGAAATACAAATAGCCTATTCTATTAGTTTCTTTCCTTCAGATTTAGATACAGGCTCCATTCCAATTGGAGGATCATCTAAAGAAAAATAAGAATTGATAAAATTCAAATCTCGTAGCATTCTGGTATTGCTTGAACTCGGTCGATAAAGCAGATGTGGAGGTCGGGATATCTCAAAATCTTCTTAAAGATTATAATCACCAATGTATTTGGAGATCAAACACTGAGGAATTGCATTAACTGGAATCTAGCTAACATCTAGTTTAAAAGGAGGCACTAGCAGATCAATTAATCCGGGGTCAAACCAATCCCACAACTCTGTTCCTTATTCGACCTTCATCACAGTTATGGCATTCAACTATCCCTGGCATCAAGATGACGTAAAGCTTCATTATATCCCCCATCCAAAACTCTCTGGGATTCTTATGGAATTGATAAGTCAATCTCTCAACATGTTAATGAAGCCTCTTTACCAAGTTTTGCAGAACTCTGATTAAAAAGTTGCTCGGTGAGACTCTGATTTTTTAGGACATCTCAGCTAAAGCTTGATTTTTTGCCTTCAGTTGAACAACTTGATTTTCTAATGCCTATTGAGTTCTAGTCTCATTAATGCTGATCTAACCAGCTCTTACTCTACCCCGTGAGGAGGATATAGGTTTGGCTCTTTTCAAAGCCTCTAATTCTTCTCTCAATACATCATTTTCAATCTCCAAAAAAGAAAAGCCTTCATCATTAACTAGGACTAGAGGTCCGGAGGAAGAGGAAGATTTTAGTTGTCTCATCTCTTCTCTCAAAGCATTATTCTCTTCTTCCAGCAACTTAGAGATGTTTATGTGATCTTCAATCTTAATCTTGATTACACTCTTTCTCTTATTATGGACTGGAATGAACTTGTCATAACCCCGATCAGTGCTCAATTATTGGTACTTTTTCTCATAACCCTCATGTAGAACAGTAGTGGCTTCCTTGTGCTCAAGATGAAGTTCTTCGATTATCCCTTGAATATCTTCAATCATTTCGTAGTAAGCCACATTATTTTCCACAGCCCTATCAAGCAAACATTTTAAGAATTGGTAAGCATCGATTGCTCGTTCAGAGGCATCAGATCCAAGAATATCAACTATCTGTGACTCAGTAAAATCTATGCGACTAACTTTGAAGTAGTTCATACACTTCTTCATCAATTCAGTATCATGAGTTGATAATAGTTCCATCCTGACAATTAACTAGTAAGGAAAAGTAAAAATAGATCAACAATAGTACAACTATATTGAAAAAGTGAATGAGAAACTCAAAATAAATAGCCAAGTCTATTTTATTGATAATAAGAAAAGGGGGTACAACTAAAGTTACAATAAAAGGGGAAACAGAAAAACAAAACAAGTAAAGAGTCGAATACTTTACACCTTATCCTTATTCCTTACAACATCATCAGTCGACTTTGAGGAAGGAATTGGTTGCTCTGTGGGAAGTTTATGTTACTCGGAAGAGGGTGTTGTTTGTTGAACTTGCTCGGAGAACTGAGGGATAATATAAGCAAGTGACTGTTCTACAACTGGCAAAAGAAGATTAATCAGATCCAACTTCATCTTCTTTCTCTTCTTCAATAGTAGGGGGAGGGCTATGAGTATGCCTTTAAAATAATTCAGAATCCTCAGCAACATTCAACTCTTTCAAAGCTGCAGTCCATCCATCCCTAAAGAACATTACACTTTCATACTCCATTTGGGTAGAAGTAGCAGTTATAGCTTTATTCCATCCTTTGTCCCAGCCAGAGCTAAAGGCCTTCTTCACAGCATCCCTTCTCTTCACCCTCTCCGAGGAAGTATTTTCCTTAAGAAGCTCTCCAGCAGACTTTAATTTCTCTTTAAGATCTTTCTTATGTCGTTCAGCCTCTTCAAGCTTTCCCTCAACTTACACCTTGCTGGAAAAGGAAACCTTGCATTTCTCCTCTACCTCTTTGAAAATATTTAAATCCTCCTTGGCAGTTTCCTCAACTTTCTATTGAGCTGTTTCAGTGGACTTGATTCTATTTTACTAAGAAGCTTTGTCATCCTTGTACTTCTATCAGGACTCCACCAAAGATTTTGTCAACCTAATAAGGGCTTCTTCTACTCCACTGGATGAAGT
Source organism: Sambucus nigra (assembly GCA_949130495.1). Lineage (NCBI taxonomy): Eukaryota > Viridiplantae > Streptophyta > Magnoliopsida > Dipsacales > Adoxaceae > Sambucus > Sambucus nigra. The sequence goes on from OX422214.1 coordinate 96,452,549, forward strand.
TGAAGCCTTGATAACCTCATCCTTCTCCAGGATATTATTAAAATACACTAAAAACTGCAAGAGAAAAAAAGCCCAAGTCAGAATATGAACATTGTACAAAGAGGTAAAATGGCAAGTGTGATGACACTTACTGGTGCAAGGTGTTGGGTTGCCAAGTCAATAACCTTCTCTCAAGGAGCAGAAGTCTCAGCAGCTCGATAGTCAGGAAGAGTCCCAAACCTGATTAACTTTTTGGCCAAGCCAGGAGCAATGAGAGATAGAGTATTAAGTCTCAAAGAAGGTACCTCAACCCCATAAGGTTGGACAACAGCATCTATAGTCTTCTCAGTAAGACGCCTTCTCAATCTTCTCAAAGGAGAAGCTTCAATTAAAGGTGTTGCCTCTTTAGGGGCAAAAGGGGGCTTGTTACTGATATCATTGGCAATTGTGACTGCTCCACCAGAAAGACCAATATCCTTTGTCTTAGTCCCTTCAGCTAGGACATCATCTTTGCTATTCTTAATCCCATCAGCACGCGGGGTAACCTTAGCAAAGATATCAGGCATTCTCCTTTTCTTCATCATCAGGTCAACAATATAAGTACCCAAGTCAGGAGAAGATTCTTCAATAAATGAAGAAGATGCTCGAGCCTGCTCAAGGTAAATCACCAAGGGAGGAACAAGAGGTCGAGCAATAAAGGAAGAAGTGGTGTTCTTGTATCGCAGCAAATAGGAAGCAGACCTTACGTGTTCCCCAATTATTACTTGATGCAATCCCGAGATAAATTTTAAATCTTTTATATTAATATCGCTCTCTTTTGGGGATTTTCTCTTACTGTTAACTACAACATACAAAAAATAAAAAAATGTCAGTGACACATTTTATCAAATAAAAATAGGGCTAAATTGAAAAATAAAAATAATCTATCCCATTGCCATAAAGTGGACATCTAGGACCTTGGTACACGTCTTTCCCTTTTAACGGGGGGAATTTTTAATTGTTCATCACAACCCCATGTTCAAAGTAATCCCTATTAGCGTCAGGGAGATTGACCACTAAAGCTCTATTAGAATACCTAGTTTTTAAATAAAAGGTGGTATCGCTAGAAACCCATTTATAACAGTACATAATTTCAGGAATCCCTAAACGAGTTCCATGAATTTGATTCAACCTATGTACGACATTAACTACCCTCCATATATTTGGAACTATCCTTGCAGGAACAATATCAAAATATTGGCAAAATTGCAAACACAAGGTTTTAGGCGGGAAAGAAAAATCACATTCTGCTACAAAAATAGAAGGAAACCAATGTCCCTCAGCTAGAGAAAATAAATCAGAAAGGCAAGGAGGTCCTTCCAAAGTAACCCAAGAAGGAATCCCAAAATCAACTCTAAACTTATCCAACGATTCGATAAGGTAAACCATAATGGTTAAATCAAAGAAAGAAGAAAGAAGGAAGAAATTCTTATAAAAAAATTAAGAAATCAGCTAAGGCAGATGAATTTAGAACACGATCGTAAGAAGAAAAGTGAGAAGACAGAAATTTTGAGAATCTAGATGGCAAAAGGTAGACAATAATCTATTTTTACCGCCTTTATATACGCTGCTTTGGAAAATGGGAAAAGTAATGATTACAGATAATGACGATTGCGTTTTCGGCGGCTAAAAAGTACGAGTTACCAAGCGTTCGTAAAAAAATTGAAATATTTACAAGTTTTCCACTTCATGCTCAAAATTAGTATGTTGAGAAGAAAATTTCACAAGTTTCAAAGGGATATAAATAAGCAAGGCATGGGAAAGTGTGCCCGAGCAACTTTTGGGCATAATATTTCACACTCTCGCATCCAACCTCAACTATGAAATATTGGGGGCTTCTGTTGATACAAAAATTAGTCAGCTGACGTGGACCAGTTATGATAATACATGCATCATACGACGTAGCATAATTGTATACACTGAGAAACTTGACATGAAGAGCTACTCATAATACCGAGCAACAATTTGGGAAGACCAAACGACCAGAATAGATTCAATGAATATTCTTATAACGTACCGATACATATGCCTATCTAATAACGATGTATTTTCTATTCATATGGGCAACCCAAGGGCTATAAATACATTGTAATACCCTCATAATGGGTAAGCTACCTTAAGAAAACACACTCAAGATCAGGGCAAAACATCCAGTAATATAAGATAGTGGACATAGGCCATTTTTCCAAGGCTGAACCACTTTAAATGTCCTTTGTCTTGTTTCTTTATTTATATTTATCTGTGATTAATTAATTAGGTCAAGTCTAGTTTTTTACATCAACATATATACTCTACCTGTCCTAAAACCACTCTTTAGACGGTATGAAGTCAACCTCTCATACCAAGATCTAAGATATTGTTTGAGACCATATAAGGTTTTATGAAGCCTAAAAACATGATGACAAAATTTAGGGTCTTCAAAACCCTTCAATTGCTCAACGTATATTTCTTCATTCAAAAACTCATTTAGAAATGTGCTTTTAACGTCCATTTAATAGCATTTTATTTCAGGTACTAAGAAATTTCCAACAAGAGATAAATGCCTTATAATCTTGCAATAAAAGAAAAGTTTTGATCAAAATAAACCCTCTCTATATGAAAATATCCTTGTGCTACAAGCATTAATTTAATTCTCACAAGCACATCAATTTCATCGAGCTTATTTCTAAACACCCACTTAATACCAATGACGTTTTGATCACAAGGCCTAGGTACTAATTGCCAAACTTGAAGTCTTTTAAATTGGTTCAATTCCTTTTGCATGGCACCTATCTAATTTTCATATTTTAAAGCCTCTTTGATATTTCTTTCTTTAATGTGAGATGTGAATAATTTTAAAGTTGAATCAAATTTACCATATTACTTAGATTGTTTATGATTTGTAAGGATTATATTTAGTAGTTAGATTGGTTATTGATTAATACGTTGACCTGGAAATTAATTAAGCTCTTTAGCCTTAGTTATACATCTTTTGAGTAGAAATTGATTAATTAAATATTAGAGTACGATCTCCCCTTTTCTTTATGAATATGCTAAAGTAGGATATATCTTTTATTAGGATTATGTGGCCATCTCGTTCCTCTTCCCCGAGGGGTCGGCGCTCACGCGCGCGATATATATATATATATATATATATATATATAGAAGAAGGTCTTACACCCTTCCTCATGGCGCTTCGATCATCGTCAATATGGGGTGATGTAAAGAGATAGAGTTGCCAACCTATTTTGAATAAAATAGGCAAAAGAAATGTTGTCGCCTCGAGAGAATGTTATTAAAGACATACTGATGCCGGAGAAATCAATTAGTTTAGAGGTTTGGTGGTTAAGTTATGGAATGAGAAAGTGTTAGGCACCATCCCTTCCTTTCGATCTCTCATGGACATATGTTGTTATTGTCCTCAATAACTACGTGAAGTATGTACACGTGTATATATAAACGAGGAATGAAATTTCTCGACTCACATCACAGAGAAAGGCAGAGTGAAGTCATCCATATAACTGTTCCTAATATAATAATAAATATAATGTGTGCATTTATCAGGTTATCGATTGTTTATAGAAAGATGGCGATATATATTAGACAAAACGTGAATATGAATCACAAATATAATATGCAGAACAAATAGATGAATAAGAATGGTAAAAGAGGACTCAAATCTCGAGTTTTGACCCGAGATGCCTACGTATCCTAAAAAGGCATCAAAGTCCACATAGTTCCCATGCAACAAGATGGTGGGGTTTATCCCATAAATCCAACCAGGGATTTTATTAGATGTGTGTGTGTAGAAAAAAGATGTTTTTGGTTTGAGAAAATGTGGTGGGGAATCCCGTTTGGAATTTATAAGCAAACCCTCTTTTTCTTGTTTTTGTTTTTTTTTATAAAAAATATAGTATGTGCAATAATACTAATAAAAGTGGGATATTAATATTTTTAGACTAAAAAAAATAAGTGCTAAAGTAAGAATTGAATAAATAATGCAAAAATAAGGAAATTTAAAGAGATAGAGGAATATTTGGACCTTCTTTGGAGACTTGAAGATTGATATTGATTATTGGAGGGCTGATCTTGTAAGTGGATGGAGACGTTAGGAGGAGAGGGAATGGAATTTGCTAAATTAGGTGTGAAAGGTATGGAAATGGAATTTGGAGGAGAGGTTTCAATAGGAAAACCACTATGACTTTGAGAGAATGTTGCTGAGATTATTGAGAATGATGTTTCCGGGGTGCCTTTTGGAGTGAGCTCATGCTCTCCTTATATAAGGTCAATAGGGGTGTCAATAGGCATTTTACTTAAACTGCTTATTGTTAGGCAACCCCAGAAAAACTGCCAATAGGCAGAAAAATGAGTTTGCCATTCGACAATCTCATGCAAATTTTTTCAAAAAAACGATCATAAAATGCAATCCATAAGTTCGAATCATGCACGAGACATACTGTTGGAAAGGGTATTCATAGCCCTTTAAGAATCCATTATCCGCCCTAGGTTCGGGAGTTGACTGTGGTCAAATGGAGCTCGGAAGCGTCCAACGGTCCTTTGGACAAGAGATTACTAGAGAAAAATGGATCATTCGTCTGAACTATAAGGTCGATTTGCACATGGGATGGACCATTGTAAATTGTATTCAGATCCCTTCGAATATTCATTTAATCTCATTCAGTTCGTAGAATTGACCTTGGTCAAACGGGGCTCGAAAATGCCCGGTGACCCTTTAGAGTAAAATGAATCGTTTGTTCGTATTGTAAGGATGATTCTTGCATGGGCTTGACCGTTGGAAAGGGGATTTAGATACCTTAGAATTTTGATCCAGTCTCATTCGAACTGAAGAATTAACGGGAGTCAAACGAAGATCGTGAGTTCCTTATGGCCTCTGGTTCCGTTTTTGGTAAAAAATGGACCATTTTTCCAAGTCGTAATGTCGATTCATGCACGGGATGGACCATTGGAAAGGATATTCAGAGCCCTTCAAATATTCTTTGAGCTTTCACTCGAGCAATAAAGATGATTAGGATCAAAAGAAGAATAAGTAATTTGGGATTTCAAACATGAATAAAGATTAAATGATTTACTAGTGGAAAATTTATAAGCCTTATTTTCCCATTATCACGATAAAGTGGGATTATCCTTTTATGGTTCAACCAAACTAGAAATATCTAAGTATTGTTAATTACAATGAATCTTTTTGGGAGTAATATGTTTCACTAGGTTAAAACTGACTAAATTCAACTAATATGAAATGTTAATAATGTTACTACATGCTTGTGACTAAGTAAAGAAAAAGGGAAATAATTATTCTTTGGTAATATTTTTTCTAAATGAAAGGGAATGGTTTGGAACATAAATCATGAATATTTATTGGTATATAAAAAAACATGAATATTGTAATGATATAGCAAAGTCACGAGCTAATATAAAACCTTTTAGAAGAGAATAATTAAAAGATACTTATAATGTGAAATATTCGTATAACTATTGGTGTGTGGCGAGAGAGAACATATTATTTGTGTGTACATCGTGATGGTAGTCATGATCCATATTGATGTCTGGATCAGATGGATGATGGTTTACATGTTTTTCCCTATGTCATTAGTGGGCATATGTTGTTGATGGTTGGTAAAAATATAATGGCAGTTTTATTATTTCTGTGTCACCCATGATGGTGGGACCATGTTGTTGACGATGATGTCTAGATGTGGTGACGATTATTATGTGTGTACCGCATGATAGTATTCAGGGATAAGTGGTTGGATTCGATTACGGTTCAATTAATTAAGATATTAATCAATTATGGACCTTAATGGAATTTAAAATGGATTGTGAAATCCCATTTGATATTTATATACATTATTGTAGGATAGACGGTTGTAAAAATATCATTTGTATTTATGACTTCTTTGAGTTGCGTAGCTTCATTATCTTGCTGACATGTGGCCTAATTACATCGTGTAATATTTCAAGAGAACGAGTTACGCCCAGAGAGTAGTTTTTCTTCCCGCTAACGCGTGGTTGCCCTTTAAATTCCGAGTCATCACCTTTAGGATTATCAGATGTAGGTCTTATTAGTAGTAGTTTTTTTTACTTTCAATTGTGTGAGTTGTATTTTTACTCTTTTCCATTTAACATGTATTAGATGAGCATTTGTTGAGGCAATGTATATTCATAATATAGTTGTGTTGTGGAGGTTATGTTATTTGGAGTTTATTATTTAGACTCTTATTATATCTTTAATGGATAAGTGATGATTCATTTTATGCATGTGAGAATATTTTCATGACTCCCTCTTTACTTTATTACATCATTATTCTATTATTTTTTTCACATGCAGAGAACGATATTTAACTTGTTTAAATAATTTTTATATCCTAATATTTAGACTTCATTAACCAAAATATCAATATATATGGGTTATTACAAAAGATCAGTAGCATGGAGAATGGAATAAAGGTTTTTGTTTTTTAAACTTGATTATATTTTTATTTTAAATAAGTAAAAAGATATTTTTGTATTTTTCTAAAAAAATATGATATATAAAGACAAAAATATAAGCATCTTACACAAAAAAAATCGAGGATATAAAACATCATGTATTAAGGGTCAATATTATACTAGAAGAATTCAACAATTTGTAGAATAATGTGAACTTCTCATGTATGAGTAAAATCCTCTCTACCTACTAGAGGTTAGGAGAAATAAAAATCCAAGGGGTCATGGGATAAAGGAATTTCCTCACTATTTAGGTGTCATTTTTTTTCTTTGAGTTGTAAAATATTTTTATTCCTCCTTCGATTATTCAAACTCCTCTTCTCAGTTGAACTCACCGAAGGCATAGTAAACGTACTCTTTAGTTCGTCAATAAGTGATTGTAACATTTGAACCAGGTATTTCTCTTGACCGATAACACTAACTTTATAGCTATAGCGATACATATGTTCTTGTGAACTATCTCTCTTAAGTTGATAGTTAAAATCTCTACGGTGACCAACTTTAAAGCATTATGTATCCTAGTAGGGTGTGAACTTATCAACATGTTTTATTATAATATTTTCATTATGTATGAAGCTAATTTGTAAGGGAGAATGGTTAAAAGAAGAATAAGTAATTTGGGATTTCAAACATGAATAAAGATTAAATGATTTATTAGTGGAAAAATTATAAGCCTTATTTTCCCATTATCACGATAGAGTGGGATTATCCTTTTATGGTTAAACCAGCCTAGAAATATTTAACTGTTGTTAATTACAACGAATCGCTTTGGGAGTAATATGTTTCAATAGGTTAAAACTGACTAAATTCAACCAATATGAAATGTTAATAATGTTACTACATGCTTGTGACTAAGTAAAGAAAAAGGGAAATAATTTTTCTTCGGTAATGTTTTTTTCTAAATAAATGGTAATGGTTTGGAACGTAAATTATGAATATTTATCGGTATATGAAAAAACGTGAATATTGTAATGATATAGCAATATAACAAGCCAATACAAAACCTTTTAGAAGAGAATACTTAAAAAAGACTTATAATGTGCAATTTTCGTATAACTATTGGTGTGTGTTAAGAGAGAACATATTATTTGTGTGTACCTCGTGATGGTAGTCATGATCCATATTGATGACTGGATCGAATGGGTAATGGTTTACATGTTATGCCCTATGTCATTGGTGGGCCTATTTGTTGATGGTTGGTCTGAATATAGTGGAAGTTTAATTATTTGCGTGTCACCCATGATGGTGGGCCTATGTTGTTGACGAAAATGTCTAGATGTGGTGACGATTATTACATGTGTACCACATGATAGTATTCAGGGATAATTGGTTGGATCCGATTACAGTTCAATTAATTAAGATATTAATCAATTATGGACCTTAATGGAATTTAAAATGGATTGTGAAATCCCATTCGATATTTATATACATTATTGAAGGATAGACGGTTGTAAAAATATCATTTGTATTTATGACTGCTTTGAGTTGTGTAACTTCGTTATCTTGCTGGCATGTGGCCTAATTACATCTTGGAATATTTCAAGAGAACGAGTTAGGCCCAGATAGTAGTTTTTCTTCCTGCTAACGCATGGTTGCCCTTTAAATTCTGAGTCATCACCTTTAGGATTATCTGATGTAGGTCTTATTAGTATTAGTTCTTTTTTTACTTTCAGTTGTGTGAGTTGTGTATGTACTCTTTTCCATTTAGCAAGTATTAGATATGCATTTGTTGGGGCAATGAATATTCACAATACAGTTGTGTTTGTGGTGGTTTTGTTATTTAGACTCTTATTATATCTTTAATGGATAAGTGATGATTCATTTTATGCATGTGAGAATATTTTCATGACTCAATCTTTACTTTATTACATCATTATTCTATTATTTTTTACATGAAGAGAATGATATTTAACTTGTTTAAATAATTTGTATATCCTAATATTTAGACTTGATTAACTAAAATATCAATATACATGGATTATTACATAAGTTCAGTAGCATGGAGAATGGAATAAAAGTTTGTGGTTTTTAAACCTGATTATATTTTTATTTAAAATAAGTAAAAAAGATATTTTTATATTTTTCTAAAAAAACATGATAGATAAAGACAAAAATATAAGCATTTTACAAAAAAATAAAATCAAGGATATAAAACATCACGTATTAAAGGTCAATATTATACTAGAAGAATTCAACAATTTGTAGAATAATGTGAACTTCTCATTTGTGATTAAAATCCTCTCTACCTCCTAGAGGTTAGGAGAAATAAAATTCCAAGGGGTCATGAGTGTTGATGTAAAAAATTAGATTTGAACTAATTCTTTTAATCATAGATAATAATAATAAAGGAATATTAGACAATGAATTTTTAAAGTGGTTCATCCTTATAAGAATGGCCTACGTCCACTGTTTTTATATCGATGATTGTTTGACCAGAATTCTCGATGATAGGTTTTTCAAGAAATTCCGAGTCCCCTTACAATGAGGATGATACAATGTATTTATAGCCCTCAGGCTATAAATGTGAAAGGGTAATACATAACTATCCAATAGGCGTATACATATGTATGATAATAATGAGCATTTAATGCGCAGTCGATCTGATGATTATCTGGTCATTAATGATCTGTACGAGATGTAGCTCGGACCGCCTAAGCTGCTCGGTATTCATGAGTTGCTCGGTACAAATAAGTTCCTCGGAAAGAACCTTTTTCTTGGAGTGTCTGAGTTGGTCGGGGAGGTTGAGTTCCTTGAAAAAATGTTCTCAGGTGCCATGTAGATTGACACGTGTCTCCACATAATTGGTCCATGTCATCAGGTTAAATTTGGTATCAACAGAAGCCCCCAATGTTTCACAGTTCGGGTTTGAGGAGTGTGGAATATTCTTCTCGAAATATGGCGGTATTAAATAGTCATCCTGAATTTTAGGAGTGTTTTCCTTGTATTTATTTTTCCTTCCAATTCATAGAATCAGACTTTTTTGAATTTTTCCCACTGCTTCGGTCTCCGTGCCTTTTTTGTCCTTTTAGCCGTCGATAGCGCAAACGTCTTTCTTTGTAATCATTATTTTTACCCCTCCCCAAGTTAAGGTATTTAAGCATTGCAGAAAATCCTATCGTCTCTTACTTTTTCAAATCTGTATCTTTGAGCTCTCCATTTCTTCTCCATCTTGTGCGTTCATTCCTTCCATCATTCGTTATCAACTGATCTACCCTTCTTCTGTAAGATATTCTTTCTTCTCTTTTATTTTCTTTGTTCATCATGGTTTACCTTATTGAGTCGCTCGATAAATTTCGTTCTGATTTTTCCATTCCTTCCTGGGTCATTTTGGAAGAACTTCCTGGTCCTTCTGATTATTTTTGTTTGGCTGAGGGACATTGGTTCCCCAGTTTTTTTGTAGCCGAATGTGGCTTTTCTTTTCCTCCAAATCTCTTGTGTTTGGAATTCTGTCAATATTTTGACGTGGTACCTGCAAAAATAGCCCCCAATACATGGAGAATAGTTAATGGAGTCCATAGGTTAAATCAGATTCATGGAACCCGTTTAGGAATTCCAAAAATTATGTTTTGCTATAGATGGGCTGTCAGTGATAGTACTTGTTATTTGAAAACTAGGTTTTTAAATAGGGCTTTAGTTATCAATCTCCCAAATGCCAACAAGGATTACTTCGAGCATGGGGTTGTTATGAAAAATTAACAACATGCTCCATTAACTGAGAATGGCGTATATCAGGGTCCTAGATGCCCTCCCTATGGCAATGGGATAGGTTGTTTTATTTAGTTTTTGAAATCATGTTTTCTTTATATTCGATAAAATGCGTCACTGATATTTTGATTTTTATTTATTTGCAGTTGACAGCAAAAGAAGGTCTCCAAAGGAGACAGAAGTTAACTTAAAGCATCTGAAACTTATCTGGGGTTTGCATCAAACTATCGCTGATGAACATATCAGATCAGCCTCGTATTTGTTGCAGTATAAGAGTTACACCTCGTCTTTCACTGCTCGTCCAGTGATAAGTAACATAGAACCAGCACCAGTTTCTGCAGATTCTTCTCCTAAATCGCATATTCCTCTCAGTGACAGAATGAAGAGAAGAAGATATCTTGCCCTCTTCGATAAGTCTACCTCTACTGCTGGAGAGGTAAAGAAAAGTAAGCAGGATGTCCCAGAAGAAGGGACAAGACAAATTGATGCACTTCCTCCAGCTGCTACTAAGAAGGTTTCCGAGAAGCCCCCTGTGGCTCCAAGCAAGATTGCATCTGTTTCCCCTCCAAGCGAGGTTATAGTTATATCACCGACCAAGACGACATCCTTGGTCAAGAATGTTCATGCTCCCGCAAGGAAGTTGAAGAAAAGCTCCTCGGACAATTTGGCTGAATCCATCTCTCAACCTCTAACTACTGGAAGTGGTGTTCCCACTTTTATTTCTCTGAGCTCTGCCTTGAGCTCGGTGAAGTCTTGGATAATCCCCGAGATCCAAGGTGTGGAAGAAAATCTTTCTCGGGAGAGGGTTACTACCTTGGCAGCTCAACATATTGCCTCTGTAAGTATTACTATTTTAAACTTTTATTTTTTCAATGTAATGTCCTTGCACTGACTTTCAATTATTTTCTTTTTCCAGTTGGTAACTTGTTTCAATACCATTCTGAAAAAGGATGAAGCTATTAAAGCTTCGAGCTCCTCTTCAGGTGAGGAGGAGGCTCTTGTAGGTCTGTCATAATCCTTAAAGGATTCTTGTCAGAATTATGACGAAGACAAAGCTGCTTGTGGGAAACAACTAAAGGCCACAGAGCAAGAGAGAGATAAAGCTATTGAAGTCTCCAAGGGTTTGGAGGAGAAGATAAAAGACTTGGAAAGTAAGAATAAAGAGCTCGAGGGGAAGCTCCAAAATGCTGGAGAGCTTGAGGCCAAATTCAAAGATGCTGAAGAGGAGTTAAGCAAACTCCGTGAAGCGGATCACCAGAGGGAAGAGGCAGAAAGGAAATTAAAAGCTGCCGAGGAACTCATGACTGAGAGGGTTTACTCAGAGAAGGCAAAGAGGAAACTTGCTGTTAAGAAGTCCTTCAGTACTAGCTGGGATAAGGGGTGAAATAAGGGTTTGGCTGCTATGATCTCACAAATGCAGTATGGCATTCTCAAATACTTCAGGGATGGTTGGGTTGCTGCTTTGAGAGAGATGAATGTCGATGAGAATTCGAACCTATTTCAGCAACACATTCCTGGCCCCCTCCATCTCCCGGGGAAGAAGAAGAGGATGAAGCTACCTCTGAGGAATCCTCTATTCTGATTGGAGATCAGATTTCTCATTTCCCAGTGATCCAGACCTCCTGCGAGCAACTTCAACCAACCAGTATTCCAACCGAGCATCTTCCAACACCCTCCGAGCAACCTTTTATGCCATCCGAGCAACCTACCTCTTCGTCCCAGCCTCCCGAGAAAGTTTTAGAAAATAAGGAGAAGGTGTAGAGTTGTTCGGACTTTTTCTCTTTGCCTTTTTATAAAATGTAACTCTGGGCTATGTACTTTTTTGATGATGTAATAAAATTTGAAGTTTTAGTTGTGCAACTTAATTCCTTTCTTTTTTCTTTGCTCTTATTATCAATCTATTCTATTCTTCTTGCTCTGTCTACATTCTTATTCATTTTGCTATCTCTTTTTCTTACCAGTTTATGGCTAGAATGGAGCTCTTGTCAGCCCACGATACAGAAATGATGAAAAATTGTAACGACTATTTCAAGGCTGACTATGCTGACTTGAGTGAAGCTCAAATTGTTGATATCCTCGGTCCAGATACTTCTGAGCGAGCAGTAGAAGCCTACCAGTATCTAAAATGCTTACTCGACCGTGCAGTGGCCAATAATATAGCATATTACGAGATGATTGAAGACCTCCAAGGTACTCTCGAGGAACTTCAACAACAATACAAGGAGCCTACAACCCTTTTACATCAGGGATATGAGAAAAAGTATCAGCAACTAAATGCTGACAAAGGATATGATAAGTTGTTCGATTCTTATGACGTTAAAGAGAGGGCTTTGAAGACCGAGGTTGAAGAGCATAGGCAGATTGCCAAGCTGCTAGAGCATGAGAACAATAACTTGCGAGGAGAGATATCCCAATTGAAATCAGCAGCATCTACCTCAGGAGCTTTAGTCCCAGTCAATGACTAAGGTTTCTCTTTCCTGAAGGTCGAGAACGCCAATTTGAGAGACGAATTGGAAACTTTAAAAAGAACTGGAGCCTCTACTTCTGCTCGCGGATGGGCAAGAGATTCTCGAGGACGAATAAGGGCTACTCGGGTTATTGTTAAAGAATAAAGAACTCAATCATCTTTGGAGAATCAGACCTTCCAATTAATGGTGAAGAATCAAGCATTAACTGAGATGTCCAAGAAGATTCTGAATCTGGACGAGCAGCTCTCTACACAAAAGTCTGCCTTGGAGAGTAAAGAACTTTTAATGAAGAACCTCCATGAGCAATTGGAGAGGTTAACCTATCAATTCCACAAGCAGCCCAGAGAGTTCTGGATGGCTGGATATAATGAGGCCCTTTACCACCTCGATGATCGGATCCAGAATTCAAACAATGAGGGTTACAAGCAAGGATAACTGAATGCACTAGGGGTGTTACAGTTGGAGCAAGGCCATTATCTCTGGGATTACTATGACCCTGGGTTGCTCGAGTTGCCAGTGACACCTTTCAAACTTGATATGAGTTGGATTCCTACTCGGGCCATTCCTCAATGTTTGATTTTAAAGTATCTCGGTGACTACAGTTTTCATTCCAATTTTGAGATATCTCGCCCTAAAAACCTACTTGATCGACCATCAGTAATGAATGTCAGGATGCTTAAAGATCTAAATTTCATCAATTCCCCCTATGCCGTAGATGATCCTCCCACTGGTGAAGAACCTGTTTCAAAGGCAGAGGGGAAGAAACCAATATAATTGGATTCTTGATGTAACAATTTTTATGTAATATGTATTTCATTCTCAATGTATTTTGTTCTGGATTTAATGAAAAAAAATTTCTTTGCAATCTTGATTGTCATTGTCTTGTAAAACATTTCTTTTATTTATTAATGAATGTGCATGTATATCTGTTAAAAAGATAACAATATTGTGTTATTTTTAAATTGTCGATCAACTAAAGTTGGTGAAAGCTTATTGTTGATTATCCTGGATTGATGATAATCATCTGACAATCAACCAGAGTTGGTGATATTTCGATTTTTGACCAACTATGGTGGTAGTTTAAAATGTCATAAGTATCAAGAAATTTATCACTTTTTAATTTTAAGCCCTGAAATAACTTTCATTTGTTTAACCAACTGTTTCCGACCAACCGAAGTTGGTGGTTTTTGTTCCCGACTAACCTTAGTTGGTAGATTTTTATTCCCGACCAACCTTAGCTGGTGGTTTTTTATTCCCGACCAACCTTAGCTGATGGATTTTCTTCCCAACCAATAGTAGTTGGTGATTCTGGAAATTTTTTTTATTTTCTTCCCAACCAACCGTAGTTGGTGTTTCTGGAAATTTTTTTATTCCCGACTAGCCTTAGCTGGTGGATTTTCTTCCCAACCAACCGTAGTTGGTCTTTATAGGAAATTTTTTATTCCCGACCAGCCTTAGTTGGTGGATTTTCTTCCCAACCAATCGTAGTTGGTGATTCTGGGATTTTTTTTTTATTTTCTTCCCAACCAACCGTAGTTGGTGTTTTTGAGAAATTTTTTATTCCCGACTAGCCTTAGCTGGTGGATTTTCTTCCCAACCAACCATAGTTGGTGTTTCTGGGAAATTTTTTATTCCCTACAAGCCTTAGCTGGTGGATTTTCTTCCCAACCAACTGTAGTTGGTGTTTCTGGGAAATTTTTTATTCCTGACCACCCTTAGCTGGTGGATTTTCTTCCCAACCAACCGTAGTTGGTGATTCTGGGAATTTTTTTTATTTTCTTCCCAACCAACCGTAGTTGGTGTTCCTGGCAAATTTTTTATTCCCGACCAGCCTTAGCTGGTGGATTTTCTTCCTAACCAATCGTAGTTGGTGTTTTTGGGAAATTTTTTATTCCCAACTAGCCTTAGCTGGTGGATTTTCTTCCCAACCAACCGTAGTTGGTGATTCTGGGTTTGATGTGTAGTGTGTAGCACTAATACTCCGAAAAATTTTCAACAAAAGGAGAGAATTGGGCAGAACATCCAAAACTTTTATTCATATTGAAGAAAACTGCATTACATAGGGATTGAACTACTGATAATATTTTCATAGATGCTCTGCATTCCATGCATTCTTAAACTCCTCCCCTTCTAAAGTTTCAATTCTATACGTCCCTGGTCGAACAACCTTTGTTACTCAGTAGGGCCCATGCCAGTTAGCTTCCAGTTTATTATGCTTTTAAATTACTTTCTTTAGCACATAGTCCCCTGCTTTCAAATCACATTTCTTTACTCTCTTGTTGTAGAATAGAGCTATCCATTGCTGGTATGCAGCATTTCTGATTACTGCTTCTTCTCTAACTTCCTCGAGCATATCCAAATCTAATCTTCTCATCAAGTCACTGATAGGAGAGTTGAAATTCAGCACTCTGTGTGTGGGGAGGCCCATCTCGGTAGGTATAACAGCTTCACTTCCAAATGCCAACATGTATGGATAGCTACTCGTGGAGTAGTACGATAGGGCCATAGTACAGAATGCAACTCGTTGATCTAATTTGCCTTTGCATCATTTAGTCTTTTCTTCAAACCATTCAGCAACGTTCTATTTGTCACTTCAATTTGTCCATTGCTCTGAGGGTGGCCTGGTGCAGAGTGGGTTTTCAATATGTTCGACTGATGACAATACTCAGCAAACTCCTCGTTGTCAAATTGAGTTCCATGGTCAGTAATGAATGCATGAGGGAGACCATATCTACAAATGATATTTTTCCATATAAATTGGTACACCTTGTCGCATGTCATGTCGATAAGGGGCTCGGCTTCCACCCACTTAGTAAAGTAATCCACTGCGATGACGAGATATTTGAACCTTCCTCTGGTTGTTGGAAGTGGCCCAACCAAGTCAATTCCCCACATGGCAAATGGCCAAGGGGAAGTAATGGGTGCCAACAATGCTTGGGGAGTTCTTCGGATAGTGGAGAAGCGTTGACATTTGTCACATTTTTTGGCATAGGCTATGCAATCAGCCCTCATCATCGGCCAATAGTATCCCTGCATCATTATCCTTTGCAAAAGTGTCCGACCAGCTATATGGGCTCCACAAGACCCTTCATGGACTTCTTCGATCAAGTCTTTTACCTCGGTGGGATGTACACATCTCTGCAATCCAGCTATAATTCCTCGTCTATATAGAACACCATTGGTCAACACATATCGAGCAGCTTTAAACTTCAGTTTCTTGGCTGCGAGTTTGTCAGTTGGTAATTTCCCTTCCTCAATATATGCCCTGATGGGATCCATCCAAGATGGCTCTAAATCAAGGGTAATAAAGTTCATCGTCAGATCTTCATATATGATCCGACTAGCCAAGACTTCTATTGGGATTGTTCTTCGTAGCTCGGTGCGTGTGGCTGAAGCTAACCGAGCTAAGGCATCTTCTCTTGCATTCTCTAATCTTGGTATTCAAATTATCTGTACTGCAATTAGGCTTGATAAAATCTCCATTGCTTTTGTATGATACCTGATCATTAATTCTCCTTTGGCTGCATATAATCCCATTATTTGATTTACGATCAATTACAAGTCACTGAATACAATAACTTGCTCTGCCCCTATGGTTTTTGCCAAACTAAGACCTGCAATCATAGCTTCATATTCAGCCTCATTATTAGAAGCCTTAAATTGGAAGCGCAGAGCATACTCCACATCGACCTCATCCGGGTTGTTCAAAATAATCCCTGCTCCACAGCCTTTAGTACAAGATGAGCCATCCACATATAGATTCCATATAGGTACATTGTCTTTAAATTTTTGATCGGACAGAGTTCCTCGGTGGAATATTTTCTACTTCCTTTTATCCTCCTCTAGCACTTTCTGCTGCTCGTCGACTATATTCTCTTGCTCGTCGACCACCTTAAGTTAATCGGGGTTTAAATTTGATGATCATGTAACATCCATAGGTTGGTCGGTGTGCATCTTTTGCTCCGCAGAGGTCTCAGGATAGGTGAACTCTGCTATCTTGCCCTTTTATCGACGATCTGGGCTCATAAACTATGTCATATTCACCAAGTTCTACTGTCCAGTACATCAATCTCCCTGATTTTTCTAGTTTTCTAAGAGCTTGCCTCAATGGCATATCAGTATACACAACTATGGTATGAGCTTGGAAGTACGGTCTCATTCTCCTACTCACCTCGATCAAAGCTAATGCCAACTTTTCCAGTCTTAAATATCTGATCTTTGCTCCTCAGAAGGCCTTGCTAGTGTAATAGATTAGTTTTTGCACTCCATCCTCCATTCTTATCAATGCCGAGCTAACTGCATTCTCCGACACTGCCAAATATAAATAAAATCTTTCTCCCATCACTGGCCTGGACAATAGTGGAGTGCTCCCAGATATTTCTTTAATTCTTGAAAAGCCTTCTCGCATTCGTCATTCCATTCAAACGTTTTTCAGAGTATTTTGAAGAATGGGAGGCATCTATCTGTTGCTCGTGATACAAATCTATTAAGTGCTGCAACTCGCCCAGTGAGACTTTGTACTTCCTTCTTCTTCGTTGGAGATCGTAGTCCCAATAGAGCCTTGATCTTCTCTGGGTTTTCTTCGATTCCTTTTTGGTTGATAATATACCTGAGGAACATGCCTTCTCGTACTCCGAATATGCACTTGGTGGGATTCAGTTTCATTTGATATCTATCTAGTTGATCAAAGATCTGGCCTAAGTCAATTAGATGGTCAACAGCTCTCTTGCTCTTCGACAGCATATCATCAACATAAACTTCCATATTGCAAATGATTTGTAATGCAAATACCTTGTTCATCAGCCTTTGATATGTTGCACCTGCATTTTTCAAACCAAAAGGCATATAATATTATAACAATAAGTTCCCTTAGGGGTAATGAAAGAGGTACTCTCCCTGTCTTCAGGTTTCATTTTAATCTGGTTGTAACCAGAATAAGCATCCATGAAGCTCAACAGCTCGTGTCCCGAGGTAGAATCCACTAATTGATCAATTCAGGGCAAAGAAAAATGATCCTTTGGGCATTCCTTGTTAAGGTCTGTAAAGTCTACACACATCCTCCACTTGTTGTTTTTCTTCTTCACCATTACCATATTTGCCAACCAGTCTGGATATTTGACATCGTCAATAAAGCAAGCTTTCTAGAGCTTCTCGACCTCCTCTTGTATAACTTGGTTCTTCTCGGGGCTGAACACTCTTCTTTTCTGCTTCACTGGCTTGATCTCCTTATTCACATTGAGCTCGTGACATAAGAAATTTGGGTCTATTCCTGGCATATCCTTATGACTCCAAGCAAAAGTTTGTTTTCTACTTTTTAGGAAAATTATCAATTCCTGTTTTAGTGAGGCATCTAACGACGAACCTATTTGAGTTGTTCGTTCCGAGTGTTTATCGTCCAAAATGATATTTTCAGTAGCTTCCACCACCTGACCTTTCACGAGCTGCGACTCGTCTCTAGGATCCAGTGTTTCAATCTCTGCACCTTCATCCACTTGATAGGTAGTAGTCTTTTTCCTAGATTCCTCCAGATCTTCTTGCTCGGCAGATGAGTAGTAACATTCTCGAGCTACTTTTTGGTCACCCTTCACAACTCCCACTCCAAAATTAGTTAGAAATTTCAGGCATTGATGTACAGTAGATGGTACTTCTTTAAACTTCTTCAATCTTACCCTTCCCATGATGATATTGTAAGCTGATTGGACATTCTTATCCATCACAAAGAAACGTACTCTTTCTGTTCGACAAGCAGGCCATGTACCGATGAACATATCCAACTTGATCGTCCCAAGTGGAAAGACTTTCTCGCTAGCAAACTCGAGGATGGGCCTGTGATAATGTTCTAACTGAGACAACTTTATATTTAAACTATCGAAGCATGAGTAGAACATGATATCCGGTGAGCTACCATTATCCACCAGTACTCTTGAGATTATTACTTCCTTCATCCTCATTTTGATCACCAATGGATCATCATGAGGATATAGTACACCTGCGAGGTTGTTCTTGGAGAAACCGATCATCAGTTTTTCTTAGTTCACCTTCCTCGGGCGATCATCCTCATCTAGATTTATTCGTTGAATGTATGAACAAGCTTGAGCCTCATTGAGGTAAGCTTTCCTTTTCGCAGTAAGGTCCCCACCTCCTGCATCTCCACATGTAATAACATTACAATCAAATGATCCAAAACGAATTGAAAATACCTCACGCTCTGGCTTTCTTGGTCTCTTGGGAGATCGGGGTCGTCTTCTGGATCATCTTCATGATCTATTTTCTTATTTTCTTTTGCTCGACGAGGAGATCTAGACCTCTGTCTTGCTCGGTCGTTGCTTTTTCTTTCATTTCTTCGATCAACATACTTGGCCAGCTTTCCTCGTCTGATGAGTGCTTCGATTTCATTCTGGAGAGCTATGTAATTTTTGGTCGTGTGACCATGGTCTTTATGGAATTCGCAATATTTGGCCTTATTCCTCTTATCAGGATCTGACTTCATTTTCTCAAGCCAGTTTAGTTCCTCACTGTTCTTGATCTCTTCCAGGACATGATTTATGTCTACTTTCAAAGGAGTATAATTTTCAAATTTCTTCAGTATTTCCCATGATGGCTTTGCTTTTGACTGCTTGTCACCACAATTATTCTTATGTTCCTTCTTTTTAGCCTTATCAACCTCCACCTTGGTCTCTTTGATGTCCATGTTCTTCTTCACAACCATAGCCTCCTCGGCATTCATGATCTTGGCCGCTTTTGCCATTAGTTCTGATATGGTTCTGGGTGGATCTTTGACCAAATTATAGTACAACTTGTTGGGCAGCAGCCCACTCATCAAAGTACTAATCGCTGTCTTTTCCTCGTAATCAATAACTTTGAGCTTCTCGTTATTGAAACGGGTTATGTAATCCATGGTGCTCTCACCTGCTTTTTATCTAACACTTAATAAATGTGCTACTCGTTTAACTGGTTTTGCTCCAAAGCAAAAATTTCCAATAAAGAGCTTGGCCAGTTGAAAGAAAGTTGAAATCTTCCCCCAAGGAAGATTATTGTACCATATTTTTGCAGATCCGGTAAGAGTTCCCAAAAATGCCCTACATCTCATCTCGTCTGGCACTGCATAGATGTCGGCAGCATCTTGGTATTATTCTATATGAAGGACATGGTTAGTTTTTCCATCATATTTAGGGGTCACAACAGGTGCTTTGAACTTCGATGGTGTGGGAAAATCCACAATTGTCTGTATAAAAGGCGTCCCTTGGACAAAAGTTCTTTGTAGAGGATTCTTGGCCTTAGCCATTTCCCCTAGTCTATCCTCCAACCTTTGAATAGAGCCTGTCCATGCATTATTTCCTTCCTCGGCTTGGTTCGAGCAATTGATCGTGTTGAAGTCGCTTCTTGGGATCTATCATGACGAGCAGATGGTTGTGATTGGGCAGAACCCTTCCTTAGATCGGATGGTGGTCGAAAGTTCTTCAACACAGCCTTAGGAGGACTTCTATTTCTCCCAGGGCTCAATCGATCGAAAGGAGAGACCCTACTTAATCTCTCTAATGCACTAGTCCTTTCTGGAGAGAGAGTGATGTGTTGTTCAGTATTTGTGGCTCGTACTGACGAAGTTCGACCCAGGTTGATAAGAAAATTATCAGATCTCTCAGTGCGATATGAATCGCTCTGCCTAATATGCGAAGAAAGAAAACGGGTATTTCTTTGAACACTTCATTGTCCTGAATGGGTCGGCGCTCCACCTTGGATAATTTGCATGAGTTGTCGCATAGTCTCTTGCATGGCTGTGTGGCCTTGAGCCAAATTGGCTATAATTCCAGCCAGATCTTGGACATTTGGAGGAGCGGATGGATTTGGGGGGTTTCCAGCGTTTCGATTACTGGATTCAGGATTATCAGCCATTGGTGATAAATTGTTTTGGTGAAAAATGATAATTACAATCGTTTCCCACAGACGGCGCCAATCTGTTGATGTAAAAAATTAGATTTGAACTAATTCTTTTAATCATAGATAATAATAATAAAGAAATATTAGACAATGAATTTTTGAAGTGGTTCAGCCTTATAAGAATGGCCTACGTCCACTGTTTTATATTGATGATTGTTTGCCCAGAATTCTCGATGATAGGTTTTTCAAGAAATTTCGAGTCCCCTTACAATGAGGATGATACAATGTATTTATAGCCCTCAGGCTGTAAATGTGAAAGGGTAATACATAGCTGTCCAATAGGCGTATACATCTGTATGATAATAATGAGCATTTAATGCGCAGTCGTCATTAATGATCTGTACGAGATGCAGCTCGGACCGCCTAAGCTGCTCGGTATTCATGAGTTGCTCGGTACAGAAAAGTTCCTCGGAGAGCACCTTTTGCTTGGAGTGTCTGAGTTGGTCGGGGAGGTTGAGTTCCTCGAAAAAATGTTCTCAGGTGCCATGTAGATTGACACGTGTCTCCACATAATTGGTCCATGTCAGCATGTTAAATTTGGTATCAACAGAGATAAAGGAATTTCCTCACTTTTGCAAATCTCTTCCTTTTAGACTTATCAGCCTATTTAGGTATTATTTTTCTCTTTTGGGTTGTAAAATATTTTTATTCCTCCTTCGGTTATTCCAATTCCTCTTCTCGGTTGAACTCACCAAAGGCATAGTAAACGTACTCTTGAGTTCGTTAGTAAGTGATTGTAACATTTGAACTAGGTATTTCTCTTGATCGATAAGACTAACTTTATAGATATCGTGATACATATGTTCTTTTGAACTATCTCTCTTTGGTTGATAGTTAAAATCTCCACGGTAACCAACTTTAACGCATTATGTATCATAGTAGGGTGTGAACTTATCAACATGTTTAATCGTAATATGTTCATTTTATATGAAGCTACAGGTCTCCTCCTTCTCTCGATCTTTCTCCATCCTCGGAGAAAGAAGTTTCTTTTTTTCCCTATCTTGAGATCTAGAAGGACGCCTCTTCACACGACGAAGGGAAGATCTCCATGCCAATTGCTCAAAATGTTGACGATCACTCAATCATTGACTTCGAATCTTGATTATCTAAGTCTTAGAGGTAACTCACGCCTAATCCTTTTTAGTCAACGTTAGGGGTGCTTATTTACTCATGCTTGTGTAGACGTTCCTTATTTGCATCAGTCATGTGAGAAATCTAGTCGGGATGGAATTGGTCGTTCTTCCTCCAATTTCTCCCCCTAGGGAGGTAACATAAGGTGGGGGTTCCTCGATCTTGCTCAGAAAGGATGACGAATATTATATATAGTCAACTTTTTTGTGGATGTTGTGCGCACCATGGTTTTCTTACTAGGTATTGGTCATAGATCAAGATTTGGCACTCAAAACTTGGTTAGCGGTATAAAGGGAACTCGATCCCCATAAATGTTCAACTACGTGTGGACAAAATCTTATACCAGGTGTGACAATCTCATAAGCGAAGTAAAAAAGAACAAAATGAACCACACACAAAAAAATGTTATATGTGGTTCGGTGACATGCTTAGGTTCTTGATGGGGGATGGGTATTCGCATTAATTGCAGGGTCAGAATACAAGTTGACAAAGTTTTCTACATCAACTTCACATGCCTATTTCATGGGTGGGGTGCCTCTTCTTTTTTGGACACGGGTTGCCTATAGTTATGGGAAGAATACATAAGTGATTGGAGGCCCCTCTTTGTACTTATCCTTACCGATAAACTATTGTGGGGGAATTATCCAAACAACTCGAATAACTTGGGTCAGATAAATATCGGTTCAGCACGATTGGACAAAGGATCTTAGCACGAGGATCTCAAAGAAAGATCGACACAATCAAACGACAACTTCATCAATAAGTTCGAGAGATTTACAGGACACTATCTTCTTCCCCTATAAATGTAATTGTCACCCTAGGGAAAAAGGTGTAATTCTTGTTATTATAAGAAAGGAGTAATAAGAATGAAGAAATACCTTGTAAACGTAGGCCATTGTCGAACTATGTAAATACTTGTATTGTGTGACTAATTTTATTTTGTCAGGTATTAATTGTTGTGAGGTTTTTGCACCTACAACTATCAACTACAATCACGATCCCACAAAATGATCCTTACTAAGAGCATCCACAATGGTGGAGCTATAATCCGAAGAATCAAGCAAATATATGAAACAATATATTTGTAGTGGTGGGATGAACAAGGTGAAAAGGGTTAGGATTCAGGTAGCCAATTTGCAAAGATAGAGAATGCTTAATAGTTCTGAAATAATTTATAGAACAACTATGAAGTAAATTTGAGTTCATACGATTAAATTTTAATATTTTCTAGTTCATATGATTAACTGTTAATATATTATAGATCATATGGTTAATTGTTGTTCGTATGAAACCACGCAAACAACAGTTGTTCGTATCAACCTCCACCACAACATGCCCTATTTGTCGAAAGATATAAGGATCTGTTTGATTGCCTGTTTTTTCCTAGGCAAATGCCAAAAAGTTGGCAAATATAAAAATTTGTCCACTTTTTGGCTGTTTGGTTTCACAATTTGCCGTGACATTATTTGTCAGTTTACAATACTATTTATGCATAAGCTGCTGACAAACTTTGCTTACCTATTTGAGTGAGAAATATTTGCCAACAAATTTGCTAACTTCTTATACGGTTTTAATATTTAAAAAAATAATTTAAAACTGTTTTAAATAATTAAAAAAACTGTTTCGAATATTTAAAAACTATTTTGTAATGTTTTAAAAACTGTTTTTAATAGTATAAAAAATTGTTAAGGAAATATTTTACCAATTTAAAAAAAAAATCGTAATATAAAAATATTATAAAAACTATTTTTAACAGTTTTGAATATAATATAAAAATTACTTTTAAATAAACTAATTGAATTGACTTTAATTTTATCTTATGATTGTTTGATCCCCTCATATAAAAAAATCAGATAAAAGCAAATTTTGCCATATCCCCTCTTTTATCCATTATCAATTAAATGAATCCTAACTTATTCAATATTAGACATATTTAGCTTTCCTCACGCTATGCCCTCGTGTATGCTCTAATAAGCTATCAACTACAATCACGATCCCTCAAAAGGTTTATTCACTTGTTTTGATGTAATGAGTTTGACACTCAAATATTTATAATTTAAACTTTGATCGAGTAAAGTTATTTACCGTCACAAAAGATTTTCATAGCAAAACAGAAAATTTACTTTTGATGTTAACGTTGGGACAAAATAGACAATAACAAATCAACAAAAGTCAAACTCAATATAATAAAGACCAGATTGAAATAGCTGAGAATAATAAGAAAATAGAAAAAAATAACAGAAAAATAAAAACACACGAGACAATTGTTTGCAAAACATTATCATTTTTGGAATTCAATATCCCCGTCAGATATCAATCACCATACGCTCTCTTCACTTTACATGCCTATTTTTTAATTGAGAAAGAGGTCCCCACGATAAACAAAACCTACTTTATTACGATAGCTGTTGGCGCAACAATAGAGAACACCAACACGCAATTAACACGGCCATTTAACGCTGTCCAGTTGGGAGTTATTATTATAACACA
The DNA here is from genome assembly GCA_949130495.1 of Sambucus nigra. Classification (NCBI taxonomy): domain Eukaryota; kingdom Viridiplantae; phylum Streptophyta; class Magnoliopsida; order Dipsacales; family Adoxaceae; genus Sambucus; species Sambucus nigra. Next base: position 96,476,782 of record OX422214.1, read on the forward strand.
CCCTTTACAACGTTTCTTCTTTGTATATACATAAACCATTTCCATTCCACCACTTTGCCTCTCATCTATTTTCCAACCTTTTCTTGCTTTCAATTCAATCGTCTCGTGTTTAGAAGCTGCAGATCTCAGAAACCCAGATAGAGAAACAGTTTCATTTTACAAAACAATTAACTCCCAAGGTAAACTTTCTTTAAAGACTACAACTTAGACCTTTGTTTCTTGATCTGCATTTAATACACATGAGGCATGTAACATGTTGATGTGTATTATGTTGGTTTTTGTAATCATATGGTCATCACACACACACACACACACACACACACATGCACCAGATAACATAAGCATGTCTGCATGTGGGTTGTTTTGATTTTAGGAAAGGGTATGTCATAATTTTGGGGATCAAGTGTTTTGATTTACTAATAGATATTGGTTGATTTGTGATGAGGTCACCCAGCTTTGACTTTTATTAAGGACTAGATCTGGATATTGATAAGGTTTTGATGATCATTGACCTCATTTTCCTTAAAAGAGAGAACTTTTAACTAGTTACGTAGTTTTTCAAAACTTAAAAGGACTTTTGATCAGATGAGAAAAGGGCACGAGTAGACACCCGTTCACATGTGTGTGTGTTTGTGACTGCTTAACATGTTATATAAGCATGGGTATTGATCATTTTTAGGGAGTAATCGATGTTTAGTTGATAAAAAAAATTCTAGTCCCTATAAAATGTTCTATTTGATGTTTAGCATGTGATTAGTATATGGGTGGTTTTGATTTTAGTAATGAAATTTTGGGTATTGATTAATTTTTTATAATCAGGTTAGAAGAATAGATGGGCCACCACCGTCACCATCATCATCATCACCATGAGAGCGATGGGCCATATGATCCATTGTTGGCTTGTTGTTGTTGCCCTTGTTTGTTAGTCTCATCTATGATTAGAGCAATTGGGAGGTGCTTTTTTGTTGCTTGTTACCCTGTTTTACAGTGTTTTGGATGGGATGAGCATAGGCATCACCATCACCACCATAGTCATTTTCATTAGTCCCATTGTACATCCAGCTTTCATCTTATTGAACTCATGTTTGGAGGTTTTCATGTAAGATTAGATTCTGGTTTGTTATTTGTTAAATATCTATTATAATCAAATTAGCCCCCTTTTATTGGATTTGACTTTTTGTCCTCCATTTTTTAATTTTTGGCTTTTCTTAGATTTTTAAAAGTAGTGAAAAAATAGTAGAAAAAGAAAGCATATTAAAAAATCATAACAATTGTAGTTCATTTGTATGTCTTTTGGCGAATGTATTTTATTTATTTATGCTGTATTTAAATTATTAAGTATAACGGGTATAAGAATCAGAGAATAACTATTGACAGAGAAGAAAATGGGAGTCTTATTGCCACTTATTGCCATAATTTCTAAAGATTCTAACATATTTGTTATCTTCTTCTCCTTGAAAAATACTTTGTTTAAGTGGTTGTGTGCTTTGATCATTAGGAGTTTGGCTTGAATACGGTGGCCACGTATACTTAAGAAGTAAGAACATCTCCAAGTGGTGGCCTCAAGATGATAGATGTGTCAATATTAAAAATGACACGAAAACATGAAATGAAATATTATGAAATTCATCCGGAATTAACACGATATTTTGTATTTGTGTCGTGACTTTTTGACATGAAGTTGCGTCGTTTCGTGTCTTGTTTATGTCAAAATTATAAATCGTGTCATCGTGTCTTGCCATGTTATGTTAATCGTGTTTTATTTGGATTTTCTTGTCTATTTATGTTTAATTTGGTGTAAAACTTATGAAATTGAGTTAGTCATGTCGATTCGTTTTATATTCTGGACGTGTTCGTGTCAGATAAATAAAATATGAAGTCGTGTTGTGTTTGTGTTCAAATAACCCTTGTCGTGTATGTTGTGCGGATACTCACTTAGTGAAGTGATTCACCCATGATCTAAGATGGAAACAATCCAAAGAGATAATAAGAGAATAGACACTCAATGCAAAGTAATAAGAAAGTAAAAGAAAACAAGTACTAAAAAGCAAAAGACAAGATGTATGTGATTTATCAAGATTGTTACGCTCACGGATGATGGCTTCATTTCTTTGATTCAATTAACAAGGGTTACAACTTACTCGAGTTTACTAATCATCTCAATGTGTATACAAGAGAAAAGAGCACTCATTAATGATTGCTCTAAAACTTAGGGTTAAAAGCCCTAAAACGTCCTATTTATATATGGAATATATTTATGGTGAAAGCTCCAAAATACCCTTAACAAAATAAGGAATTTTTGCAAATATGGGTCGTTCCTTGCACCGACACCCCATCGTTAGTTGCTCCTCCTGGAACAACACGGGCAGAAAATCGTGGAAAAGCGCACGTCCGACGAAACCCCTTTGCTGCAACGAAGCTTTTCTTCATTGTAACTAGTCTACTGCTACTGTTGTAATTATGAGTCAATTCCTACAAATCTCCCCCTTGGCGAATGAATACCAATCCCATACATCAACTCAATCATTTGGGAACACCACTATCAACAAAATTCCAAAGGGCCATAATGTACAACATTGATCAAGTATGAATAATGCTCAAACTTGACCACCAGTACCACCTTCATCAACATGTCGGTCGAATTATCTTTATCGTCAATTTTCTTCAAAATAACAATACCCCCATCGATTACCTCCCTTATGAAATGAAGTTGAACATCAATGTTCCTGGTCCTCCCATGATGAACTTGATTCTTGGCCAACTGAATAGCACTTTGGCTATTACAATACACTTCCGCACAATCTTGTGTAATACCCAAATCACCAATAAAACCTTGAAGCCATAAGGTCTCCTTTACGAATTTTCTTGTCGCCATACCTCTATCTTCGTAGTAGACAAAGTAACTGTGAGGTGCAACATGGAGGTCTAACTCATCTGAACACTAGCTAAAGTAAAAGCCTGTAGTCGATCGACGCTTGTCCAAATCACCCGTATAGTCTGAATTCACGTACCCATTAACATATGGCTTCTCTACCCATTGGTATACAAGTCCCGCATCAAGTGATCCTTATAGATATAGAAAAATCCATTAACCGTATTTGAATGTTCTTTGCCCTATGTACCTATTCACAACGCTCACCGCTTGAGCTATATTTGACAGAGTAAAAACCATGGCATACATACTTATCGCACTTGCATGCAGAACTTGAACTATATACTCCATATCATCCCCGGGTCTCGGAGTTATCATAGCCAAGAGTCTAAAGTGTGTAGCCAATGGAATATTCACTGTCTTTGCATCCTACTTCTCGAACTGTGCTACCACCTTCTTTAGGTATTACCTTTGTGTATGGCTCAACCTTCCTTTTTTCATTTCTATTAATCTCCATGTCGAGAATCTTCTTGGATTTACCCGAATCTTTCATCGCAAAATCTCGGCTCATTTGAGCCTTTATCTTGTCAATTTCCATCATGATCGAACAAGCAATCGACATGTCATCAATATACATGAGTAAATAGATGAAAGTACATTCCTTGAGTCGTTTGAAATAGATACAATGGTCAAAATCACTCTGTGTGAATTTCTTACCCACCATAAATGTATCAAATCAATTGTACCATTGTCGAGGTGATTTCTTCAGCTCGTACTAAGACTTTCGTAATTTGCACACATGGTTTTCCTTTTCAATAACTTTAAAACTCTACGGTTGGCACATTTAAATCTCTTCCGCAAGATTCCATGCAAGAATTTCATTTTTACGTCGAGTTGCTCAAGCTTAAATCAACATACGCCACTATAACCAATATCACCCCAATGGAAGTGTGTTTCACTTCCAGAGAGAACACTCCATTATAATAAACACTTTCCATTTGTGTAAATCCTTTGTCTACCAATCTTACCTTGTACCGAATGTCAGAATCTGGAGCCCCATTTTTCTTAGCATACAACCACTTATACCCGATAGACTTCATCCCCTTAGGCATATTCACAAGCTCACAAGTTTGGTTCTTGTGAATAGAATCAATCTTCTCACCCATTGCAACATTCCACTCGTTACAATGTGTATCACTCATCGCTTCATCAATCATCACCATAAACCAATAATATATAATCAAATGTGTCATCATCTAAGCCATATATATATCCTCGTTGGCTTTCAAACCCTAGGTTTTCTTCCCCAAGCCAAAGATAGTCATTCTTCCTATTGTTGACTAGGCCCCTCTTCCATAATCTCCGCATCTCCACTTTTGGAGTAGTCACCCCCACATACACCCTTTCTCTCTCATTCTCCATCGGAGAATCATCTTCTCTACCTTTAGTAACTTGAGCATAAATGTCTCATCAAAGCTGATATCTTTACTTACCACCATATTCCTGTCTTCTGGTCTCCATAACTTATATCTCTTGACCCCATTGATTGAATCCATAAAAATTATTTTTCGAGCTTGCGGATTAATTTTGTTCTCTCTAACTTGAAAATAGGTCAAGCACCCAAAAACGTACTGTCACATAAGTAGGATATGAATCCGACCAAGCCTCCATAAGATTCTTATAGTCAATTGCAGTAGATGGAAAAAGGTTGACAGTGAAGCAAGCATAAAATAAATCTTTCGCCCAAAACTGCTTCGGTAAGCCCGCATTGGACAACATACACCTAACATTTTCAAGTAAGGTTCAATTCATCCTCTCCGCTATTCCATTTTACTATGGAACTTTTTGAACCGTAAAATACCTAACAATGCCCTCCTCCTCACAATACTTCAAGTAAGGATCATGTTTGTACTCCCCGCCGTTATCCGACCTAAGAATCTTAATTATCTTACTAGTTTGATTTTACACAATCTTCTTCCATTTGAGAAAAACCTTAAAGACCACGTCCTTGTATTTCATGGTGTAGCCTCAAGTCTGTCAAGAGTAATTGTCAATGAATGTCACAAAGTAATGACTAGCTCCTAAAAGTGGTATTTTTGAAGGATCCTAAACATTCGTGTGAATGAAATCAAGTATGACCTTCGTGCAATGAATCGTCGTGTGACACCCCGCACAATTAAATATAGGGTGGTCAGTCCAGTACCAATTTAAAACAGAATGTTCGGTTGGTTCATCCTTAGCATCACTGTCGAAAAACTTTTTAACATATTGATCACCTAATATAAAATTAAGCTAGGTGTCAAAACATTTTTCAATTTTAGTTTTAACAAAACAATTCATTTTAAATTCCCAAGTACATCAAATATAAACCATTCACCATAAACAGAAAAGTGAAGGTACTAAGCATGAACTAAGTACTGAAATAAATAAGACTGGGTCAAACCTCCCAGTTCAAAACTCCAATTCACAGACTCATAGTAAAATTCCATCAAACTAAAAGAACTGTAAAGTAAACTGAATAATAACTCTGATAAAACTAGGAACGGGCGACACATGCCCCAATTGAAATGTCTAGAAAAAACTGAATGGAAGTGATGGATGCGTCTAATGCAAGGACCTACAGCTTCCACAATAGCTACAACACGTAAAGCAATCAAAATCTCTAGTTCTGGTATCCCTGTGGCTGAGCACCTGATATAAAACATATATATAGAAAAATAGAGAAGAATTGCAAGAAACGGGTTAGAGCCCGATGTTTTAAAAATATTTAGTAAGTATTTAAAACTGCAATGAAGCAAGTATTATGTGCATGTTATATATCTCACTCTCATATGAGATTCTCACCTCTCATCTATTGTGCACGCCTAACGTACATCTAACCCACACTGGTTATGTTACCCGGCCTAACTAGTTCAAAATCATAATATCACCATCTACGTTCTCCAGTAGTATACTCGTATCGCCCATACAATACGTTAAAGAAATAGTTTATCTCACATAACTAAAAGTTCCATTATTCACCGTTTGAATGGTTAATCTTTTACCCACTAAGATTATTTTATTTCTCATTTATACTATATCTACTAATTTCACAAAGTAGAATGTTCCCAAGTATATTCATATATATATATATATATACTAATCTTTCAGCCTTAGGTTAAGACCACTTGGCACAAGGCATTTATTATTATTTCCATATCTACTAGTTTCACACAGTAGAAATATTCACAAGTTCATATATATATATAAACATATAGTCACATCATCCCTATACATATATATACAAATCCTGCACCTCCGGACTAAGACCCATTAGTGCACCTAACCATAATAATCCTGCAACCCCGGGCTAACACCCATTAGCACACTAAATAATAAGATTCTTGTACTCCCGGGTTATCACCCCTTAGTACACTTAACAATCAGGTTATCACCCATTAGTACACTTAACAATAAGATTCTTGTACCCCCGGGTTATCACCGATTAGTACATTTAACAATAGCATTCCTGCACCCCTGAGTTATCACTCATTAGTGCGCCTAGCAATAAGATTCTTGCACTCCCGGGTTATCACCCATTAGTGCACTTAACAATAATATCACATAATATGCATACACACATCCTATTAGAATTCATAGGTATTTTCCAACCTAATTATATACTTCTCATACGTATTTTATTCTCATCACTACGTTTCGTATAAATATTTAGATTACTATCTCTCTCGTAATCTCCAAGGTACATTCTCTATACCGAATTCATTAAAGTATTAATTTTCACATACTTTCCCGAAATTCTGTCCTACATAAATTTACTATCTGGCAGTTTCTCTCACTCCAATAAATCGGTAAACTCAAAACTGGACTCTAAGAAAATTTTCAAAATTCACTATGTCGCTCGAACCAAAATTCACGTGACATACAGATCTCGCTCAAACGACTCTTCGCGCGACTTCGCGCGACACGCACTGGTTCGTCCCCTTTGCCCAGAATTCAGCGTTTTTCCACCATTAACACCTCTAAAATCTCTACTGTTTATTCCCAAACACCTAAACAGCAAATCCAATTGATGCTATAACATATTTAGATGATTTCTAACCCTAGTTCTTCCAATTTAAATTTAAGAACTACTATATCCCAGATTTATTCATGAAAACTATCATAAATTCGTGGATGACATCCTATCTACACGAAGGAATTTAATCTCTTATAATCTCAGACCCGATATGAATCAAATCATCAAGTTTTCATCAAAATTAAATCTCATAAATTAATGGGTTATCACCTACTCTAATCATGAACATAATTATTACTAAACACGCAAGTTATAAACACTTGCCTCGAATATAATGGTCTGATCCATTGGTGATGTTGGTATCGATGCAATCCTCGTCTTTCGATCTATATGATGGTGGTCACGGTGGTGGAAGATAATGCCTAAAAGCTTTGGCTCCTTGGGATTTGCTCTCCCTCACTCTCTGTGACTCTCTCTTGAGTTCTGTGAATGTGAGCTCTAATTTCTCCCATGTAACTAATATAATAAAACTCAAATTTTCGTCCATTTAATTTTCCTAAAAATCCAAATTTCAAAACTACCCCTACGGGGTTCCAATTTGGCCTATAATATCCCAGAGTCCAAATAAAATACCCGGGTAGATTTTTCTGATTATCTTGACCCTCCCGGACTCAACGACACACTCGAAATGATCATACGATTTGCTTAAAAATAACTTACCTTTTTATTCCATTTAATTAGTCCCAACTTAATATATCAAACTGTTGTATTTCTCACTTTCGATAATTTATCAAATTTGCATAATTCCATATTACGTATTCACAAAGTAATATTCAATGATTCTCAACAATAAGTATTAACCCTTGTCACGCTAGTTAATAATTATTTTAACCCGGATTAATTAACAATTAATTTATCACATTATAATTTAATTAATCCTACAATAATAATTAATCACATAATTATTCTAACAATAATAACTAACCACATAATTATTAAATCATAAAAAATACGGGGTGTTACACGTCGTGCCAAACTTCACCCGTGTTTTCTTTCCAAACACGCATTGCTCCCAAAATATCAACCTGTAACTCTTCGCACCCTTTGGCAACCTTTAATTACACAACACTGTCATGGATTTCTCCCCGGCATGTCCCAAATGCATATGTTGAAGCTTAGTGGAATTCGTCTTTGCCTCTTATTTGTGATCAACAATTGAGGTATAACATTCAACTTTGATCCTTTAAAGAAAATATTGGAATCCCTCTTTCTTTCCTTTCATCACCACCAAGGCCCCCAAGATAACCTTTAACATTCTGCTCTCGAGTACAATCTTGCATCCATTGGAATCTAAAACACCCAAAGAAATATAAGTCTTCTTCAACTCTAAAACATATCGAACATTCGTGAACGTCGTAGTCACCCCCATCACGCATCTGCAATCTAATTATGCCAATACACTTCCGCTGACACACATGGTCATTAACCATAAAGACTTTACCTCCACCCATGTCCTTAAAGGTATAGAACAAATCTCTATTTGGGCACATATGGTAAGAGCACCCCGAGTCAAGTACTCACTCATTTGAATAGCTTTTTCGTGAAGAAACTATCAACGCACTCCCAAATTCATTATCATCGGAAGTGACACAATTAAGACATTCCTCCATCGATTTCTTATCATCCCTTGCCTTTAATTTAGGGAATGGTTCTTGAAATGTCCCTATAAGGCGAAGATGAGATATACTACAGTGGAAAATGCATGAGACCAATAAATGAGAGGAAGAGAAGTATGAGTGAGTAAAGTGAGACCTGTTTCTACAAGGTGAAAATGATATTGTTCCAAAAATCCATTATGATCGAGTGTGTGGGATGGATTATTGAGATGAGATATACCATGAGTGCAAAGAAAGTTAGCTGGAGTTATATATTCACCCCCATTATCAGAATATAGTGTAGTGATGTTTTTATCAAAGAGTTTTTCCACTATGGCTCTGAATCTAATGAATACGTCCTTAACCTCATATTTTTGTTTGAGAGGATAAAACCACATATATTTAGTGCAATGATCAACAAAAATGACATAGTATTTAAATCCATCACATGAAATAACTGGTGAAGTCCATACATCAGAGAAAATGATTTCAAGTGGTTGGGAAAAGACAAGAGTGGAATCAGAAAAAGATAATTTATGGCTTTTATTGCAATGGCATGCGTTGCATGAAAATTCAGATGACATGAAGATGATAAACTTAAATGATAGTTGGAAACAATGTGCTTTAAAATTGGAAAAGCAAGATGTCCTAATCTATGATGCCACTCGGATGAGGTGGTCTTGAGACTAGAAAAAGCAAGCAGTGATGAAGATATTGGCCACTCATATACTCTATCTTTAGTTTGGCCTTTCAAGAGTATTGACCCCATGTGAAGTTCCTTCACAAAAAGGAAGATGGTAAGAATTCGATTGAAACATTATTTGATGTGAAAAATTGAGAGATTGATATCAAATTCTTTTTCATGCTAGGTACACAGAGAACATTGTTTAAGGTAAAAGTTGTTCGAGGAGTTTTAAGAGAAGTGGAACCAATATGAGTGATGGACAAAGCCACTCCATCTCCAATCATGATGCCGTTGGTGCCTGTGTATGGTGCATGAAGTGATAAGTTGCTCAAGTCGAAAGTGACATGGTGAGAAGCACCACTATCTAAGAGCCACGATTGAGTGTTGGTAGTATAGGCAGCTAGATGAGCTTGTGGATACTGGAATGAAGGGGGGTTGGTCCCTGATTGAATTGGAACTAAGCGAAAGAATGTACATCTTTTTGCAGTGTGGCATTGAATCCTGCAAATTTGATGGTAACCAAGATATGGACGAGGAGGAGAAAGATTTCCTTGAGTGCAATTCGGCCTAGTCTTGGTTATAGCAAGGGGGGGGGGGATGTTAGAGTTGGGAAAGGGGATCCGACCCATGGTGTTGTTGATTGAGTTAGGTGATGGGCGCCAGCCCATGGAAGTGCGATTCATCGAATTGGATGTAGTTAGAAAATAGTATTGCTCTTATTTTGCGGCTTGAGAAGAGATGATTCGAAATTCAGTAGTTTCTCATGGTGTCCTTCAAAAGCAATGGGGGTATGTCTAGCTTGAACAACAAGCACTAAATCCTTGTAATCCTCTGAGACCACCTAGTATATTATCGTGAGATCTTCTTCATCATCGATCGGAACTCCGAGGAGAGCGAGTTCTTCGGCTCGAGCTTTGACTGTTTGGAGAAATTCATTGACGCATTGTGAACCCTTGGTAGAATTCTTGAGCTGAATTTTTACTTTCTTAATCTATCCACGAGAGGGATTAGCATATGTATTAGCTAAGATTGACCAGGATTCCCGAGAGGTTTAGGTTCGAGCAATGAATGGAATTATATATCTGGAGATATGGAGCCAATGATGGCATTGAGAATCAACTGGCCTTGTTGATTCCAAATAGTATAGTCTAGATTCAGAGTGGTGGTGTTATTTTGGGTTATGATGGATGATGGACATGATTTTGAACCATCGATATAGCCAAGAAGGTCATAACAGATGAAGTTTGAGATGTAATTATCGGACGTATGTTTGAGAGAAACTTGGGCTGCAACATTGATGCTGATGCGTTTTTTGTGAGAGTCACTAGTGTTGTGAATGGTGGTAGAGGCTGAGGAATTATTGTTGGTTGGATTTGTTTTCATTCTGACGGCTTGGAATGAAAAAATCAAGGTTGAGAAGAAGAGTTGCAATTAAAATCGCTCTAACACCATAACAACAAATTGTCAGGTGTGAGGAAAATGGCATATTGGCTTTATTGATGTAATCAACTATTTATAGATTACAAAGGTGTTGAACGAGTACACTAAATAAGCTAAAATAACTCCTAGAATATTGATAACAGGAAGAATAAGTCAAGTAAAGAAACATTAAAAAAAAAATCAGTTACAACAAAATTTATAAGAATAAGTCCTCTGTTATATGCAACATAAACATAAAATATATATAAATACACAAACAATACTTGATTATTGACATCTATCAGTCTTTCCCCAATCATTGTGGTCAAACCATGATCTCCAGTACCTTTATTAGACCACCAACCATCCAACCATTGTCATTAAACCTCAGTCTCCTCCACCACTACTGAGTTGTCAAGTGATGGCACGGATTGGGACAATTTTTGGGTTCCAAAATTGATGGTATCTTTGTTAGAATTTTATATTTTCCTCTATTTTGTTTCCTTTTTTTTATATTTGCAAATACACTTTGGAGAAAGGTTTCAAACTTTTCCTACTAGAGTTAAGAACGTAGTTATGGGGATTCCTACATCCCCCTAAGTACTGCAATCTATGGCGGTCCATAATATAGTGGGTTCGAATTTCAACATTTACTACTTCAGTTTTTCTTAGTTACTAGGAAACTTTTGAGTTCAATAATAGAGCACGTGAGAGGAGAACAGACTTCTCAACCAATATATATACAAAATTGTTTATATATCTTCTTTTAATAATATATAATATGGAGACTATTCAGTTCATACATTCTTAGGGAACCTGGAGTGTATATGAATCTTGACATACTACATGGTTATTATACTAACCCCCCCCCCCCCCCCCCCCCCCCACACCCCAACAACAAGAGTTCTAAAGTTCCCCTTATGCAAAGTAGTGAACTAACTAAATATACTCCATCGTACAATGTACCATGTACTCGTACCACATATTAGAGGTAGCATTGGTTACAATTTGGAACTTGGAAACTTTGACTACTAAGGCCCCCTAAAAAGTACAAAAACAATGACATACACCACAACTTAGTTCAAGTGGAATAAGTATAACCCAAAAAGTTGATAAATTGAACTTAACATCAAACGAATTATGTACCCATATGAAATTTTTGATTTTCGTTCTTTATATGTTCATGCCATGTAGTAGCCAGTGTGTAAAATACGAATATAATAAAAACCATATAAATTATTCTAGTATCAACAAACCTTTTGTATTTATGGCAGACGACAAGACAGGATGAGATTATGTCCCTTCTCGTACATAACCCTCCAAACTGAGTTCTCTGATGTTGAACTTGTGTAGTCAAAGTGGAATGTTGGTGTGACAATATAGATAGAGTTTCTTTGATTCCCTTTGCCACATTGGACAATTTTTTGAGGGGAGAATCCTCTAATAAAGACTGCCCAATGAAATTCCATGTCGAAACAAGGATAAGGCAACCTCCGGAGATGGATTACAAGCCTAAAGTCGATGGAACTCTTAAATAGATATTGTAACTTATTGCTCTCTCTACTCACTATTTCCAATAACTTGTCATGTATAGACACGATATAAGCGATCCCATTTAATCTGTAGGTACTAGTGCTCCTTTGACCCAGATGAGCGGCTTAGTAGGACTACTCATGTCCCTAAAAATAAAACAATTGGCCGCCCAAATATGAAGAGAGGGTGAACTTGTCATTTTACACTCAAATGATTAATTGTTGAACCATCAGTAGCACTTGTCATATATAACCAGGATAAAAAAGTAGATAAAAATGGGTTTCCAAGCTATGGTCCACATGACAAGAAGTCTATTCAGACCCTTGTTATGTATGCTTCTTATATCTCCAAACATATCTGATTCCATATCTTATCTCTCCTACATGTTGGGGCCTCAGTGGAAACCATAAATGTAGAGGCACAACGAATTAGTGGAGAAACAGGGTGGACCATGTAATCGAGGCGATATTTTAATAGGTATATGTTAGGAGACTAGAGAGAATTATCCCACGGTATACGTATGATCTGGATGCAAATGATGATGCCAACATCAACATGTGGGTCGAAAGCCATCAGAGTCAAATTTTCTTTTATGAGGACTTCTCCAATTCTGACCTTTTTGTCCTTGGTATTCAATCGGAGTGGAAGTTGCAAAAAATGATTCGGTTTGGCAACCGTAACCTCCTGGCTTCCGATTCAAGGTTCGGAATGAGTAAGTTGAATGTATGCTATACCACTTTCATTCTCATAGGTAATTTCACAAGGCTTTCTAGATATTTTTTTCGTAAGCTTAGTTGTTGTCTTCCATTAATAACAATCTTCTTGTGTTCAACTCAGACAATAAGGCCATCCCGGTAGCATGGATAATATCGCCAAGATTTTTGAGTGGGGAAACTCTCATATGGATGAGAACTCTCTGCAATAGAGTTTTCTCAAAAGACCTTCATGGAAGCTTGTTGGTTTCGTTGTTGATGATCCTTTGGTTTATATCCTTACTCTGAAGTTGGTTCCCTAGTTCTTTATCTTATTCCACTGGACATGATTTGATATGCTTCTTTCATATAGTATTGGGTAAAGTAAGGGGTTTTGATGCTTCATTTGTTTCATATAGTATTGGGTCAAGGGGTTTCTGATGATGCGGATATGTTTTTATTATTACATTTTGTTTTTTTATTGCCTATGTGTGTGAGTCGAGAGGTTTCGAGTAATACGGAACATTTAACAAGATGAAATTCAAAGAATAGCATTGCCAAATTCCAATGGCAAAATTGTCGACAACTGAATGAATGCCTAGCAATTGTACCTTTCTGGTTAGATCAATAAATATTCGATCAACTCATAAGAATAGGATGCCTAATTTAGAATGTTGTACTTGAATTACACTATTTTCTCTTTGTGAATATAATGTGTTGTGATAACTTCCCTCCTCCCCATGTTCTTTCCTCAGGAAAGTGTTATGCTTTTGGTGGGTGCTTCATGCGTGGCATGAAAACTTAGTAAAGAGATGTTTAGAACTAGAGATGAATGTCAAGATATCAAGGCGGTTGGGCTAATCGGTGCACGATATCTTCAGAGGATCTCGAAATGTAAAATCATTTGAAGATCTCATGAAAGATTTTTTAGATGCCTCAGATGTTATAATGGATTACTACAAGTCATTTTGGCATCCTAGAATAGGCAGAAAACTATCAGGGAATAAATACGTCTGCATATTTTGTAAATTACATGGGACCTCCCCATTATTATAATAACGAATATCTGCCCTCTTCTTTTAAATATCACTCCTATATCTCCTCTTCTTTTAAATATTACACTTACCTCGTCCTTTTTTTTTGTTTTCGAAAAAGCTATTAATGTGAATAAATAATATGGAGGATATTTTCATCATTTTTAAGATTTTATAATATTTTTGTCATTTTGTTAATTCGTTATATTTTCCTTTTGTTTGTTTAGTATTTAGGGGTGGGAAGGACAAGTGGCTTTAAGAAGTATATTTGTAATTAGATCATTAGTTGCTTGGAGTCCAAGATACTTCCCACCAATAAACAATCCATTTGTAGTCTCATTTAAGGTATTTTATATTTTGGAGAGTTTAATGATTGAGGGTTGAAATGTGAGATATCTTCGTCTTAATTTCCATTTGACGTCATTTACGTCAATTAGTATCAGAACCTCGTTGATTCTACCCGTTGTTGTAAAAAAAATAAAAATTCATAAACAACATCAAGATGGGTTTTAGAAGGAGATATGCTCCCATGGAGACTCGTAATGAACCAATCGCGAGGATCTTGAATACCCTCTTGATGCGAATATAAGATCTTGAGGCTCGCCTATCTTCCAGCACCACCCAAAATCCAAACCCTAACCTTAACTCAAGAATCCCTAACCCTAACCCCCCAAATTCCTCCACATACGCTTTCGCAACCCATTTCAATCTCCTTCTTCAACCCCACTAAACCCTAATAACCAAACCATTACACCGGTAGTGGCAACAGGCGGTCTCCATGGTCAGCCACCACCGACCCCAGTTTTGGGTCGATTCCGGCATCAAAAATTGACTCTAAGGTGAAGAAACCCTTAAACCAAGTCCCGATCTCCTCACACCATGGTTGGACCAAAATACAGGTGGCCGTCGACATCCCAATAGACACCGATCCTTTTTTCCAAGGCCATCAACCACCGATATGCTTCTCAGGCCACCCACAGTCACCGAACAAAACATCCGACCACTTTTCGACGCTCCACAGCTCTGGTTGAACTCTAATTAAAGGCAATACTTCAAATCCGGATCTGACGGCCTCGGACGCTCAAGATCCGATAGTAAAAAAGCCTAATCCAGGGGAGAAAATCCTAGGGTTTCAACCCATTTTGACCAAAACCCATCCTATGCTAGCCCATCTACCCTCTGCCCTAGGTGGAACCCTCAAACAAATTTAAGAACTAGGGTTTGTCAACCTAAAGTTGGTTTTTGACTCGAGTGGAAGCTATTTTTGATGATTGTCATGAGAGGCAAGAGGAAGATGATGAATTTGATGCAAGAATTAAAGAATTGCCTCTTCCTCCCAATTTTCTCAGAAAATTACTTTTGGCTATCTTTCGCACATTTTTTGCATTTTTCACGTGATTCTTTAATTTTGAAGATCCATTTTGGGCCATCCCATATATTTGAAAAAATTATTTTGGTATCCCATACATTTTTCTTGTCTTCTCGGCCCCATATTTTGAATATTTTTTAGATTTTGTGCATCCTCAACTTTCAAAGCTCGAGGATGAGCTTGTTTTATGGCGGGGAGAATGATATAAATGAAGAATATAGAGGATATTTTCATAATTTTTAGGATTTTATAGTATTTTGTTATTTTGTTAATTGGTTGCATTTTCCTTTTGTTTGTTTAGTATATATAAGTGGGAAGGACAAGTGGCATTATGGGTAGATTTGTAATTAGATCATTAGCTGCTTAGAGGCCAAGCTACTTCCCACCTATAAATACTCCATCTGTAGCCTCATTTGAGGTATTCTATATTTTGGAGAGCTTAGTGATCGAGGGTCGAAGTGTGAGATATCTTCTTCTTAATTCCCAGTTGCGCAATTTTCGTCAACTATTGAACCTGCTACAGAGGTGGTGAATTATAATTTTTAAATCAAGAAGGGTTACAAGTGTAATACTTAAAATAAAATACATGAGTTGTAATTATCGGAACAAGAAAGGAGGTATATGTAATTATGACAAATAAAAAAGGGAAAAATATGTAGTTTCCCTTTTTTTTTACCATCGAAACTTATCAGCATCTGCTGCCAACATTTATTGAGACAAATGAATTAGTGAGCCACTTATTGGATGGAGAACAACCCCAAATACCTGTTTGGATATTCTCATCAGCTGAAGAACTTCCAAATTGTTTTCATTTTTTAATTTTTAATTAGCAAAACTGTTATTAGATTTACAGTTAATCTGAAATGTTGGCGTCTTCGGGGGAATATGATATGTCCAAGAGGTTAATATTCTAATTGGGTGACAAAGAGAGTTAATAAAACTAATTAGGTGGTGCATGATACAAACTGTTATTGTTACCGGAGAAAGTAAAGAAAAAGAAAAAAACTTCTAAACTATTTTTAATGCAAAAAAAATTCCTTGGTGCTTTTTGGCGACGAAAATGATGATTCCTATGGTTTCTTTTCACTCCCCTTGTATAATGTAGTTTTTGTAAGAAACCCCCTGAACTAATTTTTAATGCAAAATAGCTACAATGATGATTTTTAGCCACAAAAGGGGAGATCTTTGCACACTCTAATTCCATTATTTTCACTCTTTCGGTTCCTATATATGATACCTATTTAATCTTTTTTTCTTTTCTACAAATTTTCTTGTTGACAATTTGTAAAGTGCGACGGTGTGATACTTGATTAAATTAATTCGCAAGTTTCCAATCAACCCTTATTTAATTAGAGTCTACTTTTAAACCAAATAAATACAGCCCTTAAACATGCATCTAAATCGACCCATCAAAAATAAAGCATGCAACGCAGTAAATATGCTAAGACACAGATTTCAGAAAAAAAAACCTTTCCGGTAAAACCTTTATATCACTATGAATATAAATCGCAACTTACAATTACATAGAGAAATTTGCAATGGATCAACGCGCAACAAACCCACAAAGACACGCAGTCTTGAACTCAACAAGAGAATACACGCAGCATCCTCAAGGACTCACAACCCAAACAACAAAGGACGAACTGTAGCTCTCCTCAATGACACGCAACCATAACACTTTGTAGAGACTCCCTCAGCAATGACACGCAACCCTCAGTTGCAAAGATATCCCCACAAAGGTTGAACAATAGCAAAGCTTGTGTTCTAGGGTTCCAAAAGATTCACAAAAGTAATTGGGATTTTTGTGTGTGAATCAAAAAGATGTTTGGCACATAAAAAAATGAAGTCTTGTTGTGTTTGAACTCTTAGAAACGTTTTCTCAAAGACTTGATAAATACCCCACCGAAATAGGAATATTTATAGTAAATATAAGATGGTGGATAAAAAAACTCACGGATCTGTTCAAATTTATCCCAGGCGGACCGGTCCGGTATGGAGGCGGATCGGTCCGACCTCGGATCGGTTCATTTTTCAAAAGTGCCTCTTCGGTTTGCCTGCGATCCGGGGTATTCTGGTGCAAAGAGGATCGGTTCGGTAGGGAGGTGGACCGGTCCGAAGGCGGATCGGTTCGTTTAAAATATGGGCGGATCGGTTCGGTATTCTAGAAAAATTAAAATTCTTTTAAAAACTTCATTTTTCTTGAAATTTCATAAAAATGGGCGGACCGGTCCAGTTCGTTTTGAAATGGACTGGAAACTACATTTTGCTTTAAAATGGACTTGAAACATCATTTTTCTTGAAATATGGGCGGACCGGTCCGGTTCGTTTACTTCTTATTTTTACAAAAAACATTTCATAAAAATTTCCCAATACTAAGTATGAAGCATAAGGAACTTAAAAACAAAACTTTACCAAGTTCATTCTCGCAGAGGTTATGATGTTGAAGACGCTTTGATATTCGGATCTGTTGATATAGATGCGATCTTGAATTTCTTCAACGGTGTAACAGCGTACGACATACAAATTGATAATGGACAAAAATGTCCTTACAAATCTCCCCCTATGTCTATGCCGGTACATACATAAAAAATATCTGAATTATCAACTAATGACCTATACAAATCTACCCTCCCATGAACCCTAAAGATGGAAAGATACAAATGTTTAAATCTTCATCGTTTGTTCTTCAATATTCAACAATCATCAAATCTCAAAGCTTTTCTCATCAGGGTGTGCAACATATTGATCTTCAATCTTCATACCTACACACATGAGACAAAGAAAATACCACGTGACATATCGAGTTTGAAATGAGATAATCATCGAGACCAATTTATGATAAAACCATAAGCTAAATCTCAAAAAATCCCCCAAAATTCAAACTCCCCCATAATATGATAATTCTTTCTCCCCCTTTTATGATGTCCCCAAATAGACAAATGAGAAGAATGAATCAAATAAGAAAAAAATTGGGGGTCACGGTACACAAAATAAGGCATCAAACAATATGGTAAACGTGATCTTGCAACGAGATGCTCAAAAACAGATGCACAAACTATTTTTGATTTTTCAATATTTCATACAAAAATAATATACATTTGAAAAAAAATATGCTACAAAAATCACACCATGGATTTAGACTCAAACAATCAAGTCTTGGAAATGGAATGAATGGGTGTGAACACATTCGAGAGGTAAATTAACTCAATTAATCATTTGTGCACGATGCATATGTGTACCCCTAACGAATGAACATCAAAAGTATCCTTAGGTGAAATTTTTTTGTTGAATTTAAATGACATCGTCTTATGCAAATCAACAAATCAAAGTCAAAGTGATTTCCACACCAATAACTTTTAAAACTATGTAGCGCATTTTGAAGCATTTCAAGGACGTGCAAACCTGTTTTAAATTCTCCAACCAAACTCCCTCATGCATATTTTATTTTAGAGGTGTATAAACTAAATTCTGTAACTTTAGAGAATTGGTGCAAAAACCCAAATGGCCCCTTTTTGGCATAAATATCTTTTTATTGCCTTTCAATTTTTTTCGGGCTCTTTTAACCTCTTTGGACCTCGAATAATAAAATTCCTCCCTTTTTTAGGTCCTTTTTAACGGTGGCTTAGTATTCGCAAAGGCAAAAAGAACCTTTCGCAGCCCTTCCCCGTTTTCAAACAAAGCACACAAACTCACAAAACGGTTCTTATATGCATAATTTTCTTATCAAAATTTATCGCGCTTGGTTCGTTTTAAAGATAGAATTGAAGTGAAAACACCCAACCAACATGTGATAAGACAAGCACAATAATCAAACAAATCCGTGCATGTGTGCATTATAGGAAACATGAGTCAAACATATAGGAGGAAACACTTAATTACATCTTAATGACTCCAAACATTATAAATCACAAGGATGAATTAACCTATTATCTCAAAACACTATCAAATAGTCACATGAAAATAATGGAATGATGTTGTGACTCGGTCATCCAAAGTGTCTATCCATAAATGGTGCAAAAAATCTTTTTGAATTTTTTCCAAAATTTAAAAATAAATAAATAAAACATACAAAAATGATGCAACATGAAAAACCTCAATCATTAGGTGCGGAGGGGTTTTCCAAAGGTGGTGACAACTTATGAAAAACCTCCATCAATTCTTGTGAAGTTTTGACCAAAAACTTAACTTGCTCACCTAAGTATGAAAACTCTCTCATGTAGTCTCTGGGAGCATGTAAAGTATCATGTGTGGGTGCATGTGAGCCAGAAACACGTGTAGAAGCATAACGTGACACAACTTAAAGCAAAATTCCCTAAGGTGTCCTCTCCTCTTGCAATGAGAGCAAACATAAAAAGGCCTAGGAACACCTCTCTCAAAAACTCTAGGACGCCCTCTCCTATTTGGAATGGGATGCCTAGGTGGGTTAGGGTGAGACTCACGTGAATCAAACACTAAAGTGGGAACCGACTCAGGTGCTAATTGGGAAGAAGAAGCACCGTCATGACTTATTCCTAAATTCTCACCTTTAACCTTATGAACCACCTTTTCAACCTTTTTAGGCGCGTTCACAAAATTGACTTTGACCTCCTTAGCACGTTCGAGATCACTCTCGAGTTGGGATATACGTGTCGTCAGACTAGACAACATGTTGGTAAAATCACACTTCTCCTTTATCAGAACCTCCTTCTATTTCTCCAAATCTAAAACCCGACGACCTAAATCCCTATTATACTTCTTTGTTTTCAAGGTCTCGGTGTACAAATCTCTAAAATATTTTTGGAGCTCACTTTCATCTCCACTTTCACTTTCGCTTTCTCCCTCACTAGAAGAACACAAATCACTATCATCGCTCTCGTGTGCACTCTCGTGAGACAAACTGGGTGTGCTCACACGACTAAAAAAAGCGACAACCATCCCATGTCCTAAACTTTTATCGGACTCATCTCCCTCATCACCCTCATTATCAATAAGTGTGGCAAGCATGGCTACTTTCTTCCATTTCTTTCTAAGCCACGTAGGATACTCAAATGACTTATGCCCCTTACCCCCACATTCAAAATAAGTGACGTTCTCAAAATCTTCCTCACACTCTTCATCAGAGTTTTTCTCTTTTTCCCTCTAACCACTTTCTTTGGCCTTTCCTTTCTTTTTATTTTTCTCAAAATTTTTTTTATTGGAAGAATTATTTTTGTTCATGTTGAGAAATTTTTTAAAATTTTTCGAAAACAAGGTCATATCATTAAAATCAAAATCTCCCTTAGAATCGGACTCACAAACTTTTTTTTTCTTAAAATGAGTCTTTAAAGCAATGCCATTATCCTTAGCCTTAATGGTTTGGGGAAACATGTCAATCTCATAGGTTTGAAGATCTCCTACAAGTTCTTCCAACTTAAGTGATTTCAAATTTCCTAAAGAGTTCAAAACAGTGACTTTAGGAATAAAGCGTTTTAGGAGAGATCTCAAAATCTTTTTAACGTCACGCGTGTTATCAATCACCTCACCCAAATTAAAACATGTGATAACAATGTCTGACAAACGAGCATAAAAATCATCAAAGCATTTAGACTCAGACATGGTAATAGCCTCAAATTATGTGGCCAAATTTTGTAATTTTGATTCTTTAACCGCGTTCGTACCCTCATGTGTCAATTTTAAAAGATCTCAAGCCTCTTTAGACGTGGTACACGTCATAATTCAACGAAACTCATCAGGAGAGACAGCTCCAGAAATAGCACTCAGACCACGGGAATTAAAATTGGACAATTTATAATCATCTTCAGTCCAGGCTGACACGAGTTTTAAAGTGGTGATGTTATTAACAGTGACCGTGGGAGGAGTCCAACCATTTTTGCAAAGCAACTAAACACGCTCGTCAATAGATTTTAAAATCAATTTCATACGACCTTTCTAGTAGGTATAATTAGACCCGTAAAAAATAGGCATTTGATTATATAAGTGCTCCATAGGAGAAAATGCGAATTTTCACAAAACTGATTTTAAAAAAAATCAATATCACACGATTTTGCGGAAAATAGGAATACGCAATAAATTAGCATAATCCGCTCTGATACCAATTTGTAAAGTGCGACAGTGTGATACTTGATTAAATTAATTCGTAAGTTTCCAATCAACCCTTATTTAATTAGAGTCTACTTTTAAACCAAATAAATACAGCCCTTAAACATGCATGTAAATCAGCCCATCAAAAATAAAGCATGCAATGCAGTAAATATGCTGAGACATAGATTTCAGGAAAAAAAATCCTTTCGGATAAAACCTTTATTTCACTATGAATATATAAATCGCAACTTACAATTACATAGAGAAATCTGCAAAGGATCAACGCGCAGCCAACCCACAAAGACACGCAGTCTTGAACTCAACAAGAGAATACACGCAGCACCCTCCAAGGACTCGCAGCCTAAACAACAAAGGAAGAACCGCAACTCTCCTCAATGACACGCAACCATAAAACTTTGTAGAGACTCCCTCAGCAATGACACGCATCCCTCGGTTGCAAAGATCTCCCCACAAAGGTTGAACAATAGCAAAGCTTGTGTTTTAGGGTTCCAAAAGATTCACAAAAGTAATTGGGATTTTTGTGTGTGAATAAAAAAGATGTTTGGCACATAAAAAAACAAAGTCTTGTTGTGTTTGAACTCTTAGAAACGTTTTCTCAAAGACTTGAAAATACACCACCGAAATAGGTATATTCATAAAAAAATATAAGATGGTGGATAAAAAACTCACGGATCTGTTCGAATTTATCCCAGGCGGACCGATCCGGTATGGAGGCGGATCGGTCTGACCTCGGATCGGTTCATTTTTCAAAAGTGCCTCTTAGGTTTGCCTGCGATCCGAGGTATTCTGGTGCAAAGCGGATCGGTCCGGTAGGGAGGCAGATCGATTCGTTTAAAATATGGGCGGACCGGTCTGGTATTTCAAAAAAATTAAAATTCTTTTAAAAATTTCATTTTGCTTAAAATTTCATAAAAATGGGCAGACCAATCCGGTTCATTTTGAAATGGACTTGAAACTTCATTTTGCTTTAAAATGGACTTGAAACTTCATTTTGCTTGAAATATGGCCAGACCGGTCCGGTTCGTTTACTTCTTATTTTTATAAAAAACATTTCATAAAAATTTCCCAATACTAAGTATGAAGCATAAGGAACTTAAAAACAAAAATTTACCAAGTTCATTCTCGCATAGGTTATGATGTTGAAGACGCTTTGATATTCGGATCCGTTGATGTAGATGCGATCTTGAATTTCTTCAACGGTGTAACGGCGTATGACATACAAATTGATAATGGACAAAAATGTCCTTACAAAGGATGTGGACAACTTCATTGAAAAGTCTTCCACTTGCTAGCCAGGAGAGATGTGCAGCAATGAAGTTTTACCAAAACCAACTGAAACTGAAACTATTGTTAGGCCCACATGAGCAACTTGTGGGATTACAGTTTTTTGTGCTATGGAGTCTAGTAGGCAATCACTTAGTATACAATGGTATAACCAATCTCTAATAAAATTACTACACTGCCCACTCCATGATTCGTTGATTCGTGATCATGTCATTTCTCTAGCGATCTAGGTACAAATCCAATTAAATTCGCAAGTTGATTTTGGTTCATAAACTGTTGAGACTCTTGGTGCTATTCAGGATAGAGAAACGGTAAATGAGAACCAGTTTACGAATAAGAATACATCATCTTCTCTCGAAAATGGAGATTTGGGTGGTGAACTACTAACTAAAGAAAATGGTAATTATGGGGAGAATCACGGAGTGGAAAATTCTTGCATTGATATGGTCCATTGGCCATTTGTTCCTCAGTATTTGGATTACTTACAGTTGATACGATTGTCTCTAAGGATGTCTTCACGGAGAAAGGGGAGGAAGTTTTGATCGACACGGGCCCAACATAACTAAGAATTTTCCTTCCACAAATGATTTATTCACAAATCTAAATGGGTTTGAAGAGAATATATGGGGCAATGGTTGTCACGAAATTTTAACGAATGTGGATGTGGATGTGAATGAATACCAAATGAAAATCTCAAAACAGATAAAAACATCCCTATCCATATCATCCCAAAGATACGTATTATGTCGATATATATCAAACTTCAGATAATAAGGCTCCTTTGATTTGTAGGATAAAAGGTCTATATAGGAGTCTAGATAGCCATATAGGATATATATCGGATAAATTTATCCTAGTTATTCTTCTTATGATAATGCAATCCCACCTATGAGGTATTATAAGCTATACACTTCAACTTATCTAGCTTTTTATCAGGCTCATCAAACGGGGCTTAAAGGAATGGAGGTTTGAATATGAAAAAGTTAACATGGGTATAAGAGGTCATCCCCACCATTGATGTGAGTCCCTTGCGAAGGACTTTAAGATTGCACGTCAAAAAAATCTTATCTTTTCCACAAGGCCATGGTACGCGACACAATGGTGGTTAAATGAACATAATCGACAAAAGACTCGTCGTCGAAGTCAAAAGTGTAAAGTTGGGGATTGCATTGCAAATACTATGTCGAGATGAGATGATAAATCTGAATGCTAGTCCTACCAAGATGTGTTGCAAAATGAGATCAAAAGGCTACTGATGGCTGATAATGTTGATTTAATATCCTTATGAATGTCTATGTATTTATTCAGATAATAACTTCTATTATTTTCACAGTCATCCGATTCAGGCTTAAAGAATTTGAGGGTTCAACTTTCTTCTCTGAAGTGTATGGTCATGTGCTTTTGTTATAGGGTAAATTATGTGGACCTCCTCTATTGTTAGACATTATTATGGAAATCTCTCATCTTGTTTTGAAAATAACAGACATCACCTCTTGATTTAGATATTACACTCTGTTGGAAAATATTGTGTTTTTACACAAATTATTTTATAACCAAATTAATATATTGGTCAAAGTAGGACCAAGTACGTGTGCGTTCCTTGTAGAATGTCAAGAGTCACACGATATATTTATTTGTTTAAAACGGATAAATGATGAATAAGAAATTTGGTATCAAAGTGACCCATTTATGTATGAAGTTTATTGGGAAATTTTATTTAATTTTCTGGGACGGATTTTCCTAACTGTCGCTAAAGGTTGTGACTGTTCGCTATATAGTGACTGTTTTTCAGAACCGTCCCTAAAGGTCGTGACTGTTCACCATAAGTTGTGACAGTTCATGAAAAACGTCCCTAAAGTGACTGTTTTCTAAAAGACATGTCTTTTCATGAAAAAACACTTTGTTTTCTATAAATACAAGACTTGTCTTCATTTTTTTAGAGAGAGAAAAATGAGGAAAAATATTTTCTATACTTTCCATTCCCGATCGAGTCGGATAGAGTATCAAACATAATTGGTTCGTGGGACACGCACACTGAAGTGCTTCTTGCGCGTGTCGAGACCGTTTTATCCTGGGAGGCAAACGCTCATTGTTCATTGCCGTAAGCACCGTAGCGGGAGCGCATTTTGTCTTAAGATTGTTATATATAATATATACTTTTGAAGACAGAAAATGGCCACTGCCATTTTAGTGGCGTCAACAGCAGATAAATGATGAGGATGAGATTGAAGATGAAGATAAACATTCACATCAAACATATATGAGACAAAGATTTTTAAAGTGGTTCGGCTAGGAATAAAGCCTACGTCCACTGTTATGTTATTGCTGAGTGTTTGTGGAATTCTTGATTACAAGTTCTCTCAAGAAATTCCGGTCCCCTTGAATGAGGGTGATACAAGGTATTTATAGCCTTGAGGCTGTACATGAAAGGGTCGATACATTAAATGATATACATATGAAAGGGTAATACATTTAATGCCCTTAGACTTGTGCGTCAAGGATAATCATTTAATGAACCAGTTGGACTGTTCGTTATCTGGCAATCAATGCTGTGGCCGAGATGCAGCTCGGACCGTCTGAGTAACTCGGGTATGTTGATCTTCCTGGTATTCAAGAGTTCCTCGGAGAGGTATGTTCCTCGGAGCCTATGAGTTCCTCGGAGAGGTATGTTCCTCGGAGCCTGTGA
Source organism: Sambucus nigra (assembly GCA_949130495.1). Lineage (NCBI taxonomy): Eukaryota > Viridiplantae > Streptophyta > Magnoliopsida > Dipsacales > Adoxaceae > Sambucus > Sambucus nigra. The sequence goes on from OX422214.1 coordinate 96,502,107, forward strand.
GTTCCTCGGAGAGGTCTATTCCTCGGAGCCTGTGAGTTCCTCGGAGAGGTCTGTTGTTGCCATGTAGATAGCCAGGTGTCTTCGTATGATTGGTCCACGTCAGCAGATTAAATTTGGCATCAACAGAAGCCCCCAATGCTTCATGCTTGATGGTTTACTTGAAAGGATGGAGTATTTTATTTTACAGTGTTGCTCGGTGCTCGTGAAATTCTTGATCTACCTTCTTGATTTGTTGAACATAAAGGGCATTATCTCCTGGACGACATATGATGCCGCTTGTAGCTTATCATAATCTTCAAGTATGTTGATTGGTTTGTTAGCCGACCTACTGCATTCTGTGAGCTAGTGGTGGACTTTGAAACATTTTCTTGCAACTTCTTCTTCGATGTTGGTCGAGACAGTAGTAGCAAAGATCTCAGTGATGTAGATGTTGATTTTAACTTCTACCTCCACTCGGGGGCGAGCAAGAGGTTCTCGGGGACGAGCAAGAGCTGCTCGGGGACGAACAAGAATTGCTCGGACAGACCATCTGTGATGAACATCAGAATGCTGAAATATCTTAACTTCATAAAATTCCCATTATGCTTTGGATGATCTTCCTGCTGGCGAGGAACCTGTTTCAAAATCAGAGGGAGAGAAACCAATAGAGTAGGAATCTCAATGTAATAGTTAGTACACAATTTAATATCAATGTAATAAATTTGCATAATTCGTTTTGAATTCAGTGAAAGAATTTCATTTTTGTTCACAAATTTGAATTTGCTATTGTTTTGTAAATATCAAACACATTATTATTTGTGCTTGCATAACAATATTGTATGGTTCATCGACCAAAAAAGTTACAAGTATTAGTAATGTTGCTCGATCACTTAATAATAAAGTAATGAGTATAATTTATTCAAAGTGTTTCCAACCAACCAAGGTGGATAAATAATGTTTGTCGACCAACTACAGTTGATGGGTTTTTATCCCCGACCAACCATACTTGGTATAGTTTGGAATATTTTGTTCTTTAAAGAACTTTTTGAAATAATGTTACCTCCCGACCAACATAAGTTGTAATGCGAGAATATATAAAGTCTTACCAACCGTAGTTGATCATGCTGGTGTATACCTCCTAGCCAAAGGAGTAGTAGGGTTCTTTAGAACTTTTTGGCTCCTTAGAGCATGTCCTCCTAACCAAAGGAGGTTGGCTACTTATAGCACTTTTGCTCCGTAGAGCGCTCCGTAGAGCTTCTCCTCCTAACCAAAGGAGGTTGGCTACTTATAGCACTTTTGCTCCGTAGAGCGCTCCGGAGAGCTTATCCTCCTAACCAAAGGAGGTTGGCTACTTATAGCACTTTTGCTCCGTAGAGCGCTCCGAAGAGCTTATCCTCCTAACCAAAGGAGGTTGGCTACTTATAGCACTTTTGCTCCGTAGAGCGCTCCGGAGAGCTTGACTCCGTAGAGCATGGCTCCGTAGAGCATGGCTCCTTAGAGCAGTCTTCTTGGTTGATCCTGTAACATCCACAGGTTGATCAGCGAGCAATTTTTGTTTCTCAGGAGTATTAAGATCAGTAAACTCTGCTATAGCTTGTATTAATGGCATGTCGGTATGCATGGTATGGGCCTGGAAACACAGCCCCCTTCTTCTATTTGCTTTAATTAATGCCACTGCCAATTTTTCCAGCTTTGGGTATCTGATCTCTGCACCTCTTCTTTCGTTTTTGGGGATCGCGACCCTAAAAGGGCTTTGATCTTGTCTGGATTTGCTTCAACGTCTCGCTGGTTGATGATGTACCCGAGGAACATTCCTTCCCGTACTCCAAATGTGCACTTCGTCGGGTTGAGTTTCATTTGGTATTTATCCAGTTGATCAAAAGTTTGACTCAAGTCAACCAAATGATCAGCAGCTTTCTTGCATGTCGTCAACATAGACTTCCATACTGCAACTGATTTGCTCGGCAAAAACCTTGTTCATTAGCCGCTGTTATGCCGTTCCCTGTCTTCAGGTTTCATTTTGATCTGGTGTTAGCCAGAGTAAGTATCCATGAGCAACTCGTGTCCCGAGGTAGCATCCACTGCTTTGTTGAGATCGGTGAAATCAACACACATTCTCCATTTATTGTTTTTCTTCTACCCGGCAAGGAGATCTAGATCTCTCTCTGGCTCGGTCTTCATTTCCTCTTGTGTAGCTTGATTCTTCTCGGGGCTGGATGCTCTTCTTCTCGTATGTCATGTCAATAAGTGGCTCAGCTTCTATCCACTTAGTAAAATAATCTACTGTGATGACGAGGTATTTGAATCTTCCTCGAGTCGTCGGCAATGGTCCCACCAAATCAATCCCCATATGGCAAAATGGCCAAAGGGAGTTATGGGTGTCAACAATGCTTGTGGAATTCTTCGGATGGAGGAAAAGCGTTGGCACTTGTCACATTTCTTGGCATAGGCTTATATAGTTAGCTCTCATCGTCGGCCAGTAGTATCTCTGCGTCATCACCTTTTGCAAAAGTGTCCGACCTGCTACATGGGCTCCACAGGACCCTTCATGGATCTCTTTAACCAATTCTTTCACCTCGGAGGAATGTACACATCTCTGCAAACCTGCCATAATTCCTCGTCTATATAAAATACCATTAGTTAACACATACCGAGCAGCTTTATTTTTCAGTTTCTTGGCAGCGAGTTTATCCTCCGGTAATTGTTCCTCCTCAATATATGCTCCGACTTTCTAATACTTCAATTGGTATCGTTCTTCGCAGCTCGGTACAAGTAGCTGACGCTAATCGGGCCAGTGCATCTGCTCTAGCATTCTCCATCCTCGGTATTCTCACCAATTGAATAGCATCAAATTCTGTCAATAATTCCATCACCTTTGCTTGATACTTGATCATCAATTCTCCTTTGGCTCATTATTAGAAGCTTTGAATTAGAAACGTAGGGTGTATTCCATGTCGACTTCGTCTGGGCTGTTCAAAACGATCCCTGCCCCACAGCCTGTAGTGCAAGATGAGCCATCTACATATAGCCTCCATATAGGCAATTTGTCTTCTAATTTCTGGTCTGACAGAGTTTCTCGGTGGAATACTTGTCGCTTTTTTTTTTTTCATCATGTCGTGATACTTCTGAATACACCTCTTGAATTTCAATATACCTCCTGAACTTCAATATACCTCCTGAACTTCAATATACCTCCTGAACTTCAATATTCCTCCTGAACTTCAATATATCTCCTGAACTTCAATATATCTCCTGAACTTCAATATTCCTCCTGAACTTCAATATCAAAAGTAATTCCTGAGAAAAATAACTCCTGAATGATGATTAGTCGTGGTTGAATTTGATGCTCGACTGCATGATGATATAAGAATGTGCCACCAAATGAACAAATATATCTGTAATATACGCCCCCAACTGTGGAATGTGAACTTTGAATGAGATTTATCGACCAATACCAACCGGAGTTGGATTTTTTCCGCTACGGTGCTTACGGCAATGAACAATGAGCGTTTGCCTCCCAGGATAAAACGGTCTCGACACGCGCAAGAAGCACTTCAGTGTGCGTGTCCCACGAACCAATTATGTTTGATACTCTATCCGACTCGATCGGGAATGGAAAGTATAGAAAATATTTTTCCTCATTTTTCTCTCTCTAAAAAATGAAGACAATTCATGTATTTATAGAAAACAAAGTGTTTTTTCATGAAAAGACATGTCTTTTAGAAAACAGTCACTTTAGGGACGTTTTTCATGAACTGTCACAACTTATGGTGAACAGTCACGACCTTTAGGGACGGTTCTGAAAAACAGTCACTATATAGCGAACAGTCACAACCTTTAGCGACAGTTAGGAAAATCCGTCCCAGAAAATTAAATAAAATTTCCCAATAAACTTCATACATAAATGGGTCACTTTGATACCAAATTTCTTATTCATCATTTATCCGTTTTAAACAAATAAATATATCGTGTGACTCTTGACATTCTACAAGGAACGCACACGTACTTGGTCCTACTTTGACCAATATATTAATTTGGTTATAAAATAATTTGTGTAAAAACACAATATTTTCCAACAATCCCCCACATGAATGAAATTTGGGTGAAGAATCAAATGAACATGAAGACAAATTAGACAGAGTATCAGTGAAAAAGAGATGCATCGGTAAAGATAGCTTTTGGCCTTGAATCTTTCCTAGTGAGAGACTATCGGGTTTACTAGCCAATCAATGAACGCGATGTCTTGAATTGATCAACCTTTTTGTGTAAACCGAGACAATAGAATTCACACAGTCCTTCTTCGAACATTCTTGGTTCTCACTTTTGTGTCCGTTTTGGCCTTGGACACCTCCTGGTTTCATGAGTGTGTTAGAGAATTTAACAATGTAGCCGTTGGTTATTCTCATAGAAGTGGCCCCTTCTCACTCACATAGGTGATTTCTATAAAGAGTATCCTGCTAATACCCCACTTGATCCTTATGTTTAAGATATAGAAATCATTAAAATAAAATTTATCCTATTACACGCGGCAGATAGTGCACTGACTCATCCTAGGAATGGGAGGAAGAATTTATTTTCTTCTCAGTGCTAACTGAATCGCACATAATTAGGTTGTCCCGTTGAACCTAATTCTTGGGATCTCCAGTCATTTAGGTTGGGTTTCCATTATGGCAATTCTTTTAGGTTTTAACCGGCTGTAAGCCCATTCCCCTTGATGTACGTATCTTACTCTCTTGTTAGCGGATCCGCAATGATTTTATTAGGCCTAATGTTATCACTAACAAAGAAAGATTTCTTTATGGTCTTATGTCATGACTAATAAGTCGTGACTTGCCAAATTGCTTTATGACTTTTCAAGCAATGATTTTCAATTGCAAGAACATGCATTATAATTGTTATCTCAAATAATCCTCTTTAAAATTGTCAAGGTACTTTGCTTTCTAAGAAATAATATTCATATTCCATCATAAGAGGATTTCCAAACATTAACACCTCTAATCGTGCTAATATATCGCTCGGAATACGAGTCTCGAAAGTCATATATATTTTTTAAAAATATATTCATAATTTCCTAATGTTTGTATCATTTGTCACTTATATCTTAGTATCGATACTGAACGTCATTTATACTTTAGACTCTTTGATCCATTATCTTTATTCTAAAGGTTTGTGCACACTCTTAATCATTTCCATCCTTGGAATATAATCAAAGTACTTAAGTATTAATTATCGTTCAATCAATGAAGTATACACTTCTCTAAACAAATGCACATTGGAAATGCTATAGTACATTAAATGCACTTATGCAACCAAATACTACACTTTTAGTAGTGTTTATCCTATTTTCAATAGGAATCATCTTTGTTTCTATTTTTGGATAGAAATTATCGGCCTTAGATAAATTCCCCCACATTTATCATAATTCATACAAAGGTTCTCAACCTTTCCCATAAAATTTTTATCAAAGGTTCTCAACCTTTCCCATAAAATTTTTATCAAAGGTTCTCAACCTTTCCCATAAAATTTTTATCGTCGGTTAATGTGTTGAGAATATAACTCATAGAAAACACAATACTTCCCCCACAATTTCAAACATAAATTTGAAATTATACAAAGCTGATACATTTATTCTCAACCTCCAAACGCTTTATTTTTCTTTAAAATGAAATGACATTAATGTATATTTGGACCAACACATATGTCCATTTAGAAGGTATACATTCATTTCATTCTAAATAAAATTTAGTTGAGATAAGTTTCTCTGCTTTAGTGATTTCGACATTTAATGGTATATTCCTTATTGTTCCATATGCCTACAAATGCACTTGTGACAATTCTTAGTATTAAACTAGAGTTCTGTCACACATAATTTATATGCCTCAAAACCATTTCAACATATTCTATGATTATGGACTTTAAAAATATCATAATATAAAATATGCAATCTGGTTACTTTCCCTTCTTTGAGTTTACTAGTTGTGGTGTCTTAAGATTACGCCTAAGTCTCCAATGAGATCATAATTTGATTCTACCTTCTTTAAAGCAGTTGTGAAACCGCTCGGTTCTGAATCCCTTGATCATTTATATGGATTTATGATTTAATTCTATACCATCTTTAAAGCAGTCTTTAAACCGCTCGGTTCTGAATTTTGAATCATAAATTCAATAAATAAATCTGTAATCACACCACACTAATTTTTCTCCATTGAAGAACACGTTCGACAAACGCATTAATTGGAAGTATAAGATTCTTCCAAAATGAATTTATATATTACGGAAAGGAATGTAGCACTTTATATCAACTAAAGACTCTCATATCTTTTGCAAGCTTCATCGCATTTGATAACATTCAATATAGTGAAGGGGAGTAACATATTGAAATTGATCATATCCACTCTTTCAAGTCTATGGAAAATTGAGCACCACGATATCAATACGAATTGTATTTATTTTTCATCAACGTTAACATTAATTGAATGTTACATAAAAATGTAATTCTTCATGAAACATCATGTTTAACATAGCATGTTCCAATGATATTTTGATGAATGATATTTTGATGAAAGTGTCTCACAAAATTAAGAGTGAAAGGGTCACCCCTAAGATTAAAAGTCGCATTATGCTATATGGTTAATGATATACAATCATGCAACAAATATCCAATAGACTTCTACACGTGAAAATAGTATGTCATTACACACCTCAATTTTCATTACATGACATTAGATCATCGGATGCCACAACTATAAAATTATGCAAACATAATAAATTCCTAACCTATAGGACTTTTTAATTTATTATGCGTGAAACTATTCTCAAATTTTCAACATGTTGGTTCACATCGTTTTAAACAATAGTGCATATTCATATCTCTAAGAGTCGATATAATGCATGCATTGCAATGTTTAACATACATACCAACAATAATGGACAGTGCATTATATTATATTTTTCTCTTTTTCGTGACACGGGAGATTAAAAACCAATTTAAATGTAATATCAAGATTACATGAATTATCACAATAATTAAATATTGACATTCTACAAGGAATGCAACTTAAATCATGTTTCTAAATATATCACATTTCCGTTCATGTAATCTAATTTAATTAGGTGACACTAAAATAGTACTGTTACACGTATACATATAACCATACAAGAGACCATAATATCATCGCATATATTATAATCACATTAATTTGCATAAAATGCACTTACAAATCATGTGAATAACATTACCAAAGATGTGACTAAATCTCAACGCATAACCAAAGATGTGACTAAATCTCAAACATTTGATTAATCAGATATTTGATTGTCATGTGATAATATACATAAATGCACGTTATTACACATGTGACATCACATCATTATTTACTAATTTATTTTTCAATCTAAGAGCGCACCAAAATTGGTATTTAGCTCTACCGTCAATAAATAAATTATATAAGTATACTATGAATCAAACACACTCTTGTTGTCCCTTTGTTCATTTGGACAAATTTGAATGAATGTATTCAAAATCACCTTATTTGGGACGCACTATTCTAATTTTAGACATTCAAAAGAATGCTAATTAAAAATTAATTAATTTTATCGCTAAAATTATCGCACGCCATACAATGTCAATAATCAAATTAAACATTAAAAAAGCATTATTTATAAACTAATCACTTTTTATGCCATTTATGGCATAGTCCATGTAAAATACATAAAAAACAAATACATCACTAAAGATGAAAAGATACAAGTTAAATGCATATGAACATTACTCATACTTAATGGATTCAAACTGTCAAATAACCAAATGACACCACAAGTATTCATATATCAAAGTTGAGTTTCCAAATTTAACCAAATACCTCAAAAAAAAATTACATCTTCAATAATTACATCCAAACTTCAATAATTTTAATATAAACGAATGAGACGTTTGTCACAATTATGATCCGACAATAAATCTTTGAAACGTTCTTATAATCAATTCCAATCAAACAAAGTCTTCGTAATCTTTTGAATGGTCACTCAGTTGCCATTTGCAACTTAGATGATGGCAATATACAATTACCAAAAGTAAACAATGCCTTCTCATCATTCAGTACGCACAGTTACGGACAAAACTTCCAAAACTAAAGACAATGCACCCGCATTTAGATTCTATTAACATTATATTTTATCCCGGGTGTGATATCATTTGCAATATTACTAGTATCATACTTAACCCACCAAGAGTAAAAAGACAGAAACATTAAGCCACATAAAAAATTGTGTACAAAAGTGACAAATCATGAAATAAATCATGGAAAGTTACAATACCACACGTTCAATCATCAATGTATTACGAAAGGTCTAATTTCATGCATTAACTAAAGGATGGACAAATATGTTTTCACACTCGAAAACTATTCATAAAATTAAAACACAAAGTAACATAAAATATTTTTAATTTTGTCTTAAGATTGTTATATATAATATATACTTTTGTGTTTTATCAAATTTAAAATATGAAATAAATCATATTTATGCAATAAATTAATACCACTAGAAAACTTACAAACGAAGAAGATGACCGAGTCAAGTGTTTGACACTCTCTCCTTAAGACAAAATGCGCTCCCGCTACGGTGCTTACGGCAATGAACAATGAGCGTTTGCCTCCCAGGATAAAACGGTCTCGACACGCGCAAGAAGCACTTCAGTGTGCGTGTCCCACGAACCAATTATGTTTGATACTCTATCCGACTCGATCGGGAATGGAAAGTATAGAAAATATTTTTCCTCATTTTTCTCTCTCTAAAAAATGAAGACAATTCATGTATTTATAGAAAACAAAGTGTTTTTTCATGAAAAGACATGTCTTTTAGAAAACAGTCACTTTAGGGACGTTTTTCATGAACTGTCACAACTTATGGTGAACAGTCACGACCTTTAGGGACGGTTCTGAAAAACAGTCACTATATAGCGAACAGTCACAACCTTTAGCGACAGTTAGGAAAATCCGTCCCAGAAAATTAAATAAAATTTCCCAATAAACTTCATACATAAATGGGTCACTTTGATACCAAATTTCTTATTCATCATTTATCCGTTTTAAACAAATAAATATATCGCATGACTCGTAATGAGCACGTACTTGGTCCTACTTTGACCAATATAATAATTTGGTCATAAAATAATTTGTGTAAAAACACAATATTTTCCAACAATCCCCCACATGAATGAAATTTGGGTGAAGAATCAAATGAACATGAAGACAAATTAGACAGAGTATCAGTGAAAAAGAGATGCATCGGTAAAGATAGCTTTTGGCCTTGAATCTTTCCTAGTGAGAGACTATCGGGTTTACTAGCCAATCAATGAACGCGATGTCTTGAATTGATCAACCTTTTTGTGTAAACCGAGACAATAGAATTCACACAGTCCTTCTTCGAACATTCTTGGTTCTCACTTTTGTGTCCGTTTTGGCCTTGGACACCTCCTGGTTTCATGAGTGTGTTAGAGAATTTAACAATGTAGCCGTTGGTTATTCTCATAGAAGTGGCCCCTTCTCACTCACATAGGTGATTTCTATAAAGAGTATCCTGCTAATACCCCACTTGATCCTTATGTTTAAGATATAGAAATCATTAAAATAAAATTTATCCTATTACACGCGGCAGATAGTGCACTGACTCATCCTAGGAATGGGAGGAAGAATTTATTTTCTTCTCAGTGCTAACTGAATCGCACATAATTAGGTTGTCCCGTTGAACCTAATTCTTGGGATCTCCAGTCATTTAGGTTGGGTTTCCATTATGGCAATTCTTTTAGGTTTTAACCGGCTGTAAGCCCATTCCCCTTGATGTACGTATCTTACTCTCTTGTTAGCGGATCCGCAATGATTTTATTAGGCCTAATGTTATCACTAACAAAGAAAGATTTCTTTATGGTCTTATGTCATGACTAATAAGTCGTGACTTGCCAAATTGCTTTATGCCTTTTCAAGCAATGATTTTCAATTGCAAGAACATGCATTATAATTGTTATCTCAAATAATCCTCTTTAAAATTGTCAAGGTACTTTGCTTTCTAAGAAATAATATTCATATTCCATCATAAGAGGATTTCCAAACATTAACGCCTCTAATCGTGCTAATATATCACTCGGAATACGAGTCTCGAAATTCATATATATTTTTTTAAAAATATATTCATAATTTCCTAATGTTTATATCATTTGTCACTTATATCTTAGTATCGATACTGAACGTCATTTATACTTTAGACTCTTTGATCCATTATCTTTATTCTAAAGATTTGTGCACACTCTTAATCATTTCCATCCTTGGAATATAATCAAAGTACTTAAGTATTAATTATCGTTCAATCAATGAAGTATACACTTCTCTAGACAAATGCACATTGGAAATGCTATAGTACATTAAATGCACTTATGCGACCAAATACTACACTTTTAGTAGTGTTTATCCTATTTTCAATAGGAATCATCTTTGTTTCTATTTTTGGATAGAAATTATCGGCTTTTAGTAGTGTTTATCCTATTTTCAATAGGAATCATCTTTGTTTCTATTTTTGGATAGAAATTATCGGCCCATAAAATTTTTATCAAAGGTTCTCAACCTTTCCCATAAAATTTTTATCGTCGGTTAATGTGTTGAGAATATAACTCATAGAAAACACAATACTTCCCCCACAATTTCAAACATAAATTTGAAATTATACAAAGCTGATACATTTATTCTCAACCTCCAAACGCTTTATTTTTCTTTAAAATGAAATGATATTAATGTATATTTGGACCAACACATATGTCCATCTAGAAGGTATACATTCATTTCATTGTAAATAAAATTTAATTGAGATAAGTTTCTCTACTTTAGTGATTTCGACATTTAATGGTATATTCCTTATTGTTCCATAGGCCTACAAATTCACTTGTCACAATTCTTAGTATTAAACTAAAGTTGTGTCACACATAATTTTGAGTTTACTAGTTGTGGTGTCTTAAGATTACGCCTAAGTCTCCAATGAGATCATAATTTGATTCTACCTTCTTTAAAGCAGTTGTGAAACCGCTCGGTTCTGAATCCCTTGATCATTTATATGGATTTATGATTTAATTCTATACCATCTTTAAAGCAGTCTTTAAACCGCTCGGTTCTGAATTTTGAATCATAAATTCAATAAATAAATCTGTAATCACGCCACACTAATTTTTCTCCATTGAAGAACACGTTCGACAAACGCATTAATTGGAAGTATAAGATTCTTCCAAAATGAATTTATATATTACGGAAAGGAATGTAGCACTTTATTTACATACTAAAACGTGTTTACATTGAATATATCTTTTCTTACATTTTTAATTTTGGAAAAATTTATATACATTTCCTAAATTGCTTTGTGTTATTCAATAACAGAATAATGGCTACCGAATCCTCTGAAAATGTGATGTCTGTTCCTCAAAATGATGTTACGGTTAGTATTCCTAATACCGTTCCTACTCATTTAACTTATGGAGAAAAACCCGAAAAGTTTAATGGTACTGATTTCAAACGTTGGCAACAAAAGATGTTGTTCTATTTAACTACCATTAATCTTGCGAGGTTTATTAACGAAGATGCTCCCGTGGTTAATGAAAATGAAACGGATAAGACAACTTTGCTAGCTGTAGAAGCATGGAAACATTCAGATTTTATTTGCAAAAACTATATCCTTAATGGATTGGACAATACACTTTATAATGTATATAGTCCAATCAAAACCGCGAAACTGTTATGGGAGTCTTTGGATAAAAAATATAAAACCGAGGATGCCGGCATGAAAAAATTCGTGGTCGGTAGATTTCTCGAGTATAAAATGGTTGATTCAAAGACTGTCATAAGCCAAGTCCAAGAGCTTCAATTAATTTTTCATGAAATACTTGCTGAAAATATGGTCATAAGTGAAACATTTCAAGTTGCTACGGTAATTGAAAAATTACCCCCTTCTTGGAAAGATTTCAAAAATTATTTGAAGCATAAACGAAAAGAAATGGGACTTGAAGATTTAATTGTTCGGTTAAGGATAGAAGAAGATAATCGTAAATCTGAAAAGAAAAATGGTAACCATGCTATGTCTGCAAAAGCAAATATTGTTGAGGATGGACAAAAATTCAATAAAAAGAGGAAGCACAAAAATGAAGGCACAAGTCAACAAGGCGGTGCTAAGAAGTTCAAAGGAAAATGTTTTAATTGCAACAAAGAAGGTCATAGGGCCAAGGATTGTCGCAAGCCGAAAAAACAAGAGAACTTCAAGAAGAAAGCACCACAAGCCAACATGACAGAAGTTGATGCATTATCCGACGATGTTTCCAATGTTTCTCTCTCCGCAGTTGTATCTGAAGTAAATTTGGTGGGTAATACCAAAGAGTGGTGGGTTGATACCGGCGCTACACGCCATGTATGTTCCGATAAAAGCATGTTTACAACCTACCAACCAATTGCAAATGGAGAACAATTATTCATGGGAAACTCCTCCACCTCGAAGGTTGAAGGTAAAGGCAAAGTAGTGCTGAAAATGACTTCGGGGAAGCATCTCGCACTCAACGATGTATTGCATGTGCCTGACATTAGAAAGAACCTTGTCTCCGGTTCCGTGCTAAGCAAGAAAGGATTTAAGCTAGTCTTTATTGGAGACAAATTTGTACTAAGTAAAGATGGAATGTATGTAGGGAAAGGATATATGTGTGATGGGATGTTCAAATTGAACGTCATGACTGTTGTACCTAAAAGTAACAATGATAATAATAATATGATATCTTCTGCTTATATGCTTGAGTCTATGGATATGTGGCATGGTAGACTTGGACATGTTAATTATAGTACTTTAAGTAAATTAATTCACTTAGAATTAATTCCTAAATTTAGCATTGATACAAGTCACAAATGTGAAACATGTGTAGAAGCTAAATTAACTAAAACACCTTTTCATTCAATTGAAAGGAATAGCGAACCTTTAGATTTAATTCACACCGATATATGTGATTTAAAATTTGTTCAAACTAGAGGTGGGAAAAAGTACTTTATTACCTTTGTGGATGATTGCACTAGATATTGCTATGTTTATCTTTTAAGAAGCAAAGATGAAGCAATTGAAGCTTTTAAGCAATACAAGATAGAAGTTGAGAATCAACTTGGTAGAAAGATTAAAGAATTAAGAAGCGATAGAGGTGGTGAATATGAATATCCTTTTAAGGAAATATGCTTAGAAAATGGTATTATTCACCAAACTACCGCACCTTATTCTCCTCAATCAAATGGGATTGCGGAACGTAAAAATCGAACTTTAAAAGAAATGATGAATGCATTATTAATAAGTTCGGGATTACCCCAAAACATGTGGGGGGAAGCATTGCTTTCAGCTAATTACATTCTCAACAAATTGATTCATAAGAAAACAAAAAAGATACCCTATGAGTTGTGGAAAGGACGCAAGCCTTCCTACAAATACTTAAAAGTGTGGGGGTGTCTTGCAAAAGTGCTAATTCCTGAATCTAAAAAGGTGAAAATTGGTCCAAAGACTATTGACTGCATATTCATTGGTTATGCACATAATAGTAGTGCATATCGGTTTCTTGTGCATAAGTCTGACATTCCTGAAATTCATGAAAATACAATCATAGAATCTAGGAATGCATCATTCTTTGAAAATATCTTTCCTTGTAAGAATACACAAGAAACAACTTCTAACAAAAGAATGCTTGAAGTTACAAATGGTGAACCTCGAAATATTAGTGAGGAAGAACCTAGACGTAGCAAAAGAGCTAAGATTTCAAAATCTTTCGGTCCGGATTTTCTAACATATATGTTAGAAAATGAACCTCAAACGGTTAAAGAAGCTCTATCCACTCCGGAAGCCTCATATTGGAAAGAAGCTATCAATAGTGAAATTGAATCCATTTTGCAAAATCATACATGGGAACTGGTGGATCTACCACCAGGGACAAAACCGTTAGGGTGTAAATGGATATTCAAACGGAAAATGAAAGCTGATGGAACTATTGATAAATATAAGGCTAGACTTGTAGCTAAAGGATACAAGCAAAAAGAGGGAATAGATTATTTCGACACCTATTCACCTGTTACAAGGATTACATCCATTAGAATGTTAATTGCAATAGCAGCAATACATAAATTGGAAATACACCAAATGGATGTTAAAACGGCATTTTTAAATGGTGAATTAGATGAAGAAATATATATGGAACAACCGGAAGGTTTTAGATCTCCTGGAAATGAAAGGAAAGTATGTAAACTTGTGAAGTCATTATATGGGTTGAAACAAGCACCTAAACAATGGCATGAAAAATTTGACAACGTCATGAAGTCAAATGGTTTCAAAATAAATGAGTGTGACAAATGTGTTTACATCAAAAGCACTCAAGCGGGACATGTGATTGTATGTCTATATGTAGATGATATGCTAATAATTGGTAATAATAATAATGTTATCAATTCTACTAAACAAATGTTGACTAGTAGATTTGAAATGAAGGACATGGGATTGGCTCCACAACTAGTAAACTCAAAATTATGTGTGACACAACTTTAGTTTAATACTAAGAATTGTGACAAGTGAATTTGTAGGCCTATGGAACAATAAGGAATATACCATTAAATGTCGAAATCACTAAAGTAGAGAAACTTATCTCAACTAAATTTTATTTACAATGAAATGAATGGACATATGTGTTGGTCCAAATATACATTAATATCATTTCATTTTAAAGAAAAATAAAGCGTTTGGAGGTTGAGAATAAATGTATCAGCTTTGTATAATTTCAAATTTATGTTTGAAATTGTGGGGGAAGTATTGTGTTTTCTATGAGTTATATTCTCAACACATTAACCCACGATAAAAATTTTATGGGAAAGGTTGAGAACCTTTGTATGAAATTTTATGGGAAAGGTTGAGAACCTTTGTATGAATTATGATAAATGTGGGGGTATTTATCTAAGGCCGATAATTTCTATCTAAAAATAGAAACAAAGATGATTCCTATTGAAAATTGGATAAACACTACTAAAAATGTAGTATTTGGTTGCATAAGTGCATTTAATGTACTATAGCATTTCCAATGTGCATTTGTCTAAAGAAGTGTATACTTCATGGATTGAACGATAATTAATACTTAAGTACTTTGATTATATTCCAAGGTTGGAAATGATTAAGCGTGTACACAATGGATCAAAGAGTCTAAAGTACAAATGAGTCGTTCAGTATCGATACTAAGATATAAGTGACAAATGACATAAACATTAGGAAATTATGAATATATTTTAAACAATATATGACTTTCGAGACTTGTATTCCGAGTGATATATTAGCATGATTAGAGGTGTTAATATTTGGAAATCCTCTTATGATGGAATATGAATATTATTTCCTAAAAAGCAAGGTACCTTGACAATTTTAAAGAGGATGATTTGAGATAACAATTATAATGCATGTTCTTGCAATTGAAAATCATTGCTTGAAAAGGCATAAAGAAATTTGGCAAGTCACGACTTATTAGTCATGACATAAGACCATAAAGAAATCTTTCTTTGTTAGTGATAACATTAGGCCTAATAAAATCATTGCGGATCCGCTAACAAGAGAGTAAGATACGTACATCAAGGGGAATGGGCTTACAGCCGGTTAAAACCTAAAAGAATTGCCATAATGGAAACCCAACCTAAATGACTGGAGATCCCAAGAATTAGGTTCAACGGGACAACCTAATTATGTGCGATTCAGTTAGCACTGAGAAGAAAATAAATTCTTCCTCCCATTCCTAGGATGAGTCAGTGCACTATCTGCCGCGTGTAATAGGATAAATTTTATTTTAATGATTTCTATATCTTGAACATAAGGATCAAGTAGGGTATTAGCAGGATACTCTTTATAGAAATCACCTAAGTGAGTGAGAAGGGGCCACTTCTATGAGAATAACCAACGGCTACATTGTTAAATTCTCTAACACACTCATGAAACCAGGAGGTGTCCAAGGCCAAAACGGACACAAAAGTGAGAACCAAGAATGTTCGGAGAAGGACTGTGTGAATTCTATTGTCTCGGTTTACACAAAAAGGTTGATCAATTCAAGACATCGCGTTCATTGATTGGCTAGTAAACCCGATAGTCTCTCACTAGGAAAGATTCAAGGCCAAAAGCTATCTTTACCGATGCATCTCTTTTTCACTGATACTCTGTCTAATTTGTCTTCATGTTCATTTGATTCTTCACCCAAATTTCATTCATGTGGGGGATTGTTGGAAAATATTGTGTTTTTACACAAATTATTTTATAACCAAATTAATATATTGGTCAAAGTAGGACCAAGTACGTGTGCGTTCCTTGTAGAATGTCAAGAGTCACACGATATATTTATTTGTTTAAAACGGATAAATGATGAATAAGAAATTTGGTATCAAAGTGACCCATTTATGTATGAAGTTTATTGGGAAATTTTATTTAATTTTCTGGGACGGATTTTCCTAACTGTCGCTAAAGGTTGTGACTGTTCGCTATATAGTGACTGTTTTTCAGAACCGTCCCTAAAGGTCGTGACTGTTCACCATAAGTTGTGACAGTTCATGAAAAACGTCCCTAAAGTGACTGTTTTCTAAAAGACATGTCTTTTCATGAAAAAACACTTTGTTTTCTATAAATACAAGACTTGTCTTCATTTTTTTAGAGAGAGAAAAATGAGGAAAAATATTTTCTATACTTTCCATTCCCGATCGAGTCGGATAGAGTATCAAACATAATTGGTTCGTGGGACACGCACACTGAAGTGCTTCTTGCGCGTGTCGAGACCGTTTTATCCTGGGAGGCAAACGCTCATTGTTCATTGCCGTAAGCACCGTAGCGGGAGCGCATTTTGTCTTAAGGAGAGAGTGTCAAACACTTGACTCGGTCATCTTCTTCGTTTGTAAGTTTTCTAGTGGTATTAATTTATTGCATAAATATGATTTATTTCATATTTTAAATTTGATAAAACACAAAAGTATATATTATATATAACACACTCACCTCCCTCTTGTTTCAAATTTGTGCAATCACCAACAAAACAAGTGGAGAGGGGTGTATTATTTTAAGTAAGAGGGGATGTGGGTGTGATAATTAATACTGTTTGGACGTTATTTGTATGCCTAATAAGAGGGGATACTTATGTATCTAACCTATATCATACTCAACTTTGTTTCTAATGGTTGCCTTAAGAAAAGATGGATGCTGAAAGAATATTGGAATAAGAGGGTTAACACAACAATCCAGAAGTCAAAGAAAAAAAATAGCGAGGTCCCGTTCTTCATAATGTTTCACTTGTTGAGGTACAAAATTTGGTCTTATCCGTTTACTATGTGCTAGCTAGATCATTATTAGTTTGCGTTAGAATAGCTCGTGGGTTTTCTCATCGATTTTTTTTTTATAGTTTTTTATTAGAAATTTAGATCGATACAGATTTTATAATGCCTTTGCCTTGTTTGATTTAGTTGTTGTTTTTGTATGGCGCTTTAATAAAATTTCTTTCTTGAACAAAAAATCATTTTTGTTTATTAAACTAATAAAATAACCTGAAAAGGTGAGAATACACATTTATAACATAATTTTGAATAAGAAGAGAGATAAATATGTCATTGTTAATTATTATCTTGCATGTATAATGTGCTCGAACCCTTGTGAGTTGTTTGAAATAGTGCCTGGTTGATTTCTTGCAGAATTGAACATGATTTTGGATAATCTTCACTTCAGGTTCTAAAAATTCTTGAATTCCAGTTCTAATCATAGAATTGATGCTCCCAAACACACCATAGATTGTTTTATCTATATAGGATAACATAAAATAAATGAAACACACCCATAAATGTTTTTAACTATATGATACACATTGATTGATGGAACCGATACACGTGTGTTATGATGACTTTTTCCATTTACCACTTCTTAATTGAGTTTTAATTTTATGATATTGATGTAGATGACATCAAATGGGAGCAAGAAAAGATAATTCTTTCTCAAACTCTCTTTAATCAATATCTCAAAATGTGGAAGAATGTCAAATGAGGCTACAATAGACATATTTATAGGAAGGAGGTTTCTCTACAATAGAGGTATTTATAGGAAGGAAGTTACTTGCCTCTAAGTTAAGTACCTAATTATAATTATGCCCTTAAGTGCCAATTAACCTTCCTTTCTCCAAATACTAAATAAAAGGAAAAAAATGCAATGAATACTAAAAGTAAAAGAAATACTAAGAATGGATAAAATGACAATAAGGCCCTTATTCACATCACTCTCACCCCCCTGAAAGGGTTCGTCCTCGAACTTAGAGGGGAAGGCCTTATGTGTCACCCTCGAGGATAGTAATGAGATCCGGATGGGGTGGGAACTACTTGTCCACCTAGAGATACTCAGGGTTGCCTGAAGCTAGGAGAGCACGACGACGAGGAAGGGAGAAATATGAGGCTCAATGACCAATCACCCCATAGGTGTATCATTTGAAGGTGATCGGATGAGTGGGTGCAGGAGGAGGAACTGATCTAGTAGGAGTAGCTGTAGTAGAGGGAGTCAAAGTAGGAGCATAAGTAACTAGTACTGAAGGAAAGGGAGTGGAATGGCCACAGTTTGGAGAAGCAGACCGATGAAAACTCTAAACTTTAGTGGCGTACACCATCGCCTTAGCAAAGGAGGAGATGTCACGTAAATTGAGGTCGCACTGGATATATCTCTGAAGGCCATGAATATATCGGTTGATCCTCTACTCCTCGCTCTTATTAAGGCGGGCACGAGTACAAAGAAGCTGGAAGCCCTCAGTTTAGCCCAAAACTGTGGTGTCCTGGCGACTAGACTCGCAAGAATAGAGCACGCTCATAAGTGGCGGGGATAAAATTTGACATCAACTAGGCCAAAAGCTCCGTCCAAGTCTGTATAGGAGGCTGACCCTCAAGAACACGGCGTTGCTCCAAGTCATTCCCCCAAACACTTGTGTAACCTTAAAATTTAATAGGCGCGAGAAAGACACACCGGCGACCTTTTAGTCGCTTATACTCAAATATTCTCTCCATGGTGGCAAGCCAATCCATAATAGCATCAAGATATAAGTGTCCATAAAACATCAGGATATCCACTCTAATGTCACCCTGCATGATACATGAGAGTAACTGAAGTGCCAAATGAGTAATGGCATCCCCACCCTAAAGGGCCAGGGCATCCTCATCTAGATCATCATCTCCTCACGAAAGCTCGGGAAAGAGGGCACGCTGAGGGAGTCTCCGAGGCGGTGGATGAGGAGGGGCATGAGATGGTGGGGGAACTGGGGTTATGGGAGGAGTGGTACAAGGTGGAAGAGTCTCTCGTGGTGCAGAAGGAGATGGAGGTGGGACCAACGACTGGTGGTAGGGGAAATGGTTCATCTGATGCCCCTTTTGATAGCATAAAAAATAATGGTGTTATGAGAGAGGAACATATGGAGTAACCTTCGGACCCAAAGAGTTGAAAGGAGAAACATCGGTGTGAAACTCTCTAGGAGGGGGTGTCTCAAACTCAGGAGCAGAGTGGGTCGGGGTGAAGGGGGACTATCATGTGGATGTAGGGTAATCCATTCGTGTACCTGCTCATGGGAATCAATGAGTGCGAAATGAAAGTAACAGTTAACCCATGGGGGTTTATGATGTGGGACATGGAGAGGGTGTCCGGGTGGTGGTGAGGTGTGTGTAATAGGTAGGGGCAGAAGCGTGGGGAAAGTGTAATGGGGTGGGTGGGGGTGGGTGGTAACGGGTGGAGCGGGGGGTATTTGGAGGTTTTCAGGATATTTTTGTGGGTGGTGACGAGGGTAAATGGTGATAGGGGTAAGGAGTAGTCAAGTTGGGGTGGAGTGGGATATTTGGTGGATATAATGGTGGGATGTTGGAGGGTGCACTAATGCGTTGTGAGGGAAGGTGTGGAGAGGGCATATGGTGTTGTGTTGAGATGTTGGGTGGTAGAGGGGGAGGTATACGGGGTGGTGGTGAATTTTGAGGGTGAAATTATTAGGAATGGGAGGTTGTTGAAATTCTAGGGTTTGGTGGTCAAGATTTGGGTTATAATTCATGGAGGACTCATATGTGATTGGAATTGGTAACTTTGATTGAGGATTTGTTGAAGTTGAACCCTTGGCATGCCGAATGTTACGGATCATCTCGGTAATAGTCGGAGAGTATTTTACGATCATAGGGGCACCGTTTGAACCCAAATTGAATAAGGATTGTGCAAAAAAGTACCTTGCTAAATAAAGTGTATTTATGGGCCCTCGATGAACGTGTCAGGCTAGCAGAGAGGATGGATCGGCCCAAGGGGGTCGTTTGGTGCACTCGACGACTGAATTTGGGCCCGTTGGACCTAGGTTTGGACCCTTCAACTGAGTAAGGCATAATCGATGGTGGGTATTGGAATTCCAACTGGAAGGGGTAGCGTCGGTGTCTGTTCAGGCAGATCTTGATGTTGAATTTGATGTTCGGTGTGATGGGACGATTTTTGGATTGGATCGGGTTGTTGATTTTATCTTCTTGTGGATTGGGGTGGAATTTTGGTTGGGTTTTGGTGATATGTCTTGATATTACGTTGGTGTTGGTGTTATGTCATATCTGGATCAGTCTATGTGGTTACAAAATGTAAAACAAGAGGTTGAGGGGATTTTTTGATGGATTGTAGTAGTTCGAGAGCAGCGACGGGAGGGTTTTAACGGCCAGGGGTTTCGGTGGGTAACATCAGTGGTGGAAGGGGCTGTTTTGGGCCAACATGGGTATTTTATGATTTTTTGTTTATTTTGTGTTTCAGCCAGCGGTGTGTGGTGGTGCGGCACCTTCCTCAGTGGTGGTGCTTTCTTAGATGAAATTGGGGTTAGGGTCTGAGAAATTAGGGTTTTTTGGGGTAGAGGTGTAAAATGGGTTAATTTTCGAGAACTAGGGTTAGGGTTTTGAGATGTTATCGAGGCAGAGTAGGGGCGATCCATGGTGGTTGCCGGCGATAAACCTTGTATGTTGATCGCGTCTACTCAGGTCGTTAATCGATTGATGGCCTCCAAGATTTGATTGAAGAGATTTTCGTTGGAGGTGTTCATCCTTTATTGAACCCATCTTGGCGTGGTCTACGAGTTTTTGTTTGACAATAACCACAATAACCGGTGGAGAGACTAGGCTCTAATACCAATTGACGTAGATGACGTCAATTGGGAGTAAGAAGAGATAATTCTCCATCAAACTCTCTCCCATCAATATCTCAAAATGCGAAAGAATGCCGAATGAGGCTACAATAGAGGTAGTTATAGGAAGGAGGTTTCTTGGGCTCTAAGCTAAGTACTAATTTCAATTATTCCCTTAAGTGACAATTAACTTTCCTTCCTCTTAATACTAAACAAAAGGAAAAAATACAATTGATACTAAAAATAAAAGAATAACTAAGAATGACTAAAATGACGAGTCCTTATTCACATCAGATATACAAAGACTGATGGAACCGAAACATGTGTGTTATGATGCCTTTTTGCCATTTCCCACTTCTTAATTGAATTGTTTAATCGTTTTTTAGATGATATTCTCACTACGTAGACAATTCAAATAATATATATATATATATATATATATATATATATATATATATATATATATATATATATATATATATATATATATATATATATATATATAATTTTAAATCTGCAGAATATATGGAAAATTCTCGGCATATTACACCAGCTAGTCAACCAAGCTTCTTGATCCAACCTATAACACCTTGGACACAATTAACAGAAAACTTCTTTGGTCCGGTGTTTTGGATAAAAAGAAAAAAGTCAAAAAGGGAGGGATGATTTTATGTCCTGCTCAAATCTTTGTCACCATTTCACTTTGGCAATAGATAAATACTCAACTATACTCAACAAAGCCCTTTCTCAATTATTTAGGGACGGCTACATGAATCCTATTTTTCCATTCCATTTTGTCTAGCGTAATATCTTAGGTTAGACCACGTGATATCATGTCATTTTTTATAATATCGAACTAATTCAATTTAGGCCTACCTCTACCCCTTTTGTTACTATCAGTACTAACTAAATCATTGTACTTACGGGAGCATCCATTGGTTTACGCTTAACATGTTCAAATCATATAAGTCGATTTTCTCTCAATTTATCTTCTATAGGAGCTACTTTTACCATTTCCTGAATTTTTTCATCTCTAATTTTATCCTTTCGAATTTTGCCACAAATCCATCTAAACATTCGCATCTCCGCCCCACTCATTTTCTGCATATTTTGTTTCTTAATTGCCCAGCACTTTGTCCTATATAACATAGCGGGTCTAATGGCCGTCCTATAGAATTTTTCTTTGAACTTTAAAGGTATACGCTTATCACATAATACGCCGGTAGCACTTCTCCGCTTGACCCAGCCTGCTCTAATTCTATGAGTGACATCATCACTAATATCTCCATCTTTTTGGATAATCGATCCTAAATAATGAAAATGACCATTTCTAGGTATCTCTTAACCCTCCAATTTCACCACATCTCCATTTTCCCTTCTATTAATACTAAAATTGTACTATACATATCCTGTTTTAATCTTTCTTATTTTAAAACCTCTTATTTTTAGAGTTTTCCTCAAAAATTCTAACCTAACATTAATCCTCATCTTATTCTCATCCACTAAAACAATATCATCTGCAAATGGCATACATCATGGAACCTCATCTTGTATTTGTCCAGTCAATTCATCCATAACAAGATCAAAGAGATAAGGACTAAATGCTGAACCTTGGTGTAGACCTACAGTAATTGAAAATTCACTACTTTCTCCGGCTGATGTTCTTACTGTAGTCATAGACCCATCATACATATCCTTAATCACATTAATATATCTATGAGTCACTCCGTTTTTATTTAGAATCCACCATATTATATCTCTGGGAATCTAATCATATGCCTTCTCCAAGTCTATAAAAATCATATGAAGATCCTTATTTTTCTCCCTATACCTCTCCATTAAAGTCCTTAAAAAATAGATAGCTTCCATTGTTGATCTCCCAGGCATAAACCCAAATTTATTCTCAGATACTGTTGTTTTCAATCTCAATCTATATTCAATCACTCTCTCCCAAAGTTTCATTGTATGACTCATTAATTTAATACCACGATAATTTGAATAACTTTGTATGTCCCCTTTATTTTTATAAATAGGTACTAAAACACTCTTTCTCCATTCATAGGGCATCCTATTAGTCATTATATTTCTATTAAATAATTTTTTAATCTAAGATACTCCTTCCTCCCTTAAGCTCTTCCAAACCTCAATAGGGATGCCATCTGGTCCTAAATCCCTCTCTATTTTCATCTTTTTTTAGAGCAATCCTAACCTCTGTTGTCTTAATTCTATGAAAAAATATTTTTTTTAGACTTTCTAAGTTCTTCTATATCTAATCTACTCTCATTATCTCCATTTAATAACCTCTCTAAGTAGTTTTTTCATCTTTCCATAATCTCATCATCTTTGACTAGGACTCTCGAATCATCACTTTTAATACACTTAATGTTATTAAAATCTTTTGGTTTCCTATTCCTCAGTTTAGAAAGCTTATAAATACTTTTCCCTCTTCTTGTGTTCTTAATTTTGTATAAAGATCATCATACACTTTTAACTTAGCATCTCTTACCACTTTCTTAACTTCCTTTTTAGACCATTTATATTTCTCATAATTTTCTTCATTTCTATTTGTCTGCCATATTTTAAATCACTTCCTTTTGATTTTTACTATATTTTTTACTTCATCATTTCACCACCAAGTTTTTTTAGATTGTGGCCCCTTTCCTTTTGATTATCCAAGAATTTCTTTTGATATTCTCCTAATGCATGTGGCCATTTTATTCCACATTATATTAGTCTCTTCTTCAGTATTCCATGATGCTTCATTTAATACTTTATCTTTAAATAGTTATAATTTCTCACTTTTTAAGTTCCACCACTTAGTTCGTGGGTTAATCTTCTCCTCTTAAGTTCGTGTCTCCTATTAATGTTTTTTTCTTTGGTGTCACAACAAATTTTCAAGAACGGCTTAATTTGTTTCACCAACCAAGGAAGACTCTCCTTACCAACACCTATGCCCTTGGGAGTCCCAGAGCTCGAATTGGTGAGCTTTTTGTCTATGCCAAGAAACTTAACCAGTCGAGATATCACTTGGTGTTTGTACTATTATTATCGGCATAGTGTTTATCAAGACCCATAAAAGATGCGTGTTGGCTAAGATGTTTAGGACAAGTGTGAAATTTTTATCAGGTCTTGACTTTAGTTGGAATGGAACATAAGATTCAATAATTAACTTAGTATACTTCTAATCATTATCATTTTTTGTGGGTGAATTTACTTTTCTAATTGAAAGATTTTTTCAACTTTTAAAGATGAAAATGTTTTTTTCTATTTAGGTTATATACAAATTACCCCCTTAAACGTTTGGGGTCATGTCATTGTTTGCGTAGAATTCTATTTCTCCCCCCTCTCTCTCTCTCTGTCTCTCTCTGTCTCTCTCTCTCTCTCTCTCTCTCTCTCTCTCTCTCTCTCACACACACACACACACACACAGAGGGGTTCCCTGATAGGTCCCCTTTTAACGAGTGAAAAATGGCTACTTTAAAAAAAAATACCTGAAAAATATTTTTTTGTGTGTGGTGTTTAGACATTTCAGGAGCTTGTAAAAAAATAAATTGAAAATGCATTTTTTTATATTTTAAAAAATGGGTCAAAATTTGTCATTTTTTAATAGCTTAAAAACTCAAATATTCTGCTCCTATTTTTTAAAATAGCAAAACAATGCATTTTGAGTTGATTTCATTTTTAAAAACTCCTTTACATGTTTAAGAATCACAGAAAAAAATAATTATTTTTTTTATATTTGAAAAAAAGGACCCACCAGGGGCACCCATTCTGGGTAACCCGTCGAAAATCCTTTATGTGTGTGTGTGTATATATATATATATATATTATGGATATTGTGTCACAAGTGGTTATTTTCTCACAAAGTAACCTGGAGAAACATTAAATTTACTCCACAAACTTAATCAACCAACCCAACACAAGGTTCACTACAATGATATAAGTTAAGGGCATATACCGAATAGTCCCTTGAACATTTTTCAATACACGTTTAGTCCTAGTCTTTTTATTTTGTTCCAAAAATTCTCACCATATAAAAACACTTAAAACAAAGACACACATGAATTCATTTACCCATCTCCCTCCACCCCTACCCCCATTTTCGGAGTTTCGGTAGCCCTCGCTAGAGCTCCGATGAGGATCGTTGAAGCTCCAACAATGAGGGGAGGTGTAGGGGTGGGGTGGGGAGAGGTGGAGAGGGGGTGCCGTTAGTGCGAGACTTTAAAAATAAGAGAATGTTGGGTAAATTGGTGTTTGAGGGACTAAATGTAGTTAAACCAAAAATTATTGTTTTTTTTACAAAAATTGTATTTATGTTGGGGACTATTTGATAATTGACCCCGAGTTGTTTTCTTAAGCAAAGCAATAGATTTGGATTCATTTAAATGAAAGTCAGGCACACAAGGGACAACAACACAAGAACTCCACTTTCAACCTCTATGTTGATAACTCAAATGATATTAGGAGATTGTAATACTAATTAGATTAAAAATGTAAGAAAAATTAGAATGTGAAATGTAAAAATCCATATGGAAGTGCAAAAGCAAAGGCAAACGTTGAGTGGATTAATAAATGCGTGTGTGTTATAAGTATTTACATGTGTGTATCAACGAATGTGCTTCTAGTGTCCACCCTAGCACAATGATGATGCAAATCACCATCAGCACACACACGCGCATGTTAGGTCACTTTCAAGGCTCATTTTGCACCTTACAAGGACAAATATGAACCTTTGATTTTTTACCACAGTTAACAAATCAGACGACATTTTATATTTATGATCTTTGTGCCGACGTGCCACTTTAGGATTGATCAAGAAAGTTAAACCCATACTGTTGTGATCTAAGGGCTATGATTAAATGATTGCTAAATTCATGCCTGTTGGTGAATAGACAATATTTTGCTAATAAAAATAAGCAGGTTCTGTTACTGTATTTATTCCAAAAATTGTTTTTCTTTTAATTTCTTCTTATAAATTTCGTTGAGTATTTTGTGAGAATTCTTCAAGTTCACTATATAAAGAATCACGTGGATTTGTTGTAATTTTGAAAATAAATGTCGTATGTAGATTATATTGAAAATGGTGTGGTGGTATGGTATAATTGAGATCATTCATTAATAATGAATGATGTCTAATATTCCAATACTCCACCTAGTAAAGTTAGTCCATAACCCTATAACAGGCATGGCTAATCTGATATATGATGATAAACCTTATGACATATGAATAAGTTTCAAGATAGTTTATCTTAATCCATTCGTAAGCACCCTCTAAACATGTTAGATTGAAGAACTATTTTCATATACATGTTGGTTTGTCTATTGACACTTAAGATCCGAGGTGTTCTAGAATTTGACATGATCTAAAGACGATCATGTTCATTATATTTATAAGGTCATTAGTTCAAATGCAACCAAATTGTGTTGTTTATGAATAGCCCGAGATCTACTTATTTGTTACGTAGATGAACTTGAGCTTGAGCTCGATTTGATTAAACTCGAGCTCAACTTATTTAGTCTCCCAAAGTGTAAACGAGCTCAATTTGGATTCTTTGAACTCATCTCGAGTCGTTAATTATATAAACCAAGTTTGATCTTGATCTCAATCTTGTTTAAGGTTCAAGCTTGATACCCACACATGACTCATTTGAAATCTAGTCATGGGTTTATTGCCACGATAGTTAGTGTTGGCCTGCCACAAAAAAAGTTGGAATAATAATAATAATAATAATAATAATAATAATAATAATAATAATAATAATGAGAATGCAGTGATCTTCTTAAATAAGCTTTATATCAATTTTTAAACTTGTACAATGCAGCGAAATATTTCAAGTGTTTTCAAATTGATTTAATTGTATTACAAATCAACCAAATTCAATTGATCCAAAATTTTTAATTAAATCGTAACTCATGCATCTAAGTGATTTGAAATCATAAAATATAAGAAGCGTGCAAAAGAAAACCAATTTTTCAGGAAAAAAATCCTCGAAGGGCAAAAACCTTTATTTCACTAATAATTTGCAATTCACAACTTACAAGATTACCAGTGAAATATGCAATGAGTTATCCGTAGAAAATCCACAAAAATACGCAGTTCTGAAATGATAATGAATCGATTGCAAAAGATCCATCAGGACGCACAATCCAGACACTCACGAGTACTCCCTATGACACACAGTCAATCGTCAACCCAGTACCTCCCTCAAGTGGCACCTATATCGGCAGTAGAGATCTTTTCTACAAGAGAAAACTTCGACAAGACTGTATTTTGGGTTCCAAAATAATTCACATAAAGATTGGGATGTTTTATAAATTGAGAAAAAGGATTAAAACCTTAAAGGAGAAGACAAAAACGTTTATGTAGTTTGTAGTTTTTCATTCTGTGTAAAACTCAGGTCTCCTCTGAAAAACAAACTAGTTTAATGAGCTATTTATAAAAATATTAAGGCGGCGCGTCGCTCGAACGAAGTCAAAATTTTGCTCGAACGAAGTCACGTGTCGTTTGAACGACACTTCGCGCGAGATCCCCCTGTTGTTCGAATGAGAAAATGCAAAAAATAATTTTTTTTTATTTTAGAAAATTCGTCTTTAAATCTTGAAAATTTTAATTTTGACGAAAAAACTCTACTCCAACACTTAGAACATATTTTAGAAAAATTATCGCAACACTCTAAGTGATATACTAAGGTACTTAAATACTTTCTCACCGAAATTAACCTTGAGGAGGCTTGAATGTTGAAGAATCTTGATATTCGAATCCATCTCGATGTATGTATGGTCTTGAACAATTCTTCGACAGTTGTAGCAGTATACAACATACTCAATTGTTAATGGAAATTTATAAAATCATGTCCTTACAAATATCCCCTATTTCTATGCCGATACAAAATATAAATATCTGAATTATCAAAACATAATTGCTTATACAAATCTAATACCCTCCCATGAATCCAAAACTGAAAAGGTACTAAAAATGCAAGGTTTGAAACTTTCTTGAAGAATCTTCAACATCGTATCTTCAAGCTTTTCTCATCAGGGTGTGAAACATATGATCTTCACTCTTTGTACCTACACACGTGAGACAAAGAAAATACCTTCGTGACGTATTGAGTTTGAAATGAGATAAACATAAAATCAAACATATATAAAATCTCAAATCTCCCCCATAATTCGTTCTCCCCCATTTTAATGGTTTGAAATAGATAAGGAAATGAATAAACACAATGAACATGGAGCTGTCACGAAAAATATGCATAGAAAATATGGATCAAACTGTGCTAATGCAAAGAGGAACTCAAAAGCTCTCTATAAACTACTTTTTGATTTTCTATTTTTCATACAAAAATGCAAAAAAACTAATTTTACAAAAATCACACACCATGGATTTACACTAAGACAACCAAATCATAGATACGGAATGAATAGATGTGAACATATTCAATAGGAAAATCAATGCAATTAGACATAACATATGTGCACGATGTATACGTGTACTCCTATCGAACGAATCTCAAAATCGTCCTTAGGTGTTTAAAAGTGTTGAATTTAAATGACACCGACTCAACACATCAACACATCAACACATCAAAGTCAAAAGCGATTCCCACACCAATAACATCTAAAACTATGAATGCTTTTTCAAGATGCTGTCAGGACGTGCAAACCCGTTTTTCATTTCTTTCCATCCAAACTTCCTCATAAATAATAATCATTATATTTCTCTTTAGAGGTTGCCCCTTTTTGGCATATTTATCTTTTTATTGCTTTTAAATTTTTTTAGGGATATTTTAAAATGGTAGCTTTCACAACGAGTTAATTTTGAACTCTCTCAGCCCTTTTCCGTGACCCACTCATTTTATTTTGTGCAATTAAATCCTCATGGTAAACGGTTCTTATATGCACTACTTACATTGTCAAGTTTCATCACATATGGTATGTTTTAAGGATAGAATTGATATGACAACACTCTGACCAATATTGTGACACCCCGCTTATTAAAATAAGAGGTGGCCAGCTCGTTACTCTAATAAAAATAGGAATCATAAATGGTCCATTCTTAGCATCACCGTCGCATAATAATAGTACTAGACAACCACCATATATTTTGAAAACGGGTGTCATATAATTTTGCAAGTTTAATAAAAAAAATTCGACAATCAAATTTATAATAGAAGGTGGATAAATATAAAGACATAGAATAGTTTAATAACAATTCTACAAAACATAGTTGAATAAGTTGTCGGTTAATCGACTAATACAAAAGGTTACACCAAGCATTACAATAAGTAAAAATAATAACTAGGGCGACACGCCCGAATATACAGATAGATCATAACTAGATTATCCAAAAGGTTGATGTGTCTATTAAAAAAGTCCTACAACATCCGCATAATGCTGTAGCTCCTTGACACTGGGAAGGAAAGATCATAACGGGAGCCCTTGCGACAGAGCACCTGAGCAAAAATAAGAACCATACAAGAAAGAGAAGTATAAACGGGACAGGGCCCGGTTTGATATGATATACGTGTCAATAAAAAGCATGACAGTTATGAATACTAACATCATAAGCAGGTTAAGTTCGCTCTTCATTAGAAAATTAGCCTCACCTCTCATCTAAATGCACATCCTAGCGCCATACCATTTCATTATAAGTCAAACTACCCATCTAATTAAGAGGAATATCCTAATACCATTTAACATGCTTAATTTGCAAATTCATAAAATATAACCTCATAAGTCCATTAACCATCGGGGTCATATTCCATAAAGTTGATTTATGGATTCATTAACTCATACATATGAAATGTCATAATCGTGAGATCAATTTCAATCATAATATAACGGTTCTAAGACCATCCTTCCGGGAGTCACCCCACTGGATGCACCCCTAAATGCTATCATCTTCCAGGGCCTATATCAAGACCACCTCGGCACCCTAAATCGCGTCGCATGGGAAGTGGACATATACCTTTGACAGTGAGTCATAACCATACCCAGAATTACCTCACTTCAAATAAAACAACCACACAATGTAACCATCGATCCTATGGCCGAGGACAATATTCTCCCTGCATTGACTAGCCAGGAGATTTACCTCATTCGCGTAACTTTCCTTATGATAGCACTTAGAGAGGTATGTATATGCATGCCACAATTATAAGATATGCCCATTTAAAACATCCACTTTTTAAATTCACAAAACTATACAAGCTTAACCATGTATATGCCGATTTAAAATGTACGTTTCTTATTTCCAAAACCATATGAGCATAATGATATAAGCTACAAAGTATAATTTCCCTTATACTAACCCCCGAGAGTCTACACACATACTACCCAACTTTTCCCTAGTCCTAGACTCGTTACTAAATGAAGTGAGACATTTGGTTCTACTAAATAGTTCCCAAAATAAGCCTGAATACCCCATCTCTAATCTAGGGTATTAGTTCCCCTTATATAAGACTCTAATACTCTTTATTACTTCATAAGATTAGGTTCTGAAACCTAGAATCTAAAAGAAAAATACTAGTACCAAGATGAAAAATTCCTATAAAACATCAAGATTCCGAATCGTTAAAGCGAATCGATTCGGCTGAGAACACCAGCCCACTGTCTAAGCCCGAATCGATTCAGACTTAACCCGAATTGATTCGGTTCCTCAGACTTATAGCCACCATTTTTATAAAATCGATTCGCTGAGGAGGGCAAATCGATTCGCCCTGGTCGAGAAGCCCAGTAATGGCTACGGATTAATAATAACCCTAAATTCCCCAAATCCATTTCTTCTATCTAATCCCAACATCATCAACTCATAACCTCACCAAATCATGCCTACATGATAACCCATATATGTTTACAACTCCAACCAAATCTAGATCAAAATCTGAAGGTTTAAACACCCAAATTCATCAAAATCCATAAATGTTTAAATCTCAAAAACACAAGTACATATACAAATTATTCACACTCAATCATACATATTTGCAAGTTAGAAACTTGCCTCAAGATTGTAGTCTTGGATTCTTCCTCGTTGAAATGATTTTTGGGCTTGAAATGGCAAATCTCCTTTTTCTCCCAAGCTCTCTCTCTCTCTCTCTATAACTCTCTCTAGGTTTAGGAACACAAATGAGAAATAAATGCCCTTGCAAGGCTTAAAATACCCAAAGCATCCAAAACATATTAAGTCTAGAATTAAATGCTACTACACACTAAAAATGACTCGTAACATCATAATTAAGTTATAACTAGTCAAAAGTACCCCGGGACCCAAAAACACACCTGGCACTTATTTTGACTATCTCAATCATTTTCGGACTAACCGTGCCTTCTAAACTGGCATCCGGGACATCGTACATTATTTCATGTTCCAACGTCATATTAACTCTTTAATAATAATCCAATTGAAATATAAATCATAACCGCCATTTAAAGCACAACGACGCCACCAAATATAATGTTACACTATTTACATTCGCTTAATGGTAAATATGCCAAAACTCAGTAAATATTACCTCATAAATCACTTAAATTAATATTTACTTCAATTTATATTATTTTATATAATTTACCCACATGGCAATCAATATAAAAAAATAATTACTCACAAATAAGGGGTATTACATACTCCCCCCCTTACATGAGAATTTTGTCCTCAAAATTTAGGCGTACCTTGTAAAAAGAGGTGTGGGTACTTCTCTCGAATATCGTCCTCTCGTTCCCATGTTGATTCCTCAGCATTGTGGTGTCCCCACTGGACTCGGACCAAGGGAACCACTTTCGATCTTAGTCTACGCTCTCCATGGTCTAAAATAGCAACCGATTGTTCCTCATACGAAATATCGGGTTGTAACTCGATATCATCCTACGGAATATGCCAATGAGCTCCCTCGCATATTTTATACTTCTTCAAAGATAAAACATGTAACACATCATGAATTTATTGTAGGCGTTTCGGTAAAGCAAGTTGATATGCTACGGGGCCTACCTTTGCAGTAATGGGAAAATGGCCTACATAGCGTGGAGTAAGTTTGTCTTTCTTCCCGAATCGCATTAGACACTTCCTTGGGGATACCCTCACTAAAACTTGATCCCCCACTTCCAATTCCATATGCCCTCGATTCGCGTCCAGATAGCACTTTTGGCGATTTTATGCAATTCCTATGCGGTTTCGAATAAGCTCAATCTTTGAAGAGGTGTATTGGATCATTTTAGGTCCAAGGAGTTTATTGTCTCCTACTTCCCACCAACAAGCAGGTGATCGACACGGTCGACCATACAATGCCTCATACGGTGCCATACCTATCGTGAATTGGTAAGAATTATTGTATGCAAATTCGACCAATGAAAGATATTGTTCCCATCCTCCTTTAAAGTCAAGTACGCACATTTGAAGCATATCCTCCAATATTTAGTTAACTCTCTCTATTTTTCCATCAGTTTGTGGATGGTATGATGTACTCAATCGCAATTCGGTCCCCATCACCTTTTGGAAACTTCGCCAAAAATGGGATACACAAATTTTATCTCGGTCTGAGACTATATTGATAGGCACCCCATGGAATTTCATAATTTTCGCAATAAAGAGCTGGGCGTAGGAAGTGTTCCGATTTGGTCAAACGATCGACAATAACCCAAATAGAATCATGGCCTCTTTGTGATGTCGGCAATCTAGTGATAAAATCCTTTGAGATACTCTCCCATTTCCATACCAGTATTTTTAACGATTACAATAATCCAATCGGTCGCTGGTGGTCTATCTTCACCAATTGACAAGTGGCGCATTGGGAAACCAATTCAAAAATGTCCTTTTTCATACCCGCCCACCAATACTGACGCGCATGTCTTGGTACATTTTGTCCCCACCTGGGTGCACTGCAAATCTTGAATCGTGGGATTCTGTCTTGACACCACGTTTCAAGTCTCCCTCATCCGGGACCAGAACTAATAGAATCGGACTCCGCTCCTTCGGTGAACAACTGGCGTACCCGATCTTGACAATCTTTATCCCCTCCCTACACTTTTACTACTCGCATCATAATAGCGGGCGTAACGGTCAACACCGACATGCATGCACTTGCCACAACATCATCCTGGATAAGTTCTTTCCACTTAGCTTTCCACACCTTAACTAGTTCCCCCACGGGTTTACGACTCAGTGCATTCGATACTATATTTTCCTTGCCTGGGTGATAGTGAATATCGAATTGATAGTCCTTTACGAATTCCAACCATCGACGTTGCCGCATATTTAGATCTTTCTGCGAGAACAAATATTGTAACAATTTATGATCCGTAAAAAGACTAAATTTCTCACCTAGGAGGTAATGCCTCCATATCTTTAAGTTGAACACTACCGCGACAAGCTCCAAATCATGTACGGGATATTTCTTCTCATGGGACTTAAGCTTGTGAGATGCATATGCAATGGCCCTATGTTCCTGTTGTAGCACACCTCCCAATCCTTGTAGTGATGCATCTGCAAAGACCAAATAATCTATTCCCGATCTTGGCAATGCAAGCACAAGAGCAGAAGTCAACTTGTTCTTCATCTCATCAAAAGCTAGCTGACAGGAATCATCCCAAATAAATCGTACCCCTTTTCGGGTCAAATTCGTTAAAGGGCCTGTAATTTTGGAAAAACGCTTAATGAAACGGCAATAATAACCCGCCAAACCCAGAAAGCTACAGATCTCAGTTGACGTCATGGGCTGACCCCATTCCCTCGTCGCGGTAACTTTGCTTGGGTCTCCGAAAATACCCTCAACCGTCATAATATGCCCCAGAAATTGCACCTGCTATAAGAAAAAGCCACATTTCTTGAACTTTGCATAGAGTTAATCATCCCGTAGTGTCTGCAAGACCAATCGCAAGTGTTTGGCGTGACCAACTTCAGTTTGAGAATATACTAGAATGTCATCAATAAACACGATGACAAACTGGTCTAGGAAGTCTCGAAATATTCGATTCATAAGGTCCATAAACATGGCAGGAGCATTGGTTAGCCCAAAAGGCATGATCAAAAACTCATAAGACCCATACCTGGTCAAGAATGCAGTTTTCGACACATCCTGCTCTCGAACTCATAGTTGATGATAACCAGTCCTCAAATCTATCTTAGAGAAGTATGACGCTCCCCTTAATTGATCAAATAAATCGTCGATTTGAGTCAACGGGTATTTATTCCTCATGGTTACCTTATTCAATTCACGGTAATCGATATATAAGCGGAGGGAACCATCTCTCTTCTTCACAAATAACTCGGGAGTACCCCATGGCGACGTACTACACCGAATGACCCCCTACCCCAATAGTTGCTGAATTTGATCCCTTAACTCCCTCATTTCCAAAGGAGCCATACGGTATGGAGTTCTTGCAATCGGTCGGGTTTCCAGCGCAAAATCAATTATAAACTCAATCACACGACTTGGAGGTAAACTCGAGATTTCCTGAAAGACATCTTCAAATTCTCTAACGACACGAATCGAATCTAGGGACACAACTATTTCTCATAAAGTCTCCTCCTCAATAAAATACAAGTGCGTGGTCGAACCTCCCTCCAAAAGAGGTATAGCCACAAAAAACATCTCTTGCCCCGAAATGGCGAAGACTATAGTCCTCCCATAACAATTCACTATGGCTCGGTACTTTACTAACCAGTCCATATCAAAAATAAAATCATACCCGACCATATCGAGGATGAGTAAGTCGTCCTCAAAGCGCAATCTACCAAGGTCCATCCCTACCCCTTTACAAATAAAAAGTATAAGTGAACCATCACCTATGGAAGACTCCACACTAGTAAAAGTACTTTCGCCATATTTAAACAACCCCGTTGAATGAGAAAAGTGCCTTGCAATAAATGAGTGTGTCGTGCTCGTGTCAAACAACACTCGACCCACATACCCGTGAATGGGAAACTTACCCTCAATAGCTGGCGGTGCTGGAGGGAACAAATCATCCTGAATATTATACACTCTCCCATACTGAAGTTGTCCCTATTATAGAGGGCGGCTGGAATAGGTTCTGGAGGTTGTGGATGTCCTTACGGATTTTGATGGCCTCTAGGAAACTGTCCCCCATTCAATTGTGGAGAAGATATCCTCATGTGACCCTGTTCACCACACTAAAAACAACGACCCATAAAATTTTCCAAATGTCGGCCCCGATTATTTTTTCGAAATTTCCCCGCACCTTAGCCCTGATGGCCTCGACCTCCATTACTCCCTCTCCGTGATTGGTCCTGTTGGCCTAACTTCTGATACTGAGCACCCTAACCATGCCAGAAACCACCTCCGCCAAAGTTGTAACCCCCAAAGCATTGTTTCTTAGACGAGTCCCCTTACTGGATGTCCCGCTCTTTATGCTTATTCACAGGCAGTTGTGGCGGTGGCAGTGCTCCACCGTCACCATTTCCTCCTTATTTACTAGACTGTCCAGAATCTATAATCTTCTTATTCCCCTTCAAGTGAAGGCAGTGATCCTGGCAGTGGATTAAAGATGCATTCATCACATCACCAAATGTTTGTAAAGCTGGGTTCCCCAACAGGTGCTGCCTTATTCCCTAATTCAAACCCCCGATAAATTTTGAAATCCTCCTTTTTTCTAGAATTACTTCATCTGGCATAGAGTTTGCTGAACGAGTAAATTCCTCTTCATATTCCGCCACTGATCCCTCCCCTTGAACAACATCCTGTAGCTTCCTCCTCATCTCCTTCTGTATTGTTGGAGGAAAATACTTTCGATCAAACAGTATCTAGAATTCTGAGATAGTCATGGTATCCATTTGTTCCGGAGTTCTCACTGACTCCCACCATTGTAGGGCTGCTCCTATGAGTTTAAAATTGGTGAGAATATGTTTTTGTTCCCTGTTGCATTCCACCATTTGAAGATGGCATTGAATATCCTTCTTCCATTGATTCGCTACAATCACATCAATGCCACCCTAAAATTCTGGAGGTTGACCTTTCTGGAAGGATTCTCTAACTCTTTCCAATGCGGAGGGTCCCGTATGGTCTTGAACCACTGGCGCGACCGATTATTGGGCTTGTGGAAGTTGTTGTGCCATAGCGGTCATTGCAGTGTTGACTACCTGGGCAACAATATTAGCCACATCCGTCACATTTATCGTGTCTTGCGGTGGTGGAGT
Organism: Sambucus nigra; assembly: GCA_949130495.1. Taxonomy (NCBI): domain Eukaryota; kingdom Viridiplantae; phylum Streptophyta; class Magnoliopsida; order Dipsacales; family Adoxaceae; genus Sambucus; species Sambucus nigra. Next base: position 96,538,436 of record OX422214.1, read on the forward strand.
CTCTACATCATCTTCTACTCGATTTACCCTTTCTGGGTGACCATGTCTAGGCAGCATCTGAGATAAAAAGAAACTGAATCAATGTACAATTAAAATAATTTATCTTCATGGGAAAATCATAAACGTAGATAAACAAAACAGTCTTAACAATAGGGCCCTGCATCAAAGAATGCTACGACAGAACGTGATAAGTCTGCATAGATCCTAAGAACTCTAGAACCTGATGCTCCGATACCATCTGTGACGCACCACTTATTAAAATAAGAGGTGGCCAGTCCATTACTCCAATAAAAGTAGGAATCATAAATGGTTTATTCTTAGCATCACTGTCGCATGATAATAGTACGAGACAACCATTAAATATTTTGAAAACGGATGCCATATAATTTTGCAAGTTTAATAAAAATAATTTCGACAATCCAATTTATAACAAAAGGTGGATAAATATAAAGACATATAATAGTTTAATAACAATTCTACAAAATATAACCGAATAAGTTGTCGGTTAACCGACTAATACAAAAGGTTACACCAAGTATTAGAACAAGTAAAAATAATAATTGGGGCAACACGCCCGAATATACAGACGGATCATAACTAGATTATCCAAAAGATTGATGCACCTATAAAAAAAGTCCTACAACATCCGTAAAGTGTTGTAGATCCTTGACACTAGGAAGGAAAGATCGTAATGGGCGCCCTTGCAGCGGAGAACCTCAGTATAAATAAGAACCATACAAGAAATAAAAATATAAATGGGTGAGGACCCGGTTTGACATGATATACGTGTGAATAAAATGCATGATAGTTATGAATACTAACATCATAAGCAGGTTAAGTTCTCTCTTCATTATAAAATTAGCCTCACCTCTCATCTAAATGCACTTCCTAGCACCATACCATTTCATTATAAGTCAAACTACCCATCTAATTAAGAGGAATAGCCTAATACCATTTAGCATGCTTAATTTGCAAATTCATAAAATATAACTTCACAAGTCCATTTATTATCGAGTCATAAGCCATAAAGTTGATTTATAGACTCATTATCTCATACATATGAAATGTCATAACCGTTAGATCAATTTCAATCATAATATAACGGTTCTAAGGCCATCCTTTCGAGAGTCACCCCACTGGATGCGCCCCTAAATGCTGTCATCTTCCAGGGCCTATATCAAGACCACATGGGCACCCTAAATCGCGTCATGTGGGAAGCGGCCATATACCTTCGACAGTGAGTCATAACCATACCCGAAATTACCTCACTTCGGATAAAACAACCACAAAATGTAACCAATGGTCCTATAGCCGAGGACTATATTCTCCCTACATTCACTAGACATGAGATTTACCTCATCCGCGTAACTTCCCTTATGATAGCATTTAGAGAGGTATGTATATGCATACCACAATTACAAGATATTCCCATTTAAAACATCCACTTTTTAAATTCATAAAACTATACGTGCTTAACCATGTATATGCCAATTTAAAATGTATGTTTCTTATTTCCAAAACCATATGTGCATAATGATATAAGCTACAAAGTATAATTTCCCTTGCACTAACCCCCGAGAGTCCACAACCATACTACCCAACTCTTCCCTACTCCTAGACTCGTTACTAAATGAAGTGAGACATTAAGTTCTACTAAATAGTTCCCAAAATAAACCTGAATACCCCCTCTCTAACCTAGGGTATTAGTTCCCCTTATATAAGACTCTAAGGGTCCGTTTGATAGAAAACTGGGAAAATGCAAATGATTCCAAGACAATTGATTCCAGGGCAAACAATTCCAAGGCAAATGAATATTTTCCAACTTGTGTGTGTTTGATACAAGTTAGAAAATCATCAATTTTCCACATTTTCTATCAAACGCTAAAGTTGGAAAATAGATATAAATGTGGAAAATTTATTTATGGAATATATATATATATATATATATATATATATATATATATATATATATAGAGAGAGAGAGAGAGAGAGAGAGAGAGAGAGAGAGAGAGAGAGAGGTTCAAAAGTGAACCAAAAGAATGAACTTTTTAATGAACCTACTAAGACATTAAAAATTTGATCCTTAATTTCTTGTTATAATTGGTCCACGCCAGCGGCCATAAATAATTTTTCAATCCCCCCGCTGGCACGGACCAATTACAACAAGAAATTAAGGATCAATTTTTTATGACTTAGTAAGTTCATTAAAAAGTTCATTCTTTTGGTTCACTTTTGAACCTCTCCCTATATATATATATATATATATATATCCGAACATATATATTCCGCAAATAATATATATATATTAGTAATATATACAAAATATATGAATATGTATGTATGTGTGTGTGTATATATATATATATATATATGTATGTATGTGTGTATATATATATACACACATACATACATATATATATATATATATATACACACACACATACATACATATTCATATATTTTGTATATATTACTAATATATATATATTATTTGCGGAATATATATGTTCGGATATATATCAGAAATATATATATATCCGAACATATATATACCGCAAATAATATATATATTAATAATATATACAAAATATATGAATATGTATGTATATATATATATATATATATATATATATATATATATATATATATATATATACATATACATATATGTATGTATATATATATACACGAAATATTTATAAATATACGAAATATACGCAATATACATATATGTGAAATATTTCGTATATTTATAAATATTTCAGATATTTATATATTTCGTACATTTATATATTTCATATATAAATATACGAAATATGCGCAATATACATATATATATATATACGAAATATATATATTTACATATTTATTAACAATATATATTTATATATTTATGAAATATATTGTAAAAAAAAAATGGTTTTGAGTGATTTGCCATCCAAAGGTGGCAAACAAAAACCTACCCCCCCCCCCCAAAGAATTGAATTCCACCATAGGGTAGCAAATTGTGCTTAAGTGGTGTTGTACATAGAAAATAAATTCCAAGGCAAATTAAGGCTATCAAACAACCCAAAAGCTGGAAAATACCAGAATTTTCCAACTTTTCTAAACTTGCCTTGAAATTGGAAGGCTATCAAACGGACCCTAATACTCTTTATTACTTCATATAAGAAGGTTCATAAGCCTTGAATCTAAAATAAAAAGACTAGAAACCAAGTTAGAAAATTCCTATAATACAACAAGATTTCGAATCGATTCGCCTAGGGGGCCGAATCGATTCTCCCCTGAAAGAGAATAGATTCGCTCAAAAAGCTAATCGATTTGGTTGAGAACACCATCCCATTGTCTAAGCCCGAAATGATTTGGCCTTAACCCGAATTGATTCGGTTCCTCATACCTGTAGCCACCATTTTTAGCGAATCGATTCGCTGAGGAGGGCGAATCGATTCGCCCTGGTCGAGAAGCCCAGTAATGGCTACGGGTTAATATTAACCCTAAATTCCCCACATCCATTTCTTCTATCTAATCCCAACATCATCAACTCATAACCTCACCAAATCATCCCTTCATGACAACCTATATATGTTTACAACTCCAACCAAATCTAGATCAAAATCTAAAAGTTTAAACACCTAAAATCATCAAAATCCATAAATGGTTAAATCTCAAAAACACAAGTACATATACAAATTATTCACACTCGATTATATATATTTGCAAGTTAGAAACTTGCCACAAGATTGTAGTCTCGAATTCTTCCTCGTTGAAACGATTTTCGAGCTTGAAATGGCAAATCTCATCTCTCTCTCTCTCTCTCTCTCTCTCTCTCTCTCTCTCTCTAACTCTCTCTAGGTTTAGGAGCACAAATGAGAAATAAATTCTCTTGTAAGACTTAAAATACCCAAATCATCCAAAACATATTAGGTCTACACACTAAAAATGACTCATAACATCATAATTAAGTTATAACTAGTCAAAAGTACCCACGGGACCCAAAAACTCACCTGGCACTTATTTTGACCATCTCAATCATTTTCGGACTAACCGTGCCTTCTAAACTTGCATCCAGGACATCATACATTATTTCATGTTCCAACGTCATATTAAATTTTTTAATAATAATCCGATTAAAATATGAATCATAACCGCCATTTGAAGCACAACAACGCCACCAAATATAATGTTACACTATTTACATTCGCTTAATGGTAAATATGCCAAAACTCTGTAAATATTATCTCTTAAATCACTTAATGTAATATTTAATTCAACTTCTATTATTTTATATAATTTACCCACATGGCAATTAATGTAAAAAAATAATTACTCATAAATAAGGGATATTACAAATATGTGATAAACAAGTACAATAATAAAAAAAAAATCAGTGCAAGTGTGCATTAAAGGAACTTATGAGTCATACATGTAGGCAGTAACAACTAATCACATCTCAATAACTCCAAACATTATAAAGCACAAAAATAAAATGATAACACATATCGAAACACTATCAAATCATCACTTGGATATTGAATGAAATTGTGACTCGGTCATCCTAAACGTCCATCCACAAACGGTGTAAATCAAAATACAAATCTCTTTTAGACCTTTTCAATAATTTTATCAAAATAAAATCTTTTTATATTTTTCAAATTTTATCAAAAACGAAAAATTTAGTCCAAAACGTACACAATTCATGACGCTAGCAGGATTATATCATGAAACATAACTAGCATATGATAAATAATCAAACACAATCAATCGAGAGATCTAACATGGGGTGAATCACGTGTAATTAAACAAGAGTCATGAATAGTTAATCCAAAAGACTTTAAATCCAATTTCCTAACCTAAACAGATTGGTAACAACATGTGGGAGTTTTAGGAATCGAATTTATTCTCTCGTTAAACTTCTTAAGGGTATTTTAAAGTTTATAACAGAAACGCCTAAGATGAACTTACCTACCGTAGTGTGTGAAAGTGTAAATCGAGCGGTAAGTGTTACCTAAAGATAGACCTCTCCTAAAGTTTCTAGGTGGGGTTTCCTAAAATCCCTAAGTGGATCTCTCACAATGTTCCTAGGTGGATATCTCCTAATGACTCTAGTTGTTTTTATCTTCACAATCCTAGGATACTCTCTCACACATGAGGAGTTGACTTTGGGAATGGGTGCAAATCTATCATCAAAGCCTATCACACTTATCCTCCTTGATTTGGATAGTGCCTAGCATCTTATCAAAATTATCTGACCTAGACTCCAAATCAAACTTTACCTTACTTATTTATTTTAAACTTTTCTCAAGCTCACCTATCCTAAACTCAAGTAAACGTTTAGAATTCTCAAACTCTAAAAGCTCCTTTTTCATAGTGTCCATCAACCCTCAAAGATTATCTTTCTCACCCTTGACATATCCTCGCTTCTCTCTAAGCATCTCATCACGTATCCTAAGATCCTTGATTAAAGTATCAGTGTTATTCTTATCTAATACATGCTCTTTCAACTTAGCTTCTAATCTCAAGTTTGCCTTCTTTATCTTCATAGATTCTCCGTACAAATTATTGTAGGCAACTTGCAATTCACTCAACTCTTCCTCTTCCTCTTCCTCCTCACTCCCATCACTAGTCACAGGGGTGAGAAGATCTCGCCTAGTAGCATAAAAGACTTCTTTTTTTGACTCACTATCACTAAGGGAATAAACACGAGATGAAGGTTTATCAAAAATATTTCTCATATTAGTGGGACACTCATCTATCAAATGAGAAATTCCCTCACAACCAAGACACCTCTCAGAGTCATTTTCGATGAATGGTTTAAAACAAGAATTCATGTGAACTTTCCAATTAGACCTTTCAAAAATATATAACATCGAAAATCATCAATACCACCAAAAGCCATACTTAAGAAAATATGGGTCAAAACACCCGCTCTGATACCAGTTTGATAATGAGGTGATCTTCTTAAATAAGCTTTGATATCAATTGTAAACTTGTGTAGTGCAACAGAATATTTCAAGTGTTTTCAAATTGATTTAATTGTGTTACAAATCAACTAAATTCAAATAACCCCAAATTTTTAGTTAAACCCTAACTCATGCATCTAAGTGATTTGAAATCATAAAATATAAGTAGCATGCAGAGGAAACCAATTTTCTGTAAAAAAAAATCCCTGAAGGGAAATGACCTTTATTTTGCTAATAATTTGCAATTCACAACTTACAAGATTACCAGCGAAATCTGCAATGAGTTATTCGCTGAAAAACCTACAAGAACACGCAGTTCTGAAACAACAATGAATCGACTGCAGAAGATCCATCAGGACGCACAATCCAGTCAGCCCAGGAACACTCACGAGCACTCCCTATGACACGCAGTCAATCATCAGCCCAATACCTCCCTCAAGTGGCACCTATATCAGCAATAGAGATCCTCTCTACAAGAGAAAACTTCAACAAGATTATATCTTGGGTTCTCAAATAATTCACATAAATATTAGGATATTTTTTAAATTGAAAACAAGGATTAAAACCTTAATGGAGAAGAGAAAAATGTTTTAGTAGTTTGCAATTTTTCATACTATGTAAAACTCAAGTCTCCTCTATAAAACAGACTCCTTTAATCAGCTATTTATAAAAATACTAAGGTGGCATGTCGCTCGAACGGAAACACATGTCGTTTGAACGACACTTCGCGTGAGATCCCCATGTTTCTCGAACAAGCTGCTCTGTCAGTTGAATGATAAAATGCAAGAAATAAAATTATTTTTTATTTCAGATATTCGTCTTTAAATCTTGGAAAAATTAATTTTGACAAAAAGAGTCCGCTACAACACTTGGAGAATATTTTAGAAAAATTATGCCAACACTCTAATTGAAAGGCTAAGGTATTTAAATACTTTTTCACCAAAATTAACCTTGCAGAGGCTTGAATGTTGAAGAAGCATGATATTCGGATCCATCTCGATGTATGTATGATCTTGAACAATTCTTCGGCGGTTGAAGCGGTATGCGACATACTCAATCGTTGATGGATATTTATAAAATTGTGTCCTTACAAATAACAACAACGACGACAACAACAACAACAACAACAACAACAACAACAACAACAACAACAACAACAACAACAACAACAACAACAACAACAACAACAACAACAACAACAACAATAATAATAATAATAATAATAATAATAATAATAATAATATACCATCTCCAAAGCATTAGAGCATTTTGCTCCACCAAAATATGCAACCAACTTTAGAGCACGAAGAAAAATATGACAAAACTCTTGCCCAACAATCCAATAACAACATGAAGATTGAAAAATACATAAAAATTACAAAAAAAATGCTTACGCAATAATCCAAATATTATGAGAGCATGAGGTTCGCTTCTCGTGAACGAGCAACTTCATGATCATTTTGATTATAAATTTTCTTATTTAGGGAGACCTTATTAGCTAGCACGATTATCTAGATAGACAAAATGGTGGAAAAAATGTGTATAAAATTGGTACGAAGTTTATGATGAGTCTTAGCTTAGTTACACCAATAATTATCTACCACGGATAAAGAATAAGATACTTTGAACTAGAGAGAGAGATGAGAGGCACTAGAGATAAGATTTTTACGTGGTTCAGCCCAATAAGGGGCCTACATCCACGGGTACTAAGTCACTCAGGATTAAGGTTAGTTAAAAGCTCTGAAGAACTCACTAGGGTTGAGTGTATGTTGTATATCACTTGTCCCTCGGCTGAGGGGTGTAGTAGGCTATTTATATTAGTACGAAGAAGAAGAGGAAGAATACGTTTATACATCAGGTATTTACACACTTTTACATTATATATAACAACTAAGCGTGAGCCAACATGTCCTCACATTCATGTGCATGAGTGACTATAGATAGTCCCAGGTGTGCACGTTCTACTTTGTTGATGGTTCGCATTCTTGAAGGTGGTCGGCCATTCTACTGACTGGTGGAGATAATAAGCCGACCACATTAATATTACGGTATTAGGCCCACTGGATGATGATCGGTGCCACATTCTTATTGCTCCATGTTATACTCCTATTTTAGGTTGAGAATATAGGGGATTTAATGGATTGATTTGTATAATAAAGTGCCACCCACAAATTCAATTTTTTACCAGATTTTATATTTGAATAAATTATATGTGCATACAAGATGTAGTCCAATTTCAAATTAACAAACCAAGCATGCATTCAACACACAGAGATGAGGAAGAAACCCTAAAAAGGGGAAAACTATATATTCATCACTATCGAATGATTTGACAGACAATCGACTTACAAAATTTAAACAAACTAAGTGAGACGCATAGTGTCTTCAAAACCTTAAAAAAAATTATCTCAATTTAGAGTTGTCCATAGGAAGATGTCTTTCCTCGATATTCACCGATCAACATTTTCTTCTTCAGTAGTGAAACCTCAGTTCTAGAAGTTAGCTAGTAAATAATTTTCTCTACAGAGGTTTTTGTGCTAAGCCTTCTTCTTGATTTGGTAAAGTGATATTTATGATTCCAAGGGGTTTGGAATGATTATAGAGGAGTTTTATCACAAAGAGAATTCAAAGCCTGTGTTTTTAGATGGTTAAAGGAGTTCTTAAGAAGTCTTATCCCGTGCATTCGATTTGTAAGAAGGTTTGTTTTAATAGGATAACCATAAATGATTTGGGTTAGATCTAATTAAAAAATAATTTCTCGTCTAGTCATTCGAACGGAATGGGACCTCATTCGAATGGCATGTTTATTCTCGTTCGAGAAAGTATTGAACGGGGACATCAATCGATGTACTAGAGAATGCCCAAAATCTCCATTCGAAGATAAATGGATCACGTTCAAATTTTCTTTCAATCTTGTTCGAATGTGATGGTGAGCTCATTCTAACGAGGCAACGTTTTCGCAAAAAAAAATTCTATAAAAAATTAAAACCTTTTTCGAAAAAATAACATCTTTAACAATTCTAAAAATCCAAGTAAACTTTTTACCAATCAAAACTATAACTTCTTCTAAGGTAGTTTAAACGTACGATTCTTCCATCTTTCAAAAGTCTTCAACTTTGTCTTCGAATATTGAGAAGGCATGTAGGTGCAATGTTTGTGTAACGGGATACGTCAAAATAAAAAATAAAATATGAGCAATTATAAAACTTTCTCTTACAAATCTCCCCATTTGGCTATTCCCGTATAAAACACAAATCGAAGGCAAATTGAATCCTGAAGACTAAAATAATAACAATCCTTTCAAATCAATAAATGGAAAGTAATATTTGTGCAAGTCTTCAAATGGAATGTATCTTCCTCTTGCCTAGATTTATATTCATCTTGTATGGGTCCAAGTGATTGTCATCTAGGAGGAATATCCTGCACCGATTAGACAAACAAGATTACCGTGATGCATACGAGTTTTAACAAAAAAATAAAATCTCCCCCTCATTTTGTTCTCCCTTATTTTGTCCATAACGGACAAAGAAGTAGAAACTAGAAATGAAAAATAAGCTTCATATGAAGAAGTAAGATATCATCACAAGAGTAATCAAGTAAGTACAAGTAATGATAATCGCGAATGACATCTTTAAAATCAACTATTTTTGAAAATTTTCATTTGTTGAAATATAAAGTATGAAATATACAAACACAACACACTATGAAATAACACTAAAATATCTAAATTGTAGATGAAAAATGTAATTATACGAACATTTCCATAGGTAAATCAACATAAACATTCATAACAAGTGTGCACGAAGTCATGAGACACTCCTAAAAAAAGAGCTCAAAGTCTACCTTAAGTGTAAAGATTGTGAACGCATATGAAATTGACTCAACTTAATCAACATGTCATTAACTTAAATGATTCTCACACCAATAATGCCAAACTATTTAATATTTTTCAAGAATGTTCGTTATGCAAAGCCATTGATATTTGAATTCAAGTCCCTCAAAATCTATCATATATAAGAATTCACTCTCAATTATTTTCAAGAAATCATAGTGCTCAGATGCAGTGAAGCATCAATGGATTTATACAAAATTGGCCTAGGACTTCTATTTTTATGTGCCTCTAATCTTTTTAGGCTCTTTTATGCAAATGGTGGCTTTTAACGCAAAGAATATTTTGATCTTTTATAGTCCCTTTCCATTGCTTAATATATAACAACTTTTGCAAAATAAATGAAATTTGGGCGATGGTTCTTACATGCAACACTTCTCTATTTTACATTTGGTTCTTTATTAAGAAGAATTGAGATGAGAACATTGTGTTCGACAATTGATAATTAAGAACAATGTTCATAAAGCTCATGCACGTGTGAAATAAAAGAGAAAAGGAATCTAACATGTAGATAATATTCATCAATAATCAACATCGTGAAATCCACATATTATTAAGCACACTACCGAAATAAAGTAATGTCTTAAAACACTACAAAAAAGTCACGTGAACAGATGGAATGTAGGGGTGATTTAGAAATCTTAAATGTTCATCCATATACGGTGGTAAAAAAATACAAAACTCTTTTTGTCTTTTTCAATTTTTTTATCAAAAACAAAATCTTTATCACTTTTTAATCAGTCTCTTAAAAAAATTCCAGAAAAACAAATCACTTTTTGGAAATTTTCAAAATATATCAAAACGAAAACCATATAAATACAATGATAAGGCAATATATCAATAGGGGTGTAAGGTTACTGGAGTTGTTAATAGGTCCTTGTGACCTTTATGTTCATATTATGAGATGATCTCTTTAGGACCACCCATTAAAACCCTTCCTGGTTAAAACCGGAGTTGTTAATAGGTCCTTGTGACCTTTATGTGTTAGAAGAGGGTTACTGGATCCCTGCGATATTTATTTCTGAGTGTGGGGTCACCTTTCCCCCAATCATTTATTTTGGAATTTTGTCAATATTTTGAAGTGGTTCCTTCTCAAGTGGACCCAAACACTTGGAGAATCATAAATGGAGTAAATCGTATTAATGATCGGTATGGGACAATAAGAATAAAGGAATTGATGTATTGTTATAGTTGGGGAACCACTAATAAAATTAATTACTACTTGAAGACAAGATTTTCAAGCAAAGCCCTTGTAATGAATCTGCCTGATTCCAATAAGAACTATTCGGATCATGATTTAATAGTAAAGTAATTGCAATTCTCCCCTCTTCCCGATGGTGAAAAGTACATTTAACCTCGTTGCCCACAAGAAGTTCAAGGCACATGTCGACACTTACATGCACACTTTTATATTTTCCTTTTCAAATCTTGAATTTTATAATTAATTGTATGTTTATGTCCTTTTGTTTTGCATAGAAAAGGAAGAAAGAAATCCATCGTGTGGCCGAAATTAACTTTGCCAACCTCAAGATCATTTGGTCTATGCAATAGAGGATTGGTGAATATCATCCTCGTTCAACTTTAGTTTGGCTCGGATACTATATTTCTATCATTTCTTTTATTGCTCGCCCTACTGAAGACATTCTAATAGCTTCTATTAGCCTAGATGACCCTGCTTCGTCCTCTTTTGGTGCTGAATCTGAATCCTTCCCACAAGCAGAGGGGAATTTTTCATTGATGAGTATTTTTCATCCTATGAGTGTTTGGACATATCCCTAGTGCCGATCGATGTAAATTCTATAGAGATAGTGAAGAAGAAGATTCGTATCCTCTAGAATGACTCTAAATTTCCCCTCTTGCTAGAAAGAAGTCTGATACGTGGGGATCCAACCGACCCATTACCGTGGAAATCTCCCTTGGGAAAAATTAAGAGCCGAATTTTAGAGGTTAAAGAGGGGTTTAACCCCCACTTTAGAGTTGTACAAAAAATGGCATGCCAATAAGGGCAATGACATTTCCTAGTCCATTGTTGCGAACCGAGGGCTTTCTTAAGGATTGATTGGGGTAGGAGTTCTTATGGTCAATAAGTATGCTACATTTTTCTATTCTCACATAAGGCTGGTTGATCAAACAAACCATAATCTGGCTCTTATAAGTATAATTTATTTTTTTCTTATTTATCACTCTTGTTATCATTTATTACTAATGTTCATTTTTAAATGTTGGTTTTTACAGTTCCTATTTGATTATAACTAGTTGTTGAGAATGAAGGACAAATTAAAGGAGTCTTCTTCTGATGTGGAAGAAACTTTTAATGGTTTGTGCAAGTCCTTGGTGGCTGTTAATCGTGGCCATGAGGACTAAAAGAAGAAAATGGGTGATACCATTAAGGATCTTGAGGAAGGGAAGACTGGGGTAGAGAAGTCTACTACTATTGCTAAGAAAGTCGCCGACTAGGCTAAGGTGCAGGTTGTTAAGATAAAGGTCAAGGCTAAAAATAACAAAGAAGATGCCTATACCAGAGGATGGGAAAATGCATTTTCTACTACATCTATCCAAATTGAGTACTTGAAGAAGTCCTCATTGAAGGAAGGATGGGATGTTGCCCCAACTCAGGTGGGCACAACTGTAGGTTCAGAGTTATTTCTATAACATAACCCAGGAACTCCTCCATAAATTAAGGAGGAGGTTAATGATTATGAAGAGGTGAAGGAATAAACAGTTCCCAAGGTCCAAGTGGTGGTGGTCAACCAGCCAGAAGGTGAAAAGGCGGTTGATAAGGGGAAGGTGTGATAAAGACCTTCGGAGTTGTAGGGACTTTGATATTTTTGCTTTGTGAACTTTTACTATAATTCCCAAATTTCCTCAGTTGTAATATCTTTATATTTTTAATGAAATGAAATTTTACCTTTTCTATCATAATCTTGAATACTTTGGCGCATTTTATATTTTATTCAGTTGCTACTTATGTACCATCATACTTATTTCAGTTTGACGCCATGCTGGACAGTTTAGTTATCACCAAAAGAGAGCATTACCGAAGGAGAAACCATGTGTTCGGTGCTATCCATAAAGAGATAGATGAGGAAGAGCTGGAGAAACTACTAAACTCAAATGTATATAATCAAGACAAATAGGCTTACTTCGACATGCGCATGTTATTTCATCAAGTTGTAGCAAGCAATGCCCCATATTGTGAGATGATTTTCAAACTCCAGCTAGATAATAAGGATGCTATTATTAGTTTATCTACTAATTATGAGAAGAAGTTTGCTATTATAGGGAGCGTTAGTGGATTTGTTCAAAAATTGCAATATTTATCTTCGGCATATTCTAAACAGGAGTTTGTGTTACAATTAGATATAAAGAGTGCTCGAGAGGTAGAAAATAATCTTGAATAAGAAAATAATTTATTGTGTGATGAGTTGGAAAACCTTAAGAAGTCAGATATAGTCGATCATAGAGAAGGTGTCTCCATTCTGGAACAGAAGAATGCATGATTAATAGAAGAGGTGGAGCAGTTGAGGAAATAAAAAGGGGGAGGTCAGTCTTCTCACCAAGTTATTAGGGTTCGTTAGCCAGTGGAAGAAAAGAATACTAAGAAAACTTTGGCCTGCCAGGAAAATTTCATAAAGAATAAGTCGTCTAATATCAAGAGGTAAAATCATAAAGTTGATCATCTTACCTATCACTTTTAATAACAAACTCGTATAATATGAATGGATGGTTATGATGCGGCTCTGGTGCATATGAATAAATATCTTAATCATGACCATAAAGAAGGTTATAAGTGGGGTTAGATCAATGCCCTTACTGTGATGAAGCTGTTGAAGGATAATAAGCTATGGTATCGACATGACCCCAATTTCTTGGAACATCCTAATCCTCCTTTCAAGTTAGATCCCACCGGATGCTATCCCGATAATATTTATCAGAAAAGACCTTGGGAATATGGTATGCATGGTGATAATAAAACTTCAACTTCTTGGTTTTCGAAATTAATACATTGATTGTTGATTGTGTAATCATGGCCTACCAGTAGTTTAGTCTTATGATTGTATGGTCATCTCTAGATTGAATAATATGCCTTACTGGTTACCGGTTTAAATGATCCTAGGTTGTGGTGCCTTAGGATCTAATAACATGCAATTGTTTATTGACACTTAAATAAATCTTGTTGTTATGACCAAGTGCGAGCATTAGTTACCAATGGAGACCAAGTGTGTTAGGATTATTCCATAATTCGGACAGGTAAAACTTCTTGTTCTTGACCTCATGGGATCATACATGTAGTTTTATACTTGGGGCTTATTGTTCTTGATATCATGGGGCCATATATGAAGTCAAGATTTTTATTCATGGCTTGTCCGAACGTGAAGGTTTGAAATTTAACTTTCCATTGTTATTCGAGATTGCTTTGAATTTAAGATATCTCCCACCCTAAAAAAAATATAAAGGGCGATAATAATTATTGAGAATTAAAAACGAGTTGTTAAAAATAAAAAGGTATTACATTTGTATGATCGCTGATAATACTTCCTCAAATGCTCAGTGTTCCAAGGATTTTTGAAGGGATCACCTTTTAGGTTTATAATCCAATAATTTCCTAGTCGGATGACTGCAGAAATGTCGTAAGTACCATGCCAATGGGGTTCCAAATTGTTCCCTTTTTGGAGCACTTTCTTCAGCACATTGTCTCTTTCCTTGAGATTGCTCGACTTAAACCTTCTGTTATAAAACCAAGCAGTTCTCTACTGATAAGCTACCACGCAGAGTGATGCATGCTCTCTAACCTCCTTAACTAAGTACCATTCCAACCTCCTCATGAGATCACTCTTCAACGAATCAAAGTTGAGCACCCTGCGACTAGGCAGAATAATTTTATGGGGACCACTGCTTCTATCTCGAATGTTAAAATGTAGGGAGTTTCATTGGTGGCTATCCTAGGGGTAGTCCTATGAGCCTAGAGCATACTTTGTAGTTCATTGATGCAATTAACCTTCACTACATCAAAACTGGATGAATGGTCACGAACTTTATGCCTGACTAGGTTGTGTGGGTCACGAATTTAGTCCCTGACCAAATCGGGCGTGACCAATTTTGGTGGTCACGATCCAAATCCCTGACCCATAGCCCGGACACGGATATCCCATAGTCACAGATGTGGTCACGGACTATAGCCCTGTCCCTATTTGTAAGCCCGGTCATGGTCCAAACCCATGACCATCAGGTGATTAAAAAATCATCAGGTCACGATTCAAAGTCGTGATTAGTTTTCTGTGCAATCCAACCTTATCACGGCTTTAAGCCATGACCATGCTTACTATATAGATAATATTATCACGGCTTTGGGCCGTGACCATGCTTACTATATAGATAATATTGTCACGGCTTTGGTCTGTGACTATACTTACTGTGCATAAAACATTGTCATGGATTTGGACCGTGACCAGTTTTAATAATAATAATAAAAAAATTCTCAAATCAGGAGGCTAATCAGTCAGTTGCTGCAAGTTCTCCTTAGGTGACCTCGAGGGGGTCCCGTTCTCTCAAATCGGGGGCTCTCGTGACCACTCGATCATGGGACCCATGTAGGCATTCTGAAATATGGTATGTGCTCTTAAATTGGGGGTCCTGTGACCGTGCAATTTATTCGTGCGGGCTACGTTGGTCCAGAACGAGGTGTTGGCATCAACCACGAGGCCATTTGGGGGACGTTGTGAGGTTTCTCCCTTTAACGGCACGTTTTCAAGCCTAAGAGTAGGCATTCTAAAATCTGGGCAAATGGTCTCAAATCGAGGGTCCCGTGACCACACGATCGGTTCGTACGAGTTACGTTCATCCCTTATGAGGTGTTGGCACCACTCACGGGGCCGTTTGGGGGGCGCTAAGGGGTTCCCCCCCCCCCCCCCCGATGTCCCATTTTCAAGCCTAAGAGTGGATACCCTTTGCTTCGGGTCTTTCTCTCAAACCAAGGGTCCCGTGACCATGAGCTCAGTTCGTGCGAGTTACATTGGTCCCGTTCGAGATGTTGGTGCTGCTCACGGGGCCATTTGGGGGGCGCTAAGGGGTTTCGCCCCCAACGACACGTTTTCAAGCCTAAGTGTGGATATTCTTTGTTTTTGTCCATGCTCTCAAACCGAGGGTCCCGCGACCATGCGATCAGTTTGTACGGGTTACGTTGGTTTTGTGTGAGGTGTTGGCACAATTCACGGGACCGTTTGGGGAAGGTTAAGGGGTTTCGGCCCCGACAAGACATTTTCAAGCCTAACTGTGGATATTCTCTGTTTTGGGTCGTGCTCTCAAACCAGGGGTCCCGTGATCACACGATCGGTTCGTACGGGTGACGTTGGTCCCGTGCGAGGTTTTGTCACCGCTCATGGGGTCATTTTGGGGGTGCTAAGGTGTTTCGCCCCCCACGAATAGCACGTTTTCAAGCCTAAGTGTGGATATTGTGTGTTTTGGATCGTTCTCTCAAACTGAGGGTCCCGTGACCACGCATTCAGTTCGTGCGGGATACGTTGGTCCCATGCGAAGTGTTATTGTTGCTCACGGGGCTGTTTGGTTGGTGCTAAGGGGTTTCGCCCCCCCGACTGCACGTTTTGAAGCCTAAGTGTGGATATTTTTTATTTTGGGCCGTGTTATCAAACCGAGGGCTCCATGACCAAGAGATCGGTTCGTAGGGGCTACGTTGGTCCTGTGCGAGGTGTTGGCATAGCTCACAGGGCCATTTAGGTGGCGCTAAGGGGTTTCACCCCCGACGGTACATTTTCAAGCCTAAGTGTGGATATTCTCTATTTTGGACCATGCTGTCAAACTAAGGGTCCCGTGACCACATGGTCAGTTGGAGCGGGCTACGTTGGTCCTATACGAGGTGTTGGCACCGCTCACGGGGCCGTTTGGGGGGCGCTAAGGGGTTTTACCTCCCGACAATACGTTTTCAAGCCTAAGTGTGGATATTCTCTCTTTTGGGCTGTGTTCTCCAACTGAGGGCCTCGTGACCACGCGATCGATTCATGCAAGCTACGTTGGTCCCGTGCAAGGTGTTAGCACTTCTCACGGGGCTATTTAAGGGAGCTAAGGGGTTTCGCCCCCCGACGGCTCATTTTCAAGCCTAAGTGTGGATATTCTCTATTTTGGACCATGCTGTCAAATCGAGGGTCCCGTGACCACGTGGTTAGTTGGTGTGGGCTACGTTGGTCCCGTGCGAGGTATTGGCATCGCTCACGGGGACATTTGGGGGCGCTAAGGGGTTTTGCCTCCTAACAACACGTTTTCAAGCCTAAGTGTGGATATTCTCTCTTTTGGGCTGTGCTCTCAAATCGAGGGTCCTATGACCACGCGTTTGGTTTGTACGGGCTACGCTGGTCTCGTATGAGGTGTTGGCACCGCTCATGAGGCCGTTTGTGGGGCGTTAAGGGATTTTTCCCCCTTAACGCCACATTCTCAAGCCTAAGTGTGGATATTCTCTGTTTCAGACCATGCTGTCAATCCGAGGGTCCCGTGACCATGCGGTCAGTTTGTGTGGGTTACGTTGGTCCCGTGCGAGGTGTTGGCACCGCTCATAGGGACGTTTGGGGGGCGCTAAGGGGTTTCGCCTCCCGAAGGCACGTTTTCAAGCCTAGGTGTGGATATTCTCTATTTTGGTCCATGTTCTCAAACCGAGGGTCTCGTGACTATGCGATTGATTCATGTGGGCTAAGCGTGTCCCGTGTAACGTGTTAGCACTACTCACGGGGCTGTTTGGGGGCACTAAGGGGTTTCACCCCCGATGACACATTTTCAAGTCTAAGTGTGGATATTCTCTATTTTGGGTCGTGCTCTCAAACCGAGGGTCCCGTGACCATTTGGAATGTTCGTATGAGCTACGTTGGTCTCGTGCGAGGTATTGGCGCCACTCACAGGACCGTTTGGGGGGTGCTAATGCGTACTCCAACGGCACGTTTTCAAGACTAAGTGTGGATTCTCTATGTTTTGGGCCTTGTTGTCAAACTGAGGGTCTCATGACCATGCGATCGGTTCGTGCGGGCCAGATTGGTCATGTGCGAGGTGTTGACACCGCTTATAGGGTCGTTTGGGGGGAGCTAATTTGTTTTTCCCCTCGACGGCACGTTTTCAATCGTAAGTGTAGATAGTCTGTATTTTGGGTCGTGCTCTCAAATTAAGGGTCCCGTGACCACACGATCGGTTCGTACGGGCTAAGTTGGTCCCGTGAGAGGTCTTGGCGCCGCTTACGAGGCCATTTGGGCGGCACTAAGGGGTTTCACCCCCGGACGACACATTTTCTAGCCTTAGTGTTTATATTATTTATTTTGGGCCATGATCTCAAACTGAGGGTCCCATGACCATACGATTGGCTCCTACTAGTTATGTTGGCCCCGTGCGTAGTGATCGCTCCCATAAAAGGGCCATTTGGGGGGGGAGTTAAAGGGTTTCCCCTCTAACGGCACATTTTCAAGCCTAAGTCTGGATTTTCTAAAATTATCATCATATTATCAAACCGGGGGTCCCGTGACCACACGATCGATTCCTACGAGTTACATTGGTCCCGTGCGTAATGATCAGTCCCCTAAAGGGGCCGCTTAGTGGGCGTTTCGCCCTCTAACATCACTTTTTAAGCATAAGTGTGGATTTTCTCAAATTATTATTACTTTCTCAAACCAGGGGTCCCACGACCACATGGTCGGTTCCTGCGAGTTAAATTGATCCCGTAAGATGTCTTTGCACCTCTCATGGGGACGTTTGGGAGGTGCTTTGGTTCTCACACTCAAAAGGCATATTTGATAAGAAAATCTAAATAGTCATGGAATGGGAACACTAGAACCGTTATCTGAACGGTCTTTGGAGTTTTGTCTGGACAGTCTCTGGACCAGCGAAGCCACGTAGTCTCCCATGAGTGAATCCCTGGCTCTTTACAACTATAGCAAGTGTTCCCATTATTGATTTTAGATGGTGGAGTTCTATTTTGTTGAGTAGAGTGAGCGGTAATATTTGTAAGGGATTAATTTCAAGGTGCAGGGAACTTGACATTACAAGGTGGCCTCATAGGAAGATTAAGAGCTTGACAACCCTCATTGAGCTTAATAAGGTTGTAAGCTTAAACATTACCGCTCACAAAACCAATAATTATCCCGTACTCCTACTAACATACTATCCAACAACAATCCAACAACCAATAATTAGCCAACCACCAAACCAAACAAAACCAATAATTATCCCATACTGCTTTTAACATACTATCCAACAAGAAGCCAACAACTAATAAATATCCAACAACCAAACAAAACAAAACGAATAATTATTCCTTACATCTAAAATATTTAAAAGATAATCCATATCAATTATAAAACTACTTCAGATAAAGTAAAGATCACCTGATTCCTGCGATCCAACAAGGCCATTAAATAGAGTCTTCTGAATGTGTGATTGGACCAAATTGATCCTGGAGCCCCCAATGTATTCTTATACGTGTACATTTATTTACTAGTTTCTTTAATACAATCTTCATAAAATCAAGCTAATTAAACATCATTTTATGAACATTGCATCAATGAAACTAATCAACAAATGTAAATGTATAGGAACATGTGAAAATTGAGCGGGTCAATTTGATCCAATCACAAACTCAAATAACTCTATTCTCAAACCGAACGTCTTGTGAAAGTAACTAAATATTCAACTGAGCATAACATATTTTCAAAAGTTAACTTACATAAATCATATTAAACATTCGTAAAAGTAACTAAACATTCATACATCAAAGTAAAGCGTTAATACAATGTCAATATCAATATAGGATAGAAATAAGATTGACAGGGTTAACATAATATTTTTATACTCAATCTTCCTCTAAATTAAGTAAAAGATCCTTCAAATTAGGATTATCATCAAGAGCTAACTGGAACTCTTTTCGATACTTCAATGCATCCACTTCATTAGTCATACCCTTTGGTGTATGTACAACAATAGACCAATTGCCATCGTTTATGCACTTCGAGTAGAATAACTTTTTTATGTTCGAAAAGGCATAAATAAAAGGCTCATCGACTATGTAATCTTTATTCTTCAGCTTTGATGAATCTACCATAATAATTTTAGAGTTTGGATCAACTTTGCAAGCATTCGTAGTATCCTCCACCTTTACCCAATCACAATAGAATATGGTTTCTTTGAAATCTTAATAGTCAAGTTCTAGGATTTGTTGGACTATCCCATAATAGTTTAACACCGCATTCTTTAGATTTTTATCGCTTTTGCTAGCGATACAGGTGGTCAAGGCATAAATTGATATTCTACTATTTTGCATCAAAAGTTTTTCCTCATATGGATATGAAATGAATCAAAACCGTTGGTATGGAATTTCTTAAACTCTTTCACACAAAAATTAGGGCCTTTTGCTAGGCGTGCAAGCCTGGAAGAGACATCACCTCTTTTTAGAAGCTGCATTTACTAATAAATTTGTATTAAGGCATGTTTTTATCACACGTGAATAAATAACTGCACACATAAGATATGGAGTTTACCTCTTTTGATACCCATGACCTAAAATCAGTTGTCATGCAATTTCTCGTTTAATTTTGGGCAATTTCATTCTCGTAATTCCTACGGGTAAATTGTAGAGTTTAGATTGTAAAATATAAAATACATATAATCCAAGAGGAAGAATTCAATAGATATTAACCCTCTCCATTCTTCGACTTCATCTTGCGATTCGAAGACATAACGAGTTACTTGCTTGTATTGTATATTTGTGAGTTTCACCTCTTTAGGGTTCCTAAACGGTAATTCTCCCTCAAAATCTTTGGGTTCCTCGATCACTCCTCCTCTACTAGGATTGAACCTCCTCACCTCTTCTTCTGGCTTATATTCCCTAGCGTATAACGATGATTCCACAATTATGTATTCTTCAGTAATTGACCCTCCAATATACCGTGTATTCTTTACGTAATCTTTTAAGGTTTTCATCAAGAACTCAAAAGGATACATCCAACGATACCTATCGGGACCACCACATAATAAAGCTTCATCCCATAAATGCACAAGCAAGTGGATGTTAATATCGAAAAACGACACAGGAAAATATTTCTCTAATACACAAACTGCCTCGGCTAAAGTTGATTTTGCAGCTCTAATGTGCCTTCTATTTACCACGTTTGCACAAACTAGGGTAAAACACAAACTTATTTGCATAATTTCCAGACGAATATCTTTATGTTCAGAGAAGCAATGCCTAAATGATAGAGGGCTTAATGGGATGATTACATGCTAGTTGTGAGACTTACACTGTTTTAAGTAATTTTCTTGGTAGTTTACGACCCTACGTAAATTACTAGAATAACCAGTGGGATTCTTCAAGTTGAACAATGTGTCTAAGAGGATCTTCTTCTCACTAGTAGTCAAAGTGAAAGAAGCCGGAGCGGTAAAAATTCTTGTTGTTGTAGGATTATTTTTTTAACCAGCGCTTCTTCTTTAGCCTGTAGATCTCGGCGGGCCCGCTCTCCATCTTTGGAATGAGATCCACCCAGACATGCTCCTATAAGATGTTCTACAACATTCTTCTTTGTGTGCATCACATCAAGTACATGCCTTACACGACGATCTTTCCAATACGTAAAATCAAAAAATATTGATCGCCTCGACCATGGTTTTGCTTTAATAGGGTCGTTAGGATCTCCCCTTGCTTTATGCTTCAGGTTTAAAAACTTGGGGTGTTTCTTTACATACCTATTCCCCGTAGTCACAGTCGCTTCCTTCTCCTTAATCTGCTGACCAGAAAGCCAAGCAGGTTGCATCCGACGCTCGTGACCAATAGGATAAAAATTTGACTTGTCATTCCTGAAAGGGTGACCGGTCGACAAAAATCTACGATGACCTATGTAACTCATCTTACTACTATGTTGTAGCCAAATGGCTTCATCTTTCTCCCCACATATGGGACATTAATAATAACTATGAAGATTATAATTGGACAAGGTCCCATAAGAAGGAAGGTCGTGGATCACCCACATCACCATTGCTTTACGTGTGAACTCTTCACCCTTGTGAGAGTCGAACACCGTCACGCCTTTATCCCACAACTCTTTAAGTTCTTCGATTAAAAGGGCTAGGAATATATCAACATCATCACCCGGAGCCTTCGGCCCGGGTATCAATAAAAATAATAATGTGAACTCCTTTCTTATGCACAGTGTCAGAGGGAGACTTAAAGGTACCATTAGAACTGGCCAATAACTTTCACTAGTACTTAAATTATCGAAAAGGGTTAAACCCATCAGTTGAGATTGCAAGATGAACGTTGCGTGGTTATTTTTCAATTCATGGTGTCGTGCATTTAAAATTTACCAGAGGAGTGAATCAACCGAATGACGCATCATATTCCTAACCACCTCGCATCGAGCGTGCTATGTCATGTCCCCCACTATCCATGGTACACTAAAAAATCGTTTTACCCGTGACCTAAGTGGAAAATACTTCAAAACCTTTTATGGGACTTGTGAGATCTTTTGATATTTTGCAGGTTTGTCATTTACCTTCTCACAAATGACATATCTAGGCTCACCGCATACTGGACATTCATACTTCTCTCCGTGTTCATTGTGATACAATATGAAATCATACTTGCATGCATGAATAGATTTGTATTTCAATCCCAAATCCTTCAAGATCTTCTTCATGGTAGGATAATTGTTTTAACATTTTCTCTTCATGGTAGGATAATTCTCTTTTGGGAGAATTTTGGTTACGCTGTTTCCAGACAAGCCAAATTGACTCTTCAAGTTATTCAAACCAATCATGGTATATAATACCGATTGATCTTCATCACAATCTTTATACAACGGTCTAGCCGTATCGGCTTTCAAACGTATATATTCTCGATCTCTTGGTAGTTCAGTATCAAATTGTTCATTATGCACATTATTTGTCTCCATTGGTTGGTGGTTTTGGTCGTATTGGACTCCGTAAGCATCGTCAACTAGGCCGGTCAAGGAACAATGCGTTGGTAAATTATTTACCACTTCTACTCATTGGTGTTCTGTTACGTGGTCGGTTACCGATAATTCTTCGGGAACATACGGTACATGTTTTCACCATGGTATGTCCACTTGTTTTAATCTTGACATCTTCAAAATATTTATATTTTTCGTTTATACAATGGGTGCACGGACACAAAATTTTCTCACTTTAAAGGTACTTAAAAGCGTATCTAATAAATTCTTGAATGCCTTTAACATAACTATTTGCTATTCGGTCAGTTCCCCCCCCCCCCCCCCCCCCCAACCACTCTTTGTATTGTGAAAAACTCATTTAATAATCTTCAAAATGCAGTCATGTGTTAACATGATAAAATAAATATCATGTTGCATAGTAAAGCACTAATAGATTATGAAATCAAAGCACTAACATAATCAACAACGCACCAATCAATCAAACTATGCAATAACTTAAATACAAGAACACGTTAATCAACGATACTACAAAACCAATTAAACTCAAAATAAATAAATTTATTTACTAATATTATTACAACATAAGAAAAATATTACTACATATTCATCAAGCGATAAACTAGCCAAGTGGTAACAAACTCTACATAATTTTTCAATAACTTCCCTTCTCCACTGTTGACGTGCGTTGAAATAGTTTCACAACCATTAAATAATGTATCAATGACGATCTAAAACTCACCGTTCTGCAAAGGTTGATTATGTACTAAAGTTCCTACGACAGTGGACATGAGCGTGCATATCCCAACGAAAAATTTGTCGCTCAAGTCTTGTATATAGTATTTTTGGCCATAGTTACCATGGGTTGTTGACGATGATCCAAGATCTGTGCCATGCTGAGGCGCTGAGAAAGGTAATGTTGAAGGACGAACCGAAATCTATGGGGGGAATAGAGAATGAGGAAAATTTTGAGGAATCCCTAGCATTTTTGGTGGGAAATCGGGATGCAAGGGGGGCAACAGGGGCATACGACAGGTTAAAAGGGACATAATCTGTGCAAGTTTATCATTTACACCTCCCAATTCATTTCGAAGCCCAATTATATCCCCTATAGTCCTCGATTGACGTTCATCGTTGGATGTAAAACCCTTATTAACAGAAGAAAGCACGTCCATGAGAGGTACGATGTGTTTGAATCTTAATTTTTACATATGTGACCCCAAACCTCTCATCCTCCCTCTGTGGTACTTCCCAAAGGTTTGTGCAATGGAATCATTATCAATATCATCGACTGGGCTTGAATCAAACTGACTACTGATAGACTTTATTGATTATAGAGTCTTAGCCAAGTGAGGAGGGAATTTATTATCTTTATCTCGTCTAGCATGCACGTACAAGTTGGCCTTATTCGGTGTCTTTCCTTCATTCGGGCTGCCTTTCGTAATGGTCATCCACTCGTTCTATAAATCTTCATAAGCGTTCGTGCCAAGCCGATGGACATCAGCTTTTTGGCCCCATTCTGCTTCTTTTACTCCTTTTACAGCATTTTGGAGTCCTTCGCCTCATTCTCCAGAAAATCATTCCATCGAGAGACTGGCATCTCAACGTTCGAAGGGACTTTGTGTTTGAGCGCCAAAATGTTAAAGCTTGATTCTCCCTTAGGAAAATGCTTCTGCCTAAGATTTCTTCGATATGCTCGGAGTTGTTCAGCAACCCGAGAAAGAACCTTATTTTTTAAGTTGGGCAAAAATGAAAACCATTTGCTAAGTTGCTCGTAGATGTCATCTTTAATAGCTTTATCTACGAGGTTTCAAATGTCAGCTCATCCCACTCCCACATTCATTTTTGCCAATGAGATACGCTGGGCTTTAAACTATTGAACGTGATTCTTATCCCCCGCGGGGTTATTTCCCAAAAGAAAGAACCTAATGGGCTTCTTCTCAACTGACCCGTCAGTTTCAGGAGCGTTAGGCGTGTCAGTTGGATTAGTAGGAGTACCTTTCCTACTACAACTCAGAGTAGGGGAGTGAACAGTTTGTGGGGTAGGGAACTGAATAGAATTTGGAGTAGGGGAGTGAACAGTTTGTGGACTTGAGTATTGCTCACCAATTGGTGATGAGAATTATACTTGTGGTTGTTGGTGGTGGAGCATTGCTTCCATTACCGCCCGATATAATCTATAAAAATAATAAAAGTTAAATGTGTATCTATAATAATAGATTCATAATTTCAATGTTCAATATGAAAATATAACAAACAAAATAACATATTTTACCATATATATTGTAATCTACATGTTCATGGTAAGACTTTATCAAAAGTTCAATGTGTCTGACTTCTATCCATTCTGGATTTTTTTTTAAAAACTATGGATTTTTTCACGTGGCCAATTAGGAGAAAGCGTATCTATAATGGATGCATAGATGTCAACGACATGAACTCAAAATCTTATCTTCTTCAGCTTATTGGCAAGATCGAGTTTGATGTGCATATGATGTGAGACATCACAGTCTTCGTAATGCTCTTTGTACGTAATTCTATCCATAATGGGTGATTTTTTTCAGCCTTCTCTAATAGCGTAAGCAAGGTCAGTGCTCTGTCGGTATTATGTACGTGATATATATATTATACAGCTTCATCCCAATAATGTGGAAGGGAAAACAGAATACAATCGAACAAGTACTCTTGCTGGAAATGAACTCCACGGTTTACAAGGTAGTTAAATTATTCGATCTTCCTATTCCCATACCAAAAAACCAGAGTACACACTTTATGAGGATCATTAATGAAAGAGGTACGAGTGTGGACCAAATGCAACCTTTCATACTCTTGTCCCCATCGATTATCACTGTGACTCATTTTTCCTGAGAAAAATGAACGAGGGCATGAATATGATTCCTATAAATAATGGCACTAATGAATCATTAACTAGTTATTATGTACGATGGAATGGATATGATTCCTATAAGTAATGGCTCTAATGAATCATCAATCGTTATTTTATTATGTTTTGAATACCTACTTTTGTCATTTAAGCCAACAACCCTTATGTTGGTATTTTTTTAATGGTCCGATATTTTTTTAATGGAGAGGTATTTTTTATATTTCAGCCCCAAAATTAAACCAACAAGATCCATTTAATTAAAATTTTCCCTAGTTTGAAAATTAAACCAACAATATCCGTAAAATTAAAATTTTCCCTAGTTTGAAACATAAACCAAATATCCATTAACTTAAAATTTGCCCTAGTTTGAACCTTAAACCAACATTGATCATATATATGTATTTTTTTCTATAATACACACACACATACACATTTATAGTATACACAATACACATAATGACAATGCACATATACATAATACACAGACACACACACACACACACATATATATATACACAGAGGTATATATACACACACATATATATACACAGATGTATACACACACACATACATATATACACACACGTATTTACAGTATACACACATAGAGAAATGTGTATTTACCTTTGAGATTGAGAGAAGGAAATTATCGAAAAGAGGGAGGGAAATCGCCGGATAAGTGGAGGGAAAATAAGGGTTTAGAAGTTTTCGAGGGAAATGAAAAATAGTTCTATATTTTCTAAGTATAAATTCCATGGTCAAGGCCCTAGGGTCGTGACCCCTTTATTTTTTTACACGTCAGTGTGAAAATAAGGCCATGGTCACTGTCCAAATTTGTAACTAAGTTAATTAACTAGTTACGAACTTAAGACATGACCATGTCATTGTGTAATGAGGTTCGTGGTCATGGATAAGGGTCGGGACTCATCCCTGACCAAAATTCGAGGGAAACTTGGCGCCATAATGGTCACAACTGGGCCAGGGTCTAAAGTCGTGACCCAAGTGAGCCAGGGTTTAGAACCGTAACCAACCACAAGACGAACCATGACCACACAGAGTCATGGATTTGGTCATGCCCATTTTGACCGTAGTCATAATTTTGGGTCGTGGCCAGGTGGTCACGACTGTGAGCCGTAACCCTTTCTCAATGACCATTTTTGATATTTGGTGTAGTGCTTGGTATCATCTAGTACCTTCTTTATTCTATTGAGTAGAGTTTTTTTCATCACTTTTGTCTGCCCATTGCATTGTAGATATCCAAGAGCGGCATGTGGATTTTGAATTTTGGATCGAACACAATAATCTTAAAAATCATGATTATCGAACTGCAGGTCATGGTCGATGATGAAGGCATACAACATTCCATAGAGACAAATGATGTTCTTCCATATGAAATGGAAGACCTTTTCATAAGGTATATCTACCAGAGGCTCTATCCCTACCCACTTGGTGAAATAATCCACTGCAATGACAAAGTACTTGAACCTTACCCTTGTTTTTGACATAAGGCTCACTAAATCAATGCCCAATATGGCAAAGGGCCAAAGGGGTGTTATTCGTGTGAGTGTAGCCCCCCGTGTTATATGTATTGTAGTATATTTCTGGTATATGTCCATCTTGCAAGTTGGCGTAGTCTACTTCATAGTGGGCCAATAATAACCTTGTGTGGCTACTCGCTTGACTAACGATCTTCCTACTAAGTGTGCCCCGTAATCTTAATGTATTTCCTTTATCAAGTTGTCTACCTTAGCCGGATGGGCACATCTGAGTAACAAAATAAGGAATCCTCTTCTATATAGGATCCCTCCTTCCATAACATAACAAGATGCTTTATATCATAGCCTCCTAGCTTCCTTAGGATCAGTCGACAGAATTCCTTCTTTGAGTTAATTCCTCATTGGATCCATCCAAGATGGGCCCAAATATAATTCAATCATTCTCAAGTTTTCTTCATCAATACTCCGATGTAAGAGGATTTCTACTGGGATGATCCACCTTAACTCCATTTTGGTTGCATAAGTGAGTCGGGCAAGGGTACCTACTTGGCCATTATCAGTTCTAGGAATTTTGGTCACCTTGATTGTCTAAACCTTGAATATCATGTCTTGTGCTTTGTCTAGGTATTTTGTCATGAATTATCGTCTAACTCCATAGACACCCAACATTTGATTCACAATTAGTAAGGAATCGTTGTGTGCTAGTTTATGCTCGACACCTAGAAAGAGTGTTAGGTCAAATCCTCCTACAAGTGCTAAATACTCTGCCTCATTGTTAAAGGCCTTGAACTAGAACCTAAGGACATACTGAACATCTATGTTTTCCAAACTGTTGATTATAGGGATAGACCCATTACCTATAATACATAACAAGCCAGCTACATACATCTTACAAACTGGAGGTTCTTCCTTAAAATATCCTTTCGCTAGGGTCTCACAACTGAATACCTTTTCACTTTTTTGAATATAGTGATCAGTTTCCTATCTCTTGGACGGTGATTCTAGTATATCTTCCACCTAATTTGTTGAACCAGTCATTGAGCTTTCTTTTAAAGAAGTCTGCACGGTAAACTATTAAGCTCTCTTTCGAAGAAGTCTTCTATGTTGGTTTTACTACTAAGCTCTCTTTTATGGAAGTATTCTCGGAAGGTTTCTCCTCATAATTAAATTCTTCTATGAATTCAACCACCACTTGACCTTTTATTATTGTTCTAGGCTTATATTATATATCATACTCCCCTAGCTCTATGGCCTAAGACATCAGTATGCATGATTTCTCAGGTTTATGAATGGTTGATGCTAGGGTAGGTCTATATAAGCCATAATGGTATATACTTTCCATTACATCCTAATTCTTTGGGAACTCTTAATTAGGGTTAGAGCTAACTTCTCCTGTCGTGGACAATAAATTTTGGCACCTTGGTAAGCTTTGATGGTATAGTAGACTAGTTCTTGTATCCCTTTTCTAGTCATACCAACTTCGAGCTAACTGCGACTCAGATACAACCAGTTTTAAGTAGAGTTTCTCTCCCATGATTGGTCTTGAGAGTAAGGGTAGAGATTCTAAGTATTTCTTCAACTCCAAGAAGGCAATTTCATATTCCTTATTCCCTTCAAAATTCTTCCTTTGTACCTTAAAGAAAGGAAGGCACCTATCCGTAGCTCGTGAGGCAAACATATTAAAAGTTGCTACTCTGCCTGTCAACTTCTGAATGTCTTTTTTATTTAGTTGGGATTTCATCTTAATCATTGCCTAAAATTTATCTTGATTAGCCTCAATACTTCTCTAATTTACTATAAAGTCGAGGAACATTCTTTCTTCCATACTGAACGCATATTTTGTAGGGTTGACCTTTATCTTGTGTTTTTCTAACTGGTCGAACATATGGACCAAGTTTTTAATTTGATCGATATTTTTCTTGATCTAACTGAGCATGTCATCCACGTATATTGCCATGTTATTTTCGATCTGTCCCTTGAAGACTTTGTTCACTAAACTTTGGTATGTTTCTCCATCTTTTTTGGGCCCAAAAAGCATAATGTTATAGAAATATAAACCTCAGCTAGTGATGAATTAAGTTTTCTCCGTGTCTTCTGGCTTCATTTTAGTTTGGTTTTAACCCCACTATGCATCCATGAAGTTGAGTTATTCAAGCCTAGTAGTAACATCAACTATTCAATCATTTCTTGGTATGGGTAATAGTTCTTCAGGAAGATTTCGTTCAAGACTATGAAATCAACACACAAACACTATTTATCGTTCTTCTTTCTAATCATAACTACATTAGCAAACCATTTAGAATATTTGACATCCTCAATAAAACTTTCTTTCTGCAACATCTCTTCTTCCTCCAGTATGGCCATGTTTTTCTCAGGACTAAAGACACGTCATTTTTATTTGATCAGCTTTGTGTACTTGAAAATGCTGAGTTCTAACACACGAAATTTAGATTAGTCCCTAGAATATCCTTTTGACTCCAAGATTCTTTCGTTGTTTGGGAAAATCCACCAATTTCTTCCTAATAGCAAGGTCCAACGATGAGTCAATCTATGTTATCTATTTCGGGTTTGTCATCCAAAACAATGGACTCTATGGCTTCCACGGCATGTCCTTTTACCAATTCCTCTTTCTCTCAAGGGTATATGCTTTCAATCTGGTGGATAATGGTGAGGTTCTTTTGTTCCTCTTGGTCGTCTAATGTGTAGTATAACTCCCTAGCTTCAATTTGCTTCCCTTTCCTATGCCAATCCTATGAGGCATGAGGAACTTCAAACACTAGTGCACAATAGAAGGCATAACCTTAAACTTCTTCAATTTAAGTCTGCCGAGGAAAATTCTTTACGCCGAGTTGATGTTATTATGAAGAATGAAGAAATGAATCTTCTAAGTTCGATAGGTTGTCCAGGTACCAATCATGACTTCTAGGTTGAGAATTCCTAAAGGATACACCATCTTTCTTGAGAAAACATTGAGGGGCCTGTGATAGGGCTCAATATTGCTCTCTTACAGTCCTAATCCCTTGAAAAAGTTATAGAATAGAACATTGGTTGAACTATCATTATTGATTAACACACTCGATACCTTTCCTTTATGAACCAACATCGTAACAACTGGGGAGTCATCTTGATGATATATTACTCTTGACAGGTTATCCTTGGATAATCCTATCACCAATCGATCTTTGTTTACTTTCCTCAGGCGACTATCCACATTATCGAATAAGTTGATATGCTGAATACAGGAGCACAATGTGGATTTATTAAGGTAGGTTTTCATCTCAGTTATTTCATTGTTATATCTGGCATCACCGCCTATAATAAAATTATAGGCAAAAGACATCATTTTCACCTCGCGTATAGGCTCATTGGTTCTTCTCGATAGATAAAGATCATCCTTATCATTATCCCTGCCTCTTTTCTTATCGTTTCCTCTTCTACAAGGGGATTCTGATCATCTCTTGGTTTCTTGTTAATCTGAAGGATCTATTCGGCCTTCTTCATCTATAAACTTTGACAGCTTCCCTCTTCGTCTTAGACTTTCTCTCTCATTCTTTATGGCTCTGGAGTTGTCTGTGTTACGATCATGATCTTTGTGTAATCATAATATTTGCTTTTATCCCTTCAATTTGCATGATATTTTTTCTTTTTAGGACATTTTAGATCCATTCTTCCTGAAATTTCTTCAAGAATGTGATACAGACCAATGGTGAGAAGAGTGTATTCGTCACCATTCTTTCGTTTCTCTACATTCTTTTCCTTATGCTCTTTCTTCTCGTGGTCCTAGTTGCTATTGGCGTCAGAGTTGTGGGATTGTTTAACAGCCATGGCCTCCTCAATATTCATAATTTTACTAGCTTTGGCCAGTGATTTGGTCATGGTCTTGGGATCCTCCTTGGCTAGAGCAATATAAAGTTTCCCAAAAAGTAAGTCACTCATCAACGCGATGATTATCGTCTTCTCATCGTAATCAATGACCTCTAGCTTTTTCTTATTAAATCGAATGATATTCTCATGCCCGGTCACTTTAGCTTGTTGGTGAACACTCTCTAGATGAGTTACTCTTTTATTTTGTTTATCTCCAAAGAAAAAGTTATTGATAAAAAAATTGGGTATTTATTTAAAGCTGGAGATTTGTCTTCGTAATAAATTATGGTACCAGATCTGGGTTGACCTATTAATAGTGCTAGAAAATGCTCAGCAATGCATCCCATCGAGAACGGAATAAATGTTAGCGAGAACTTGATATTATTCCACCTGGAGTACTTGATTTATTTTGCCATTGTACTTTGGGGTTACCATGAATGTCTTAAACTTGGAATGTGCGGGGTAATCCATAATTACAGGTGCGAAAGGTGATCTTTTTAAGAAACTTCTGGTTAAGGGATTTTTTTACTTTTTTATTTCCTCCAAACGGTCTTCCAATCATTGAATTGAACCTTTCCATGACTGCTCGTCTGGGACGAATTTGATGAAGATAGTTTTAGTCGCTCGACCTTTGATTTGTGATAATCTCTCTTCTTGAAAAGTATGTTTGGCATGAATTAACCCTTATATGCTAGTCCTTGACCTGATAGATCCTTCTTCGTGATCACCTTGCATCCTAGGGGCCTAGGCAATCAAACATTGAGCCTCTACTCAGCCTTTTCAGCATGCTTGGACTTTACTGAGTGTGACACCCCGCCTAAATAAATACCGGGTGATCAGTCCTATATCAAATTTAAAACAGGAATCTCAGGGGTTCATTCTTAGCATCACTGTCGAAAACTTTTTAAAACTTTACTAACCACCTAGTATTCAAAAAGACTGATGTTAAATTTTATCTTTTTATTAAACAATTAAATATGCATGCTGAATAACAAATAAACCATACATCCAAACCATAAGTCTAAAACAGTACTAAATGACTAAATGACCTGCCGAATAAACAATCGGCTCAAAATACTAATAATAATAATTCAA
The DNA here is from genome assembly GCA_949130495.1 of Sambucus nigra. Taxonomy (NCBI): domain Eukaryota; kingdom Viridiplantae; phylum Streptophyta; class Magnoliopsida; order Dipsacales; family Adoxaceae; genus Sambucus; species Sambucus nigra. The sequence continues at coordinate 96,570,568 of OX422214.1, forward strand.
TAAATGAATACATAAACCAAATACTGAGTCTAAAAGTAAAAGGTGAAACATGAACTGAATGAATCTACAACTGAGATAAGAATCCTACTCTAGGAATAAAGAAATAATACGTCTAAATCAAATCCTGCAACCATTTACAATGTTGCAGCTGCGTAACCCTGGAATAGATAAGTCAACTATGGCATCCCTGTGGCTGGACACCTGCTAATATACATATACATAGACAAGAGAGAAGAAGTACAAGAAATGGGTCAGAGCCCGATTTATAAAAATGTTTAACAAGCATTTTATTGCAATAAATGAAATGCATAGTATATAATGTTTATAATTGCTTTTGCGGTCCCACTCTCTTGAGGACAATCTCACCTCTCTTCTATAGTGCACACCTATCGCATTCATTTATTCCGCCTAGCCATCTGACACACTTCTAACTAGGAAAAAGGCTTATCCTTCTAGTTACCCCTCGTAGTAGTATATCATATTTGATCTCAACAATTATCATTTTTAAATAAGTGTTATCACACTAAAGTCAAGTATTTACTATTTACGTTTATATAAGATTTCACTATCTTAATAGTCTGTAATTATCTTATTGTAGATATACGATAAGCATACATATATATCCCTCACTATTATATATATGTATCAGCACAATCTTAATAGCCTACAATTATCACATTGTAATTATATCACAAGTATACATATATATCCACCACCATTATATATATATATATATATATATATATATATATATATATATATATATATATATATATATATATATATATATATATACTAACAAAGCACCCTAAGGATACACCTATAGTGAATTGCATACTCTGCTATCATGTCCCGGTACGTCTTGTACTCAAACAAGGACTATCGGTTCGGAAATGTCCCACGAACCTTATAAACAAATCACACATATTGGCGGCGAACATAGTTCACATACCTATGGGTCACGCACATACCTACGCTCCCATAGTCAGCAGACTTATCAACTCACAAATAAGTCTTTCACAGTCCTATGTTCTGAGATACAAGTCAAATATCCCCCCGAAGGTCACTCAGGATAAGCCCGTCTCTACATAACCCCCCGCGATAGCAAGCAGCTAGGTATGTCATACACATAATAAAACAATCAAATAGGTATTCACGCACCCTATTAAAATATTAGGTATTCACACAACCTTTCATTGTTTTACGTATTCACACAACCTATCATTGTTTTAGGTATTCCCGTAACCTATTATCATTTTTCTATTGGATTATGTATTCCCATATTTATATATATAATTCACACATTCATATATATATATATACATATATTCCAATTATTACTAGTTCGCTCGTATTAAATACGATCCAATACCAAAATAGCTACATCCCACTATTTAATATAATTTATATAATTATATATCTTACCTCATATATACTTGATTAAGTTCATATTAGTCTCACAAAGTTCCCAATAATTTTTAGTTTCAATTCGGGAAAGTTTCATCACTAATTAAAACTCCAAGGGTATTTTAGACATTTCACAATATATGCCTCAGTAATGAAATTCCTAGTACTGCGTACTACTCTCCATTTGCTATGCGTGGCCACAAACGGCAGGTAAATCCGAATTCGTATGACAAAGTTATGCTCCTTTAAAGTTGTGCTAAAAATCAAATAACTCGTTCCGTCTTCAAGGGTATTTTAGACCTTTCAATTTTTGTGTCTAATTAAAAAATATTCCCAGGACAGCGTAATACTCTTCGCTATCTATGTGTGGCCGTGAACGGCACACTAATCCGAGTCCGTATGCCAAAAGTTAGGGCATTATAAAGATTCACCTCAAAGAAGATTTTAAAAAAAACCTTTCTTAAAAAGTTTTCCCACATTCTGCCCAGATTAATAAATTGATGTTTTGAGGCATTTTGGAGCAGTTTTGGAGGAAGCACGTGAGACAACAAAATGTAGAAAATGCGATTTTCTACAGGGCTATGTGGACAGAATCGCCATTAAAGCTCCAAAACCTTCGATTATACTCAGATATTTTACCCAAAAAACCTCCCAAGATTCATCCTAAATCCACCCAAACTTCATCATTAACAATTTCTTCCAACAATACCACTAATGGAGATTCAAAAACCAAGATCTAATCATGTTATTCACTTCTCAAATTAAGTTATAATCTCACTATTAACCCAATTTCTCACAAAGTTAAAAATCCCCTATCAATGGTTATTCTTCATCTTCTTCACCATAAACCCACAAATTTCAATTCAAATTCCAACTTCCAAATTTCCAGAATTAATTGACATAATTACAACTATTTACATCATTAACTACAACTCAAATTAAAGCAAGAAAACACTTGCCTTGGGGGATTAAATCCGACGATCCCATGTCGAAATTCTTGCCCGAATTGCTCTTGTCATCCGTCTTTCCTTCTTCTCCTTTCTCCTCTCTCCTCTCTCAACCCTTTGTGTTTAGGAATGACTCATGGCTTCCCAACACACTTAAACCTAGGTTAAAATTCCTCAATCCCGTAATTAAGCCTATTGGCCAATTAAAAATGACTTAAATGCCCCCGTATGGGCTCAGTCATGTCTAAAAATGCCCCGAGACCCATTTACTTCCCCCGGGTACTCTTTTTCGACTATCTTGACCCTTTCGGACTCAACCGTGCACTCAGAATTGTCATCCGAGATACTTTATAAAATTTTCCAATTTCAACCTCAAAATGCGACACATGTGAAAATTTTCAATAACCCGAATTAATTTGAATTTCTAAATCCACAAATTTAAATAATAAATTCTAAATCTCCAAATTCAATAATTTCTCCAATTTAAATAAATTAAATTTAAATCACCAAATTAAATGAATTTCTCCAAATTAAATAAATCCAACTCACTAATTTAATTAATTTATATATCCTCTAAAATATGGGGTGTTACATACTTCTCCCTTACAATGGAATTTCGTCCTCGAAATTCGGATAAGACTAGTACTCAAAGCTTCAGATATAATCTCGTACACCTTCATCCTCATCCTTTCCCACACAATCTAAATCGTTATGATGTTCTCATTACACTTCTCCTAGCGCTACCCCTTAGTCCAACGGTCCCTACACTACCGTTCAATCCTGTGGCCAATTTGCTTTAGTTATCTTATATTATAATGTTCCATCATATAATGTATCATCTCACATTGCTGCCTACACAACACTTTGAAGCTTCCAACTTCTGACACTACTATGAGCCTAACCACTAACGGCTATAATACTTCCTTTACTGGGGAATACTCCAACATCCCCCTGCGATAACTCCCTTATTCGTTTACTCTTTTAGCACATGTATTTCTACATCTATCGATCGCAGATAATATATAAAAATTTAACTATCTAGGGTGCCCATACACCTTATATGCTGCACATAACTGCCCAATTGAACTTAACGTAATAAACTTGCTATAATTAAGCTTTTCATATTTGAGCTGATCTATATATGGGGTAGGAGGAAACATTTCATCTTTCCTATTGAGGGGATCTTTTTCAGATAGCATAATGGGTCCTGCCACATGCCTGGCTTAAAGCGTCTGAGTTAACTATTTATCAGTCTCATGCATGGCCTCTTGACCTTTGGCTATGCTTATTAAAATTCCTAGGAGATCTTCTACTCCTGGAGGGGTAGTGGGTAGGATGGTTTGAGCTATGCGGCTTCTATCTATATTGTCTATTATTTTTTAGTACATACAAGCAAATGATTGAAAATTACTTGGGGATTGAGAATAATTAAGAAATAATAATCATTTGTCGAATTCCCACAGACAGAGCCAATATGTTGGTGTCTAAAATTGGTATGATGTTTAGGATGAGTTTTAGCTTAATTAGACCAATAATTTTCTACTATGGATAAAGAATAATATATAATAAGCTAGAGGGAAAAATGAGAGGCATGTAAGAAGACAAACATTTTTAAATGGTTCACCTTAATGACGTGCCTACATCCACGGGTACTAAGTCACCAAGGATTAGGGTTGATTACATGCTCTCAAGAACAATCTAAGGTTGAGTGTATGTCGTATTTCACCTGCCCTCAGCTGAGGGGTATAGTAGGATATTTATAGTAGTGGGAAGAAGAAGAAGAGGAAGCATACCTTTATACATCAAGTATTTACACCCTTTTACTTTATGGATAACAACTAATCTTGAGCTAGCTTGTCTTCACATGCATATGCATGAGTGACTATAGATATTCCCACGTGTGCATGTTTTACTTTATTGATAGCTCTCATTCCCGAAAATTGTCGGCCAATTGGTCGATCGGTGGAAATATTAAGCCGACCACAATAATATTACATGATTATGCACATTAGGTGATGGCAATTGTCACATTCTTACTGGTCCACGTCATACTCTTATTTAAGGTTACAAAAATAACATTATTTTTATTTTTCTCCATGACTTAGAGATGGTCCTAGATATTGTAAGAGGATAACATCTTTTGGATATTTTATAATTAAGTATGAGGAGAAACCCAATCTTGATGGCTGGGGTAACTGCGATAAGAGACTTTAGACATATATTTCTTTACATCTTAAAAAGGGAAGAAATAAAGAGAAAATCAATAATAACGCAAAATAATAGAAATGGCCTCTAAAGGATCTAATTCAGAGGGAGAAGGAGCAAACAATCTCAAGAACAATAAGTAGACAGATAATTTAAAAAACACCAGTATATTCTTGGTGAAATTAATGTGGGAGGAGGAAATATTTAATGATTTGCTTTAAATGACCTTTTTTAAAAATGTGTTTGGGGGATATCAAAGATTGTCCTTAAATGATAGAAAAATATGTTCATTTTATTGAGTTTTGAATTGAAGTAATCCCCAAAAAGAATTTAATGCTCATCCTTTCTAACCATACCACATTTCAAATGAATTAAATATGATGGAAATGTCGATTAAGCTACTACGCTAACTCCTGACATCGGTGTGCCAGGCCGTATGGTAAAGCTACCAACCATTAGACCAATGTATGCAACTAATTTGACATTTTTGGTTCGGTCAGATCTTTGATTAGATGTAAGACCAAAAGATTCTCCATTTGGCGCCAAAAAGTGTACTGCTGGAAATGCTGAGAAGGTGTATCAAATTGACCTCCATCATGGAGTTGTATGATAAACTTTGTCGATTTGTATGTTTTTACTTAGAATGGTTAAGTTTATAAAATGTTTCTTTTCTCTCTATCCTCCAATCTAGTTTGCTCCCAAGATCCCAATGTTCTTCTCCTTCATTAGACCTCATCACATAGCTAACCCAAGTTCTATCAAACTTGGTTCATTTGTGATACCCAAGGATATCATAGAAATACTAATTGTGTGTGCTCTAAATATCATCTTGACTTCAGTATCTTTGTATATCCTGTTTAATCTCAATTATCCTCCACTAATCCTTTTGACTAAGACGTTCATAATTACACCCCTTTTATATTTCTCCCCTCATTGAAAAATTATTGTGTCAATGATTTATGTACGAAATAAGGGTCTTCAAAACATCATTGTCTGTGCTAGTGTTTGATGTCATCATTCGTATTCTCGGGCGTATATGGAGAAATCGATTCTCATTTATTTCCATCCATCATGTAATATATCATTTTCCCCTTATTCACCTATTCCAACGGCTACGTGTGTTGATCAGACAACTCTTTGTAAGGGTGTTTTATCAAATGATGTCATCATGTCCTTTCTCAATGGCCTAAGTTAGCATGTGGTTAACTCTCAGCTTACTTCTTCCTTCAGCCAATATAAACCCCAATCTTCTTTCATTTCAAACATTTTGTTGTCCTTCGTAACCGAGAAAGAGAAGGAGAGGGATATAAATAGCTTTTGTCATCTACAAAAAGAGTAATAACCTTTTTATGTATTGTCTTCTTCATTTTGTTCAAAGTTCTTTCGTAATCTTTTACTTGAATGACATCCCAATGCTCTCCCATTGTGACCCACTCAAATTGTAACCTAACGACGGAGACGATAATTAAAGAGGACCCATTGGAGCATTAACGTCACAATACCACAAATTGAGAATGGTCACGACAGAAGGGTCATGTCCTAGGATCATGACCATAATTAAACCTCGCGTAACACTGATCATGATCAAGCCAAAGGATGACATCTAATGGATTTTGTCACGACCTTAGATTGTTACCATGGGGGTCATGACTATGGTCCGTGACCAACTAGGCGCCAAACTCTCACCAAAACTCCCGCCAAAATAGATCACATCCCCAGATCATGACCAAGGGGTGAAAATTTTAAAGTTTCAATTAAGTGTATTACCGGCTTTAGGCCATGACCATTTTCAAATAGTCATGGTGGTGGTCACATTCCTAGTTAGTGACCACCATGCCATGAGCATTTATTATTTAGATGGCACACAAGTTGGCGTGTAGCAAAATAAATGGTCATGGTACGTTGGTCATGGACTAGGGTCGTTACCATGTCTTGTAGATACAAAGAACCCACGTCTATTTTTCATGTCATGCGATCTTCTCTCTCTCAACACTGACCTCTCTCTCCCGCGATCCTCAAGGAATCTCCGACAGCCTTTAATCTCTCACTACATTGTCCTCTCTCTCTCTCTCTCTCTCTCTCTCTATATATATATATATATATATATATATATATATATATATATATATATATTCTCTCTTTAGTTTAGGTATCCCTACACTTCCCTTTCTCTCTATACTCTATGTGCATTGTATGTGTATGTGTGTGTATGTATATATATGTGTATGTGTATGTGTATGTGTATGTATGTATGTGTATATGTATGTGCATGTGTGTATGTATGGTTCAAATACCCAAATATCCAAATTTCAACTTTTCTGTAATTGAACTCAATTAGGAATTCAATTAGAAATTTTATATACGTATGTTTCTTTATCTTGGAAAGCGAGAATTCAATTGAAAATTAGGAATTCAATTAGAAATTAGTAAATTGAATTAGGTAATGAAGAACTTAATTAGTATTTTTTTCCCACTAACAAAGTGCATGTTATTCAACTCTGTGATTTTTCTATTTCAGTTTAAACTCATTCGACCACATTGCCCCAATTGACATTGCATTATACCAATTTAAGTGTAACAACTTAAAAGAGTTTTGACTAAATACACACACACACACACACACACACACACTAATATTGGAATTTTGACTAAATCAAACACATACACATTCTTTGGATGAGATGCAACACACTAATATTGGAATTCAATAAGTAATCGTAACTGAATTTGGATTTTATGGATTTAGAAATCAATTACTTAGACTTTTATGGAAATTATTTGGAGTTTCATTAGAATACTAAATAATGTTTGTGGTGTAGTGTGAATGTATGGAACTGCACAATATTAAAATTTGAAACATTGATTGGTAACAAAGCAAAAATAATCAAGAAGGAGTTGAACTCACTAGTGAAATATGTCTTGAAACTGTTAATGATTGTAGTATAATCTCAACTCAATGCCAAATGCACCCTATATATCTAATACTAACGGCCATCTATGTCTTACATTCCTCGCTATTTTGTGCTCTTATCTTTATAGAATCATTAGTCATCATGTCTCATTTCACCACCCTCAATCTTTCTCTTTTCTTTTACATATAACTATGATTTGGGGATAATGATCAATGCATAATAAGAGAAGTGAAGATAGGTAGAGGTTTGCAAGGTACTAATGAAATGAATAGGAAAATTGGTTATGTTCACATTCATACGCATTGTTACAATTTACATTCGTCCGCATCGGACACATATGTGAAAATAATGAAATGTTGTAATTATATTTTAAACACCAAGGTTAAAAAACTTAAATTCGATTTTAAACACTAAGGTTAAAATAAGATAAACTTAAATTGGATCGGTTGAGAAATAACAACTAGCTAGTGATTAGTTAGATCCATTACTTATAGGACTCACATTCCACTACACCAAAAATAGCAATTTGGCACACCCCGATATTAAAAATATGGCACAGTTTAAAACTGTGCCAGATTTGGCACGGTTTAATAGAAATTTCGCACACTTTAAAACAGTGCCAAAATTCGGCACTGTTTTAAAGTGTGCCAAAATTGAGTACACTTACTAAAATATATAATACCCAAAAAAAAAAACTTTTTTAGATCAATTTTCATTCCCTCTCTCTTCGGTCGCCCGCTTCCCTCTCACTCTCTCCTCGTTCCAGTGCACTCTCACTATCTCCTTCTCCAACGGTCTGCGGTGCGGTCGACGATCTACAGTGCGGTCGGCACTAACACAATCTCTCTCCGGCGTGAACTCAATCTCTCTCCGGCGCTAACTCAATCTTTCTCTCTACGGCCAATGCTCTCTCTCTCCGGCCCACTCTCTCTTTCTCCGGTCACTGCATTGTTCTCTCACTCCACTCATCCCAATCAGGTATTATTTTTTTTAACCAAAGTTAGGTATAAGATTTGATCCTAGAGTTTATGATATGCGTGATTTGATTTGTGCTTGATTTTTAGGGTTTTATATATACATTTTTAAATATTTATTATTTTTTTTAATGTGTGAGTTTTTGGTGATTTGATTATGAAAAAAATAAATCTTTGGTTTTTGGATGGACCTTGGAATCATTTAGTGGTAATCCATGTTTTTATGTTCTTACCCTTCTATTTAAAATTTATATTTGATCTGATTCGTATAGGTTACGAAGTTTTAAGAAAATTTTAGGGCTAAATATCCAATAATAATGTAAAAATAACAAATTGAAAAGTAGACACCACACTAATTAAATGGATAAATGAGATTATGTGTTGAAAAATTAAGAAAAAACTAAAAAAACTATTTAAATAGTAAGTATAAATTAATACTAAACATTCAATAATGTTGTTACACATGTAGAAAAACCTTGGGCCCGTTCAAGAGGTCTCACTATGATTGTGGTGTGAACTCTTGAATTGTCCTATTTTTGGACAGTTTAGAAATGCAAAAGTTTGTATTGTATATAATGTTTATGTATGTCCTATTTTGAAAATTTTGGTGGTATATCTTTATATTCTTTGGGGGAATACTAGATTGATGTAGCATTTTGTGTTTTCTTGGTTGAAAAACTTAAGTTACACATGAACACTCCCAATTTAAGTTGTGTACTTGAAGAACTGCAGGGAGATGCTGGCGAAATTTTTCAGATTGGGACATGGCATGAGACATTATGAACAATACAAAATATGCATTTTTGAATGGGATAGGACCCTTACCCTGTAGAGGAGATGGAGGAAATATAGGAGCTCCAATAAATACATATTTACACTTGAATAAACTTAAATATATTTAACGTAAGCGTTTATATTATAATGTGTGTTCTTTAAACTATCAGGATGTCATCGGGAATCAACAAAGAGTGGATAAATGAGAAAAAGATCGAGATCGATACATATAGAGATGGGGTGTTACAGTTTCCACATTATGTGCGTAGCAATAGTTCGAATGCTAAACATTCATGTCCCTATAGACGTTGTCGAAATGGGAAATGACATGTTGTTATAGATGATATATTCGTTCATTTAATGACATATGGTATGGACATGAACTATACCTTATGGAATTTTCATGGTGAGACATTAGTTGTTGATCAAGTCCAACAACCACCACAATCTATTACACCGATGGAACACGCTGATGTGCACAATATTCCAATTTTGAATGATCTTGTGAATGATGCTTGTGAGATGTTTATGCTTGTGATCTTGTGAACACGTCATTATGCAACGGTTGCTTCCTGCGTTTCTTATGCATTCATTTCCGGATCATAAGCCTTTGTTTAAAGCTATACAATGGATAATCATATTCTTTAATGTGTTGTGTGCCAAAGTGATTTTTAGGGAACATCTTTTAAAGGCTAAAAACGTATTGGTAGAGGCACTTTGTGTCTTTGAAATTTATTTTCCACCCGCCTTTTATGTGGTGATGATCAACCTCACGCACCATTTAGCCGATGAAGCTTTGACAGCTAGGCCACTAAGATATCAGGCGATGTGGTTGTTTGAGAGAGAAATTTGAATATATAAAAAGTGGTCACGAAACAAGAGGTACATTGAAAGGAGCATTGCTAATGCATATTTGTTACATGAAGCTTCTTTGTATGCCATGGAGTACATATCGAAAAGAGGTGAAGGAACTCATAAGACGAATCTTGAGAATTTTTTTGATGATGAGTTTGATGACTCGGAATGCCAATGAGCATTGGATAAAAGTAAAGAATTGATCTTAAATAATGTATAATATGAGCAAGTGCAAAGATGAGTTTTATCTCAATGCGACGGTGTTGATGAATGGATAAGGTACACACTTAGTTCTATGCCAATTCAATTTAATTGATTATAATGTGATATTTCTTAATTTTAAAACTAATTTTTTGTAAAAAATTTGTGGTAACTCAGACTCAATCGAGGCATAGAATTGATGATTTCATCCCTTGGCTAAGTAACGAGGCAAGTTTTTATTTATAAATTTACTTCTTTATCAACCGTAAATATTTTTAATGAAACTCTAAAAAATTAACAATTCCTTACAGGCCTAAAGATTTAATGATACGGGAATTTTGCCATATGCCGATGGTCCGCTCCATAGGGTTACCAGTTATGAGAATTTTCAATGCTATGGGTACACCTTTTATACTTCTGGACATGAAGAGAATTATAACTTTCAGAGTAGTGGTGTATCCACTAAGGCCTTTAATAAGAAGGGGATTATGATAACCTTTTGTGGAGTTATTAGACAAATAATCGCCCTCAATTACATTGAGTTCACACATACTATCTTTTATTGTGATTGGGTGGACGTTGATGATAAGAATGCTTGCAAAGTTGAACCCACCTCAAAATTGGTGATGGTGAATCTTAATAAGCTCTTGAGTAAAAATACCATTCACGATGATCCGTTCATCCTTATATCTCAAGCCAGTCAAGTATTTTGTTGTCAAGATGTAAAGCTGAAGGGGTGGTCAGTTGTTTTACACTCTCCCAAGAGACTCACAAAAGAAATAGATGCGATTAATATTGATCGTTCGATGTATGACTCCATTCTCGAGGAAAATGATAAATTATTGGAGCTTTTGGACACGGATTTCTAGTGCAATATTAGTTCTGAACTTGTTTTTGAATATGCAATATTATATTTTTTGTTATTTTGAACGAGTAATATTCTATTTATTCCGTTTGTTGTTATTGTAAACATTATATAGTTTATTGTTGTTTGAACATTTAATATAGGTATGGCTGTTTGAACTTGTAATTCTATGTTTACTGATGTTGTAACATGTAATATATAGGTGTCTATTTGAACATGTAATATTCTTCATATTGCTATTTGAATATGTAATATTCTTGTAATGATTATTCAGATTATTTTGGTGTCCAATAGTCATTTTTTTCCAGATAAATGTCTCATATTGGTGATACTTCGCAAACTTCAATAAGTCAAGCGACACCTATATCAACCTCCCATTCTAAGGTTGCTTCGGATGCTTCAAGAGTAGGTGATGACTATTCCGCTAAGAAATTAAAATTTAATGAGCACGGCATTCCAGGTGGTGAAGATTCATATACACTCTCAACCAGGTTGGGAGACTTAGCAAGGACACATGTTCCCATTTCTTATACGAGTTGGAAACGAGTGGATGTGCGATATAAGAACTCAGTTTGGTCATCATTAATGGTATACCATTCCTTTCTATTCCTAATAATGTAATAGTTAGTAAATTCACTTATGTGATGTTTTAATTTTATTTCTTTATATATTGTAGAAAGAGTTCCCAAATGTACGCAAAAGTCAGAAGAAATTTTTTATGAAAAAAGTGAACGATGCTTGGAAAAAGTTTGAGTCAAAGCTAAGGGTTAATTTGAAGGATGGTTATGTTGGAAAGTGGAAGGAGAAAGTTCCACGAAATGTCAAATCTGAGGACTGGGAGGTGTTTTGCAATAATGAAGCTTTAGAGGTTCAAAAACTTTACGAAGAAAGAACAAAGAGACTAAACAAAATTGTGTGAGAAAGATAATTCATAACACAGGTTATTATGGTTATGCCCGAGCTTCAGAGAATTAGAGAAAGAAGCAAGGGCGTGCATCCACTCGTGCTGAATTGTGGTTGGCAACTCATATAGTCAAAGGAGGTGGTTATGCCCCTCATGATAAAATATTTGCGATAATTTAAATATTCTAATGTTCGTTTTGTCTAAAAAAAAGTATCGTATCATCAAACTTAATGTTAATATATTTTTATACAGGACCAAATTCAATTTCTTCTGGATGTATACAAAGCGAGTGGTCAGGAGGAGACCTTGGATGCCGGGCCTATTTTTGAGATTTTCAGAAAAGATATGCGAGGACGTGTTCATTGTGTTGGGTCCAGAATTTTGAGAAGCGCTATATTAGGGTCGGAATTTGCTAGAGAAATTCTTGAAGAGGTGAAAGAGGACACCAAAAATTGGAAGTATCATGTTGATCACCTAAGGAGTGACGTAGAGGGGATAAAGTCCTCATTATCAGAATTCATTACTGACTTCAAAATTGAGAAAATGTCATGTGCTAGACACAACGTTCAGGAGTTACCTACTTTAGGCACTGCGGCTCCTTCGTGTTCTCTTTCCTCCCCTGCATTCATGGTTCCAAATTTCACCTCTCTAATTGAATGCAAAATACTATCCCATACACGTGAACTTGTTGGTTATGGGAGAAAAACGCAACCAGGAGCCATCTCGATCGTTCACTTCCATATGTTGAGAAAGAATGAAGTGCGAGTTTTACTCGATGACATCAAAGTTCATGAGTATCCAGTTTGGGGTGGAAAGTAAGCTTATTGCGAGAACTTGGAAGATGTTGGTAAAAATGGAATTATGTATTGTCTCGATGACCTTTGTCCTCCCATTGGTGACACCGACGAATGATGTAATTGAGTCAACTTTTGTAACTTTTGTGGTAATATGTTTGATGAACATAAAGCCCTTACGTCGTTAAAATAGTTGTCTTGTTGCTAAATAGGTATTGCATCCACTTTTGTAGTCGCAAGTGTAAAAATAACTATCACTTCTGACAATATAACTGCTATCTTTGTTTTTTGTTTGTTTGCATATTATATTTGCTTTTGTGGTGTTGGGATAAAATATTATTATCACATCCTTTGTTTCTTTGCATCAAATATTTTTGTCATGGGTGATGATTATAGCTTCAGTAAAATGAGCATTCAGGACTCGATTATGGATCACTTAAAGAAAGGTTAGTTTAATTTATATTGGATGCTAACATCTATATTTTCCAATTTAACATTTAGTTATTGATTTTTAATTTTATTTCTTGTGAGGTACATATACAGTTAGGAAGGATGCGGACAAGAGGATTCTCCGCAAGATCCTCTTCCACCTATGCCACCTTGCTTCGAAGTACTTCCCTCTAAGGTATAAATCTGGAAAATCTCTACTTATATTCCTAATTTATGCTTCTATAATCTTGTTCCACCATCAACTATCTCGTTTGTCATATTTGAGGTGATTTGAATTTGTTAGATGGATAAAATTACTCAATGTGCATACTATAAAATCTCAATATGGGGTATCTAAATTCATAATCATAACAATTATCTATAACTGATGTTATATATAACAGTTACACTACTCCTTCTGGCATTATCGAGTGTAGTTTCGTGAGAAATTTCTTGCATTTTTATGAGCTTAGCGTAGACACCATTGTCTCTTTTGGCTATTAGATCATCGTGGGTCCCAATTTTAGAGACACTACCCTCTTGCAGCACAGCAACAAGGTCAGCCTTTCTTATGGTTAAGAGGCGGTTTGCAATGACTAGAGTGGTTCGCCCAATCATGAACCGGTCTAGTGCCTCTTGCACTAGCTTTTCTGACTCCGAGTCCAATGCACTAGTTGCCTCATCTAATAGCAAGATTGCGGGGTTTTTCAGCATTGCCCTCGCTATAGATATTCTCTATTTCTATCCACCTGAGAGTTGCAATCCCCTCTCTCCAACCTGCAAATATTTTCAATTTAGCGTTTCACTTTCTAGTTTGTTTCGACTTACTAAATGTCTAATGATTTCCCATAGAAATATCGTTGATGTCTAAATTGTTCCCCTAGAAAAATGAAAAACTTGGATTCTTCAACACGATTAGATCTGATTCAGGTGCCCCCGAATCTTTCTTTTCCGTTTGAAGGATTACGTCATAATCACACAAAGCATGAATTATTTCTCTATCTATCCGATTTGGTTGCTATAAATACATTTTCTTTAATTTCCTTCCGATTTAAACAAGTCCCCTATATTTCTCAAATTAAGAGGGAGTTTAGCTTCCCAAATTTATTAAGACAACATATTAACATCACCGACATTGTCTGATGTTTTACCCTCTACTCCAAAGGTGGTGCGCAAGATAGTGTTAATATTTCACACTATTTTATATACTATTTTTAGAAACAATACTCTTAAGTTGGGACAGACAAAAAAAAAAAAAGACAATTAATTGGGGTAGCGATATGAACTCGAATGCATTACTCAATTCACATCTCTATGTCTAACTTTCACATTTCCTAAACACTTCAAATTAGCACATTCACTAGCTTGACTACGTCTAACTCATTGGATTCCATGATATCTTTAATATGAAAAGCATGATATTAAGCATTATATATTATCTTATCATTGTTTACTTCAGCAATTACCATATGCTATTTGGCTTGAGAATATGACGATGATTTTCAAATATATAGATTAGGCTTGAAAATAAACCGTTAAAGGGTGAAAACCCAAACCAGCCCCCAAATGGCCTCGTAAGAGGCATGAACACCTCGCACGGAACCAATGTAACTTGTATGAACTGACCGCGTAGTAGAGGGACTCCCGATTTGAGAATTTGCTGATAGTTTCAAAATATGTTAATTAGGCTTGAAAATAAGCCGTTGAAGGGTGAAAAGCCAAACCAGCCCCCAAACGGCTCCGTAAGAGGCACGAACACCTCGCACGGGACCAATGTAAATTGTACAAACTGATCGTGTAGTCGCAGGTCTCTCGATTTGAGAATTTGATGATAATTTCAAAATATGTCGATTAGGCTTGAAAATAAGCCGTTTGAGGGTGAAAACTCAAATCAACCCCTAAACGGCCCAGTAAGAGGCACGAACACCTCGCACGGGACCCATGTAACTTGTACGAACTGACTGCGTAGTCGCGGGTCTCCTAGTTTGATAATATGACGATAATTTCAAAATATGTAGATTTGGCTTGAAAACAAGTTGTTGAAGGGTGAAAGGCCAAACCAACCCCCAAACGGCTTCGTAAGACTCACAAACACCACGCACGGGACCAATGTAACTCGTAGGAACTGATCACGTAGTCATAACTTGCGTAATATTTTCAATTTTAGAATATAATAATAATTGTAACTCCTATATGTAATTTTTTAGCTCATCTTTTTTTTTTATAAATTACTTGGTTACTAATATCGTATCTTTTTTGTATCCTATTTTTTTTGTTCGATAATATTTTATCGTTTGCATTTATTCACGTGGAACACAGGAAGAACTCAATGGTTTACAACAAGGGGTTTATTCATGATTCTATTTTTTGTGTTATGGTCGTGCGGGCATTTATAGTTTTACTGTTAACTTTTATGGCCGTGCGGGCTTTTGTAAGTTTATTATTATATTTTGTGGTCGTGTGGGCTTTATGTTAAGCAGGTTTTATATCAGCAGGTTTTAGAATGTCCAAAAAATAGAGAAAACTCTGCCCAATTTTTTTTGGTCTGTGAACTACTAAAGAATTATAATATTTTGAAGTTTGAATGTACATTAGTTTATCAACAACAAGCAAGATTTGCAATTTGTGAATTTTTTTTATTTCAAATAATTATTTTTTTCTTTTATCGAAAAATTTGGCACAGTTCAAAACCGTGCCAAAAGTGTATCAAATTTTGGCACAGTTTTGAACTATGCCAAACGTTTATCAAAATGTGCTCAATCTGACACAGTTCAAAACTGTACCAAAAGTGTGCTAAAAATATCAAATTATGGCACGATTTAAAAGTGTGTCAGAAGTGTTCCTGTTTGGTCAAATCTGGCACACTTTTAAATCGTGCCAGAAAAAAATGGCCATTTTGGAACATCTGATTCTGGCACAGTTCAAAACCGTGCCAGATTTGATCTGGCATAGTTTTAAACCGTGTCAGATTCTTATTTTTGGAGTAGTGTTCACATACTCATATTATTTTCTTCGAAAAATAAGGAACGGTGGTAATCACTTGCAACAAGAGTACAAGATGTTGCAATTGGACCGCACTTATATCTCTTTTATTAATGTACACCCTTTAGAGGGTACTCCTATTTACAAGTATGGGAATAAGAAGATCGAACAGGTCAATTACCTTTCAAATCGTGGAGTTCATTTCTAGAAAGAGAATTTGTTCTATTGTATTTTGTTTTTCCTACGAGAAAGCTCAAATGAGCTTTAGAGAATATATTCCGCGTACATAATTTCGACATAGTCCTGGCGTTTCTTACATTGTTAGAGAAGGTAGAATAATATTCAACCATTGTGGATACAACTACGTAAATAGAGCATTGACCAAGACTATGATGTCTAGTGAAATATGCACATTAAATTGAATCTTGTCAATAAGTTGAAGAAGAAAGTACTATGAGTTCATTTCACAAACATTTATACATCAATCATAGATACGATTCCTGTTAGTTGTCCATGTGCAAAAATCCATAGATTTGAAGAAAGTGGTATTGAACATATTTTAAAAGTCTTATTATGAGAAGTTATATATATATATATATATATATATATATATATATATATATATATATATATATATATATATATATATAGTTGTAAACATGATTAATTAGGTGTAAACATGTTAGTATAATTATTTTGTCGCTTATTTTGTTTTGTAGATAATGTCAGGTGGAAGTGTACAGAACGTACCAAGTGATGACGTGACACCCCAACTAGGATTCTCATCTCTTGTACCCCAACAAGTATTCTCATCACCACATGGTGAATAATTATATACTTTGCCATTAGTTCAGTCTACTACTCCGTCTATGAGTAGGCAACAAACTCCCATTACTCCAACCCCCCCCACCCGCTCCCAACACCTCCTGAGCAAATGAAAAGAAGCCCATTGGATTCTCCCTTATCGGGAACAATCCCATTGAAAATAAAAAAAGACTTCCAGATATTTAAATCTAATTATTTGTCGCTTGGGAAAATAAATGTCGAAGTCGGGGCAGCAGATAACTATAACTTAGTTGACCAAGCCATTAAGGATGACGTTTATGACCAACGTTGTAAGCATTTTCATTCCCCGACCATTCAAAGCAAAAGATTCTTTCTTGGGAGGTGTCACTGTGCACGTTGATAGTGGAGAAGCGAACAAACTGCAATACTATGAAAATTATTTTATCACTTTGACAGATTATTTTTCGGTTAAGTTTAGGCCTTGAATAATTTTTGATAATTTGTAATATTTCAGAAATATTTGTAACAATATTCTGTTTATTTAAGTTGTTTTAAGGTCTTTAATTTGAGTTTAAGTTGTGTTGAATAATTTGAATGAATTATGAATTGTGCATCCTTATATGAAGCATGACCTTCTTTCCAACCTATTAATATAGGTGAATTGAATTTTGAAGATTATTTAATGGATTTCCCATAATACAAATAGTGGACAGGGGTGAGTAATCGAAGATTTGATAATCATGTAAAAGGCATTAATGAATGTGTTAAATACGTTTATAGAAATCTTAAAAGTGTCAATATTTCGTGTTCGTGCACCCTTTATATGAGAGGAAAATATAAGTTTTTAAAAAATGTTGAGTTGAGTTTACTAAAGTGGAGAATTTGGCAGGACTATAAGATATCTACATACCATGGTGAAAATAATGTACCTTATGTTCCGTAAGAATTACCAATACCCGACCGTGTAACGGATCCCCAACGAGTGAAAGTGGTACATGATTTTCCAACACATCATCCTTTGACCGAACTAATTAATGATGCTTAAGAAGTCTACCACCATTAAAACCACCAACCTATGGATACAGATAATATGCATTATGACCATGTCAGTGAACAAGCTGATGTTGAATTACCAGAAGATTGAGAATATATACGGTTGAAAGATGACGCATCTAGATTGTTGTGGAAATATTGCGATGAAGTCACTCAATATTATATGCAACGATTGGCTTGCATAATTTGAAGAGTCAATTTGGTTTATCAAGCAGCAGCATATCCGAAATTTTTAAGTGGGTTAAATACATTCTCCCAAAAGAGAACACATTACTAGAAAATTATCCTAGTATGAAGAATATCTTGAAGGGTTTGGGGGCTTAAAGTACAGATCTATTCATACATACAATTATGATTGCATATTGTACCCAACGAGCACGAAGATAAGGATGAGTGACCTGTTTGTAATGCTCCTATATATGTGTCTTGTGAGAATGGAAAAGATAAGACTACAAAATATCGCTAGTGCTCAAAAGTTCCACAAAATGTTTTGAAGTATTTTCCCCTCGGTCCATAATTAAAACATTTTTCACTATACCATGGGTAGAAGAGGCCATAACATGTCATACTCGATGCGAGATGGGTGGGAATGTCATGCGTCGTTTAGTTGATTGACTCATCTGGAAACTTTCAAACTCAAAACGCCATGAATTGGGAATGGAATTACATAATGTCCATCTTGCCTTATCGACCAAAAGGTTTAACTATTTCAATAATTTAATTACTAATCAGAGCTATTAACCAGTTCTTATGGAGCCTTTAAGTCTCCATCTAACACTGTGCATGAGAAAGGATTTCACATTATTATCTTTATTGATACACGGGATGAAGGTTCCTATTGATGATAATTATATATTATTAGCTCCATTAATCAAAGAACTTACAGAGTTGTTGGATAAAGTCATGAAGAAATTTGAATCTCATAAAGGTGAAGAGTTCGCACTTAAAGCAATAGTGATGTGGGAGAACAACGACCTTCCTACGTATGGGACCATATCCGATTGCAATGTTCATGGTTATTATGGATTTCCCATATTTGAGGAGGTAACTGAAGCCACTTGGATACATCATAATGGTAAGATGAGTTATACTGATCGTCGTAGATTTTTACCGACCAGTTACCCTTTTAGGAATTACAGGTCTAACTTCTTACCTATCAGTCACGAGCGTAAGACGAAACCCGCTCGAATTTTGGTTAGCATATTGACGAGAAAGTGAAGGCTGCGACTGTGGGGAATATGTATGTAGGAAAACACTCTTAGTTTGTAAACCTGTAGGGAGGATCCGAACGACCCTAGCAAAATGAAGGCATAGTCCAGAAGATCAAACTTTTTTTACTTTTCGTATTACAAAGATCATCACGTAAGGTATGTAATTGATGTGATGCACACGAAGAAGAATGTTGCGAAACATCTGGTAGGAACATCTTCGGGTGGATCTCATTCAAAACATGGAGAGCAGGCGTGTCGTGATCAACAAAAAATGAAACTAAAAAAGAAATTGCGGTTAAAAATGATCGTACTACAGGAAGAATTTCTATCCCCCCCAACTGCTTTCACCTTGACAACTAGTGAGAAAAATATCCTCTTAGACACGTTGTTAAACTTGAAGAGTCTGACTGGTTATTCCAATTATTTGTGTAGGGTAGTAAGCTACCAAACAAATGACTTGAAAAAGTACAAGTCTCGCAACTCTCACGTCATCATTAAATTAATCCATCTGTTGTTTAGGCATTGCTTCTTCGAGAACAAAAGTCTTTATTAGGCACTTATGCAAATAAGTCTGTGCTTTACCCTACCTTGTGCAAAATCGGTAAACAAAAAGCACATTAAAACTGCGAAGTCAACTTAAATAGAGGTAATTTGTGTATTAGAGAAATATTTTCCTCCGTCATTCTTCGATATCAACATCCACCAGCTTGTTCATTTATGCGATGAGGCTTTGTTGTGTGGTCTAATTGGGTATAGATGGATGTATCCGTTTGAGTGTTTAATCAAAACCTTTTAAAGATTACATTAACAATACATGATATATTGGAGATTGCTGAAGAATAATTAACTATGGAATCATCGTTATATGCTCGGGAACACATGTCAAAACAAGAGCTGACGAGGTTCGATCCTCATAGAGAATGAGTGAATAAGGAACCGAATTAGTTTGAGGATGAATTACCTTTTGGTATCCCTCAAGAGGTAAGACTCAACAATCTATAATACGAGATAGTAAGTACCTTGCAAGATGATGTTGAAGATTGTAGATAGTAAGTACCTACATAATTAACTGAATTATTCTTATTCAATTATATATTTCTATATATTATGATCTAGCTCAACAATTTACCATTAATAAGTACGAGAATGAAATTTCCCAAAATTAAAGTAGAAGTTGCACGACGAATGATTTCAGGGCATGGATATCAAAAGAAGTAATTTCCACCACTTATATGTAAGGTTATTTATTCATGTGTGGTGAAAACATACCCTAAGACATATTCATTAGTAAATGCATCTTCTAAAAAGAGGTGATGTCACTTCAAAGGTTGCACGCCTAGCAAAAGGTCCCAAATTTAGTGCAAAAGAGTTTGAGAAATTTCGCACCAACGATTTTGGTTTTATTTTATATCCATTTGAGGAAAAGCATTTTACGTAAAATAACGGAATTTCAATTTCTACCTTGACCACCCGTGTCACTAGCAAAAGAGCTGAAAAATCAAAAGATATAGTGCTAACATATTATGGGATTGCCCAAAAAATTCTGGAACTCGATTATATAGATTTCACAGAAATCGTATTCTATTGTGATTGGGTGAAGGTGGAGGACACTACGAATGATTGTAAAGTTTGTCCTGACTTAAAACTTAGCATCGTGAATTTATCAAAGATGAAGAGTAAGGATCACATAGTCGACGAGCATTTTACTTGTGCCTTTCAGAACATAGAGAATGTATTCTACTCAAATTGCATAAACAGTAGCAATTGGTCAATTATTTTGCAGGCACTAAAGGATATGACTATTGAAGTATATGCATTAGAGGATCCTAAAGAGTTATAATATGCTCTTAATGAAAATCCTAATTTGAAGGATCATTTAGTTGATCTAGAGGAAGATTAAGTATCAAAATATTATTTTACTCTTGATAATCCTATTTGTATCCCATTATTATATTGGCCCTTGACAATCCTATTTGTATCCAAATTATTTCGCGTTCTAATGTTGATGCTATATTGGCGCTTTAGTTTGATTTATGAATGTTTTGTTTGATTTATGAATGTTTAGTTTGAATTATAAAAATATGCCACTAGAGGGAGAAAACCCCAAACAATCGTAAAATGGCCCTGAAAGAGGTACAAACTTCTCACACTGGACCAATGCAACTCATAGGAACTGATCGCATAGTCACAAGATTCCTGGTTTGAGAATAGGAATAAAATTTGCAAATAACTAAAGTTAGGCTTACAAACATACTGCTAAAGGGGAAATTCCAAAATATTCCCCAAATGGTCCCGTAAGAGGCATGAACACCTCGCACGGGATCAATTTAACTAGTCAGAACTGATCGCGTAGTCATGGGACACCCGATTTGAGAATAAGACTAAAATTTGTAAATAATTAGACTTAGACTTAAAAATATGCCGTTAGAGGGGTAAAACCCAAAATGGCCCCTAATGGTCCCATAATAAGCACGGACACCTCACATGGGACCATTGTAACTCGTAGGGACTAACTTCATAGTCACGGGAAGCCCGGCTTGAGAATATGACTAAAATTTACAAATAACTATACTTAGGTTGGAAAATATGCCACTAGAAGGTGAAAACCCAAAACAACCCCAAATAGTCATGTAATGGGAACAAACACCTCGCATGAGATCAATATAACTCATAGGAACTAACTGTGTAGTCAGGGATTCCTGATTTAAGAATATGACTAAAATTTATAAATAACTAGAGTTGGTCTTAAAAACATGCTGCTAAAGGGAGAAAATCCCAAACGGCTCCATAAGAGGCACGGACACCTCACACAAGACCAATGCAACATGTAGGAATTAACCACGTAGTCAAGGGATGCCCGGATTTAGAATATGACTAAAATTTGTAAATAACCATACTTAGGCTTAAAAACATGCCGCTAGAGAGGGCAAACCCAAAATAGTCCCCAAACGACCCCGTAAGAGGTACAAACACCTAACAAGGGACCAATGAAACTATTAGGAAGTGATCGCGTATTCATGGGACACCTGTTTTGAGAGTATGACTAAAAATTTTAAATAACTAGACTTAGGCTTAAAAACATGCCTCTAGAGGAGGGAACCCAAAATATCCCCCAACGGCCCCGTAATAAGAACGAACATTATACACGAGACCAATATAACTCATAGGACTGACCGCATAGTCACGAGACACCCAATTTTAGAATATTACTAAAATTTTCAAATAACTAGACTTAGGTTTAAAAACATGCCTCTAGAGGAAAAAACCCCAAAACGACCACAAATAGTCCCGTAAGGGGCACGAAAACCTTGCACGAGACCAATATAACTTAAAGGAACAGATCGCATAGTCACAGGATGCCCGATTTGAGAATGTGACTAAAATTTATAAATAACTAAACTTAGGGTTAATAATATACCGCTAAAATGCGAACACTCGAAACGGCCCCTAAACAGCCATATAAGGAGCACGGGCACCTCGTACGAAACCAATGTAAATTGAGAGAATTGACAGCGTAGTCACGGGATGCCCGACTTGAGAATATGACTAAAATTTATAAATAACTAGACTTAGGCTTAAAAACATGCCAATGGAGGGGGAAACCCAAAATAATCCTCAAATATCCCCATATGGGCACGAATAGCTCACACAAGACCAGTGTAACTTGTAGGAATTGAATGCATAGTCAAAGGATGCCCGGTTTGAGAATATGACTAACATTTGCAAATAACTAAACAAAAGCTTAAAAACATGCCGCTAGAGGGGAAACTCCAAACGGCCTAGTAAGAGGTATGAACACCTCGCATGTGATCAATGTAAGTCGTAAGAACTGACCACATAGTCACAGGACTCTCGGTTTGAGAAAATGACTAAAATTTGCAAACAAATAGATTTAGGATTAAAAACATTGCGCTAAAGGGGGAACCCCAAAATAACCCCCAAATAGCCCCATAAGGGGCACAAACTCCTCGCACGGGAAAATCTAACTCGTAGGAATTGACCATGTAGTCACGGGATGCCTAGTTTGATAATATTACTAAAATTTATAAATAACTAGGCTTAAGCTTAAAAACATGCCGCTAGAGGGGAAAACACAAAACTACCCCCAAATGACCCTGTAAGGGAAGGGACACCTCACAAGAGACCAATGTAACTCATATGAATTGATCGCATAGTCACGAGTTTCTCGATTTGATAATATGACTAATGTAGGCACCTTTTTCAAAGTGTGCTTTAAGGTGACAAAATAATTTTTCTTCAAAAACCATTTACCAAATTTTAACACGCACCAAGTTTGTGAATCAGTTTTACTTACGTCCAATTTATCTTCTTTAATCCTAAACATGCATCTATGTGATTACAACAAGTAAAATAAATCAAGTCCACAAAATCAACGTCGGTTGAATGATGAAACTACTAAGGAAAAAAACCTCGAATGAACCAAGCTAGATAATCACTATGATACGGTATTACAAAATAAAATCGACAGGCTTACACAAGGACTCGATCCCAATAAGCCTTGACGGTCTTTTTCTCTTTAACCGCTCCTCCACAGTGCTCACGCAAAACTTCAATGAAACAACTTGTTCAATATGGATGAACAAACCAATGGTGCAAACAAGATCTCTATAGCATATGTATGAAATCTCGGATCTTTTTAAACACTAAGGATGATTTTAGTGTTTGAAAACCTTATAAAACAAGTGCAAAAAAACAAAATTGTTTTAAATTGTATTTTGGTTCTGCAAACAACGAAATTCTGAGAGAAACACACCTTAAATAAAAAAAACGTTAAGTCGGCAGCTTGTTAGAACGACATCACTATGTAGTTTGAATGACTTGTCCATGTCTTTTGAACGACATTTCATGTTGTTTAAAGTCTTTAAACTTAAGGAGATAATTTATACGACTCTAAACAGTAATTATCTCGAAATAAACGAAATTAAAACCTTTTAAAATCATTTTTAACGTTTTAAAATTATTTATAAACAAAATATCATCCTTAAAATATTTTTCGAGTTCCATAAGCATTATGCGTTCATACCTAAGAGTATCTCGGAATGCAATATGATCTCAAGACGTGAAACGTGCAGGAATAAAACTCGACATGATTTATCCTTGAAGCTTGGCCGCTACGTCTTCTAGACAACACGTCATAGACTATGTTGGAATTGTGATAAATAAAAATCTATCTATGACTCAAATAAGTTTTGTCTAGAAATAAGTCAATTACACACAAATTGACACACTTGAAAATTTGTCCTTACAACTTAAATTTCCAAATAACTAAATATAGGCTTAAAAATGTGACGCTAGAGGGCAAAAACCCCAAATAACCCTCAAATGGACCCGTAAGAGGGAAGAACATCTCTCATGAGACTAATGTGACTCGAAGGAACTGATTGCGTAGTTACGAGATGCCCGATTTGAGAATATGATTGAAATTTGCAAATAACCAGACATAGGCTTAAAAACATGCCACTAGAGCGGGAAATCCAAAATAGCCGTCAAACGGTCCCATAAGGGGCTCGAACACCTCGCACGGGACAATGTAACTCATAGGAACTGACCGCATAGTCAAAAGACGCACGGTTTGAAAATATTACTAAAATGTTTAAATAACTAAAGTTGAGTTTAAAAACATGTTGTTAGGGGGGGGGGGACCCCAAACGGCCCCATAAGTGCACGAACACCTTGCACGGGACCAGTGCAACTCGTAGGAGTTGATTGTGTAGTCACGGGATGCCCAGTTTTTGAATATGATAAAATTTGCAAATATTGGGTATGATTTGGTTGCTAAATACAGGTTTTTTCTTCGGGGATGCCTAAAATATTTTTTTTTTATTAAATACATTTGGATCGTGACCCATTTTCAACCTTGTCACACACTTGGTCACGACCAAGATCTATGACCATGTGGTCACGGACCTGGTCCCTGACCAACTTTAAACATCAATCCACCTATGGTCATGGGCCAAATCTGTGAACATAGGGTCACGAACCAGGTCCATGACCAAAAATCCATTGCTATCCTACGGAGGAGATCGGCCCTCATTTTAGGTCACGGATGAATTTCATGACCATGTTTTTTTTTCATGACAAAAATGATTATGTACCTCAGTCGTGACTCGAGGACCTAATCACGTCCAAGATTTGTGGCCATTCGCGATCTTTGGTGTAGTGCATTGTGCACCTTTCTTCGGCATTGAGGACTGTTTCCATGAATATATTCAGCTATTCGAGTCCTTAGAGGATTCTGCTAAACACCCTTGTTGGCCTTGGAGGAACCACTGGATCACACAAACAGTGCCACGATGAATCCCTCTAATGACATCTTCTTTGGATTAGAGATGGGAGATTTTCCTTTTTCATGGGTGGATTTCCATGGACTAAGTGGTTCTCCATATGGTTTCATTTCTTAGTGAGGGTACATCATAGGTAAGTATTATGATACTTTAATGGAGGTAGGGCTCGTGAGAACTACCAAATGGTTTGGAGACTTTACCATTTCCAAGAACAATGATGCACTCTAGTTGCTTGTGTCTCGATGGAGCACCTCTATTCATACCTTCGTTGCTTCATGCAGTGAATTCACTATCAGTCTTGAAGATATTTGTGAACTAAAGGGAGTGAAACCCTGTGGTCATACTATATGTTTTCATGCTCCATTTGATGTGAAAGAGAATTAAGAACGTGTTCAGCTGGATCAGTGGGTGAGAGATAATATGAGAGTTCATCGAAGTCCACTTTCCTTCAAATTTATCAAGTTCCTTTACAAAACTTCTACCAAACTAATAGAGAAGAAGAAAAAATAGGGAGTTATTATTGACGATGTTTACGGGAAAGGATATGAGTCATCTTATGAGTTAGTAGCATACATCATAGTGATGCTTTAGTTGGAAAATGCAATGATCAGGCGCCTTATGATTTGGTGCCAACCTTCACATTGCTACAATCACTATAGGCTCTCTAAGTTTTTGGATGGATCGCAACTATTTGGATATGGAGATGCCTATCAAAAGATTTGATGCTATTAACTTTTATAATTCTATTCTATTTATAGGTTTTCTATATGCCTATTTTCCTGACCTGGATCCCACGGCCACCCTAGTTAGAAACTTCCCCATGTGTCGTCCACATAGATACCAATGGAATAAATGACAGATTCAAAAATTGCTTTGCTCGTTAATTGACGATGGCAATGCTTTGGTCTTATGCCCCCATCAAGCGACGCAGTCCCACGCTTGGTCATTTTTCAAATCTCAACATAGGTTGGTTCCAGTTGTTGCCTTAGAGAGTGTGGTTGAAGAAGATCTTTCAAAAAATGTTATACTAGTCCTTAAGCCCAATCTTGTACCTGCTCACATAGAATGGGAATCAGAATGTGAGGCTTATAACCTTCGCTGTTGCTCCAGGAAATTCATATTGGATCATTGTGGGACCAATCACACTCTTGTGGTCAACAAAACAGGTTGCTCATTTTCCACTACTATGACATAGTACACCACTATATCTGCTGTTCAGTTCACAACTAAAGGGGCTGGCCGATTGACTATACCGATAGACAAGGGTGGGTAACTTATTGCTAAGATAGTACTACCACTAGTCTTCTCACCTCTTGAGATTTGAAAATTTCATTGAGACTCATCATGTGTTCCACTTGGAGAGAGAGAGAGAGATAGTACTACCACTAGTCTTCTCACCTCTTGAGATTTGAAAATTTCATTGAGACTCATCATGTGTTCCACTTGGAGAGAGAGAGAGAGAGAGAGAGAGAGAGAGAGAGAGAGAGAGAGAGAGAGAGAGAGAGAGAGAGAGAGAGAGAGAGAGAGAGAGAGAGAGAGAGAGAGAGAGAGAGAGAGAGAGAGAGAGAGAGAGACTTCTCCCATATATCTATATAATAAAGTAGGAAACTTATGTATGTCATAAGTTTCAACTATGATGTCATCGGATGAGTTTTTTACTGTAATACCCACTTTGCCCTTCCATTCTTTGGTTTCCCTCTACTTTTGTACCTATAAAAATTACACTTTAATTTAAATTTTGGGCTATTGTGGTCATAACCACTTCGTTTTGTGCCTCTCCCGCTCACGCCCTCTCACACAAACATATCTCTAATTTACTCACGTCCTCTCATTATTCTCTCCCCATTATTCTCTCCCCATCTCTAATTTCGGGTCTCCTCTCCCAACGTTGCCTGAACACACCATCTCCATTAACCCTTCTCCACCCGCCGCCTCAGATCTCCTCCACTACTGCTCTCACAAATCCGTCAAATGCCTCTGTCTCCACCTCCTCCCCTCTCTCTCTCACACATGCTCCTAATAGGTAATAAAACACACGCCGAAAAAACTTGATCTATTTGTGTTTAATTTCACAGATCTACGATTCTTAATCGGGTTAGTAAAGTTTTGATTTGTGGGTTGTGTTCTAATTACTTTACATTTTCCTACTTTGCAGATCTAATTATTTAGAGGTTTCACTATCCAGGTACACTCTAACTTTTGGGGTTTAATATAGGTGTGTAAGCTTAAATTTGGGTTTGTTTCAGTTTTTTTTATTTGGGTCTGATGCTAGGGTTTCAAATTATAGATTTAATAGGGTTTCAAATTATCTTTCTCATATAGTATTAGCCCAGTCAAGTATTATTATTAGATCTCCTGTTGGGTTCTTAGTCCAAAATTGTACATGCTTTTTTAATTCCACATCAAGAGTTTAAGGCTTTGACAGCCTCGGGGCCAGTCCCCATAACTTTATCACAGTAGGAAAGTCCAGAAGGGGTTATAGTTGGTTCACATGAAGGAGCTTCTGCTGCTTTAGATGGTTTTGGCTATAAAATAACACAATCAAAACTCTTCATTTAGTTGCAAGGCGTGAAGAGAGGAGTGGTGTTATATGTAACTTAAAATTCTTCTGTTAGAAACATCGAATAGTTGCATCCTTTATTTATACATTCTTAAAATAACATAATCTATCTATTTCCCTTTTATAACTGTTTTTAAAGTAGTGATTTGTTTTTATTCCTTAAAACTGCATAAGGGTGACTCAGTTGCAGATACATAGTACTGCTGGATTTGTTTTTTATGTGTATGCTATTCTTTAAATTTTTTTAATTATATGTGTGTAATTTCTGTTTTATTTTTGTACAATGGATACAAATCTCATTTTTTTGTGTTATAGACCTTGGAAATGATTGAATGGTAGTATATAACTTCCAGTGGAGTAAGGACTGAAAGTCTTTTGTATAGTTTGAAAAATACAATTATTTTTTGTTATCCTTGCTCACCTCTGTTTATCCAAGCTTAATGATTCTGGCAGTAATCTATTTATAGGTAATATGCTGGGATTATTTTCACATATACTAATTTATCCATGTAGTTTAGTTATTGTTATTGTAATAAATTGTTTTCCCTTTATTTTTTGGACACTTTGCCTATGAAATTTACGAATTTGAGAAGAGATTACCTTCGAAAGTTGCTCATTGCCTTCTATATCTGCTCATCGCCTTCTATATCTGCTCAATTAATATAACCTTAAATAATCTCTGTATGCATATGTGTGTGAATAAATTAGAATTTCCTCTAAAAGATAAGAACTTTTATAACTTCTTTAAACTAAAACTTTTATAACTTCTATATCTGCTCACTTTTTGTTACTGCTAAGGTATTGACTTTTATATGATGAAATATGAGGTATTATATTTGGTCAAGTGATAGTTTTACTGATTTTAATTTGGTTGTCTCTTTTTTTCTAGATCGAGCAGGTATGATACCAAGCTAAAGTGTTGCGAATGAGACCACCCTTTAAAGATATGCTTGCAATCTCCAGAAACTTCCATTTAGAATATCTGGTATTTCTTCTTTAGAAGATATCAACAGTAAATGAATGACATTAGGATCATCGTTCATCTTGCTAGCCTTAAAAGTGGAGCAATAGTTCCCCGATTCTTATATAGGATTCATTTTATTTTTCTCATACCAGTTTTAGGTGTCTTTCTTATATAGTTTTTCAGAAACGAGTCTTATCATTTTATTTTCTTCCCTTTCTGTAATGTCATTTCAATGTTAATTTTTAGGCATGCCATTTAAAGAATTTTCACATTGTATGCCTACTATGTGTTTAAGAATACTTCCATATTAGTTTTTATATACAGTTCAAAGTTGCACATTCAATTTGAAAGTGCCTAAATGAGGATTGCTCCAAACACATTTAAATATCTGAGATTGATTTGGACATATTTTCATATTGAAACAGTTGATGATAAGTTGATCTTATAGGATATCAGTAGCAAGATTATTAATAGTTTCAGCAGTCCAATTCAGTTTCCAACTAAATAAACTGGGCCTAACTTCTCTACATACATTGTAAGATGAATTGAAAGTAAAACACCTGTTGTTGAAGGCAACCAAAGTTGAAGGCAACCAGTGTTATTAGTTTGACTTAGTTTACAAAGATATGTGGGTAAATATATGTATTTGGTTGTTTAGGAAAGGACTATTTACAAGCACTATGCATATGTATCCCACAATTTTTAAGATTGGCTTTGATAGAAATCATGAAGCTTGCAAGTTAGTTTAAGATCCATCCAGTAATCCATATGTCAATTTTATATTCTGTTCCTGATTCCCAATCCAAGCATGATGTGTATTTTTATTTTTATTCAAATATTTCTTTCTCCCCTGTATGTGTCTGCTTTTCCAAACAATTTTTTTTGTGTTTCTTAGATCTATTTTAATTTATGTGACTTGAGTTACGCTCACATTTCTGTTACAAATATGTAACTTCTATTTGCTAATTTTTTAGTGTTGTTGAATTTCACCTTATTATTCCTTCTATTGTTTACTAAAATTCGATCTGTTATTTTCCATCGATGATTGTCAAGTACCCTATTTGTAATGGAAAAAGTTTGAGAAGATAAATCGATTAAGACTGAATGTATCACATTCTCTTTCTTGAGTAAGTTATGTATATTTGTTGATCAATTCGACTCATTTTATTGAGGTTATATGTGAATTAGTTATGTGGCTCACAGGTATTTTAATTTGGTAGGATGTCTTGGAACTGTGAACTTCTACTAATCCATGTGAAGTTATCACGTAGAACAACATGTGGCAGTGTATGTAAGTAGCACTAGCAGTAGCAGGTAACATGAAGCACCATTTTATAGATTTAGTAGTGTATGTTAGTAGCCATCACATCTTGCCCCTGTGTTTGATGATATCTCTGAACAACCATTTAATAGATTTAGGAGTAATTCTTCATCAGATAAACTCCTTTATCAATTGGAAAAAGAATAAAGACACCATATATGTCACTGAACCCCCTTATTATATCTCCTGCCACTATGATTACCACCGTGCAGATTCACAGTGGTACCTGCCACTATCCTGCAGATTCGCAGTGGGAGAATTTTCTTTAATTCCTGAAAAATCCATTTAATTGTTGAATGTTGCCACTGTCCTGTAGATTCACAGTGGTACCATTCACAATGGGATTTTCCATATAACTACGATCGGATTCAGTTTCTGATGTTCGATGATGAGGGGTGTTGATATAGAGATGGATGGGGAAACGATACTAGATATGAAGAATTGGTATCAATATAAGGTTTCATCATCAACCATCATCACCGTTACTAAAATCGTCGCAAAATTAAAATGGAAATAAGCATGATGCATTTAATGTATTTGTAATTTATTTGATGCAGTAGTTGGTGCTTCTGTATCGGTTGGCAATGTCTCACGTTGCTATAAAATTGTGACAAGATATAATAGGGATTTTTGCACTATGATGAGTGAGTGGAACAGATAGAGTGGACTGATGACTTAACGTGATTAGCTTTTTGGGTATGGAACGAGGATTCTCAAACCTATTTGTATGTCTAAATACGTGTGCAAACGTGAATATGGGTCGGAGTTTTGGTGGATTCATTCTTTATTTTATAATCATGTTAATATATGTTGCATAATTTAATTCAATATTTATTGCTATGTGTTTCATTAAAATGTAAAACTTGCAAAATGATAGATAAGGTTCATCATACATTCATCTTTCAAATTTGAACATCTTTAAGAGGATATTTTATTCCTCATTCAGTTATGGAAATTATATATGTATTTGTTAGTATGTTTAATACCTTAATTGTAAGTTTTAAGTATTTTTTTGTAAATCATATTAATGAATGTGTCTTTTTTATGTGTTTTAACTCTAAATTTATGGTTTATTACAGGTACAGATCATGGTTATGTGATTAGTGAGTTTGATGAAGATTATTTACCTTCGTAAGTATAAATTGATAACATCACCAACTGTTTATTCTCATTGTGATGTATAGATTGAATAATATGTAATTTTCTATTTATTTATCTTTAACTGTTTATTCTCACTGTGATGTATGATGGTTTTTTATAATTGTTGGATTTTGAAGATATTTTAACGTTTGGTTTTTGAAGATAATTGCCCTATTAATGGTTCAATTATCATCTATGTAGGTTAGTTTGTGTCGATCAAAGGCATATAAACCAAAATTTACTCTATTATTAGATTCATTTATGGAAGATATATATTTGGTATAAGCATTTTGTGACGAGGAATGAGACAAGCGTGATGTGGGCAATACAAGCGGATTAGTGGAATTGTGGGCGATAATCTTCAAATTTTTAAACTATCTATTGTGACACTGATTATTTTGTGTTAAACAGTTGATGATATATGCAAGGTCCAATATAGACAATTATTTTTATTGTTGTGGTTTTTTGTATTGCCTAAACACGGTGGATAGTCGTATAAATAAATGAGATTCCGTCCAATTTTTGTAAAATATTTGTATTATTAATGGAACTGGGCAAAGTTTTATTATACACTTTAGAAAATGACCAATCACAAGCACTAGACTATTCATGTTATATGCGAGTCTATTTGATGAATTTAGACTATTCGAATGTTGTTGGACTATTTGTTTTTTGTCAAGCAGGGTGGATGGTCCTAAAAACAAAGGAGGTTGTGGCCAATTTTTTAAATATTACATTTTGTTTTGTTGGGGAACGAAATTTGTGTGTTTTTGCAACTGCGTGCTTTGAAAATTTGTCATTTTGCGATTATCAACGTGCCTTCAAGCACGGGCATACCCTAGTATATGTTATATATATATATATTCTAAAATGCGCGAGGCGTGGTCGAGGCGTATAGGTCAACCCTTAAGCCTTAGGAGTCTAGGCGCGCCTAGTCGTAAAAATGCGTTTTTCCTTTTTTTATTATTTTAACTATTTTAAGGCTAATACTATAATAAAATAATACATACCTTAAATTTTGAGAATATATCCGTATGTTTGGTAGCCATCTTTCTCATATTAATGCTCCACAATCAATATATAATATGTATATTGATTGTTTTGGACGAGATATTGGTCTGATTTGTAATAAAAACTCTTTAAATGACGATATCATTTCACTAAGGCATCTTTGTTTTAAAAAAAGTGTGCCTTAAGATTTTTACCAAGAATAAGGCGTAATAAGGTGTGGGCGATGCGTTTCTCTCAAGTTTCAAATCTAGGCGCCCCTAGACGGAGCGTAGGCGCACCTTTTAGAACACAGATATATATATATATATATATATATATATATATATATATATATATATATATATATATATATAAAAGCAAGCTTGGGCTCTCAAAGGTCATTTTACCATTGGTGTAGATTGGTCTTTGAGTGAGGTATGAAAGTCTAACATCACAAAATTTCCTCCCTCAATAACCAAGACTTATTCTGAGGTTCTTATGAAGAAGAAAAGGATTTTTGCCTCTACTTTTCATGCTCCTCCTGCCAATTCAATTGCCGGCAAAAAGCCAGCTTCTTCGACTATTGGTATTTCGGTTGGGGAGAGTTCTCTAGTAGTCAAAAGGACCCACTCAAGTGCTACACAACCTACCAATATACCTATTAGTAAAGCCACCGACATTAGTCCAGCTTTGAGCAATTTTTGACCCGATAATTCATTTACGGTAATAATTTGAAATGACTCGAACATAACACTATTAACTTGTATAAATTTAAGAGTATCCAAAATTTATTCTAAAATAAAAATCAAAGTGACCCAAAAATAACACGACTAATTTGAATTGTCACCCAAGTGACAGCTACAATAGTCCAAATGCTCTCTTCGATGAAAGGGTGGTTTGTCATTCAATAAAGAAGATAAATTCTTGAGGTTTATAATGTGGTTGATTCTTCTCCTGGTCCCTCTCTCCCTATTGCGAAAACGGATATATTTATCTTCTTTCCTTATTGAATAATAGTTATCTTTATTCACCAAGTGTTAAGTTAGTTCTAATAAGCACATTTCTCTTTTTAAAAGGATGTTATTCCAATTGCTTATGTTCATCCAGTCTTATCGTCTAGTCCTCTTATTTTTTTATCCGCTGGAGAATCATCGGGGCTAGTCCTTGCCACCAACTCTCTTGATGAGTTTTAATGAAGAGACCCCTGATACTTCCCTCTTAGCACGAGAGTTGGAGGTGAGACCTTTTTTTCAAGATGAGTCAGTGGAAACTGAATCTTATAATGGTTTGCTCTATCTCCCAGCTTCCACCAAGGCAACTCCTAGTATACTACCATTTTTGTTGATGTCAACGATGCAAGCATCGTTATTATCTACAGTATTTTGAGATCCTTTTACCTTTTATCCCTCAATTAATTAAGTTCCATTTTCCTTAACAAGTCAGTGGTACATCACTAGGTTCTTTTATGGGGTTGATCACTCCTGTTTCCATTGTAATATACATGCAGCTACCCAACGAGCTTTTTCGATTTCAGCTTCTTGTTTCCCTATCTTCTTCCTTTCTTCACGCCAATACATTAGCAATTTTACAGTGTGTTCTGGTTGCGCTAATTCTTCACAGAGGACTTTGTCGATAATTTTGCACATAGGATCATAACACTAATAACGTTTTCTTTTCTCCAGCGTGTTAGTGTCCTATCTATTGAAGGCTCTTCTAGTGTCGTTGTTGCCTTTGAGCATGTGATAGAGATCAACGAGGAAGAAGAAGGGGAAAGTGATCCGATCCCTAGTCCACATGTATGTTTTCTATCTTAACTTATTTCAACATTTTACTTATTTGTATGTTAAGTGTAACGTGATTCGCCCTCCATTTTTTCAATTACTATAGGAAAATGTTAAGGCATATTTCATCAGTCCTTTTGACGACATATTATCCATGCATTTCACTTGTATGATAGGTATAACGTAATCCATGCATCATTTTATCAATTAGTATAGGAAAACACTACGGCGAATTTCACCAATCAGTATGAAGAAATATTATCCATGCGTTTCACCGGTCTGTTTGCTGTATATTTTTTCTGACAATATTTCGTCGTTATTTCTTTCGTAGGTTATTTCTCAATTTCCTCTAGATGAGGAGGTTCATGATGCTTTGGATGTTCAAAATGTTTAGGCCAACTCTAATGGAGCTTCCATAACATGGGGTACAATCTGCAAGAGCTTGCTCGTGTTGTTGCTACTCAAGGAGACGTCCAATAGGCCAATATATAAGGGTCTTGTGAAGCATCTTCATTCATCGAGGCTGAGTCTGGTTATGGTACTCCTGTGCTAATCATTTTTTTATGCCGAATATTTTTTCCAGATTCTCATCCTGATACTTAGGAGAGCCTACGTATGATTGATATTCTTATGGTGTATCGATTGAGGAGCATTGTTGTTGATATTTATCAATTCTTTGAGCAGCAACGTCGTGAACCAGCATATTTGTCATTTAAGCGATTTAGCCAAAAATGAATTTAACTTCTCATGGCTGGTGGATCATCTGAAGCAGCTGAAGGGCCCTTCAATATTGTCATCCCATGAGCAATATCTGCAGAATGTTGGAGATGGTAGGGTTTTTAAGAAATATCTAGCTTTTTTAATGCTTGAGTTGGAACGGATTTCTAAAGCATTAGAAGCCGCTGTAGAAGCCTTGGTTAGGGCTATGGATTATCATGGTGATACTCTGGAGAAATAAGACAAATTAATTTCTTAGTTGGATTCTATCAATGAGTTCCAACAAGGGGCTTTTGTTGACAATATGTCGCCTTCGGAGAAGGGTTCCTTAATAGCTCAAACATGTGGTTCTTAGTGGGTTAGGTTCTTTGTACTTGTAATGTACTAGGTCCCCACATTTTCTAATATCCAAGTCTTTAATGAGAATGCTTTTATTCTTTATCTTTTCTTTGTTCAATCAAATTCTTTTGACTTATATGTATGAAGCACCTTCATATGGCATAAGTTTCTTTGTGAGATAAGCACTTGCACTAATTGGAAACAACATGATATCTGCTGACACATTCATTCAAAAATTGTCTTTTAAATTTTAAATAATCAAAATTCTATGTTACATATGATAATATTTCAATCATTTGTTATTAACCTTAAGAGTCCTCTGGTACTCAATCTTTGTAATTAAGCAATACCTAGATTCATGTTCATTAGTGACTACAAACTGACCTTCACAATTCATGGGAAACTTGGGTAAAGGTAGACCTTTGATATGGTTAAAAACTACGTTATGTACTAGATCACCTTACATGAAAAGTCTAGGTTAAACGAAACTTTTGTAAGCCCTTGAAAGCTTCTTTGCGTATACTTGGAAGTGACAATATACTCTATCGTGATGTCCGTGCAATTCTTTGAGTTGTACGTGCATATTTTTTGGCAGCATATGTTGTTTCATAAGGCATATCGAGTAGAAGGTAGTTCGATAAGGCATATCCACCGTTAGTTCTACCTCCTAATACAATGGTGTATAACTAGTCGGTTTACATTTTTTAATTAGATAAGCCCATAGTACTATCGGTAACTTATCCCACACCCTAGAAAAGTCTTCCAACATTTCAGCCAAGATATTGATCAATGTCTTAGTTGTAGCTTTTGTTTAGCTATTTCATTTGGGGTATGCTATCGTTGACGCATGATGGATCATTGTGTATTTGTCTTTTAAC
This sequence comes from Sambucus nigra, assembly GCA_949130495.1. Classification (NCBI taxonomy): domain Eukaryota; kingdom Viridiplantae; phylum Streptophyta; class Magnoliopsida; order Dipsacales; family Adoxaceae; genus Sambucus; species Sambucus nigra. The sequence continues at coordinate 96,606,862 of OX422214.1, forward strand.
ATCGCCGCCTCTTTAATGATGAAGGGGTGCACTATTCGAGAGAATGACCTTTGGAATGCCAAATTTACAAATGATATATTCTCTTATGAACTGAGCAACTACTCCAATAGTTAATATCTTCAATGCTACAACCTCATCCCACTTGGTGAGATACTTCGTGGTGACCAAAATCCAGATCTTTCCTTGAAACTACTGATAGATTTTTCCTACCAAGTCGAATGCCCCAGTGTGGAAATGACAGGGTTTAGATAAAGAACGAAGATTTACCTAAAGAGCATGAATTAAATTTCCATGTAGCTATCAAGGTTTTTATTTTCGAATAAACTCACGTGAATCTTTTTATGTGGTTGACCAATAATAGCTCAAGGTCATAAACTGGTCATATAATTTCCCCACAATATGGGATGGTTTATGAGCTTCTTTCAACACCTCTTCCATTTCTTTTCTCGTGATATATCACAATGTATTGTTGATATACCCTAATCTATAAAGATTTTCTTTAGTAAATACTATCGAGATGCTCTTATTTAAAGTTCAATAGGATCGGTCTTTTTGCCAAACATTACTCCGTCATTGAGAAAGTCTATATACATTTGCCTATAATCTTGTTGTAGTTCAAGAAATTGATCTCATCAGACTGGATGACAACTTTACATTTTGTTAAATGTCTTTGCTCTTCCATTTCCCCCTTCCTCATTATAGGCCATTAGTATCCTTCTCATTGGATTCGATTGTTAAAAAGAATGTATGTTGTTAGGCCTATAAATTGAGTCGAGCAAGCCCAAAGCCCCCTGTTCAACTCGCTAAATTCGGATCAATGTTTAAGTGAGTTTGGGACGAGATGAGCTTGGACCAACCATTTCAAGCCCAAACATTATTCGGGTCGAGCTTGATCTACATGTGTTAAAGCTTGAATTATAACCGAACCCAAAAATTATACTATACATATCTATATTTGTATATTTATATTATGCAAATGGAAGTAGTGTGTTATGGACTAAAACAATCTGATTGAAAAGATTTAGAAAATGTAATGGTGTTTTATTCTTTCATACTAAAACTTTAAATTTATGATGTTTATTTAAGTTTGTAGACAATTTTTTTTTTATTAATTTACTTTATTTTATTTTAATTTTTTTATTATTTAGGCCTTAAATGAAATAAAAAAAAATAATTCTAATTGATATCGAGTCTGCCCGAACTCGAGCCCGAGGCCCGTAATAGATTGTGAGCCAAGCTTGAGCCATAAGGTTTAATTCTATTTTGATCCAATATCGGAGTTGGAAATGTATAATTCAATTTGGGTCAAGCCATAGCAACCCCAATTTCGATGCACTTATCCCAATTTAAAGGCCTATATGTTGTTTTGTAGTGCTCTCAATGTGATTTTTCAAATTTTATTGTGTATTTTCTACCCCGTGCACCTGGGGATCATGCCTTTAGGATTTTTATAAACCAATGTCCCTTGTATTAGGAAAAAGTGTGTGAATTCAATGTGCTTCATCATACATTCTCTAGTTTCAAGTTACTTCTTAGTGGCGGCCCTCTAGTCTATTGTATCTTCAGTTGGAAATAATTTTAGAACTGACGTAGGGGACGACCATCGATGGATTACCACCATATGAGAATCTGCATCCATTATTACGTTATAAGTTATTATTGTATAGGCCTCTGCGTGCATATTCATCTTTCTAGGATGCCTTTCCATTATGACGATGATCAGTCAGTTAAGAAACATCTATATGATGGTTCAATATGGTTCTAAAGAGATGTGTTTCAATACATATTCCCTATATACCTACTTAACCACCAAGTTGTAGTCTCCATTGATGCAATGTAATCATATGCCTCTTTGCACGGCTTCCAATAAGCTCAAGGTCAGTGCTTTATATTCTACCTCATTATTGGAGTAAGGAATGTCCAGTTTGAATGAAAAGGCTTTTTTTGCCTTCCCTCTTGATAAAATGATGCCTACTCCCCCTTTTCCTTTAGCCAAACCATCGAAATCCATGCACCACTCCTCTAAATCTCCTTCACACGTGAGTTACATGTTGATCATCACCTAGAAGGTTCTCATGTGGAGGTTCAAAATTTTGAGATGGAAAATTGGCCAATAGATATGCATATGATTGAGTCTTAATAACTTGTGGGACCACACACTTCATACAGTACTCGGAGAGTGCAAGGAAACATTTTTCTTCTTCCCTATTAACATTGTCCTTGCCAAGATATATTTTATAGGGTCACATCTCGTGACAATGTGAATAGTAAAAGCAAGCATGTAATGCCTCAATTTTGGGCCATAAATACCAGAGACAAATAGTGCCTTTCAACACCTGAATATCGCGATCCAGCACCATGCATATCATGCTCAGATAATGCACTAGTCTCTCTTTCCCCTCTATATTTTATGCTAACAGTGAACCAATTGAACGTGGGGTAGAAGTAAGAAAGAGCAATAACAGTATGCCAATTATTGGTGGTATCATCATCTGGGGAGACACTAACAACTGTTTTAACTAGTCAAAAGGTTCTCCATGAACGTTCTCCTACTTAAAATATGTTATTTTTCTCAAGATTTATATCGAAGGATGTGTGAATTCTAAAAATGTGGGGACAAATCTTCTCAGTAGGAACTTCATTCGAGAAAGATCTTCAACTGGTTCTGGTTAGATGGAAAATGCATATCTAATATCTCCTTTGCTTATCCTTGTCCATCTAGAATCCTTGCCGATTGACTATGAACCATAAGAATATCCCACTATTAACCCCAAACATGCACCTCGATGAGTTAATCTTGAATTTAAACTTTCTATTACGATTGAACACTCTTCGCAAGTCCACTAGGTGAGCATCCTCATTACTTGGTTTTACCACTAGATCTTCCACATAAACTACAAACATGTTATGGAACAGGTCATGGGAGATTTCCATCCTCGTTCATTGATATGTTGCATCTGCATTTTATGTCTTGATGGCATGGCCATGTAATGAAAATTACCTAGTTGTATTTGAAATGTTCGTCATGTCAATTGGCTCCATTTTGATCTGACTGCACCCAATATAGCCATCCATTTCATAACCATTTGGGGAGTCTATCAAAATTTTAGTTGATGGGAGAGGTAACTGATCAAGCGTGAAAAGTAGCATCGCGTCAAAACGCTAATCGTTGTATTCATTTCACCGCGTTAATACAAAAACCTAAATTACGACTGCACTTGCGATATAAGTATAGCGGTAAGTCGGGTATCGAGGATCCACAGGGAGTGTTCGACAGATTTTAATCGGCTTATTATTTCAGGAATAAAAGTGTAAATGGTGATGGGTGATTGTAAATAAAAGAAAAGATAGAAGTTAAGTCTAAATAAAGTAAAAGCGAGGATCGGGATAGCATCCAACCACAAGGCTCGAAACAACTATTAATTAGAATTCCAGTTCGAGAGAAATTTAATCAATCATTATCAAACAATCATAAACTTCACGCAATAAGGAATTTAAGCCAAAGTTGCGGGAATAAACATTTATTCGAAAATTGGTCGCACGCGGATTAAATTTGAATTATCTCTATAAATACTAACGTTGCATGACAGAGAAAGTTAAACGCGTAATAATCCAACTTTAATACGCACTGGTTCAATTAAACGCAATTCTGCACAAAATCTGATTTTTGAAGCTCGAGGCCCATAAATGGAGGAACGAAATCCCGACCCTATTTATCTAAGGGTAACACAAGAATTAAAATAAATTAAACCAACTAAACTAAGAAAGCAAGAAATAAACACAATTAAACTAATTAACAAAGCATAAAACTAATATACAAACCAAGAAAGAAACAAGAACAACTATATTAATGGTAAAGGAAATGAAAAGTTCAACTTACAAACCCCAAATGGTTATCATCCCAAAGAGAAATGAAGCAAAGCTCTCAAAACCCAAAACCCTAAGCTTTTCTAACCCTAAAACGAATTAAAATTGAATGTGTATTTTATTACAACAAAAATCCCTTATATAGTAAGTTGGGAGAAAAGAAAAGAAGAAAGAAAATAAAAGGAAAATATCTCAGAAAACAGGGGATCGATCGATCGAACCCTAGGGTCGATCGATCGATCAATCAGAAATGAGCCCACTGCTTCCCATGATTTCAAAAACAAAGAGGGATCGATCGATCGACCCTTTTGGTCAATCGATCGATCAGTCAGGTGTGAGCCAAGCTACCCTACCTTGGTTTCATTATAGTTCCCTTCAGCTAAAAATCTCGTAACTTCTTCGTTCGGCCTCGGAACCACGCACCATTCATGGCCACGCGAAGCTCGCAAGGAGGGATACAACTTCCTTGTAGATGCTGGGCCAGTGCCCAAGCTGTGAAATGACTAAATTGCCCTTGAACGTGTAAAAATGTACGAAACTTCATCGAAATGTGTCCGAACTTCATACTTAGCATTCAAATACCTATAAAAGCTCACTTGACCCCTGCAAAGCATGTTAACAAAGAAATCCGAGGTTGTCTGGTTAGCGAGCATAAATATAGGGAATAAGATACCCGAGGGGGTTAATAACGCGTATGTTAACGGATGAAATACGTAATATTTGCGTGTTATCCGTAACTCTTCTTCAGGGCATGCTCTATTAAGATCGCGAAAGTCTACACATATTATAATTTGAGTCTTGTCTTTCTTTACCATAGGGACAATACTCGACAGCCAAATTGGATGCTGAATCGATTTGATGAATCCTGTTATTAGCAATAGGTGTACTTCTACTTTGATTTTCATATCTAATTCTACCTTATACATTCTCATGGTTTGCTTAACTTCTATGGATTAGGGCATAACATTGAGTTTGTGATTGCTTATGTTTTTTACCAATCCAGATATCTCAATGTACTTTTATATGGACACATATTTGTATTCATGAATCAACTGGATCAGATCTTGCTTCTTTATCTCTTCCTAAACTTTTGAAATTAAAATAAGATTTTTATCCTCACCTTCTTCTTCTAGGATGATCCTATTAAGTTCTTGCACTTGGGTCTTTGGTTGATACTTCGTACATTCTGGTTCTTTTAAACATTTTCCAAAAACACTTATATCCCCAAGTTTTTTATGACTAGACATTGGCCATGGTTATCCATGAGGAAACATTTATATTCTGGTTTTGGGTCAACTTCATCGGCTCAATCCACAGCCCACTCACACCTTCATAGATGATAAACCACATACCCATCACTTAGCACAACTTTCTTACACTTTCATTATAGTGCCGGCAACACTTTTCACTTCTTTGATGATTTTTTTGCTCCAGGGATTCTTTTGTCTCCCAACCTTCTCAGGACACTCTGTCTCATTACTTATCTTTCTTGAGCATTGATTCTTGGCCTCATCCTATCATGCAATTATTTTTATGGCATTTTTCCGACCTAATGGACCTTCTCTTTGATTTCTTCCCCTCATTAATAGGTCTCGGTCTTTATTTGATTGTGGGAGGTCAAAATCCTTTTACCGTTTTGGTTATGACCTTAGTGTATTCGTTTTAACTCCGTGTAGAATATTGCTTCCATGAGTTAGAATTCTTCTTTTTCAAATGCCTTCTTTATCGATTGCATGACTATATTTTTACCTTTGACGTTTGACTTAGCACATTGACAGTACGTGGATGGTACCAACCCATGGTTATGAATCCACACTCTTGCTATTAGCAAGTGACAAGACATGGTATATTCTATGATGTGGAATTTCATATGGGAGCTTAAATAACCCATTTTAATCCCCATGTTGACTTAATCCACATAATGGGAAGTTTGGTTATCATAACCAGAGATGACTAATGGAATCACTACACCAAAAATGCAAATTTAGAATGATTACAAGGAGAATCTCACATGGTTTAATAGGTGCCAAAATTTGGAACGATTATATAATAATTTAGCACGGTTTAAAACCATGCCAAAATCAGGCATTATTTTAAACCGTGCAAAATTGTGTCACGTTTCATTGAACCACCTACCCAAACAAAACCCATTCTAGTAATCCAAGATAAATATATCTATCCAACCTTCCATCTCTCCTTCGTGTGTGGTGACCAAAAACCTTCGACCATAAACCCATGATCACCATCACCAATTTGCAAAAACTAACTACCGCCAACACCTCCACCATCTCTCAAAACCCATAAATCCATTGTGGTAGATTTGGAAATGGTGAAAGAAAACAACTAACGCTACTAAGAAATCCTAGGGTCTTATGGGAAACTTCTTGCAACACTATAAGTTTCAACTCTCATAAATTTATCATCAATTTATGGGATGGACAATCCTCACCAGTATATGTATGTCATATACAGAATAACTGATTGTGTGCCCAAATGAAGTAAGCTTATTTCTTCTTTATTAATATTTTAGTTTTATTTCAGTTTTTCGTTTATCTTTTCTTTATTATTTGCCTTTCTTAGTTTAATTAGTTTGGTGTGTTCGTTTTGGATCTTGTTAAGAGAAAATATGGGAATGTCTATGGAATGGTCAGTTTTACAGTGGTTGATGAGTTTAAAGAAGGTATTGGAATTTTTATTTATAATGCGTGGTTGATAATTTAAGATTTCATGAATGTTGTAAAATGAATTCTATTTCTTTTTTCCATATTTCAAGATGTCAGTCTGGAACTAGGTGAACTGTTTAAGATATGCATTGTATTATTGACACAAACTTTGGTGGTTTAATTTAAATAGGTAGTAATGTTGAATCTTTTGAGGTGTTGTGGTTTTATCTATATAATTCTCTATTCAGAGCTCAAGTCAGTTTTCAATTTTTGTCTATTCTCACTGTGGATATGTGATTGAACTAATCCATTATTTTTGGTTAACCAATCCATTCTTTTAAAGAAGAAGTTGTAAATTTAGATACACTATTTCACTAATACATGAGAAGGTATCCATGCTTATTTCCAATTTAATATTTTATTCATATCATGTTATATGTGTTTTTGCCTTCGGGTCATCATCCTCGGTGTTTAGCTTTCATCGTTAATAGTCAATGATTATTATACACCTTATATGTTGATTTAAATCATGGTTTTAGATTTTGAATTTATTCCATCAAAATCAAGTTCATTTATTCCTTTCTCTTTAGTTGTTTCTATTTTAGCAAATGTTCATTATTTTTAATCACCAATTTGTAAAAGGATGCTTATGAACTAAGTTTTCACTTGTGGTGAATCTTATAACCACATTGAAGATATATATTATTGGTAGTTATTCATTACTTTTACTTTATTTTAATACACATGTAGTCATAATTTATGGGGTGTATGAAAATAGGGGTTTCCCAGAAGAATTGCAAACCTATGCTATCCTTTTTTCAAGGTCCTAATTTGTCTATCTTTTCTTGATGTCAATGGGAATGGTGAGAGTATACATTACTAAATGTTCAATGTGAATGGTGTGAGCATTTTTAATTGTTTCATTTTTTTTATGTGTTCCCACTTCCACTAATGCGCTATTTGTTAGCTATGCGTAGATATATTTATCTTGGATTTTTTTATTTTCTATTTTTGGTTGTGGTGGAGTAGATTGGGGTTGAGTGTTAAGTTGTTTTGGTCGTGGTGCATTTTAAATGGTTCTTTCCCATATTTTATTGAATTAGTATGTACAAATTTGATTTGATTGCTTTTGTATATGCCATTTGTAGGCCTCCCAGGTGTTTGAGCATATGACATACTTCAGGTAATTCGACTTAAAGTACCTTGATGTAATATATTAATAAACTAATGAAAAACTTATGCCATCCATGAATTATTTGAAAATAGTGTTTCTTGAATATATGCTTGGATCATCAACTTTATACATGAATTTGAGTTTTCTTTTTTTAAATATATTTAGATTTTCAATAAAATCATTGGTTTGGTAAATGCGGATAAGTGTCTATGAAAACACTGAAAATATTGTATGATGGGGGGAAGTTAAGGCTATTCTAACTCCCATGCTTCACAAGAATTTAAAGTGTTTGGTTTTTGCAATATTACACAAGACACTCTAATTGTTAGTTTGTTTGTTTATTTGTGAAGCAAATACACGTGTTTTTCAGAAGGAAAAAAGGTGTGTAAAAGTGTATGATTTGTTATAAAGTTCACATTTATTATTTCTATTAAACACAATTTATCGATTCTAATTACTTAATTATGTTGTTGAGTTCCTTGAATAATGTATTTTTATAATCGATGAAGATATCTTTTGGCTATTTTCATCCAGGCGTGGCAACAAGTTTTTGACATTTTATGGCTTTGGTTGGGATGGTGTAAGTATTTATGAATAATAACTAATTTATGAATAATAACTAAGTATAGATTTAAACTAAATAATTATTCTGCAATTGGGTTCTTGATAATTATGAAATAAGTGTGATCATAATGAATATCTTTTCTTTGATATAAAAAATGTGCGTGATTAATCTTTCGTTTTATTAATTTTTGGTAATTTACACTTCTATGTTTTATGTCGATATAAATTATACCTGAAATTCCATTGTTATATTTTTTCGGTGTTTAATTTTTGTTTTGGCAATTTGAAATTCATTTTCTTAAAATACTTAGTAATTACATAATGTTTACTCACTGACATAGTAGAGTAGCATCGGATTTCCATTTCCTTATATTTATTTTTGACACGTTGATTTGAGTAAACTCCGAGTACGAATTGAACCAAATGCAATTTCATATGGTAGTGGAATTTATTTAATTACAGTGTTGCTTACCCTTTAAGTTTGAAGTTAATTTTTTATCAAACAACTTTCAATTATTCTTTAGTTATTTTTATTTTAAGGTACCTTTACACGCCACCAATCTCTTTAAATCACAAGTTTGTTACATTTTTCCACATTATGATTTTTTTGCAAAACTATACAGTATAGTAATTGTTATCAACTACACAATAACAATATATAAAATGCATGGGAGCCCAACGTACCTTAAGCCCAAGCACACCTAATATTTAATATTATACCATGCATACTGTGACATAATCTTGAGTTCATTGCTTATTTTTCCTTTACTCAGCAACTTGACCATGTCGATTATGACTTACGTCCGAGTTCATTGCCTATTTTTCCTTTATTAATCAACTTGATTTAAAATGGGAGCGGGGAGGAAGGATGAGGACAAAAACCACTGTTTATCTTTGTATCAAAGGTAATATATATTTTAGTTACCTATTTATTTGATGTTTAATATATACTTTAATTCCCTCTTTATATTACATTCATTGTTATGCCCAATGTTTAAAATGGAATAAACATCTTTATAATAATCACACATGATCATAAGAAAATAATCATGTCCTTATCATAATCCCGGTTTAACAAAACCACAAGTATATCCCAATTTAACAAAATGGGAAGAATAATAAGTTTTAGGTTTAAAAATCGGGCCATTGGGGGGTGACATATCAAAACAACAACCAATTGGCCCAAAAAGAGGAACAAGCACCTCGAGCGGGACCATTACAATGTGTGTGAACTAACCCTGTCCTTAGTTTATAAAAATGACAATTACACGTAAGTTTTAGGTTAAATTGGGGCATTGGGGTGAAATATCAGAACAACCACCAATTGACCTGAAAAGAGGCACGCACAGATCGAGATGGACGATGGTAATTTTTTTGAACTATTCGTGTATTTATGAGACTCTCGGTTTAACAAAATATCTATTATAGCTAGGTTATGGTTAAAAAATAGGGCATTTGGTGGTAAAATATTAGAAAAGCAACAAAATGGCCCAAAAAGAGGCATAGGCACATCAAGAAGGACCATTGCAATTTGTATGAACACATCGTGTCCTTAATGGATAGCTGGTTTAACAAAATTGACAAGTATACGCAAGTTTTAGATTAAAATGGGGCGTTTGGAGTAAATATCGAAACAACAAAAAATTAACCCAAAAAGAGGCACACACCTAAAGATGGACGATTGTAATGTGTTTGATTTAGTCGTATCCTTATCGGACTCCCGATTTAACAAACTGATAATTATAGAAATTTTTAGGTTATATTAAGGCATTTGGGGGTGAAATATCAAAACAACAACCAAATATCCCGGAAAGAGGCAGTAGCACCTCGAAATGGACCATTATAACGTGTGTGAACTAGCCTTATGCTTATCGGACCATCGGTTTATCAAAATGACTAGTATACGAAATTTTTAGGTTAAAATGGAGCATTGGGGTGATATTTCAAAACAAGAACCAAATAACCCAGAAAGAGCCAACTCAAGATGCACGATTGTAATGTGTTTGAACTAACTTTCTCCTTATCAGATTCTCGGTTTAACAAAATGCTAATTATAATAAGTTTTAGGCTAAAAATGAGGTGTTCGGTGATGAAATATCAAAACATAACCAAATTTCCCGAAAAAAGGCCCTTGCCCCTCGAGAGGTACTATTGCAATGCCTATGGGCACGCAGTGTCGTTATCGAACTCTCGGTTTATCAAAACGATAATTATATGCAAGTTTTAGGTCAAAACGGGGCGACATGTGGTAAAATATAAAATCAACAACGAAATGACCTGAAAAGAGGCACAAACATCTCAAGATGGATGATTGTAATGTGTTTTAACGAGTCGGGTCCTTATTAGACTCTCGGTTTAACAAACTAACAATTCTATCAAATTTAGGTTAAAAATGGGGTGTAAAGGATGAAATATCAAAACAACAACCAAATAGTCCGAAAACAGGCACTAGCACCTTGAGAAAGACCATTACAATATGTATGAACTGACATTGCCCTTATCTAACCCTCAGTTTATCAAAATGAAAAGTATATGCAATTTTTAGGTTAAATTGAGGATTTAAGAGTAAAATATTAAAATAACAACCAAATGAATAGAAAAGTGGTACGAATAACTCGAAATGGAGGATTGTAATGTGTTTAAACTATTACCATGTCCTTATCAAACTCTCGATTTAACAAAATGAAAAGTATATGCAAGAATAAGTTTTTTAAAATTTTTTTGCTTGAATATTACTTTTTAAACAATATTTGATCACCTATATCTTCTCTTTTTTACATGATAACATTTTAGCATAATCTTTTACTCACGTGAACACATGAATAAGTCGATGGTTTTCTTGAGCGATGTATTGAGATAATATTACACATGAACAAATTCATGTTTTACTTCAGAGTTTTTCTTATTTATTGTTGTTGAGGACATTTGGGGTTGCTTACATGATGTGTTATGGTCTATAGGGAATTTGTGATAGTGTTGTTACATTTTAATTTTATGTTTATGTAGATTTTATACTAACAGGTTTCTAGAATATCCAAAAAGCAAAGTAAACTCTGATAATTTTTTTTGTCGGTGAAATATTAAGACTTGTAATATTTTGAACTTTACTATATATATTAGTGTATTATTAACAATTTAGTATATTTTCTCAATTGTTGACGCACCTCGTTTTTTGTAAATTATAAATATTTTTTTATTTCCTGGAAAATCTGGCACGATTTTAATCCATGCCAAAAACGTCCCATATAATTTTTATTTTATTGTAATATAATTTGGAATGCTTTAGAACATGGAAAAAGTGTGCTAGAAATGAAAATCCAACGTGATTTAAAATCATTTGAGATTATCAAATATCAGTACGCTTAGATCAAAATTTGGAACGTGCCAAAAAATGTCAATGTGGCACAGTTGATTTTTTGCACAATTTTAAACCGTGCTAGATTTCATTTAGCACAGTTTAAAACCGTGATAGTTAGCATTTTCGGTTGAAGTGCATGGAGATTAACCTGGATTCTCATATGTTGGCTACAAAAAAGGATCTTATAAGCTTTATGTTGACCGAAGCACCTTCATCCATGAGATCTCTTGTAAAGTTGATATCGTTGACGCTCATTGTTACATACAAAAGCTTATTATGGGGAAACCTGATTTGATGATCACAGTATGAGAATGTAACTTCATATATAAATCATTCGATTAAATGTTCCATAGGTCCATTCTATCTCAACAAAAGATGTCTTTCTTCCTTGCAATGCTCAAAATTGCTATTGTGATTTCCAACCTTTTATCTTCAGGCCTTCCCACCTAATCAATGATTAATATGAAGTTTAGACTCCTCGAAACAACTTGGTACTCAAGACCAAAGTCCATCTCGTAATCCTTATACTGAAAATTTTATTCATCATCTTTAATACTTGGTTCATCAAAAGTAATGACCACGGTTGCAATCCCCACCAAGAATTCAATGTATAACTTTATAAAGTCGTCATCTCTCTCTCCCACCTTATCTTCCTTATTGTATTCTATAACGATGTTATCATGAGCATGTAAGGGATTGTTTTTCCCGTTGGTTTGGGGGATCTTTAAGTTTCTAGATTGAAATTTTTGATCATGTGTAAAATCAATTTTTGACAAACCACTTTTGTATGACCAATGCGTAGATGCACCCTGCAATACTTTGGGTTTATTTCTTCCTTTATCGTGGGAGATTTCTTCAAAAGATCCCTTGACGGATAGGCATTGCCATCTGATGCCAACATTATATAGTGGTCCATAGTGGCATAAGCCATGCATGTCAAGGCAAGTGTGTTGGAACAAGAGGCCCCTAATTTTAAAATTATTTAAAATAAACGAGATGGTTCAATTAAATTTCCAACTAAAATTCAATTCAAATTTTAATTCAAAACAAACTTTAAATTTTAATTTCTTCCAAATTAAAATTAAAGTAAACTAGAAGTGAAATAAAACTACTTAAATATTAATTTTCACTTGCACACAATTAATTCAATACAAGTCCTAAAATTTGCCTAACAATAATTAATTCAATTTTTATATAGGTTAAACGAAATTTTATCAAATTAAATTGTGTCGGCTTGAATTAAACTAATTTAAATTCACCCAGATATATTTTAACACCAAATTAAGAAAGATTGAAAATTAAACCAAATTTTATCTTTTTAACCTAAGCATGCGTTCTAGGTGAGTTAAACAAGATAAAAGAAACAATCTCACAGCGCGGCAATGTACGAAATACACCCATAACGAGAAAAACCTTGGACGGCCCGATCCTAAACAAATTACTAGATACGGTTTTACAATTACAAGACAAAAAGACTTACAACACTCGACTTGACTCCCTTCAAGTCCTGACGCTTCTTCTTGCAAATCCCTCTATCTAGTTGATAACTCCGGGGTCCAACGGAAGCTTGGAGTCCACCAACGGAGGCGGAACCCACCGTCAATCACACATGGTGCCTTTCACCATGTGAGAACACCACGACAAAATAAATGTCTTCTTTTTTAGGGTAGTGATCAAACTCAAACAATCTCCTTCAAATGATTGGGAATAAAACAGGTGCCAAACTATCTCCAAACAAATATATATATATATATATATATATATATATATATATATATATATATATATATAGAGAGAGAGAGAGAGAGAGAGAGATAACTTGGCTAAAAACTAAACAAATATTTTGGGTGTAAAACACTTGGTTTCGTTCAAAAGATTAATAATTTTTAATAAAAACCAAGTGAATTTCTTCTTGGAAGAATTAGGCTCTCAAAAACTCTCTAGAGATGATAAAAGTTCTAAGAAAAAACTTGTTCCCACACTTCTTAAAATATGGCAAAACAAAGTGGGGAAGTGGGTGATTGAAAAACAAAACTGACGAACAACTAACGTAACTGAAATTTTGTTTGAAGTTCGTTCGAACGACATTCCAAATGAGAATTAAAAAAATCTGAAATCTCATTTGATATCTTGTTCAAACAACGTTTCTAATTAGATTTCATGCCATGGTTCTAGAAAATTTTGATACGAACGCGTGGCCTCCAGTTTCGTATTTTTCTGATTTGTTTTGGATTTGATATGATGTTTCTACGAAAAGATGTCCGAGAACAAAATCTTTTGAACTATGAATTCAAACAAAATTTGACAAAAAAATAGTAACACCCAAAATAAATTTCCAAGCTCCTATATATATATATATATATATATATATATATATTAATGCATTCATACCTTTAGGAGACAATGGAATCCACATGTTGATGACGTGAAACTTGGCACGAAAATCGATAAAGATATATTTTTCAATTTATGGTCGCCACATCTTCAACATACACTTGTCATAGGCTTGAAAGGATATAACTTGTTTTGTCCGGAATTAAGCCAATACTACAAATTATCTCGATTGGAAATTTGTCCTTACAAATATTCCCCTTTGGTAATTCCGGGATAGAACCAAACCAAAAATTTTAAAGGGACGTCATGCTCATCAAGACACAACATCCCACCCAAAACAAAATAAAATACAGACGTTATGACTCGACCCAAGGATAAATCGATTTTTCCCTTTAAAGATGCCCCTAAAATAACTTCCTGCACACTTCAGCAAACCCTTAAACACATAGTAAATATCAAGAGATTAAATGCAATTTAAATAAATACTCCCCCTAAAATAAGTCTCCCCTTTAATCTAACAGTGATCTATATAGAAAGACTCTCTCCCTCAGTTAGATCTCCCCAATTTTCAAAGGATTAGAAACCATATCTCCCCCTTTTTGTTCAGGAATATACAAAGGTGAAGAATCATAAAATAACCTATTTATCTCCCAATTAAAGAAAATATTGCCCCTAAACTGGACATGAAAAATGAATAAGGAAAAATAAGTTAACCATGCAATGGTGCATAAAGTGATAAGAACATTAAAGCATATGGGAAACAATGAAGTACAACTAATCCATACAAATGTTAATGGATACCAACTATGATATGATAACAAAACGATACCACTTAAAATATAATGTGCTAAGCATGGTATATCAAACCAAAAAATTGGCAACAAGATCGATACTAATTAAAATTGAAAGCATATATAGACTAACTAGCAAGGCGAAGACCTATAAGGATATATATATATATATATAGACACACACACACACACACAAAAGGTTTCAAATAAGCACAAGCATATATATAGAGAGAGAGATATAAACACGCAAACGACACAACTCAAAATAGCATAAGTTTTCCACACTCTTATGGCATAAATGTGTCATATGGAAATGGAAGTGAAGGGATGTGAACTAGTAACTAAGGAATTAAAAATCCAATCAGCTAAATATGTTCACAGTGTTTTCATTTGATTACAAAACTTTATCAACTATGCTTTAGCCTTAAGTGACAAGATAAAATAAACACTATGAACAAACAAGCACAATGCATACAAGCCTAGCATAATGATGATTCTACAAACCATTAGAGTCGTGAGAAGTTAGCGCAACTAGGATACAAAGTCATTGTGCAAAACCGTTGATAACCCATCCAAACTCCCTCAAATATAATATTATTCTTGTCTTTTCTTTTGAATTAATATATCAATCTAAACAACTAGGCATTGGCTATATTTTTCTTTTAATGCCATATTTTTCTTTTAGGCCTTTGGACCACGGATTTCTTTTAGGTCCATTACAAATGGTGGCTTAATCGCAAATGATGGTTTTTCCTTTCGTAGCCCTTCCCCGTGCACTTTCATATATCATTTTTTAACACAAATTAAACTCACGTGCAACGGTTCTAACATGCACAATTCCTCATAAGTCACCAAATATGTAGATGACTAAATTGGTAGGAGAACATCTCATGACAAAAATATACATGTGAAGTTAAAGATTTAAAAGAGCTCGTGCATGTGTGTGAGAAGGCATATAAAAAGTGAATCCATTAAGCAAGTCAAATTCAAACTACTCCATGCAACCAAGACAAAGAACACTATAAGGATTGAAATTCCTACCCAAAACTTCTAGCCATATAGAAGCGGAATGATAGGATTCAACACAAACATATGCCACAAAAGGAGTGTAAAACTCAAATATACATACACACAAAAAAAAAATGAATTTTTGCAAACTTTTTCACCAAACACAAAAATGAACTCAAAAGACAAACAAAGTCTTTTTGTATTTTTCTTTTAATACTCAAAAACGTAAAGGATAAAATACATAAGCTAAACAGGTCAAAATTCTAGCAAAGCATAATTAATGAAGTATGGACTAGAAAATGAGAAATAAGCATACAACTACTAAGAATATATGACATGTAGCACAAAATCTAGGGTATGCAAACATGCAAACCATTACTCATAGGATATAGCAAGTGAAGAGTCATGAACTAGCATGTTAGAACCATAAAAAACTAGAAATTTTCAAAAATACATATTTTCCCAAAAAAAAATCCTAAAAATTAGGATCACAAAATATTTTAGTGTAACCCGCTCTGATACCACTTGTTGGAACACGAGGCCCCCAATTTTAAAATTCTTTATAATAAACGAGATACTTCAATTAAATTTCCAACTAAAATTCAATTCAAATTTTAATTCAAAACAAACTTCAAATTATAATTTCTTCCAAATTAAAATTAAACTAAATTATAAGTGAAATAAAACTACTCAAACATTAATTTTCACTTGCACACAATTAATTCAACACAAGTCCAAAATTTGTCTAACAATAATTCATTCACTTTTATGTAGGTTAAACCAAATTTTATCAAATTAAATTGTGCCAACTGAATTAAATTAATTTAAATTCACCCAAACATATTTTAACACCAAAATAAGCAAGATTGCAAATTAAATAAAATTTTATCCTTTTAACCTAAGAATGCTTTCTAGGTGAGCTAAACAAGATAAAAGAAACAATTTCATTACGCGACAATGTACGAGGAAAATTCACAACCGAAAAAACCTCGGACGGCCCTGGTCTAACAAATCCACTAGATACGGTTTTACAAGTACAAGACAAAAAGACTTACAGCACTCCACTTTACTCCCTTCAAGCCTTGATGCTTCTTCTTGCAAATACCTCTGTCTAGTTGATGAATCCGGAGTCCACCGGAATCTTGGAGTCCACCAATGGTGGCACAACCCACTGTTAACCACACATGGTGACTTTCACCATGTGAGAACACCACGGCGAAACAAATATCTTCCTTTTAAGGGTAGTGATGAAACCCAAATAATCTCCTTCAAATGATTGAGAATAAAAGAGGTACCAAATTATCTCCAAACAAATATATATATATATATATATATATATATAGAGAGAGAGAGAGAGAGAGAGAGAACTTGGATAGAAACTAAACAAATATTTTGGGTGTAAAACACGTGGTTTTGTTCTAAAGATTAAGCATTTTTAACAAAAATCAAGGGAACTTTTTCTTGGAAGAATTATGCTCTCAAAAACTCTCCAGAGATGAAAAAAGTTATAAGATAAAAACTTGTTCCCTCACTTCTTAAGATATGGCAAAACAAAGTGGGGAAGTGGGTGGTTGAAAAATAAAACTGGCAAAAACTGACGAAAGTGCAATTTCGTTTGAAGTTCGTTCGAACGACATTTCAAACAAGAATTCAAAAAAAAATTGAAATCTCATTTAAAATCTCGTTCGAACAACCTTTCTAATGAGATTCCAGGCCATAATTCTAGAGAATTTCGATATGAATGCGTAGCCGCCAGTTTCGTATTTTTCTAATTTTTTTTGTATTTGATATGATTTTTCTACGGAAAGGTGTCCTAGAACAAAATCTTTAGAACTATGAATTCAAAAAAATTT
Source organism: Sambucus nigra (assembly GCA_949130495.1). Taxonomy (NCBI): domain Eukaryota; kingdom Viridiplantae; phylum Streptophyta; class Magnoliopsida; order Dipsacales; family Adoxaceae; genus Sambucus; species Sambucus nigra. Next base: position 96,624,474 of record OX422214.1, read on the forward strand.
TAACAAAAAAATACTAACACCCAAAATAAATTTCCAAATTCCTATATATATATTATTCATACCTTTAGGAGACATAAGAATCCACATGTTGATAACTTGGCACGAAAATCGACTAGGATATATTCTTAAATTTTTGGCCACTATATCTTCAACATACACTTGTCATAGGCTTGAAAAGATACAACATGAACGTTCTATCCTATGACACAAATTGTTTTGTCCGAAATTAAGCCAATACTACAAATTGACTGGATTGGAAATTTGTCCTTACAAAGTGGTTCTTCAAAGGGGAATTTCTTTTTATTGCTCTTTTTCTTCCCCCGATCCTCCGTTTGATCATTGTTTCCTCCATCCGCATAGTTGACATGCATCCCTCCATAACTGCCATAACTTCCTTTGATAGGTGGGCCATTGATGGTCTTCTAACTTTGTCTAGTTGACATCGAGTTAGGTTAAACAACCATGGCAATATTCCTAAACTGCCTTAGTGAAGGATCTAAAAGGACCCTTAAATTATTTCATTAATCAAATGAAATATGTACTCTCACTGCATCAAATGACAATGTCATGCATATCCTCCCGTGTCAACATTATTCATGGGGCCAAGTGGTATTACCAAGTGTATGCCTTCTTTATGAGAGTTTTTGCAAACTCCCTCAAATACAATCGTTTGTTATTTAAATGAGATCCAAGGTGTTCTATGAAGAGTTTAACATGATCCTTCAGGTTTTCGCCTTTGCCAATGAATTTCTCAAACTTAGGAGGTGAATAACAACCATGTTTTTTTCGTTTTTATACTCCTCCAAGGAGTTTTGAATTCATAAAAAATCATTGTAGTTTCCTCTGCTCGTGCATTCATCGCCATCACGTATGCCATATCTTACTTCATGTCCTCAAATATTAGGATTGGGTAGGAGTCGTTTCTAATACTAATGATTTTGCAAGCGATAGGTAAACAACCATGGAGTTCCTTATCGGCTTTTTCACAACAAGTCGCCTAAAGGCACTCTTGTTCCCTCAATGGTGTTAGTAGGAATCACCACTAACCTAGGCATGGTCTCTCCCAGAGCATCCATAGGTACGACACCCATGCCTGCTTGTAAGAATTCTATAAATTTGGCCATGATTGTCGTCATTTGTATGGTGCCCATGGGTGTGTTAGCAAAGTCTAAATGGTTTGTCCACCAATGGTCGTGGTGGTGGATGAGGAACTTTAGTCGGTAGCATCTCTTGATTTCTTTTTGCATCATCACTTTAATATAAAAAAAATCCTCGTGACCTTTTCTCCCACCATTGTAGATCAACAATGACTTTCAAGCGGAGCCACAAAATGTAAGAGAGTATTCAGTTCTGGATACTTAATAAATAAGTAAGAGGTGTAAACCAATCTTAATGGCTGAAGTAAATGCGTTCTCAAAATTTAGACAATTTTTTTCGTTACGACGTACAAAGGGAAATAAGATATATAAAAGCAATGATAATGCAAAATATAAGAAAATGGCTTTCAATGGTGCTGATTCGGAAGGAAAGAGAACATGCACTCTCAAGCACATTAAGTTGGAAGAGATTTTATATAGCACTATTTTGTTCTTGGTTAAATTAATGAGGAATGAGTAAATATCCAATGATTTTCTCTGAAATATCTTTTCCAAAAAATTATTTCTGAGGATATTAAAGCTTGGCCTTAAATGCTCCAAGAAAGTTCGTTTTCATAATGTTTTGAGATGGAGTAATCCCAATGAAGAATTTAATGCTCAGTTGTTATAACCATACCTAACATCCCAAATGCATTAAACGCGATGGAAATGTCGATGGAGCTACCACGTTGATTCTTAACACCGGTTTACCAGGAGGCATGGAAGAGCTACCAATCGTTAGTCCAATATATGTAACTATCTTGACATGTCACGTTTGGTCAAATATTTGGTTGGACATAAACCCAAAAGATCATCTGTTTTGTTGCCAAAAAGTGTACTGTTGGAAATGCCTAAAAGTTGTATCGAATTTACCTCCTTCGTGGAGTTATTCGATAAACCTTAATGGTTTGTACTTTTGTGCTTTGAATGGTTAAATTTATAACTTGGGGTTGCCTTTCTCTCTATCCTACATTTCAGATCCCTCGTGAATTCCCAATGTCGATCACCTACAATAGAGCTCATATAAGTTTCACCATACTTAGTTGTAATTGACACTTAAAGATCTCTTACCAATACTAATCGTTTGTGCTCTAAATATTTTCTTGACCCATGCGTCTTCATTTGTCCTTATCTTCCACTAGTATTTTTTGCTCAAAGGATCATCGTTAGACCCCTCCTACGGATACATACCAGTTATTTTATAAAAATATGCATTATTAATCTTAAATGTTATTGGCATTTTTTTCCTCTGAAGATTGGTTTAATTCTTAGTTTAGTCTTTAAAGTTTAAAAAGTGGCATAAAAAACCCCAAAGTTTGCATGTCACATCGCTTCCTTCCAATTCCTAACGTTTCATCTATTCTAGTAATGGAAACAAGAACATGCTTCGTAAAAGTGGGAAAAGTATCAAAATCATATTTCCTGTCATTTTAAATCTACGAGCATCTTTTTAGGGGTCAAATAGCATCCTTAAATTTTATTTTATGCAATATAAGGTTCTTCGGGAGATAATGCACCCCAAATCTGTGATTGTCTGAGATGAACTATAATTAAAACATATTGGACTCCATTAAACCCAAGGACAAGGTTTAGATCATGTGAAAATAATAGGGTAAGTCTTGGAAAATTCTCCCCTTTCTTTTGATTTAATTTATGCTCTATTGATTAAAGAAAAATAATCTTTCTTGCAAATTATGCTATTATTTCATTCCAGACCATATTTCATTCAATTAAACCCCATAACCCATTACATGAATGACAAATGGGGTTTAATTGAATGTAATGGGTTGAGGGGGTTGATCCTAATTGAATGGAATACAATTGGCTTATCTTGACATTTATTTAATTTTAAAAGTAAACAACAACTAATCACAAAATTAACAACAAAACAATCCCACCATAAAGTTATTAATAGTTTAGACCAAAAAGCAATGTCTATGAACAAAACATAACTAAATATCAGTTGCAACATATGAACAAAGTAGAGAAATTTGACTTGCAATGCAATTAGTTTTCTTATGCTTTTTTGTCTTAAACTTGCAAGCTAGAAAGTGTCAGGAATTTGGATCCTCCTTTGCGTTAGGATTTCAGGAAGTTCCCTTATAACACCTCTACTCACCTTATTTTGGGTCAAGAAAATAAGTGTCTCAATGAGATTAACCCCACTTCCTTCTTCCACTGGTAGCTTGGTTGAAGTCTTATTTTGTGTAATAGATTGTGCATTGGTAACCTCTGCTATCCCCCCACCCCCCACACCCACCCACACAATAACTCATTAAAGTGAAACCATTTAAGCAAGTAGTGATTATGCCTTATTTCGTGCCCTGTAAAATTGATATTTTAAAACTTAAACTATACGATTTTTCATTGAAATTTCCTTAAAGGATTTTAATGGGATTTTAAGGTTTGATTTAATTTTTTTGATATTTATGTACTAAAAATTTGGTGCAATACCCGATATTTTTAAAGAATTAAATAAATGGCTTAAATAATAATTAAAGAGGAATTTGGTATTTAAATGAATTTTAAAAAAATGGGATCTTAATAATGATATGTTAAATTGGATTTATAATTGGTGGAATCAAAACTATGAAATTTAAATTAAAAATTATTATTCTAATATGGGCCTTATAAGGATAATGGGCTAATTGGACTTGGACTTTACTTTTTTGAGGTAGCACATTCTAGAATGGTTACATAGTTAAGTAGGGTGAAATTCCATGGTTAGATTAGTCTTTAGTGTATTTCTTGGTTAAAAAATTATGGTCTGGAAGTTTTATTTACGTGGGTAAAAGTTTGAATAAATCAAATACGTTGTAGGGCATTAAGCCATGACAGCAGACATTTAGGACGCGCCAGGGGTGTGCTTACCAGATCCCGGGGCAAACTCCCCGAAACCGCGGGTGCATAGAGACACGGATCACTCTGGTGGGTGTTTGTTTTATATATTTTCACACTTAAAATTTAGTCTTTTGTCATTTGATTTAACCCAAACTCATTTCTCACTCAACCTACAAATAATAATATCCTCTCTACACCGTCATTAAATAATCAAATACACCATCAACGACTAAGGTTCAAGAGCTCAATATTTAGGATAATGATTCATGAGTAAGGCTTCGTTGAAACTAGGTTGGAAGTTAAAAAGGATTCAAAGGTTCAATGTTGTTTCGTAGAGTTTTCTTAAATCAACCAAAAATCACAAGATTTCTTCAATTAAAAGGCAAGATATTAATCTACCAATTTTCCTTTCATATATATAATTGTTAGATCCACCTAAACCAATTAATTAGGTCTAAAATTAATTAGAGATAATTGGGTGTTCACCCTAAAACTTGTTATATCTATTATTTGTTGACATTTGCCTATGATTAAATTCTTAATATGAACTAGCCCTTATTGAATACAATTAATAATTGGATTGGTGTTAATTGGTATCAATCTCATGTCAGGGTTACATAATTAGGGCATTTATCTGGTAATTGATTATAATTTTAGTAATTGATAATAATCCTCATATTAAACTTTTCTAATTTGGAATTTGATCTAATAACCATGTTACACTTGTACCTTTAGGACAATATGTTGTACATTCATATATAAATGCTCAAACATTATAATGATAAGTAATTAACCTTTAATTTTATATATAATTGTGCATTTGACAATTAGCCCTATGATTAGAAGATTTAAGGTTTAATTTGAGATTAATCCATATGTTAGTTGAATTATAAATTGGACCAAGGACATATTAGTTCACATTATTTTTAACTACAACCCTAATTTGGAAATAATTGAATTAGGGTACTTTATACGCCTTTGTTACATTATTCGATTTAATTTGTAGGCTTGATGTTGGATGGATGGGAATTATGATTTTGGTTCGATGGTGGATATATTAATGATGAATTGGGATTGAAAATTTAGTTGTTAAACCTTAATAGTTTACCATGTAAGTAAAAATGGACTAATTGATGAATAAAAAATGTATTTTCCCATTACTATGCTAAAGTAGGATCTCCCTATTTTAGAATTAATTCTTGACATTGAAAGTAGCCTTAATAATTGAGAATTCCTATGAGATGTAGGATTTCCTATAATTAGTAACATTCTGTTATACGTTAATTAACTAAGATAAATGATAATAGAAATTGAAGTTGGTATTACTCGACGAGTGGGGTAAATGAACATATTGTGGCTAAATGATTTAATAGTAAGCTAATAATGATACATTTGACGAGTTAAAGATAATTGTGATCATGCCTAATTGAGAATAAGTAATTGAGATGATTATATTGGTTTGTGTCGAGAGAGGTCGTGTTACTTGTACGTCCCCCATGATGATATTGTTGATTAATTTTTTAGGATTGGACATGATGGGACATGGTTTATATGTTGCGATCAATGTGAACAGTGGGCCCATGACACTGATGGCGGGTCTGTATATAGTGGAGATTTATTATTTATGCATCACTATGCGTTCTTGGTGGGGCCATTTTAGTGAATAATAATCCATGGGTGTCGTGACGATATATTATATATTGCGTACCGCATGATTAGTGATCAGGGAGAAGTGGTTCGATACGATTATAAAATCATCTGATGTAGGTGATGATGAGGATTTTGAATGATGGATGAATGGATTGGACAAGAACTGGACGGTGTCCGGATGATAATGACTAGGCGCTAGCTGAGCAGAATGAGATCATCAACCTGGGAAGTACTGAAGGATTCTCCCCCATGAAAGGGTAGACGAAAGGAAAGGTTCAGCCCACCAGTAACATTAAGAATCTGGGAAGACTAAACTATGGTTCCTCAATAAGCCAAAGGGGTCTTCGACCATAACCGAAGGATTACCCCTGACGTTATGAGTGTTTGAACTTTTAAAGACTTAATCAAAATTGTGCGCTCAAAAGCTAGCACGAGCCTTATTCTTATGGGATAATATCTTAAAGAATCCAAACATGCCTCTTACCCAAATTTAAATGAATGAAACGGGTATGCCGGGAAATAGGACGAACGTTGTATTAAGGTTATGTGTATAAATCCTAATAGAGCATTAGAAGAGGTAGGCCATAAGTTGTACTCAAAACCTTTGTATTAAATCCAATAATACGATTTCACCCTTTTCCTCATGGACGTAAGTCAAGCCCGATTTAACCACATATATGCTTGTTCCTTCCTATTCCTTACCCTCTTCTCTGTTATTATGATTTATAAATTCGTTGTGTTATATAAATTTTGTATCAATATAATTGGTGTTGTCTATGGGAACGATTATTTCTAAAGCCGTGAACAAAAACCAAGTTACACAAGCCATTAAAGGCCTTAGAGAGAATTAACAGGCCCTCAAGGACCAGTTGGCAAAACTATTAAACCGGATCCCCCAGCCCCAACAACCACTGGAGAAATAGGTGAACCAAAAACCTCACCATAATCAAAGCCAAGAGAACTAAATACCACTTCCACCACACTCGGCACTTTCCTCCATCAGTTATTGAGTGTTGGTAGCCCGAGGCATTGGGCTCCCATCGATTTATTATGTTGTCGGGGATATCGGAGAGAGAATCATCATTTTATCTGTTGATCATGGCTTGCCCCATGCCATCAAACTTCAAATTACCTTAAATGGACTCCTTAGATGTCACGTCGATCACTATGGGGGGGCATCATTGAAAGGATCGATATGGATATAGTTCAATTGACTACCCCCACACTCGATTATATTCATCGGTAGTAGAGTTCATCGAAAGACCATGGACCACCTGTTCAATGTTCTAAAAATAGGGGAGGAAAGACTTAGGCAGTACATCAAAATATTCAACGATGAGTTGCTCCACATGGACCATCCAGATGAAAAGGTGGCCGTTTTTACCTTACTGAAAGGACTTTACAACAATAAAACTATTTACTCGATGTCCAAGAACCCCCATCTAACGTGACTAAACTCATAAAGAAGTTAATGAAAAACATCCATGTCGCGGAACCCTCAGTAGTCGATAGTCAAGCCACTCGAGGGCCATTGGGAAGAAAATATGATGAAAAACATGGAACAAGGAAGTGTGAATATGAACGTAAAAATAGAGGTATAAATAGGGGGAAAGGCAACCAGCGTCGAGGGGAACCCCTAGGATACATCAAACTCAGACTGAGCAGTTTACCCCGCTCAACACCACAATGGGGAGAGTCCTGAACATCATAGAGGATCCTAATATGTTGAAGTGGCTGCATATGCCAAGGAACCTACTAATAAAGCTTAATACATTTTTATAGGGATTACAACCACTGCACCAATGATTTCCTAGACCTCAAAAGCAAAATTAAGGCGTTAGTGCAAAGGGGATACCTGATAAAATTCATCCAAAGGTGGACCCTCGGGAAAATGATCGGGGTGAAAATAAGAGAATCGAGCGAAGGAGAATGTCCAAAAAAAAGGGAGCCGAGAAGGGGAGACAAGTGGGACACAGGCATTACCAAAGAAGGAAGGAAAATCGAAATGATATTCGTAAGGTGTAAAGCTGGAGGGGAGTCAGCCTCAGCTAGAAAAGCTTATTGAAGCCAGAAAAGGGAACACTGGGAAGATATTATTTTTTACTCCCTATGAATCCCGAAAACTCGTTACATCTAGTGATGACCCGCTCCTAATAACAGTAAAGATTTCTAACTTGATAGAGTAGAGGATCATGATCGATATTGAAAGCTCAGATAACTTAATCTACTACGAGTGCTTTGACCAAACAACGATAGGGGCATGCCTGAAGCTAGTGAAGGGTCCATGTTTGGGTTTCTTCGGGGAATAAGTTTATCCGGAGGGGTTTATGGAGTTATCATTCATAATTAGGAAAGGCGAGTTATTCGACAACCTATAAATGAAATTTTTAATGGTAAGGTTTCCCTCAGCATACAACGTACTCATAGGGTGGACCAACATAAGTCATATAGACGCCATACTATTAGTTAAATCCTTGACCATCCAGTTTTTAATGCAAATCAGGATAGGAAGGATACGAAGAGGCCAATCACTGGCCGAAAACTATTAATTTGCATTATTGAAAAAGAAGTGAGAGGCCTTCAACATTAATGGGTTAGACTCGAGAGAAGAGGTCATGTTAAGACCCTCGATTGAAGACTTGGTACCCATACCCCTATATGAAGACCGCCCATAGATAATAGTATATGTGGAATTATCACTAGAAGAAGATAAGAGAAAAAAGTTAATCGAGTGTTTGAAAGAGAACCACATGACGTTCGCATGAAGAAACGAAAATATGCTGGGCATCGTTGCCTCAATAATGACCCATCAGCTGAGGGTAGATGTGACCAAGCGTCCATATCAACAAAAGAAAAGAATGTTTGCACAAGAGAAGAACTAGGCCATGCATATGGAGGTGGGAAAGTTACTAGATGCAAAGTTTATTCGAGAAGTTAAACATCCCAAATGGTTGTCCAACAAAGTGATAGTTAAAAAGAAAAATAGGAAATAATGACTGTGCATAGACTATTCAGACCTCAATTATACTTGTCTAAAAAGTTCCTACCCCATCCCAAGGATTGACGATTTGGTGGATGCTATAGCGTGTCACGAGACACTCTTCTTTATAGACGGGTACTCCGAGTACAACCACATCAGGATGCACCCGGCGGATGAAGAGAAGACATCGTTCGTGATCGATTAGGGGACTTATTATTACAAAGTCTTATTGTTCGTGACCGATTTGGGTTAAAAAAAATGAAGGGGAAATCTACAAGTAGTTAGACAACAAGATATGTAGTACGATAGAAGTCTTTATAGACGATACGCTAGTAAAAAGTTTAAAAGGGGATGAGCATGATGCAATTCTCGAAGAAACTTTCAAGATTATCATTAACTACAAAATGAAGTTGAACCCAGAGAAATGTTCATTTGGCTTAGAATCGGGAAAGTTCCTGGGGTTCATGGTCACATAGAGCGGGATAAAATCAAACCTCAAAAAGATTCAGGCCATCCTAAACATGAGAACCCCGATGATAATAAAAGAGGTGCAATTCTTGATCGAAAAGGTGGCCGATCTAAATTGGTTCGTAATAAAAGCCACAGATAATAGCATTACCTTATTTAGGAGACTAAGAAAGGCCTTCGCCTCGACAGACACGTGTCAGCACGTCTTTCAGGATCTGAAGGCTTACTTGGCAGATGTACCCTTGCTCTTAAAACCAAGATTGCGAGAAACCCTTTATGTGTATCTCGTCGTCTCCTTCAAAACAGTCAGCTTTGTTCAAATCAAATAAGAGGAAAGGATCCAACGCTCAATATACTATATGAGTAGGGTGTTCAGAGGAGTAGAAGTAAGATACCCATTCCTTGAGAAGTTAGAGTTAGCTTTGGTCATAACGACTCAAAAATTACGACCATTTTTCCAAGCACATGAAATTATGGTTTTGACAGATTTCCTTCTGAGGCAAGTTTTCCATATGCCAAAAATCTTTGAAAGACTTATAAAGTGGTAGGTAGAGATGGTTGCAGCAAAAGGGAAGGTCGTGTCCTACTTTGTCACAAAATTTTTGGACGATGGGAGAAAAGAAATAGTCCAAAGAATAGATAAAGATAAGCTAGTCTGGATAATCCATATAAACGAATCGTCAAATAAGGATGGATTCAAAGCGGGACTGATAATTAAGACTTCGGAAGGTTGAGTGTAGAATACGCATTACGGTTTAACTATAAGGCCTCCAACAACAAAGGTGGATATGAAGCATTGATCGCAAGAGCCCCCCTTGCCCTTGTTATAAAAGTCAAATAAGTAGAGTTCTTGAGCGACTCAAATGTCGTAGTCCAACAGGTGATTAACGATTATGATGCAAAAGGAAAAAAACATGATGACATACCAAAATAAGTTTCAATTGACTTAGGGTTAATTTAAGTCATCCAATATCAAGCACATTCCTAGGGCAGAGAATGCAAAAGCCAACTACCTCGTTAAATTGGCATCAATCGATCATGGGACTCAACTAGTGTAAACCCTAGATAAGTTGAGAATTCATATAGAGGAGGAAAGTGTAGTTGGTCTCGTGGGGATTGGCCCCAATTACATGGATAAATACACTTCATTCATCAGAGAGGGAATGCTCCCAATAGAAGCTTAAACATTGCACATCTAGGATACAAGATTCTTGATGTATGAAGGAATCTTATACTGCCGAGGATAATCTCGAATGATCCTTCGGTGCACCCACTTTAATTAGATAGAAACCTTTATCTCTAGGGTGCACGAAGGAGCATGCGATGGTCACCCTGAAGGGAGGAGCCTGGCGCAACGAGCACAAACCCAACGTTACTACTGGTCGATAATGAAAAGAAATGTCAAAGACTACACGTGAACTTGTAACATATGCCAAAGGATAACTAATTACATCCATCATCCAGTCGAAGAATTGGCGGTGATGGTCTCATCTTGGCTATTAATATTATGGGGGATGGATATCTTGGGCCCATTTCCAACAGGAAATAGTGCAAATTACTGCTAGTGGCGATGGACTACTTCACCAAGTGGGTGGAGGCAGAACCACTCTCTAGATTCACAGACCAAAATGACCACTTCGTTCTGTGGAAGTTCATCATTAGTCAATTTGGTATACCTAGAACGATAATTACAGATAATGGGAGGCAATTTGACAGCATTCGCATTAACAAGTTATGCGATCAGTTCCAAATTAAACATTATTATTCTGATTTAAGGCTCCCCTGATGCAACTGTTGAGTCGAGGTGATGAGCCGAACATTACTCTATGGAATCAAAACTGAGCTGAAAAACTTCAAGAGTCACTGGGAAGATAAGTTAACTACAGTCTTATAGGCATACCGAACAATAACAAGGGGTTCGATGGGGTCCATGCCTTTTTCCCTTACATATGGCATAGAGGTCGTTGTCCCTATAGAATTTGAAGCACAAATGATGAAGTTATAACGTTTCAATGCCACAAAAAAGGAAGAAAAGCTACGAGAGAACCTAGACCTATTGGACGAACGAAGGGAGGAAATAGTGCTAAGGTTGGCAGCAGCTTAGCAAAAAATCACGTAATACTAATATCGAAAGGTTAAAATAGAACAGTTAAAGTGGGTGATTTGATGCTCAGAAACACGAATTAATCTATAAAGGTTCCAAGTTATGGGAAGTTAGTTAACAACTGGGCAGGGCCCTATGTGGTCGCCCGCGTCATCCGATCAGGAACGTGTGGTTTCAGAGATCATGAAGGGAGAGCCCTGTCATGCCCATGGAATGTTAAAAAGATGAAACGGTACTACCAGTAAGTGATTGGAGGCAATCGCCGCTCAGCAATAGAGGCACATTTAATATTTCTTGTTTATGTTATTTTAATTTTCTAGTGCAATTTCTTTTTAAGTCTATATTATCCATTTCTTTTGTCACCGTCATAAATATAGCCTCGTTATCAATAAAAAAGAGTTTTTTTGAACTACTTTTTCTCTCGTTGTTCTTCTCCTATCGCCTAAGCGTTCGATCGTACCATTTTACCAACCATCCTCTTGGAAAAAAAGGACAATGTCGGATGGTGTTCTGGTATATCTTTCTCAGGCTCATAACCTCTGGACATAATAACTTGGTTAATCCCTAAGTTTAACTCAAGCCCCTAGAACTGATCCAATCTATGTAGCGAGGTCGTTCTAGGATAATGGTATGAACTCCGAGTCAAGAAGTAAAATTATCGATCACTATGTTATTTTCAAATGAAAAGGGGGGTAAGTATGGGGTGAATAAGGAGGAAATAAGGCCAGAGTGTTGTTACACGGAGAAATTATTTCAAAATTTTAATTATAAAATATAATTTCAAAAATCTAGTGATCAGATCATAAATGGTCATTCGTACCACCCTTCGCAAATTGACCTTCAGAGTATGAATAACACGGTTAACCAACCATGTATAAATAATGACAATAATTTAACTTAGTTGTTCGAGATAACATGGTTCATAAATCATGTATAAATAAAATAACACGATTGTTAATCGTGTATAAACAAAATAACATGATTCATCAACCATGTATAAATAAGATGACACGATTCTTCAACTGTGTATAAACGACAACAAAGTAGTTTGTTCATTCGGAATCACACAGCTCGTTAAACAAGCATAAACAAAGTCAATCAGGATTAGATCAATTCGGTCTGATAACTTGGTACGAGTAGGCCCTTCGGCCTATTGCATTAATGGTTTAGCATAATTAAGTAGTTCAACAAATGCAAAGGGGGTTGAATAAATCATTCATCCACAAATCATTCACGAAAAACGAAGCATAACAAAGGCTAAATAAAGAAATAAATAATAATATAAAAAGAAATGGGCTGAAGCTGATTATTATGGGGGTCCAAGTCCATACATATATTATTATAAGGCCAAATCCTTTAAAAGTTAAAAGTGGACAAAGCATACATTACAGAATAAATCTCTAAGGGGCGGGGGGGCTGAAGAGGGTTGGCGTGCAAGGATTTAGCTCATCTCTTCCACCATGGAGGTCCAACGATCCACACTTTCAGAGCTAATCGGGGGCAAGGACAAATCAAAAACACCCAATACTGAGCATAGCCAACTTCATCCAGCTAAGTAAGAAAAGGCGTGGGTTCCTCTTAGGCCTCCACATCTTCAAGATTGAAGGCCAAAAAGTCCCATTTGGGGTGAATTACCTTCACTCGGTTGATCAGTTCATTGTACCCGTTCAAAAAAGACGGGTACTTAATTACCCTACAGTAGTCTGACGGAATGAAGGACTTCATGTTTTTGAAACTAAATAAGAGGGCTAAGTCCCTTTCATCCTTCATAACTTCCTCATTCTCCTTAGTACGAAGATCACGGATCTCCACAAATAAAAAACAATAGCTACAAATTGAGTCTTGATCACATTAACCTCCTGCTCGATAGCTTCCCTAGTAGTGTTCTCGGTATCCCGCTCCTTTCAAGGGATCTCCCGGGAAGCATTGGCTTTGTCCTTTGCCCTTTTTAAGGCCTCTAATTCAACTTTCATCTCAAGAATTGTCTTGGCCTCGTCTGCCCTTGTCTTCCCTCCTTTTCCACTTTTGCAACATATAGACCCCCAGATAGCTCACTTGTACACAAGCGATCAAGACTCAAGTTAGTAATTAACACAACAGAACTATGGTCGAAGAATAAGAAAAAGGGTAAATTTTTTACCTTGGTGGAGAACTGGATGATCTCATTGGCAACACATATCAGCCCCCCACTCAGTCGATCGAGGTTTTTTGGTAGGTAAGAATTTTAAAAGGCCATATAATTCTAATCAGCGTCAACATACCTTAAGAACGGGGCCTTAGATTCCTTCTCAGCATTGGGAATCATCTCCCCCTCGGCCTTGACATCTTCATCATCAACGATCAGCCTTTGGTGCGCTAAAGTGGGAGTGCTTCCTCCCTCCAAAGGCATTTTCTCATGCCTCCTTTGTAAGGCTCCCTCCTCTATCAGCTGAATACAGGAGGTCTCTTCCTTAATGACATTAAGAGGGATGGATGGTTCGATTACTCATCCACTACTATCTTGAAGGTTATCTTCGGTTGCTCGAAGAGTTGAAGGGGTAGAGGCAGGCAAGGAAGCTAGAGGGTTTTGAGCCAACCTATGGAGAGACGCTCGATATCCTCGATGTGCCATCACTTCGGAAGCTAAAGATGTATAAAAAATATGTTAGTATAAATTAGTGCAACCAAGCCAAAGAGAAAAGTTTATCGTTATAACAGATGAATACTTGAAGAGCAAGGAAAGGACACACGTTGAAAATGAAAAATAAGGAGATGAGCCCCCTTAGTGTCATCCCAAATCTTAAGTAACTCCTGGTTACGGACCTCTTTGCCTCTTACTTTAAAGCCCAACTCCTTCAACCACTTCATGTCAAAAAGTTATTTAAAGGGGCATGTTTTGCTGAGGGATTTTTTTACCTGTGACTTCGAGTGGAAAGGATGTTTGGCAGCTCATTAAAGATCCCTAAAATATAACATATGGTAATCAGAATAACACTCAATAAAAGCATGACCATAACATAACCAAATTAAACTGCTCACTCATATCAAGTTTATTCTAAGTCAATTGGATAGTAAACAGATGGCCTGTGAGGCCGTTTTACTCGTCATGTTCCCATCCCTCCCCTTTGATGTAAAGAAATTATGTCTCCAGTTGTGGCTAGACGAAGGGGGAGAGGTTACAAAACCTTCACCTTTACGTCGACTGGAGAGGTTGTACCAACCCCTATGAGAGGCTGCTGGTTTGTAAATAGCTAGAAGCTCGCCAAATGTCAGAGGGTTATCAACCCCAAATAGATCAAAAAAATAAACCATGGAGTCGATAAGGCTTACTATGTAATCGGTATCAGTTGAGTAGGGGCCAGATTGTTGAAGGCCAAGACGTCCCGAACGGGCCTCAGGAGCTCAATACCAAGTCCATCTTGGAAGCAGTGCTCGTAAAACCAAAATTCTACCTCACATATAATGGAGGCCCAATCATTCTTGTCAGCAACTTGAACGGGAAAGACCCTAGGAAGGTTTAACCTTTCCACTATTCATTAGTTATCTCCTCAAACAATAGATGGCATATTTATGGAGTCCCTCAGTATTTCCCCTAATAGGAATGATGGTTGAAGGCCTTGATGAACCAATGGTGGAGGGTCGTCAAGTTGGGGGATTACGAATCCTAAGTGGATGATCAGGACCTAGAGAGTGGGACAAAGAGGCCCCTCATCCTGTGGACCTCCACTCATTATTTTAGGGGTTGAAGAACTCCACTATCACTACTATGTTGGCTAGAGACCTTTGGCATTAAAGTCTGACTTAATGCACTTAGTGTAAGGGATGACTGGACGGTTGAAGCCACTCCAAGTACTAAAACTGTGGTGAGTGGAGTGGTACAAGTTAGAAATAGGGGATTTCCTTTTAGGAATTGAGAAATGAATATACTAATTCTAGTAAAGTGGAAAACAAAACCTAGACTAAGATAACCCTCAGTGAGAAACAAAAGCACAAACAATGAAATAATGGGAAAATGGAGGGACAAGAATGTATCGGATAAAAAATAAGCTTTTGAAGGAGAAAAAAGGAAGAAGGGCCAAAAATCTCCGAACTCACTGAAAACTTTAGTTGGCATAAATGGTAGAAAATGAAAATAAGAGTATACTAAGGCAAAGAGGATCATCTAAATTCAATGAACTGATTTTGATTAACCTAACGATCCAGATGCGTAGATAAGGTTACATGCATAGTGATACGCATGAGATGGGAGGACGTGCCAGAGAATATCTTAAAAGCGCAAAAAAATCAAAAAGTGATTATTAAAGTTCTAATATGTGATGTTTTTCATAGGGAAGAGGCCATGGTGGTTCAGCCCTTGAAAAAGCAATAATTAGGCTGCCAGATGTCACAATTGCATCGAGATCGTATTAATTGATGGGCACGTGGAACATATTACGTTTGGCCATTATTAAAGACTCTTCGATCCATCTCGGCGAATGTAAAAAGTCTAGAGGGTAACAAATGAGGAGGATTTATGAATAATGGCCGAATGGATTAGATAATATCCGAGCGGTGTCCGAACCATGATGATTTGGCGGTAGACGAGAGATATGCGATCATCTACCAGAGAAGTATGGAAGGATTACCCCCCCCCCCCCCATGAAAGGGTAGATGAACAGAAAGCTTCCACCCACTAGCAACATTAAGAATCAGGGAACACTCAACAGGGACCCTCAATAAGCCAAAGGGGGCTCTGGCCCTGACCGAAGCATCCCCCACGGCGTTATGAGTGTTTGAACTTTTTAAGACTTAATCAAAGATCGGGGGCACTCAAAGTCTAGTACAAGCCCTATTCTTACGGTTAGATATCTCGAAGAATCATATCACGTGTCTTGCCCAAATTTAAATGTATCAACCGGGTATAACGGGAAATAGGACGAACGTTGAATTAAGGTTGTGTATATGAAGCCTAATAAATAAGTAAAAGAGGTAGACCATAAGTTGTAATCAAAACCTTTGCATTGACTCCATTAAATAAATAATTTTACCCCTTTCCCTGTGGACGTAAGCCAAGCCCGGATAAACCACGCATAGGCATTGCCCCTTCTTATTACTCACCCATTTCTCTGTTATCTTGATTTATAAATTCATTGTTTTATGTAAATTTTTGCATCAACAATAGGTTTCTTTAGTAGTTGCTCAATTAATTTTAATTTAGTTGTATGATTCGGGTTGTACTCTTTTCAGTTGGCATGTATCAGTTCAGACTTCATAACATGTTTCTTTCAAATTACATTTGTGTTAGTGGAGATTATTTGATTTAGACTTTACTTGACACTATTATGGGCTGATATTATAATTGTGGATTATGAGACTCTTTATATGTCAATAGTTGATAGTGATAATTCGGTTTTATGGTTTTGAGATTATTATAATGTCATACTCCTTCTCAAGTTATATATGTATTCTTTTGATTCTTTACATGTTGAGAATGATTTTTTATTTATATTAGAAACTTGTATATTCTTATATGGGACTTAATCAACCCTAATATAAGAATATACGGATTGCTACATTTGGAATTAACATGATTGTTCTTGAATTCCCTATTCTAATAATGATTTCTTTCATATGTTTTACTTTGAAGATTCCTCGAATTCTAGACACATGAAAACCTTCTTGTATACGATTTTAACCCCCTTGGACTAATTCTACATAGACCTAATATATGCCATGTTTAATTGAGTAATTCATGTTTAATTGAGTAATTTTAACTTGTACAAAAAATTATAATTTTTAACAATAGATTTGAACTCTTTGTGATCACTAAAGTTAATCCCCAGTTCAAAAGTTAGATCATAAAGATCTGTTTTGGATTTGAATTTTGGAACTTTAAGACACATTCTTCATCAGACCCTAATAAGTTATGAAAATGGGTAATATGTAACAAGTCTCATTAACTTGGTCAATGATTCAACAGGTTCTTTGATTGAGTCAATGGTGTCAAAAGTCCTATTTTGCCAACTCAGCACATTAAAAAGACTAACATACCCCAAAAATATCTTTGATACCTAACTACGTCATTTTTCGTAAAAATATCCATCAAACCTTTATAAGTCCATAACTTCGAATCTACAAGTACAAAATTCATAAAATTTATATTTTTGGAATCTATTCGTCAAGATCTATAATACAACACCAATATTTAATATTTTTTGATGAAAAAATCAAAACAGATAAATTTTCTATTTTCGTAAAATCTCTATTTGATCCGATGAAAACTCTATTTTTTTGAAAGAAAACCTTGTCTTTCATTTTTGTCGATGGTGCCGCTGGCGCGGTTTAAAAAAACAAAGGAATCGATGAATAGAGAGAGAGAAAGGAGGAGAGAGAAATATTTTGCCAAGAATTTTAACGGTCTCCGGAGATATTATTCGATGGACTATTTTCAGCAAGTCTGGTGTGGAGTGGGGTGGGGTGGGACTGCTAGATAGAGTTGGGCTATGTGTTTATTTATAGAGAAAGAGAATAAGTGGATTTAAAATGGGTATTGATATACATAAATGTGGCATCATCCTCAGTAAGCCTCAGTGCTCCAAGCCGGCCTTACTCACTCATTAAGCTGGACCGATGTGGGTCCCTTTGGAGCAATCCCTTCTCAAAAGTCTCGGCCTCATACCAGACTTATGGGCCGAGACCTATCAGTTGGCCCATAACAATCCCATCAGTCTCATCTCAGCTTCGTACCACTCAAATAGTCGATACCAAACTTCAATCCACTACACCAAAAAAATTGACTTGTCACGGTTTTTGTCTGTGACAAGTCTGGGGGTGACAACCTCTTTATCACGGACTTGTCACCGTCAAAGATCGTGATAAGTTCATTAGACTTGTCATGGTCCTGACACAGTCTTTGACCTTGATAAGTTTTTGTCACGGTCAAACACCATGACAAGCCCATGACAAAGCAAGAATAATTATCACGGTCAAAAATCGTGGCAAATTCGTGACAAGTTTCTTTGTCACGAATTTTGACCGTAACAATTTTGGGGCGAATTAAAAAAAATTACTGGGCAGTATGGCGACTGGCACTGCCCAAAAGTATATTTGTATCTGTTATAACAAAATTGTATCGGTGCAAACATCATATATCCATATAAAATAGAAATAATGTAACAAATCATGGCATATATAATCCATATCCAAATAAAATAGAAATGCAAATATCCATATCCAAACCAACATGCACCAAAATTAGAAAAATATAAATACAATCCAATATCCAAATAAAAAGATAGAAATAATGTCATGAACAAGGATCAGGTCGGAGGAGGAAGGAAGGCCACATGACATATGAATTGAGACACTCCGCAATATGATGAACGCCGCCGTGTTCGCGCAACCACAAAGGTGAGTTATCATTTCCCTCCACCACATGCATGGTGCGCACCCTTGCCTCAATGTCTTGGAAGGTATGTCCATATACCAGCATACCCGAGAGGAAGCTCGGATGCCTCAACCCCCTCTCTATCGGCTCCTCACAATATATATTGAGTAGAAATACGTTGACCAACTGATTATTGACATAGGTCGCTCGGAGGGGGTCACGATGGGAAATGGATCATCATATGGTGCTGAATCCGCGGGTATCGACGATAAAGAAGTGGTGTCCCCGTCCTCGTCTACCTCTACCGCCTACTCCTTGCCCTTGCCCAACTGACGCTTCATGCAGGAATACATATCTAGGACTGTTGCCTCCAACCTTGATAACTTATCATTATGGGTGTCCACCATATATGCCAACCCGATGTTGCTCGTCTCTATTCCGACGATCCTAGACTTCCCCACCTGCGAACTCACCCCCTATTCCTCCCCTTATAATCCGGACCGAGCACTTGGTTAAGTGGATCCATAGCCAAAGATGATTTATCGGCATCAGACTGCGACTCATGCGCTTCCTTAAGCTTTGCCTGAAAAGACAAAAAGTATATGATTAGTTAATTAAGTAAATAAAAATTATAACATAATTAAAAAAAATTAAACATTTATAACTTACAATGGTGGCTGCGACACTCGGGGCCACCTCCTTGTCCTTGCCCTTTTTCTTTCGAATTTCCACATAGGCATCAAGCCTATGTGGCCTACCCCTAGGGCCACTCCCCGTATCCTGAAATAAAATAATACAGAATTAGTAAGTAACGCAAAGTAATACTAAAATAGAATAACTAAAATTAAAGAAAAATATATATTTACTATCCTGTGCTCCACCTCGGGGTAAGACATCCGTTCGGAGTAGTGCACATCCAACTTTTTCGCCCGGTTTTCCTACTTGATTGACGAGATGACAATTATCTCTCATTGGTCTCATTGTCGATAAACTTTTTCCACTGTGCCAATAAGATCGGCTACTTCGGGGGGACGGTGCACGTAGTCTCAGAATGGACTCTCAGATCTTCCCAAAGTATCGTGCCCACAAATTCTTCTTTCATGTATTATATTGATCTCACAATTGCTCCTATGTGGAGTTGCAAAGATGTGCGGGCAGGCCGAATTTTTCTTTCAAACAAATACAAACCAAAAAGAAAGTAAGTGTTAGTTTCTTTCAAATATAAATATAAATATAAATATAAATACACCACCTGTAGTGCCCCCAGATGTTCAACTTGAGGTAAATAATCACGACCCTCCAATCAGTGTACCCCGGGCCAACGATCGCCTTCAGCAACTCTAGCGCTCTGGCCAATAATGTCGTTTTATTCTCGATGACGAACCCCAATTTTCCCCATTTGGGGGGTTTACTGGCTGAAGAGCCCTCATCGCCTCCGCTACCGCACCCGGATGAAGTCATTTTCCGCAAAAATTGTTATTATTAATAAAATCATGTATATGGACTCTGAATTAATGCTCAAATCCGATAATAATAGTACATACCAATACCAATATCAATTTATATCAATTTTAATTTGTACCAATACCAATTTCAATTTACACACACGCACACTGCCCCCTCACCCCCCACGCCCACCCACCCACCCCACCCCCATGCACACACACTCCCGAATCATGAACTTTGAATTAATGCTTAAATTGATTAAAATTATAATTAACATATTCAATTGGTTATTACAAGAATTAAAATGATCAAGTATAAATGAATAAAAAGCAATAAATTATCGTCCGATAATAATAAAGCACTAGAATAATATAGCTACTGGTCATTACAAATAATTTGAATACTTATTACAAACCGAAAAATTGTTTCAAATTCGGGTTATCATGAAAAATAAATTGATATTTGGATGGTCCAGCCAAGTCATCCACACTATTGTTAAGATTATTTGCGCATGTAGGACAATTGATCACGGCTCATTGTTGATATACTCCGAGTAAAACACTTGCTTGACCTTTTGAAAAGCATAAACAAACGATTCATCGTTCACGTGTTTGTTGCTCTTAAACTTGGACAAGCCAACCATGATTAAATTGGTGCCAAGATCAACTTTACAAGCATTTTTTCCTCAACTCTTACCTAATCATAGTAAAATACAACCTCTTTGAAGTTTACATAGTCCAATTCAAATATATTTTGAATTACACAATAGTAAGTCATTTCAGCTTCAATGAGGTTTTTACCTTTCGCGCTCGCTCGAAAGAAATTAAGAGCGTTGTATGAAATGCCCAAATTTTATACATTTGTATTTTTCTCGTACACCCTTGCACCGATAATCGATACTTTTTGTACTCTTGTGCCATGAACAAGGGCCCAGTGGCTAGACAAGCAAGCATTGATGTCGCATCACCACTCTTTAAGAGCTAAGAATATAGATAAATTAATTAGGTTAGTTATAAAGCTTTCTTGTAATGTGATATTTAATAACAAACATTTTTATTATCATTACCTCGTGTGACAACCACAGCCTAAATTCACTATCTGATTGTGCCATTATTTTTCGTCTTTTATGTTCTCATACACCTCATATTTTCTACATAGATCGTGACGAACGTATTACAAAATTAATCATGTAAAAATTAAAATAATGTGAAAGTTAAAATAATTTAAACTTACTTTTCCATTCTTCGACATCTTCATGTGTGCCAAATAGATAACGAGCTACTTGTTCATCTTGCAAACTCGTTAATTTCACTCGTTTGCCCATCACATGACTACCGTCATCGACGAACTCATCATTTTCATCCACGTTGGTCGAGTCAGGCATATATTCCCGAGTGTAGATTGATGACTCCATGGTGATGTATTCCTCTACAACTGATCCTTCAATATATCCTTTATTCTTAACATAATCTTTGAAAACTTTCATCAATCTTTCAAACGCATGCATCCACCGATATCTAACTGGGTCGAAAATAAGTGCCTCATCGCATAGGTGTGCCAACAAGTGAACACTTATGTCAAAGAAAGATGGGGAAAGTACTTCTCCAAGACACAAATCGCTTCGTTCACTGCCAATTTTGCGGCCACTATGTGATCTCGATTGACTACCTTCTCACATAAAAGTGAGAAGCAGATACTAATGTGTATAATAGCCTTCCGTATATCCTTGTGCTTGGAGAAATAGTGCTTAAACAATAGAGTAACCAATTGCATGATCACATGCCAATCGTGGGACTTACTCTTATGTAAAACATAGGTAAAATAATTCATAATCCTTTACAAGTTGGATAAAAAATTATATGGAACTTTTAAATTATCTATTGTGTCTAAAACCACCTTCCTTTCCTCACTCGTCAAAGTAAACACACCAGGGGTAATTATTGTCCTTCCCCTAAAATCTTCTTTCAACCATATTTGTGGCTTAAGTTTCAATTCTTTAAGATTTTTTCGTGCATTTTCTCCATCCTTCAAATGACTCCCTAACGCATGTGCCCATAATATGTTTAGCGATGTTCTTCTCTGCGTGCATCACATACGATACATGGCTCACCGGGTTATTCTTCCAATAAGGAAAGTCAAATAAAATTGACCTTCTACACCATGTCTTTCTTATCTTAGTTTCATTCGCAGTTGGGGTCTTCTTATGATTGACATTCTTAAATTTTGGATTCTTACCTGGCATATTAGGGCCACAATCAGAATATTTACTTTCAATTTCTGAGCCTAAAAGTATTCTCGGTTGTAGCCTATGTTCAACCCCACCCGGTAAAAAATTAAAACCTTTCTCGTATCAAAACTATGAGAGAGGGGTAAACCTCCTATGGCAATGGTATACATTTTTTGAGCTAGCGAGGAGGCGAAGGGATTCAGTCTCCGCTCCACAAATAGGATACCCCAAATAACTATTTACTACACAATCGAATAATGTCCATAAGCTGGAAAATCATAAATTGCCCATATCAACATAGCTTTCAGCGTAAACTCTTCTTTTCTAAAAGAGTCAAATGCTTGCACACCATCTTCCCATAACTCATTTAATTCTTCTATCAAAGGAGCCACGTAGACATTGATGTCGTCACTTGGTGCCTTTGTCCGAGGGATTAAGAAGGACAACATCGAAAATTTTGTTCTCCTACACTATGAAGGAGGGAGGTTGAGTAGGGCTAGGATCACTAGCCATACACTCTGATTGGAGCTTATATTTCCAAATGGATTTAAACCACCAGTTAATATTGCCAAACGAATATTACATTATTCTCGAGAAAAATCGGGATACTAAAAATTCATCCTCTTCCAAGGTATAGAATCAATAGGATGGCACATGAGATTTTCCCCTACTTCAGCCCTAGCATGCCAAGTCACTACCTCCACTATCCATGGTACATTAAAAAATCTCTTTAATCTAGGCCCAACGAAAAAATATTTCAACACTTTTTGAGCCACTTTTGAGCTTGTGCCTTCCTTGCCAGTAGATTGGACATATCTTGGTTCATTGCATAACGGACACTGATCAAGATTTTCATACTCCTTTCGGTATAGTATGCAGTCACACACACAAGCATAAATTGATTTATAATTTATTCCTTAACCTTTCAAACTATTTTTCATAATATGATATTTGTTTGGAAATATTTTCTTCTTGGGTATCAAGCCCTTCACCCAATTCAAAATTCCTGTCACGCTACTGCCAAACAATACATATTGGGTCTTCAAACTAAGCAAACCAACCATGACATGTAAAGTTGTTTGATCTTTCTCATAGCTAGAGTATAATGGCTAGCTCACCTTAAATTTTAAACTTTGGTAGTCATCGTCAAGGTTTATCTCGATATCTTCTTGAGCACCTGAACCTTGTACATCGTCATTGACCTCATTCTCTTCCACTTCATGTAATCCATATTCATTATCAACTAAATCCTCTAAGATATTATGATCTACATTGTCATTCTCCCATTGTACATCTCTCCTACTTGTTGAAGGTTGTTGTGAAGGTTGCTCGAGGACAAAAGAAACTTTTGGTTCCTCGTGAAAAACAAAAATTCAATAATTATCTTGCATATCCCATCTTAACAAATGTAGTTCAACTGTTTTCCACTCAAACACCTTACCATTCTTACACCTAGAACACGGACACGAAAACTCTTCATCATTATGACATCTCTCTGCGTATTTCACAAATTCAATAGCACCATCGCGAAACACATCCCCTAATCTATTTGTCTCACCCATACACTCTTTGTATTTAGGATATCCTATCACAGCTACTACAAATAATCACCTATTATGGGTAAGAAGCGCATATTCTTGGATTAGCATAAACAAAAGTGTGAATATTTAGTTCCCATTAGTATAAACAATCACCTATTAATTTTCAAGTGTGAGTGTTATTTCAATTTATCAATTGAAATTACACTTAACATCCCATCATCTAGTATGTACTCAGAGAATATTAAGATATGAATGCAGAACTTTCCCCTAAAGTAACAAGTTTAAGCCACAAAGAATATTATCATACAGAAACTACGCAGTTCCAAACTGTCCAATTGGGACAACTTGAGAGATCTCATTGCAAGGGTAATGTCTCTCGAACGGGTCTGAGGGATTTTTAATGAGTACACATAAGAACTAGAAGGGTAATATCTATGCGCACTATATGTAATTTAAAGTATGTTTCATTTAATTATGTCTTATCAAAATTCGAGAGATTTCATTTAATTATGTAATTTAAAGTATGTTTTATTTAATTTAAAGTATGCTTAAGAACTAAAACTTAAACTAATTTATACCAATTTATAGCAATATCAATACCAATTCAAATTCAATTTCAATTTCAATTTCAATTTATACCATTATCAATACCAATCAGAATTCAATTTCAATTTAGAGAAGCGGTTCTTATAGAATTACAATGTATACAAATTAAAAAGTTTATTAATTTTTAGAGAATTTCATACGTTTCAGTCCATTTCATAAGGAGCTAAGGGGATGGTAACAGTATTTGAACAAAGTAAAAAGTCCACAAACAACATTGATCCTATTTTCGGAATCATACACGCACATGTGACATTCCATATATTGATCCCCAAATTGAAAGCAACACACTAAAATCTCTTACACCAAAACCAAACAGAAATTGATTCTCTCACCTCCCCAAACTGATCCCCAAATTAATTCTTTCACCTTCCCCCATCACTCCCCCTGCCCACCAACCCACCCCCACACACCTATACAAACACACACACCCTACCCCCACTCCCACTGCCACCCATCACTCCCCCCTCCCCCCCACCACTGCCACCGTCGACTGCCCCCCACCCACCCCAACGCAGACACACACACAAGCGCACGGGCACTCAATTCTACACAAACGAACACACACATATACAGATGAGAGAGAGAGAGAGCAGTCGCACACGAGAGAGAGAGAGAGAGAGAGAGAGAGAGAAGGGGGGAAATAAAAAAAGGCGGCAGGATTTTTTTTTTTAGAAAGTTGTCAAGGGGCTGTCAAAGTCTTTGGCCATGACAAGTCCGTGACAACTGTACTTGCCACGGTCAATGATCGTGATAAAAAGTTGTCACGAACTTGTCACGGCCATTGATCGTGACAAAAAATGCGTATTTTTTTATCACGATCAATGATCGTGACAAGGCTGGTCGCTCCAAAGGTGACAATTTTGCCTTTTTCGTGTAGTGATCCAGCTCAACAATTGCTTACAAGGACATCGAACGTCTCAGTCTCGTCCAGGCCGAGACCTTTCAGGACAACATATATCTTACATGTAACACATGGTTTCACCATAACTAGTCCACATGGGCAGGCAGTTATAATAAGATATCCATGAGCACGTGAGGAAATATTGCATCATCATGACATATTTGTGTCAGGGACTGGTGGTTGGATCTGATTGGAATCTTCACCCTGAGTATGATTATTAAATGCTTGGGGGTATAATGTGCACTCCAAGGATTATAAATACTTATCATCTCCTTCCTTGAAGGGGATCAGAAATTCGAAACCCTACCCCAAACTCTGTAAAACTTACTTTAGAGAGAGAAAGTGCTAAAATTGTACTTAACGCCATTAGAATTCACTTGTTTAGTATAAAAACACATAAACACCTGCACGGCGGAGTAGGCCAATGGCCGAACCACTTACATGATCGTGTTCATCCTCCTCTCCTCATCTCCTTTAATATTTACTTTTGTTATTCTAATATCCATTACTGCAGACACTAGTTTGAACTCACTCTACAAGTTTAAATGGTTATATCTCTGGTATCATCATTGTAGCACCGTCTGTGGGAATCGAGGTTTCATCTTCTTCCTCTTATTTCTAGTTTAGATCCTACTTGAATCTCTGGTGGTGATCCAGCTACACCATTGTTGGGCCTGAATCACTATTAAAAGAGTTTTGGTTGGGACCTTCAAGATTCTTTTAGCTCAAATAGTTCATATACACTCTCACCAGAGAGATGGCTTTAAATCTGCCTCCAGGCGTTAGCCCCAGTTCAAGCTAGGCACCACGCCAGTCAAAGAATGCGGACGTCACGACGGTCTTACACTCGCAGGTGGCCAACCAATAAAAGATGCAAAGGAAACTTATGGATTTAATCCAAACCATGATGGCCACGACTCTAGGCGCTACAAATGAGATGATTACTTCGAACGCAAGAGATGTTGTGGATGCGGAGACAGGGGGACCACCCTCGACCCCACATAAGGAAGAGTAATGCCACCAGAGGTAGAGAGACGTGGTTGACCCCTGGCAACTCCACCTGGGAAAATAAGTGCAAGAGGGTTGTGATCAGGATTGTGAGGAGGACGACCATTTGTAAACATATGAGATTTCTGGTGACGTAGTTCTCCCAATATAAGCCAGCAGGGAAAATAGTGCAAGGGAAACATGAGAAGGTCAACCCAAAACTTAGGCCTTTAACAGAATTAGCAAAAGGTCAGATTTTGACCGTTTCGACCTTGTGGAAGACCTACGAGACCAACTTTACTGTACACGTAGTAACACCGCCTCTAAAGTGATTGGTGGATTTGGTAATCGTCGGCCTCATCCAGGCCGAAAGGGAGAAGAAAGGGAAATGAATAATTGTGAGAAGAATGTTGGCCAAGATCAAACGCCTGACCCAGTTAATAAAGCGAGTAATCCATAGGGGTTATGTGGAAGGATATCCCTTCGTGACTAAAATAGTAAATTTCCCTACCCCACCTAAATTCAAGCATCCTAGTGTAACACCAAAATATAAAGTCAGGACGAACCCGATACACCACATTGACATGTATCAGTCGACAACAGACATTTACACCATATCAAATGAATGAGATGCAGTCGATCTTTTTTCGTCACTCTTACAAGTGCAGACCACATGTGGTATATGTCTCTGCTAAAGAATCCAACCAAAAATTTCAAACAACCAGTCGAGATGTTCATCCATAACTTTTGCTTCGGCATGAAGCCCCTAAATAAAATGACTCACCTCTTGTGTGTGAAATGAGGAAAAATGAGTCATTGAGAGACTACATTGCCTAGTTCAATAAGGAGAAACTTGAAGTTAAGAACTACGACAAAAACATTGCAATGACAGCTCTCATGAGTAGACTGTAACAAGGCAACAAGGATCCTCCCAAGTCCATGGCAGAAATTATGGCTATAGTCGGGAGAGTCATGAATGCTGACGAGACCTTGGAGGCTAAAGGAGAGGATGAGAAAGAAGTAAGTGGGAGTAAGTCTCCGAAGACGAAAGGAAAAGATGGAAAGAAAAGGTCGGCCGACAACAAGTTTGCCAATTATACCCCATTGATTATAAGTCCCGACTTTATCTTGAATGAAATTAAAGATGACAGAGCTCTCAGATGGCCTAAAAAGCTTAATACCCCTCCTCACAAGAGGGACAAAATCAAGTGGTGCGAGTTCCACCAAATCTCGTCCATATGACAGACAAAAGTTTTGCACTCAAAGAAGAGATTGGGAATATGTTGAAGTAGGGGAAACTCCAAAAGTATGTTGACCGGAGTGGGTCCAAAACGACGCTAAAAAAATGCATGGTGGGACAAAAGATGACAGGCCGAGAAGACAAACCCAGGCCGATAAGAAATATGAAGAGTCCGACAGCGATGGAGATGACCCAGACCTCCCTCTTAAGATCCCTGAGCCAAAGGGATGCATGTATATATTTTCATTTGAGATTAAAATAATCACTGGAAGAATGGATGGTGGAGGAACTGAGTTAGTCGGTCGTAAGGCACACGTCGTAGAAGCAAAGTCTGCACCTAAAGGGATGGATGTGAACTCGGATGCTTCAGAGAAGAAGTTGGGGAAATTAAAGAAAGTAGACATGGAAATAATGGTGGTAGACTTCTCGCGAATGGACTTCAAGGGAATATTGGCCCCTTATGACGATCCTTTGGTTATCAGCACTAGGGTCCATGGGTATGATGTATCTTGGATGCTGGTGGACGGTGGTAGCTCAGCCAATGTCATGTTTTGGGACTGATTCAAATTATTAAATCTCAGTAAGAAGAAGTTAGTTCCTTACCATCAACCATTGATTGGTATTAGTGGAGAAAAGTTACACCCATTGGGGGTGTTTGAAATGGATGTTTGTATAGGTACCTAGACGAGGTGCCTAATGAAGAAAGTAAGCTTTTTTTATTGACAAGAATATATTCTCAACCTACAATATCATCATCGACAAAGAAACACTCAAAAAATTCGAGGCAGTGCCCTCCATCATTCACCAATTGGTAATTTTTTATGGAGTAGGCGAACTCCAAGGTGACCAGGTAGATCAAGAGTGCGCTACTTCAGTTTGGCAAAACAAAATGAAGCTTATAAGAAGCTCACAACCTCCTACAATATTGACACTCTTGACACAAGAGATGAGAAAAAATTAAAGAAGGGAGAGGTTGTAAATGAGGTAGAATCCATCGTCCTCAATGAGGATGATCCAGAAAAAAATCCAAATTGGCTCATCATTGAAGAAGCAAAACGAAAGAAAGGTTAATAGAGCTTCTAAGCAAAAGACAAAGCATCTTCGCATAGAGCTATGGGGATACGTCGGGGATTGACCCCGAAGTTATCTTCCATCGGCTAAACATTAATAAGGAGGATAAACCAGTGAAGCGGAGGAAGAGAACCTATGTCGAAGATAAGTACGAGGTCATCCAGGATGAGTTAAAAAAAGATCCAATTGGCTAAGTTTATTCGTGAAGTGCACTACCCGAATTGGGGGTCTAATGTTGTGATTGTGCCAAAAGTCAATGTGAAATAGAGAATGTGTGTCAACTTCACAAATTTAAACAAGGTACACCTAAAAGACAGTTTCCTTTGCCTCGTATAGATCAGATGGTATATGCCACGATTGGTCACAAGTTGATGAGCTTTATGGATGCATATTCAGGGTACAAATAAATCATCATGGATGAAGCCCGTGTAGAGAAGACTTCCTTTACCACATATAAAGGAACCTATTACAATAAGGTCATGCTATTCGGCCTTAAGAAAGTAGGGGAAACCTACCAGAGGTTGGTCAATAAAATGTTCGAAGATTATATTGGAAAACTTATAGAGGTCTATGTTGATAATATGCTGACAAAGAGCCTCAAGGACGAAGATCATGTGGCCGACCTTGAGAGGATGCTTGACCCATAGATCTCTACAAGATGAAGTTAAATCCAAAAAAATGTGTGTTCTGCGTCAGAGTAGGAAAGTTCCTCGGATTTATAGTCAATCAAAGGGGTATTGAGGCAAACTCGGAGAAAATCAACGTATTGATAGAAATAAAGACGTAAAGACTACAAAATATGTGCATAGATTGACTAAAAGAGTTACTTCTATCAAATGCTTCGTCTCTAGGGCCACCAATAAGTGTCTACCTCTATTTAAGTTCTTGATAAAAGCATTTGTCTAAAATGAAGAGTGTGAGAAAGCTTTTCAAGAATTTAAAGCTTATTTGGATCTCCATTGCTCTTATTTCGGCCCATCCAAGGGGAGCAATTATTACTATACCTATCAGTATCAGAATCATCCGTAAGTATAGCTATTATCTGAAATAATGAGGGGGTTCAAACTCCTGTATACTTCAATAGCAAGGCTCTTCAAGGGGACGAGGTAAAATATCGAAGGATGGAAAAACTAACGTATACTCTGATCTATGCCTCCAAAAAAATGAAGCCCTATTTTCAAGCTCATATCGTGATGGTACTCACTAACACTCCTTTGAGGCAAGTCATCCATAAACCAAAGAAATTGGGTAGGCTAATGGCTTGGTCAATTGAGTTATGCCAGTTTGACATCGTGTATCAACTAAGGAGGGCAATTAAGGGGCAGGCATTAGCTAATTTTGTAGCCAAATTCACCTAGGTCGAGGCCGACATCAAAGAAGATGAGGTTATGGTATTGCCTGAAAAGACAACCCTGGGTCTAGCCCTAGCCGATGGAATGAGATCCGACCCTATAGAAAAGGATGTTTTATTCAATAATGGAGCGGTGAATAAGGGTCCTTTTTTGAATGACAACCCAATCTGGAGTTTATTTGTGGACGCCTCCTCTTGTGAAAGTGATAATGTAAGGACACAAATTTCCAATTGAGTCCATATATAGTTTTGACTCAATTCCGGATAAAAACATTTATACATAGGATTGTATTTAATTGTAATATTATCAAGCCTATGAAAAGTTAGTTTGAAGATGTAGCGGCAAAGAGTATAAAGCTTCATAATCATGCCGGTTTCGTGCCTCGTTTATACGTCATCAACCATAGTTCCAGGCTCCCAAGGTATGAATGCAATCATATATATATAAGAGCTTGGAGATTGTTTATTGGGTGTTAGGTTTAATTAAAACTGTGTTTTATTTTCAGAAAGAATTAATTAAAACTTTAAAAAAAGTTTATAAAGTTTTCTGGGCTAAAATCGAATTTTCCAAACTTTCTGTAAGTTCGTTCGAGATGTCGTTCTAACGAGATTGTCGTTCCAACCAGATGTCATTCGAACGAGATTGCCAATGACTTCCCATTATGGCATACTGGAACTTCGTTCGAAATGTCGTTCGAACGAGATGGTCGTTCTAACGAGATTTCTAACGAGCTTCTAACGAGTTCATACTGGAACTTCGTTAGAAGACTCGTTCGAAGGAGATTTCGTTCGAACGAAATGTCGTTCGAACGAGACGCAATGCAGGAACAGTTTTTGGTAGTTTTAAGCAGTTTTTCTCCCACTTCCCCACTTGTTTCTTAACCAACTTTTCACAGCATAACTATCTGCGGGAATCACTTTTGACTATCTATCTTTTTCATATCCTTCTAACTCTTGGAGAGTGTTTTGAGAGCAAAAATTATATAAAGAAAAAGATCACGTTTTGAGTAATAATTTTCAAAGTAAAATTCATCTACCCCTCTAGTTTTAACCCATAATTGTTTCTTCCAAGCTCTTATATACATATATCTTGCTTGGAGTTTGGCACCGGGTTTATCTCTACACCGAATTGAAGAGAGTGTTTGGGTTTGCTTCTAAATCCCACAAAGAAGAAGTTGTTTACTTTGATTTACCCACTTGGAGAA
This sequence comes from Sambucus nigra, assembly GCA_949130495.1. NCBI lineage: Eukaryota > Viridiplantae > Streptophyta > Magnoliopsida > Dipsacales > Adoxaceae > Sambucus > Sambucus nigra. The sequence continues at coordinate 96,655,573 of OX422214.1, forward strand.
AGGCTCCCAGTTCGGGTGACGGTGACCATATAAAGTTCTATCGGTGGATTCCGAGACCGCGGTGGAGCTCCAAGGTTATCCGCTAGGAAGAGGTGTCTACAAGAAGAAGCGTCGGGGCTTGAGAAGGATCGAGTCGTGTGATGTAAGTCTTTTGTCTTGTATTTGTAAAACCGTATCCAGTGGATTTGTGGCTAGGGCCGTCCGAGGTTATTTCCCGTCTTGGGTTTTTCCTCGTACATCGCGGCGTAGTGATTTCTTATTTTATTTTATCTTGCAATATCACCTAGAACGCATGCTTAGGTAAAGAAGATAAAATTGGTTTAAATCACTTTTAATTTAATTTGGTGCATAATTAAATTTGGGTAATGTTTACTTAATTCAAGTCATTTGTTCAAAATGGTTTATCCTAATTTGTTTAAATGAAAAATATGACTTAGGCAAATTCTAGGACTTGGATTAATTAATTGGCTTAAGTGAAATTAATATTTGTGTGTGTTTAATTAATTTTCACTTGGGTTTAATTTTAATTTGTAATAGAAATTAAAATTTGTTTGTTTTATTAAACCATCACACATCTTTACGCTTCCGCATCTCGATATATATATAAAAGGAAATAATATATTTTAATTCAGAAAAACCAAAAGGGAGAGGCCATCCGGGCGACTTCAAATTGGTATCAGAGTCAAAGCGATATATTATTTCGTTAAAGATCCTTTAAATAATTTTTTGCCAAAATGGAATTTTTCCCATTTTCTAAATTTCCTATTTTCGATGGTTCTAACTATGCGTATTGGAAAGCGCGAATGAAATCGGCACTAAAATCTATCGATGAGAGGGTTTGGATGTCTGTTGTTAACGGGTGGTCTCCACCAACTCATTTAGTTGAAAATGAACGTGTTCCCAAACCGGCCGATAGATGGACTGAGAATGAGTTTAAACTTTCTAATTTTAATTCCCGGGGTTTAAATGCCTTGTTTAGCGCGGTCACACCGGATGAATTCCGACGAATTATGACGTGTGAAACCGCTAAAGAAGCTTGGGATATTTTACAACTAACTCATGAAGGAACTAGTGTCGTTAAAGCTTCTAAACTCCAAAACCTCACCACTCAATTTGAAACTATCAAAATGAACGATAATGAAACTTCTGATGAATTTTATGCTAGACTTTCCGATATTGTCAATTCATCTTTTAATTTCGGAGAGAAAATACCCGACAAACGAGTTGTAAAGAAAATTTTAAGGTCCCTACCCGATAGATTTATTCCAAAAGTGACCGTTTTAAATTCTTTACCAACTTTAGCCTCTACGAAATTAGAAGAGCTTGTAGGCGATTTATAAACCTATGAACTAGACATGTTTCCCTCCAAAAGTGAAAAGAAAATAGAAAAGGGCGTTGCTTTAAAAGCCCCGAAAGAGGTTAAACAAGTAGTAGAGAGCGAGAGTGATAGTGACTCGGAATACATAGCTTTGTTTGCTCGGAAATTTAGAAAATTTCTTAAATTTAACAAAGATAAATTCAAAAATGATATTAAGAAATTTGAAACTCCTAAGTATGAGAAAATCGAGAAGAAAACCGAGAAGATATCAATGAACAATTAAATAGGGACGAGTCAAATAGGTGTTTTGGTTGTGAGGGTTATGGCCATAGAGCTTCTGAGTGCCCCACTAAACTAAGGAGATAGGGTAAACGACCCATTGCATATAATGCTACCCTTAGTGATAGTGATAAGGAAGAGGGACCCGATTCCCCCACTAAGCCTAATTTTGTGGCTTTTATGGCTAGTCATGTGAGTGATAGTGAGAACTCATCGATTGATGAAACTTTAACACATGACACTTCCAAGGTCATTGTTTAAGATTCTCTTATTTTTTATGATAGTGGGAGTGGAGAAGAAAGAGAGAGTGAAAATAAAGAAGAGGTTAGTGTGAGTGAACTTCAAAATGCTTTTCAAGAATTATATAAAGAATCAATTAAGTTAAAAAGAGCTAATTTGAAGTTAGAAGCTTGTTTGAAAGAACGTGTCAAGGTCGTTGATAATAGTATGTTGGTTGAAGACCTTAGGACACGAGAGAAAACTCTTCTAGAGAAGCTTGAATTTATAGAAGGCGAGAGAGATAGCCTTAGGGGTTTAATGGAATCTTTGAAAAAAGAGCTTCTTGCTTTTGAAGATCGAAATATTTTATTAGAGTCTAACATTTTAGAATTGCAAAATAAATTAAAAGACTCTAGTAATGTCAAATTTGATTTGGAGTGTCGTTCGGAAAAATTAGATAAAATATTAGGAACGTTCCAAATTAAAAATGACACTTGCGGTTTAGGCTTCAATACTTGTAATGAATCTACTCATAAAGCCAAGACCAACGTTTTAGGAGAATCTACTAGGAATGCATTTAGAGATCACTCCTTAGGTAAATCTTTTCGATATGTTTTTACTTGTACACATTGTGGTCGAAAAGGTCATCTTAAGAAATTTTGTTTTGAGCTTAAACGAATTCCTAGAAAATCCCAACGTAATGCAACCAATGTATTTAAAATTCCTACACCCCAATATAGTCACTTTTCATTAATTTGGGTTAGGAAATCTGACTTAGTTGCCTTGCAAAATAGGGTTTTTGATTCTCATTTACTTTCATATGCTTCCTCCCTTGCTAAATCTAAAGGATGAATGTGTTAGTGCTTGCATACTTTAGCTTTTGTAATTCATGTTATATTCACATGCTAAATGTATGCTTGTTTAATCATTTTCTAGTCCTTATTTGATATCATATCACATGCTAGAATAATGATTTTTGTTTATCAATTGAAATTTTTATCTCCTGATAATTTAAGTTTAAAGAAAAATTCAAATGATTTTTGTTTGTCTTTTGAGTATATATTTTTCTTTATGGTTATAAATGTCAAAAACTCAAAAAGATTTTATTTTGTGTGTATTTTTTTGTTTGACACACTTTAAGTGGCATATACTTGTGTTTGAATCCCTCCTTTAACGCTCCCATGTGGCTAGAACTTTTGGTTTAGATTGTCAATCCTTGCAATGTTCTTTACCATATTTTTATGGAGTAGTTTGATTTTGTGTTGGTTAAATGGATTCTATTTTTATATGCCTCTATTCACACATGCACGAGCTCCTTTGAAATTTTAACATCATATGTATATTTGGGCTATGTGAGGTGTTGTCCTTCCAATCTTGTCATCTACATATTTGTAACTCAGGAGGACTACTGCATGTCAAAATCCGTTGCATGTGAGATTTGTGTGAAAAATGAAAACATGATAAATAAAAATGTGCATGGGGAAGGGCTCCGAAAGGACTAAGTGATCCTTTGCGATTGTAAGCCACCGTTTGAAATGGACCTAAAAGAAATATGTGGTCCAAAGGCCTAAAAACAGAAAATATGGCATTAAAAAGAAAAATAATTTCCAAGGCCTATGTTTGATTGATATATTCATTCAAAATCAATATAAATGCTTATTGAGGGAGATAGGATGGTTTATCAACGGTTTGCACAATGTCCGTTTATCCTAGTTTCGTATCTCATGTCATGACTATATTGGTTTGTAGAATCATCAATATGCTAGGCTTGTATGCATTGTGTATGTTTGTTCATTAAGTTCAATCTATATTGTCACATGAGGTTATATTTAAATGTGATGAAGTTTGCAATCAAATGAGAACTCTGTGAACGTTTATTAAGTGTTTGGGTCTAAATTTAATTGTTGCTAGTTCACACCCCTACACTTTCGTTTCCATATGACACATTTTTGCCATACGAGTGTGAAAATTTATTGTATTTTGTGTCATGTGTGTGTTTATATCTATACATATGTGCGTGTGCATTCTTGATATATTTATAGTACATATATATATGATATTTTGTTTTGCCTTTGCCTTGCTTTCTAGTCCTTCTATGCTTATACTTTAGTTTTGGTATCTATCTTGGATTAGTTATGCTTTTGTTGCCCATATGCTTTCATGTCTTATCACTTTAAGCTTCAACATGCTTTTATATTTGTTCTTTATCCTTTGCCTATTCCTGAACAAAAAGGAGGAGAATGATAGGGGGAGAAATGGTATATTATCCTATTATAATCTTATCTAAGTTTAGGAGATTTAACTTAGGGGGAGTAGCTAACTTCTTGGGTTGATCATTTTGATAAAGAGGAGAATTAATTTTGGGGAGTATTTCTTTTTATTGCTTTAAATACTTTGATATTCCCTATGCATTTGATAAGTTTGCTTAAGTGTGCAGGAATTCTTCTAAAGCGAGCATCTTTCAATGGCAAAGCGTTTGATCCTTGGGTTAAGTCAAGTTTGGGTGGGTTATGTTTTGAGTCTAGTGAGCTTGACGGCCCTTTAGGATTTTTGTTTGGTTTTTGTCCCGGAATAGCCAAAGGGGGAGATTTGTAAGGACACAAATTTCCAATTGAGTCCATACATAGTTTTGGTTCAATTCCGGACAAAAACATTTATACATAGGATTGTATTTAATTGTAATATTCTCAAGCCTATGAAAAGTTAGTTTGAAGATGTAGCGGCAAAGAGTATAAAGCTTCATAATCATGCCGGTTTCGTGCCTCGTTTATACGTCATCAACCATAGTTCCATGCTCCCAAGGTATGAATGCAATCATAAGCTTGGAGATTGTTTATTGGGTGTTAGGTTTAATTAAAACGGTGTTTTATTTTCAGAAAGAATTAATTAAAACTTTAAAATAAGTTTATAAAGTTTTCTGGGCTAAAATCGAATTTTCCAAACTTTCTGGAAGTTCGTTCGATATGTCGTTCGAACGAGATTGTCGTTCGAACCAGATATCGTTCGAAGGAGATTGCCAACGACTTCCCATTATGGCATACTGGAACTTCGTTCGAAATGTCGTTCGAACGAGATGGTCGTTCTAACGAGATTTCTAACGAGCTTCTAACGAGTTCATACTGGTACTTCGTTAGAAGACTCGTTCGAACGAGATTTCGTTCGAACGAGACGCCAGGCGGGAACAGTTTTGGCAGTTTTAATCAATTTTTCTCCCACTTCCCCACTTGTTTCTTAACCAACTTTTCACAGCATAACTATCTGCGGGAATCACTTTTGACTATCTATCTTTTTCATATCCTTCTAACTCTTAGAGAGTGTTTTGAGAGAAAAAATTATAAAGAGAAAAAGATCAAGTTTTGAGTAATAATTTTCAAAGTAACATTCATCTACCACTCTATTTTTCATCCATAATTGTTTCTTCCATGTTCTTATATACATATATCTTGCTTGGAGTTTGGCACCGGGTTTATCTCTACACCGAATTGAAGAGAGTGTTTGGGTTTGCTTCTAAATCCCACAAAGAAGAAGTTGTTTACTTTAATTTACCCACTTGGAGAAAGGCTCCTAGTTCGGGTGACGGTGACCATATAAAGTCCTATCGGTGGATCCCGAGACCGCGGTGGAGCTCCAAGGTTATCCTCTAGGAAGAGGTGTCTACAAGAAGAAGCGTCGGGGCTTAATAAGGATCGAGTCGTGTGATGTAAGTCTTTTGTCTTGTATTTGTAAAATCGTATCTAGTGGATATGTGGCTAGGGCCGTCCGAGGATGTTTCCCGTCTTGGGTTTTCCTTCGTACATCGCGGCGTAGTGATTTCTTGTTTTATTTTATCTTGCAATATCACCTAGAACGCATGCTTAGGTAAAGAAGATAAAATTGGTTTAAATCACTTTTAATTTAATTTGGTGCATAATTAAATTTGGGTAATGTTTACTTAATTCAAGTCATTTGTTCAAAATGGTTTATCCTAATTTTTTTAAATGAAAAATATGACTTAGACAAATTCTAGGACTTGGATTAATTAATTGGTTTAAGTGAAATTAATATTTGTGTGAGTTTAATTAATTTTCACTTGGGTTTAATTTTAATTTGTAATAGAAATTTTAATTTGTTTATTTTATTGAACCATCACACATCTTTACGCTTCCGCATCTCGATATATATATAAAAGGAAATAATATATTTTAATTAAGAAAAATCAAAAGGGGGAGTCCATCCGGGCGACTTCAGATAACGAGGCAAGACTCATATTGTCGGCCCCAAATGGAACCTATATTGAATATGCCTTAAGATTTATTTTCAAAGACACGAATAATGAATCTGAGTGCGAGCCTTTATTGACAAACATGTCCTTAGCCAAGGTGTTAAATGTCGGCCACATGATAGTACACAGTGACTCTCCGTTAAGTGTTAACCCAATCTTGGGTATCAATGCTAAAGATGAGAAAATGGGCAAGTATTTAGCAAGGGTGAAGAAGGTATTGGCCAACATCAAGTAAGTGAATGTGAAGAGAGTCCCTCGGCTGGAGAACATCTGAGCCCATGCCTTGGCTAGGTCATCCTCGGCCACAAGAACTTAAATTATACGGATCATTCCTGTGGGGATTTTTCATTGACCTAGTATTAAGGAAGACGATAATAGAGTGGAGCTTTATTTAAACTTGAATTTGGGAGACTCGTGGATGGATCCTTTGATCAAATACATCAAATATGGAAAAATCCCACATAAAAAAGTTGAGAGAAAGGAACTCCAGTACTGAGTGATAAAGTTCACTATCATAAGAGACGTGCTCTATAAAAAAAAGGTTTCATGTTGCCTCTCCTTAGATGCGCTCATCCTACAGAGGTTGACTATGTCCTACAAGCCATTCATGAAGGGTCATGTGCAAGTTATGGGTGGCCATGGGCCAGGCCTAGTCGGGCTCGGTCTTGTCCTGTTAAAACTTGAGTTATCCCAAGCCCACCCAGGCCTGAGTCGAGCATCATTGTGTAATCCTAAGACCGACCAAATTCAAAAACTTCTTGCCCAAGCCCGGACATATTTTTTTTTACTTTAATTTTACTGTTTATCAAATTTAAGACCTAATTTTTTGTTTAGGAAATTTATTTTATAATACACTCTTAAGAGTAAGAGTAAATAACGCCTAAAATTTATATTTCTCAATGTTCTCTATTTATATTTTTTATAACTTTAATCTTAAAGGAATAAAAATTAAACTACTAATATACGCGCACACACACACACACACACACACACACACATATATACATATATATATATATAATCAATATTATATATAATTCTCAGACATCGGGTCAGGGCGGGCTCAAGCGGGCCTAAGAATACATGCCCAAGCTCGCCCAGAATAAAATCGAGCCTATAAAATTTTACCAAACCCGGTTTTCCAGCCTATATACCTTACCCTGGTCATATTTTTTTCAGGTGGACTGGACGGGCCTTGGGCATATAGCCACCCCTAGTGCAAGCCACATTGTAAGAAGGTCTCTCGCGAAGAAGATTATGACACAGGAGTATTGGTTGCCGACCTTGGCTAAGGATGCAGCTGACCATATGAAAAGATGCGATAAATGTCATCTTTATGGGAGTATTCTCCACTAGACTCATCAACCACTCTTATCCATATCGTTCACAATTTGGGAGATTAGCCTAGTCAGCTCACTTCCAAAGGCACTAAGGTGATATCAATATATGATTGTGGCCATTGATTACTTTTCTAAATGGGTAAAAGTAGAAGCCATGATCTCCATCACTGAAGTGGAGACATTTAAGTTCTTTTGGAAAAACATCATTTGTCGGTGTGTCCTACCCAATACGCTTATCTCAGACAATGGAAAACGGTTCAAGAATAAATCCTTACAGGCATATTCTGAAAGATTGGGAATAAAGAAATTATATTATGTGTTTGGCCGACCTCAAGCTAACGGCCAAACCGAAGTCACTAATAGGACGATATTATATCGCATTAAAAAGAAGCTGGGAGATGCTAAGGGCTTGTGGACGGAGGAGTTGCATGGAATCTTATGGGCCTATAAGATCACAGAGAGGACTCCTAAGGGGATAATCCCTTCATGGTGGCCTATGGTTCAGAGGAATTAATCCTTACTAAACTCGGCCTTCCCAGTCACAGAGTCTAGACTTATAACCTTGAGACCAATAATGAAGAAAGGAGACTGGACTTAGACCTGATAGAAGAAAGAAGAGATGACGCTGAGGTCATACAAGACGCATATCAACAAAGGATAACCAAATTCCGATAATAAGAGGGTCAGATCAAGGCCAATTATTATTGGATATTTGGTGTTAAAAATGGTTTGACGGAAGCCGAACAAATTGCATCTTAACTGGCATGGCCCATATAGAGTCATTGAAGAGGTCATCCCTGGGACTTACAGACTGGAAAACCTAGAGGGGGATCCTTTATCCAATCCATGGAACATATATCATTTAAATGGATATCATCAATAGGCTTGAATGTCATTTATATGTCATCGTCTTTGCGTACAGAGTGCTTGTATTTGGAATATTTAAAAGTAATGAATGAGAAAACGTAAGTGTTTCCTCATATATTTATGTTCATTTATCCAATGTATGGTTTAAATTAATATAAGCTAAATAACATCATTTGTATGGTGAATTAGTTATGACCCACTCTCGGTGATACGAGAAACCTTAGGGCACTCGCCTCGTCCATGAACACTCAATAACACCGAGTCACCTATGTGGTGAAAAACATAAAGAATCTGTCAAAAATCATTCTATTATGATTGTTTCGAACATCATTAATTTTGTGTCTTTAAATTTTATCTCTCCCTATGTGAATACGAGAGTGTATGAAGAGGCGAAACTCATCCATACAGTCCCAAAAATGACGAGGGGGGACTTATGATCAACATCATTAATTTTGTGGCTTTAAATTGAAAATCATTTAAACGGTTATATGAAAACCACTATGTGCTGACCTCTCTCGGCTAACACGAGAGTGAACATATAAAAATAATTGTATGGTTATATGAACACCACTATGTGGTGATCTCTTTCAGCTAAGACAAGAGTGGACTCATAATTAACATCATGAACTTGGTGACTGAACACACTACGTGGTAACCTCTCTCGGCTAAGACATGAGTGGACTTACAATTAATATCATTAACTTGGTGGCTTCATAATTAACATCATTAACTTGGTGACTTCAAATTAAAAATCACTTATTGCTTATATAAGCACCACTACGTGGTGACCTCTCTCGGATAAGATGAGAGTGGACTTTAAAAATTATGAATTGGAATTATGTCGGCCCATTGCAAGCTCATTAACAAATGTACAGATGCAAACAATAAACTTTAGCAAAATAAAAAGTAGATATGAAAGTGTAATGAGAATAAAATTTAACTCATCAAAGAAAATATGAGATTGTGATAACAATTCCATTCAAAATAGAGGATTTTCATTCACTAATTTTCATCCACCATAATAGCAAATGATAATCAAAGGAAATGTTGTTTAGAAAATTAATTGTGTTTAAAAGGACGATGATACACACATGTTCACAAAAATTAGTTACATAAAAAAGGGAAATCGACCACATGCGACCACAAGCATAGAAGAAGTGGAAGTTTAAGTTGTGTTCTCGGCTAACTCCGAGATGAGATTATCAACCATGGTCTGGTTCTGAACTTCACCCTCAATATTGTCATCCTCAATCTCGGTCCCAGCCTTTATCGACACCTCAGCGTCCGCTGGCTCAGGGGAAGTAGCCTCAGCTTCAACTCGTTAAGCATAGCAATGGCATCAGGGTTGGAGAAGTTGAATGTCGCGAAGTTCTTGGTCAGGTGAGTCACGTTCGGGTACTTTTTGGCCGCCCATTTGAGAGAATTATGAGCTCCCTTGTTCGAGTATTGGAGTCCAAACCTTTTAAATTAATATAAGACCTTGAAGTATAAAATGACTTTTTTTTCTCAGCAACCTCAAGAGAAACCTTAATTTGCTTCTTATATTTCCTCTCTAGATCAGCCACAGCGTCATTGAGCTCTTTGATCTAGGTATCAAGGTTGTCTCATCTATGTTGCACCAAATTATCTACCGCTTTCTTGCGGTCGGCATCCTTTTATTTCAGGACTTGCTTGGCTGCCCTCTCAGCCTTGATAGCGTCGTCATATTTGTCGATCATGGCCTTATTGGCCTGGACCTACTCATCCAAGAAGGAGAAAATAGACTATAAAGGCAATAAATAAAAGTTATCAAGAGGCATACGAGGTAACACTTGATGAAAAAATAGATATGCACAGATGTGAGCTAAGAGATTTGACAACCTGGAAGGACCGATGGAGGTCGAAATTACAGAGGTGGAAAATGTTCATAGACTCCAAGAACCTGTGGTCAGATTCACGTACCCAGGAGTCAATAGAAGATATGGATCTTGTCTAATCTCCCATCACAGAGTCAGCATTGATATATATCAAATAAAGTCTATCGGCCAAGACCGAGGCCGATGAAACTAGAATGGGAAAGGGTGAAGGTGTCCCTTGGAGCCTCCAACCTCTTATGTTTCTTTTATGAAGGTGAGATATTTTTGTTATCATAAGTCTATTCTTTCATCTTCTTCATTTGGTCATCCTAGATGGGGCCACCAACAGTGGTCTTCTTCGGGGGATTGGTCCCCTTAGACATCTTGCTCAATAGGTTTCCTAAAGAGGGAAACGTCATTTCCCAAAGTTGACCCAATGTATTCGAAGGATGACTTTCAATTAAGAGACAAGGTTAATAGCAATAAAGGATATCAAAATATGATAGAACCGATTTAAAATATCAGATACTTACATAATGATGATAAAGGGTCAACCCCCGGACCCGTCTTTTGAAGATACTTGGGAGTCATCAGCCTCTCAAACTCCATAAGTCCCTCATCGTCTCCCTTAGAGCGGAGCTTGTCCACTTTTTCCCTAGCTTCTATGCTCAATACGGGATCAATCTTGGTCAACATAGGTGCTTTCACCTATCTCTTCGATACTCTTGGTGCAGAGGAGATGTCTGGGGTGTGTAACAACCCGGATTGCTTTAAATGGGAATTTTTAAATTAATTTTGGAAATCGGAGAAAAAATGAAATTTTGGATTTATAAATTTTATAATTTAAAATTTTGGTTTTTATATTTGAAAAATAAATTTTCAAACGGAATTGGATTTGGAAATAAAATGGAGCTTTAATTCAATTTTTATTATATAGAACAGTCCTCAAAATGTAAAACTCTCTAGAAAAAAATAATATTTTAAAAATTCGATTGTCCGATTGAGCTAAATATTTCACAGCAGCCTTATATCATCGTTCTCTACAACACATTAAAATTTCAAGCTATTCTAACAGTACGATCGTCCGTACTAATTTTTCGAGTGTTTGTATCTAATTAGAACTCTTTTCTTAATCAAACTCTTAATCCTTTATATATCACAACTAATTTGTGGATGGACTTTTCAAATCAATTTTTCTCAAACTTTTCAACCAGAAGACCTCTCTAAAAATTACTCCCTTTCATCTACAAACCATATCCCCAAACTTATTCAAGATTTCAACCTTAGATTACAAGGCTTATTTGGTGTTTTCTCGAGTTTGGACTAGAACGAGATTTAATTATTTTCACGAGAGGAACGTGATTGTGCGATCAAATTTTACACTACACCAAAACTGGATATTAGTCACGGCCAAAATCCCTGACCAAAGCTGTGGATCTCGGACTTGGGCTGTGACCATTTCAAACGTGACCATTTTCGTGGGTCGCGGCCCAAGTCCGTGACCAAAAAATGGTCATGGCTGAGATGGGTCACGGCAAATGGTCGCGGACTTGGACAGTGCCCCATGCCGGGATGGGTCGCGGCCCTCATCTGTGACCTACAATCGTGACAAATTGGTCGCGGGCAAAGTCCGCGACCCACAACCGTGACAAAAAAAAATGGTCGCGACCTTCAACTGTGGCCCATAACCGTGACAAATTGGTCGCGGCCATAATCCGCGACCCACGACCGTGACAAATAATTTTTTTTAAAAATGGTCGCAGTCCAAGTCCGTGACACACTACCGTGACCAAAAAATAATAAAAATGGTCGCAGACTTCGTTCGTGACCCACAACCGTGATGAAAAAAATGGTCGCGGCCCAAGTTCGCGACCATTTTTATGCGTGACGAAAAAATAAAAATGGTCATGGACAAAGTCCAATACCATACTTAACTATAATTTTAAAAAAAATTTATTTTTTTAGTTCAGTCCTAATATTGGGGTCATGTGAGTGCACCGTCGGTTGCTACGTGTAACGTTTGACGCGTACGAGGAGTTACAAATATTTATTATTGCAAAACAATAACAAAAATCACAAATTGCGAATCGAGAACGTTGTAAATAAATAAATATATATATATACAAACTTTTAAATATTACACGTCTTAATAATTCACAGACCAAAAAAAAATTGGGCAGAGTTTCCTCGATTTTCTTGACATTCCAAAACCTGTAAATTTAAAACCTACTTATTATGACGCCCGCACGGCCATAAAATTCAACAATCAAATTATAAAAGCCCGCACGGCTGTAACACGAAAAACAAAATCCTGAATGTCCACAACATATAAACAATCTTCATGCTGTAGACCATTTCCTCCTTCATTTGTTCTGCGTACAAAATTCCAACAAATGACAGGATACATAAACAAAAATATCAGTAACCAAGTAGTTTTACAAAAATTTTAATCAAACTGAAAAATTGCATATATGAGTTAAAATTATCAGTAACCAAGTAGAAATATGCAAATTAGCGTCGTATTCTCAAATCGGGAGTCCCGCGGCAGCGGGGACAGTTCCTACGAGTTACATTGGTCCCGTGGGAGGTGTCGGTGCCACCCACGGGGCCGTTCGGGGGTGGTTTCGAGTTTCCACCCTCTAACGCCATATTTTTAAGACTAAGTCTAGAAATATGCAAATTACCGTTGTACACTCAAATCGGGAGTCCCGCGACTGCGGGGTCAGTTCCTACGAGTTACATTGGTCGCGTGAGAGGTGTTGGTGCCACCCACGGGGACGTTCGGAGGCTAATTCGAGTTTTAGCCCTCTAACGCCATGTTTTTACGCCTAAGTCTAGAAATATGCAAATTACCGTCATATTCTCAAATCGGGAGTCCCGCGGCTGCGGGGTCAGTTTCTACGAGTTACATTGGTCACGTGGGAGGTGTTGGTGCCACCCACGGGGCCGTTCGGGGATTGTTTTGAGTTTTCACCCTCTAACGCCATATTTTTAAACCTAAATCTAGAAATATGCAAATTAACATTGTACTCTCAAATCGGGAGTCCCGTAGCTGCGGGGTTAGTTCCTACGAGTTACATTGGTCTCGTGGGAGGTGTTGGTGCCACCCATGAGGACGTTCCGGGGCTGTTGTGAGTTTTCACCCTCTAGCGCCATGTTTTTAAGCCTAAGTCTAGAAATATGCAAATTATTGTCGTATTCTCAAACCGGGAGTCCCGTGGCTGCGGGGTCAGTTCCTACGAGTTATATTAGTCTCGTGGGAGGTGTTGGTGCCACCCACAGGGACGTTCGGGGACTGTTTCAAGTTTTCGCCCTCTAACGCCATGTTTTGCATAAGTCTAAAAATATGCAAATTATCGTCGTACTCTTAAACCAAGAGTTTCACGGCTGCGCGGTCAGTTCCTATGAGTAACATTGGTCCCATGGGAGGTGTTGGTGCCACCCACGAGAATGGTCGAGGGTCGTTTCGAGTTTTCACCCTCTAATGCCATATTTTTAAGCCTAAGTCTAGAAATATGCAAATTACCATCGTACTCTCAAACCGGGAGTCCTGCGGCTCTGTGGTCAGTTCCTACGAGTTACATTGGTCCCGTGGGAGGTGTTGGTGCCACCCACGGGGATGGTCGGGGGTTGTTTCGAGTTTTCACCCTCTAACGCCATGTTTTTAAGCCTAAAACTAAAAATATGCAAATTATGCTCGTACCCTCAAACCGGGAGTCCCGCGGCTATGTGGCCAGTTCCTACGAGTTACATTGGCCCCGTGGGAGGTGTTGGTGCAACCCATGGAGACGTTCGGGGGTTGTTTCGAGTTTTCACCCTCTAACGCCATGTTTCTAAGCCTAAGTCTAAAAATATGAAAATTATCATCGTATTCTATAACCGAGAGTCTCGCGGCTACGCGGCCAGTTCCTACGAGTTACATTGGTCCCATGGGAGGTGTTGGTACCACCCACGGGGATGGTCGGGGGTTGTTTCGAGTTTTCACCCTCTAACGCCATGTTTTTAAGCCTAAGTCTAGAAGTATGCAAATTATCGTCGTATTTTCAAATGGGAGTCCCGCGGCTGCGGGGTCAGTTTCTTCCAGTTACATTGGTCCCGTAGGAGGTGTTGGTGCCACCCACGGCGCCGTTCGGGGACAATTTCGCATTTTCACCCTCTAACGCCATGTTTTACTTAAGTCTAAAAATATGCAAATTAACGTCGTATTCTCAAACCGAGAGTCTCGCGGATGCGCGGACAATTCCTACGAGTTACATTGGTCCCATGGGAGGTGTTGGTGCCACCCACGGGGATGGTCGGGGGTTGTTTCAAGTTTTCACCCTCTAACGCCACGTTTTTAAGCCTAAGTCTCAAAATATACAAATTATTGTCGTACTCTCAAATCGGGAGACCCGCGGCTTTGTGGTCAGTTCCTACGAGTTAAATTGGTCCCGTGGGAGGTGTTGGTACCACCCACGGGGCCATTTGGGGGCTGTTTCGAGTTTTCAACCTCTAACGCCATATTTTTAAGCCTAAGTCGAGAAATATGCAAATTACCACCGTATTATAAAATCGGGAGTCCCGCGACTACGGGGTCAGTTCCTACGAGTTACATTCATCCCGTGGGAGGTGTTATTGCCACCCACGGGGCCGTTCGGGGGTTGTTCCGAGTTTTTTCACCCGCTAACGTAATGTTTTTAAGTCTATGTCTAGAAATATGCAAATTACCATCGTACTCTCAAACCGGGAGTCACGCGACTGCGGGTTCAGTTCCTATGAGTTATATTGGTCCCGTGGGAGGTATTGGTGCCACCCACGGGGACGTTCAGGGTTGTTTCGAGTTTTCTCCCTCTAACGCCATGTTTTTAAGCCTAAGTCAAGAAATATGAAATTTATGGTAGTATTCTCAAATCGGGAGTTTCGTGACTGCGGGGTCAGTTTCTTCGAGTTAATTTGGTCCCGTAGGAGGTGTTGGTGGCACCCACGGGGCCATTCGGGGGCTGTTTCGTGTTTTCACCCTCTAACGCCATATTTTGCTTAAGTCTAGAAATATTCAAATTAGCATCGTATTCTCAAACCGAGAGTCTCGCGGCTATGCGGTCAATTCCTATGAGTTACATTGGTCCCGTGGGAGGTGTTGGTGCCACCCACGGGGACGTTCGGGGGCTGTTTCGAGTTCTCACCCTTCTGCGCCATGTTTTTAAGCCTAAGTCTGGAAATATGCAAATTACCATTGTACTCTCAAATCGGGAGTTCCGCGGCTACAGGGTTTCTTCCTACGAGTTACATTGGTCCCGTGGAAGGTGTTGGTGCTACCCACGGGGACGTTCGGGGGATGTTTCGAGTTTTCACACACTAAAGCCATTTTTTTAAGCCTAAGTCTAGAAATATACAAATTACCATTGTATTCTCAAACCGGGAGTTCCGCGGCTGCGGGGTCAGTTCCGGCGAGTTATATTGGTCTCGTGGGAGGTGTTGTTGCCACCCACAGGGCCGTTCGGGGGTTGTTTTGAGTTTTCACCCTCTAACGCCATATTTTTAAACCTTAGTCTAGAAATATGCAAATTACCGTTGTACTCTCAAATCGGGAGTCCCGCAGTAACGGGGTCAGTTTCTACGAGTTACATTGGTCCCGTGGGAGGTGTTGGTGCCACCCACGAGGACGTTCCGGGGCTGTTTCGAGTTTTCACCCTCTAATACCATGTTTTTAAGCCTAAGTCTAGAAATATGAAAATTATCGTCGTATTCTCAAACCGGGAGTCCCGCAGCTGCGGGGTCAGTTCCTACGAGTTATATTAGTCTCGTGGGAGGCGTTGCTACCACCCATAGGGAGGTTTGCGGACTTTTTTAAGTTTTTGCCCTCTAACGCCATGTTTTGCTTAAGTCAAAAAATATGCAAATTATAGTCGTATTCTCAAACTGAGAGTTTCGCGACTTCGCGATCAGTTCCTACGAGTTACATTGGTCCCATGGGAGGTGTTGGTGCCACCCACGGGGATGGTCGGGGGACGTTTCGAGTTTTCACCCTCTAACGCCATGTTTTTAAGCCTAAGTCTAAATATATGCAAATTACCATCGTACTCTCAAACCGGGAGTCCCGCGGCGTTGTGGTCAGTTCCTACGAGTTACATTGGTCCCGTGGGAGGTGTTGGTGCCACCCACGGGGATGGTCGGGGGTTGTTTCGAGTTTTCAACCTCTAACGGCATGTTTTTAAGCCAAAGTCTAGAAATATGCAAATTACGCTCGTACTCTCAAACCGGGAGTCCCGCGACTGTGTGGTCAGTTCCTACGAGTTACATTGGTCCCGTGGGAGGTGTTGGTGCCACCCATGGAGACGTTCGGGGGTTGTTTCGAATTTTCACCCTCTAACGCCATGTTTCTAAGCCTAAGTCTAAAAATATTAAAATTACCGTCGTATTCTCAAACCGAGAGTCTCGCGGCTGCGCGATCAGTTCCTACCAGTTACATTGGTCCCGTGGGAGGTGTTGGTTCCACCCACGGGGACGGTCGGGTGTTGTTTCGAGTTTTCACCCTCTAACGCCATGTTTTTAAGCCTAAGTCTAGAAATATACAAATTATCGTTGTATTCTCAAATGGGGAGTCTCGCGGCTGCGGGGTCAGTTTCTTCGAGTTACATTGGTCCCGTAGGAGGTGTTGGTACCCACGGTGCCGTTCTGGGGCAGTTTCGCATTTTCACCCTCTAACGCCATATTTTAATTAAGTCTAAAAATATGCAAATTACCGTCGTATTGTCAAACCGATAGTTTCGCGACTGCGCGGTCAGTTCCTACCAGTTACATTGGTCCCATGGGAGGTGTTGGTGCCACCCACGGGGATGGTCGGTGGTTGTTTCGAGTTTTCACTCTCTAACGCCATATTTTTAAGCCTAAGTCTCGAAAAATACAAATTACCGTCGTACTCTCAAATCGGGAGATCCGCGGCCTTGTGGTCAGTTCTTACGAGTTACATTGGTCCCGTGGGAGGTGTTGGTGCCACCTACGAGGCCATTTGGGGGCTGTTTCGAGTTTTCACCCTCTAACGCCATGTTTTTAATCTTAAGTTGAGAAATATGCAAATTACCATCGTATTCTAAAATTTAGAGTCCCGCGACTACGGGGTCAGTTCCTACGAGTTACATTCGTCTCGTGGGAGGTGTTGGTGCCACCCACGGGGCCGTTCGGGGGTTGTTTCGAGTTTTTTCACCCTCTAACGCAATGTTTTTAAGTCTATGTCTAGAAAAATGCAAATTACCATCGTACTCTCAAACCGGGAGTCCCGCGACTGCGGGGTCAGTTCCTATGAGTTACATTGGTCTCGTGGGAGGTATTGGTGCCACCCACGGGGACGTTTGGGGTTGTTTCGAGTTTTCTTCATCTAACGTCATGTTTCTAAGGCTAAGTCTAGAAATATGCAAATTACCGTTGTATTCTCAAACGGAGATTTCTGTGGCTGTGGGGTCAGTTTCTTCGAGTTAATTTGGTCCCGTGGGAGGTGTTGGTGCCACCAATGGGGCCATTCAGGGGCTGTTTCGAGTTTTCACCCTCTAACGCCATGTTTTGCTTAAGTCTAGAAATATGCAAATTACCGTCGTATTCTCAATCCGGGAGTCTCGGGGTTGCGCGGTCAATTCCTATGAGTTACATTGGTCCCGTGGGAGGTGTTGGTGCCACCCACGGGCACGTTCGGGGGCTGTTTCGAGTTTTCACCCTCTAACGCCTTGTTTTTAAGCATAAGTCTAGAAATATGCAAATTATCGTCGTATTCTCAAACCGGGAGTCCCGCGGCTGCGGGGTCAGTTCCTAAGAGTTACATTGGTCTCGTGGGAGGTGTTGGTGCCACCCACGGGGAAGTTCGGGCGTTATTTCGTGTTTTCATCCTCTAACGCCATGTTTTTAAGCCTAAGTCTTGAAATATGGAAATTACCATCGTATTCTCAAATCGGGAGTCCCGCGGCTACGGAGTCAGTTCCTACGAGTTTCATTGGTCCCGTGGAAGGTGTTGGCTCCACCCACGGGGACGTTCGGGGGTTGTTTCGAGTTTTCACACTCTAACGCCATGTTTCTAAGCCTAAGTCTAGAAATATGCAAATTATCGTCGTATTCTCAAAAGGGGAGTCCCGCGGCTGCGGGTTCAGTTTCTTCGAGTTACATTGGTCCCGTAGGAGGTGTTAGTGCCACCCACGGCGCCGTTCGGGGGCAGTTTCGCATTTTCACCCTCTAACGCCATGTTTTACTTAAGTCTAAAAATATGCAAATTACCGTCGTATTCTCAAACCGAGAGTCTCGCGGTTGCGCGGATAGTTCCTACGAGTTACATTGGTCCCATGGGAGGTGTTGGTGCCACCCACGGTGATGGTCGGTAGTTGTTTCGAGTTTTCACCCTCTAACGCCACGTTTTTAAGCCTATGTCTCGAAATATATAAATTACTGTCGTACTCTCAAATCGAGAGACCCGCGGCTTTGTGGTCAGTTCCTACGAGTTATATTGGTCCCGTGGGAGGTGTTGGTACCACTCACGGGGCCATTTGGGGGATGTTTCGAGTTTTCACTCTCTAACGCATAATTTTTTAGCCTAAGTCTAGAAATATGCAAATTACCATCTTATCCTCAAATCGGGAGTCTCGCGGTTGCGCGTTCAATTCCTACGAGTTACATTGCACCCGTGGGAGGTGTTAGTGCCACCCACAGGGATGTTCGGGGGCCGTTTCGAGTTTTCACCCTCTAACGCCATGTTTTTAAGCCAATGCTAGAAATATGCAAATTATCGTCGTATTCTCAACTTGGGAGTCCCGCGGCTTCGCGGTCAATTCTTACGAGTTACATTGGTCCCGTGGGAGGTGTTGGTGCCACTCACGGGGACGTTCGGGGGTTGTTTCGAGTTTTCACCCTTCTGCGCCATGTTTTTAAGCCTAAGTCTATAAATATGTAAATTATCGTCGTATTCTCAAACCGAGAGTCCGGCGGCTGCGGGGTCAGTTCCTACGAGTTACATTGGTCCCGTGCGAGGTGTTGGTGCCACCCACGGGGAAGTTCGGGCGTTATTTCGAGTTTTCATTCTCTAACGTCATGTTTTTAAGCCTAAGTCTGGAAATATGCAAATTACCGTTGTACTCTCAAATCGGGAGTCCCGCGGCTACAAGGTCAGTTCCTACGAGTTACATTGGTCCCGTGGAAGGTGTTGGTGCCACCCACGGGGACGTTAGGGGGTTGTTTCGAGTTTTCACGCTCTAACGCCATGTTTTTAAGTCCAAGTCTATAGATATCAAAATTATAGTCGTATTCTCAAACCGGGAGTATCACGGCAGCGGGGTCAGTTCCTACGAGTTACATTAATCCCGTGGGAGGTGTTGGTGCCACCCACAGGGACGTTCGGGGGACTGTTTTGAGTTTTCACCCTCTAACGCCATGTTTTTAAGCCTAAGTCTAAAAATATACAAATTACCGTTGTATTCTCAAATCGGGAATCCCGCGGCTGCGGGGTCAGTTCCTGCGAGTTACATTGGTCCCGAGGGAGGTGTTGGTGCCACCAACAGGGCCGTGCGGGGGTTGTTTTGAGTTTTCACCCTCTAACACCTTATTTTTAAACCTTAGTCTAGAAATATGCAAATTACCGTTGTTCACTCAAATCGGGAGTCCCGCAGCTACGGGGTCAGTTCCTATGAGTTACATTGGTCCCGTGGGAGGTGTTGTGCCACCCACGAGGACGTTCCGGGGCTATTTCGAGTTTTCTCCCTCTAACGCCATGTTTTAAGCCTAAGTCTAGAAATATGAAAATTATCGTCGTATTCTAAAGCCGGGAGTCCCGCAGCTGCGGAGTCAGTTCCTACGAGTTATATTAGTCTCATGGGAGGCGTTGGTGCCACCCATAGGGACGTTTGCGGACTGTTTTAAGTTTTCTCCCTCTAACGCCAAGTTTTGCTTAAGTATAAAAATATGCAAATATCGTCGTATTCTCAGACCAAGAGTTTCGCGGCTGCGCGGTAAGTTCCTATGAGTTACATTGGTCCCATGGGAGGTGTTGGTGCCACCCACGGGGATGGTCGGGGGTCGTTTCGAGTTTTCACCCTATTACGCCATGTTTTTAACCCTAAGTCTATAAATATGCAAATTACCATCGTACTCTCAAAGCGAGAGTCCCGCGGCTGTGTGGTCAGTTCCTACGAGTTACATTGGTCCCGTGGGAGGTGTTGGTGCCACCCATGGGGATGGTCGGGGATTGTTTCGAGTTTTCATCCTCTAACGGTATGTTTTTAAGCCTAAGTCTAGAAATATGCAAATTACTCTCGTAGTCTCAAACCGGGAGTCCCGCGGATGTGTGGTCAGTTCCTACGAGTTACATTCGTCCCTTGGGAGGTGTTAGTGCCACCCACGGGGCCGTTCGGGGGTTTTTCCGAGTTTTTTCACCCACTAACGCAATGTTTTTAAGTTTATGTCTAGAAATATGCAAATTACCGTCGTACTCTCAAACCGGGAGTCACGCGACTGCGGGTTCAGTTCCTATGAGTTATATTGGTCCCGTGGGAGGTATTGGTGCCACCCACGGGGACGTTCGGGGTTGTTTCGAGTTTTCTCCCTCTAACGCCATGTTTTTAAGCCTAAGTCAAGAAATATGCAAATTATCGTAGTATTCTCAAATCGGGAGTTTCGTGACTGCGGGGTCAGTTTCTTCAAGTTAATTTGGTCCCGTAGGAGGTGTTGGTGCCACCCACAGGGCCATTCGGGGGTTGTTTCGAGTTTTCACCCTCTAACGCCATATTTTGCTTAAGTCTATAAATATTCAAATTACCGTCGTATTCTCAAACCGAGAGTCTCGCGGCTACGAGGCCAATTCCTATGAGTTACATTGGTCCCGTGGAAGGTGTTGGTGCCACCCACGGGGACGTTCGGGGGCTGTTTCGAGTTTTCACCCTTCTGCGCCATGTTTTTAAGTCTAAGTCTAGAAATATGTAAATTATCATCGTATTCTCAAACCGAGAGTCCCGCGGCTGCGGGGTCAGTTCCTACGAGTTACATTGGTCCCGTGGGAGGTGTTGGTGCCACCACGGGGAATTTCCGACATTATTTCGAGTTTTCATCCTCTAACGCCATGTTTTTAAGCCCAAGTCTGGAAATATTCAAATTACCATTGTACTCTCAAATTGGGAGTTCCGCGGCTACAGTGTCTATTCCTACGAGTTACATTGGTCCCGTGGAAGGTGTTGGTGCTACCCACGGGGACGTTCGGGGGCTGTTTCGAGTTTTCACACACTAAAGCCATGTTTTTAAGCCTAAGTCTAGAAATATACAAATTACCATTGTATTTTCAAACCGGGAGTCCCGCGGCTGAGGGGTCAGTTTCAGCGAGTTACATTGGTCCCGTGGGAGGTGTTGTTGCCACCCACAGGGCCGTTCGGGGGTTGTTTTGAGTTTTCACCCTCTAACGCCATATTTTTAAACCTTAGTCTAGAAATATGCAAATTATCGTTGTACTCTCAAATCGGTAGTCCCGCAACTGCGGGGTCAGTTCCTACGAGTTACATTGGTCCCGTGGGAGGTGTTGGTGCCACCCACGAGGACGTTCCAAGGCTGTTTCAAGTTTTAACCCTCTAATGCCATGTTTTTAAGCCTAAGTCTAGAAATATGCAAATTATCGTCGTATTCTCAAACCGGGAGTCCCGCAGCTGCGGGGTCAGTTCCTACGAGTTATATTAGTCTCGTGGGAGGCGTTGCTGCCACCCATAGGGACGTTGGCGGACTGTTTTAATTTTTCGTCCTCTAACGCCATGTTTTACTTAAGTTAAAAAAATATGCAAATTATCATCGTATTCTCAGACCGAGAGTTTCGCGGCTGCGCGGTCAGTTCCTACGAGTTACATTGGTCCCATGAGAGGTGTTGGTGCCACCCACGGGGATGGTGGGGGACTTTTCGAGTTTTCACCCTCTAACGCAATGTTTTTAAGCCTAAGTCTAAAAATATGCAAATTACCATCGTACTCTCAAACCGGGAGTCCCGCGGCTTTGTGGTCAGTTCCTACGAGTTACATTGGTCCCGTGGGAGGTGTTGGTGCCACCCACGGGGATGGTCGGGGGTTGTTTCGAGTTTTCAACCTCTGACGGCATGTTTTTAAGCCTAAGTCTAGAAATATGCAAATTACGCTCGTACTCTCAAACCGGGAGTCCCGCGACTGTGGTCAGTTCCTACGAGTTACATTGGTCCCGTGGTAGGTGTTGGTGCCACCCATGGAGACGTTCGGGGGTTGTTTCGAATTTTCACCCTCTAACGCCATGTTTCTAAGCCTAAGTCTAAAAATATTAAAATTACCGTCGTATTCTCAAACCGAGAGTCTCGCGGTTGTGCGTTCAGTTCCTACTAGTTATATTGGTCCCATGGGAGGTGTTGGTGCCACCCACGAGGACGGTCGGGGGTTGTTTCGAGTTCTCACCCTTTAACGCCATATTTTTAAGCCTAAGTCTGGAAATATACAAATTATCGTCGTATTCTCCAATGGGGAGTCCCGCGAATGCGGGGTCAGTTTCTTCGAGTTACATTGGTCCCGTAGGAGGTGTTGGTACCCACGGTGCCATTCTGGGGCAGTTTCGCATTTTCACCCTCTAACGCCATATTTTACTTAAGTCTAAAAATATGCAAATTACCGTCGTATTCTCAAACCGAGAGTTTCGCGACTGCACGGTCAGTTCCTACGAGTTACATTGGTCCCATGGGAGGTGTTGGTGCCACCCACGGGGATGGTCGGGGGTTGTTTCGAGTTTTCACTCTCTAACGCCATGTTTTTAAGCCTAAGTCTCGAAATATACAAATTACCGTCGTACTCTCAAATCGGGAGATCCGTGGCTTTGTGGTCAGTTCCTACGAGTTACATTGGTCCCGTGGGAGGTATTGGTGCAACCTACGAGGCCATTTGGGGGTTGTTTCGAGTTTTCACCCTCTAACGCCATGTTTTTAATCTTAAGTCGAGAAATATGCAAATTACCATCGTATTCTAAAATTAGGAGTCCCGCAACTACGGGGTCAGTTCCTACGAGTTACATTCGTCTCGTGGGAGGTGTTGGTGCCACCCACGGGGCCGTTCGGGGGTTGTTTCGTGTTTTTTCACCCTCTAACGCAATGTTTTTAAGTCTATGTCTAGAAATATGAAAATTACCATCGTACTCTCAAACCGGGAGTCCCGCGACTGCGGGTTCAGTTCCTATGAGTTACATTGGTCCCGTGGGAGGTATTGGTGCCACCCACGGGGACATTTGGGGTTTTTTCGAGTTTTCTCCATCTAACGTCATGTTTCTAAGCCTAAGTCTAGAAATATGCAAATTATCGTCGTATTCTCAAACCGAGAGTTTCGTTGGTGCGGGGTCAGTTTCTTCGAGTTAATTTGGTCCCGTGGGAGGTGTTGGTGCCACCAATGGGGCCATTCAGGGGCTGTTTCGAGTTTTCACCCTCTAACGCCATGTTTTGCTTAAGTCTAGAAATATGCAAATTACTGTCGTATTCTTAATCCGGGAGTCTCGGGTCGGCACGGTCAATTCCTATGAGTCACATTGGTCCCGTGGGAGGTGTTGGTGCCACCCACGGGCACGTTCGGGGGCTGTTTTGAGTTTTCACCCTCTAACGCCTTATTTTTAAGCATAAGTAAAAATATGTAAATTACCATCGTATTCTCAAACCGGGAGTCCCGCGGCTGCGGGGTCAGTTCCTAAGAGTTACATTGGTCCCGTGGGAGGTGTTGGTGCCACCCACGGGGAAGTTCGGGCGTTATTTTGAGTTTTCATCCTCTAACGCCGTGTTTTTAAGCCTAAGTCTTGAAATATGCAAATTACCATCGTATTCTCAAATCGGGAGTCCCGCGGCTACGGAGTCAGTTCCTACGAGTTTCATTGGTCCCGTGGATGGTGTTGGTGCCACCCACGGGGATGTTCGGGGGTTGTTTCGAGTTTTCACACTCTAACGCCATGTTTTCAAGCCTAAGTCTAGAAATATGCAAATTATCGTCGTCTTCTCAAACGGGGAGTCCCGCGGCTGCGGGTTCAGTTTCTTCGAGTTACATTGGTCCCGTAGGAGGTGTTGGTGCCACCCACGGCGCCGTTCGGGGCAGTTTCGCATTTTCACCCTCTAACGTCATGTTTTACTTAAGTCTAAAAATATGCAAATTACCGTCGTATTCTCAAACCGAGAGTCTCGCGATTGCGCGGATAGTTTCTACGAGTTACATTGATCCCATGGGAGGTGTTGGTGCCACCCACGGGGATGGTCGGGGGTTGTTTCGAGTTTTCACCCTCTAACGCCACGTTTTTAAGCCTAAGTCTGGAAATATACAAATTACTGTCGTACTCTCAAATCGGGAGAGCCGCGGCGTTGTGGTCAGTTCCTACGAGTTAAATTGGTCCCGTGGGAGGTGTTGGTGCCACTCACGGGGCCATTTGGGGGATGTTTCGAGTTTTCATCCTCTAACGCAATGTTTTTTAGCCTAAGTCGAGAAATATGCAAATTACCATCGTATTATAAAATCGGGAGTTCCGCGGCTACGGGGTCAGTTCCTACGAGTTACATTCGCCCCGTGGGAGGTGTTAGTGCCACCCACAGGTCCGTTCGGGGGTTGTTTCGAGGTTTTTCACTCGCTAACGCCATGTTTTAAGTCTATGTCTAGAAATATGCAAATTATCGTCGTACTCTCAAACCGGGAGTCACGCGACTACGGGGTCAGTTCCTATGAGTTATATTGGTCCCGTAGGAGGTATTGGTGCCACCCACGGGGACGTTCGGGGATGTTTCGAGTTTTCTCCCTCTAACGCCATGTTTTTAAGCCTAAGTCTATAAATATGCAAATTATCGTCGTATTCTCAAATCGGGAGTTTCGTGACTGCGGGGTCAGTTTCTTCGAGTTAATTTGGTCCCGTATGAGGTGTTGGTGCCACCCACGGGGCAATTTGGGGGTTGTTTCGAGTTTACAACCTCTAACGCCATATTTTGCATAAGTCTAGAAATATGCAAATTATCGTCGCATTCTCAAATCGAGAGTCTCGCGGCTACGCGGTTAATTCCTATGAGTTACATTGGTCCCGTGGGAGGTGTTGTGCCACCCACGGGGACGTTCGGGGGCTGTTTCAAGTTTTCACCCTCTAACACCATATTTTTAAGCCTAAGTCTAGAAATATGCAAATTACCATCTTATTCTCAAACCGGGAGTCTCGCGGCTGCACGTTCTATTCCTACGAGTTACATTGGTCCCGTGGGAGGCGTTGGTGCCACCCACAGGGATGTTCGAGGGCCGTTTTGAGTTTTCACCCTCTAACTCCATATTTTTAAGCCAATGCTAGAAATATGCAAATTATCGTCGTATTCTCAACTTGGGAGTCCCGCGGCTGCGGGGTCAGTTCCTAAGAGTTACATTGGTCCCGTGGGAGGTGTTGGTGCCACCCACGGGGCCATTTGGGGGTTGTTTCGAGTTTTCACCCTTATGCGCCATGTTTTTAAGCCTAAGTCTAGAAATATCTAAATTATCATCGTATTCTCAAACCGAGAGTCCTGCGACTGCGGGGTCAGTTCCTACGAGTTACATTGGTCCCGTGGGAGGTGTTGGTGCCACCCACGGGGAAGTTCGGGCGTTATTTCGAGTTTTCATTCTCTAACGCCATGTTTTTAAGCCTAAGTCTGGAAATATGCAAATTACCATTGTACTCTCAAATCGGGAGTCCCACGGCTACAGGGTCAGTTCCTACGAGTTACATTGGTCCCGTGGAAGGTGTTGGTGCCGCCCATGGGGACGTTAGGGGGCTGTTTTGAGTTTTCACACTCTAACGCCATGTTTTTAAGTCCAAGTCTATAGATATCAAAATTATAGTCGTATTCTCAAACCGGGAGTCCCGCGGCAGCGGGGTCAGTTCCTACGAGTTACATTAATCCCGTGGGAGGTGTTGGTGCCACCCACGGGGACGTTCAGGGGACTGTTTTGAGTTTTCACCCTCTAACGCCATGTTTTTAAGCCTAAGTCTAGAAATATACAAATTATCATCGTATTCTCAAGTCGGGAGTCCCGCAGCTGCGGAGTCAGTTCCTACGAGTTATATTAGTCTCGTGGGAGGCGTTGGTGCCACCCATAGGGACGTTTACGGACTATTTTAAGTTTTCGCCCTCTAATGCCAAGTTTTGCTTAAGTCTAAAAATATGAAAATTATCGTCGTATTCTCAGACCGAGAGTTTCGCGGCTGCGCGGTCAGTTCCTATGAGTTACATTGGTCCCATGGGAGGTGTTGGTGCCACCCACGGGGATGGCCGGGGGTCCTTTCGAGTTTTCACCCTCTAACGCCATGTTTTTAAGCCTAAGTCTAGAAATATGCAAATTACCATCGTACTCTCAAAGCGAGAGTCCCGCGGCTGTGTGGTCAGTTCCTACGAGTTACATTGGTCCCGTGGGAGGTGTTGGTGCCACCCACGGGGATGGTCGGGGCTTGTGTCGAGTTTTCAACCTCTAACGGTATGTTTTTAAGCCTAAGTCTAGAAATATGCAAATTACGCTCGTAGTCTCAAACCGGGAGTCCCGCGGCTGTATGGTCGGTTCCTACGAGTTACATTCGCCCCGTGGGAGGTGTTAGTGCCACCCACGGGGCCGTTCGGGGGTTGTTCCGAGTTTTTTCACCCGCTAACGCAATGTTTTCAAGTCTATGTCTAGAAATATGTAAATTACCGTCGTACTCGCAAACCGGGAGTCACGCGACTGCGGGTTCAGTTCCTTTGAGTTATATTGGTCCCGTGGGAGGTATTGGTGCCACCCACTGGGACGTTCGGGGTTGTTTCGAGTTTTCTCCCTCTAACGCCATGTTTTTAAGCCTAAGTCAAGAAATATGCAAATTATCGTAGTATTCTCAAATCGGGAGTTTCGTGACTGCGGGGGTCAGTTTCTTCGAGTTAATTTGGTCCCGTAGGAGGTGTTGGTGCCACCCACGGGGCGATTCGGGGGCTGTTTCAAGTTTTCACCCTCTAACGCCATATTTTGCTTAAGTCTAGAAATATTCAAATTACCGTCGTATTCTCAAACCGAGAGTCTCGCGGCTACGCGATCAATTCTTATGAGTTACATTGGTCCCGTGGGAGGTGTTGGTGCCACCCACGGGGACGTTCGGGGGCTGTTTTGAGTTTTCACCCTTCTGCGCCATGTTTTTAAGCCTATGTCTAGAAATATGTAAATTATCGTCGTATTCTCAAATCGAGAGTCCCGCGGCTGCGGGGTCAGTTCCTACGAGTTACATTGGTCCCGTGGGAGGTATTGGTGCCACCCACGGGGAATTTCGGGGATTATTTTGAGTTTTCATCCTCTAACGCCATGTTTTTAAGCCCAAGTCTGAAAATATGCAAATTACCATTGTACTCTCAAATCGGGAGTTCCGCGGCTACAGGGTCTGTTCCTACGAGTTACATTGGTCCCGTGGAAGGTGTTGGTGCTACCCACGGGGACGTTCGGGGGCTGTTTCGAGTTTTCACACACTAAAGCCATGTTTTTAAGCTTAAGTCTAGAAATATACAAATTATAGTTGTATTCTCAAACCGGGAGTCCCGCGGCTGCGGGGTCAGTTCCGGCGAGTTACATTGGTCCCGTGGGAGGTGTTGCTGCCACCCACAGGGCCGTTCGGGGGTTGTTTTGAGTTTTCACCCTCTAACGCCATATTTTTAAACCTTAGTCTAGAAATATGCAAATTACCGTTATACTCTCAAATCGGGAGTCCCGCAGCTGCGGGGTCAGTTCCTACGAGTTACATTGGTCCCGTGGGAGGTGTTGGTGCCACCCACGAGGATGTTCCGGGCCTGTTTCGAGTTTTCACGCTCTAATGCCATGTTTTTAAGCCTAAGTCTAGAAATATGCAAATAATCGTCGTATTCTCAAACCGGGAGTCCCGCAGCTGCGGGGTTAGTTCCTATGAGTTCTATTAGTCTCGTGGGAGGCGTTGCTGCCACCCATAGGGACGTTTGCGGACTGTTTTATGTTTTCGCCCTCTAACACCATGTTTTGCTTAAGTCAAAAAATATGCAAATTATCGTCCTATTCTCAGACCGAGAGTTTCGCGGCTGCGCTGTCAGTTCCTACGATTTACATTGGTCCCATGGGAGGTGTTAGTGCCACCCACGGGGATGGTCGGGGACGTTTCGAGTTTTCACCCTCTAACGCCATGTTTTTAAGCCTAAGTCTAAAAATATGCAAATTACCATCGTACTCTCAAATCGGGAGTCCCGCGGCTTTGTGGTCAGTTCCTACGAGTTACATTGGTCCCGTGGGAGGTGTTGGTTCCACCCACGGGGATGGTCGGGGGTTGTTTCGAGTTTTCAACCTCTAACGGCATATTTTTAAGCCTAAGTCTAGAAATATGCAAATTACGCTCGTACTCTCAAACCGGGAGTCCCGCGACTGTGTTGTCAGTTCCTACGAGTTTCATTGGTCCCGTGGGAGGTGTTGGTGCCACCCATGGAGACGTTCGGGGGTTGTTTCGAATTTTCACCATCTAACGCCATATTTCTAAGCCTAAGTCTAAAAATATTAAAATTACCGTCGTATTCTCAAACCGAGAGTCTCGCGGCTGCGCGGTCAGTTCCTACGAGTTACATTGGTCCCATGGGAGGTGTTGGTGCCACCCACGGGGACGGTCGGGGGTTGATTCGAGTTTTCACCCTCTAACGCCATGTTTTTAAGCCTAAGTCTGGAAATATACAAATTATCGTCGTATTCTCAAATGGGGAGTCCCGCGGTTGCGGGGTCAGTTTCTTCGAGTTACATTGGTCCCGTAGGAGGTGTTGGTACCCACGGTGCCGTTCTGGGGCAGTTTTGCATTTTCAACCTCTAACGCCATATTTTACTTAAGTCTAAAAAGATGCAAATTACCGTCGTATTCTCAAACCGAGAGTTTCGCGACTGCGTGGTCAGTTCCTACGAGTTACATTGGTTCCATGGGAGGTGTTGGTGCCACCCACGGGGATGGTCGGGGGTTGTTTCGAGTTTTCACTCTCTAACGCCATGTTTTTAAGCCTAAGTCTCGAAATATACAAATTACCGTCGTACTCTCAAATCGGGAGACCCGCGGCTTTGTGGTCAATTCCTACGAGTCACATTGATCCCGTGGGAGGTGTTGGTGCCACCTACGAGGCCATTTGGGGGTTGTTTCGAGTTTTCACCCTCTAACGCCATGTTTTTAATCTTAACTCGAGAAATATGCAAATTACCATTGTATTCTAAAATTAGGAGTCCCGCGACTACGGGGTCAGTTCCTACGAGTTACATTCGTCTCGTGGGAGGTGTTGGTGCCACCCACGGGGCCGTTCGGGGGTTGTTTCGAGTTTTTTCACCCTCTAACGCAATGTTTTTAAGTCTATGTCTAGAAATATGCAAATTACCATCGTACTCTCAAACCGGGAGTCCCGCGACTGCGGGGTCAGTTCCTATGAGTTACATTGGTCCCGTGGGAGGTAGTGGTGCCACCCACGGGGATGTTTGGGGTTGTTTCGAGTTTTCTCCATCTAACGTCATGTTTCTAAGCCTAAGTCTAGAAATATGCAAATTATCGTCGTATTCTCAAACCGAGAGTTCCGTGGCTGCGGGGTCAGTTTCTTCGAGTTAATTTGGTCCCGTGGGAGGTGTTGGTGCCAACAATGGGGCCATTCAAGGGCTGTTTTGAGTTTTCACCCTCTAACACCATGTTTTGCTTAAGTCTAGAAATATGCAAATTACCGTCATATTCTTAATCCGGGAGTCTCGGGCTGCGTGGTCAATTCCTATGAGTTACATTGGTCCTGTGGGAGGTGTTGGTGCCACCCACGGGCACGTTCGGGGGTTGTTTCGAGTTTTCACCCTCTAACGCCTTGTTTTTAAGCATAACTCTAGAAATAAGCAAATTACCATCGTATTCTCAAACCGAGAGTCCCGCGGCTGTGGGGTCAGTTCCTAAGAGTTACATTGGTCCCGTGGGAGGTGTTGGTGCACCCACGGGGAAGTTCGGGCGTTATTTCGAGTTTTCATCCTCTAACGCCATATTTTTAAGCCTAAGTCTTGAAATATGCAAATTACCATCGTATTCTCAAATCGGGAGTCCCGCGTCTACGGAGTCAGTTCCTACGTGTTTCATTGGTCTCGTGGAAGGTGTTGGCGACACCCACGGGGACGTTCGGGGGTTGTTTCGAGTTTTCACACTCTAACGCCATGTTTCTAAGCCTAAGTCTAGAAATATGCAAATTATCGTCGTATTCTCAAACGGGGAGTCCCGCGGCTGCGGGGTCAGTTCCTTCGAGTTACATTGGTCCCGTAGGAGGTGTTGGTGCCACCCAAGGCGCCGTTCGGGGGCAGTTTCGCATTTTCACCCTCTAACGCTATGTTTTACTTAAGTCTAAAAATATGCAAATTACCGTCGTATTCTCAAACCGAGAGTCTCGCGGCTGCGCAGACAGTTCCTACGAGTTACATTGGTCCCATGGGAGGTGTTGGTGCCACTCACGGGGATGGTCGGGGGTCGTTTCAAGTTTTCACCCTCTAACGCCACGTTTTTAAGCCTAAGTCTCGAAATATACAAATTACTGTCGTACTCTCAAATCGGGAGACCTGCGGCTTTGTGGTTAGTTCCTACGAGTTAAATTAGTCCCGTGGGAGGTGTTGGTGCCACTCACGGGGCCATTTGGGGGATGTTTCGAGTTTTCACCCTCTAACGCAATGTTTTTTAGCCTAAGTCGAGAAATATACAAATTACCATCGTATTATAAAATCGGGAGTCCCGCGGCTACGGGGTCAGTTCCTACGAGTTACATTCGTCCCGTGGGAGGTGTTAGTGCCACCCACGGGACCGTTCGGGGGTTGTTCCGAGGTTTTTCACCCGCTAACGCCATGTTTTAAGTCTATGTCTAGAAATATGCAAATTACCGTCGTACTCTCAAACCGGGAGTTACGCGACTGCGGGGTCAGTTCCTATGAGTTATATTGGTCCCGTGGGAGGTATTGGTGCAACCCACGGGGACGTTCGGGGCTGTTTCGAGTTTTCTCCCTCTAACGCCATATTTTTAAGCCTAAGTCTAGAAATATGCAAATTATCGTCGTATTCTCAAATCGGGAGTTTCGTGACTGCGGGGTCAGTTTCTTCGGGTTAATTTGGTCCCGTATAAGGTGTTGGTGCCACCCACGGGGCAATTCGGGGGTTGTTTCGAGTTTTCAACCTCTAACGGCATGTTTTTAAGCCTAAGTCTAGAAATATGCAAATTACGCTCGTACTCTCAAACCGGGAGTCCCGCGGCTGTGTGGTCAGTTCCTACGAGTTACATTCGTCCCGTGGGAGGTGTTGGTGCCACCCATGGAGACGTTCGGGGATTGTTTCGAATTTTCACCCTCTAACGCCATGTTTCTAAACCTAAATCTAAAAATATGAAAATTACCGTCGTATTCTCAAACCGAGAGTCTCGCGGCTGCGCGATCAGTTCCTACGAGTTACATTGCTCCCATGGGAGGTGTTGGTGCCACCCACGGGGACGGTCGGGGGTTATTTCGAGTTTTCACCCTCTAACGCCATGTTTTTAAGCCTTAGTCTGGAAATATACAAATTATCGTCGTATTCTCAAATGGGGAGTCCCGGGGCCGTGGGGTCAGTTTGTTCGAGTTACATTGGTCCCGTAGGAGGTGTTGGTGCCACCCACGGCGCCGTTCTGGGGCAGTTTCGCATTTTCACCCTCTAACGCCATGTTTAACTTAAGTCTAAAAATATACAAATTACCGTCGTATTCTCAAACCGAGAGTTTCGCGGCTACTCGGTCAGTTCCTGCGAGTTACATTGGTCCCATGGGAGGTGTTGGTGCCACCCACGGGGATGGTCGGGGGTTGTTTCGAGTTTTCACCCTCTAACGCCATGTTTTTAAGCCTAAGTCTCGAAATATACAAATTACCGTCGTACTCTCAAATCGGGAGACCCGCGGCTTTGTGGTCAGTTCCTACGAGTTACATTGGTCCCGCGGGAGGTGTTGGTACCACCTACGAGGCCATTTGGGGGATGTTTTGAGTTTTCACCCTCTAGCGCCATGTTTTTAATCTTAAGTCGAGAAATATGCAAAATACCATCGTATTCTAAAATTAGGAGTCCCGTGACTACGGGGACAGTTCCTATGAGTTACATTCGTATCGTGGGAGGTGTTGGTGCCACCCACGGGGCCATTCGGGGGTTGTTATGAGTTTTTTCAACCTCTAACGCAATGTTTTTAAGTCTATGTCTAGAAATATGAAAATTACCATCGTACTCTCAAACCTGGAGTCCCGCTATTGCGAGGTCAGTTCTTATGAGTTACATTGGTCCCGTGGGAGGTATTGGTGCCACCCACGGAGACGTTTGGGGCTGTTTCGAGTTTTCTCCATCTAACGCCATGTTTCTAAGCCTAAGTCTAGAAATATGCAAATTATCGTCGTATTCTCAAACCGAGAGTTTCGTGGCTGCGGGGTCAGTTTCTTCGAGTTAATTTGGTCCCGTGGCAGGTGTTGGTGCCACCCATGGGGCCATTCAGGGGCTGTTTCGAGTTTTCACCCTCTAACGCCATATTTTGCTTAAGTCTAGAAATATGCAAATTACCATCGTATTCTCAAATCGGGAGTCTCGGGGCTAAGCGATCAATTCCTATGAGTTACATTGGTCCCGTGGGAGGTGTTGGTTCCACCCACGGGGACGTTCGGGGGCTGTTTCAAGTTTCACCCTCTAACGCCATATTTTTAAGCCTAAGTCTAGAAATATGCAAATTACCATCATATTCTCAAACCGAGAGTCTCGCGACTGCGCGGTCAATTCCTACGAGTTACATTGGTCCCGTGGGAGGTGTTGGTGCCACCCACATGGATGTTCGGGGGCCATTTCGAGTTTTCGCCCTCTAACGCAATGTTTTTCAGCCAATGCTAGAAATATGCAAATTATCGTCGTATTCTCAACTTGGGAGTCCCGCGGCCGCGGGGTCAGTTCCTACGAGTTACATTGGTCCCATGGGAGGTGTTGTGCCACCCACGGGGATGGTCAGGGGTTGTTTCGAGTTTTTACCCTCTAACGCCATGTTTTCAAGCCTAAGTCTAGAAATATGCAAATTATCGTCGTATTCTCAAATGGGGAGTCCCGCGGCTGCGGGGTCAGTTTCTTCGAGTTACATTGGTCCCGTAGGAGGTGTTGGTGCCACCCACGTCGCCGTTCGGAGGAAGTTTCGCATTTTCATCCTCTAATGCCATGTTTTGCTTAAGTCTAAAAATATGCAAATTACCGTCGTATTCTCAAATCGGAAGTCTCGCGGCTGCGCAGTCAGTTCCTACGAGTTACATTGGTCCCGTGGGAGGTGTTGGTGCCACCCGCGGGACGTTCGGGGGCTGTTTCGAGTTTTCACCGTCTAACGCTAGGTTTTTAAGCCTAAGTCTAGAAATATGCAAATTTTCATCATATTCTCAAACCGGGAGTCTCGCGGCTGTGGGGTCAGTTCCTACGTATTACATTGGTCCCGTGAGAGGTGTTGGTGCAACCCATGGAGACGTTCGGGGGTTGTTTCGAGTTTTCACCCTCTAATGCCATGTTTCTAAGCCTAAGTCTAGAAATTTGCAAATTACCATCGTACTCTCAAACCAGGAGTCTCGCGGCTACGTGGTCAGTTCCTACGAGTTACAATGGTCCCGTGGGAGGTGTTGTTGCCACCCACAGGGACGTTAAGGGGCAGTTTTGAGTTTTCACCCTCTAATGCCATGTTTTTAATCCTAAGTCTAGTAATTTGCGAATTACCGTCGCAATCTCAAACCGGGAGTCCCGCGGTTGCGTGGTCAGTTCCTACGAGTTACATTAGTGCCGTGGGAGGTGTTGGTGCCACCCACGTGGCCGTTCGGGGACTGTTTTGAGTTTTAACCCTATAAAGCCTTATTTTTAAGCCTAAGTCTAGGAATATGCAAATTACCATCGCACTCTCAAACCGGGAGTCCCGCAGCTACGAGGTCAGTTCCTACGAGTTACATTGGTGCCGTGGGAGGTGTTGGTGCCACCCACGTGGCCGTTCGGGGGTTGTTTCGAGTTTTCACCATCGAACGCCTTGTTTTTAAACCTAAGTCTAGAAATATGCAAATTATCGTGGTATTCTCAAACCGAGTGTCCCGCGACTGCGGGGTCAGTTCCTATGAGTTACATTGGTCCCGTGGAAGGTGTTGGTGCAACCCACATAGCCGTTCGAGGGCTGTTTCAAGTTTTCACCCTCGAACGCCATTCTTTTAAGCCTATGTCTAGAAATATGCAGATTACCGTGGTATTCTCAAACCGGGAGTCCCGTGACTGCGGGGTCAGTTCCTACGAGTTACATTGGTCCCGTGGGAGGTGTTGGTGCCACTCACAGAGCCGTTCAGGGGTTGTTTCGAGTTTTCACCCTCTAACGCCATGATTTTAAGCCTAAGTCTAGAAATATGCAAATTACCGTCGTACTCCCAAATCGGGAGTCCCGCGGCTACAGGGTCAGTTCCTGCGAGTTATATTGGTCTCGTAGGAGGTGTTGGTGCCACCCACGGAGACATTCGTGGGCTGTTTCTAGTTTTCACCCTCTAACTCAATGTTTCTAAGCCTAAGTCTAGAAATATGCAAATTAGCGTCGTACACTCAAACCGGGAGTTCCGCGGCTGCGAGGTCAATTCCTACGAGTTACATTGGTCCCTTGGAAGGTGTATGTGCCAACCACAGGGACGTTCGTGGGTTGTTTCAAGTTTTCACCCTCTAACGCCATGTTTTTAAGCCCAAGTCTATAAATATCCAGATTATAGTCGTGTTCTCAAACCGGGAAACCTGCGGCTGTGGGGTTAGTTCCTACGAGTTACATTCATCTCGTGGGAGGTGTTGGTGCCACCCACGGGGCCGTTCGGGGGTTATTTGGAGTTTTCACCCTCTAACGCCATGTTTTTAAGTCAATGTCTAGAAATATGCAAATTACCGTCGTACTCTCAAACCGAGAGTCCCGCGACTGCGGGGTCAGTTCCTATGAGTTACATTGGTCTCGTAGGAGGTATTGGTGCCTCCCACGGGGACGTTCGAGGCGGTTTAGAGTTTTCTCCCTCTAACGCCATATTTTTAAGCCTAAGTCTACAAATATGCAAATTATCGTCGTATTCTCAAACCAGGAGTTTCGTGGCTGCGGGGTCAGTTTCTTCGAGTTACATTGGTCCCGTAGGAGGTGTTGGTGCCACTTACGGGGTCGTTCAGGGGATGTTTCGAGTTTTCACCCTCTAATGCCATGTTTTGCTTAAGTCTAGAAATATGCAAATTACATTAATCTTGTGGGAGTCTCGCGGCTGCGCGATCAGTTCCTACGAGTTACATTAATCCTGTGGGAGGTGTTGGTGCCACCCACAGGGCCGTTCGGGGGATATTTCGAGTTTTCACCCTCTAACGCCTTGTTTTGCTTAAGTCTAGAAATATGCATACAGTCGTATTTTCAAACCGAGACTCCTGCGGCTGCGGGGTCAGTTCCTACGAGTTACATTGGTCACGTTGGAGGTGTTGGTGCCACTCACGGGGCCGTTCGGGGGTTGTTTCGAGTTTTCGCCCTCTAACGCCATATTTATAAGCCTAAGTTTAGAAATATGGAAATTACCGTCGTACTCTCAAATTGGGAGTCCCGCAGCTGCGGGGTCAGTTTCTACTAGTTACATTGGTCCCGTGGGAGGTGTTGGTGCCACCCATGAGGACGTTCCGAGGCTATTTCAAGTTTTCACTCTCTAACGCCATGTCTTTAAGCCTAAGTCCAGAAATATGCAAATTATCGTCGTATTCTCAAACCGGGAGTCCCGCGACTGCGGGGTTAGTTCCTACGAGTTACATTAGTCTCGTGGGAGGCGTTGGTGCCACCCACAGGGACGTTCGGGGACTGTTTCAAGTTTTTGCCCTCTAATGCCATGTTTTGCTTAAGTCTAAAAATAAGCAAATTATCGTCGTATTCTCAAACAGAGAGTTTCACGGCTGCGCGGTCAGTTCCTACCTGTTACATTGGTCCCATGGGAGGTATTGGTGCCACCCACAGGGATGGTCGGGGGTCGTTTCGAGTTTTCACCCTCTAGCGCCATGTTTTTAAGCCTAAGTCTAAAAATATGCAAATTATCATCGTACTCTCAAATCGGGAGTCCCGCGGCTGTGTGGTCAGTTTCTACGAGGTACATTAGTCCTGTGGGAGGTGTTGGTGCCACCGACGGGGGTGGTAGGGGGTTGTTTCGAGTTTTCACCCTCTAACGCCATATTTTTAAGCCTAAGTCTAGAAATATGCAAATTACGCTCGTACTCTCAAACCGGGAGTCCCGCGGCTGTGTGGTCAGTTCCTATGAGTTACATTGGTCCCGTGGGAGGTGTTGGTGCCACCCAAGGAGACATTCGGGGGTTGTTTCGAGTTTTCACCCTCTAACGCCATGTTTCTAAGCCTAAATCAAGAAATATGCAAATTATCGTCGTATTCGGGGGTTG
The DNA here is from genome assembly GCA_949130495.1 of Sambucus nigra. Lineage (NCBI taxonomy): Eukaryota > Viridiplantae > Streptophyta > Magnoliopsida > Dipsacales > Adoxaceae > Sambucus > Sambucus nigra. Next base: position 96,692,116 of record OX422214.1, read on the forward strand.
TTTCGCATTTTCACCCTCTAACGCCATGTTTTACTTAAGTCTAAAAATAGGAAAATTACCGTCGTATTCTCAAACCGAGAGTCTCGCGGCGGCGCGGTCAGTTCCTACGAGTTACATTGGTCCCATGGGAGGTGTTGTGCCACCCACGGGGATGGTCAGGGGTTGTTTCGAGTTTTCACCCTCTAACGTCATGTTTTCAAGCCTAAGTCTAGAAATATGCAAATTATCGTCGTATTCTCAAATGGGGAGTCCCGCGGCTGCGGGGTCAGTTTCTTCGAGTTACATTGGTCCCGTAGGAGGTGTTGGTGTCACCCACGTCGCCGTTCGGGGGAAGTTTTGCATTTTCACGCTCTAACGCCATGTTTTACTTAAGTCTAAAAATATCCAAATTACCGTCGTATTCTCAAATCGAGAGTCTCGTGACTGAGCGGTCAGTTGCTACGAGTTACATTGATCCCGTGGGAGGTATTGGTGCCACCCATGGAGACGTTCGGGGGTTGTTTCGAGTTTTCCCCCACTAACGCCATGTTTTTAAGTCTAAGTCTAAAAATATGAAAATTACCGTCGTATTCTCAAACCGAGAATCTCGCGGCTGCGCGGTCTGTTCCTACGAGTTACATTGGTCCCATGGGAGGTGTTGGTGCCACCCACGGGGATGGTCGGGGGTTGTGTCGAGTTTTCACCCTCTAACGCCATGTTTTTAAGCCTAAGTCTAGAAATATACAAATTACCGTCGTACTCTCAAATCGGGAGACCCGCGGCTGTGTGGTCAGTTCCAACGAGTTACCTTGGTCCCGTGGGAGGTGTTGGTGCCACCCACGGGTCCATTTGGGGGTTGTTTCGAGTTTTCACCCTCTAACGCCATGTTTTTAAACCTAAGTCGAGAAATATGTAAATTATCATCGTATTCTCATATCAGGAGTCCCACGGCTACGGGTTCTATTTCTACGAGTTACATTCGTCCCGTGGGAGGTGTTGGTGCCACCCACGGGGCCGTTCGGGGGTTGTTTCGAGTTTTCACCCTCTAACGCCATGTTTTTAAGTCTATGTCTGGAAATATGCCAATTACCATCGAACTCTCAAACCGGGAGTCCCACGACTGCGGGGTCAGTTCCTATGAGTTACATTGGTCCCGTGGGAGGTATTGGTGCCACCCACGGGGACGTTCGGGGGCTGTTTCGAGTTTTCACCCTCAAACGCCATATTTTTAAGCCTAAATCAAGAAATATGCAAATTATCATCGTATTCTCAAATTGGGAGTTTCGTGGCTACGGGGTCAGTTTCTTCCAGTTACTTTGGTCCCGTGGGAGGTGTTGGTGCCACCCACCGGGCCATTCGGGGGTTGTTTCGAGTTTTCACCCTCTAACGCCATGTTTTGCTTAAGTCTAAAATATGCAAATTATCGTCGTATTCTCAAACCGGGTGTCTCGCGATAGCGCGGTCAATTCTTACGAGTTATATTGGTCCCGTGGGAGGTGTTGGTGCCACCCATGGGGATGTTCGGGGGCCGTTTCGAGTTTTCACCCTCTATTGCCATGTTTTTAAACATAAGTCTAGAAATATGAAAATTATCATCGTAATCTCAAACATGGAGTCCCGCGGCTGCGGGGCCAGTTCCTATGAGTTACATTGGTCCTGTGGGAGATGTTGGTGCCACCCACGGGGATGTTCGGGGGCGGTTTCGAGTATTCATCCTCTAACGCCATGTCTTTAGGCCTAAGACTGAAAATATGCAAATTACCATTATACTCTCAAATCTGGAGTCCCGCGGATGCGGGGTCGATTTCTACGAGTTACATTGGTCCCGTGGAAGGTGTTGGTGCCACCCCCAGGGATATTCGGGGGCTGTTTCGAGTGTTCACCCTCTAACGCCATGTTTTTAAGCCTAAGTCTAGAAATATGCAAATTATTGTCGTATTCTCAAACGGAGAGTCCAGCGGCTGCGGGGTCAGTTTCTTTGAGTTACATTGGTCCCGTAAGAGGTGTTGGTGCCACCCACGGGGCCGTTCGGGGGCAGTTTCGAGTTTTCACCCTCTAACGCCATGATTTGCTTAAGTCTAAAAATATCTAAATTACCGTCGTATTCTCAAACCGGGAGTCTCGTGGCTGCGCGATCAGTTGCTATGAGTTACATTGGTCCCATGGGAGGTGTTGGTGCCACCCACGGGTACGTTCGGAGGCTTTTTCGAGTGTTCACCCTCTAATGCCATGTTTTTAAGCCAAAGTTTATAAATATGCAAATTACCGTCGTATTCTCAAATCGGGAGTCCCGCAGCGGCGGGGTCAGTTCCTACGTGTTACATTGGTCACGTCGGAGGTGTTGGTGCCACCCACGGGGCCGTTCGGGGATTGTTTCGAGTTTTCACCCTCTAACGCTATATTTTTAAGCCTAAGTCTAGAAATATGCTAATTACCATCGTACTCTAAAATCGGGAGTCCCGCAGTTGCGGGGTCAGTTCCTACGAGTTACATTGGTCCCGTGGGAGGCGTTGGTGCCACGCAAGAGGACGTTCCGAGGCAATTTCGAGTTTTCACCCTCTAACGCATTGTTTTTAAGCTTAAGTCTAGAAATATGCAAATTATCATCGTATTCTCAAACCGAGAATCCCACGGTTGCGGGGTCAGTTCCTATGAGTTACATTACTCTCGTGGGAGGCGTTGGTGCCACACACAGGGACGTTCGGGGACTATTTCAAGTTTTCGCTCTCTAACGCCATATTTTGCTTTAGTCTAAAAATATGCAAATTATCGTCGTATTATCAAACCGAGAGTTTTGCGGCTGCGCGGTCGGTTCCTACGAGTTACATTGGTCCCATGGGAGGTGTTGGTGCCACCCACGGGGATGGTCGGGGGTTGTTTCGAGTTTTCACCCTCTAACGCCATGTTTTTAAGCGTAAGTCTATAAATATACAAATTACCGTCGTACTCTCAAATCGGAAGACCCGCGGCTGTGTGGTCAATTCCAATGAGTTACCTTGGTCCCGTGGGAGGTGTTGGTGCCACCCACGGGCCATTTGGTGGTTGTTTCGAGTTTTCACCCTCTAACGCCATGTTTTTAAGCCTAAGTCGAGAAATATGCAAATTATCATCATATTCTCAAATCAGGAGTCCCGCGGCTACGGGTTCTGTTCCTACGAGTTACATTCGTCCCGTGGGAGGTGTAGGTGCCACCCACGGGGCCGTTCGGGAGTTGCTTCAAGTTTTCAACCTCTAACGCCATGTTTTTAAGTCTATGTCTGGAAATATGCAAATTACCATCAAACTCTCAAACCAAGAGTCCCACGACTGCGGGGTCAGTTCCTATGAGTTACATTGGTCCCGTGGGAGGTATTGGTGCTACCCCCGGGGACGTTCGGGGGCTCTTTCGAGTTTTCACCCTCAAACGCCATATTTTTAAGCCTAAATCAAGAAATATGCAAATTATCGTCGTATTCTCAAACCGGGAGTTTCGCGGCTACGGGGTCAGTTTCTTCGAGTTACTTTGGTCCCGTGGGAGGTGTTGGTTCAACCCACCGGGCCATTCGGGGGTTGTTTCGAGTTTTCACCCTCTAACGCCATGTTTTGCTTAAGTCTAGAAATATGCAAATTATCGTCGTATTCTCAAACCGGGTGTCTCGCGACAGCGCGGTAAATTCCTACGAGTTATAATGGTCCCGTGGGAGCTGTTGGTGCCACCCACGGGGATGTTGGGGGGCCGTTTTGAGTTTTCAAATAAGTCTAGAAATATGCAAATTATCATCGTATTCTCAAACTGGGAGTCCCGCGGCTGCGGGGCCAGTTCCTACGAGTTACATTGGTCCCGTGGGAGGTGTTAGTGTCACCTACGGGGACGTTGGGGGTTGTTTCGAGTATTCATCCTCTAACGCCATGTCTTTAAGCCTAAGACTGAAAATATGCAAATTACCATTGTACTCTCAAATCGGGAGTCCCGCGGATGCGGGGTCGGTTTCTATGAGTTACATCGGTCCCGTGGAAGGTGTTGGTGCCACCTCGGGGACGTTCGGGGGCTGTTTCGAGTGTTCACCCTCTAACGCCATGTTTTTAAGCCTAAGTCTAAAAAATATGCAAATTATTGACGTATTCTCAAACGGGGAGTCCCGCGGCTGCGGGGTCAGTTTCTTTGAGTTATATTGGTCCCGTAAGAGGTGTTGGTGCCACCCACGGGGCCGTTCGGGGGCAGTTTCCAGTTTTCACCCGCTAACGCCATGTTTTACTTAAGTCTAAAAATATCTAAATTACCGTCGTATTCTCAAACTGGGAGTCTCGCGGCTGCGCGATCAGTTCCTATGAGTTACATTGGTCCCATGGGAGGTGTTGGTGCCACCCACGGGTACGTTCGTAGGTTATTTCGAGTGTTCACCCTCTAACGCCATGTTTTTAAGACAAAGTTGTGACAACCCGCACTCCGAAATAAGGGGTGGCCAGCCCGATACTCCGACATATACGGCAATCATGGACGGAAGTCATTCTCAGCACCACAAATATAGTAAGAGTAACCGAGAAAACCCCCCATTAATTCAGAAAACGGGTTGTCAAAACAATTTAAAAGTTAAGTTAAGAAAGCAATTTAAACAACCCATTCTAGAAAAATAGTGGAATTCAAAGAAACATAAATAACATAATTTTAAAACAACTATGTACAAGGGGAGGACCGAATATGATGTCGGTCCACAGCTACACAAAAGTAAATACCACAGTTAGATGTTGTAGTACATTCATTAAACAATTACAAGTTTGGCCCACTCGCCTAAGTGATAGACCCGATCATAACTAGATATCAAAAGAATGATGGCGTCTAACAAAACATCCTGTAATATCCGCAATTTCATACAGTTCCTTAAAAGAAAAAGAGTAGGAATATCAACACGGGCGTCCTTGCGGAGGAGCACCTGGGCGGATACAATAACAAGAACAACATAAAGGAAAATGAATGGGTCAGGACCCGGTTTATATATAGTTCCCAGATGAACAAAAAAGCATGCTAGATATGAACAGTTAATCATGGAAATGGAAAACAGAAATCTAGAACCTAAGCATGAAATAATAATAAGACAACTAAAAATGACATGACTAAAATAAACTATACAAGAAAAAATGAGATAATACAGTGATTAAATTAAAAGCTTCTAACCATCAATTTCCACTTTAATCCAGTTTAAATTCCTTAACAGGAAAATACTATATCATCATTTTCTTATTTCTTTCCAAGTCTTATTCCTTAGTAGGAATGTAATTTCATAATACAATTTAGTGGAAATATACAACCCTCAAGTCCCACTTGAGTTTAGAAAAGTTATATTCTTATACATATAACGATTCTAAGACCGCCCCTCTGAGTTTCCCCTCTGGGCGCGCCCCTAAATGACTATCATCTTCCAGGGGCCCATCAAACAAGGCATCCTGGGTACCTAACGCACGTCAGGAAGTGGCCATATACCTGCGAGTGAGTCATAACCACACCCGGAATTACCTCACTAGCGCAGAAAATACATATAATAAACCCGCATATGGCCGAGGACTATAGTCTCCCTGCATTCACTAGTCAAGGAACATCACCTCATGCGCGAACTTCCCTTATGATAGCATTTAGAGAGGTGTGTTTAAGTAAATTAACATTTACTATTAAAAACCATACTTTTTCCTTCTCATTTTCATTTACATGTTTCATTTGTTTGAAACCATGATCATAGAATATTTCATTTATTTTCAACTTAGGTTATGCCTCAAAAAAATTCACCAAGGAATCATATTTTTGTTTCCCGAACTTAAGGTCTTATATGCCTCATTTCAAGCCCCTAAAGTCTCCGAGTATGGGCCTACAACTTCCATCCATTTCTTAGGATGTACAAATAAAAGTGATGCCTTAACATCACTTAGGACAACCCCTCCCCTGGACTTAACCCCAAGTGAAACTCATTCAACACTAGGGTGACAACCAACTCAACTAGGACTCTAAAAGCCAAGGTTTACTTCATTCAAGAAGAGTCCTAGGTTCCTAGGGGAAGAAAGGGTTGAAAACAAAAGTAGGAAATTTGGGGAAGAAAACAGGGGACCGGTCGACCGGTCCCAAGACCGTGGTCGACCGCGTCTCAATTTTTAGCCTATACTGAAAAGCAGAAAACTCAATTCGGACGAACCGGTCGATCGGTAGGGGATCCGTGTCTACCGCGCCCTTAATTTCGTGCCTTTGAAAGAAAGCAGTGTGCCCTCCTCCGAAGACCCGGCCGACCGGTCTGAGAGACGCGGTCGACCGGTCATTGCAGACCTAAACCTCTTTTCCTATTTCTTCTTCGAAACCCAAAATTTAATTCCCAACCAAGATCATCCAACCACATTTAATGATACTAAAAGATCATAAATGCTCCCAACAACATTTTCTACTTCAATCAACAATCTATCTCTATCAAAGATGTTGATACCCATAAATCCAACCAAAAACCACAATTATATTACATCAAAACTATACATAACTACCCATAATAATTATTCATCTTAAACCATATAATAGCAAGTAGAAAACTTGCCTTGGGGCTTCAATTTCAGACTTAGTTGAAGAAGAATGCAAGATCAAACCACAAATCTTCAAGATTTCTCTCTTTCTCTCCAATCTTCCACTCTCACTCTCACTCTTAGGGCTAGAACACTTAGGGAAAATAAGAGGAAATGAAAGACTTGGGGAAAGACTAAAACGTGGCTTAGGTTAAAAAGTCTCCAACCTTTAAGTGATAATACCGCAATAGTTAATATCTAATACGCAATATGCCAAAACCAGTCAAAAGTGCCCAAAATCTCAAAATACAATATGGCACACATTTTGACTGTCTCGCACCTCCCGAAACTAACTACACCCTCCAAATTATCATTTGGAAATTTTATAAACCATTTTAAGTTCTGGTTTCATTTATATTCAAATTGCCATTTTAATTCTCATGACAAAATAGAATACCACATGGTAATAATGCAACTTATTTGTAAATATTAACTTATTTCATCAAATTAATACTTACCCACATCCTGCATTTTATATATGCAACTACTAAAATCGGGAGTCCCGCAGCTGCGGGGTCAGTTCCTACGTGTTACATTCGTCACGTTGGAGGTGTTGGTGCCACCCACGGGGCCGTTCGGGGGTTGTTTCGAGTTTTCACCCTCTAACGCCATATTTTTAAGCCTAAGTCTAGAAATATGATAATTACCATCGTACTCTAAAATCGGGAGTCCCGCAGCTGCGGGGTCAGTTCCTACGAGTTACATTGGTCCCGTGGGAGGTGTTGGTGCCACCCACGGTGACGTTTCGAGGCTATTTCGAGTTTTCACCCTCTAACGCAATGTTTTTAAGCCTAAGTCTAGAAATATGCAAATTATCGTCGTATTCTCAAACCGAGAATCCCGCGGCAGCGGGGTCAGTTCCTACGAGTTACATTACTCTCGTGGGAGGCGTTGGTGCCACACACAGGGACGTTCGGGGACTGTTTCAAGTTTTCGCTCTCTAACGCCATATTTTTCTTTAGTCTAAAAATATGCAAATTATCGTCGTATTCTCAAACCGAGAGTTTTGCGGCTGCGCGGTCGGTTCCTACGAGTTACATTGGTCCCATGGGAGGTGTTGGTGCCACCCACGGGGATGGTCGGGGGTTGTTTCGAGTTTTCACCCTCTAACGCCATGTTTTTAAGCCTAAGTCTAGAAATATGAAAATTACCATCATACTCTCAAACCGGAAGTCCCGCGGATGTGTGGTCACTTCCTACGAGTACATTGGTCCTGTGGGAGGTGTTGGTGCCACCCACGGGGCTGTTTGGGGGTTGTTTTGAGGTTTCACCCTCTAATGTCATGTTTTTAATCCTAAGTTTAGAAATTTGCAAATTATCATCGTATTCTCAAATCGAGAGTCCCGCGGCTGTGGGGTCAGTTCCTACTAGTTACATTCGTCCTGTGGGAGGTGTTGGTGACACCGACGGGGCCGTTCAGGGGTTGTTTCGACTTTTCACCCTCTAACGCCATGTTTTTAATCCTAACTTTAGAAATATATAAATTACCATTGTACTCTCAAACCGGGAGTCCCGCGGCTGTGGGGTCAGTTCCTATGAGTTACATTGGTAACGTGGGAGGTGTTGGTGCCACCCACGGGGACTTTCGGGGGCTGTTACGAGTTTTCACCCTCTAACGCCACATTTTTAAGCCTAAGTCTAGAAATATGCAAATTATAATCGTATTCTCAAACGGTGAGTCCCGCGGCTGCTGGGTCACTTTCTTCGAGTTACATTGGTCACGTAAGAGGTGTTGGTACTACCCACGGGGCCGCTCGGGGGCAATTTCGAGTTTTCACCCTCTAACGCCATGTTTTGCTTAAGTCTAAAAATAAGCAAATTTCAATCGTATTCTCAAACCGAGAGTCTCGTGGCTGCGCGATCAGTTCCTATGAGTTACATTGGTCCCATGGGAGGTGTTGGTCCCACCCACGGGGATAGTCGGGGGTTGTTTCGAGTTTTCATCCTCTAACGTCATGTTTTTAAGTCTAAGTCTAGAAATATACAAATTATCGTCGTACTCTCAAATTGGGAGACCCGCGGCTTTATGGTCAGTTCCTACGAGTTACATTGGTCCCTTGGGAGGTGTTTTTGCCACCCATGGGGCCATTTGGGGGTTGTTTCGAGTTTTCACCCTCTAACGCCATGTTTTTAAGCCTAAGTCGAGAAATATACAAATTACCATCGTATTCTCAAATCGGGTATCCTGCGGCTACGGGTTAAGTTCCTACGAGTTACAATTGTCCCGTGGGAGATGTTGGTGCCACCCACGGGGCCGTTCGGGGGTTGTTTCCAGTTTTAACCCTCTAACGCCATGTTTTTAAGACTATGTGTAGAAATATGCAAATTACCGTCGTATTCTCAAACCGGGAGTCTCCCGGCTACGCGGTCAATTCCTACGAGTTACATTGGTCCCGTGGGAGGTGTTGGTGCCACCCACAGGGATGTTCGGGGGCCGTTTCGAGTTTTCACCCTCTAACGCCATGTTTTTAAGTCAATGCTAGAAATATGCAAATTATCATCGTATTCTCAACTTGGGAGTCCCGCGGCCGCGGGGTCAGTTCCTACGAGTTACATTGGTCCCGTGGGAGGTGTTGGTGCCACCCACGGTGACGTTCGGGGGCTGTTTCGAGTTTTCATCCTCTAATGCCATGTTTTTAAGCCTAAGTCTGGAAATATGCAAATTACCATTGTACTCTCAAATCGGGAGTCCCGCGCCTGCGGGGTCAATTTCTACGAGTTACATTGGTCCCGTGGAAGGTGTTGGTGCCACCCATGGAGACGTTCGGGGGCGCTTTCGAGTTTTCACACTCTAACGCCATGTTTTTAAGTCCAAGTCTATAAATATCCAAATTATCATCGTATTCTCAAAACGGGAGTCCCGCGACTGTTGGGTCAGTTCCTACGAGTTACATTGGTCCCGTGGGAGGTGTTGGTGCCACCCACGAGGACGTTCAGGGGCTGTTTTGAGTTTTCACCCTCTAACATCATGTTTTTAAGCCTAAGTCTAGAAAATTACAAATTATCATCGTACTCTCAAACCGGGAGTCCCACGGCTGTGTGGTCAGTTTCTACGAGTTACATTGGTCCTGTTGGAGGTGTTAGTGCCACCCATGGGGACGTTTGGGGGCTGTTTTGAGTTTTCACACTCTAATGCCATGTTTTTAAGCCTAAGTCTGGTAATATGCAAATTATCGTCGTATTCTCAAACCGGGAGTCCCGCGGCTGCGGGGTCAGTTTTTACAAGTTACATTGGTCCCGTGGGAGGTGTTGGTACCACCCACGGGGACGTTCGGGGGATATTTCGAGTTTTCACCCTCTAACGCCATGTTTTGCTTAAGTCTAGAAATATGCAAATTACCGTCGTATTACCAAATCGAAAGTCTCGCGACTGCGCGGTCAGTTCCTACGAGTTACATTGGTCCAGTGGGAGGTGTTGGTGCCACCCGCGGGACGTTCGGTTGCTGTTTTGTGTTTTTCACCGTCTAACGCCATATTTTTAAGCCTAAGTTTATAAATATGTAAATTTTCGTCGTATTTTCAAACCGGGAGTCCCGCGGCTGCGGGGTCTGTTACTACGTATTACATTGGTCCCGTGAGAGGTGTTTGTTCCACCCATGGAGACGTTCGAGGGCCATTTCGAGTTTTCACCCTCTAATAACATGTTTATAAGCCTAAGTCTAGAAATATTCAAATTACCATCGTACTCTCAAATAGGGAGTCCCGCTGCTGCGTGGTCAGTTCCAACGAGTTACATTGGTCCCGTGGGAGGTGTTGATGCCACCCACAGGGACGTTAGGTGGCAATTTTGAGTTTTCACCCTCTAACGCCATGTTTTTAAGCCTAAGTCTAGAAATATGCAAATTATCATCGCACTCTCAAACTGGGAGTCCCGCAGCTGCGTGGTAAGTTCTTACGAGTTACATTGGTCCCGTGGGAGGTGTTGGTGCCACCCACGGGGCCGTTCGGGGGCTGTTTCGAGTTTTCACCCTCAAACGGCATGTTTTTAAGCCTAGGTCTAGAAATATACAAATTACTATGGTATTCTCAAATCGGGAGTCCCGCGACTGCAGGGTCGGTTCTTACGAGTTACATTAGTCCCGTGGGAGGTGTTGGTGCCACTCACGGGGCCGTTCGGGGGTTGTTTCGAGTTTTCACCCTCAAACGCCATGATTTTAAGCCTAAGTCTAAAAATATACAAATTATCGTCGTACTCCCAGATCGGGAGTCCTGCGACTGCGGGGTCAGTTCCAACGAGTTATATTGGTCCCGTGGGAGGTGTTGGTGCCACCCACGGGGACGTTCGGGGGCTGTTTCTAGTTTTCACCCTCTAACGCCATGTTTCTTAGCCTAAGTCTAGAAATATGCAAATTAGAGTCGTACACTCAAACCGGGAGTCCCGTGGCTGCGGGGTTAGTTCCTACGAGTTACATTGGTCCCGTAGAAGGTGTTGGTGCCACCCACGGGGACGTTCAGGGCTGTTTTGAGTTTTCACCCTCTAACGCCATGTTTTTAAGCCCAAGTCCATAAATATCCAAATTATAGTCGTATTTTCAAACCAGGAGTCCCGCGGCTGCGAGTTCAGTTCCTACGAGTTACATTGGTCCCGAGGGAGGTGTTGGTGCCACCTACGGGGACGTTCGGAGGCTATTTTGAGTTTTCACCCTCTAACGCCTTGTTTTTAAGCCTAAGTCTTGAAATATACAAATTATCATTGTACTCTCAAACCGGGAGTTCCGCGGTTGTGTGGTCAGTTCCTACGAGTTACATGGTCCCGTGGGACGTGTTGGTGCCACCCACGGCGACGTTCGGGGGCTGTTTCAAGTTTTCACCCTCTAATGCCATGTTTTTAAGTCTATGTCTAGAAATAAGCAAATTACCGTCCTACTCTCAAACCGGGAGTCCCGCGACTGCGGGGCCAGTTCTTATGAGTTACATTGGTCCCGTGGGAGGTATTGGTGCCACCCACGGGGACGTTCGAGGCTATTTCGAGTTTTCACCCTCTAAGGCCATATTTTTAAGCCTAAGTCTAGAAATATGCAAATTATCGTCGTATTCTCAAACCGGTAGTTCCGTGGCTGCGGGGTCAGTTTCTTCGAGTTAATTTTGTCCCGTGGGAGGTGTTTGTGCCACCAACGGGGCCATTCGGGCGCTATTTCGAGTTTTCACCCTCTAATGCCATGTTTTGCTTAAGTCTAGAAATATGCAAATTACAGTCGTATTCTCAAACCGGGAGTCTCGCGGCTGCGGGGTCAGTTCCTACGAGTTACATTGGTACCGTGGAAGGTGTTGGTGCCACCCACGGGGACGTTCGGGGGCTGTTTCGAGTTTTCACACTCTAACGCCATGTTTTTAAGTCTAAGTCTATAAATATCCAAATTATAGTCATATTCTCAAACCGGGAGTCCCGCAGCTGCGGGGTCAGTTCCTACGAGTTACATTCGTCCCGTGGGAGGTGTTGGTGCCACCCATTGGGCCGTTCGGGGGTTGTTTTAAGTTTTCACCCTCTAACGCCATATTTTTAAGCCTAAGTCTAGAAATATGCAAATTACCGTCGTACTCTCAAACCGGGAGTCCCGCGGCTGCGGGGTCAGTTCGTACGAGTTAAATTGGTCCCGTGGAAGGTGTTCGTGCCACCCACGGGGACGTTCGGGGGCTGTTTTGAGTTTTCACCCTCTAATACCATGTTTTTAAGCCTAAGTCTGGAAATATGCAAATTATCGTCGTATTCTCAAACCAGGAGTCCCGCGGCTGCGGGGTCTATTTTTACAAGTTACATTTGTCCCGTGGGAGGTGTTGGTGCCACCCACGGGGATGTTCGGGTGTTATTTCGAGTTTTCACCCTCTAACGCCATGTTACGCTTAAGTCTAAAAATATGCAAATTACCGTCGTATTCTCAAATTCGAAGTCTCGCGGCTGCGCGGTCAGTTCCTACGAGTTACATTGGTCCTGCGGGAGGTGTTGGTGCCACCCGCGGGTCATTCGGTGGTTGTTTCGAGTTTTCACTGTCTAACGCCATGTTTTTAAGCCTAAATCTAGAAATATGCAAATTTTCGTCGTATTCTCTAACCGGGAGTCCCGCGACTGCGAGGTCAGTTCCTACGTATTACATTGGTCCCTTGAGAGGTGTTGGTGCCACCCATGGAGACGTTCGGGATATGTTTCGAGTTTTCACCCACTAACGCCACGTTTCTAAGCTTAAGTCTAAAAATATGCAAATTACTGTCGTACTTTCAAACCGGGAGTCCCGCGAATGCGTGGTCAGTTCCTACGAGTTACATTGGTCCCGTGGGAGCTGTTGATGCCACCCACGGGGACGTTAGGGGGCAGTTTCAAGTTTTCACCCTCTAACGCCATGTTTTTAAGCCTAAATCTAGAAATATGCAAATTACCATCACACTCTCAAACCGGGAGTCCCGCAGCTACGTGGTTAGTTCCTACGGGTTACATTGGTCCCATGGGAGGTGTTGGTGCCACAGACGTGGTCGTTCGGGGGTTGTTTTGAGTTTTCACCCTCTAACGCCATATTTTTAAGTCTAAGTATAGAAAGATGCAAATTACCGTGCTATTATCAAACCGGGAGTTCCGCGACTGCGGGGTCAGTTCCTACGAGTTACATTTGTCCCGTAGGAGGTGTTGGTGCCACACACAGGGCCGTTCGGGGGTTGTTTCAAGTTTTCACCCTCTAACGCCATGATTTTAAGCCTAAGTCTAGAAATATGCAAATTACCGTTGTACTCCCAAATCGGGAGTTCCGCGGCTGCGGGGTCAGTTCCTGAGAGTTATATTGGTCCCGTGGGAGGTGTTGGTGCCACCCACGGGGACGTTCGAGGTAAGTTTCTAGTTTACACCCTCTAACGCCATGTTTCTAAGCCTAAGTCAAGAAATATGCAAATTAGCGTCGTACACTCAAATCAGGAGTCCCGCGGCTACGAGGTCTGTTCCTACGAGTTATATTGGTCCCGTGGAAAGTGTTGGTGCCACCCACGGGGACGTTCGGGCGTTGTTTCGAGTTTTCACCCTCTAACGTCATGTTTTTAAACCCAAGTCTATAAATATCCAAATTATAGTCGTATTCTCAAACCGGGAGTCCCGCGGCAGCGGGGTCAGTTCCTACGAGTTACATTGGTCCCGTGGGAGGTGTTGGTGCCACTCACGGGGACGTTCGAGGGCTGTTTCGAGTTTTCACCCTCTAATGCCATTTTCTTAAGCCTAAGTCTAGAAATATGATAATTATCATCGTATTCTCAAACCGGGAGTCCTGCGACTACGGGGTTAGTTCCTGCAAGTTACATTGGTCTCGTGGGATGTGTTGGTGCCACCCACGGGGCCGTTCGAGGGTTGTTTCGAGATTTTACCCAGTAACGCCATATTTTTAAGCCTAAGTCTATAAATATGCAAATTACCATAGTACTCTCAAACCGGGAGTCCCGCGGCTGTGGGGTCAGTTCCTACGAGTTACATTGGTCCCGTGGGAGGTGTTAGTGCCACCCACGGGGAAGTTCGGGGGTTGTTTCGAGCTTTCACCCTCTAATGCCATGTTTTTAAGCCTAAGTCTGGAAATATTCAAATTATCGTCGTATTCTCAAATCGGGAGTCCCGCGACTGCGGGGTCATTTTTTACTAGTTACATTAGTCTCGTGGGAGGTGTTGGTGCCACCCACGGGGACGTTCGGGGGTTATTTCAAGTTTTAACCCTCTAACGCCATGTTACGCTTAAATCTAAAAGTATGAAAATTACCGTCGTATTCTGAAATCGGAAGTCTCGCAGCTGTGCGGTCAGTTCCTATGAGTTACATTGGTCCCGTGGGAGGTGTTGGTGCCACCCGCGGGATGTTCGGTGGATGTTTCGAGTTTTCACCGTCAAACGCCATGTTTTTAAGCCTAAGTCTAGAAATATGCAAATTTTAGTCGTATTCTCAAACCGGGAGTCCCGCAGTTGCGGGGTCAGTTCCTACGTATTACATTGGTCCCATGAGAGGTGTTGGTGCCACCCATGGAGATGTTCGGAGGTTGTTTCGAGTTTTCACCCTCTAACGCCATGTTTCTAAGCCTAAGTTTAAAAATATACAAATTACCGTCGTACTCTCAAACCGGGAGTCCCGCGGCTGCGTGGTCAGTTCCTACGAGTTACATTGGTCCCGTGGGAGGTGTTGGTGTCACCCACGGGGACGTTAGGGGGCAGTTTCGAGTTTTCACCCTCTAACGCCATGTTTTTAGGCCTAAGTTTAGAAATATGCAAATTATCGTCGTACTCTCAAACCGGGAGTCCCATAGCTGCATGGTCAGTTCCTACGAGTTACATTGGTCCCGAGGGACGTGTCGGTGCCATTCACGTGGCCGTTAGGGGGCTATTTCGAGTTTTCACCCTCTAACGCCATATTTTTAAGCCAAAGTCTTAAAATATGCATATTACCGTGGTATTCTAAAACCGGGAGTCCCGCGACTGCGGGGTCAGTTCCTATGAGTTACATTGGTCCCATGGGAGGTGTTGGTGCCACTCACGAGGCCGTTCGGGGGTTGTTTCGAGTTTTCACCCTCTAACGCCATGATTTTAAGCCTAAGTCTAGTAATATGAAAATTACCATCGTACTCCCAAATCGGGAGTCCCGCAGCTGCGAGGTCAGTTCCTGCGAGTTATATTGGTCCCGTGGGAGGTGTTGGTGCCACCCACGGGGACGTTCGGGGGTTATTTCTAGTTTTCACCCTCTTACGCCATGTTTCTAAGCCTAAGTCTATAAATATGTAAATTAGCATCGTACACTCAAACCGGGAGTCCCGCGGCGGCGAAGCCAGTTCCTACGAGTTACATTGGTCCCGTGGAAGGTGTTGGTGCCAACCACGGGGACATTCGGGGGCTGTATCGAGTTTTCACCCTCTAACGCCATGTTTTTAAGCCCAAGTATATAAATATCCAAATTATAGTCGTATTCTCAAACCGGGAGTCCCACGGCTGCGGTGTCAGTTCCTACGAGTTATATTGGTCCCGTGGGAGGTGTTGGTACCACCCACGGGGACGTTCGGGGGCTGTTTTGAGTTTTCACCATCTTACGCCATGTTTTTAAGCCTAAGTCTAGAAATATGCAAATTACCATCGTACTCTCAAACCGGGGGTTCCGCGGCTATGTGGTTAGTTCCTACGAGTTTCATTGGTCCCGTGGGAGGTGTTGGTGCCACCCACGGGGACGTTCGGGGGCTGTTTTGAGTTTTCACCCTCTAACGCCATGTTTTTAAGCCTAAGTCTAGAAATATAAAAATTATCGTCGTATTCTCAAACGGGGAGTCCCGCGACTGCGGGGTCAGTTTCTTTGAGTTACATTGGTCCCATAGGAGGTGTTGGTGCCACCCACGGGGCCGTTCGGGGGCAGTTTCAAGTTTTCACCCTCTAACGCCATGTTTTGCTTAAGTCTAAAAAAATCAAAATTACAGTCGTATTCTCAAACCAGGAGTCTCGCGGCTGCGCGATCAGTTCTTATGAGTTACATTGGTCCCATGGGAGGTGTTGGTGCCACCCACGGGTACGTTCGGAGGCTGTTTTGAGTGTTCACCCTCTAACGCCATGTTTTTAAACCAGCGTCTAGAAATATGCATATTACCGTCGTATTCTCAAACCGGGAGTCCCGTAGCTGCGGGGTAAGTTCCTATGAGTTACATTGGTCCCGTGGGAGGTGTTGGTGCCACCCACGAGGACGTTCGGCGGCTGTATCGAGTTTTCACCCTCTAACGCCATGTTTTTAAGCCCAAGTCTAAAAATATTCAAATTATAGTCGTATTCTCAAACCGGGAGTCCCACGACTGCGGTGTCAGTTCCTACGAGTTATATTGGTCCCGTGGGAGGTGTTGGTACCACCCACGGGGACGTTCGGGGCCTGTTTTGAGTTTTCACCATCTAACGCCATGTTTTTAAGCCTAAGTCTAGAAATATGCAAATTACCATCGTACTCTCAAACCGGGAGTCCCGCGGCTCTGTGGTCAGTTCCTACGAATTACATTGGTCCCGTGGGAGGTGTTGGTGCCACCCACGGGGACGTTCGGGGGCTGTTTCGAGTTTTCACCCTCTAACGCCATGTTTTTAAGCGTAAGTCTAGAAATATACAAATTATCGTTGTATTCTCAAACGGGGAGTCCCGCGGCTGCGGGGTCAGTTTCTTTGAGTTACATTGGTCTCGTAGGAGGTGTTGGTGCCACCCACGGGGCCGTTCGGGGGCAGTTTCAAGTTTTCACCCTCTAACGCCATGTTTTGCTTAAGTCTAATAAAATCAAAATTACCGTCGTATTCTTAAACCGGGAGTCTCGCGGCTGCGCAATCAGTTCCTATGAGTTACATTAGTCCCATGGGAGGTGTTGGTGCCACCCACGGGTACGTTCGGAGGCTGTTTCGAGTGTTCACCCTCTAACGCCATGTTTTTAAGCCAAAGTCTAGAAATATGCATATTACCACCGTATTCTCAAACCGGGAGTCCCGTGGCTGCGGGGTAAGTTCCTACGAGTTACATTGGTCCCGTGGGAGGTGTTGGTGCCACCCATGAGGACGTTCGGTGGCTGTTTCGATTATTCACCCTCTAACGCAATATTTTTAAGCCTAAGTCTAGAATATGCAAATTATTGTCGTACTCTCAAATCGGGAGTCCCGCGGCTGTGTGGTCAGTTCCTACGAGTTACATTGGTCCCATGGGAGGTGTTGGTTTCAACCCACGGGGACATTCGGGGGTTGTTTTGAGTTTTCACCCTCTAACGTCATGTTTTTAAGCCTAAGTATAGAAATATGCTAATTAATGTCGTACTCTCAAACCGGGAGTCCCGCGGCTGCGTGGTCAGTTCCTACGAGTTACAATTGTCCCGTGGGAGGTGTTGGTGCCACCCACAGGGCCGTTCGGGGGCTGTTTCGAGTTTTCACCCTCTAACGCCATGTTTTTAAGCCTAACTCTAGAAATATGAAAATTACCGTCTTATTCTCAAACCGGGAGTCCCGCGGCTGCGGGGTCAGTTCCTACGAGTTACATTGGTAACGTTGGAGGTGTCGGTGCCACCCACGGGGCCGTTCGGGGGCTGTTACGAGTTTTCACCCTCTAACGCCATATTTTTAAGCCTAAGTCTAGAAATATGCAAATTACCGTCATACTCTCAAATCGGGAGTCCCGCAGCTGCGGGGTCAGTTCTGACGAGTTACATTGGTCCCGTGGGAGATGTTGGTGCCACGTACGGGGACGTTCCGAGACTATTTCGAGTTTTCACCCTCTAACGCCATGTTTTTAAGCCTAAGTCTAGAAATATGCAAATTATCGTCGTATTCTCAAGCCGGGAGTCCCGCGGCTGCGGGGTCAGTTCCTACAAGTTGCATTAGTCTCGTGGGAGGCGTTGGTGCCACCCACAGGGACGTTCGGGGACTGTTTCATGTTTTGGCCCTCTAACACCAAGTTTTTCTTAAGTCTAAAAATATGCAAATTATCATCGTATTCCCAAATCGAGAGTTTTGCGGATGTGCGGTCAGTTCCTATGAGTTACATTGGTCCTATGGGAGGTGTTGGTGCCACCCACGGGGATGGTCGGGGATTGTTTTGAGTTTTCACCCTCTAACGCCATGTTTTTAAGCCTAAGTCTAAAAGTATGCAAATTACTGTCATATTCTCAAACCGAGAGTCTTGCGGCTGCGCGGTCAGTTCCTACGAGTTACATTGGTCCCGTGCGAGGTGTTGGTGCCACCCACGGGGATGGTCGGGGGTTGTTTCGAGTTTTCACCCTCTAACGCCATGTTTTTAAGCCTAACTCTAGAAATATACAAATTACCATCGTACTCTCAAATCGGGAGACCCGCGGCTGTGTGGTCAGTTCCTATGAGTTACATTCGTCCCGTGGAAGGTGTTGGTGCCACCCACGGGGCCATTTGGGGGTTGTTTCGAGTTTTCACCCTCTAACGGCATGTTTTTAAGCCTAAGTCGAGAAATATGCAAATTACCATCGTATTCTAAAATCGGGATTCCCGCGGCTACGGGTTTAGTTCCTATAAGTTATATTCATCCCGTGGGAGGTGTTGGTGCCATCCACGGGGCCGTTCGGGGGTTGTTTCGAGTTTTCACCCTCTAACGCCATGTGATCAAGCGTGAAAAGTAGCGCGTGTAAAGACGCTAATCGTTGTTTTCGTTTCGCCAACTCAATACAAAAACCTAAGTTACAACTACACTTGCGGGGCAAGTAGAGCGGTAAGTCGGGTATCGAGAATCCACAGGGACAAGTTGTTAGAATTTATAAGGTTTAATATTCCAAAATAAAAGTGTAAAAGGTGAACTTCAAACTAAAAGAAAAGATGCATGAAAGGGAAAGATTAATCTAGGCGAGGGAAATTAAACTAAATTAATAAAGAGAATAAAAACTATAGGTTGCGTCGAATATCCCTCACCCGAGTTAATTAGTATAAAATGGTTACATGGGTCAACGAGTTATTAAGGTTGCGTCTCGTTTCGACAGTTAAGTAAATCAAGAGTTGTCACACCCCTAAATTTGCATAAAATCCTAATACGATTTTGGTGTCAACAAATACCCCGAAAATTACGCACGCAAGGTCGTAAGCACAGAACATACATGATATGCCCTGTCAAATCCCCTAGGCGTAATAACTAGGACAACGCACCCGAAATAGACCCGTAAACACCATCACCAAAGCAAAGCAACATGTCAACCTGGAATGAGTTCAATCCGACACAACCTAGACTAAATTAGCCACTACACATAATTAAAAGCACAAATAAATGAAACTAAGTTAAAACAACTAATTATCAAAGAAAACAAGAATTAAACTACCAACAACTAATAAATCAAAGCAATAAATCAAGAGAACAAAGCTTAAACAAAAAGAAATAAAGCATTAATTAAAGGAAGAGGATGAATGAATAGTAACTTACATACAAATGGGTATAAACCCAAAGAAGAAGAGAAGGGCCAAATCTCCCAAAACAAAACCCTAAAATATCCTATATCTAAAATGAAATATATCTCCAAAGAAATGCCCCTAACACTCTATTTATACCCCAAACAAAACCAAGCCAAAAAACCCAAAATAAGTCAATTTTCGTACATATCTGATGGGACCGGTCGACCTCTATTTTGGTACCGGTCGACCGCACTTTTGGAATTTGCCTTGGGCTTGAGGCAGCACCCTTTTCCACTCCGAACCAATTTTGATGCGTTGCACGGAAATGGCCATAACTCCCTCATACGAAATCGAACTGAGGCGTGGTCAGAACCGACGCGAAGATAATTCAATTCTATACATGATTATGTTTTGAAATCCTCCAAATTATGCAGTATGAAATTACCAAAATGCCCTTGAAGTAGAAGAAAATACCGAAACCTTTCGGAAATGGGCATAACTTCCACATACGGAGTCAGAATGACGCACGGACAGTGGCCACGGAAAGATAATTTGATGATATACATGTTGTTAGCTTCATTCCATAAAAAATAGTGAGTTTAAAAAGTCCAAATTGCCCTTGAAGTAGCATTCGATGACGGAACTTCTTCGAAATGCAACCGAACCTCACTTTTAGTGTTCCAATACCTACAAAAGCACAAATAACCCCTGCAAAGTATGTATATATCTAAATCCAAGGTTGTATGGTTAATGAGCATAATTATAGGCATTTAGGACCGTAAAAGTGCTAGAATGCATAAAGATAACGGGCGGAAATATGCAATATTCGATACGAATCACACCCCCTAACTTAAACATTGCTAGTCCCTAGTGATGAAACAAGCAAAACTAGTCCACGGAAGGAAATACAAAACGTATATATGCATCGAAATATAATTGCCACTTTCGTAGGGAACACGATTGCATTTAGCATATGCAATAAGCCGTTAAACCCTTAGGTTACCCTAGTGGACGAGTGTTGTCTCGTGAGGGTTTTCAGGGATGATACCCACAAACATCATATGGTTTCCTCAAAATATGCCCAAACCAACGTGCGACAAGCCCAACAATGGCGAAAAGGATTTCATACGCATTATTAGCAAAGTGAATGAATTCACACAAAAGTCCAAATTATTAACATTATAGAATACACCTCATAGAATTGAAACCTTAAAATGTGGGAGGGGAGCGAGCACATGCAAAGTGTGATTTGGCGAAAAACTTATATAAACCAGATAATCATTAAAGCAAGCATATATTCAATCCTCACGGGCATTACACTCATCAAGCGAATTCACTCGAAACAGGGAGGTAACACACGGAACATGTGGGCTAAAGAGTAATTGTAAATGGAAACTAGGCCGCACACATGTCATAAAAGAAGAATGCTAACGCCATATTTTTCGAGTTGTTTCGAGTTTTCACCCACTAACGCCATATTTTTAAGCCTAAGTCTAAAAATATGCAAATTACCGTCGTACTCTCAAACCGGGAGTCCCGCGGCTGCGGGGTCAGTTCCTACGAGTTACATTGGTCATGTTGGAGGTGTTAGTGCCACCCACGGGGACATTTGGGGGCTGTTTCTAGTTTTCACACTCTAATGCCATGTTTTTAAGCCTAAGTCTGGAAATATGAAAATTATCATCGTATTCTCAAACCGGGAGTCCCGCGGCTGCGGGGTCTGTTTTTACAAGTTACATTGGTCCCGTGGGAGGTGTTGGTGCCACCCATGGGGACGTTCGGGGGCTGTTTCGAGTTTTCACCTTCTAACGCCATGTTTTGCTTAGGTCTAAAAATATGCAAATTATCATCGTATTCTCAAATCGGAAGTCTCGCGGCTGCGCAGTCAGTTCCTACGAGTTACATTGGTCTCTAGGGAGGTGTTGGTGCCACCCGCGGGACGTTCGGTGTAGGGCTATCAATGGACCGGGTCTGGACACGGACCTGATCCGGACCCGACCTGAATCAACGGATCTGAGCAAATTTTATAGACCCGATAATCCGATTACCCGATTACCCGCTTAGTTAATGGACCGGATCTGGATATACATGACCCTGATCCGATAAGGACCCGACCCGAATGTTATATATATAATATAATAAATATATATTTATATATAATAGTATATATATATATATATAGTCTTACATATAGTTACTAAATATATATATAACTAACTTATATATATATATAACAGTTTTACATACATATATACATCCATATATATAACAGTTATATATATATATATATATAAGTTATATATAAAAACAGTTTTACATACATATATACATACATACAGTTTTACATACATATATACATCCTGTTGATGTGAAAAATTAGATCACTCTAATTATTCAATCACAGATAAATAAATGAGACAAAAGATTTTTAAAGTGGTTCAGCCTTATAAGAATGGCCTACGTCCACTGTTGTTTTATTGCTGAGTGTTTAGGAATTCTCGATTACAAATTCTCTCAAGAAATTCCTCTCTCGATTCCAGGGTTTTGAATTCCGTCCATTACAATGAGGATTGTACAATGTATTTATAGCCTTGAGGCTGTAATGTGAAAGGGTAATACATTAAATGATGTACATATGAAAGGGTAATACATTTAATGACCTTTTTGCGTGTGCGTCTGAATGATAAGCATTTAATGAGCAGTTAAACTGTTGGTATCCTGCTTCGAGGTGCAGCTCGGACCGCCTGAGCTGCTCGGACCGCTTGGGCTCCTCGGTGCTAAAGAGTTCCTCAGAGAGTTCTTGTTCCTCGGAGCGTATGAGTTCCTCGGAGAGGCATTGTTCCTCGGAGCGTGTGAGTTCCTCGGGGAAGCAGTGTTCCTCGGGGAACTAGTCTTCCTCGTTGTAGTCTTGTTCCTCGGAGCGCGTGGGTTCCTCGGAAGTGTTTGTTGTTGCCATGTAGATAGCCACGTGTCTTCATATGATTGGTCCATCTCAACAGATTAAATTTGGTATCAACAGAAGCCCCCAATGTTTCATAGTTTGAAATTTGAGGAGTATGGAACATTCTTTCTCGGAATATGGTAGCTTTAAATAGTCTTCATGATTTTTAGGAGTGTTTCCTTCGTATTTATTTCTCCTTCCAAATTCGTAGAATCATGCTTTTTGAACTTTTCTGCTCGCTTCGATTCTCGCGCTACTTTTCGTCTTTTTAGCCGTTGTTGCCCGCTTTGATTCCCGCGCCACTTTTCATCTTTTTAGCCGCCGGTAACATAATCATCCTTTTTTGTAATCATTACTTCACCATTTCCCAAGGCAAGGTATTTAAACTTCACAGACACTCCCATCGTCTTCTACCTTTTCAAATTTTTATCTTCGAGTTTTTCATTGTCTTCTACTCTCTTTTGCGTTCATCTCTTCCATCGTTCATTGTCAGTAGATCCATTCTTTTCCTGTAAGATCTTCTTCCTTCTTCTTCATTTCTTTATTCACCATGGTTTACCCTGTTAAGTCTCTTGAGAAGTTTCGTTCTAATTTCTCCATTCCCTCATGGGTTGTTTTGGAAGAGCTTTTTGAGCCTTCTAATTACTTCCATTTGGCTGAGGGACATTGGTTCCCCAGTCTCTTTTTTGCTGAGTGTGGATTTTCTTTTCCACCAAATCCCTTGTGTCTGGAATTCTGTCAGTACTTTGACGTTGTTCCTGCACGAATAGCCCCCAACACATGGAGAATAGTTAATGGGGTGCATAGATTAAATCAAGTGCATGGAACTCGTAT
Source organism: Sambucus nigra (assembly GCA_949130495.1). Taxonomy (NCBI): domain Eukaryota; kingdom Viridiplantae; phylum Streptophyta; class Magnoliopsida; order Dipsacales; family Adoxaceae; genus Sambucus; species Sambucus nigra. Next base: position 96,715,288 of record OX422214.1, read on the forward strand.
AGGAATTCCAGAAATCATGTACTGCTATAGATGGGCAGTTAATGATAATATTTTTTATTTAAAAATGAGATTTTTAAATAGAGCCTTAGTAGTCAATCTCCCTGATGCCAATAGGGATTATTTTGAACATGGGGTTGTCATAAAAAATTGGCAACACTCTCCATTAACTGGAGATGAAGTTTACCAGGGTCCCAGATGCCCTCCTTATGGTAATGGGATAGGTTATTTTTATTTCATTTTATTTATTTTGAAATCATGTTTCTTTTCTGTTTGATAAAATGTGCCACTGATAACAATGTTTATTTATTTGCAGTTGATAGCAAGAGAAAGTACCCAAAAGAAGCAGATGTCAATATAAGGCATTTGAAACTTATCTGGAGTCTGCATCAAAGTGTTGCCGACGAGCACATTAGATCAGCTTCGTATCTGCTCCAGTATAAGAGCTACACCACTTCTTTCACTGCTCGTCCAGTGATAAGTGAGTCAGAGCCAGTACCAGCTTCCACCAGCTCATCGCCTGAATACCATATTCCTTTAAGTGAGAGGATGAAGAAGAGAAGACCTCCTACCCTGTTTGAGAAAACTGCCTCCGGTTCTGGGGAGGCAAAAAGGAGTAGGATTGATGTCCCAAGGGAAGGGACAAAGAAGACTGATGAAGCTCCTCCAGCTGCTCCTACTAAAGTCGTCGAGAAGCCCGCAGTGGCTCCGAGTAGCTCTGCTGCTCCTGGAGAGGTGATTGTGATATCACCGACCAAGGGTTCTTCCTTGGTTAAATCTGTACCTGTTCCCCCGAGGAGGCTGAAGAAGAGCTCCTCGATCAATTTGGCTGATACCATCACTCAGCTCCCAGCTGCTGGGACTGGAGTTCCCACTTTTGTTCCCCCGAGCTCTGCCATGAGCTCGGTAAAGTCCTGGATCATTCCCGAGGTCCAAGGTACTGAAGAAAACCTTACTCGGGATATGGTCACCTTTCTAGCTGCTCGTCACCTTGCTTCTGTAAGTCTCTTTACTTTGAATTTTTCATATTTCCTTTGTCTTTTTTGCTTCTAACTTGCTTTCTTTTTCTGTTCACAGTTGACGAGCTGCTTCAACATAATCCTGAAAAAGGATGAAGCGATTAAAGCTTCATGCTCCTCGTCCAGTGTGGAGGGAGCTATGGAAGAGGCTATCAAGTCTTTGGAAGACTCCCGCCAGAAGTATGCCACTGATAAGGCTATTTGGGAGAAGAAGCTTGCCTCCAACGAGCATGAGAAAGCTCGAGTTGTTGATGCCTCCAAGGAGTTGGAGAAGATAATAAATGCCTTGGAGAAGGTAAATAAGGAGCTTGAAGAGAAGCTCAAAACTGCAGGAGAGTTTGAAGATAAACTCAAGGATGCCGAGGAGGAGTTGGCCAAACTTCGGCAAGTAGGTCGGCAGAAGGAGGAGGCAGAAAATAAATTGAAGGCTGCTGAGAACCTGCTGTCCGAGAAACTTTCCTCGAAGAAGCTGAAGAAAAAAGCTGCTGTGAAGAAGTCCTTCAGCTCTGGCTGGGACAAAGGGTGGAACAAGGGGTTGGCTGCCATGGTATCTCAAGTGGACTATGTCAGTCTAAAATACTTTAGGGATGGATGGGTTGCTTCCCTTCAGGAAGTGAAGGTCGACGAGTCTTCCGAGCTCTTCCAGAGACATATCCCTAGTCCCCCTTCAACTCCAAAAGACTTAGAAGAGGACGAAGCTAACTCCGAAGAGTCTTCGATGGTGATGGGAAATCATGCCCTAGCCATCCATCCTGCTACTGAGGAAAATCAGCAAGTCGTTTCTTCCATCGAGCAACTGCCTACTCTCCCCGAGCAACTATTCCTTCCCTCCGATCAACCTACCTCTTCATCCCAGCCTCCCGAGAAGGTTTTGGGAGATAACGAAAAGGTGTAGTGTTGTTCGGGTTTCTCTTTATTTTGTTTCTTTTTATCAAATGTAATCCAGAATATGTAACTCTGAATTATGATCTAATAAAACTTGAGTTCTTTTTGCATACTGTTGTTCATCTTCTATTCATACTCTGCTTGTTTCTTTTATTAATGATTGCTCTTTCTTTTCTCTGCTAGTTTTTTGCCAGGATGGAACTGCTATCTGCCCATGATACAAAGTTGCTGCGACAATGTAATGAGTACTTTAAGGCTGGTCACACAGACCTGAGTGCTGTACAAGTTGTCGATATCCTCGGACAGGATACTTCAGAACAGGTAGTTGAAGCATATCAGTACCTGAAGTGTCTACTTGACCGAGCAGTGGCCAATAATGTGGCTTACTATGAAATGATCGAGGATCTCCAGTGTACCCTCGAAGACCTTCAGAATAAATATAAGGAATCAACTTCTCTGTTGCATGAGGGTTACAAGAAGAAATACAAGCTGGTCATTGTCGACAAGGGTTATAAGAAGCTTTTTGCTGGATATGATGTAAGGGAGAGGACCTTGAGAGGTGAGGTCGAGGAATGCAGACAGATTGATGTGTTGTGGAACAAGAAAACATCAACTTGCAAAAGGAGCTGTCACAATTGAAGTCTGCAGCTTCCACCTCCAGTGCTTTGATCCCAGTGACCGACGAGGGATTCTCGTTCTTAGAGGTTGAGAATGCCAAGTTAAGGGACGAGTTGGAGACATTGAAGAGTTATGGAACCTCTACATCTTCTCGTGGTCAAGCAAGAGCTCGTAGCAGCTCGGGTTCTTATCGAGGAACAGAGGACTCAGTCTGCCTTAGAGAACCAGGCCTTCCAACTAATGGCGAAGAACCAGGCTTTGTCTGATATTTCAAAGAAGATTAGGGACTTGGAAAAACAGCTCTCTGCGCAGAAGTCAGCCTTGGATAATAAGGAGCTTTTCATCAAAAATCTCCACGAGCAGCTAGAAAGGCTAACATATCAATTCCACAAACATCCCAGGGAGTTCTAGATGGCTGGATACAACGAAGCACTATTCCACTTGGACGATCGTATCCAGAATGCCAACAATGAGGGCTACAAGCAAGGCTGGCTGAATGCCTTAGGTGTGCTGAAGCTTGAACAAGGTCATTATCTGTGGGACTACATGATCCCGGGTTGCTCGACTTGCCTGTGCCACCATACAATTTGGAGATGGATTGGATCCCTGCTCGGGCCATTCCTCGGAGCTTAATTTCAAAGTATCTCAGTGACTACAATTTACATTCTCAAATCGAGGTTTCTCGTCCCGAGCATCTTTTAGATCGACCATCCGTGATGAATACAAGGATGTTGAAAGATCTTAATTTTACCAATTCTCCTCTGTCTTTAAATGATCCGCCTGCTAGCGAGGAACCTGTGTCAAAAGCAGAGGGGAAAAGACCAGTAGAATAGGAATTTTTGATGTAATAGTTAGTATACATGTCAATGTAACTTGTAATTTATTTTGAATTCATTGAAAGACTTTCATTTTTGTTTGCAAATCTTAATTGCTATTGTCTTGTAAATATCAAACACTTCACATTTATGCATATCTGTTAAAAAGATAACAATATTGTGTTGTTTGTCGACCAACTCAGTAATAATTAAAAAGTTTCAAGTTTCAATAATATTGCTCGATCACTTAATAATAAAGTCACGAGTATAAAAAATGTTTAAAAATTTTCCAACCAACCAAGGTCGTTAAATTATGCTTGTCGACCAACTACAGTTAGTGGGTTTTTATCCCCGACCAGCCATACTTGGTAGATTTTTCTCTTAAATGTTTCCGACCAACCAAGGTCGGTAAATTTTGCTTGTCGTCCAACTACAGTTGGTGGGTTTTTATCCCCGACCAGCCATACTTGGTAGATTTTTATCTTTTTCATAAAATGCGTCCGACCAACCAAGGTCGATAAATTCTACTTGTCGACCAACTACAGTTAGTGGGTTTTTATCCCCGACCAGCCATGGTTAGCAACTTTTGCACTTTCTGGAATAATCTTACCTCCCGACCAACATAAGTTGGCATTTTCGAGACTGTATGTACCTTCCGACCAACATAAGTTGGCATTTGCGAGCATATTTTGTTTCCTAGCCAAACAGGTTGGCATTTTTAGGAATATTTCGTTTCCTAGCCAAACAGGTTGGCATTTTTAGGAATATTTTGTTTCCTAACCAACCGAAGTTGGCATTTTTAGGAATATATTGTTTCCTAACCAACCGAAGTTGGCATTTTTAGGAATATTTTGTTTCCTAACCAACCGAGGTTGGCATTTTTAGGAATATATTATTTCCTAACCAACCGAAGTTGGCATTTTTAGGAATATCTTGTTTCCTAACCAACCAAGGTTGGCATTTTTAGGAATATATTGTTTCCTAACCAACCGAAGTTGGCATTTTTAGGAATATCTTGTTTCCTAACCAATCGAAGTTGGCATTTTTAGGAATATCTTGTTTCCTAACCAACCGAAGTTGGCATTTTTAGGAATATCTTGTTGAGCAGTCTGAGCTTTGCCGAGTCTTGACGAGTAGTGTGTAGAACTAGTATTCCCCAAAAATTTCTCAATAAAAAGAGAGACTTTGGTAGAATATCTTCATTTTATTCATACTGATGGAACTGTGTTACATATACATCACTGATAATACTTGCGTAGGTGCTCTGCGTTCCATGCATTCTTAAACTCCTCCCCCTCTAGAGTTGTTATTCGGTAAGTTCCTGGTCGAACAACTTCTATAACTCCGTATGGTCCATGCCAATTTGCCTCCAGTTTTTTATGCTTTTGAATTACTTTCTTCAGCACATAGTTTCCTTCTTTCAGGTCGCATTTCTTCACCCTCTTATTGTAAAACAAAGTTGGTCGCTGCTGGTAAGCAGCATTTCTAATCGCTGCTTCTTCTCTGACCTCCTCGAGCATGCCTAAATCCAATCTTCTCGTTAAGTCACTGACAGGGGAATTGAAATTCAGTACCCTGTGTGTTAGGAGGCCCAACTCGGCAGGTATGACAGCTTCACTTCCAAACGCCAGCATGTATGGTGATTCTCCAGTTGCTACTCGGGGAGTAGTTCGGTAAGCCCAAAGTACTGATTGTAGCTCGTTGATCCAATTCGATTTTGCATCATCCAGACTTTTCTTCAAGCCATTTAGCAGTGTTCTGTTTGTCACTTCAGTCTGTCCATTGCTTTGAGGATGGCCTGGTGCTGAGTGGACCTTTAAAATATTTGACTGATGACAATAGGAGGCAAACTCCTCGTTATCAAATTGTGTTCCATGGTCTGTGATGAAGGCATGAGGGAGACCATATCGGCAAATGATGTTCTTCCAAATAAATTGGTACACCTTCTCGTACGTCATGTCAATGAGTGGCTCAGCTTCTACCCACTTAGTAAAATAATCCACTGCGACGATGAGATACTTGAACCTTCCTCGGGTCATTGACAGTGGTCCAACCAGGTCAATTCCCCACATGGCAAATGGCCAAGGGGAAGTTATGGGTGTCAAAATGCTTGTGGAGTTCTTCGGATGGAGGAAAATCGCTGGCACTTGTCACACTTCTTGGCATAGGCTATACAATCAGCCCTTATAGTCGGTCAGTAGTATCCCTGCGTCATCACCCTTTGCAAAAGCGTCTGACCTGCTATATGTGCTCCACAGGACCCTTCATGGATCTCTTCAATCAATTCTTTCACCTCGGAGGGGTGTACACATCTCTGCAAACCTGCCATAATTCCTCGTCTATAAAGAATACCGTTAGTTAATACATACCGAGCAGCTTTAAACTTTAATTTCTTGGCTGCGAACTTGTCAATTGGCAATTCTCCCTCCTCGATATATGCCCTGATGGGATCCATCCAAGATGGTCCTAAATCAAGGGTAATAAAGTTCATCGTCAGATCTTCATCTATGCTCCGATTAGCTAACACTTCAATTGGGATTGTTCGTCGTAGCTCGGTGCAAGTAGCTGATGCTAGTCGAGCTAGGGCGTCTGCTCTCGCATTCTCCATTCTTGGTATTCTGACCAGCTGAATAGCCGCAAATTCTGACACCAGCTCCTTTGCCTTTGCATGATATCTGATCATTAATTCTCCTCTAACTGCATATACTCCCATCATTTGGTTTACGATCAATTGAGAGTCACTGAAGATCACAACCTGCTGCGCCTCCATAATTTTTGCCAAATTAAGTCCTGGAATCATGGCCTCATATTCAGCCTCATTGTTGGAAGCTTTGAATTGGAAGCGCAACGACTATTCCATGTCGATCTCGTCTGGAGTGCTCAAAACTATCCCCGCGCCACATCCTGCAGTGCAAGATGAGCCATCTACATATAGCCTCCATATAGGTAACTCGTCTTCAAATTTCGAATCAGTCAGAGTTCCTCCGTGAAATATTTGCTGCTTCCTTTCATCCTCCCTGAATTACTCTCTCTTCGTCGATCATCTTTTCTTGCCCTTTTACCAACCGGAGTTGGTCTGAGCTCGAATTTAATGATCCTGTAACATCCACTTGCCCTTTTACCAACCGGAGTTGGTCTGAGCTTATGTTTATTGATCCTGTAACATCCACAGGTTGATCAGCAAGCAACTCTGGTTCCTCATCCGGAGTCCTCACAACTATCTCTGCATCACATCCTGTAACATCCACACACCCTTTTACCAATCGGAATTGGTCTGAGCTTGTGTTTGTTGATCCTGTAACATCCACAGGTTGATCAGCGAGCAACTTTTTCTCCTCGGGGGTATCAGGATAGGTGAACTCCGCTATAAAATCTTCTACAGCCTGCCCTTTTAGCGATGATCTGGGTTCATAAATTATATCATATTCACCGGGCTCTATTGCCCAGTACATCAATCTCCCTGATTTTTCTAGCTTATGAAGGGCTTGTCTCAATAGCACATCGGTATATACTACTATAGTACGAGCCTGGAAGTATGGCCTCATTCTCCTACTCGCCTCCAGCCTTGGATATCTGATCTCTGCTCCTCGGAAGGCCTTACTTTTGTAGTAAATTGGCTTTTGTACTCCATTCTCCACTCTCATCAACGCCGAGCTAACTGCATTCTCGGACACTGCAAGGTACAAATATAATTTTTCTCCCATCACCGGCCTGGACAACAGTGGAGGTGCTCCCAAGTATTTCTTCAAGTCTTGAAAAGCCTTCTCACATTCATCATTCCATTCAAAAGTCTTTCTGAGTGTCTTGAAGAATGGGAGACATCTACCAGTTGCTCGTGACACAAATCTGTTGAGTGCCGCTACTCGTCCTGTGAGACTCTGTACTTATTTCTTCGTTGTTGGAGATCGCAGCCCTAATAGAGCTTTGATCTTTTCAGAATTTGCTTTAATGCCTCTTTGATTGACAATGTACCCGAGGAACATGCCTTCTCATACTCCAAATATGCACTTCGTCGGGTTCAGCTTCATTTGATATTTATCCAGTTGATCAAAAGTCTGACTTAAGTCAACTAGATGATCGACAGCTTTCTTGCTCTTTGTCAGCATGTCGTCAACATAGACTTCCATATCATAACTGATTTATTCGGCAAAGACCTTGTTCATCAGCCTCTGATATGTCGCACCTGCATTTTTCAAACCAAAAGGCATAACATTATAACAATAAGTTCCCCTAGGGGTAATGAAAGAAGTACTCTCCCTGTCTTCAGGTTTCATTTTAATCTGGTTGTAACCAGAATAAGCATCCATAAAGCTCAGCAACTCGTATCCCGAGGTAGCATCCACCAGTTGATCAATTCGGGGAAATGGAAAGTGATCCTTTGGGCATGCTATGTTGAGGTCGGTGAAGTCAACACACATCCTCCACTTGTTGTTCTTCTTCACTACACCAAAATGGCCAAATTGTCACCTTTCAGTCGGTCACCCTTGTCAAGGTCATTGACCGTGACAAAAAATACGCGTTTTATGTCACGATCATTGACCTTGACACGACCGTGACAAAGAATTGTCACGGTCATTGACCGTGACAAGGCCGTGACAAATTTACTTGTCACGAACTTGTCACGGTCAATGACCGTGACAATTCTTTAAATACTTGTCATGGTCAATGACCTTGATACGACCGTGACAATATTTGCAGCAAAAACCCTATACCCCTTCTTTTTTCCCTACCGTCGTTCCCTCCCTCTCTCTCTCTCTCTCGACGCTGCTCTCTCTCTCTCTACTTTCAGGTCGATTTTCTCTCTCTCTCTCTCTCTCTTCCATTTATATATATGTTTGTGTGTATATATATGTGTGTATGTGTGTATATATATGTGTGTATGTGTGTATATATATGTAAATAATATCCAAAAATGTAAATGTAAATAATATCCAAAATTAATATTCAAAAATGTAAACGTAAATAGTATCCAAAAATATTGGATAACAATTTATTTTCATTCAAAATAAATAATTGATAATAGTTGGATAATAATTGGATAATAATTGATATTTTCATTCAAAATAAATATTTCATTCAAAAATATTGGATAATAATTGATATTTTCATTTAAATTGATAATAATTTTATTCGTGAAATTAATTCAATTAGGTAAAACCCTAGATAATTTTTTAACAGAATTTGATAATATTATATAAAGTTTAGTAAATTCACAAAATGTTGCCAATTGTATGTTTTTAGGAATATCATTAGTTACTTTCGTGCCCAACTATGTAGAATCCATACACATGCATGTTGTTAGAAAGTCTTAAATTTAATTCTCACTTTAATTTGTAGAATCTCTGTACTTGGTTGGATTTATCCCTTTATGATAATGAAATTTATGCTCCAACTATAATTATCTCATGTCATAATTTTATTGATAAACAATAAATGTAGTTGTCACGGTCGTGGTGGGGGGAGGGGGTGGGGGTGGGGTGTGTGTGTGTGTGCGTAGGTGTGTGCGTGTGTGCGTGGCGGGGGGGAGGGGAGGGGGAGGGGGTGGGGTATGTGTATATGTGTGTGTATGGTGGTGTGTGGTGGGGGTGGGGGGTAGTGGGGGTGGGTTGTGGTGGGGGGACGGGGTGGGGGTGGAATTTTCTAACTAAAAATATGATAATATTTTGTTATAATTTGTTAAAACGCAGTCATCCCATTAGTATGAATGCAAGGTTAGTGATAGTTAGAATTGTGTAAATGTTAGAAAAGTTCTAGAATTCATATGTTAAATTTAACTATACAATTAAAATACCCCAATTGTCACGGTCGTGGTGGGGGGAGGGGTGGGGGTGAGGTGGTGGGGGTGGGGTGTGTGTGTGTGTGCGTAGGTGTGTGCGTGGCGGAGGGAGGGGGGCAAGGGGTGTGGTGGGGGTGGGGTGTGGGGGGTTTGGAGGGGCAATTTTAACAATTGTATATCTTTAATTAAGAAATTGTATAGCTTTAATTGTAATTTTAATTGTATAGTTTTAGATGAAAGTAAATTAATAATTAGTGCCAATTTCATATGAAAGTAGGATTGTCCCTCATTGTAAATTACTAAATTAATAATTGTATACTTTAATTGTTAGTTTAATTGATGAAATGTTGGGTTGGTTAGTTTTAAAAGTGGCATGACGTGTGCGTGTGTGGTGGGGGTGGGGTAGGGGTGTGTGTATGTGTACTATTAACATTTTTTTTTATCTATACTAATAACATTTTTTTACAGCAAAAATGTCTCCTTCAGATATTAAGGCGAAGATGATGATGCTGTTTATGATGATGTCGTCTGGGCTCGGTGGTAGCGGAGGCGACGAGGGCTCCTCCGCCCCTAGGCTCCCCAAATATGGAAAATTTGGAATTACCGTCGAGAATAAGTCGGAGCTATTAGCGAGATCCCTCGAGCTGCTAAAGACGGTCATCGGCCCGGGGTTTATGAGTTGGAAGGAGGTGCCATATGAGCTCAAGTTAGCTGTTTGGGCGGCCCTACAGGTAATATATTTATATTTATATTTATATATATATTTCAATTTCAATTTCAATTTCAATTTCAATTTCAATTTCAATTTCAATTTCAATTTCAATTTCATATTTATATTTATATTTATATTTATATTTATATTATATTTATTCGCAACTAACATTGTATTTGTTGGACAGGAACAATTCAACTTGGATCCAAAGCTACGCGATTCCGTCTTGGAGCAGTTGAGGGAGCAACACAAGACGTGGAAGAAAACTATGCGGACACGGTACTTTGGGAAAACACTAGAGTCCATTATACAATGGCGCGGATCCGTCCCGCCCAAGGAGCCGATCTCATTGGCACAATGGCAAAAGTTCATTGACAATGAGATCGAGGATCGAAAATTGGCATCTCGCCAATCGGGGAGGGAAAATCGGGCAAAAAAGACGGACGTGCACTACTCCGGCCGGACCTCTTACGCCGAGGTGGAGCATAGGATGCAGGTAAGATTTAATTTATCTATAACTACAGAAATATATTATTCTTCATTATTTTACTTTGCGGGGTCGATACTAATTTTACTTTACTTTATTTTATTTCAGGGGGTAGGGAGTGGGCCAGGGGCTAAGCCACATAGGCTCGATACTTATGTGGCTCTTCGGACGAAGAAGGGGAAGGACAAGGAGGTGTCCCCGAGCGTCGCGGCCACGATTGTAAGTAATACGATAATAATTAATTTTTGTTAATTACGTTATAATTTTTTAGTTTACTTATTTTACTAATCATGTGCTTTTTGTCGTTTCAGGCAAAGCTTAAGGAAGTGCATGAGTCGCAGTCTGATGCCGACAAGGCATCTTTGTCCACAGACGCACTCAGCCAAGTGCTTGGCTCTAATCGCAAGGGGAGGACAAGGGGAGTGAGCTCACGGGTGGCCAAATCTAGGATCATCGGATTGGAGACGAGCGACACCGGATTGGCTCGAACGGTGAATTCAAACGACGCGAAAATGTCCCGTTTGGAGGCGACGGTCCAAGATATATACGCATTCATGAAGCGTACGTTGGGCGGAGACCGTAAAGGGAAAGGGAAAGGGAAGGAGAAGGCGGTGGAGGAGGAGGTGCGGGAGGACGAGGCGCAGGATGACGAGGATGTGGACCTCGTTGCTTCATCACCGACACGTTCGTACTTCGATGATCCACTTCCCTATTTGGCGCCCTTCAACAAACCATTGTCGACACTTGGTTGGCCGAGCGTGTTCATATTGGACGTATTTGATGGCCAGCCAATAGGGCGGGGGTTGAGGGACATGAATATCATCGAGGGTGGAATAGTCCATGGACGTGTGCTTCAAGAGATGGAGTCCAGGGTGCTCGTCACACATGTCATACCCGGGAAGGAGAACTCCCTATTGTGGTTGCGCGAACAATGCGGCACGACGTATATTAGTGGGTGCGTCAATTCGTATGTCATGTGGCCAACTCACCACCTCAGTTTTACCCAAGACATGTAGTAACATTATTTTTAAGTTTGTCCATTTTAATTATATTTGGATTATATCGTCATGTATATTATTTCTATTTTGAATATTTGGATTATATCGTCATGAATATATATTTGCATTATCTTTAGTTTGTTTGGATATATGATGTTTGGAACAGGTACAACGTTACTATAACAGGTACAAATATACTGCTGGGCAGTGGCAGTGGCCATACTGCCCAGCAGATTTTTTTTAAATTATGTCCAGAATTGTCACGGTCATTGATCGTGACACGTCCTTGACAAATCTTATCACGGACTTATCACGGTCAATGACCGTGACAATTTTTTTAAAAAGGGTCACGGCTTTGTCACGGTTATAAACCGTGACAAACGTGTCACGGTCATTGACCGCGACACGACCGTGACATAAAACGCGAGTTCTGTGTCAAGGTCAATGACCGTGACAAGACCGTGACAAAAAAAGTTATCTCGCCTCGAAATGTCACGGTCATTGACCTTGACAAGTTGGATTTGTCAAGGTCAATGACCTTGACAATTCGGCAGATTTGGTGTAGTGCTTCTTTACCATCACCACATTAGCTAACCAATCTGGATATTTAACATCTTCAATGAAACAAGCTTTCTGGAGCTTCTCGACTTCCTCCTGTATAGCTTGATTCTTCTCGGGACTGAATACTCTTCTTCTCTACTTCACAGGCTTGATCTCCTTATTCACATTGAGCTCGTGACATAAGAAGTTTGGGTCTATCCCAGGCATATCTTCATGACTCCACGCAAAAGTTTGTCTTCTGCTTTTAAGGAAAGTTATCAATTCCTGTTTTAATGAGGCTTCCAACGATGAACCTATTTGAGTAGTTCGCTCAGGGTGCTCGTCGTCCAGAATAATGTTTTCAGTAGCTTCCACCACTTGACCCTTCACGAGTTGCGACTCATCTCGAGGATCCAGTGTTTCAATTTCTGCACCTTCATCCACTTGATAGGTAGTAGTCTTTTTCTTTGATTCTTCCAGTTCTTCTTGCTCGGCGGATGAATAATAGCATTCCCGAGCTATTTTCTTATCACCTTTCACAACTCCTACTCCAAAGTTTGTTGGAAATTTTAGGCACTGATGCACAGTAGATGGCACAGCCTCGAACTTCTTTAATCCTACTCTTCCCATGATGATATTATACGATGATTGGACATTCTTATCCATCACGAAGAAACGTATTCTTTATGTCCGACAAGCAGGCCACGTACCAATTAATATATCCAACTTGATCGTCCCAAGTGGAAATACTTTCTCGCCAGCAAAACCGATGAGGGGTCTGTGGTAAGGCTCCAGTTGAGATAGCTTTAAATTTAAACTATCGAAACACGAGTAGAACATGATGTCTGTCGAGCTACCATTGTCGACCAGCACTCTTTAAATCAATACCTCCTTCATTCTCATCTTGATCACCAGTGGATCATCGTGAGGATATAAAACACCTGCAAGGTCATTTTTCGAAAAACCGATGACCAATTTCTCCTTGTTCACCTTTCTCGGGTGATCTTCCTCTGCTAGATTTATTCGCTGAATGTACGAGCAAGCTTGAGCCTCACCGAGGTAAGCTTTTCTTTCCGCAGTAAGGTCTCCTCCTCCTGTTTCTCCTCCTGTAATAACATTACAATCAAATGATCCAAAGATTATTAAAAATACCTCTCGTTCTAGCTGCCTTGGTTTCTTGGGAAGATCGGGGTCATCCTCTGGATCAACTTCATGGGTTCTCTTCTTGTTCTCCTCTGCTCGACGAGGAGATCTAGACCTCTCTCTAGTTCGGTCGTTGTTTCTTCTTTTGCCTCCCCGATCAACATACTTTGCTAACTTTCCTCGTCGGATGAGTGTTTCAATCTCATTTTGAAGAGCTATGCAATTTTTGGTCATATGGCCATGATCCTTGTGGAACTCGCAATATTTTTCCCTATTCCTCGTGTCAGGGTTTGCCTTCATTTTCTTTGGCCAATTTAACTCCTCGATGTTCTTAATTTCTTCCAGGACGTGGTTGATATTTGCCTTCAAAGGCGTGTAATTATCAAATTTCCTCAAGACCTCCCATGACGACCTATTTTTGGATTGTTTGTCACCACCATTGTTCTTATGCTCTTTCTTCTTAGCTTTATCACCTTCCACCTTGGTTTCTTTGGCGTCCATATTCTTCTTCGCAGACATAGCCTCCTCGGCATTCATAATCTTGGACACTTTTCCCATCAGGTCCGACATAGTTCGAGGTGGATCTTTGGCCAAAGTGTAGTACAACTTGTTTGGCAGTAGTCCACTCATCAAAGCAGTAATCGTTGTCTTCTCTTCGTAATCAATGACTTCGAGTTTCTCGTTATTAAAACGAGTTATATAATCTCTGGTACTCTCACCAGCTTTTTGCCTAACACTTAACAGATGTGCTACTCGTTTAACTGGCTTTGCTCCAAAGCAGAAATTCCCAATGAATAACTCGGCCAGTTGAAGAAAAGTTGAAATCTTACCCCGAGGAAGATTATTATACCATATTTGAGCAGATTCGGTAAGTGTTCCCGAGAATGATTTGCATCTCATCTCATCTGGGTCAGCATAGATGTCGGCTGCAGCTTGGTATTGTTTTATATGAAGGACAGGGTCAGTCTTTCCATCATATTTGGGGGTCACAACAGGTGCTTTGAACTTTGATGGTGTTGGAAAATGAACAATGTCCTGGACAAAAGGTGTTCCTCGAACAAAGGTTCGTTATAGAGGGTTCTTGGCCTTAGACATTTCCCCTAATCTATCCTCCAGCCTCTGAATAGATCCTTTCCATGCATCATTTCCTTCCTCGGGCCTATTGGTTCGAGCAACTGATCGCGTTGAAGTGGCTTCCTGGGATTTATCTCGACGAGCAGCTGGTCGGTCATAGGATCTATCTTGACGAGCAGATGGTCGCGATTGGGCAGATCCTTCCCTTAAATCTGATGGTCGTCGAAAGCTCCTCGACGCTGCATTAAGAGGACTCTTGTTTCTCCCAGGACCTAATCGGTCGAAAGGAGAAACCCTACTTAATCTTTCCAATGCGCTGGCCCTTTCTGGGGAGAGGATGACACGTTGTTCAGTATCTGTGGCTCGCACTGACGAAGTTCGTCCAGGTTGATAAGAAAAGTCTTCAGATTCCTCATTGCGATATGAATTAGTACGCCTAGTACGCGAAGAAGGCGCACGGGTATTTCTTTGAATGCTTCGTGGTCCGGAATGGGTTGATGCACCGCCATGGAGGGTTTGGATGAATTGTCGCATCGTTTCTTGCATGACGGTCTGGCCCAAAGCCAGATTTGCCATTATTCCAGTCAGATCTGGAATAATTGGTGGAGAAGATGGATTTGGAGGGTATCCAGCGTTTCGATTGCTGGACTCAGGAATATCAGCCATTGGTAATGGATTGTTTTTTATGAAAAACGATATTATCAGTCATTTCCCACAGACGGCGCCAATCTGTTGATGTAAAAAATTAGATCACTCTAATTATTCAATCACAGATAAATAAATGAGACAAAAGATTTTTAAAGTGGTTCAGCCTTATAAGAATGGCCTACGTCAACTGTTGTTTTATTGATGAGTGTTTAGGAATTCTCGATTACAAATTCTCTCAAGAAATTCCTCTCTCGATTCCAGGATTTTGAATTCCGTCCATTACAATGAGGATTGTACAATGTATTTATAGCCTTGAGGCTGTAATGTGAAAGGGTAATACATTAAATGATGTACATATGAAAGGGTAATACATTTAATGACCTTTTTGCGTGTGCGTCTGAATGATAAGCATTTAATGAGCAGTTAAACTGTTGGTATCCTGCTTCGAGGTGCAGCTCGGACCGCCTGAGCTGCTCGGACCGCTTGGGCTCCTCGGTGCTAAAGAGTTCCTCAGAGAGTTCTTGTTCCTCGGAGCGTATGAGTTCCTCGGAGAGGCATTGTTCCTCGGAGCGTGTGAGTTCCTCGGGGAAGCAGTGTTCCTCGGGGAACTAGTCTTCCTCGTTGTAGTCTTGTTCCTCGGAGCGCGTGGGTTCCTCGGAAGTGTTTGTTATTGCCATGTAAATAGCCACGTGTCTTCATATGATTGGTCCATCTCAGCAGATTAAATTTGGTATCAACACATCCATATATATAACAGTTATATATATATATATATATATATAGCAGTTATATATATATATATATATATATATAAGTTATATATAAAAACAGTTTTATATAAAAACAGTTTTACATACATATATATATATAAGATATATATAAAAATAACAGTTTTACATACATATATATATAAGTTATATATATGTATGTATAAAAACAGTTTTACTATATATATATATAAGATAGTTTATATATATGTATATATAAAAACAGTTTATATATATATATATATATATATATATATATATATAATCGGGTCGGGTCTCCGGGTTCATAACGGATCCGGGTCTGGTTCCATTTTCTGAGACCCGTCGGGCAATCGGGTAAGACCCGATCTGTTAAAAATATACCCGGATCGGATCTGGATATACCCAGACCCAATCCAGACCCGATCCGTTTACACCCCTAGTTCGGTGGCTGTTTCGAGTTTTCACCGTCTAACGCCATGTTTTTAAGCCTAAGTCTAGAAATATGCAAATTTTAGTCGTATTCTCAAACCAGGAGTCCCGCAGCCGCGGGGTCAGTTTCTACGTATTACATTGGTCCCGTGAGAGGTGTTGGTGCCACCCATGGAGATGTTCGGGAGTTTTTTCGAGTTTTCACCCTCTAACGCCATGTTTCTAAGCCTAAGTCTAGAAATATGCAAATTATCGTCGTACTCTCAAATCGGGAGTCCCGCGGCTGCGTGGTCAGTTCCTACGAGTTACATTGGTCCCGTGGGAGGCGTTGGTGCCACCCACGGGGACGATAGGTGGCAGTTTCGACTTTTCACCCTCTAACGCCTTGTTTTTAAGCCTAAGTCTAGAAATATGCAAATTACCATTGCACTCTCAAACCGGGAGTCCCGCAGATGCGTGGTTAGTTCCAACGAGTTACATTGGTCCCGTGGGAGGTGTTGGTGCCACCAACGGGGCAGTTCGGGCGATGTTTTGAGTTTTCACCCTCTAACGCCATGATTTTAAGCCTAAGTCTAGAAATATGAAAATTACCGTGGTATTCTCAAATCAAGAGTCCCACGACTGCGGAGTCAGTTCTTACGAGTTACATTGGTCCCGTGGGAGGTGTTGGTGCCACTCACGGGGCCGTTCGGGGGTTGTTTCGAGTTTTCACCCTCTAACGCCATGATTTTAAGCCTAAGTCTAGAAATATGCAAATTACCATCGTACTCCCAAATCGGGAGTCCCGCGACTGCGGGGTCAGTTCCTGCGAGTTATATTGGTCCCGTGGGAGGTGTTGGTCCCACCCACGGGGACGTTCGGGGGCTGTTTCGAGTTTTCACAGTCTAATGCCATGTTTTTAAGCCTAAGTCTGGAAATATGTAAATTATCGTCGTATTCTCAAACCGGGAGTCTCGCGGCTGCGGGGTCAGTTCCTACGAGTTATATTGGTCCCATGGAAGGTGTTGGTGCCACCCACGGGGACGTTCGGGGGATGTTTTAAGTTTTCACCCTCTAACGCCATGTTTTTAAGCCCAAGTCTATAAATATCAAAATTATAGTAGAATTCTCAAACCGAGAGTCCCGCAGCTGCGCGGTCAGTTCCTACGACTTACATTAGTCCCGTGGGAGGTGTTGGTGCCACCCACGGGGACGTTCGGGGGCTGTTTTGAGTTTTCACCCTCTAACGCCATGTTTTTAAGCCTAAGTTTATAAATATGTAAATTACCGTCGTACTCTCAAACCGGGAGTCCCGCGGCTGTGTGGTCAGTTCCTACGAGTTACATTATTCCCGTGGGAGGTGTTGGTGCCACCCACGGGGACGTTCGGGGGCTGTTTCGAGTTTTCATCCTCTAACACCTTGTTTTTAAGCCTAAGTCTAGAAATATGCAAATTACCATCATATTCTAAAACCGGGAGTCCCGCGACTACGGGGTTAGTTCCTACAAGTTACATTGGTCCTGTGGGAGGTGTTGGTGCCACCCACGGGGCCGTTCGGGGGTTGTTTCGAGTTTTCACCCACTAACGCCATATTTTTAAGCCTATGTCTAAAAATATGCAAATTACCGTCGTACTCTCAAATTGGAAGTCCAGCGGCTGCGGGGTCAGTTCCTACGAGTTACATTGGTCCCGTTGGAGGTGTTAGTGCCACCCACGGGGACGTTCGGGGGCTGTTTCGAGTTTTCACAGTCTAATGCCATGTTTTTAAGCCTAAGTCTGGAAATATATAAATTATCGTCGTATTCTCAAATCGGGAGTCTCGCGGCTGCGGGGTCAGTTTTTACAAGTTACATTGGTCCCGTGGGAGGTGTTGGTGCCACCCACGGGGACGTTCGGGGGCTGTTTCGAGTTTTCACCCTCTAACGCCATGTTTTGCTTAAGTCTAGAAATATGCAAATTACCATCGTATTCTCAAATCGGAAGTCTCGCAGCTGCGCGGTCAGTTCCTATGAGTTACATTGGTCCCGTGGGAGGTGTTGGTGCCACCCGCGGGACGTTCGGGGGCTGTTTCTAGTTTTCACCGTCTAACGCCATGTTTTTAAGCCTAAATCTAGAAATATGTTAATTTTTGTTGTATTCTCAAACCTGGAGTCCCGCGGCTGCGAGGTCAGTTTTTACGTATTACATTGGTCCCCTGAGAGGTTTTGGTGCCACCCATGGAGACGTTCGGGGGCTTTTTAGAGTTTTCACCCTCTAACGCCATGTTTCTAAGCCTAAGTCTAGAAATATGCAAATTACCGTCCTACTCTCAAACCGTGAGTCCCGCGGCTGTGTGGTCGGTTCCTACGAGTTACATTGGTCCCGTGGGAGGTGTTGGTGCCACCCACGGGTACATTCGGAGGCTGTTTCGAGTTTTCACCCTCTAAGGCCATGTTTCTAAGCCTATGTCGAGAAATATGGAAATTACCACCGTACTCTCAAACCGGGAGTCCAGCGGTTGCGGGGTCAGTTCCTACGAGTTATATTAGTTCCATTTTGGTGCCACCTATGGGGACGTTCGGGGGCTGTTTCGAGTTTTCATCCTCTAACGCCATGTTTTTAAGCCTAAGTCTGGAAATATGAAAATTACCGTCGTACTCTCAAATCGGGAGTCCCGCGGCTGCGGGGTCAGTACCTACGAGTTACATTGGTCCCGTGGAAGGTGTTGGTGCCACCCACGTGGACGTTCGGGGCCTATTTCGACTTTTCACCCTCTAACGCCATGTTTTTAAGCCTAAGTCTAGAAATATCAAAATTATAGTCGTATTCTCAAATCGGGAGTCCCGCGGTTGCGGGGTCAGTTCCTTCGAGTTACATTGGTCCAGTGGGAGGTGTTGGTGCCACCTACGGGGACGTTCTAGGGCAGTTTCGAGTTTTCACCCTCTAACGTCATGTTTTGCTTATGTCTAAGGTCGTGACCCGCAATGTGTTTACTCTCTTCTTCATCATGCCATGGGTCACGGACTTGAGCCGTGACCAATCCGCGACCAAGCTTGAAGGTAATTTTGGTGCGAGTTTGGCGCTAAGATGGTCACGGCCTGGTCACAGCCCAAGTCCGCGACCACTGGGGTCACGGACTTGGCCCGTGATAACTTCTAGAGCATCGATAATTTAATGTGATAATAAATATGGTCATGCCAAATATTGAGTGGGTCATGGCCCAAGTCCGCGACCAGCTGATCGCGGATTTGGGCCGTGACCCACTGGGCGTGACCATTCGCAGGATTTGGTGTAGTGTTGAGTCTAAAATTATATGATGATTCATATGATGATTTTGAGGTACGAGACTTACACAATATGCTCCTAAATTCTCTCGAGAGTATTCCGTTTTGATTTCTGTGTCGATTGCACTCATATTGAATTGTGATATTCTTTGAAATCTGAGAAAACTGTTAGAATCTAAATACTACTTCATTGTGATATATTATATTGTGATTTAAGCATCATGTCATGAGATTTTAATATAGCACGGAGAATGGGCACCCGCTAATAGTCCAAAATTTGGATATTCTAAAGAATGAATAGGCGCGGTGACGTGAGGCCTAGTGACTCATTGATGTGTTATTGAGAAATTAATATTGATATAATGCTTGAGTATTGCATTTGATTTATATACGCGAATTTATATTGTTGCGATTTATTCATCGTGTTAATTATTTTTGAGCATTTATTCCTGTCATATTATGTACTTCCCCATATTTTCTTTTAGTTGGCAGGTTAGCATGGATTGGGACGCTATGGACTATTTTGAAGAATTGTTTTAGAGCTTGAATTGGAAGATTTATTTTTGATGTAATAATTAGTGGTGAAATTTTTAGTTGGAGAATTTTATATTCGAGAGCCTTTATTGTAATCTTTTTGTGGGAATAGAAATTGTGGATTTATTTCATTTAAACTGTGAACATTTAGATGATCTATACTTGTTGATTGATGGATTTAGTTTAGTTTTATCATAGTAGCACGCTGCGTGTCTCTTTTTGGGCGCGCATGGTGTTACAGGGTGTTGGTGCCAAACTCCTAAGCACTAGAGATGAAGAACTATCAAGTTTTCCAGTAACGGTTGGAAGTTTGGTTAAGGCATATAAAATTTTTGGTGGTATTCTTGGCTAAGAGATGATAGTAGCCAGGTTATGCCTTTGTGCATGATACATTGTAGCAGCCTCTGAACGCCAAGGCAGGAAGATCATTGTGGACGAGATGCCAGAATTGAGCGAAGCCGATCAAAATTCTCCATGCATTGGGGGACAGTTGGGTTGGGGCTAACCCTAACACGGTAAGAATAGTTCAAACATTGGGATGGATGGGAAGACTGAAGTAGACTTTGAACATTTGTTTATAGACGGCGACCCTACCATCTCGATCATCATAGTCCCTCTCATCCCTTGTCTGCACCTTCATATTGATGTCATATTTTATGCCTTATTGATGCCTCTACGTCAACAAATCTAACTCTATGGAAAAACTGGGGAATTTTTTAGCATAACTTTTGTCAAGTGGATCCTTGTCACTGTCAGATGAGAGCTCATCAGCCTGAACTATCGTGGCTCCTTCTTGACACCTTCTAATATACTCGACGACAGACATGGCCGAAATGGAGATAACCGTAGGAGGGGTTAGAAATGAAACCTCCACTCTCAGCTCATCAGAATTCAAGATATCATGTACAGAGTGGTCTATAAGATTGGAGGACTCAACATGTTGAGAGGACTAGGCACAAGAAGAGGTCTCGACTGCCTCAAACCCCTCAGGGTTGGTAGTGGGAATTCTCATCGCCTTAGAAAAAGAATCCTCGCTCTCGGATTGAGAGGAGATGGAAGGGTTATTGTCTAAAGAGGTTGAAGAGTCAAGTATGGAATCACTAACCTCTGTGATTATAGGGTGGACTACAGTTAGTGGGACTGGGTGGCTTAGAAGTGTACGGTCAGCTCCAGCTCTATGTTTGGCCTCAATCTCGATCTCAACCTTAGGTATCTCACTAAAGAGTCTATCCCTAAGGTTGGAGTATTGATCTATCAGCTCGTATAAAGTTCTTAACATCCAAACAGTTTCAAGGTTTAACCTAGTTTGACTAAATACCAAAAGGTGGAAACTCAAACGTTTTTTAGGAAGAACACCAAGAACAGCTTAAATAATCTCACCGAAAAAGACAACTAGACTTGGACTAACGACTCTCACAATGGACAGGGAGGGAAAAGGACGACCTAGAAAATCCATAAACATTGTCCTAATAACTTAACCACCTCTAAATCTCCTAAAAGTAACCCTAAAACCACCAACTAAGGTCGCCGTAAAAAATGAAAGGTGGCAGAAAAATTAAAACATTTCATAAAAACTATAAACAAGGATGTTAACGGTTAGAGAAAAGGCTATAGATGATCTCCTGGATGAAGAAGGAGGCTGAAGGAGCTTAGAAGAAACCCTAAAAGTGGCAGGAAATGTTGGAACGATGAGAGAGAGAGAGAGAGAGAGAGAGAGAGAGAGACTAGTTTTTTATAGAAGAAAGGTTTGAACGTGAAAGGACAAGTGAGGAAGAAAGAGAAAATGAAATTTTAAAACTTATTTCAATGGTTTAATGATTGCGTACATTTTACCATGCAATCATCATTAGCGCACAACTTCCCAAAGCAGGCCTGCAGTTATCACTCTTAGGCAACATTCCAACCCACATGATGGCTGCCAAGTGTCCAATCAAGAACTCGTGTCCAATGTTTCCAACCTGGCATTAAAGGACATCTTAACCATCAATTAAAAAGTCTCATCAACGTAGGGGGGCATACATTTACACCCCTCAGCCTTCCACTCACGTTGAAGAACAAGGGCTAGGGGTGATTGATATACATAAGTGTGGCCTCGTCCTCAATAATCCTTAGTCTTAGT
Source organism: Sambucus nigra (assembly GCA_949130495.1). Lineage (NCBI taxonomy): Eukaryota > Viridiplantae > Streptophyta > Magnoliopsida > Dipsacales > Adoxaceae > Sambucus > Sambucus nigra. The sequence continues at coordinate 96,737,073 of OX422214.1, forward strand.
CACTCACCAAGTTGGACAGATGTGGGTCCCTTTAGAGTGATCCCTTCTCAACAGTCCCTACCTCATACCAAACTCATGGGCCGAGACCTATCAGCTGGCTCATAATAATCTCATCAGTCTCATCTCGGCTTTATACCACTCAGATAGCTGAGACCATACTTCAATCCAACTCAGCAATTGCTTATAAAGATGTCAAACGTGTCAGTCTCGACCAGGCCGAGACTTTTCAGGATGAGATATATCTCACGTGTAACACAGGGTTCCAGCATGACTAGTCCACGTGGACAGGTAGTTATAATAAGATATCCATGAGCATGTGAGGGAATATTGCATCGTCATCAAATATTTGTACTAGGGATATGTGGTGGGATATAATTGGAAGCTTCACCCTGGGCATGCTTATTACATGCTTGGGGGTACAATGTGAACCCCAAGGGGATCAAAAATTCAAAATCCTAGCCCAAGCTCTGTAAAACTTACTTTAGAGAGAGAAAGTGCTAGAATTGTACTTAGAGCCATTAGAGCTCACTTTTTAGTATAGAAAAACACAATTACTTGCACAGTGGAGTTGGATAATGGTCGAACCACTTACGTGATCGTGTTCATCATCTTCTCCTCATCTCCTTCTACATTTACTTTTGTTGTTCTAATCTCCATTATTGTAGATCACTAGTTTGTGCTCACTACAAGTTTAAGTGGTGATATCGCTAGTATTGTCAGGTATAGGTGATAGGTACATTTGTCTAAATATGTGTGGTCTATCATGAAAAAGGACTTAGTTCTTTAAAAAAGGTTAATGGAATTTGATGCATTGTTGACCCAATAAATGGAACTAACCCATAATAATGCCTTATGAAAATCATCAGAACTATACTTTGTTTCCTCAATTATTCGTTCGTTGCCTCCATTTTTTCACCCCAAAACCTGATTAAACTCTAACATATTATCATCCTTGTCACCAAACTCATCAAGCATATTATCGTCATTATCAACATTGTATTCATCACATCCATATATTTTTTTAAGGATGAACAAGCTTCAGAAGATTTTTCATTAGAGGAATCACTATCAGATTTTCACTACTTTTTAAAGATGAACCAACTTCAAAGATTTTTCAAACTTCAATATCTCAACTAATGGTTTTTAATCCATAATAAAATCATTATCCTTTTTATTATTTTCTGGTAATAGAAATAACTCATTCATTTCCACTATATCAACATCACACCCTATTTTCCTAAACTCACTTTACTCTTAATCAAGATCTAGAGGTAATCGATTGAAAAAGTCAATATCCCCGTAGTATCCCATTTCTTTGTACAAGCATGGATAATTTGTCAAACTTGTAAAACTCAATTAAATATACTTGTTTATTGCCTCCAGCATATGCTCATTTTGTAAAGTAACTTTTGCACCATGATGCATCTTGATAGTGAAGTAATCAAAGTATTTATCTACAAAACATAAGTTCGAACATAATTTTTTTATCGATTACATTATCAAACAATAAAAAAAGTTCGAAATTACCATCCAATTCCTCATACTTCAATCGAACTTGCCAACTCATTTACAACCCCAAATCGATCCATAAACCTCAAAATCAATTATCACTAACAAATTCTAGAGAGAAGAAAACTTTTGATTTCTCCATTAAACAATCGCAAATGATAATGATTATCATGCATGTACCCTTAATGATGAAGCATGTGTAAGTCACATGTTTGTTTCAGTTACTGAAATGGATAACGTGTTATAAATTGGACTAAAGTTATCCATCATGCGAACTTTTGAGTTTTATGTGTCTGTTTTTAAATATTAAGAACTTAAATGATAATTGGATCAAACTTTGTAGGATTAAATGTCAATAACCCCATTTTCTATGGACCATAAAGTAAATGGAAGATAATAATGCATTGATAATTAAAGGTAGCGCTATTGGCGCTCCCCTTAATTCCTCTAGCACACCAAATCCAATCTCAAATATGATAAATTAAACCGAAGTAGTTTTTGACACAACGTGCCTTACAGCTTTTTCCTTCATGTGAAATAATATATTGGTATAAATTAAGGATCAAGGGATTAGGAGCTATTATTTTTTTCATTATTTTTACTTTAAATAATTAAACACAATTTGAGTAAGAAATACAATTCACACTTTAAACCTACTCATTTATCTGATTTACACATACATACTCACTCATTTATTTCTATCTTTTTACCAAACTCAAATACAACTCAATTATAAGCAACACAACACAAAATTTTAGTTTTTTTCTTAACATGAACACGATCCAATTACAAGCGACACAACATGACGCGGCACAAGAGATCTTATTTTTTTTAATCAACATCAAGAACACGACCTAATTAATATAAGACACGATGCAGAGAGATACAAAATCTTATTTTTTTTACCTGACATGAAAACAATCCATATAAAAGGGACACGACATGACACGACATAAAATATATATTTTTTTAAACCAAAAACGAACACGAAAAATGACACGACGGTACGACATGACATGACATTTTTTTCAACCTATCATGAACACGACTCAAGTAAAAGTGGCACAATACAAAATGTTATTTTTTAAAATAAAAAACAAACCCGAAAAAAATACAATGGCAAGACACGACACAACATAAAATATATTGTTTTTACCCGTCACGAACACGATTCAAGTAAAAGCGTCACAGCACAAAATATTATTTTTTGACCAAAAACGAACCCGTCCAAAATAAAAATGAGACGACGTGAATTTTTACTTGTGTTCTGATGCTATTACTTGGGTTGTATTCGTGGTAGGTAAAAAATATGTATTTGTCATATCGTTCCGTCATGTCACTTTTCACGGTCGTTTTTTGTTAAAATGATATATTTAATGTCGTATCATGTTGTGTCGCTTTTATTTGGTTTGTTTTCATGTTAGGTAAAAAAATAAGATTTTGTATCGTTCGATGTCGTGTCTCGTTTTAGTTAGGATGTGTTCTTGATGTCGATTAAAAACAAGATTTCATGTTTCATGCTATGTTGAGGCGCTTGTAATTGGAAGTAAAAAAACTAGGGCCCATTTGGTTTTTGTTTCGGAAAACTATTTTCTAATTTTAAAACCCAAAACTGATAGAACATGTGTTTGGTAACCTATTTTCTAAAATTTATTTTTAAAACCATTTTTCAAAAATAAGTGTTTAAAACACCATTTTCTTAAAACAGGTATGGGTTGTTTTCAAACCTATTTTCTGATTTTTATTTTAATTTTCATCATCAAGCACAACCCATCACCCGACCCAACCCACTACTGTGTGCCCTAACCCACCACCATCAATCACCACCCACCTCTAACCACCATTAACCATTACCACCTACCACCACCCCCTCACCACCCACCCTTAATCACCACCACCACCACGTGCCCTAACCCACCATAACCCACCCCTAACCACTAGCCACCACCACCATGTGCCCCAACCCACCACCATCAACCATCACCACCCACACCACCCGCCTTAACCCACCACCATCAACAATCAACCATCACCACCTACCACCACCCACCATAACCCATATATATATATGGGGGGGAGAGAGAGAGAGAGAGAGTTTGATTTTAAATCAAGTTTAGCAAACGGTTACTAATATTTTAAATTTTCATAAAACTGGGTTATAAAACTATTCTCAAAAACAATTTTTAAAACCAGTTTTCAGAAACACAAACCAAACGGGGCCAAGGTTTTGTGTCGTGCTTATATTTGAGTCGTGTTCGTGTTTTATAAAATGATAAAAATATATGAGTGCGTATGTAAGTGTAAACCAGATAAATAAGTAGGTTTAAAGGGTGAATAGTATTCTTTACTCAAATTGTATTTAATTATTTAAAATAATAATAATGAAAAAAATAGTAATTCCTAAATCTTTTATCTTGAATTTCTGCCTATGTCTTAGCTCACGTGAAGGAAATAAATGTAAGGCGCGTTGTGTCAAAAACACCTATACTCTCATTTATAATATTTTAAATTAAACTAGCATGCAAATGTCGCATTGTGGGGTCTTTTTTTTAACGAAATAATTAAAATATATACTGAAAATATGTTTGAAAAAAAAGGCATTATTCATTGAAGAAATTTGTAAAACATACCCTAAATGACATGCTTTTAAAAAATAAGTAACAAATTTTTCTCAAAATTCATTTTTTTTAAATAGAAGAAATTTTTTCACCGTTTTATGAAGAAACTGTTTTTAAGGAAACAAAAGGTTCTTTTAAACTTTTTTTATAAATAAATGTTCTATTGTCAAAAAATCATCGTCTATTGTTTTTTTTTTCATGAAAAACAATTTTATGTGTTCATCGAAAATTATTTCGTAAAAAAACAAAAAAAAAAAAAGTTATTTTCTCTATAGTTTGTCTTCATTCATATGAAAGACAATTTTGGTAGAATATTTTATCATATCATCACCAGGAAGGAACAATTTTCATCACTTTATATCTTCAACACATCGTATCAAAGAAGAATGACTGTGGTAAGACTTAGGGATTAAAATATATAGAAAAAGAAAAGATAGACATTCATACATGTCTTTTTAGAGATAGCTTACCTCTTTGACGGAGTGATGAGAAGAAAAGGAAGGAGCAGCGCCCACTAAAATCAATCCTTGGGCAAAATTGGCATGACAACTTTTGCTTTAACAAATTTTATTTAAATAAATTTTGTCAAGATAAATATTATTTTTTTCATATTAAACTATCAAGCAATCAAATAATTTTAGGTAAAATATTTAAATAATACATTTTTAAAACATATTTTTTACAACGGTTTTTAAAATTATTATTAAAAAGTTTAAAACAGTTTTTACAATATATTCAAAACAGTTTTTAAAAATGTTAAAAACTGTTTTTACAATATTTTTATAAAACGGTTTTTTTTAAAAAATGTAAAATATTTTCTTAATAATTTTTTATAATATTAAAAACAGTTTTTAAAATATTACTGTTGATACCAAAATTAATGTGCTGATGTGGACGAATAAGATGAAGACACGTGTCAATCTACATGGCACAATAGCAACGAGGAAGATCATTTCCCGACCAACCGTGCTTCTTTCCGAACAACGAGAATACACCGAGAAACTCTATCACACCGAGGAACTCTATCATACCGAGGAACTCTATCATCCCGAGATACTCTAAGTACTCCGAGGAACTCTTGATCAACAAGCAACTAAGGCGGTCCGAACTGCATCTCGGCCGTATCATTAATTACCAAACGGACAACTGTTCAACTATTCATTATATTCTTGACGCACACGCTGCATTAAATGTATTACCCTTTCATATGTATATCATTTAATGTATTGGACCTTTCATGTACAGCCTAAAGGCTATAAATACCTTGTATCATCCTCAATTCAAGAGGAGGGGAATTTCTTGAGAGAACTTGTAATCAAGAATTCCACAAACACTCAGCAATAACATAACAGTGGACGTAGGCTTTATTCCTAGCCGAACCACTTTAAAAATCTTTGTCTTATTTATTTATCTGTGATTGAAAAATTAGAGCGATCTAGTTTTTTACATCGATGTCTGCCGAACTACCATTGTCTACTAACACCCTTGAAATGACCACATCCTTCATCCTCATTTTGATCACCAGAGGATCATCATGAGGGTAGAGAACACCTGTCAGGTCGTTTTTTGAAAAACCAATCACTAGCTTCTCTTTGTTTACCTTCCTCGGACGATCATCCTCGGCCAGGTTTATTCGCTGAATGTATGAACAAGCTTGAGCCTCTCCGAGATAAGCTTTTCTTTCTGCAGTAAGGTCTCCTCCTCCTGCATCTCCTCCTGTAATAACATTACAATCAAATGACCCAAAACGTATGGAAAATACCTCTCGTTCGGGTTTCCTTGGCTTTTTGGGAAGATCGGGGTCATCATCTGGATCCTCTTCATGGTCCCTCCTCTTTTTCTCCTCTGCACGACGAGGAGATCTAGATCTCTCTCTAGTTCTATCATCATTCTTCCTCTCACTCCTGCGATCTACGTACTTTGATAATTTTCCTCTTCGGATGAGTGTTTCAATCTCGTTCTGAAGGGCTATACAATTTTTGGTCATATGGCCATGATCTTTGTGAAACTCGCAATATTTGGTCTTATTCCTCAGGTCGGGATCTGTCTTCAGTTTCTCTGGCCATTTGATTTCCTCGTTATTCCTGATTTCTTCCAAAACATGATTAATACCCACTTTCAATGGAGTATAATTATCATACTTCTTTAGGGCTTCCAACTTCATCCTGTTACTCTTGGAATATTTGTCACCACCATTACTTTTCTGATCTTTCTTCTTAGAATTGTCGACCTCCACTTTAACTTCTTTATCCATATTCTTCTTCGCAGCTATAAATACCTTGTATCATCCTCAATTCAAGAGGAGGGGAATTTCTTGAGAGAACTTGTAATCAAGAATTCCACAAACACTCAGCAATAACATAACAGTGGACGTAGGCTTTATTCCTAGCCGAACCACTTTAAAAATCTTTGTCTTATTTATTTATCTGTGATTGAAAAATTAGAGCGATCTAGTTTTTTACATCAACAGATTGGCGCCGTCTGTGGGAACCGACTGTTATTATCGTTTTTCATAAAAATCATTTGTCACCAATGGCAGATAATCCAGAATCCAGTAATCGAAATGTTGGAAATACTGGAAATCATCCAAATCCATCTGCATCCCCAGATCTGGCTGGAATTATGACGAATCTGGCTCAAGGACAAATCGCCATGCAAGAATCTATGAGGCAACTCATTCAAACTCTTCAGGGCGGTGCACCTACCTATTCAGGGCAAAGGAGTGATCATAGGCAATCGCAATCTAGACGTACTGGGTCATATCGCAATGAGGAGTCTAATGATTTTTCTTATCAACCTGGGCGAACTTCATCGATACGGGCTTCGGATACAGATCAACGTATCACTCTCTCTCCGGAGAGAACTAGCGCTTTGGAAAGGTTAAGTAGAGTGTCTCCTTTCAGTGGGTTAGGACCAAGGAGGAACATGAGTCCACCTAGGGCTCCATCAAGAAGTTTTCGACCACCACCAGGTTTGAGAGAAGGATCTGCGCAATCGCGACCAACCACTCGTCGAGATAAATCTCAGGAAGCTACGTCAGAGCAATCAGTTGCTCGGACTAAGCGGCCCGAGGAAGGGAATGAAGCATGGAAAGGTTCCATTCAACGGTTGGAGGATAGACTGGGAGAAATGGCTAAGGCGAGAAACCCCTTACAGAGAACTTTTGTTCAAGGAACACCTTTTGTGCAAGCCATTGTGGATTTCCCTACACCGTCAAAATTCAAAGCACCCGTAGTGACTCCCAAGTACGATGGAAAGACAGATCCCATACTTCATATAGAACAATACCAAGCTGCTGCAGATATCTACGCTGTCCCCGACGAGATGAGGTGTAGAGCATTCTCGGGAACTCTTACCGGATCTGCACAGATATGGTACAATAATCTTCCTCGGGGTAAGATTTCAACTTTTGTTCAGTTAGCCGAGCTGTTTATTGGCAATTTTTGTTTTGGAGCAAAGCCGGTAAAGCGAGTAGCACATTTGCTAAGTGTTAGACAAAAATCAGGTGAAAGTACTAGAGATTACATAACTCGTTTCAATAACGAAAAGTTGGAAGTCATAGATTATGAAGAAAAGATAGCAATCACTGCTCTGATGAGTGGTTTGCTGCCTAACAAGCTGTATTACACTTTGGCCAAAGATCCACCTAAAAATATGTCGGAGTTGATGGCAAAGGCGGCCAAAATCATGAATGTCGAGGAGGCTATGGCTGCGAAGAAGAATATGGATAAAGAAGTTAAAGTGGAGGTCGACAATTCTAAGAAGAAAGATCAGAAAAGTAATGGTGGTGATAAATATTCCAAGAGTAACAGGATGAAGTTGGAAGCCCTAAAGAAGTAGGATAATTATACTCCATTGAAAGTGGGTATTAATCATGTTTTGGAAGAAATCAGGAATAACGAGGAAATCAAATGGCCAGAGAAACTGAAGACAGATCCCGACCTGAGGAATAAGACCAAATATTGCGAGTTTCACAAAGATCATGGCCATATGACCAAAAATTGTATAGCCCTTCAGAACGAGATTGAAACACTCATCCGAAGAGGAAAATTATCAAAGTACGTAGATCGCAGGAGTGAGAGGAAGAATGATGATAGAACTAGAGAGAGATCTAGATCTCCTCGTCGTGCAGAGGAGAAAAAGAGGAGGGACCATGAAGAGGATCCAGATGATGACCCCGATCTTCCCAAAAAGCCAAGGAAACCCGAACGAGAGGTATTTTCCATACGTTTTGGGTCATTTGATTGTAATGTTATTACAGGAGGAGATGCAGGAGGAGGAGACCTTACTGCAGAAAGAAAAGCTTATCTCGGAGAGGCTCAAGCTTGTTCATACATTCAGCGAATAAACCTGGCCGAGGATGATCGTCCGAGGAAGGTAAACAAAGAGAATCTAGTGATTGGTTTTTCAAAAAACGACCTGGAAGGTGTTCTCTACCCTCATGATGATCCTCTGGTGATCAAAATGAGGATGAAGGATGTGGTCATTTCAAGGGTGTTAGTAGACAATGGTAGTTCGACAGACATCATGTATTATTCATGCTTTGATAGCTTGAATTTAAAATTATCTCAATTAGAACCTTATCACAGACCCCTTCTGGGTTTTGTTGGCGAGAAAGTTTTTCCACTTGGGACGATCAAGTTGGATATACTCATTGGAACTTGGCCTGCTTGTCGAACAGAAAGAATACGCTTTTTTGTAATGGATAAGAATGTGCAGTCTGCCTACAACATCATCATGGGAAGAGTTGGATTGAAGAAGTTCGAAGCAGTTCCATCTACAGTTCATCAGTGTTTGAAATTCCCAACGAATTTTGGAGTAGGAATTATGAAAGGTGATCAAAAAGTAGCTCGGGAATGCTATTATTCGTCTGCCGAGCAAGAGGAACTTGAAGAATCACAGAAAAAGACTACTACTTACCAAGTGGAGGAAGGCACAGAAATTGAAACTCTTGACCCTAGGGATGAATCTCAACTCGTAAAAGGACAGGTTGTGGAATCTACAGAAATTGTTATCCTGGACGACGAGCATCCTGAACGAATAACTCAGATAGGGTCGTCGTTGGATTTTTCAATAAAACAGGAGTTGATAACTTTCTTGAGAAACAGGAAGAATACTTTTGCTTGGAGTCATGAAGACATGCCAGGAATAGATCCAAACTTCTTATGTCATGAACTCAATGTGAATAAGGAGATCAAGCCTGTGAAGCAAAGAAGAAGAGTGTTTAGTCCCGAGAAGAACCAGGTCATACAAGAGGAGGTCGAGAAACTCCAGAAAGCCCAATTCATTGAAGACGTGAAATATCCAGATTGGTTGGCGAATGTGGTGATGGTAAAGAAGAAGAACAACAAATGGAGAATGTGTGTTGATTTTACTGATCTCAACAAGGCATGTCCAAAAGATCATTTTCCATTGCCCAGAATTGATCAACTAGTGGATGCTACTTCGGGACACGAGCTACTCAGCTTCATGGATGCTTATTCTGGCTACAACCAAATCAAAATGAAACCTGAAGACAGGGAAAGTACTTCTTTTATTACCCCAAGGGGAACTTATTGTTATAATGTTATGCCTTTTGGTTTAAAAAATGCAGGTGCAACATATCAGCGGTTGATGAACAAGGTATTCACCGAACAAATCAGCCGCAATATGGAGGTCTATGTCGACGACATGCTCACCAAAAGCAAGAGAGCTGCAGATCATTTGGTTGACTTGAGTCAAACTTTTGATCAAATGGATAAATACCAGATGAAGCTTAACCCGACGAAATGTACCTTTGGAGTACGAGAAGGAATGTTCCTCGGATACATCGTCAACCAACGAGGTATTGAGGCAAATCCAGAAAAGATCAAAGCTCTTTTAGGGCTACGATCCCCGACGACGAAGAAAGAAGTGCAAAGTCTTACCGGACGAGTTGCAGCACTCAACATATTTGTATCCCGAGCAACTGATAAATGCCTCCCATTCTTCAAAACACTACGAAAAAGTTTTGAGTGGACTGATGAATGTGAGAAAGCCTTTCAAGATCTGAAGAAGTATTTGGGAGCCCCACCATTGTTGTCTAGGCCAATAACTGGAGAGAAGTTGTACTTGTATTTGGCAGTATCAGAAAATGCAGTTAGCTCGGCGTTGATCAGATTGGAGAATGGAGTCCAGAAGCCAATTTATTACACAAGCAAGGCCTTCCGAGGTGCGGAAATCAGATACCCAAAGCTGGAAAAATTGGCACTGGCATTAATTGAAGCAAGTAGAAGAATGAGACCATACTTCCAGGCCCATACCATCATTGTGTATACCGACATGCCGTTAAGACAAGCCCTTCACAAGCCAGAAAAATCAGGAAGATTGATGTACTGGGCAATAGAGCTCGGTGAATATGATATTGTGTATGAACCCAGATCATCGTTGAAAGGGCAAGCCGTGGCAGATTTTATAGCAGAGTTCACATACCCTGATACCCCCGAGGAGCAAAAGATGCTTGCTGACCTACCTGTGGACGATACAGGATCGACAGACACAGATCCAAACCAACCAAGGTTGGTAAAAGGACTTGTGGATGTAGAAAAATCATCATATTCAAACCCCGACCAACTCCGGTTGGTAGAGGGGCGCGAACAAATGACCGACGAGGAACGAAGGATACCCGGGGATGATGAAAGAAAACAGATGATATTTCACCGAGGAACTCTAACAGATAAGAAATTTGAAGACGAGTTACATACATGGAGATTATATGTAGATGGATCATCTTGCACGGCTGGTTGTGGAGCAGGGATTGTTTTAAATTCTCCAGATGATATTGACATGGAGTACGCCTTGAGATTCCAATTCAAAGCTTCCAATAATGAGGCTGAATATGAGGCTATGATAGCAGGTTTTCATTTGGCGAAAGTTAAGGAGGCACGTCAAGTAATTGTTTTCAGTGATTCTCAGTTAATTGTGAATCAAATGATGGGAATATATGCAGTGAAGGGAGAGTTAATGGTGAAGTACCATGCAAAAGTGATGGAGTTATTGAAAGAATTTGATGCTATTCAATTGGTGAGGATACCGAGAATGGAGAATGCTAGAGCAGACGCATTGGCCCGACTAGCGTCAGCTACGCGCACCGAGCTGCGAAGAACAATACCAATTGAAGTACTAGAAAGTCGGAGCATAGAAGAAGATATGACGGTGAAGATTATTACCCTTGATTTAGGACCATCTTGGATGGATCCTATCAGAGCATACATTGAAGAAGGAGTACTACCGGAGGACAAACTAGCTGCCAAGAAATTGAAGTATAAAGTTGCTCGGTATGTGTTAACTAATGGTGTTTTGTATAGACGAGGAATTATGGCAGGTTTGCAGAGATGTGTGCATCCATCAGAAGTCAAAGAATTGATTGAAGAAATCCATGAAGGATCTTGTGGAGCTCATGTAGCAGGTCGGACTCTACTGCAAAGGGTGATGACACAGGGATACTACTGGCCGACGATGAGAGCTGATTGTATAGCTTATGCTAAGAAGTGTGACAAGTGCCAACGTTTTTCTTCCATCCGAAGAACTCCACAGGCATTGTTGACACCCATAACATCACCTTGGCCATTTGCCATGTGGGGGATTGATTTGGTTGGACCACTGCCGACGACCCGAGGAAGGTTCAAGTATCTCGTCGTGGCAGTAGACTATTTTACTAAGTGGGTGGAAGCTGAACCACTAATTGATATGACGTACGAGAAGGTGTATCAGTTCATATGGAAGAATATCATTTGTCGGTATGGTCTCCCCCACGCTTTCATCACAGACCATGGAACGCAATTTGATAATGAAGAATTTGCTGCCTATTGTCATCAGTCAAACGTCTTGAAGTTTCATTCAGCACCAGGCCATCCCCAAAGCAATGGGCAGACTGAAGTGACGAACAGAACATTACTAAATGGGTTGAAGAAGAGGTTAAGTGAGGCTAAAGCAAATTGGATTAATGAGCTACAGTCAGTTTTGTGGGCTTACCGAACAACTCCCCGAGCAGCAACAGGAGAATCACCATATATGCTAGCATTTGGAAGTGAGGCTGTGATACCTGCCGAGTTGGGCCTACCAACACATAGGGTGTTAAATTTCAATTCTCCGATCAGTGATCTGATGAGAAGGATGGATTTGGATATGCTCGAGGAAGTCAGAGAAGAGGCAGCCATTAGGAATGCTGCTTATCAACAACGAACAGCTCTGTTTTACAACAAAAGGGTAAAGAAATGTGATTTAAAAGAAGGGGATTATGTGCTAAAGAAGGTCATTCAGAAGCAGAATAAACTGGAAGCAAACTGGCATGGACCTTACCGAGTTACAGAAGTTGTTCGACCAGGAACTTACAGAATAGCAACTCTAGAAGGAGAGGAATTTAAAAATGCATGGAATGCTGAACACCTGCGCAAGTATTATCAATGATGTCAAATGTAAAGCATTTCTTTCATTATGAATAAAACGAAGATGTTTCACCATTTTTCTTTCTGGATGAAAGTTTTTCGGGGAATACTAGTGTAATACACTACACAACAAAAGTGCTCTAAGGAGCCAATCTCCTTTGGTTAGGAGGACAGCTCTACGGAGCAAAAGTGCTCTAAGGAGCCAACCTCCTTTGGTTAGAGCAAAAAGTGCTCTAAGTAGCCAACCTCCTTTGGTTAAGAGGACAGCTCTACGGAGCAAAAGTGCTCTAAGGATCCAACCTCCTTTGGTTAGGAGGACAGCTCTATGGAGCAAAAAGTGCTATAAGTAGACAACCTCCTTTGGTTATGAGGACATGCTCTAAGGAGCCAAAAAATGCTCTAAGGAGCCAAAAGCTTTAAGAAGCCAGAAAGTGTACACCAGCATGATCAACTACGGTTGGTAAGATAAAAATATACTCTCATATTACAACTTATGTTGGTCGGGAGGTAATATTATTACAATGAGTTCTTTGAAGAACAAAATGTTTAAAAAATACACCAAGTATAGTTGGTCGGGGATAAAAACCCAATAACTGTAGTTGGTCGGCGAGGACAAATTATTGATCTTAGTTGGTCAGACGCAATTTTATAAATAAACCAAGTATAGCTGGTCGGGAATAAAAACCCATCAGCTGTAATTGGTCGACAAACATTATTCACCCACCTTGGTTGGTTGGAAACAGTTTGAACATTTTTACTCATTACTTTATTATTAAGTGATCGAGAAACATTACTAATACTTGTAACTTTTTATTAAGTTGCTTATTGAACAATAATATTGTTATCTTTTTAACAGATACATAGATACATATGTACAAATATAAATGTGCTTGATAAACACAAGACTAACAAAATTGGCAAACAGAAAATGAAAATCTTTTCATTAATCTAGAATAAATTACAAATTACAAGAAGGTACTAAATTGTTACATGGATATTACTATTCTATTGGTTTTTTGCCCTGTGCTTTAGAAACAGGTTCCTCGCCGGCAGGAGGGTCTTCTAGGCAAAGGGGAGAATTGATGAAATTAACATCTCTGAGCATTCTGACGTTCATAACAGAGGGTGTATCCAAAAGATGCTCAGAACGAGATAATTCAGCTTGGGAGTGAAGGCTATAATCACCAAGATATTTTGAAATTAGACTGCGAGGAATGGAACGAGCTGGAATCCATGCCATATCCAATTTGAAAGGTGGTACAGGCAGGTCTAATAATGATGGAGCATGATAGTCCCATAAAAAATGCCCTTGCTCCAACTTTAATACACCCAATGCATTTAACCATCCTTGCTTGTAACCTTCATTATTAGCATGTTCAATGCGAGCATCCAGATGAACGAGAGCTTCATTGTATCCTGCCATCCAGAATTCTCTTGGCTGTTTATGGAATTGGAAGGTTAATCTATCCAATTGTTCATGAAGGCTTTTGGCAAAGAGATCTTTGTTATGCAAGGCAGATTTCGTTGATGCCAGCTGATCTTCCAGAGACAGATTTTTATTGGACATTTCAGTCAGAGCACGGTCTTTTACTTTCAACTGGAATGCTTGAGTTTCCAGAGTAGACTGAGTGCGAGCCTCTTCAACATTTTGGCTGACTCTTCCTCGCCCCCGAGAACCTCTTCCTCGTCCCCGAGCAGTTCCAGAAATGGCAGATCTTCTTAAGTCCTCCAGCTCTTGCCTCAGTTTGGCATTTTCGACCTCTAAGAACGAGAAGCCTTCATCAGTAACTGGTATTAATGCAGTAGAAGATGAAGCAGCATATTCATATTGAGCTAATTTCTTCTGCAAATTATTATTTTCTTGCTCCAGGATCTCGGCGATTTGTCTACAGGCTTCAATTTCACCTTTTAGGGTCCTCTCCCTGACGTCATACCCAGCAATGATCTTCTTGTGGCCTGTTTCTGAAGAGAGCTGCTGGTATCTATTTTCATAATCTTTATGTAACGAAGCCATTGATTCGTTGTGTTGATTTTGAAGATCCTCTAAGGAACCATGAAGCTCTTCAATCAACTCATAGTAAGAGACATTGTTGGCCACTGCTCGGTCGAGTAAAGCTTTCAAGTACTGATAAGCTTCAATAGCCTTCTCTGAAGCACCGTGACCAAGGATATCAGCAATTTCCGATGTACTAAGATCTGTATGACCAGCCTTATAGTATTGATGACATTGCTGCATCAGCCCGGTATCATGAGAAGAGATCAATTCCATTCTAGCAACAAACTAATGACAAGAAAAAGACAACAATCAGCAAAAACAAGTTATCAACAACAGAGATAAGCAAAGATATATTTTATTAGATCATCAAAAAGTTACATCGTTCGATTATAAGGAAATACAGAAATGCTACCGAACAACTTCACACCTTTTCCTTGTCTCCCAAGACTTTCTCGGGAGGCTGGGACGAGGAGCTCGGTTGCTCGGTGGTAACTACAGCTTGATCGGTAGGAATCTTCTCGGGAGGAGGAGGCATGGAGGAAACGTCCTCGGTGGCAGAGGGTTGAGAGGCAGAAACTTGATCGCCCATAGCCATGGAAGACTCATCTGAAGCAGGTTCATCTTCTTCTTCTTCCACAATTGGTGGAGGAGGACCAGGGAGATGCCGTTGGAATAGCTCAGAATCTTCTTGGACTTTTAGCTCTTGCAGAGCAGCTACCCAACCATCATGGAAGTATTTCAACTCCCCATATTGGACTTGGGACGTCATTGCAGCTATCCCTCTCTCCCATCCTTTCTCCCAACCAACGCTGAAATGTTTCTTGATTGCAACTTTTCTCCTCGACTTCTCCGAGGAGAGCTTCACCTCCAGTTCCTCTTTCTTAACCTTAATATCTCGCAGAGTAGATAATTCTTCTTCTGCCTTCTTCAATTTATCATCAGATTCCTGATGTTTAACCTCCAAATCTTTAATTTTCTCCTCCAAATTCTTGGAGGTTTCAGCCATCTTCATCTTATCAGCCTCAGCCACAGCCAACTTTTTCTCCCAAACAGTTTTCTCCTCGATGTACTGTTGGCGAGATTCCTTCACAGATTGGGTTAAACCCAACAAAGCATCGTCAACATCGGACGAGGAAGTGGAAGCTTTAATAACTTGATCTTTCTTCACGATGGTATTGAAGCAATTCACCAGCTGAAAGATAAGAAAAACAATAGAGTCAACACAAATACAAGAATTCAAGAAAAAGAAAGAAAGACCAAAGATATGAGAAATTTACTGAAGAAAGATGGCGAGCAGCTAGGGATGTCAGTGTATCCCTAGGAATTTTTTCATCAACCCCGAGAACCTCGGGTATAACTGAGCTCGTTGAAGAACTCGGAAGGATGATTTTTGAGACACTACTACCACCAGCGGGTAAAGAAGATGTAGTTCCAGCAAGATTAACTGAGGATGATTTCCTAAATCTCTTCAAAGGACGGTCAGCAGCATTAACCAAGGAAGAAGTCTTGGTCGGAGAGATGGCAATTACATCAGCAGGAGCATCTTTCTTGCTCGGGGCCACTGGGGGCTTCTCGGCAACTTTGGAGGAACCAGCATCTACTTTTTTAGTCCCCTCTGGGACATCAATTTTGCCTTTCTGGGCTCCAACAGCAGAAGAAGTGTCACCAAATAGAGCAGGAGGAGCTCTTTTCTTGCCCATTCTCTGAGATAGGGGGATATGAGAATCTGAAGATGAACTTTCTGGTGTTGAAGCTGGTTCAACAGGGCGAGCAGTATAAGACGTTGTGTAACTCTTATACTGTAGTAAATATGAAGCAGATCTAATATGCTCGTCAGCAATGGTCTTATGCAAATTCCAGATAAGTTTCAAATGCTTGATATTCACTTCTGACTCTTGTGGAGTTTTTCTTTTGCTATCAACTGCAAATAAATACATAATGGAATATCAGTCATACATTTTGTCAAACATGATGAAAGCATAATTTCATAAGTAAAATAAAATGAAAAATAAACCTATCCCATTGCCGTATGGGGGGCATCTAGGACCGTTGTATACTTCATTCCCAGATAAAGGCGCATGTTGCCAATTTTTTATGACCAACCCATGCTCAAAATAATCCCTATTTGAGTCAGGGAGATTAACTACAAGAGCCCTATTCAAATACCTAGTTTTTAAATAATAAATATTATCTAGAACAGCCCATTTATAACAAAACATAATTTCAGGGCTCCCAATACGAGTCCCATGAGTTAGATTTAATTTGTGCACCCCGTTAATTATTCTCCATGAATTGGGGGCTATTTTTGCAGGAACAAGATCAAAATATTGACAAAACTCAAGACATAATGGGTTTGGTGGAAAAGAAAAACCGCATTCAGCAACAAAAAGACTGGGGAACCAATGTCCCTCAGCCAATCGAAAGTAATCTAAAGGCTCAGAAAGAACCTCTAGAGTTACCCACGAAGGAATGGAAAAATCAGAACGGAATTTCTCAACAGACTCCACAATATAAACCATATTGAATAAAAGAGATACAGAAGAAAGAAAGAAGATCTTACAGAAAGAAAGAAGATGTGTTGACAACGAACGGAAACAAGGATGAACGCACAAGAGAAGAAGAGAAGAGAAAGCTTGAATGCAGAGAATGAAAAACGTAGACGACGGTATGGTTACCAAAGAAGTTTAAATACTTTGCATTGGGAAGTGGCGAAAGAAATGATTATCAAAAAGAAACTACTAAACTTCCGGCGGCTAAAAGGACAAAATTTGCACGAATATCAAAGTGCTTTATCAAAAAGGCGGAAACTGCGAAATAAGAAGGAAATTTGAATACAATGTTCCTGAAACCCGGGAAGTACATTTAATATTGCCATATACCGAGAAAGAATGTTCCATACTCTTCAAAGTTCAAAATATGAAACATTGGGGGCTTCTGTTGATACCAAAATTAATGTGCTGATGTGGACGAATAAGATGAAGACACGTGTCAATCTGCATGGCACAATAGCAACGAGGAAGATCATTTCCCGACCAACCGTGCTTCTTTCCGAACAACGAGAATACACCGAGAAACTTTATCACACCGAGGAACTCTATCATACCGAGGAACTCTATCATCCCGAGATACTCTAAGTACTCCGAGGAACTCTTGATCAACAAGCAACTAAGGCGGTCCGAACTGCATCTCGGCCGTATCATTAATTACCAGACGGACAACTGTTCAACTATTCATTATATTCTTGACGCACACGCTGCATTAAATGTATTACCCTTTCATATGTATATCATTTAATGTATTGGACCTTTCATGTACAGCCTAAAGGCTATAAATACCTTGTATCATCCTCAATTCAAGAGGAGGGGAATTTCTTGAGAGAACTTGTAATCAAGAATTCCACAAACACTCAGCAATAACATAACAGTGGACGTAAGCTTTATTCCTAGCCGAACCACTTTAAAAATCTTTGTCTTATTTATTTATCTGTGATTGAAAAATTAGAGCGATCTAGTTTTTTACATCAACAATTACAAAACAGGTTTTAAATATTCATAACAGTTTTTTTAACTATTCAAACAGCTTTTAAATTATTTTTTTAACTTTAAAATAGTTTTTACAATATTTTTAAAATATGGTTTTTAAAAAAATTTGTCAAATATTTTCTTAACAATTTTTTATAATATTAAAAACATTTTTTAAAACATTACAAAACAGTTTTTTTAACTATTTAAAACAGTTTTTAAAATATTTTTTTAAAACTTAATAATATATTCAAAACAATTTTTAAAAATATTAAAAACAGTTTTTACAATATCTTTATAATACGGTTTTTAAAAAAAATTGTAAAACATTTTCTTAACAATTTTTTATAATACAAAAAAGAGTTTTTAAAACATTACACAACAGTTTTTTTTAACTATGTAAAACAGTTTTTAAAATTGTTTTTTAAAACAGTTTTTTATAACATATTTAAAACAGTTTTTAAAAATGTTAAAAACAGTTTTTACAATATTTTATAATACGATTTTAAAAAAAATTGAAAAACATTTCCTTAACAATTTTTTATAATATTAAAAACAGTTTTTAAAACATTACAAAACAGTTTTTTAATTATTTAAAACAGTTTTTACATTTTTTTGAAATTAAAACCGTTTAAGCAGTTAGTAAATTTGTTGGTAAATATTTCTCGCTCAAATAGCTAAGCAAAGTTTACCAAAATCTTATGCATAATGAGTGTTGTACAATGGCAAACGATGCCAGGACAAATTTGTAATACCCCGTAATTGTATTGATTTTTATTTAAGAGATTAATTAAATTAAATGAGAATTAATTGAGAATTAATCCGAGTATAAATACTAGCGAGATGTGAGTTGGTATTTGATTATGATATTAAAAGTTAATATCTCTGAGTATATATGGTAATACATGAGCATTGTAAATATTAAAGTTGTTGCGAGACTGAAATAAGACAATTTGGAAATTTAGTTGGGACGCGCGTGTCAGTCGCGTCAGGAACGAAATTATTTAAATTAAAAAGTGAATTATATTTTTATCAACCGAATGGTCATTTTGAGTGCGCTAACGTGTCCGGAAGGGTCGAAATAGTCAGAAAACACTAGCCGGGGGTTTAGTTTGGTTTCAATGCATTTTTAGGCCATACCGGCAACCCAAAAGGGTAGTTTGATAATTTTAAAAATATGAGAATTAAAACCCACGAATTTTAGAGGTTAATTTTATATTAGTAATGAATCCACTAAGTCCATTATTCAGCATTTATCAAGTAGTGCGCTACGGGAGTTAAAGGGAGAGTCCTAAGAGGTTCCAAAAGAAACCCTAGCCACCATCACCATCTTTGGGAGAAATCTGTAGAGAGAAAAAGGAGAATCAACCTTCATCCTTCAACATCAAATGAGAATATCTAAGGCAAGTGGTTTAATTACATAAATTCAAATGAATGTTTCCTCCATGCTTAGAATTGAATGTATATCTTGTATTAAAAGTTTGATGAAAACCCATGAAATTGGAGATAGAAATCGTAATCCTATATGAGGACCGTATGTAGAATAAGTTATGGACAAATTTCATATCCAAAATATATCTATTGATGACTTAAAACGGATTTATAAGAAATAGTTGTAGACATTAAATGTTGTGTTCATGTTTATAGGGTTTGGGACAAGATTTGGAAAATTATGATGATTACATGTTGATCTAGGAGGTATTGACCCCATATGTATGTTAAAGAGTGACCTAGGAGGACTTAGTGTAGCTTAAACACATTAAAACTTAGTTTGGATGATCATAGGATGGATTTAGAAAGGAGAAAAAGGAAGAAAATCAGATTTTGCAGATTTATGGGCGTGTTCCGCTATCTCGTTAGAAGACCTGCCCAGGTCGTTCGAACGACCTCGTTCGAACGAGTTTCTAACGAGATGACAGTATCCCTTCTAACGAGTTGGTAATTCGTTCGAAACCTTTTCGTTCGAACGACACTCGTTCGAACGAGACTTCTAACTAGTTGACAGAATGACCTTTTAGGCCTGATTTTATTTCAAATGTTTCGTAGACTTAATTAACAAAGAATTAACCTTCCCTTATTGACTAGACAGTATAATTGTGAGGATTTGGGGTACGTTGAGGAGTAGAACTTATAATCTTATAGTAGACCAGATGACAATTGTGGATTTGGAAACGAGTACTTAATTACGACGTGAGAAAAGTTGACAACTCTAATGCATTTAAAACGGGAACTTATAAACGTATAACAGTAAATAATGAGATAAGAACGAGAAGTATACCTCTATTAATATACTGAGATATCTAAGAAGTGTGAATGCTTAGTATATGTGGTTATCTGTGTATAACATACCTACCATGCTTGCTATCACGGGAGGTCGGCTTTTGATTCAGGGCCATCTAATCTTTGTGTGCCTACGGGGGGGATTTAGATTGGTACCTCGAGGACATAGTTCAGAGAAGGACTTATTGAGAAGTTAATAAGTCTGCTGATCATGGGAGCGTAGGTATGTGCGTGACCCATGTGATGTGAACTATGTTCGCCTCCATTATGTGTGTTTGTTACTTGTTAAAACGGTTCCTGAGAGATTCGAAACACGTGATCCTTATGTACGTGATATACCGGGATTGGATAGCAGAGTATGTGCACACCGCAGCTTAGTCTAGGGGTGCCAGTATTGTATAATTATGAGAAGATTGATGCATTGAAATATAGAAGCGAACTATGTATATAAGTGCAAGTGTGAATTAATGTTACATCTTTGTAGAATTAAAAATGGGAAAACGCTTAGATATTGTTATGATTAATTCCGAGAATCAAATGAAAATAAAACTCCCAGTTTATAAAAAGGCTTCGGGAATTAAACCATGATTAGTTTAGTAAACACCAATTATTGAAGTGGACTAGTTTGATAGTAGGAATTAGATTTGGTTAGGGATACGTTAGGAGTGCACAATTAGTCGAGAGGTGAGTATTTCATGTGAGAGCACGTCCTAACATGTATTTTGCGTTCATTGTTTAATGTCGTTAAAACACTTGCTATATTTTAAACTATTTTCACACTTGGGCTCTGACCCGTTTGCTTCCAAATATATTTTCTTGTAAAAACCTTTTAGGTGCCCAGCCACAAGGACACCAAGCATAGGAGTTTCATTCAGGTGACGTACTATAGCTGATGTGGAAGTTACAGGACCTTGACAGTAGACGCCTCCACTTTCGATCTTGACTCTATGTTATCAGATTTTTCTCATCTGTTGGGCATGTCGCCCCATTTCTTTTGGACACTTTATTTATCCAGTTATATCAGATTTTGGGTTGTAATTAATTTAGTGATGCAGACTTAGTATTTGTTTGTTCCTGTATTTGGATTGTTGTGAGGAGTATCCCTCCAGACTCATTACTATTTTATGATTATTCCATTGTCATTATGTTGTGGTGGTTATGTTAGCATTTCATAATTTACTTATTGCATGTTAATCGGAATTAATTAAAACTGATAACTCACTTTTTAAATATTAGGTGGTTAGTAATTGTTAAAACGTTTTTTCGACAGTGATGCTATGAACTGAATCAACTTGGCATTTTGTATTAATTTAATAAAGGAGTAGCTATCTGATATTTAATTAGTCGGGGTGTCACAAAATTATGGAACTAAACACTAAAAAAATTGACAAACTTTTATATTTATTAACTTTTTGACTTTTGCCATGACAAATAAATTCAACCAAATGGATTGACTTATGAACTTAAAATGTAAGAAACTTTTGGTCTATCAACCTTGCAAAACCTTTGCTTTTTGAAAATATTATTTAATTTTTTAAGTCTAAAAAATAGTACATTCATTAATAACTCTACGTGTCAAGTTGATGTTTAAACCTAGATATGTAAGCCTACAATTTTATATGTATATATATACACTAAAGATTTGGAACACTAGAGGAATTAAAACATGATTGATATAAAAAAATACAAAGAAAAAATATATATTAGTGGTGGGAAACAGTGTAGCCGTGGGCTGCCATTGTGGAGAATAGGAAAATAACCATTTGTGTCGTCTTACTGACTGGATTTATTATCTATTCTATGGTTTGCGGTCTACTTTTACTTTTTCTGCTATACTCCACTCTCTCTCTTATCTTTTTTGACTTCCACTAATCTACTGAGGTGAGAGAAGAAGAATTTTCTATAAATTTACCTGGGGAAAAGAGAAACCCCAATGGAATTGAATTGACCTTAGCTAAGCTCTGGCCCTGGCCGGGAATTAAATATATTTACCCTTCCTTTATTAATCTTACAGAAAAATAGACCTAACGGCAGTCTGGCCTTTTGTTTTGGTGTGTTTGCCATTTTGCTCCTACTTTTTGCCCCACACTGTTGTAACATTTGACTTTTAGGCACATGCACTATCCTTTTATTGCATAATTACGTAATTCAATACAAAACATTGTATAAAATGACATATTATTGGTATTTACTACTTCATCTCTCCCAAATTTTCAATATTTATTCATCTTTTATAAATATCATTATCAACATTATCACTATTGTAAAATATAGTTAGATGATTATGTCCTAAAAAAAGTAGAGTATTAATTTGACACAATCAAAAAAAAGGTAGTGAACTCTTAATTTGAGACGAAAAAAATATATCATTTATAACATTAGAGCATTGAAAATGACACAACAAAATGCATAAATGGTAAGCTGCACATGAAAAAAGGGTCTCAAATATAAATGCACGAGTATTGTGAAAAATTGACACGGCATGTGGATCGTCACGGCAAGATCTCTCGCAGCAGATAAAATGGTGCTCGAGAGACTCCTATACTTCATTGGGTGAAGTATACTGAATGGTAAAATATCAATTTTTGGGTTAGTTTTTTGCCACCTCGGTCGTGGATATTTTGTTAAAATCATTATTCAAACTTAGTTGATGACATTTTTACCACATAGCTCTAGATTTTGTCCCTTACAAATAAGATTTTTTGGTTTTAATCCATCAAAATATTTTTTTTGCTATTAAGGTCCCTCACACTTTAAAGTATACCATATATGTTATGGCATACACAAACATAAACATTTACATTATAAAGATTTGTGTATACAATTTGCATATGCATTACAAAAATCCATGCATATATTATAAAATTTCATGTATAAATTATTGAAAAACTGGATATACACTGCACAAAAAAATGCAATAAAACGACTTTTTTACCCAAAAAAAATACATGGGGAGTAAATCCAGAAAGGCTTGAAAGATAATGCATCAAATAAAGAGCCTCTCCAAACTAAAAATTTAGATAGAAAATCTAAATAGAAATGACATTTTCATTTGGAGGTACATGGGAGTTGGAAAGAAAGAGGTGGGAACCATTTTAGCAGCAATGGAATTTAAGAAAGAAAGCTTTAAAAGCAAAACAGGTCCGTCCCTCTCCAATTAAATTCTGGTTTCTGCAGAGCGAGAGCACCACAAATCACAAACCACCCTCTCTTCTTCTTTATAACATCCACCCACCCATCTCTATTCTCCACCCACCTCCCTTTATTACGTTTCCCTTTTAGACACCCGATTTCCACGCAACTGCACTGCATGTTTACCCTTCCACTTTTGCTCTTATGTGCACAAAGTGCCACACTAATTAAATATCTTTTGATCCGTGGAGGGAAATAGGTCTTTTAACCACTAAAACACATTCACACAAATGGGGTCTCCCTTATTTATAAAACAATCACATTCTAGAGCGGCTCAAGAAACGCAATAGAGTATTTGCATTGACTCGTGTCAAAGTGTCACTTTTGTTGGACGCAGTGGAACCGGACACAAGTCAAGGGAGATGCGACGCGTCAATGTATTGCACTCTATTGTGTCACATTTGTCGATTAGAAGGACTATATAAAAATCAATAGTTCTAGGTAGACTTTCTTTTTAGATTCAATGGGTGCGACTCACTGACATGTCATACTTGCGTTAGCTCATGTTCGGATCCTATTGATGTTGGACTCGAGCATGAGTCAATTCGAGTGTGACAAGTCACCAAATCGCACTCATTAAGTCCCAAATGAGAATCTGCATAGAATTATTCTGTAAAAATTACATGATTTAATTTTAAACACAAAAAAGTAAGAGTTACGTATTTTTTATACTAAACTTAAATGGCTTGACAAAGAACACGATAGTACAAGTTGAACAAATTTTGACACGAATTCAATAGGACATGACGTTCGGTGTTTAGATTTAACAACCATTATATTTTCGTTGCTCATTTTCAATATAGTAGTCTCTTTTGCTAACAAACAAACAATGATTTTAGCGATGAAATTTTACCTTTAGGACGGAATTGTACCCAAATATGAGATGTGAAAACAAAAATAAGGGATGTTTATACCGAAAATCTTAATATTAACAAGAAGTTATAATTTTGATTTTAATCTTATGTGATAATGTGTGTATTATACATATAACTAATTTAGACCAGCATTAATAAATAATAATAATAATAATAATAATAATAGTAATAAGCGACAATTAATATTTAATCCTTACGAAATAAGTACATTTTATGCATAATCCACCTTATTATTATGTTTCAAAAAGTTTTTTGCCTATTTTTTTGACAAAATTTGTTTGAAAGTGTTTTATGTGGTGAGAGACATTTTGAAACAAAATTAAAAAGATTTGTATTAAATATTGATTAAAAATTTCTAGGAATTTTTTCTTGAATAATAATAATAATAATAATAATAATAATAAACCTTATTTTGGGATACCTACCTCAAACTTGAACTAAAGCCTTATTTATTTTTTATTTATTAGGAGCGCTAGCATGCGCCAAGCCCTGACACGTGAACAAAAAGCTTGAGTAAAATGAATTTGAAGCCTTGTCTTTGAAATAATAAATAGAACAAAAATAAAGCTTACAATTTTAATTAAGGTTTCTCGTGTTGGGCTGTCAAGTGGAAGTTAGAACATAAGTACATGGGCTCCACTGGTTCTATAGTTAGTGAAAGCGGACAACGGGGAGAGATACAAGGATGGGTTGAGCTGGTAATATGAATATGACTGGGAAGGGAAAAACACAAAATGTCTCTGGTTCTCATAATTTGACTTTTATTGAAATATGTAAATTTGTAAAACTAAGAAGTACAACTATAAAAGCAATACTTCTGTCCACAATAGGTCAATAGCACTCCTAAAATCTGCATGGCATTGATTGCCTCCTTTGTCATTAAGCTCTAGGCTATTCTTTGTTAATGTGTGAATTTCTAAATTATCACAAAAGTTACAAGTATTTTCTCCAATTTCTAATTTCGTAGAAAAACTCCTTATATAATTCAATGTGTCTCAAATTTACTCTTATGTGTACCTAAAAATGTTGTTTTAGCGAAACTTTTAGTAATATGTAAGTGAGTATTTACAATTACCCCATAATTTAGGGAGCTATTCGTAAAACTACTTTGTATTTACAATCTAATGATAGTTTAAGAGACTTTTTGATATATTACAAATTTTTAGGGCATCCATTGAATTAGGTCCTAGTTGTGATTATATCTTACTGAAATCCTCATGTTCCCCATACGTCATCCTGTGGTCATTGACACATATATTTTATACTTCAAGAATACATTATAGTAATCACATATTATTTAATAAATTTACGATGATATTTATGTCGCGAATATATTGTCGCATAGACCACTCACTAAAGTCAAGAGTTAGAAGAACCAGGAGCTAAAGTAAATGATTTGAATCACATTATATTTATAAATTACAACTTTTTTATTAAGTTAATAATTTTAAGGACCTAAACTACATCTCTATTTTTTTATCGGGGTATTTTTGTAACTTTAATAGGTTAAGATTATTTATAGACGACTAGGCAAGTAACTTTACATTATGTTAAAGTTTCAAAAAATGCAAATGGATTACCATTTGCCCGATTTATTGAGGCAAAATAGGGTACTTCTATTAGTGGCTAAGCCGTGATTCTGGTTGTGGTAGTTTACTCTAGGTTGCGAAAATTACAACAAATCACATATAAACATTAACATTATACATTGTTCTAAAAAATCCGCCTAGGCTCTGCCTAGGCTTGAGGCTTGGATGAAACGCCCTGCCTTACGCTTTTCACGCCTTATTCTTGGCAAAACCCTTAAGGGGCACTTTTTTCTAAAAACCACAATGCTTTAGTGAAACGATATCGCATTTTAAAGAATTTTTTTACAAACCGGACCATTATTTCATCCAAAATAATCAAATAGTATTTTAATTTGCATATATTCAGATATATTTTTATGATATGTACAATTTTAGTATTTTAATAGCCTTGTTATGATTAAAAAATATTAAAATATATTAAGAAGGCCTAAACGCCTTTTCACGCCTTTTCACGCCTAAGGCCCGCCTAGACTTCTAAGGCTTAAGGCTTGACCTCCACGCCTCGATCACGCCCCGCTTTTTTTAGAACCTTGACATTATATCAATAAGTAAAATATTGCAGTATTGTGACAAACTGAGTAATCATGCTCCATTACCAAAAAAGTAAGTAAATTATAGCTTTTTATACAAAAGTATAAAGTTGTCTAAATACACATGATTTGATTAAAAGAATTCTACAATTTTCTTGTGTAAGTTTTTAGGGTTTCATATGCTATGCAACCAAAGACATAATTTTTAATGCATGTCACACAATTATCACTGAACCAACCACCCCTATGCAGTTTCGAAAATTAGTTTTCACAACATCGTGGCAGTAGAAACATGAAGGATTATGCAACACCTCATAATTTTTAATGATTTTATATAGGGATCAATTGAACTAAAATGGGAAATTAATCCGGATTAAAATAAATATTTATTAGTGTGATAAGGGTTTATATTTATTTGTATGAATTATATTTAGTTTGGTGACTGTGATGGTCTTTTTGAGTGCACCAGTGATTCAGAATGGGTCGAAATAGTCAAGAATAAGTACTTGGGGTTATAGTTGGGCTTTTGAGACATAGAATGGCTCGTGTATGAGCATGCTCATCTTTTTACCCTTAGGTCTATGAAACTTGGGTTTTATTATAAGATAGTTAAGGGTTAGTGGGGGTGGATAGAAGCTTCATTTTACCTATGCTTCGTGGGGATTAAGGGAGAGAACAAAAAAGAAGAGAAAACGAATGGAAGAAAGCTTATAGAAGAGAAGAATGACCATCTCGAGAAATTAATTCATCTAAAACGTGTAGCGTTGGATTTTAATCCATTAAGGTAAGTGTTTACTTGCTTAAGGTTTGTGTTTCTACAATTAATTATGTTCATAGTTAAATAATGATTAATCTGAAAATTTAGGATTTAATCATGAGGTTAATTAAGAGGATTGAATTGTGTTTTAACATGTTAACATGACTCAGAATTAATATGAACGAAATTAGTGATTTAAATTCGGGAATATGAATATGAGTATGATGAACTTTGATAAGGTGTTAGATTAATGGGTTTTAAAGTTTGATTAATTCTAGATTGAGTGAGTTGAATCAATGATTAAGAATCCTTGGGAATAAATGTTGGATCAGAGATTCAATCGGGATTAAAATACATATGAGATGTTTATATATGTATTTAGGATCTTAATTTATTGTTTTGGGAGGTGTGGGTCCCCCATTAATGGGTTTGGGAGGTGAAATCCCAAGGTTGAAGACGGAGGGCAACCCAACAAATCGAACCAGCTCGCTCATCTGGAGTCGAGACCAGGAGATAGCTTATCTAGAGCTGGTACGGGCGATGCTGAGACGGGATATGGCCTCCTTCCATCTGGGAGTTGGTTTTTTTTCTGAGATTAATGTATCTATTTTTAATAATTTATTTGTATGTTGGATTATTGTACTCGATATCATTTTTTTTAGATAGCTATCTTTGTTTCTTGTGGACAGATGTATTTTTGATGTAATGTATGTATTTTATTTTATTCATGTTTATTTCTTTCCTACACTATATCTCTTTACTTTATTTGGCACTTATGAGGATATCTATTGTCTGCCACTCCATGTTGCATGTTACTATAATATATTTGTCGATTCATATTCTCACTCTTATTGGGTATTTATTTTCACATTGTGGCATGATTTTACTAACACTCATATTGATGCACATTATGGCACTAGTTCTTCATTTATCCAGTTTTGTGAGATTTTATTGCAAGTTATTTTTATTCCCTGTCCCTTTGTCTTTTTCAAACAAAAAGGGGGAGAGATTTTTTACACATAGGGGGAGTGTTTGATACGTCATTTAAGTAATTTTTTATTCTCCCATACATTACAGATAGTTTTGTTTCATGTGTGTAGGTTTCCGCATTCATGATATTCAGATTAAGCTACATAACGGAACACTAACTTGCTTAGTAAGTGTTAGGTTGTCCATGTTCCATAGGTGGCTTGACGGCATGGCTTAGTATTTTTCACTTTGTCTCGTATTTTGTCCCAGAATAGTCAAAGGGGGGATTTGTAAGGACAAATTTCCAATTGAGTTTTATGTATGTATTAGCGTATTCCGTTGGTTGAAATACGTAGGTTATAGGAATGTCAAACAAGTGTTACTTAAGCCTATGAACCGATACAAGCAAGCTACTATACTGGATTCGACGTGTTTGAACATACTTTACAATTCTTGAGATAAAAGAGGTATATAATGTTTTATGATCAAAATTATCTCTATTGTAGTTGGATATTTTTTTAGGCTTCTTTCCATTTGAAAAAGGATTTAAAATAAATATTTTATTTTTAGGTCGTTCTATTAAGAACTTGTCTCATTCTAATGAGATGTAAATCTCCTTCAAACGAGCTTCTTTCGAGATGCAATTCTCGTTCGAACACACTTCAAACGACATTCTAACGGGACCCCATTGTTTCATGTTTCCTCTCTCGTTGGAAGTTCGTTAGAAGATTGTTCGAACGAAATTGCTTTGTCGTTCGAATGACTTATGCACTCGTTCGAACGAGATGCGTAAAGTCATTCGAACGACCCTGTTCTCGTTCAAACGAGTGGCACGAATTTTTAGAAAATGCTTTCGACCTGTTCAAAATGACTATTCTCTAAAAGAAAATAGGTTTGGCATCCATTAGATAACAACCTTTTCCAACATAAACATTTTCAAGCCTCCATCTTGTATCAATGTTCTAAATACAAATATCCTAATACAAGATTGATATTCTTGATCATATTTCAAGATCAAACCCCTGCACTTTATCATATATTCTTTCGTGTGGTGGATTCCACGTAAGGGGTAAGGGTAGAGGCTATCAGAGGAGTTCGAGGCATGAAGTTGTTGTGAAGCTGATGTTGGATTGCGCAATGATTTAGTCGAAGGTAGAGGACTTTCATCTACTTGGGATTGAGGAGTCAAGTATTGTAAGTCATTTGAGTCTTTTGTAAAAACCTTCTCTATGGTGAATTTTGTTAAGACCTGGGCATCCGAGGTTTTTTCCGGTTGGGTTTTCCTCTTACATCGTCGTCTCGTGTGATTGTGCTTGTTATTTATTACCAAACTTATCTTGCATGTCAACCTAGTAATTAGGTAAATCAATATTAAAATTGCTAATAACCTAACTTGAATGAATAGGGAGGTTTAAATTGTCTACTTGATGCTTAGGTTACATGGGGTTTATTATTTCATAATAGAAAATCAGTCATTCATGTGTAAATATCTAATTATAGCATGTGTGTAGCTATGTAATATTTATGTGAAAATGTACCTAGTAAAGGTAATACTTATTAGCTAATAGTGATTATTAGCGGGATGGGTTGTGATAGTTGTTATTGTCCTAATTAGGCGGGGAAGCGTGATTAGGATAATGTGATGAATGCGTTAGATGTGCACTGTAGATGAGAGGTGAGGAAAGGTCTCATGTCAGTGCGATTGGAAATTTAATTATGATGGTAGTACATTACACCTTTACATGTAAAGCATTTAAATACTTACAAATAATTTTTCAAATATTTTTCGGGCTTTAACCCATTGTCAAATGTTTTTCAAAGCCCCAGGTATTAAACAATACAGACAACAGGGCTAGTCTCTTCATCATGCCATTGCGTGCAATAGCTATGGATGCTGCGAGATTTGATTGTAGTCATCTTAGTTCATTCTATCTTGATAGGGTTCAATATTTCAACAATTTTCTTTTGGGCGTGTTGCTCATAGAAGTATAGGACATTTCATTGTAGTCGGATATTTTTCTATTATTTCTCAGTAGCATGCTTACATGAATATTTTTTGTGGTAATCAATGGTTTATTTAATTTACGTTATTTATGATTATGCTCTTATCAGTTCTATTGTCATTTTAGTTAGGGCATACTTATATTGGTTGTATTTGTATATGTCTGTTTCGACAGTGATGCTAAAAATAAAATCATATTGGTTCCCGTTTAATTTTAATAAATAACTGATAAATCGATATTAGAATAGGCGGGGTGTCATAGTTGGTATCAGAGCGTTAGGTTCAAGTGTCCTTAGGATCTGTGCGGACTTACTACGTTGTCAACGTTATGTTCCTCTGATATAAAGCCCTATGTTTGGGACTGTTGTTTTCAAATTTCACATTTTCATTCTTATGCTATTGTTATATATTTAAGTGGAATCTCATACAATTTTAGTTTGATTTCAAATGCCAAACACCGGGAGAGGGAGACCAGTAATGGTAGCAAGAAGGACCACAGAGAGGGAGGCAGGACCGAAGCCGCAGGCTGCTCTGGGGACTGTGACTGCAAGATAGGTCACAACCATCATAGCGTATGCAATTAACGCTACCATGACATTCATGCTGCATCACCTACCTCAGACGCAACTATAGTACTAGTACAGACTCACATACTACCATCCATATGGAAACAATTTACGGAGACTTTTCAGAAGGGCCATCCACTAGAGTTTTAGGAGAGTGTAGACATGGTTATAGAAAACCAATAAAAAAGGATATCCAGAGGTATCTTAGTGTGGTTGAGTGTAGTGACACTTAAAAGTAGATATTAACTACTTTAAAGCTAGTTGGATCATTTTGCAGTGGTGAGAATCAGTCACCACATCAGAGGAGAGGGGCATGAAGACTATTAACGAGTTTTGGGTGTACTTCAATTATAAGTTTTTTTCGTTAGTAGTGCAGAAAGAGATGAGGAGGAGATTTTTAGATCTCTCATAGGAGGGTCAGACAGTGGCTGAGTACGAGGAGGGGTTCACTCGTATGTGAACTTTGTGACTGATGAGGTGAACACAAATGAGAAGATGATCTTGATGTTTATGGACGGGCTCACATAAAGGATCCATCAGCATTTGTTGGGTAATCCGATGTTAATAAATTACACTGAGGTCATTAATGCCACATTGCTAAACTGCCAGGATCAACGCTTCCATCTGAAGGGAGCAAAGAGGTCAGGAGAGTCGAGACAACAAGTAAAGACTGGGGGCAACGGTGTTAGTGGGGCATTGTAACAGCATGACAGACAGTAGGAACGGGATTCGCAGTAGGGGAATCAGCTGAGTGGTTCAAGCGGGGTGAAAGTGGATATATGCAGAGTCATTAGGGCCAATTGTGTGCTCCTCAGGGCCAGCAAGGCCAGGGGAACCAGCCTGGAGGCTACCAGTGCCAGGGATATCAGGCCAGTGACGGGGGTAGTCTCGTCAGGTCTAGAGGCCAGCGAACTTTACCGAGAGGTGTTTCGTATGTGGGTAGTAGGGCCACATGCAGTGTTATCCCCCGAATAGGTCCAGGGATCAGCAGTAGGTGGCCAACAGAGGAAGCAATTATCACAGTTATCGGCCCACCGTTAGTTCTAATAGCGCCACCTCATAGTGGGTAATTACAGTTTGGGCATATCTATAAGGTCCGTGGGCTAATTATGCCACCGCCACCGCCAGAAGTTGAGGGTATGGTTCCTATTCATGAGCTATTAGATGAGTATTATTTTAAACGAGAGCAACACCTGTTTTAGTTTGCACAAGATTCGTGCAGGAGCCGAGTTTAAGTGGACACAACGTCTGATATTGTGATAATTTTAGATTCATCGTTGGGTAGCGGGGCTCTCATCCGTTCCATCTGCAGGGGAGTGGGTATGGATATTGGGAGGTTATGGTTGGTAGCGAATGTGCTTATTTTGGATATGTACAAGTACGACTTTATATTGGGGATGGAATGGTTAGCGATGTATATAATGAAGGTGGACTTTTATAGTAGGATTATCTTGTTTGATATTACAGGACTGGATA
Source organism: Sambucus nigra (assembly GCA_949130495.1). Lineage (NCBI taxonomy): Eukaryota > Viridiplantae > Streptophyta > Magnoliopsida > Dipsacales > Adoxaceae > Sambucus > Sambucus nigra. Next base: position 96,769,358 of record OX422214.1, read on the forward strand.
TGTTTCTTGTGGTGATGCCTCGTCTCGAGGGAGAGTCAAGCACGCATTTATATTACATCGAGGAGGAGACTTCAGAGAATACTATCGTCTTATTAAATTTGATCATTGTGGTTAGGGACTTTCTTGATGTATTTTAGGAGATACCAAGATTACTGCCGAGTCAGGAGATTGAGTTTGTGATAGGTTTAGCATCAGGAACTAGGTTGATAGTGCGTACGCTTTAACGTATGGCTCCATTTGAGACGCAGAAATTGAGAGATCATATTTAGTAGCTTTTGGGTCAAGGATTTATCCATAGGAGTACCTCACTTTGGGGTACCCCAATACTATTTGTGAAAAAGAAATATGGGTCGTTGAGGTTATGTATCGACTACCGGGAGTTGAACACAGTCACGATTCAAAATAAGTATCCATTACCGCGTATTGATGAAATGTTTGATCAGCTAAGAGGAGCAACCAGTTTCTCGAATATTGATTAGTGTTCCATCACTTACTAATTAGGAAGCATGATGCCCCTAAGACTGCATTTTTGACGAGATACGGGTCTTACGAGTTCAGACTTATACCATTTGGGCTAATTAACACATCGACAGTTTTCATAAATCTTGTGAATCGAGTGTTCAGATATTTCTTAGATTAATTTGTCATTATCTTCATAAATGACATTGTTATTTATTCTCGGACAATGGACGAGCATGCTGACCATTTGCGAATGGTTCTTCAGACTTTGTAGGACCACCAGTTGTATGCCAAGTTAGAGAAGTGTGGATTCTGGTTACGGGAAGTTCATTTCTTGGATCATATAGTCTTCGATAGAGACACTTCGATGGATCCAAGTAAAGTTTCAGTGGTGAGGGAGTGTGGTCAGCCCACAACACCGATAGAGATTCGTAAATCTTCGGGGTTAGCGGGTTATTACCATCGGTTTATCAAAGGTTTTCGAAGCTTGCGAGTTCCTTGACGAATTTAACTCGTAAGGGTATACCTTTTATTTTGGATAATCATTGTAAGTTACCTTTTGATGAGCTAAAGTACAAGTTAACTTCAACACCTATAGTCGCATTGCCAAGGGGAGGAGTGGAGTGCTTTGTTTTTACCAATGCATACCTATAGAGACTTGGGAATTCTACAGGAGGAGGAGCGTGCTATAACTTTTGCATCTCACAAGTTTAAGCCCCGTGAGAATAACTATCCCACACAGGACTTGGAGTTTGCAGCAGTTGTTTTAACTCGTTAGCACTGGATAAATGGGCATATGAGTTTTCGAAATATATTGGGATTTTCTTAGAACATTATCAAAGGGTTAGTACATGTCTTGCACCAACTATAGTTGGATTCGAGTCAGATAAATCGGTTAACAAGTCAGTGAACACTTAACTAAAAATCAAGTAGTCGGTTAGAACTTCAGGATTAATAGTCTAGTATATTGTGGGATTTTCGTACATAGTCAGTTCTCTCTCTCTCTCTCTACACACACACACACACACACACACACACACACACATATATATATATATATATATATATATATATGGGGGGGGGGGGTTACTTAAATATGTATATATGATTATTGTGTATCTTTTTTAAACATGCTTACTCAGTAGTGCTATCGTAAGGAGATGCGCGTAGTAGGAAGTCTACCTTGACGTTCATGAGTAGGTGTTGGTATGATTCCCCAGGTCATAGTATTGTTACATGGACACTATTTACATGTAAGGATGAGTATTAGTTTGGAGACCGATTGGGTGTGATGTGGTATGGTTGCAACCCTAGGCGTGTATTTTTGACCGCCTCCATTATTTGTGTTTACATTTTGAGTTCGGTGGTGATATTTCGATCTGGTCCAGTTGTGGTACGTGGTAAACATGGAGCCTGATAGCATACGAGAGGTGCATCCACGAGGCCTTACTCTATGGATGTTATATATATTTATATAGTGAGTGATATATATATATATATATATATATATTATGTGTGTGTGTGTGTGTGTGTGTGATAAATGTGTGAATATCTAGTTATAACATGTGTGTAGCTATGTAATATTTATAAAAATGTAGCTAATGAAGGTAGTACTTATTAGCTAATAGTGACTTTTAGCGAGATGGGTCATGTTAGTGGTTATTGTCATAATTAAATTGGGTATCATGATTAGGGTAATATAATGAATGCGTTAGGTGCGCACTGTAGATGAGAGTTGAGGAAAGGTCTCATGTGAGTGTGATTGGAAAGTTAATTATGAAGGTAATACACTGCGCCTTTATAGTTAAAGCATTTAAATACTTGTAAATATTTTTTCAAATGTTTTTCGAGCTTTAACCCATTGTCAAATATTTTTCAAAACCCCAGGTATTCAGCAACACGGACAGCAGGGTTAGTCTCTTCATCATGCCGTTGAGTGCCGTAGCTGTGGATGCTGCGAGATTTTATTATAGCCGCCTCGGTTCATTTTATATAGATAGAGTTCAGTATTTTAGCATTTTTTTAGGCGTGTTGCCCGTAGATGGATATGACATTTAATTTAAGTCAGATATTTTTCTATTATTTCTCAGTAGCCTGTTTACGTTGATATTATTTCTTGTAACCGATGGTTTATTCAGTTTACGTTATTTATGATTATGCTTTTATCAATTCCATTGTCATTTTAGTTGGTGTATATTTATATTGGTTGTATTTATATGTATTTGTTTCGAGAGTGATGCTAAGATTAATGAAATTATATTGGATTTTCGTTTAATTTAATAAAGGTCTGATCAGCCGATATTAAAATAGGCGGGGTGTCACAATAAATTATAAACCACTTATTAAAGTTTTATAGTGGATAAGATATCCAATCCCGAACAAACATGACCTCATCAATCAATCAAATCAAACAACCATTTATTCCAAATTTAATATGAAAAGCGAAGTTTGGCAAAATACAAATACATGAAAATGACTGATATAAAATTGCATCCACAACTCCTTGTCATCACTAGAAATGGTGTGTCATGCCATTTGTATTACAAAAATGCAGTTTATAAATTCTAGAACATCATGAATGAAGTATTTAATCATTTTTTCCATTTTATGATAGTCTACATTGATGATGTTGTGACACCCCGCCTAATTAAATATCGGGTGATCAGTCCTTTATTAGATTAAACTGAAGTGACCGGTTGGTTCATCCTTAGCATCACTGTCGAAAGTAATTTTATTTTATTTATCACCTAATAAATAATTAAGCTAAGTGTCAAAACATTTAATTTTAATTATACCCAAATAACCCGTTTAATAAATTTTCATTATTAAAACAAAAAACTATTTGCATTCCACCAGAATAAAATAAATACTGAACATAAAATAATTACTGAATTAAATAAGACTGGATAAAATATTCCAGTTCAAAGCCTCAAACTAAAAGTGTAATACTACTCAATCCAACAAGAGAAGAAATGCTACTAAGAAAAGTACAATTTCTGAATAACTAAACTGGAAGCGGGCGACACATGCCCTAACCGAAATGTCTGAACTAGAATTGAATAGAAAGATAGAAGCGTCTAATCTCAACAACCTACAGCTTCCACAACAGCTGCATCTCACCAAATGATCCATGCGTCTAAGTCTGTCGGTAACCCTATGACTGGGCACTTGATAAATAATATATATATATATATATATATATATATATATATATATAGCAAAAGAGAGGAGAATAGCAAGAAACGGGTCAGAGCCCGAGTTTTAAAAATATTTATTTTAGTAAGTATTTAAAACTACAATGAAGCAAGTATTATGTGCATGTTAGTTTCGAACTCTCACATGAGATTCTCACATCTCCACTATTGTGCACGCCAGACGTACATCTAACCCAACCTAGTTATTTATATCACTTCCAAGTAGGCCATAACCTTACACTTCTAACTACATCTCAAAGGAGTATCCCGTATTGCCCATACAATACGTTACTAAAATAGTTTATCCCCCATAACTAAATTCCATTATATTCCCCGTTCGAATGGGTAAACTTTTATTCACTGAAATTATTTTATTTCTCATTATTATATCTACTAATTTCATACAGTAGAATTTTTCCCAAGTATATTCCTTTATATATACTCACAACATCCCTATTTATACATACTAATCATGCAACCCTTGGTTATGACCACTTGGCGCAAAACATTTATTATTATCACCGGATCTACTAGTTTCACAAAGTAGAATTATCCACAAGCACATATATACATATAGTCATAACATCCCTATACATATATACATACATATATATACAATAATCCTGCACCCTTAGGTTAAGACCACTTGGCGCAAATACATACTCTGACATCATGTCCTGGTGCATCGCTCGCTGCATATAGACAATTGGTTCGACGCCTTTCACGAACCATGAATCTCATAACACAAATATTATAGGGGAGCATACTCACCAGTCTAATGGGTCACACACATACCTACGCTCCCATTCATCCATCGAAACTATCCTATGTCTCAGATAGCACATATCCAAGTTCATATGCTCTGGGTACAAGTCAAATATCCCCCCATTGGGTAACCTATGATAAGACTGTCCACTGCACGAAACCTCCTCTAGACAGCAAGCAGCATAGGTATGCTATACACATAAATACAATCATATAATAGGCACTCACACACCCTATTAAATTTAATTGGTATTCACCCAACGAGACTATATATTTTCCATGCGTATCATTCTCTCATTATTACGTATAACATATTTATTTCGATTAATCTCTCTCTTGGAATTTTCAAAGTTAACTCACCTTTCCAAATATTTAAAGTGTCATTATACAATTTTCCTCCCAACAATTCTGCATTATACTAAACTCATCCAGTGACAGTTTCCTCCCTCAAAATAACTGTGAAACTCGAATTGGACTGAACTGGAAATTTCTCAGATTTTTGGACATGTCGTTCGAACGAGATCAGATGTTGTTCGAACGACATCGTTTCTCGTTCGAACGAAGATCAATCTCATTCGAACGAGATTCAACATTTTTCTCTCTTACCAGACTGTTATGTTCTATACCCTTAACGATTTCGTTTTTCACCATTTTTAAGCCTAAAACCTCTAAAGTAATCAGCCTAAACACCAATCAATCCATTCCCATCAACTACCTAACACCTGTATATGATTTCCAACAATATATCATCATTAAATCATCCATAATCATCAATAAATTCGAAATCCCCAAATTAATATATTAAGAACCCTAATTCTCAAATTTATATAAAAAAACTCCAAATTAAACCCAAATCTAATCATCAATTTATCATAATTTCATGGATATAATCCTATCCACACGAGGAAATCAGACTTTATTTAAGTTTGTCCTAATTTATGATCAATTCTCCTAAATTTTCATCAATATTCATCTTCATATTTATGTGGTAATTACCTACTCTAACATGAGCACAATTATTGCTAAAGAAAGCAAACAATAAACACTTGACTCGATTATGATGTTCTGATCCGCTGCTGAAATTGACATAGACTTGCTCCTCGTCTTTCAATCTACACCTTGGTGGGATTTGTGATGTGAGTCTTTAAGTTTTGCACCAAGAACACCATGGACTCTCCTTCTTCCTCTATGGTTCTCTCTCACTCTCTCTTAGGTTTATAAACCGAGAGACTTCTTCTCACCCACGTACACCCATCTTTAATTATCTAATTTTCGTCCATAATAATACCTATGGGGTGCCGGTTAAACCTAAAAATGTTTCGGAGTCCAAATAAAATACCCGAGTAGAGTTTTTTTTACTATTTTGACCCTTCTGGACTAAATGGCGCACTCGAAATGACCGTACGAGTTACTTATAAATAATTTATCTATTACATACTATTAGTCTCGACACGACTCACACGTGCGTCTTGATATAAAATACCAAACTGTCACGTTTCACATTCACGACAATTTATAAAATTTTATAATTTCATATTACATAACCACACAGTAATATTCAATACTTTTCATCAATAAGTGTTAAACCTTAATAATTATTTTAATCCAGATTAATTAACTAACAAATTAATTTCTCACCTTTTTATCTTAATTAATCCAAAAATAATAATAAATCTCATAATTATTTAATATCATGAAAATACGGGGTGTTACAGATGTTCTCACATATTCTCAATCAATTGAGGAATATTAGAAACACTTAAATTCATTTTCACAAGTAATAAAAAAATAATGATTTAGTAGTTTCAGCCTCCAAATTCAACCTATTTCAAACAAAAAATAAAGTTTTAGGTCATAACATTCACCAAGGTAAAATTAGTCCCATTGATAGAGCCATCTAATTCGCTGATAAATTTCTTGATGAAATCCTTGAGAAAACCCAAATTCAACGTTTTTAGGATCTTTAAATTACATTACTGAGTATTATCCAAATCTTTGTAAACAATGCAAACCCCTATTTGAATGATTACAAAGTAACCCTCCTCCTTGGACTTTAGGACATACTTATATTGTTCAAAGTGCCAAGAAACGTATTAAAATTTTACCTTGTCGTAGTCTTTCTACATCAAATTTATTCAAAATTATTGAAAATAATACATCTAACATTGGTTATGGAGGTATTTTCAAATAGAAAATCAACCCTCAGTCTCCTGAACAGATTATTCGTTTTCATCTTTGAGTCTGGAACAAAGCGCAAAGTAATTATTGCACCGTTAATAAAGAAATTTTATCTATTGTTTTATTGTTTTGAAATTTCAAAATGATATTCATAATCAAATTTTTTTAGTCAGAGTCGATTGTAAACATGCAAAATATATTTTGGAAAATGATGTTCAAAATATTTCTTCTACATAAATTTTTGCTCGGTGGGATTATTTGTATTAGTTTGTTTTGTTTCAGCTTCTGTTTCATTTTCTTGTGAGGAGATAACTTTTCTCTTTTAAAGAGTTTGATCTACTTTTAATATAGTGACACCTAATTTACTTTTAAGCTCGAGATCCTTGATATATTATTTAATCACGTTGACTTATTTTTGGAGATCTCATAATGTAATGTCTTTGTGAGTTTAAATATTTTTAAATTATTTTCAAGACTTATTTTGTTTTGTTTATTTATACTAGTTTCATATTTAGTTAATAGTTTTCTAAATTTTGAAAGGTATTCTGATCTTAATTCTAGATTTTTTATTTTTATAATTAAATAAATTAATAATTCTTGGCGTTCTTTTCTAGTGAGAACATTGACTCATTTTTTACAATTGTCATTTCATCATAATTTTATATATGGAGAACTATAGTTTGTGCAATACTGGTAGTCACATGATGATTCATAATTAGAGTTATGTTCATCTTCACTAGAAGTATTTTTGACTTCAAGAATTTATATATTTCTTTTGTTACTTCGGATGATAGTTGTAACTTTTTAATTTTGACTTTTACTTTCAATTTTGATTTGTAATGATCAGTTTTTTTCACATTTATAATGTTTGATTTTTCTTTTGTAAGTTTTCTTATATTGTGGATTTGATTGTGATTTTCTACTTTTTTTTATAAAATTTGTTATTTTCTTTATTGTAAAATTTATTATTTTTAAAACAATTTCTTTTATGTATTCTGTATTGTTTGGGCATGACTTGTAATTTATAATTTTATATCTTGATGGTGCAACAGGGTTTAAACCATATCATTCACGAAAAATTTCCATATCATATTTAGCTTTTAATTTGTCTTTATTAGCTTGTTTACTTATTTTCATATCTATACACATTCTTAATCCATCCTTATGGATTTTACTAATTATGTCTCCATAGATGAGGTTCTTATAATCAATGTATCTGGTTGTATTACTTAAAACATTTTTATTTATTTTGTGAGCGAATAAATTTGGTAATTCATTAATATTTTTTTCTTTACAAAATGGTTCATTACTATTTTCTCTAAGCATTACGCGCGATGTGAAAACACTCTTGTGCCATCCAAAAATCACTTCAAGTAAGGCATATAAGGATACTTAGTGGATTATGAATTCTTAAGGTTATATTACATGATTTTTCTAAAACATGTTTAATTATTGTGAAAACTAGAGTGTTTACTCCATCTGGGATTCCCATTATGATATTTTCATTTAAAATTAGGAGGTCATTAGCATTTTGTTGGACATCACATTTAATTTGATCCTTTGATTCTTCAATAAGGTGTTTATCCCACAAAGGATTTAACGCTCCAGTGAATCATGTGATTAAAATATTAACTATTTCTATTTTAAGGATGTTTTGATTGCTTAGGTAATTATTAGCGACCACAAATATATATTGCATTTTGTTGAAAATTTCTTGTTCGGATTATCCATCTACTTTCCATTCATAAATTTTGTCTAATGAAACAGAGAATTGCTTTTCTACATTTCTTTCTTCATATCACATATGGGGGGCGTGCGCGCGGGGGGGGGGGGGGGGGGGTGGGGGGGTGGGGGGGGATTTATACCAATTTTTTAGGGTGGTTTGAGTTATTGTGGAGTTTTTTATATTATTTAATTCAACATTAGTAAATTATTTTTCAATAGTCTGGATATCTTCATTTGTAGTAGATTATTGGAATGAATTTGTTTGATCAATATATGTATCACTTCTTTTGATATTTATAATAGTTTTTGATGATTCTGTTTTGATTTCTTTAAGCATTTTTTTTCTATTTTGTCTAGAGTTTTTTAAAATTTTATTTGTAAATTTATTCCTTTTTTGACTTATTAATTAAGGGTGAAAAGTAGCGCAGTGTCAATACACCAGTCATTGAATTCGTTTCACCTCCTCAATACGAAAACCTAAACTATTAACGATACTCTTTACGGGAGTATAACGGTCAGTCCGAGTATGGAATCCACACAAACTAGTTATTAGAATTCTATTAATTTAATACTTCGCAAATAAAAGTGTAAAGGATGATATCTGAGCAAATCATTAAACTAGGCATGTATTTAAACTTAGATTAACAAAAAAAGTAAAACTATAAGTTGAAAATCTTCTTCCTCACATGGGCTAAATAGCATAAATGGTTACATGAACATAAAAGCGCTAACAAGATTAATCACACTTGGACAATTAATTAACCCTAGAGTTGTCACCCTCTAAATTTTCATAAAAGCTTAATTTGAGTTTGGTATCAACGAATATTCCTAGAGTTACACATGAAAGGTCGTAAATACGGCGCATACCTGATATACTCCGTTAAATATCCTAAATGTGACACAAAGAACAATCAACTCCCTAGACCCATCATACCATAACATACCAACTAATTAACCCATGCGAGTTTAACAATCTCAACCTAGATTAAGTTACCTACAAAATGTTAAATGACATTAATTAAATGAAAGAAAGTAAATCTAGGTTACATAGCAAGTAAATAAATAATAAAGCAAGAGAAACAAAAATTGAAGCTTGGATTTAAAGAGAGAGATGATGAATAGTGTTCTTACAAACGAAAGTGGGTAAAACCCTATGAGAGAGATAAGCCACACTCAAAATCACCTCCAAACCCCAACCTCCCTAACCTAAACTCAAAACAAGATAATAAATGATGTAAAATAAGAAAATAGGATATGTCTTCAAATACAATAAAAACCCACTTATATAGTAAGTGGTAAAAGAAATAATGAGAAAAGAAAAGAAAACGATTTATCCTAATAACCAAGAGAGAGCTCCTCGGGAAAAGGGTCATAACATGTTTGTTAGGAACCAGATTAACGAACCGTCGAAGGCCACGCGAAGCCGACTTGAAGGGCTACAACTTCCATGAAGAGTTCGAGCACGAAGCTCGAACATAGAAATGACTAAAATGTCCCTGAAGTTGCGTACTACGTTGAATTTTTTCAAAAAGCACCAATTGCACCATTAAGCGTTCCAATACCTATAAAAACTCAAATAAATCATGTAACACACACACACACACACACACACACATATATATATATATATATATATCGAAATCAAAGGTTATATAGTAAATGAGCGTAAATACTGGAATTAATGGACATAATTGTACTATAATGCATAAGTAAAGCGAGCGATAATATGCAATATTCGTGACTAATCACTTATGGAAGTTTATTTACTTTTTATTTGGCATGTTTGGTTTGTCAAACTAATTCTCAATAAATTCTAACTCTTTTCCTAAAGTATTTGAGTATTGATTAATGTAATTTTTTTATTTAATAACTTTTTTATTTCATCATTAGTAAAAGTGACTTTAAAAGGTGTAACAATTACTTTTGTTCCCATGGGATTTTAACAATATTTTTGTCTTGTTTAGTCCATTTTACTCTTGTTATGACAATTACCTTTTGATAATATTTGTCTAAATAGTTAAAGAACTTTATGTCCGTTCTTATTTAATTCATTAAACTTTTTCACTTTCTTATTGTTCTAGTTTTTTCTTTTGGGGAGTAGTTTTCTCTATATGTTCATTATTTTCTACGATTTTCTTTTGACTTGAAATCTGCTCTTAATCTAATCATGCCAATTTTATAATCCTTGTCGATTGTTAATAATTGGTGATTTACTGATCTTTTTTCAAAATCTGTTTGGGTGGGGAAATGTTGATCTTCATGATCATTAAAATTGGGGTTACTATATAATAAGGTTTACTTACTTGAAAAGTTGTATCAATTTCTTTTAACTTAAGATTACGTGTGGGTATTAGATCGTTATCTTTTCTTGTTGAATAACTTGTGCGAAATTTATTATCATTTTTAATATGTAGTGGTTTAAATTGAGGTTGATCAAAACTTATTCTAAATCATCCGTCAAGGTATTCTTGGATTCGTTCAAGATCAATCACATTGTTTTGGATTTTTTTTTAGGGGGGGGGAGGGTGATATTTATTTTCAATAACCAATTATTTGGTATATTAATATCTTTCCAATTTATTTACATAGAGACTTGAATACTAGTATTATTTGTATTGCTTTGTATTAGTAGAGTTTTGTCTTTTGGACTTTTCACAAATGCATGTACATTTAGGTCTGTTCTTAAATATTTATAATAGATTTTGTAAATTAAAACTAAAGGTTTACTTCCTTTTAACATTTCGTATACAAATATTTTAATATTTAGTGTCATGGTTTTTAGTATATGAGGTTTAGTTAAACTCAATGTAAAATCTAGAAAACAATTAAAATGTATTGTACCATTAAAAAGGCTTGATTCCATCATTCCTAAAATGCTAAAGTTGTAATTAGTATGTCTAGATAGAGGCATTTATGCCTTTACTAGTTATTGGTTTGAATACAACTTATATTAATCCCATCTGTAGGAAATTGAATCCATTTTCCTATGTTTTGTAACAACTTCACTAGTTAATAATTGAATACAACCGTGTTCTTTATTTAAAGCATAAGCATACTCAACAACTTTAATGTCGCGCCCCGACTTAATTAAGTTAAAATCATCCTTTTATATACAGATAAATTCCCTTCAATAATACTTTACTTAATTCCCTCTGAAAATAGCACCATATTTTTTTCATTTTCAAAAGCATGTTTGGATGAAAACATAACTACCTTAATATGTAATTTACAAGTACTAAACAACTTTACATACAAAAGTTATTTACTTTAACATTCACCCCAAATGCTTGTTGATATTCAACCCATATTAGATATCCGTCACTCCCCCATTTTATGGTCCTAACTTGGCAGTGAACTCCAAATAATAGGCATACCTGAAACATAATATTATAGGAGTGTAAGCAACATAAGCTTAGTGAATGACCATATACCACACATATAACCAATTTAAATAACCATTTTTATTTTCTAATGTTATAACCCAACAGGAATTGTGTAACTCTCGCAAGCCTGGACCCGCCAGTCCAATTAACTCCCAGTTAATGGGGAACACCAAATCCCATAATTAAGCCCCTGTACAACAAAACTTTAAGTTGGATTAACGGGGCATTTGCATCCCGTAGGACCCACCACAGTCCTTAACATTAGATAGAGGTCCCACCTCAGTCCATAACATTAGATAACATCATTTAACATTTTAATCCACGGTTCTTAACATTAGATAGAGGTCCCACCTCAGTCCTTAACATTAAATAACATCATTTAACATTTTTAATCATACGCATATGTTTCATAACACTACATCACATCACCACACATGTGTTTAACTACACAATTCCATATGAAAATATAAGCATCTATATTTCATAGGACAAGTCACTCACTTTGAATTTGGTACTAAGATTAATACGAAAACTATGTCCATGGTATGGTAGTGTTAGCTGCTTCCCCACCTAACAATTAAACATCATTAGTATTTGAATACAACAAATCACATTAAACTCGGTAACACATCACATAAGTTGGTCAATCTAATATAACTAAAACTTAATTTAATATGATACTTCATATTTCTATAACACCATATTCATTAGGGTTCTAACACAATTTACAGAACGAAATTATGAATTCTCTAGACAAAGTTATGCCCGTCTTATTACAACCTTTTCCAAATCATTTCTCGAGAAAAACAACAACAAAACTTCAACTTCAATGCAACCCCCAAGCCAAACCAGATGGTATTTTATACAACCCTTCAAGTATATCATACTCATATATGTTCTCTAACATTTCCAATTAGAATTTCTTGATTTCAACAAGTATTCAATGATTTATGCTACTTTTAATACATCTAGGTCTGAGTAGACCATCAAAGCATAACTTAATATTTTTCAAGCATATATAACCTCCATTTATAAATCATGGAAACATATATTAGACATATTGAATAATATAAAATTAAATTTGCATAATTTTTTGAGTTCTCATGCTAAGTCAAGCTGAACGTCGAACACCTTTGTGGCGGGGGGAGGGGGGCAGGGGGTAGGGGTGGGGGTGGGGCACCCATTTAATAAGTTATAAAATATTTGGAAAAAACATAATATTACAAAATTGAAACGAAATGGTATTGACGGAACTTACACATACGTTATGTACTGTGCTCTTACGTTGAAAATTATTAGATAGAAAAAGAAAAATATAAATTGAGATAACCTTAGAATCTAATTAGGCTAAAAATATAATGGCATCAACTAACATATATACACAACACTAAAAGTAGACATCAATTTTATAAATAATTGATAATAGTTGGATAATAATTGGATAATAAACATCGGGAGGGGGTGGGGGTAGGTGGGGTTTTGAATATTATTTACATTTATATTTTTGGATATTATATACATTCAAAATAAATAATTGATAATAGTTGGATAATAATTGGATAATAGTTGATATTTTCATTCAAAATAAATATTTCATTCAAATATATTGGATAATAATTGATATTTTCATTTAAATTGATAATAATTTTATTCATGAAATTAATTCAATTGATAATAATTTATATATATGTTTGTGTGTATATATATGTGTGTATGTGTGTATATATGTGCGTGTGTGTGCATGTGTGGTGAGCCCTTCATATTTTAAAAATGTTATTTTTATTCCTATAGAACAGCTTAGATAGTGTGTGTGTGTGTGTGTATGTGGTCAATACATGAATTTATTTTTGTATTTGAATTAACCCATGAATTTATTTTTGTATTTGAACTAACCCATGAATTTATTTTTGTATTTGAATTAACCCATTATAGGAAACATACCTGAAATTAAATATTGTGCGCATAGATACTAGCATTCTAGTTCTTATGCGTACGCATTCAATAGCCCTTAGACCCGTTCGAGAGTCATTACCCCTGTAATGAGATCTCTCGAATTGTCCCGTTTGGACAATTTGAGACTGTATAATTTCTGTATAATATTCTTATTGGCTTAAAGTTGTTACTTTTGGAGGAAGTTCTGCAGTCGTATCTTAATGTTCTCTGGGTACATACTAGATTGACAAGTGTGACTGTTATTTTAATTGACCAATTGAAATAACACTCACACCTGCCAATCTACGTCGTGTACTTGGAGAACTAAGGGGATATGCTGTCGAATTTTTTTCAAATCGTGACAATGTGCATGAGCTGTTAAGTATATTACAGAAAAATGCATTCTTGAATGGGATAGGACCACCTACCCTTTAATAGGATAATTAAATGATGGGATAATTAAATAAAACATACTATAAATCTAAGTTTTGTTTACCTTTAATAGGTGTTTAGTTGTGGTAGCTGTGATGGGATATCCGAAATATAAAGAGTGGATGGGTGAGACTAATAGAATGGGGGATGTGTTTCGCAGAGGTGCTAACGAATTTGTGAAATATGCAAAGAGATGTCGTAATGATGAAGAGTTTTCGTGTTCGTGTGCTAGGTGTAAGAATGGTAAGGTGTTTGAGTGGAAAACAGTTGAACTACATTTGTTAAGATCGGGTATGCAAGATAGTTATCGATTTTGGAGTTTTGACGGTGAATTGAAAGTTCCTTTTGTCCCCGACCAACCTTCACAACAACCTTCAACAAGTAGAATAGATGAAGAAGGGGACGACGTAGATCATAATATATTAGAGGATTTAGTTGATGATGGGTACGGAGTTTATGAAGCTGAGGAGAATGAGGTTACTGATGATGTAGAAGATTCAAGTGCTCGTGAAGATAACACGATAAAACTTGACGATGACTACCAAAGTTTAAAATTTAAGGCGACCCAACCGTTATACTCTGGCTGTGAGAAAGATCAAACAACTTTACATGCCATGGTTGGTTTGCACAGTTTGAAGACGCAGTATGGTTTGTCTGACAATAGCGTGACGGGAATTCTGAAATGGGTGAAGGGCTTATTACCCAAGGTGAATACACTTCCAAATAGCTATCCTGTTATGAAGAACAGTTTGAAAGGTTTGGGAATGAAGTATAAATCGATTCATGCTTGTGTGTAGTCGCATACTAAACCGAAAGGAGTATGAAAATCTCGATCATTGTCCAGTATGCGATGAACCTAGATATGTCCAATCTACTAGTAAGGAAGGCACAAGCTCAAAAGTGCCTCAAAAAGTATTGAAATATTTTCCCGTTGGGCCTAGATTAAAGCGATTTTTCACAGTACCATGGATTGCAGAGGCAATGACTTGGCATGCTAGGGCAGAAGTAGGGGGTAATATCATGCGTCATCCTATTGATTCTACTGCCTGGCGAAGGATGAATTATGAGTATCTCGATTTTGCTCGAGAACAACACAACATTCGTTTGGCTATATCAACAGATGGTTTCAATCCATTTAGAAATCTAAGAACCAATCAGAGTGTAAGGCCAGTGATCCTAGCCCCACTCAACCTCCCTCCTTCACAGTGTATGAGACCTGAATTTTCGATGATGGCTTTATTGATACCTGGGCCAAAGGCACCAAGTGAAGACATTGATATCTACCTGACTCCTTTGGTAGAAGAATTAAATGAGTTGTGGGAAGAGGGTGAGCAATCATTTGACTCTTTTAGAAAAGAAGAGTTTACGCTGAAAGCTATGTTGATGTGGGCAATTCATGATTTTCCAGCTTATGGGACATTATCCGGATGTGTAGTACATAGTTATTTGGGGTGTCCTATTTGTGGAGAGGAGACTGAATCTCTTCGTCTATCCTCTAGCTTAAAAAATGTATACCATTGCCACAGGAGGTTTTTACCCCCCCAGCTCATAGTTTCAGATTTGAGAAAGGTTCCAATTTTTTATTGGGCGGAGTTGAACATAGGCTACCGCCGAGACAACTTTCGGGTTCAGAAATTGAAAGTAAATCTTCTGAATGTGGCCCAAATATGCCAGGTAAGAATCCCAAATTTAAGAATGTCAAGCATAAGAAGACCCCAACTGGGAATGAAACTGAGATAAGAAAGGCATGGTCTCGGAGGTCAATTTTATTTGACTTGCCTTATTAGAAGAAAAATTCGTTGCGCCATGTATTGGATGTGATGCATGCAAAGAAGAATTTCGCTGAACATATTGTGGGTACTTTCCTTGAGGGGAGTCATTCGAAGGATGGAGAAAATGCACGAAAAGACCTTAAAACGTTAAAACTTAAACCACAACTATGGTTGAAAGAAGATAGTAGGGGAAGGACAATAATTCCCCCTGGTGCGTTTACTTTGACAAGTGAGGAAAGGAAGGTGCTTCTAGACACAATATATAATTTGAAGGACCCATCTACTTTTTCGTCCAACTTGCAAAGGATTGTGAATTATGTTACTCATGATTTACATAAGTGTAAGTCCCACGATTGGCATGTGATCATGCAATTGGTTCCTCTATTTTTTAAGCACTGTTTCTCCAAGCATAAGGATTTGCGTAGGGCTATTATGCAAATTAGTATTACCTTATCCCTCTTGTGTGAGAAGGTAGTGAATCGAGAACACATAGTGGCCGCAAAATTGGTTGTGAACGAAGCGATTTGTGTATTGGAGAAGTACTTTCCCCCAGCATTCTTTGACATAAGTGTTCACTTGTTGGTACACCTATGCGACGAGGCACTTCTTTGTGGTCCAGTTAGATATCGGTGGATGTATCCGTTTGAAAGATTGATGAAAGTTTTTAAAGATTACGTCAAGTATACGCGATATATTGCAGGATCAATTGCAGAGGAATACATCATCGTGGAGTCATCAATATATACTCGGGAATATATGCCTGACTCGACCAGCATTGATGACACTGATGAATTCCTCGATGATGGTGGTAATGTGATGGGAAAACGAGTGAAATTAACGAGTTTGCAACATGAACAAGTAGCTCGTTATCTATTTGACACACAAGAAGATATCGAAGAATGGAAAAAGTAAGTTTTGAATATTATAATGTTTACAATTATTTTAGATTATTTTATACATGATTAATTTTGTAATATGCAGTAAATATGAAACCTGTGAGAACAATAAAAGACGAAAAGCAATGGTACAATCAGACAGCGAATTTAAGCTATGGTTGACACAAGAGGTAATTATAATGAAAACAGTCGTTATATAACGTTACATTACACTCAAATTTTACCACTAATATAATTAATTTATCTATATTCTCAGCTCCTAAAGATGGGTGATGCGACATCAAGGCTTGCTCATCTAGCCACTGGACCCTTGTTCGTGGCACAAGAGTACAAAAAGTATCGATTGAATGGTTACATTTTCGGCGCTAAAGTGTACGAGGAAAGTACAAATGTACAGAACTCGGGAATTTCATACAAGGCTCTTACTTTCTTTCGAGCGAGCGCAAAAGATAACAACCTCGTTGAAGCTGAAATGACTTACTATGGTGTAATCCAAAATATATTTGAATTGGATTATATAAGCTTCAAAGAGGTTGTATTTTACTGTGAATGGGTAAGAGTTGAGGATAAATATGCTTGTAAAGTTGATCCTGTCACCAATTTGATCATGGTTGACTTGTCCAAGTTGAAGAGCAACGACCACGTGAGCGATGAGCCGTTTGTTTGTGCATTTCAAAAGGTTAAGCAAGTGTTTTACTCGGAGTATATCAACAACGAGATGTGGTCAATTGTCCAACACGCGCCAAGGCGTCTAAATAGTAGTGTGGATGACTTGGCTCCTCCTACCGAATATCAATCCATTTTTGATGATAACGCGAATTTGAAACAATTTTTCAATTTGTAATAAATATTTCAATTTGTACCGAAACATCCATTTTTAATGCTTTTACTTGATCTGCACTTTATCATTTTCACTCTTGTGTAGTGTGCGTGTGTGGAGAGGAGATTAATACATAAATATTCCAATTACATCTAAGTTTTGTTTATACTAATCCATGAATATACGCTTCTTACCTTTAATAGGTGATTAGTACATAGTTATTTGGGGTGTCCTATTTGTGGAGAGGAGACTGAATCTCTTCGTCTATCCGAACACTAAGAAATGCCATAATCCTATGGAGCGATGCTCTGCAAATTCCTCCCAACCGTTATGTAGCCAAACATCACCAGTTAAAGTTGTCAATTCCACTTTCCATACCCCACCACTTGGAACTTCTAGCAAAACATGGGAGACCATTGAAAGGTGGAATTGACAACTTCAACTGCCAACGGTTGGAAGGAATTTGCAACGCATAACTCCATAGGATTATGGTATTTCTTAGTGTTTAGATATGAAGAGAATTATAATTGACACGATTGCCCGAGGTACATTAGTTGGAAGGAGGTGTCATATGAGCTCAAGTTAGCTATTTGAGTGACACTACAGGTAATGTATTTATATTTATATGTCAATTTCGATTTCGATTTCAATTACGATTTATATTTATCTATATTTGAGGGGCGGATACTAATTTTACTTTATTTCAATTCAGGGGACAGGGAGTGACTCTAAGGGTAGGCCACATATGTTCTATACTTATGTGGCTATTCGGACGAGAAGGGAAGGATAAGGAGGTGTTCCCGAGCGTCGCGGTACAAAATCTCTTTTCCATGCAAATAGTTTGTAGATTTGAGATAAAATGATGGTGATGTTGTTTCTTTTTAAATAGTTTCTTATTTGAATATATATTTGCATTATCTTTAGTTTGTTCGGATATATGATGTTTGGAAGAGGTACAACGTTGCTATAACAAGTACAAATATACTGCTGGGCAGTGGCAGTGGCCATACTGCTGCCCAGCAGATTTTTTTAAATTCTGCCCAGAATTGTCACGGTCATTGACCGTGACACGTCCATGACAATTTTGTCACGGACTTGTCACGGTCAATGCCGTGACAATTTTTTTAGTAAGGGTCACGACTTTGTCACGATTATAAACCGTGACAAACGTGTCACGGTCATTGACCTTGACACGACCGTGACAAAAAAAGTTGTCTCGCCTCGAAATGTCACGGTCATTGACCTTGACAAGGTGAATTTGTTAAGGTCAATGACCTTGACAAATGGGCAGATTTGGTGTAGTGACCCAAGATTCATTTCTTGATATTTTTACATAATTTTCGGATATGACTTGTATATATAAATTTAGTTTCCTATCCAACTAGAATCAATCGATTCCATTGAGTATTCACAAATATACACCAATTTGATTAACATGATTATTACACCCTTAGTTGTATATATTCAACATACTTTATATATATAACCTACACATACCCACCTACACGTAACAACACATGTTATCTCATCTCTAAATATGATTTTTAATATCATATCAAACAACCTATGTCATGTAAAGAATGAAATTTACAAGTTAAATCTTACCTAAACACCTTTGGATACATAAGCTTATTTATATCTCGATAATCTTCCTCAATCCTTCATTAATTCATCATACCTCTCTTTTTTCCATATAAATCTCAAACCCACTTGAAATTCTGATGAAAATGAAGAATAATGGAGATTTGTAAGGCATTTAAGTCGGAATAAGGCCCCTCCCTTTGGTCCAATCAAAACAAGCCATGTGTTCTACTAATTAGACAAAATATCATTTAACGAATAGACATATTTGCCCTTGTTTTGTAATTTCAGCATAATTCCTTACTTGGACCTTTGTTTTACACACCATTTATTGTGTTATAAACTTAATTCATATATCTACAACATTCATATTTTGTGTTTTCCCAAAATCATAAAATTTGTACACCTAATTTGGGTTCGAACAAGAAAGTAACAATTTACTAAAAATCTCACAACTTTCACATTTGGCGACTAAACATCGCCAATTTCGCACTAAAAACCTGATTTACTTTTATAAACATAATGATGCATTAAGAACATATTTTCATGATGCATTTTACCACATAACTAATTATATGCCCTAAACATGTTATCCCCGATCATAAGCTCAATTAACATCTAATGCAACCAACATATATATCACATGAGTATGCATCCCCCAAATATGATAATTAACATGTTTCACACACTCACCAACTTATAACTTATAACTTATAACTTATACTTAATCATATTATTAACATTCCTAATCACATTTTAGGGCTTTATATTTAACATTGTAATTAGTACTAAAGGATGACTTTACAAAAATAGTTTTGTAATTTTAGGAATATTCCAATCGTTTAAATCTAGATCTACTTATTCATTAAAATGTTCTTCTCCATTTATTATGTCTGAAAAAAAAGGTAAAAAGGACCCAGAGCTAAAACTAGGAAAAGAATTTGATTTAAATAATCTATTCGTTTTAAAGTTTTTAAAGAAACCTAGTTTCCTTTTACAATCATATATGTATATATATATATATATATATATATATATACTCAACAACTTTAACATTGTAATTATGACTAAAGGATGACTTTAGAAAAATAGTTTTGTAATTTTAGGAATATTTCAATCGTTTAAATCTAGATCTACTTCTTCATAAAAAATGTTCTTCTCCATTTATTATGTCCGGAAAAAAAGAAGGTAAAAAGGACCTAGAGATATAACTAGCAAAATAATTTGATTTAAATAATCTATTCGTTTTAAAGCTTTTAAAGAAACCTAGTTTCTTTTTACAATCATATATAGGGAGGAGATCACAAGTGAACCTAAAAATCGAACTTTTTAATGACCCTTAACAAAAAGCACCTAACAACCCATTAATTTTAATTCCTACTGTATAATTGATCCGTGCCAACAGCAATGAACACGCATGTGATCCGAGACTCCCTTACCCCCCACCCCCCCACCCCCACCCCCACCATGACAGATCACTAGTTAAAAAAATTAAGTTGCTGAAATGTTTACTCAGGAGTAATGACTGCCATGGTGGAGGGGGGGTGAAGGAGTGAAAAAAAATATTCGATTGAGAGGCGTGTCCGTTGCCGTTAGTGCGGAGCAATTACAACATAAGAATTAAAATTAATGAATTTTAGGTATTTTTTTTGTTAAAATTCATTAAAATGTTCCCTTTTTAATGAATCTTAACAAAAAACACCCAACAACCCATTTATTTTACTTCATATGTTGTAATTGGCAACGAATACGCATGTCGATCGATCCTCCCTCCCTTCCATGGCAACCTTTATGGCAGTAGGTGCCATAAGGGATGCCGCCCCCCACAGGTGCCATAAGGGCTGCCATGGTGAGGGAGGGGTGATGTGTAAAAAAAATATTCGATTGATACGCGCATTCGTTGCCATTGGCGCCTACCAATTACAACATAGGAATTAAAATTAATGGGTTGTTGGGTCTTTTTTTGTTAAGGTTCATTAAAATATTCATCTTTTATATTCGCTTTTGAACCCCTGTCTCTGTATATATATATAAATATAATTATCACATATTTCTTGTGAATATGAAAATGTGACAAACTTTTTGAACAAAGAACAAGACACCCAAACTCAAAATACCTTAACTCGTAAATCCAAAATGGATTGGGGGAGATGAGTATAATTTTTCATATTATTTATCTTGAAGTTTTTTTTGGGCATGTAGAGGACAACCACAATCATATACCAAAGTGAAAAATAAGTTTTGTTTACATAAAATATTTTCTAATTGGTTCCATTAAAAGAAAATTTGCTGAATAGGTATTATTAAATATTTTTCACACATAGTAAATATAACTACATTACATATGTATTGTTTTTAATAAATATTTAATATCTATTTTGCAAAAGTTGCACATATATTATGTATTTATCATACGTTTTTTAATGGAAATTATTGAAGTAAAAAAAATTCTAAAGATATAAGTTAGAGCAAAAAATAAACAAATTCCTATAGCCTATTTGATTACGTACTTAATAAACGAGACCTATTGGCATAGGAACACGGTATGCATCCCAATTGGGTTTCAAGAGTATGGAGTTATATTTCAGTTTTTTTAAATTTTAATTTATTTTATTTTTTGAAGAAATATTAATCGATTAACTTGGTGGTGGTGGATAACTATGATTTTTGGATATTGGTAATTTTCTTTGTTTCTTGTGTTTTTTTTGTAAAAAATAATATGTCCCTTTTTTTCTTTCGTATGCGGTGTTGGTGGAGGTAGAATGTGGTAGCTGAGTTAGTGGTATGTGGCGGTGGAACGATGAATTTGGTGATAGTGTGAAAGTGGTGGAGGTGATAGTGTTCTATCTGCACGTCTTAATTATGTAATCGATAATTTAGATTTCAATATCCTCATAATTAATTTTTCACTAAATATCCCTTATTTATTTTACAATTTACCACACAAATGCCCATTAACTTTCCAACATGATGTTTGGCAAAAATTGCACTTATAAAATAGCAAAAATGATACAGCGACATGCAAATGGGACTTAAAGTCCCAACTTAATGACATGGCTCTGCCATGTCATCAACCTCATCAGCCTCAAACCCATAAATTCATTTGAGAGGAAAAAAAAATAGGTAGCATCTTCTATAAAAAAAAATTCTAAAAAAATATTATACTGCATAAAAAAATAGTTCGCACCAGTGATATGTATAATTGCTCCGGACATTTATACATACCATTATCGTGGACCAACATATTAGAAAAAATGGTTTGCGTCAGCTGTATCTATAGGCGGTCCGACCGCCTATACATACCGCTGACGCAAACCATTTTTTTTAAAATGATAAAATGATTATTTTTACCATTAAAAAAAATTGGTCTGCGCCAGCGTCATGAAAAAAATACGATTCCATGTCACGTCACATTTTATTTGAGTCTTATTTTAAATAACACACTCCAATATTCTCTTATTTTTAAAGCCCCGCGCTAGCGGCACCCTTATTTTTAAACTTATAATTTTACAACATTTAAATCAGACAGTTTTTGTATTTTTTAAAACTGTTTAAAGCTCCACGTTAAAAAATTATTCTAATGATAAATTATTTTTAACTCATTTAGTCCTTGAAACACCCAATTATTCATATTCTCTTATTTTTAAAGGTCTGCGCCAGCGGCACCCTTTATTTTTAAACTTATTTTTTTTTAATTTTACAACATTTAAAACAATTTTTGCATTTCTTATAACTGTTTAAAAGTTCGCGTTAAAAAACTATTCTAATGAGATCACTTATACATACCACTGGTGCGAACCATTTTTTTTAAATAGTAAAATAATTTTTTTACTATTTAAAAAAAATGGTTCGCACCAGTGATAACCGTACCGCTGGCGCGAACCATTTTTTGTGTAAAAAGGTTATTTTTATTATTTGTAAAAAATAGTCCGCGTTAGCGGAATGAAAAAAAATAAAACTCCATGTCACGTCGCGTTTTATTTTAGTCGTGGCATGTTAGTTAAAAAATAAATCGCATTGTGTAATTTTTTAACTGATTTGTGTTAAGGTTCATACGATTTTGTATCTTATCTTGTTGTATTTTAACACATATTTTTATTTGAGTGGACTGTTTTTTTTTAATTTAAAAAAAAAAATTATAGGGTGTCAAAAAAAAAAAAAAAAAAAAAAAAGAAGGCAAATGTGGCGACACATACTTAATGATACATCATTAAGTATGGGAATTAAGTCACTACAGCCGGTCGCTGTAGTGAAGCTCATAAAATAGAGATTGCACTCAGGGGCAATCTCTGTCCTATCCATGCATTCGTCATAATTTTTTTAAAATTAGTTTTACATAAAAGTGAAGCAACAATCAATCCTTAATTCTCGAGATTCATATTAATACAAAAATTCAATAATCGATTGAAAGGAGAGTCAACCCAAACTTCATAGTCAAAATTTGCAACTCACCCATAGTAAGAGACATTATTTTAAGATGTTTTTAGTCAATATTGATCTTGAATTTTTGAATTCACTGTAACGAGTTTAAAGTTTAGCTGACTTCATAAAATGAAGTATTTATCTTGTGATTGTTTTTATTTTAATAGTATACCAAAAACAAGATTAAGAATTGTAGTATAGTATTAGTAATCCCACCAAACCAAAACCAAAACCAAAACAAAAACAAAGATGATTCCACAAATCCTAATTGTCTCGTAGAGCTAATCATCGCCACTTGTGACATCCACCTCAAAAGCATCCCCTGACAATGACTACGTGTATTCCACATCAGACTCATCTCCACCGCCAATATTTTAGCACGTGTCCATCCGAAAAATGATCCCTCACCTCCCTCTCCTCTGCCGTTATATCTCCTTACATTTACCTCATTTTCCCTGTCTCACCCTCAGACACAACAAACAAAGAGAGAGAAAAAGAAAGTGTGAGAGAGAGAGGGAAAAAAAGAAACCCATTTTCTATTTTCTTTTGTTTGTTCTTGGTTTAGTTCTTGAGAGATTATTAGGGCTTTCAAAAGTTTGTTTCTTTGGGTTGAAGTTTATAAGGGCTACAAAAAAGTCCTAACACAAGTAGTTTGCTTGTCACTATTTATCACCTTCATTTGTCTCTTTATTGAGTTTAACAATGACCCTTTATTTTGTTCTCATGGAATCTTAAAAATTTGCACTTGTTTTGAGACTTGGAAATGAGAAGGTTGTTTCTATTTGCTGCACTTGGGTTGGTTTTGTTAGCCTCAGATTTTGTTGCATCATTGAACCCATCTCTGAATGATGATGTTTTGGGGCTGATTGTGTTCAAAGCTGATATTCAAGATCCGGATGGGAAGTTGGTATCTTGGAATGAAGATGATGATAGTCCTTGTAACTGGGTTGGGGTCAAATGTAACCCTAGATCCAATAGGGTGTCTGACCTTGTGTTAGACGGTTTCGCCCTTTCGGGGCGAATAGGCCGGGGTTTACTTCAATTGCAGTTTCTTCGCAAGCTTTCCCTCGCGAAGAACAACCTCACGGGGAGTATTAGTGTCAGTCCGGCGCAACTCCCTGACTTGAGGGTCATTGATTTGAGTGAGAATGGACTCTCTGGAGAAATCCCAAGTGATTTCTTTAGGCAATGTGGGTCTTTGAGAGCAATTTCATTGAGTTATAACAAGTTTTCTGGCGAAATTCCGGGTAGTTTGAGCTTCTGCTCATCGCTTGCTGCGGTTAACTTTTCGTCGAATCAGTTTTCGGGTTCTTTGCCTTCAGGGTTTTGGTCGTTGCACGGGCTTAGATCGCTTGATCTGTCGGATAATTTAATAGAAGGTGAGATTCCGACAGGGATTGAGGGTTTGAACAACTTGAGAGGGATTAATTTGGGGAGGAATCGGTTTCGCGGTGCGATTCCTGATGGGATTGGAAGTTGTTTGCTGTTGAGAGCAATTGATTTTAGTGAGAATTCTCTTTCTGGAAGTATTCCAACCACAATCCAGAAGCTTGGTTTGTGCAGTGATGTGAATTTACGCGGAAATTCGTTTACGGGTGAGTTCGAATGGATTGGAGAAATGAGAAGCCTCGAGAGTCTGGATCTTTCTGAAAATAAGCTTTCTGGAAATGTTCCAACTTCAATTGGGAATCTTCAATCTTTGAAGGTAATGAATATTTCAAAGAATGGCTTTACTGGTAGCTTGCCAGATTCTATGATCAATTGTGAAAACCTTCTGGTGTTGGATGTTAGTCAGAATTTGTTGACTGGTAATCTTCCTTCATGGGTGTTCAAATTGGGCTTGCAGAAGGTTGTGTTTTCGGAGAATAGATTTAGTGGGAGTATGGATAATGCTTTTACTTCATCAACGGAAAGCTCGAGGCGAAAGCTTCAAGTTTTGGATATGTCCCTGAACGAGCTATCTGGGGAAATTCCATATGCTATTGGGGATTTTAGCAGCTTGCAGTTGTTGAATTTGTCTAAGAATTCAATAGTAGGTGGAATTCCAGCAAATATTAAGGAATTGAAGGCATTAGATATTCTTGATTTAAGTAGTAATAAGTTAAATGGAAGCATTCCTTTGGAAATTGGAGGAGCTATATCTTTGAAGGAACTGAGACTAGAGAAAAACTCCTTGGTGGGCAGAATTCCAGCTTCAGTTGAGTACTGTTCTTCACTAACATCATTGTAAGTTCTCCTTGTTATATTTGATGTTTTTCTTGATGAGCTTTCTAGTTGGAGTTTGTCCTACATTTTGAGCATAGTCTTTAACAAATATTTGAAAAGTTTGACTCATTCATTCTTCTTCAAAATTCATCCAAAACCATTTACAGTTGCCTCTTACCTTTGATAAGCTTTATTCTGTCAATGCTGATGTCTTCACTACAGCCTATTATGAGCTTTCATTAATTGTCTCTTCACTCATTCTTAAGTCTGTTATGTTGGTTTTAATTGAATTTCAAGAAAGGCTTAAGAATCTATAACGAGTTCTTGCATTGTGTTGTTGATGAGCCTGGCCCACTTGCAGATAAAATCATTCTTTTATAACATTTTGCTACAATTAATCAGCTGTTTGATTTGTTTGATTTATATAGTTGTCTAACATCTTAGAATTGCATATCTAAAATCTTTAGATTTATTTTGCTTGATACTTTTTTGTGTATTATACGTCCGCTGCCTCAAATTAAGAGTCGAACTTTCATTTTTAACTAGTCTCAATTTAAGAGTCATTTGTTGAAAGTCGGTGTAAAAAATTACAACACCACAATAGTTAACTAAGTTTTGAAGCCGGAGGAGTTGCCTTGATTCTAGTTTGTCTCCCAAGCTTTCCTTTTTCTATTTTGGAGAACTGATTTGTTTTTTAAATGTTGAACCTTTTTCCACTGTAACGTATTTTCTTTTGTTTCTGCCGTGTTATTTTGCAGGATTTTATCACAGAACAGCCTAACTGGCCCAATATCTGCAGCTATTGCAAAATTAACTTACCTTCGAAATGTAGATTTGTCCTTTAACAAACTCACCGGTACCCTCCCGAAACAGTTGGAAAATCTAACCCGACTCCTCTTCTTCAACATCTCACACAACCAGCTGCAAGGAGAACTACCCACCGGTAATTTCTTCAACACCATCTCCCCATCCTCTCTCTCCGGCAACCCTTCCCTTTGTGGTGCTGCAGTCAACAAGAGCTGTCCTGCCGTTCTCCCCAAACCGATAGTCCTCAATCCCAACTCTTCTGATTCTACCCCTAGTTCCATCCCTCCAACCCTAGGCCACAAGAAAATAATCCTCAGCATCTCAGCCCTCATTGCCATCGGCGCTGCTGCTGCGATCATCATTGGCGTGATCGCCATCACTGTCCTCAACCTCCGGGTTCGATCCTCCGCTTCCTACCCTGCTGCAACACTGACATTATCTGGCGGGGATGATTTTACAAATTCACCCTCTGTGGACTCCAACTCTGGCAAGCTTGTCATGTTCTCGGGTGATCGCGATTTCAGTACCGGGGCCCACGCCTTGCTCAATAAAGATTGTGAGCTTGGCCGAGGCGGGTTCGGAGCAGTTTATCGAACCGTTCTTCGAGATGGCCGTCCCGTTGCAATTAAGAAACTCACTGTCTCAAGCCTCGTAAAATCCCAAGAAGATTTCGAAAGAGAAGTTAAGAAATTGGGGAAAATCCGCCACCCGAATCTCGTGGCTCTTGAAGGGTATTATTGGACTCCATCATTACAACTTCTCATATATGAATTCGTCTCGGGGGGAAACCTATACAAGCATCTCCACGAAGGGTCTGGTGGTAATTTCCTCTCATGGAACGAGAGATTCAATGTTATTCTTGGGACGGCTAAAAGCTTAGCCCTCTTGCACCAAATGAAAGTAATCCACTACAACTTGAAATCAAGCAATATTCTACTTGACAGCACAGGTGAACCAAAAGTTGCTGATTTTGGTTTAGCTAGGCTTTTACCGATGTTGGACCGTTATGTTTTGAGTAGTAAGATTCAAAGTGCACTTGGGTACATGGCACCTGAGTTTGCGTGCAAGACGGTGAAAATAACGGAGAAATGTGATGTTTATGGTTTTGGAGTTTTGGTGTTGGAGGTGGTAACGGGGAGGAGACCGGTTGAATATATGGAGGATGATGTGGTGGTACTGTGTGATATGGTTAGAGGAGCCCTAGAAGAAGGGCGGGTGGAGGAGTGTGTGGACGGGCGGCTCAATGGGAAGTTTCCGGCAGACGAGGCAGTTCCGGTGATGAAGCTAGGGTTAATTTGTACGTCCCAAGTGCCTTCAAACCGGCCTGACATGGCAGAAGTGATCAACATATTGGAACTTATCAGGTGCCCTTCGGACGGCCAGGAGGAGTTGGTATGAGTACTAAGTCTTGTGTTTGGGTGCGAGAAATCTACGGTTGGGGAAATGGAGTTTAAACTCATATTAGTTCAAAATTTTAACTAGTTCTGCACCAACTCCAATTCTAAAGTGTGAATTTCTGCTCCCAAACGGAGTGTTACTGAAACTTGAAAAGGTTATCCGGCGAAGAAGAATCCGGTTGGTTTTATTTAGTATTGAAGAGAAGAAAGATTTGATTGTTGGTAATTTTTATGCTTTGCTTTTGTTAATTTGTTTCCACCATTTGGTCATTTTGAGCTTATGCTTTGTAGTTCCTTCTCTGTGTTACATTTGGTCAATTACCGGATTCCTTTTCACCGGGTCCAGTTAGGGGACCCCCTTTTGGATATTAATTATGATTACCCAATTTACTGATCCTCATCTTTTTTTGCTGTTCTTACTTTGTTCCTAACAAATACTTGATGCTAGTTTTAGTCTCTGAATTGAAGAGAATTCAGAGATGTTGTATTCAAGTAAACATTACCTTAAGTTTTACATGTCTGTTTAAAGTTGTTGTAGTTTGGTTAGCGAAATGTTTGTAAATGTTCAGCAACATTTCATGCGTAGTATACAATCGATGATTATGTATATATTACACGAAATAAAGTCTTGTATTACAGTTGAGAATTATATGTTTCTCGTGTAAAATATTAGTACGCGGTGACAATTGAAATGTAACGCGATACATTCAAAGGTTAAATAATATATTTGGATTCATTTTGCTTGATGTGCTCAAGTTAACTCCAATTCTCGTGTTTTTGGTGTAAATTTCATTCTTTGCTTTGTGACAAATATTTGATAGATAGTCTTGAATGTAATGTAATACTCAAAATTAATGAAAATTAGGATTTAGAAAGTGGGGTTGATAGTTACCCTACCAGTAGTGTGCAAGGGGGATGATCTACTTCATTTTAAATACGAAGTTACCATATTGAAGTTACAATAACTAATTGAGGTGTTAACAATGGGTGTGACGACTTTAAAACTAATGAAAATTACCAAAATATTATATTTGAGGTAATTTTTGTTGCACAAATACGATTTTTTATGTTTTTTTAAACCTAGAAAAAATTAAACCAGAAAATGGAACTTTGCAGTGGTTCGGTATTGGGCCTCCGAAGAAGATGATGCTTTTCGAGGTGATTATCCTGAAATCAAAGTTAATTTTTTTTTTTTGAAGAAATTTTTTCATTCGGGATGATTATGCCGAATGGAATGCCTATATTCGAAGTGATTATGCCGAGTGAAATGAATATATATATATATATATATATATATATATATTTTGTTGAAAAGTCTCATTCGGGATAATTAAACCAAATGAAACGCATATACTCGGAATGATTATGTCAAATTAAACGCATATACTCGGGATAATTATACCAAATGATGTTTGAATCTAATTTTTCATACCATATTTGGTTCGGGGCAAACATGACGAATGTTGGGTCTTTATTCGGGGTCGGGATATCGAACCACTAGGTTTATCAGCTAGGGTTTTGTACGCTAGGGTTTATTATTTATGTGGTATTTTCTCAACATATGAGGAGTATTAAACATTCCTTGCACAAAAAACTAACACGTTATTGTTGTTCAACTTGTTTTTAATATATTTATCATGTTTTTCAAGGGTTTAACATGTTTTTCATAATGAATAATATATCAAACAATGTCTATTATATATATTGTGACGACTATAATCTTGCTTGTATGTTATTGGATGATGATTTGATGTAGATCTTTGAAACTTTGGAGGATTTGAAGTTGAGAAGTTGAGTTGAGAGGTTTGAATGTGTAAAGAGGAGAAAAAGTGGGTAAATAATTTTTTACATTTTAAATATGTGGTCGCCGCCCTCAATGTGATATTTTGAACTAAAAATTAGATTAAAATGATATTTTGTAATAAAAATAAGCTAGGGTTTATTATTTATGTGGTATATTCTCAACATATGGGGAGTATTAAACTTTCTTTGCAAAAAATTAACACATTATTGTTGTTCAACATGCTTTTAATATGTTTAACATGTTTTTCAAGGGTTTAACAAGTTTTTCGTAATGAATAATATACCAAACAATGTCTATTATATATATTATGACGACTATAATCTTGCTTGTATGGTGTTGGATTAGGGATGACAATTTAACCCGACCCGTAAGAGCCTCGCCCCGCCCTTAATGGGGCGGGTTTTAAAACCGGATTAATGAATTAGGAGCGGGTATGGGTTTTTAAAAAAAATCCGTTTATTAAATGGGGCGGGTTAGGAGTCAAGTTAAAAAAATCGTCCCGCCCGA
This sequence comes from Sambucus nigra, assembly GCA_949130495.1. Classification (NCBI taxonomy): domain Eukaryota; kingdom Viridiplantae; phylum Streptophyta; class Magnoliopsida; order Dipsacales; family Adoxaceae; genus Sambucus; species Sambucus nigra. Next base: position 96,799,637 of record OX422214.1, read on the forward strand.
CCCAACCCGTTTAACTTATGCCTACATAATTACCCTTTATATGTATGTTAATTACAATTAAACCATACACACACACACACACATACACACATACACTAAAAAAAACCTTTATTTGTATGTCAATTTTGTAAAAAATCTATGTGAAAATATGGATTGACAATTGAGAGATTGTCTCTCATATTGAAATGTGAACCATTATAGGTCTCTAAGATTATAATGTAATAGCTTTAATTTTACTATTTTTAAAATTAACCCAACTCGTAGGAGCGCCGACCCGTCCCGTTTATTAAATGAGGCGGGTTATGAGTTAATTTAAATAAAAACCAAACCGCCCCGCCTCGTTTATTAAATGGGGCGGGTTAGGGTTTTGTCAAACTCGGTCCAAATCCGCTCCGTTGCCATCCCTATGTTGGATGATGATTTGATATAGGTCTTTGAAACTTTGGAGGATTTGAAGTTGAGAAGTTGAGTTGAGAGTTTTGGTAAAATAATTTTTTACATTTTAAATATGTGGTCGTCGTGCTCAATGTGATATTTTGAAATAAAAATTGAATTAAGATAATATTTTGTAGTAAAAATAAGTTTGTGATATTTGAGAGTTATTTTTAAAGTGCCCTTAATATCACTATTTTAAGTAAATTGTGACATGTGACATGAACGCAATATAGGCCAATGTCTCATACATCATGACATATATAATTAAACATTATACAACTGTATTTCACTTATATTAAGGGCAATGTCTCATACATCATGACATATATAATTAAAAATAATAATACGTTTTTTTATAAATAACCGAATGTTTTTTTAAAATAAAATCAGACTTTTTTTATTTTTATATTTTTAGAATGTTAAAAAAATTATTTTCCGCAATACCAGGATGTTTATATTCAAAACATTATGTTTTTATTTCTAAAATATTACGTATTTAAAAATAGTTTTTTGATTAACTTCCATTTCTATAATAAATAATAATATTTTTTTCTCAGAATATTATGTATTTTCTGAATATTTAAAAATTATTTTCTAGAATATTAGATTTTTTTATATTCAAAATATTAGATTTTTTTATTTTGAGAATATTATGTATTTTAAAATAAATAATAGATTTTTGACAAAATATTATATTTGTTCAAACTAAAATTTTTTTTACAAGTAAATGTATTAATAATTTTTTTTGGAAATTTATTTTTTGTGTGTCTATTTATTTGTATTTTTTTTTATAAATATTAGAAGATCTCTACTCCTTCAATTTGTACTCTCAATTGAGTTGTTAGTAATAAAAATTAGAGTGGGATGAAGATAAATATGTGAAAAGTAATTATTAAGAATAGTAAATTTTTTTAGGAAAAAGATGAAATAAAAAAATGTAAATTTAAAGTGAAAATAGTGGGTCTCTAGACTCTACATATATTGCATTATATATATACATTTGCAGGTGTAATGGAGTTCCAACTTCCAAGACAGAAGGCTTTCACTACCTACGAAATATGTCTTCCCCAATGATGGCAATTGTGGAGAGAATTGAATCAAAGTTGACAGGTCAAAAGTGACTTGATAGTCAAAGGGGTCTCAATATCCTTAGCACCCACTCTCAAGCAAATAATTTAACGGATGCATGGAATATTAGAAAGTGGATAAAACAAAGGGGAAAAGCGGAAGTTGCGCCAAGAAAAGAATATTTTATAGGACTGGAAATTAAATAGGGACTATTAAGTTGGGTGCAAGGGGAAGGGACTGATATTTTTAAAAAGAGGAAATGTGATTGTAGAGCTTGAGATAAAAGGCAGAAACACCCTTAAATCAAAAGATAATACTTGGAGACTTTTGATTGAGAGTTAAAATTGGAACTCACGCTTACATGATGTGTTGTCATTAGTTGATTCCTTATAAATGTGGATTCGCGCTAACGGTACTAATCAATTGCGACATGTCATGTCAGCGAATCCCGATTTTAAGTCGCCCTAGCATTACTCTAAATCAAACTATGTCATTTTAAGAACCTTAAAACTCCTATTACAATATTTGGGTCTTAAAAAGTCATAGATAAGGAGAATTTAAATCTCAAAAGGCTCTAAAACTCTTAACAAAACAAGTACTAAAGGTAATGGGACCGTTTCTTTGAAGCTCATTAAAGCACATTTTTGGCATAAATACCCCAAGCAATAACACGTCATGCTGTTGTAATTATGTAGTTCAAAACCCATTTCTTGTGCCTTTTACAATTACAAAAAATAAAAGATCGAAATAAAACAATAGTAATAAAATTGCCTTGACTTCATCACTTCAATGATTTCATAGCAGAAGGTCCACCAAAACATAATAAACCCATTTGAATAGGAGGAAATATAATGTAAAAATGTTAAATAATACACAAAAATTACTCTAAAAGTTACTCTCCAAAATGGCTGATAATTTGATTAGTGGAAGTGAATTTTACATTTACCAATTGTATTGATTTATTATCTGATGAATCAAATTACTTCTATAAAATAATTTTTTTGAATTGTGTGTGTCTATTGATATTCTCACAAGCTCTCTTTCCACAAGTTAAGCTCCGAAGTGCCTTAGGTTTCAATATCTCTCTTCTAAAAGGATAATTTAATCTTAGGTCAAAATCTCTACTTAACATTGCAGTGTAGATACTAAGATACCATTGCAAAAGTATAAATTAATTATGTAATATCTGTTCATCTATATGTAACCATCCATCTCACATATGCTTTCCTATTATCCTCTTGATATTTCTTCGATGTATTATATACATTAACATGTGCAGACTGCATAGATTACCAAAAATGAGTTGTCCCTAAAGCATTAAGGCTCAAGTTAAATACATGGTGGTGTGGGGCCCAAGAAAACCTACCCAATTGGCATTTCCATCTTCAACAACAAGCACATGGGGGCTTTAATTAACTTGATTATCTTTCTAGTTTTTTGGGTTATATGTAAACACATACATATAACGAGTAACCTTGATTATTGAGGTTTAATAATTCTTTTTCTGTAACCCCAGAAGAGAGGGCTTGACTCCATGGGTATCTCTGTCGCCATATATTGTCCTATTACTTGTTTACTGACTCAGATACAAGGGCTCAATTAAAGCTACGATGCATGATAACACAGCCCCCAAGACATGGACATTAGCTCAGTTTTTAACTTTTACCTGACATGTACAATTGCCATGCATATTTAATGAGTGTCTGAATACTAACCGACTTTAATTCAAATTAAAATAAATAAATATAACTTGTCAATTCATGCAAAAGAAAGAATATAATAAAAAAATGTATCAATTTTCTATTTTATTTTCTTTGTTAATATAAAAGTTGTATTCCAAATGCACTAAATAATTATACACATTTGGATAAATGCTTGGTAAATATACTTGGTGATTTAATCGAGGTACATTTAAAAATTGATTCAAACACCACGTGATATGATACAAAATATATATATATACTTGATATACGTAGAGATACTTACGCGAAACCATAGGTTTTTCATTTCTGGTAATATAAATATTATGTCCCAGTCAACTCTCAAATATAAAGCTACGTAGAACTAATCATTATTTGTCTCAAGAAATAGATTCCACAAGTAAGGAGAGTTTAAATGTTTCATAATCCACTGTCAATAGTGATAAATATATGATAATACTGCTAATGAAATGTTAATATACATGTATAGGGATTTTAGATATAATTATAAATGATAACTAACTATTGATATTTTGGTTATTTTTCTCAAAGCCTATTAGGGAGAAAACTAAAGTGCACCACTTAAAAAAAATCATAACAAATATCTAGTTCAATAAGGGGGTTTCCCCACTCTCCGACCCCCCTTAAAAATCCATCCAATCCAAGGGGTTGGCAATAAATTGTGCTGAGTCAATTTTCTGCTGTTCAGGTTAAAAATTTAATAAATCAATGTCAACTTATTTCTAGTTTTTTTTTGGTGGAATGCAATGAATATATTAAGCAAACTTATTTCTAGTTGTGTATAATAAGTGAAATCTTTATCAAATTTAAGAAGTATTATCCACAATTATTATATTATGATAAAAAGTGTCAGATTCCACTTTTACTTTGAATTATTTAAAAAAGAATCAAGGTTATTTGGTCTGACCCTAAATTGTTTAATCGTCGCGTATAGCAAGCTTTATTGTGCAGAGTCAAATTCTTTTAGTTTTATATTGTACCCTCTTAAGTATGTGGAATTAATGGCCCAATAATCTAACCCAATATCTAAACATTGGTGCTGTATTTTATTCATTATATAAATTACAATGAGGCAAAAAATTATAAAAGATGTATCATGCAATCTTTATACACATAAAGCGAATGAAAAGAATAGAAAGCACTCCAGAATTGAAGAGAAAGTAGTATAGGAGATTAGATCTATCTCTGCACTCACGAGATTCACACTACCTTTTTGCAGGCTCTTACTGCTTTATTGAGAGACCAAATTATATCAATGCAATTCAATGCACTTTTGTTGAGCACATAGTAGTGGGGGTTTTGAGAACACAAAATCATGATAGCTGTGTGAGGACAGTGGTCTTCATTACAAAGAATATCCACTTGATTTTGTGCATTATCTATCAATTTCATATTCTTAATTTTGAAAAAAAAAAAGTTTTAAATTGTTGTTCATGTTCATCGTTATGCTGAAGTGAAGGTATCAATAATAAGCACATTGTTTACGTATAAAAACTAAGTTTACTAGTTTTCTTCGCCTTTTCAGTACCGTCCTTGTGTGTTAGTGTGTAATTAATTATTTCAATAATGTATATGTGAGATTTTATAATTTAGACATGAATGTTTTTATATATAAAATTTTGAAATGTATGCGTATAAAAACTGAAAGAAAAAATTTTAAACAAAAAAATATGTTAATAGAGTATAGATCAAAATCTTTTGGTCGAGACTATCTTGAAAAGTTATTTTAATTTGTTTATTTAACTACTTATTTTTAACACCGTAAAGTTTTATAATAGAAGAAACAATAATAGTGAGGGAATCCAATGACAGTAATATATTCATGATTAGTTGACCCCCGTATAGTTGTGGACTTTTGCCAATGAGAGGAATTTGAGCAGCTTTCAGTTGAAATTTCTCATTTATCCAAAATAAAAATCTTATAATAATGACGCATGCAAAAATGAGCAGTCCGGAGTAAACTTAAACCTTGTTCTGATCTACATCTCAATTCTACTAAATAGTCACCCCATGTAGTGGTAAATTTCAATGTTTATGAATATGCCATTAAAATCTTCTTCTTGGAAATAAATTAGAAAGGAATATTTATCCAAAATTCATGGGTGAAAAGAACAATTTAGGAATATTTAATTTGTATCCAATATTTAATTACGAACAATTTAGGAACAATTTAGAAAAGAACAATTTGTATCCAAAATTTGCCGAACCATGTAAAAATTGTGTGTTGTGCCTGGTTCTTTACTCTTTCAATCCTTTTGCTCTTTAGGAATATTTAATCACGATTTCTTTACAATTGATGTCGTCTGTGGAAATGATTTTCTCTTTTAAAAAGCAACTTGGAACCAAAGAGTGAACACAATGTTTCATCACCCACACAGTGCACCCTTCGCTGACGGTGTAAGAGCCGATTTATCCCCACTAATAATCAAATCTGAGGTTAATCAAGACAGAAATCCTAGATTTCGCCTAGACGAGCAAATTTCTAAGCAGAGCAATGAGCAACCTAGATCAATACAGATCTCACGACTGGTCGACGCTTATGAAGAATGATTCTACCAGTAAAAGGAGGCAACTTGACTCCAAATATAAGATAATGCACGTATCCAGCGACGATTGGGGAAAATGGAGGAAAAACTCCATGAGGGAAATCACAAGTGCCGTGGTCGGACCCCTGGCCCTGAGGCGAGCAAAACTCATAGCCAAGGAAGAAGCACTAACCGCTAGCAGGATCGTTCGGAGCACACAAGTCATCTGATGAGATGAAATTGGGATAAAGAACGTCACAAGTAGGATATAAGAAGTTTATCCGAAGAGAGAGGGACCAACACCCATCACATTGTGGAGCTAGATCCACAAAAGATATGGCGAGAAGAGCCCTCATCACACAAATGCAATCCCTCTTCTTGAGGGAAATTGAGGAGGAGGAGCCTTCAAAGAAGTTCATAACCCCAAAATTCAAGATATACAATGGGAAGGCTGACCCCATGAATCATATTCGTAAGTACAGGAAAGTGATGACTCTATGGAACCATAATAATGCACTTATTTATCGAATATTCTCATCCATCCCAGAAGATATCGTCTAAAAGGGGTTTGAAAGGCTTCCTCATAGGTCAATCAAAAGCTTCAAGTCCCTTGCAGAAGCATTTAGAAATCGTTTTACAACCAATAACTCGCATTCGAAGAGGGTGGACTCTAATCACCATGAGGAAGAAACCACATGGGATATTACGAGAATATGCTAAAGGCTATTGGAAAACCTTCAACGAGGTGGAAGATTTCTCGGAGAAGGTGGCCATAGCATCATCCAAAATTGGTTTGTCCCTAGCTCCATATTACATTAGTCTCTCACCAAAAAGGAAACAGACACCATCGACGATCTCATATCGCGAATTAAGAAGTACGCATGTGGAGGACATGGTCAACCTTTGCCAAGGAGAAACTAGCTGGTCAAAGGCGACTAAAGGAAACGAAAGATGACTTGATTGGTGTGGCAAGCACATAGTCTTCACGAATGATGACTTGATCGGCGTAGCAACCCCACACCATGATTCACTAGTAATCACTCTCAGGATTACGAACTGGCATGTGGATAAGCTACCAGTGTATCAAGGAAGTTCTTCGCAAGCTCAAACTAGATATGAAAAACTTAAAAGAAGCGACCTCTCCATTGGTCGGCTTTGCTGAAAAGATAACCATGCCGTTGGGAAAGGTAGTCCTGCCTATAAGGCTAGGGAATATCTCTAAACTCATTAAGTTTCTGGTGGTGGACATTGAGTCACCTTACCACGCTATCCTCGGGAGAGGGTTGCTGGACGCCATGAGGACAATACCCTCAATCTACCATCAAAACCTCAAGTGCATCACAGAGTGGGGAATAATAGAGATCAAAGGTGATCAGGTCGCTGTTCAAAAATGCTCATCGCTCCCATTAGGCATAAATAAGAAAAGAAAAAAGAAAAGAAAGTCATCCTCGAAACATCTCACGATGGATCACTCCATCCAAATAGCAACTAAAGTATGGCTGATCAAGGGTAAAAGACACAAGAGTAAACCCCACAGATAGAGTTATGGAAAAACTAGAGGAGGTAATTTTTATGAGAGTTGACCAGAGATGAAGTTTATAATCGGCAACACATTATGCGATTAATATAGGAAGGAATTAATTGCTTTTCTGAAGTAAAACCTAGAAGTTTTCACTAGGAGCCATATGACATACCGGGGATTGATCCTAGAGTCACTTGCCATCAACTTCACGACAACCCAATATTTTCATCGATCACATAGAAGGCTCGGTGCACTGCCCCATAAAAGGCTAAGGCAGTGGAAAAAGAGATAAGGAAAATTCTAGACGAAAGGTCCATCAGATAAGTTTTGAGAACACACTATATATCGACTTACTTGAGTCTACATATATAGGAGTTCCAACTAGTTTGGATATCTAGACAAAATAGGTTAGATTTTATGAGAACTCCTTCTCCTCAAAGGTTCAAACTCAAAAAAGAAATCCCGTCCAAGAGAATCGACAAAGGGAAGTTATTTCTATCCTTAAAACCACAAATCGGACACACACTATGCATTATTCATATCGCCTATTTGTTCTAACGGTTCTTCAACACTTCAAGTCATTTTAAAATCAATTTAATTCAATATAAATCATTTTATATATTTTAAAATAGTTTTCATATGATTTTTGAATTAATTAAAAATAGGTTTTAAAAGTGTTGTGGGTAAAATTTAAATTTTAGAAACTTATTTTGTTTGCTGATTATTTGCATGGGTAGAATCCAAAAACACTAGAGAATTCAAGGTAGCCTTTGTAATTATTTTCAAACACGCATTTTCGCATTCATCTGGTTCGTACACGTGTTGGTAGCGTATCGATTGGATTTGTGTTTTCTGTTAGACACAAAACACGTACACACTTTCAGCCCTTGGATCAACCTTATCAACATACTGCATGTGTTGCGACTCAATCCTTGTAAACCCAGTTTAAACCAATCATTGTACATTTAACCCACCGCCATTGTTGAACCGTTGGATTAACACTACACCAAAAATAGAAAACTGGCACGGTTTAAAACCGTGCCAGACGCAATCTGGCACGGTTTTAAATCGTGCCAGAATCAGGCGTGTCAGATTTTCTGGCGCGATTTAAAATCGTGCCAGATTTTCCAAACTGGCACGCTTTTGGCACGCTTTTAAACTGTGCCAGTTTTTTAATCTGGCACGCTTTTGGCACGCTTTTAAACCGTGCCAGATGTTAAATCTGGGGCGCTTTTGGCACACGCCAAAACCGTGCCAAATTATCTATTTTCTGGCACGCTTTTGGCACGATTTAAAACCGTGCCAGATTTTTCAGTTGATTAAAAAACATAATAATAGGAACCAAATCTGGAAAATCTGCAAATTCCAAATTCGGTAGGAAAAATATTTATTATTTGCAAAAACAAAATCAAGAAAATTCACAAATTATGAATATCCCAGGTTGTTGATAAACTAAGGTGCATACAAACTTCAAAAAATTACAAGAGATAATACCAATATAAAGCAACACATGACCCTAAAAGTCGACAATAACTTCAAAAAATTACAAGAGTTAATAGTTCCCATATCAAAAAAAAATTGGGCAGAATTTCCTCTATTTTTTTAGCATTCCAAAACCCGCTAACATAAAATCTGCCCATATAAAGCCCGCACGGCCATAAAAGTCAACAATAAAACTACTATAGCCAGCACGACCATAAAAATAAATCATAAAACTACTGAAGCCTGCTCGGCCATAACACAAAAAATAGAATCCTGAATATTAACGACACTAAATACACAATCCCCCTGTTGTAAACCATTGACTTCTTCGTGCGTTCCAAGTGGATAAAAGCTAACGATTGAATGTCATCCTACAAAAAAAAATAAGACACAAAAAAGATACAATATTAGTAATCAAGTCAATTTTTAAAAAATCATATTCAAGCAAAAAAATTGCATATACAAGTAGAAAAATTGCATATACGACTACGCGGTCAGTTCCTACAAGTTACATTGGTCCCGTGCGAGGTGTTCGTGCCTCCTACGGGGTCGTTTGGGGGCTGGTTTGGGTTTTCACCCTTTAACGGCCTGTTTTCAAGTCTGAGTGTGATTTTTGCAAATTATCGTCATACTCTCTAACCGGGAGACCCGGGACTACGCGGTCAGTTCCTATAAGTTTCATTGGTCCCGTGCGAGGTGTTCGTGCCTCTTACGGGGTCGTTTGGGGGCTGGTTTTCACACTTTAACGGCCTGTTTTCAAGTCTAAGTGTGATTTTTGCAAATTATCGTCATACTCTCAAACGGGGAGACCCAGGACGACGCAGTTAGTTCCTACAAGTTACATTGGTCCCGTGCGAGGTGTTCGTGCCTCCTACGGGGTTGTTTGCGTGCTGGTTTGGGTTTTCACCCTTTAACGGCTTATTTTCAGGTCTAAGTGTGATTTTCGTAAATTATCGTCATACTCTCAAACGGGGAGACCCGGGACTACGCAATCAGTTCCTACAAGTTACATTGGTCCCGTACGAGGTGTTCGTACCTCCTACGGGGTCGTTTGGGTGCTAGTTTGGGTTTTCACCCTTTAACGGCTTGTTTTCAAGTTTAAGTGTGATTATCGTAAATTATCGTCATACTCTCAAATCGGGAGACCCGGGACTACGCAGTCAGTTCCTACAAGTTACATTGGTCTTGTGCGAGGTGTTCGTGCCTCCTACGGGGTCGTTTGGGTGCTGGTTTGGGTTTTCACCCTTTAACGACCTGTTTTCAAGTCTAAGTGTGATTTTTGCAAATTATTGTCATACTCTCAAACCGAGAGACCCGGGACTACGCGGTCACTTCCTACAAGTTACATTGGTCCCGTACGAGGTGTTCGTGCCTCCTACGGGGTCGTTTGGGGGCTGGTTTGGGTTTTCACACTTTAACGGCCTGTTTTCAAGTCTAAGTGTGATTTTTGCAAATTATCGTCATACTCTCAAACGGGGAGACCCAGGACGACGCGGTTAGTTCCTACAAGTTACATTGGTCCCGTGCGAGGTGTTCGTGCCTCCTACCGGGTCGTTTGCATGCTGGTTTGGGTTTTCACCCTTTAACGGCTTATTTTCAGGTCTAAGTGTGATTTTCGCAAATTATCGTCATACTCTCAAACTGGGAGACCCGGGACTACGCAATCAGTTCCTACAAGTTACATTAGTCCCGTGCGAGTTGTTCGTGCCTCCTACGGGGTCGTTTGGGTGCTGGTTTGGGTTTTCACCCTTTAACGGCTTGTTTTCAAGTCTAAGTGATTTTCGCAAATTATCGTCATACTCTTAAATCGGGAGACCCGGGACTACGCAGTCAGTTCCTACAAGTTACATTGGTCCCGCGCGAGGTGTTCGTGCCTCCTACGGGGTCGTTTGGGTGCTGGTTTGGATTTTCACCCATTAACGGCCTGTTTTCAAGTCTAAGTGTGATTTTCGCAAATTATCGTCATACTCTCAAACCGGGAGACCCGGGACTACGGGGTCATTTCCTACAAGTTACATTGGTCCCGTGCGAGCTGTTCGTGCCTCCTACGGGGTCGTTTAGGGGCTGGTTTGGGTTTTCACCCTTTAAAGACATGTTTTCAAGTTTAAGTGTGATTTTTGCAAATTATTGTCATACTCTCAAACGGGGAGACCCAGGACGACGCGGTTAGTTCCTACAAGTTACATTGGTCCCGTGCGAGGTGTTCGTGCTTCCTACGGGGTCGTTTGCGTGCTGGTTTGGGTTTTCACCCTTTAACGGCTTATTTTCAGGTCTAAGTGTGATTTTCGCAAATTATCATCATACTCTCTAACGGGGAGACCCGGGACTACGCAATCAGTTCCTACAAGTTACATTGGTCCCGTGCGAGGTGTTCGTGCCTCCTACGGGGTCGTTTGGGTGCTAGTTTGGGTTTTCACCCTTTAACGGCTTGTTTTCAAGTTTAAGTGTGATTATCGTAAATTATCGTCATACTCTCAAATCGGGAGACCCGGGACTACGCAGTCAGTTCCTACAAGTTACATTGGTCTTGTGCGAGGTGTTCGTGCCTCCTACGGGGTCGTTTGGGTGCTAGTTTGGGTTTTCACCCATTAACGTCCTGTTTTCAAGTCTAAGTGTGATTTTCACAAATTATTGTCATACTCTCTAACCGGGAGACCCGGGACTACGCGGTCAGTTCCTACAAGTTACAATGGTCCCGAGCGAAGTGTTCGTGCCTCCTACGGGGTCGTTTGAGGGCTGGTTTGGGTTTTCACCCTTTAACGGCCTGTTTTCAAGTGTTAGTGTGATTTTTGCAAATTATAGTCATACTCTCAAATCGAGAGACCCGGGACTACGCGGTCAGTTCCTACAAGTTACATTGGTCCCGTGCGAGGTGTTCGTGCCTCCTACGGAGTCGTTTGGGGGCTGGTTTTGGTTTTCACCCTTTAACGACCTGTTTTCAAGTGTAAGTGTGATTTTTACAAATTGTCGCCATACTCTCAAACCGGGAGACCCGGGACTACGCGGTCAGTTCCTACAAGTTACAATGCTCTCGTGCGAGGTGTTCGTGCCTACCATGGAGTCGTTTGGGGGCTGGTTTGGGTTTTCACCCTTTAACGGCCTGTTTTCAAGTCTAAGTGTGATTTTTGCAAATTATCGTCATACTCTCAAACCGGGAGACCCGGGACTACGCGGTCAGTTGCTACAAGTTACATTGGTCCCGTGCGAGGTGTTCGTGCCTTCCACGGGGTCGTTTGGGGGTTGGTTTGGGTTTTCACCCTTTAACGGCCTGTTTTCAAGTCTAAGTGTGATTTTTACAAATTATCGTCATACTCTCAAATCGGGAGATCCGAGACTACGCGGTCAGTTCCTACAAGTTGAATTGGTCCCGTGCGAGGTGTTCGTGCCTCCTACGGGGTCGTTTGGGGACTGGTTTGGGTTTTCACCCTTTAACGGCCTGTTTTCAAGTCTAAGTGTGATTTTTGCAAATTATTGTCATACTCTCAAACGGGGAGACCCGGGACAACGCGGTTAGTTCCTACAAGTTAGATTGGTCCCGTGCGAGGTGTTCGTGCCTCCTACGGGGTCGTTTGGGGGCTGGTTTGGGTTTTCACCCTTTAACGGCCTGTTTTCAAGTCTAAGTGTGATTTTTGCAAATTATCATCATACTCTCAAACGGGGAGACCCGGGACAATGCGGTTAGTTCCTACAATTTACATTGGTCCCGTGCGAGGTGTTCGTGTCTCCTACGGGGTCGTTTGGGTGCTGGTTTGGGTTTTCACCCTTTAACGGCCTGTTTTCAAGTCTAAGTGTGATTTTTTGCAAATTATCGTCATACTCTCAAACAGGGAGACCCGGGACAACGCGGTTAGTTCCTACAAGTTAGATTGGTCCCGTGCGAGGTGTTCGTGCGTCCTACGGGGTCGTTTGGGGGTTGGTTTGGGTTTTCTCCCTTTAACGACCTGTTTTCAAGTCTAAGTGTGATTTTTGCAAATTATCATCATACTCTCAAACGGGGAGACCCGGGACAACGCGGTTAGTTCCTACAAGTTACATTGGTCCCATGCGAGGTGTTCGTGCCTCCTACGGGGTCGTTTGGGTGCTGATTTGGGTTTTCACCCTTTAACGGCTTGTTTTCAAGTCTAAGTGTGATTTTCGCAAATTATTGTCATACTCTCAAACCGGGAGACCCGGGACTACTCAGTCAGTTCCTACAAGTTACATTGGTCCCGTGCGAGGTGTTCGTGCCTCCTACGGGGTCGTTTGGGGGCATGTTTGGGTTTTCACCCTCTAACGGCTTGTTTTTAAGTTTAAGTGTGAATTTTGCAAATTATTGTCAGATTCTCAAACCGGGAGACCCGAGACTACGTGCTCAGTTCCTACAAGTTACATTGGTGTCGTGCGAGGTGTTCGTGCCTCCTACGAGGTCGTTTGGGGGCTGGTTTGGGTTTTCACCCTTTAACGACTTGTTTTTACGTCTAAGAGTTGATTTTTATTCTCAAACGGGGAGACCCGGGACTATGCGATCAGTTCCTACAGGTTACACTGGTCCCGTGCGAGGTGTTCTTACCTCCTACGGGATCGTTTGGGGGTTGGTTTGGGTTTTCACCCTCAAACGGCTTGTTTTTAAGTTTAGGTGTGATTTTTGCAAATTATCGTCATATTCTCAAACCGGGAGACCCAAGACTACGCGGTCAGTTCCTACAAGTTACATTGGTCCCGTCCGAGGTGTTCCTGCCTCCTATGGGGTCGTTTGGGGGCTGGTTTGGGTTTTCACCCTTTAACGGCTTTTTTTTAAGTCTAAGCATGATTTTTGCAAATTATCGACATATTCTCAAATCGGAAGACTCGAGACTACGCGATCAGTTCCTACAAGTTACATTGGTCCCGTACGAGGTGTTCGTGCCTCCTACGGGGTCGTTTGGGGGCTAGTTTGGGTTTTCACCCTCTAACTGCTTATTTTTAAGTTTAAGTGTTGATTTTTATTCTCAAACCGGAAGACCTTTGACTATGCGATCAGTTTCTACAAGTTACATTGATCCCGTGCGAGATGCTTTTGAGCCTAATCTAGATATTTTCAAGTTTGCATTACAATTATTAGCATTTTCATTTGTCTAAAAAAGGAAATGATTTTTTTTATTAAACATGTATGTTCTCTAATCTTTCTAGCTCTTTTAATCAGATAACTATAACCACAAAATGAATCAACCGAACATAAAAATTAAGAAATTTACAAACCTTTAGAATCGGTGTGTCGATTTCAATAAAGCCTACAGACTCTAACGGCACGTCAACAACTTCAAATTCTTCCTCTTTGTAGCGCAGGTCGCAACATACATACATCCCCCTGTAAGTAAGGCGAAACAAATTATTCATATTGATAAGGCTACTTGTAACACAAATCATTCCATATGAAATTCTTAAACTCACGAGTAATAAGCTGGCTTAAACTCTGGAAATTCTTAAATCATTTTTATCATAGCTACATGTAATATACACAATCAATAACGATGAATGGCTACACAATCAATGGCTATGATAAAAATGAATGTGTATATTAAACGAAACAAATAGATTTTGATGTTGCTATCACCTCTAGGCCTATTTGTGGCTTGAGTTTAACATCGTTAGGCTCGCTGCTGGGCATGTGATCCATGTGCCACGAATCAATGGGGCCTGCCTTAATAGATTTTGGATTCCCGGGGTGAGAGGATATTAGTTCGAGTGGAATAATGTCCCGCTCTCCGCGAGGGCTGCCTTGCTCGGTGCTGGTCTTCTCTATATCCAATTGAGGTAGCGCAAGGTGAGTAACATCTATAGAAAAGGAAAAATTTTATCAGGGAAACTTGGTTAGCCATAGACATGTGATAAAAGAGAACACTAGTTTACGTTCCCGTTCTTATCAACCACGTGGAAAAAAGAAGATAGGTGATAAAAGATGCCGGGATGACTAAATGCTGCTTCAAAACTATCAGGAAATAGATTCACATTATGTATTCATATAATTATGCATTTAGTCATCCCGATAAATCCAAAAAGGCATTATGTATTCATACCTAGTACTCATTTTTAACAATATGTATTGATATAATTATTATCATGATTTAAAAAATGTAGACATATGTTGATACCTCCATTGAGGAATTTATGTTCTTTATCATTTTTGTTGTTGTCTCGATATCAAAGGCTGGCATCCTCACGTTTCCCATCGCATAAGTGTTGTGAATTGAGTTTTGAAGATTTTGCCCCCCCCCCCCCCCCCGAGGCTGTTGTGTATTGCTACAATATATACTGAGCAGATGAAGGTTCATGTAATAATAAACCTTAATTATGATTCCTCCTTCACAAAAAATTATAACTGAGTGCAGTAAGATGTCCTCAATATGTAATAAACTCATTCTCAATATTGTAGATGTCATTATATGCTTAAATTTGATAAGAATGAATATAATTAAACATGAACAACCCATAAAGGATCCACACAACCACATTTGTTTTTCTTTAATGTTCTTCCTTTCAAATTGTATATCAAGAAAACAACAGTCCACGTGAGAGCATGTGCTCACAATCTGCTAGTCTTATTTTCAATAATGCACAGATCATGATACTCATAAATTGAACAAAATTGACATCTCATCCAATTAGAATAAAGAATCAAATATAGTTCACACACACACATGGCTCTTTCCCCAATTCCCAACACACACACCAAGGTAGAGCTCCTTGAATTTCATATAACGCAAGGGGTGATACAAAGAGAGAAAACTAAACATGAAGAAGCTCTTATTTTCATAAATATTACAATTCACAATACAAATGCTGTTTTTATATGAAAAAACAAATTTCTAAATTAACTAAAATGGGCACAAATCACAACAAGACCAATTTTATCTACACCAAAATTACCACAATTTTTAATGATGACCACAACACCAAAGCTAAAACAAATACTGATTTTTTTAGTAATAAGAGAAAAGCAAAAATTAACTAAGAATAAAAATAAATAATTCATTCCCATTTGAGAGAGAGAGAGACTGACAATGGGGGTATTGGTAACGTGCACCTTTGGCAAGAAACAAACTCAGATCAGACCTTTGGCAATGGCCTCACCTGTCCACCTTCGAATCTCCACCCTCCATCGACTTGCTAGGATTCGACCCTTCTCTCCGATCTCTCAATAGCCAATCCGAGTTATATATGAAGCTTCCAGTCATAGGCCGATACCGCGACTTTGAAACATGACAAAAAGTAATAACAAAACACTTTCATACATGGTTAAAAGACACAACAGAAGTTGTGCCCAGATGGCCCAGTAAACTTGGGTCCAACACCCAATATCCTAGAACTGTTACTACACCCATATGGCACGACTTGAGGAGTACATTATCAACCGACTGAAATTTCAATTATTATCCAGAATATTCCGTTACTATCCGGAAACTCTGTGTGTCCTCATTCTAAATAACGAATCATTGTCTTTGACAACTGGCTTTTGCAAAAAATGTGTGACATAAATTACACTGTGATACTCAAAACTTGTAAGAATGATTTCACCAAATGGGATACACTATAATATTTTAGGCCAAGGATCTTTTACTTGCTCGTTAAACCTAATAACTACAACTAAAAATTAAAATTAATAAAAAGGAATATTAAAATAACAAAAATATAGAGAATTCCCAAAATACAAATCATATCAATGTGACTTAGAACTTTGCTTTTGAATCATTCTTTTATAGAAAAAGGTTTTAAGCTAGTTAGTTAACTTACATCTATAATGGAGGTATAATTGTAACAACAGGGATCTTCTGCTAACACCATGCTAAAAATAACTAGGTAACCATTTGCTCTCCGTGAGGGAGCAAGAACAAATTGGTGACGAGGTAGGAGCATTGATCAGTTATAAAATTATTATCAAGTGTCCCCCCTCAATGATTAATTGCAAATAGTATTGTTATAAAATAGGTACGTACCCCTTGGATTCTCTTGCCGGTAACAGGACATTTAGGTCCGCTAGCCCTCTTCTTGGTGCCCTGATACACTAGCTTTCCACCTAATAATATTCCATTCCAAATCATCAAATGTATGCTAAGCAAAAGTTAACTGATGACTACATATATAAATAAATTAAAAAAAATACCTTCCTCCGTCGAAACGAACGAACCCGATTTCGGTGGCGTAGCTGTGGAATAGCTGTGCTGGTTTTAACGACCCTGTGCTGGTTTGATTTGGTGGCGTAGCTGTGGCATTTAATTCAATCAACGATTCATCCTGGGCCACGTGGTGACCGTGACCCTTCCTCCGTCGGAACGAACCCGATTTCGGTGACCCATTCTGCCTGCGCCACGGTGATGATGGAGGATCCGTGGTTTTATGGATGGAGGCGTGGAGGATGATGGATCGGGGCGTGGAGTATGACGGATCGGGGAGAGAGAGAGAGACGCTTAGGTTATATTGAGGTTGAGGAGAGAGAGAGTTAGGTGAGAATGAGTTTGGTCCCGCCTAAAGATTGGGGGGTTTATTTTTTTAATTAAGCGTACCCATATTTAGCACGGTTTAAAACTGTGCTATATTTTGGCATTGTTTTAAACCGTGCCAGTTTATGCTAAAATCGTGCTAAATTCTGGCACGGTTTAAAACCGTGCCAGAATCTCCTTACCACAGCGTGCCAGATTAGCATTTTTGGTGTAGTGTAGAATCAATTAGTCAAGACTCAATCCCAGCCACAAGATTGAGGTCGATGTTCTGGATCCTTCCTCTGTTAGTATAAAAAGGACCCAAGCCTCAGCATTTTGAGACTTTTACCATTTCGTTAAATCTGAGAGAAAAGAGAGAGTAGAGAGAGAAAGAAGAAAAGAGGGAAAGAAAAGAGAGAGATCAGAAAGAAGAAACCCTAGTTTTTTCATAGTTTAAACCCCTGAGTGTTTTCTCACAAACCAAACACCAAATCTAAAAGTCCCATACACTAGAAAACCCATCTTTTTGAGAGTTAGATCCTTCTAGGGTTTCTGTGTTTTTGGTGTTGAGTTTTCGTTTGAAGACCTCTTCAAATCTTTGATTCTCTCAGAACTCATCTCTAAGAGAGACTTAAGTTTCATTATTGAAATTGAGTTTTTCTAAAAGACAACATCTCACGTTCTATTTTTTATTTCTCTTTTTAGATCTAGTATTGTACATCTATTATGTTTTAATGAATTTTGAAATAATAAGTTTTAGTTTCAAAATATTTTCAGATCTACTAAGTTGTATGTGTTTCTAGTTTTCTATTTCATTTTTTATGAAATACATGTGTACAAAAATAAAAATAACACAACGAACTCTTCCTAAAGTTTTAAGGCATAGATCTGAAAAGAAGTTTTTATCGACAATTATTGAATCAATCTCTGAATGTTAAGTCTGAATCTATTTTAATAAAGTAGACTTCTAGTCTAGTTTGGATCTCAATTGGAGGTTAACAATTTCAAAAATATTTTCAAAATACTGAAATCGTTTAAGACCTTGAACCGTCTTCTGAGCAAGGTATCCTTGAGATCTGTGGATAAATAAAAGATTAAGAAGTCTTGGCTTGAAAAATCAAGATTCAGAAATAACCTATCATTTTAGAACGGTTGTAATCCATTAAGATTGTTTGTATAATCTTGAGAGGGTGAGTATCATGTTTGCATGTAGTAGAACATCATAAACACTATCTCACACGAACACTTAGACACTATGGTTTTGTCTGAGAATCTTGAATTTTGAACGAGTTACTAGAATCAGAATTCAAAGAGAAAGAGATCAAGAAAAAAGCAAAGAAGCAGTAAGAAAAGATCAGTCCAATTCAGATTACTTTTAGAGTGGAGAATCTCATGTAGGTACATTCTGAACTTAGGTTAGGATCTTTGTGGTTTGCTTAAGTGTTGTAACTTGATTCTTTATTCTAGTGGATTTTTGTTTTGTGCCGTAGAGGGCACCGTGGATGTTTCCCTTGTTTAAGGATTTTACCACGTTAAAAATCAATGTGTCTATTTCTTTGAATGTTCTTAATTATTATTGTGATTGGGACTGCCTGGTAACTTTAGTAGATGTTTATTAAAAATTAAAAAGAAGGTAACCAACTATCAAATTTAATCCATATATTCAGAAAGTCTTTTATAACACATCTTATGTTTTTCGAAAAGTGTTTTGCCCAAAAAAGTTATTCGGAGTTCACACAACTTATAACAGTTTGTTATTAATCTTGTAAACAAACTTTTAACCCTAAAGCGTTTCTTCAACTGGTATCGGAGTAGGAACACCTTTTGTGATCATGAAACTTGAGAAATTATTTTCGAAACTTCTTTCTGAAAAATTTCTGAATATGGAAGAAAAATTTGAGAAGTTAGGTAACCTATCCAGACCACTAGTCTGTGATGGAAACAATTTTTTGTACTGGAAAGTACGAATGAATGTTTTCATTCAAGAAGCCTTGGGTGATGAAGTCTTGGAAATGATTGGAACATGGTTTAAACATCCTACTAAACCTACTTCAGCCACTGATCCAATAAGGATTAAGAAACTTCTGAGTGAATTTACTAAGGAAGAGAAAAAATTGTCTCTAGATAATAACAAAGGAATGCCATCTTTATGTCCAGAAACGAACATGAATTCAAAAGAATATCCATATGTTCTACTTCTAAAGAGGCATGTGACACTTTAGTCATTGCTCATGAAGGTGATGAACGTGTCAAAGCTGGAAAAATTCAAATGCTCATTTAGCAGTATAACACCCTGATTATGAATGACAATGAATCCTTTGACGATTTCTACATAAGGTTAACTGATATTTTTACAAAACTTTATGTAAATGGTTAACCTATAGTAGAAAGGAAATTGTTTCAAAGATTCTTAGGTCATTGCCATCTAAATTTGACAATAAGATATATGTTATTGAGGAAGTGAATGACCCTAATATGACTCCTGAATTACTTACCATTAAACTGAGGACTGTAGAATTGGAACTAGACTTCAAAAATAAATTAACCAGACATACTAATAAAGCCTCTAATTCAAATGTTGTGTTTTCTTCTAAATTGCAAGTGCCTAAATTGAACACTATAGAGTTTGACACTAACTATCTTAAAAACTGTGATTTGGAAAACCTTAATAATGAAATAGCTCTTATGAGTAAGCCTTTCAAAAAGATTTTAAAATTTAGAAATGATGTAGCCTCTAAAGAAGGCAAATCAAATTATCAAGGTAATCAATCTCACAGACCTCATGACAGAGACAATACTAAACACACTTATGACAATAGGAGGAATTATGACCCCAACAGACCTAAACCTGGCATAAAAGATGTTAAGTGTCATCGTTGTGGTAAACTTGGTCACTTTGTTAGTAAATGTCCAACTAGTTTTAATAACAATAACAAGGCCAATATGTGTAAGACGTGGAACGACTCTAGTGATTCTGATGAGGATGAAACTGAGTCAACCCAGATAAAGGAGTACTGCACGTCTTTCTTTGCTAAGATAATATATAATGATGATGCATGCTAGCTTGCTCATGAATTTTTTATGTCTATTGATGTTGTTAATGATATTCCTTATAATTCTGTCCCTATAACTGCTGAAAGATTGTGTGTGAGTCAAAGTAATAATGTTGATGAAGAATTGAACGTGCGCGTGAGTAATAAACCTACCAAAAACATAGGGAACACTTCACATGATGCACATAGTGAGTCTGATGATGACCTGCTTAATTTGCATGAGTTATACACTAAAACGGTTAAGAAGAGCGCTCGTCTAGAAAAAATGATAAAAACCTTAAGTGAGCGTATCGATTTACTTAACCAAACCATTAGGAAGAACACTGAAGATTATACTGCCCAATGTATTGCTCATGAGACTGAGATTGAGAATTACACCTTGAGAATAAGCTCTTTGATTCAAAAGAACCATGAATTTGAACAAAAATACAAGGCAGCCCTTATTGAACTAGAAGAGTCAAAACAAAATCTTTCAAATGTGTTTAATAAATGCCAACACTTTGAAACACAAACCAAGTCTTATGAAAAAATTGTTATTGGAAGCAAATTTGACTCTGAATATAAGTCTGGCCTAGGATTTGGAGAAATAGTGCATACAAGTAAGACCAAAGTTTCTCCTGAAAATGTTACTTTTATAAAACAAGGCCAAACTTTTCAAAATGTTAAAAAAGGTGAACCTAGTCTCAATGTCTCTCAAACGACACATAATTAGTACAATCAACAGTTGGAGCCAAACAGTCATACTAGATACGTTTGTCCTTCTGCCAGATACCAAAGATAAAAACCTAAACCTAATGACGACTGGACTACTATACCCAATAGATCCAATCTAATTTTCAAAGACTTTAGCAAGAAAGTCAAGTCCTATACTCATCAGTACTGTTCCTACTGCGATATTTTTGGCCATATTTTCGACGAATGTTTTCAGAAAAAGTTATACACCCCAACCTACAAACACTTTAACTACTCAAGGAAATCAAGAAATACTTATGTACTTCCTAGACAGGCCACAAACAACTCTAACTCTAAAAAGAAAATGGGAAGGTCCAATACTAAGAAAAAATCATTTAGAAAGACCCCTCAAACCTTTTCTATATCAAAAGGTCACAAATTTTTTAAAACTAGGCCTATTTGGATTAGAAAAGATGATCTATTATCCCAGATCAAGTGCAACATTGTCATTTCTACTTTAAAGGCACAAAGCACTTCAACTGGTTGGTATTTGTATTCTGGATGTTCTAAACAGATGACCGAGGATGAAACCAAATTGAAGAACAAGACAGACTTCCTTGGAGGTAGTGTCATGTTTGGAGATGGTGTTTTACCTCAGATCATAGGAAGGGAAAATTGAGTAAGCAAGGGCTTCCTGAACTGAATGATGTTCTCTTAGTTAAAGGTATTAAAGCTAATCTCTAAAGTATATCATAATTTTGTGACTCCAATCACTCAGTTACCTTCTCTAAAAATGATTGAAAAATTATTAATGAAAAAGGTAATTATATTTTAACAGGAAACAAAACCCAGGAAAACTGTTACACAGTAATTCCAAATTCTGAATCTTGTAATATTGCCAGATTAGAGGATTATGATCTATGGCACAATAGATTGGGACACACAAATTATGATAAACTTAGAAGATTGCGTTCCCAAGAGACAATTAGAGGTTTACTTAAAATTAAAAATTCTTTTAATCATATATGTGAAACTTTTCAGGAAGGCAAAATAAGTAAATCCCCTCACAAGAAAGTTAAAGATGTCCTTACTACTAAACCCCTAAAGCTTATCCACATGGACCTCATGGGTCCCTCAAGAACTGTTAATTTCTTTGGAAACGTTTACATCCTAGTTATAATGGACGACTATACGAGATATACTTGGGTAGCTTTTATGAAACAAAAATCTGATACTTTCAATGAATTCTTAAGAATCATCTTGAAAATTAAGAATGATAAGGATACCCAGATATGTCGAATTCAGAGTGACAGAGGTGGATAGCTCAAGGACTCTGAAATTTCTGAGTATTGCGTAGCTAATGGATATAAACATGAGCTTAGCGCTCCCAAAAGCCCATAGCACAATGGTATAACTGAATGTAAGAATAGGACTTTACAAGAAATGGCCAGGGTTATGTTATATGCTAAGAATCTTCCTTGATATTTTTGGGTAGAAGCAGTCCAAACCACGTGTCACATTATTAATCGTATCTACCTCAGAAAAAATTCCAAAGAAACCTCTTATGAGTTATGGTTCCACAAAAAGCAAAACTTAAAATATTTTAAAATCTTCGGTAGTATCTGCTATGTCTGCAAAGATAGAGAGCAACTTTCAAAATTTGATACCCGAGGAGAAAAGGGATTTTTTCTTGGATATTCCCAAAATAGTAGGGCTTTGCGTGTTTTCAACTATAGAACCAAAACTATTATGGAATCAATTAATGTAATTATAGATGACATTAGTGTTAGAAGAAGTGAAAGTCAACCAGCAACATTTGATGAGGACAAACCTGTTTTACCCACTGATCCTCAAGATGATACTGATTCATTGCTACTCGAGAGTCCCTCTATACCCACTTGGGTTTTTAAAGATCATCCCACTGAAATCATTCTCGGTAATCCTTGGAAACCAGTTAGAACTAGATCCTAACTTCGACAAGTGGCACAATTTTCTTGTTTTGTTTCTCTTGAGGAACCTAAAAATGTTAATGATGCCCTTACTGACTCATTTTGGATAAATGCTATGCAAGAAGAGCTTATCCAATTTAAGAGTCACAATGTGTGGAATCTTATTTCTAGACCAAAAGATTCAAAGGTTATTGGCATAAGATGGATCTTTAAAAATAAAACTGATGAAAATGGGGAGGTCATTAGAAATAAAGCTAGGTTGGTTGTGTAAGGATACTCTCAGGTTGAGGGAATTGATTTTGACAAAACCTTTGCACCTGTCACTCGTCTAGAATCAGTTCCTCTCCTTCTTGCCATCTCCTGTCATTTGCAATTCAAATTATTCCAAATGGATGTTAAATCCGCTTTATTAAATGGAATTTTATCTGAAAAAGTATTATACGTAGAAAAACCCAAAGGATTTTTGATCCTGTACACCCTGACCACGTCTTTAGACTTAAGAAAGCCTTTTACGATTTAAAACAAGATCCTAGAGCTTGGTATGAGTGTTTGCCTACCTTTTAGTGTCTCATAATTTTATCCGTGGCAAAAATGATCAAACGTTGTTTCTTAAAAGAAAATCAACATGTCTTAATCGCACAAGTATATGTGGACAATATTATTTTTGGTTCCACCTGTCCTACACAAGTAGAGAACTTCTTTTATATCATGCATACTGAATTTCAGATGTCTTTAATGGGTAAACTACAATATTTTTTGGGTTTACAAGTCAAACAATGCAGTGATGGTCTTTTTATTTCCCAATCCAAGTATGCTGCAGATTTAGTTAAAAAATTTTGGCTTAGAAAATGCCAAAACTTCTAGAACCCCCATGAGTACTTCAGCTAAACTTTCTAAGGATGATATTGAGAAAAGTGTTGATCCCACTCTTTATAGAAGTATAATAGGGAGTTTTCTATATCTTATCGCATCTCGACCTGACATATCCTTTGCCATGTGTATCTGTGCTAGATATCAAAGTAACCCTAAAGAATCTCACTTATTAAGTGTAAAAAGGATTATTAAATATATTAAGGGTACTTTAAAATTTGGTATTTGGTACACAAATGATACAACTAGTTCTATTGTAGTATACATCGATGCCGATTGGGCTGGGTGTTCTGACGATAGTAAGAGTACTTCTGGTGCTTGCTACTACGTAGACAATAATCTCGTAGGTTGGTCATGTAAGAAGCAGAATTGTATTTTATTGTCTAGCGTCGAATCTGAATATATAGCAACTGGTAGTTGTTGTAATCAATTACTATGGATTAGACAGATGCTTAGTGATTATGGTCAGATAGAAAAATAATTAACCATATTTTATGATAACCAAAGCGCCGTTAATATTTTCAAAAATCCTGTAATGCGCTCACGAACTAATCATATTAAGATTAGACATCAATTTATCTGTGACCTTGTCAAATCCAAAGATCTCATTATTGAATATCTGAACAATCAAAAGCAACTGCAAATCTCTTTACCAAACCATTAGATAACATTCAATTTGAGTATTTGCGCACAACTATAGGCATGATTACTCTCAATTACTCTCTGCTTTTTATTTTGTGATTTATACCCCTTGTATATTTGAGAAAAATTGGGGGAGAAGATCTAGAGTATTGCTTAGCGATTATACTATCTATTCCTGATTCTAACTCAACTAATATGCCAATTTTATGTTTATTTTGTTACGGGCATTTCAGACCCGATGTATCTCTTGTTACTATTTTGTAGGGTATTGGTCTGTATATAGTTGAGTGATGTATTTTTTTACCTTAGTTTCGATTCTACGATAGGAATTGGGTAGTTAAATTTTTTGCATAGGACACATATGATTTCTTTTTATTTTGACCTACGAGTTCTGAAAACTCAAGGGAATTTTATCTCTAATATCTAAAGGGGGAGATTGAGAACACACTACATATTGACTTACTTGAGTCGACATATATAGGAGTTCCAACTAGTTTGGATATCTAGACAAAATAGGTTAGATTTTATGAGAACTCCATCTCCTCAAAGGTTCAAACTCAAAGAAGAAATCATGTCCAAGAGAATCAACAAGGGGAAGTTATTTCTATCCTTAAAACCACAAATATGACACACACTATGCATTATTCATATAACCTATTTGTTCTAATGGTTCTTCAACACTTCAAGTCATTTTAAAATTAATTTAATTCAACTTAAATTACTTTATATATTTTTAAATAATTTTCATATGATTTTGAATTAATTAAAAATTCGTTTTGAAAGTGTTGTAGGTAAAATTTAAATTTCAGAAACTTATTTTGTTTGTTGATTGTTTACCTGAGTAGAATCCAAAAGCGCTAGAGAATTCAAGGTAGCCTTTGTAATTATTTTTAAACACGCATTTTTGCATTCATCTGGTTTGTACACGTGTGGGTAGCCTATCGATTGGATTTGCATTTTCTGTTAGACACAAAACGCGTACACAGTTTCAGCCCTTAGATCAACCTTATCAACGTACTGCATGTGTTATGACTCAATCCTTGTAAACCCAATTTAAACCAATCATTGTACATTTAACCCACCGCCAGTGTTGAGCTGTTGGATTAAATTCAATTGGTCAAGACTCAATCCTAGCCACAGGATTGAGGTCGATGTTCTAGATCATTCATCTGTTAGTATAAAAAGGACCCAAGCCTCAGCATTTTGAGACTTTTACCATTTCGTTAAATCTGAGAGAAAAGAGAGAGTAGAGAGAGAAGAGAGAGAAATGAGAAGAGAGGGAAAGAAAAGAGAGAGATTAGAGAGAAGAAACCCTAGTTTCTTCATAGTTAAAACCTCTAAATGTTTTCTCCTAAACCAAACACCAAACTTAAAATTCCCATACGCCAGAAAACCCATCTTTTTTAGAGTTATATCCTTCTAAGGTTTCTGTGTTTTTGGTGTTGAGTTTTCATTTGAAGACCTCTTCAAATCTTTGATTCTCTTAGAACTCATCTCTAAGAGAGACTTAAGTTTCATTATTGAAACTGAGTTTTTCTAAAAGAGAACATCCCAAGTTCTATTTTCTATTTCTCTTTTTAGATCTAGTATTGTATATCTATTCTGTTTCAACGAATTTTGAAATAAAAACTTTTAGTTTCAAAATATTTTCAGATCTACTGAGTTGTGTGTGTTTATAGTTTTCTATTTTATGTTTTATGAAATACATTTGTACAAAAATAAAAAGAACACAACGAACTCTTCCTAAAGTTTTAAGTCATAGATCTAAAAAGATGTTTTTACCAAAAATTATTGAATCAGTCTCTGTATGTTAAGTCTGAATCTGTTTTAATAAAGTAGACTTCTAGTCTAGTTTGGATCTCAATTGGAGGTTTACAATTTCAAAATACTAAAATCGTTTAAGACCTTGAACCGTCTTCTGAGCAAGGTATCCTTGAGATCTATGGATAAATAAAAGATCAAGAAGTCTTGGCTTGAAAAATCAAGTTTCGAAAATAACCTATCATTTTAGAACGGTTGTAATTCATTAGGATTGTTTGTATAATCTTGAGAGGGTGAGTAGCATATTTGCATGTAGTAGCACATCACAAACACTATCTCACACGAACACTTAGACACTGTGATTTTGTCTGAGAATCTTGGATTTTAAATGAGCTGCTGGAATCGAAATTCAAAGATAAGGAGATCAAGGAAAAAGCAAAGAAGCAGCAAGAAAAAATTAGTCAAATTCAGATTACCTTTGGAGTGGAGAATCTCATGTAGGTACATTCTGAACTTAGGTTAGGATCTTTGTGGTTTGCTTAAGTGTTGTAACTTGATCCTTTATTCTAGTGGATTTTTATTTTGTGTCGTAGAGGGAACTGTGGATGTTTCCCTTGTTTAAGGGTTTTACCACGTTAAAAATTCATATGTCTATTTCTTTGAATGTTCTTAACTGTTGTTGTGATTGAGACTGCATGGTAACTTTAGTAGATATTTATTAAAAATTAAAAAGAAGGTAACCAACTATCAAATTTGATCCATATATTCAGAAAGTCTTTTATAACACATCTTGTGTTTTTCGAAAAGAGTTTTGTCCAAAAAGTTTATTCAGAGTTTACGTAACTTATAACAGTGTGTTATTAATCTTGTAAACAAGCTTTTAACCCTAAAGCATTTCTTCAAGTTTAATGTCCAAAATGCCTCTCAACTCCGGTGGTAGTGCGAAAGTGCAATGACTGCAGGAGAGTTTTTGTGGACTTCACCCACCTCAATAAAGCTTCTCTCATAGATAGCTTCCCTTTGTCGAAAATCGATTAGTTGGTTGATGCCACAACAGGCCACGAGCAGGTGAGCTTCCTAGATGTTTACTCGCGGTACCATCAAATCCTACTATTTGACCCCGACCTAGATAAAACCTCATTTATCACTCCAGTGGGCTTGTACTATTATAAGCTGATGCTTTTTGGCCCAAAAAAGGTTGGAGTCGTATACCATAGATTGGCTATTAAGATGTTCAAAGAACACATGAAAGATATGATGGACGTACATATTGACGATATGCTCGTTAAGAGCATGCACAAAGACAATCATGTTGAGGACTTAGTGAAAACTTTGGAATCCTCACTAACGAACGAAGCTTAATATGAGAAAATTTCCCTTTGAGGTCCAATTCGAAAGTCTCCTTAGCTACTTAGTTAGCAAAAAAAATTATCTAATATGTTACAAAAAATTTAAAAGCTAACTGGGACACTAGCATCTTTGAACCGTTTTGTCTAGAAGTCATCCGAGCATTGCAAAACATTATTTCAACTACTAAAGAAGGAGAACGGCCTCACCTGGAAAAATAAATGTTCAAAATCCCTTGTAGAAATGAATTCGACCTGAGCAAAACCTCCTATGTTAGCCATTACAGGTCTAGGGGACCCTCTCTATCTTTACCCAGTAGTTTAATCCATACAATTAGTTCAACCTTAATTGGCGAGAAAAAAATATAGTCCCTCATTTACTGCACCAGCAGGATGCTTCTGGACGTCGAGTAATGCTACCTGCCACTGGAGAAGCTGACCTACTATTCGAACATCGTGTCCTAAAAATTAAAATACCACTTTAAGGCCCATTCCATTACAGTTATCACATCTCCCCCCCTTAAAATTGTTCGGCGCAAGGCCGACCTATCTGAACACATGTCTAAATTATCAATCGAACTCGGGACATTTAATATACACTATCAACCAAGGAACATGTCTTGGCTGATTTTATAGCATTATTTGTGGGAAAAAAAGCACCTAGCGACCAATAAGTTACCGACCAATTGAAAGATTAAGGGCTCGATCAATTCAAGAAATGGATATTATATGTGGATGGTGCCTCCAACTCAAAAGAGTCTGGAGTAGGGATTGTGCTCTTCACATCGAAGAATGCCATGATCGAGCATGGAATTAGCCTGGGCTTTGATGCATCCAATAAGAAGCTAAGTACGAAGCCCTCATAATTGGTCTATATGATACTCACTTATAGGGGGAAGATCACATCGAAGTGTATTGTGATTTAATGTTGGTGTCCAACTAAGTTACTGGTGGCTTTAATGCTAAGGAAGAAAAGAAGGCAAAATACATATAGATGGCTCTTGATTTGATATCAAAATTTGAGGAAGTCTGCAATCAACAGTTCCCTTAGGGCATAACAGTCACGTCGATGCCTTAGCAACCCTAAGTACAGTAGTAAACTCAAATCTAAGAAGAACAATTGAAGTGGAATTCCTCGACAAACCTAATTTTATAAAGACAGTGATATTCGATCACATTATTACCATGGAAAAAGGTTTGAGCTCGATGAATCCAATAAATGCCTATCTGTAGAATGACACCTTACCAGTCGACAAAAATCAAGATCATCAAGTCAGGGTAAAAGCCTCGCTATTTTACATCGAGCTTGTAGGAAATCTTTACATAAGGTTATTCACAGGACCTTACCTTTAATGCGTGCATCCAAAAGATGTCAACCAGGTTTTCTATGAACTACACGATGGGATTTGTGGGAGCTACACGGGGAGGAAGATCTCTTGATTTTTAAGAAATCAAATAGGTCTACTGGTGGTCATATATGGAGAAAAATGCAAGCGTTTATGTCAAGAAGTGCAAAAAATGCCAGAAGTTTTTCTCCATGCTTCACTAACTAGCCAGCGACTTAAAGTCACTAACTAGTTCGTGGCCATTCGCCCAATGGAGGATGTACATTATAGGGTCACTCCCAACTACGCTTGGAAATCATAAGTGCCAACAAGTCAGCACATATTATTTCACAAAATGGATTAGAGCAGAGCCACTGGCGAGCATCAAAGACACTAATATGATCAGATTCATTTGGAGGAATGTCATAACGCGCTTTTGGGTACCCAGGACAATCATCACAGAGACTTTTCCAAGGTTTCTGCGATGACCATGGAATCAAACACCTTTTCAGTTATATGGCCCATCCCCAAAGCAATGGCCAAGCAAAGGCTTCCAATAAAACGAAGCTTGACAGCTTGAAGAAGAGGTTTGAAAGAGAAAAAGGAGATTGGGTGGATAAGCTTTCCCATGTTCTCTGGACATTATACTATACCGAGGAGGCCCACTGGGGAAATGCCCTTCGCTTTAACTTATGGAATGGAAGATGTAATCCCCTTAGAAGGTGGTCTGCTAACCATGAGGTCAATAATTGCTGAGTAAGGTTTGATTGGCACATCTTTGAGCATCGAACTTGATTTAACTGAAGAGCGAAGGAAATAAGCCATGATAAAATTATCCTCCTACGGACAACAATTATCTAAGAAGTACAACAAGGGCGTCAATCTGAGGAAATTCCAGGCCGGTGATTATGTCCTCAGGAAATTCCTCGACAATACCAAAAAAAACTTTGAATGATAAGTTAGGAACTAACAGGGAGGGATCATTTAAGGTGATCATAGACGATCTACAAGGAGACTATCATTTGAAAATAATGGAGGGTAGGGACGATATTAGAATGCTGCTAACCTCATGAAATTTTACTTTTGAATTCACAATTGCTTAAGTTTAAGTTATTTCTAGCGTACTTAGTTTTTACAAATTTTTATTTCAGAACTCATGATGTTCTTAGTTTAATTTAACATTTTAATAAAAGCCCAAATAATTCAGTTAATTACATACCATTGTTTCAAAATGTCAGGCTTGCATTTTAAATTTACGATCAAAGTGCTAATTAACATTTCCATATTTTAATTACAATTGCGAATTGGTAAATTATAATTAAACCTAAGGTCTCCAGGTCTTCGTCATGAAAAACATAAAGCCTTCATGAATTGCCCAGGCAAAAAAATGACTTACGGGGCATCCATAGGCACTAAATGAATCCAACTTCGATCAGATAAAATCCTGAACGGGTGGATAGCTCTTAAACCAGGTGCATTTTTCCCATAGTCTGTTCTAGGCCTAAGGTAGTATAACAACACAACCTAAAATATAAGATAAGACAATAAAACACATGCTTGCTATAATGGAATGAAAAAAATGCAAGAGAATGAAATTAAGAAAATAACTTGTTATAAAAAGTCATAAGTTGCAAAAATATCATTTACAATAGCAAAAGTACAAAAAGTGATAATATGTTATGATCGGCTAGTGAGAATAGCAACTATGGCTCTTTGTCAGTTATTACCAAGATTTGGTCGGAATTTGTCATCACTCTCATGAGAGGAAAAGTAGCTCTTGGCCATCTTAAGAGGAACAACATCTAAAGGGACCTCAATTTATTTGATGCAAAAGGATGGATGTACATATACCAAAGTTAAGAGTCCTTAGCAACCTTTAACATCCCTACGGCTTTCATCCAACCATATTTATAGGATACGCTATTGGCCTCATCTAACCTAATTAGGGCATCCTCCCAACCTTCCTGATAACCAGCATACTATATTGCTCGGGGACCCATTTTGAACTGATAACACATTTTAACAATGTCATAGTTAAGGCCCATCACAATAACATGAGCTCTTAGGCGGCTATCTTCTGTCTCAGTAAGCTTCTTCTTAAAATCATCATTCTCAAACTGTAGGAGGCCCCAACATCTCTACCATTGTGTGCCCCAGCTAGTTAGGGCTTCAAAGAATTAAGCTCATCCTCTATAAGGGTGCTCACATCCTTCAAGTCTTTCACATCATCTTGCAGCTTGGCCACTAAGGCAGACTAGTCTTTATAGGTAACATTAATCTTCTTTAGGACCTTGTGAACAGAGACAAATTCTCGGCGAGCCTGGGAACTTGCATCCCAACTAAGGAGGACGTCAAGGTTGCCAGCGAAAGAAATAATTTCGTCGATAACATTTTTATACTACAGAAAGTAAGAATAAAGGGGGAAATTCAGTAATAATTCAAGACTAAATTAAAATTCACAAACTTTTTTCATCGATAATTGATAAGCACCCAAAAGTGTCTATTGTTATACCCCGAATATGTGCATTTTACTCACTCGCTTTAATTAAAAATGGGCTTATTATGTTCGTATTTATTCATTTCGCAGGTCAATATGCAGTCGCAACATCAAATTGTGCTAAATTCAGGCAATTGCGACAAAGAAGTGGTTAAAAGTGTCCAATGAAAAAAATCAAAGTGACCGTGAAGTTCGAAGTCCCTATTTGAGCTTGCCCGATCAGTTTCGATGCCCCAAACCCGAACCCAATCCCGTACCAAGCCTAAGCCTAAACCGAGTTCTAGCCATCACTCGAGCCTCGTGTGTGTTTAATTTGTAAGTTTATTTTTTATTTTATTTTATTTCAGATTTTTATTTGAGTCGTATATAATTTTTAGGATTTATTTTATATTATTAGGATTTTTTGGATTTGTTGTCTGCATATAATTATATATATTAGGGTCCATGTATTTATTGTGTGTCGAGTATTTTTATATTTTTTATGTAAATATAGCAAGTGGGCATTCAATTAGATTTTTTGTATTTTTCTTTATTTTCTTTTAGTTGTTTTATTAGTCTAGTTTTAGTTTCATTTTATTTTATATTTGAGTCTTTTACTAATTTATAGGTTAGGAATTGAAATTTTTGTTTTTATGTTTTAGTCATTTTCAATTTTTTTTTATTGAGTTGTAAAAATATATAGAGTTTTTTTTATAAGTGTCCAAATTAAACGCAGATACTTTAAAATCCACACACACTCTATCTCCATACACCTTACACGCACACACAACACACATTCCTAACATATACCCTCATCCCATACACCTCACCCACACACTAAAATAACCCACTTCATCTTCCCCACCAAAACCCACTTCTCTCTCTCCTCCACCATAACCAATTTAAAAACCCACCTACCATAACTTCCTAATCTAACCACCTTATACCCCATCCATTAGAAAAAAACCCATCGATGCTACTGCCTTACCTTCGACCATAATCAACACCTCCAATAACTCCTGCAACTTACAATCTTAACCCATTTCCATTCCTCATACCAGCCCCTCCAAACTTGGTTCGATAACCGAATCCAAAGAAGCCCGTATCCATCACAATTGGGAACCCATTCTAACTCACCTTAAATCAAACCCGTGGAAACACCAACAGACCAAACCCGGAACATATCCAAACCTGCGAAATACCACCCGTCCCCACCTCTGCGACCTGGCATTTACTACCCATCCATACCCGGTTCGAATATTTTCTAAACCAAGAACCCACCAAACATTTCATGGCCAATTTCCTTTATTAAACCCATGGACCAAATTGATTTACCTCCTGCCAGCCACACCATAAAAATAGGAACAGATCCAAAAGCTAAATTCAAAATAAACCCACATGTCACTTTGACTTGGCAAATTCAATCCCTACAAAATATCTCTTCAACCCAAGAAGACTCGTGGCTTATAAATAAAGAGAGGCACATCATTTTGGGTCATCTTCATCTTCATTTTAGTTTTAAATATGGGATAGGTTATGCCTCAACACACTATAAAGGGTGTTTGTAATTTTAGCAAACAACTCAATATAGAGTAGTGTGGTAAAAGTTATCTCACTTGGATGAATTTTTATGTACGAATTTGTAGTGGGAGGGTTTATATTTTTAACAAATATTTCTTATTATCTAATAGTGCATTAAGAGTTCATCTACATGGACCTTAGATAAAAACTTTTGTTAGGATTGTTTGTAATTTTTAGCAAATTTAATTCAAACATTGATGAGTATTTAGAAGTACACCCATTTATACATACTGTAGATATTCTTCTCCTTTCATTTAGTTTAGTTTTAATATTTTTTTAGAAATCATATTAAATCAATTAGTTTTAATGAAAAAAATAATAAAAAAAATATTTTTCTCATTGGAATTTTCTTCTTAGATAGTTTTCATCCCCTTTTTTCAAAAAAAAAAATAAAGAAAGAAAAAATACCAAAAATAATAACATGAAAATAATTTTTGCAATCATCTTCACACATTTAGTCTTCACACTTGAAAATTGGCTTGACACCCATACTTACCACTTGCCTTTATATTCATTTTCTCACATTGTGTAGGAATTTATTGGGTTTTTAGCGAAAGACTTTATTATACAACGAGACACACAAAAGTTCTTTCTATCAATTGGCGCCGTTGCCGCTTTCTTATTTTATCATTCATTAGACATGCTGTATAGGATTATTGAGCATTTGTATTTATTTCGGTGCATTTTGAGATCGATTTTTTGTAATAATTATTCGTAAAAAAAAGCGAAAAGGGAAACGGGACAAAATAGAGAGAGAGCGCCCTTGGACTAGAAATTTGAAGACTCTATTTTGGGTATGTCGGACTCCCGGGTTCGATTGAATATAGGAGATCTTTCTCCCTGTCGACTCAACTCGATCTTCACCCCACGTGTGTAAATACTGTGGGAGGTACATTTCTTTATCCCTTACAAATCTCCTGCAAACGAGTTCAATTTTTATGTGCTTAATTTCTCTTGTGTGCTTTTAATTTTTGCATCGTACTTAAATTGAATGGCTTGATGAATTAATGACCCTAAGACCTAAACCTTGTCATTATAACTAGAATGAATTTCATCATCCGACTCAAACACTTAATTCCACTTGCTTGTTAACCCGTGCCATCATATAATGAAAATTAACTAACTAGCAAGCCACTTAGGACGACACTTTTCTAAAGCGACGTATAAGATTCTGTGATTTTCTTGACTGCAGATTAATTAAACTTTGACTACCCCATCACCTAATTGAAGATAATAAATTGCCTATGTGCTAGTTAAGACTTTTACCTTGCTCATACGTGTCTAATTTAGTCTTTAGGTAGTCAATTTTACACTCCATCATTTTGTGTTTCAAATCGAGTCCATCCCTCCTTATTTTTTTTTTAAAAAAAAAATACAAAATCCAGAGTCCAAGAATATTTTTCATTTAAAAAAAAAAAATCCCAAAACTCCAAAAATATTTTTTTCATTCCTCATACCTCCATATTTTCCCAAAAAAAAAATCAAAAATATTTTTTTCTTTCCCCTAAAAAAAAACTCCTGCTTTTTCTTTAAAAAAAATCCAAAAATGTTTTTCGTTTTCATAATATTTTTCAAACATCACAAAAATATTTTATGGCTTTTTCAAAATATTCCAAAAAAAGTTAAAATCCTAAAATATTTTTCATTTTTTCTTAAAAAGTCCAAAACTCCAAAAGAATTTTTCATTTTCTTTTGCAATTTTCAAAAAATAAAAATAAAAATAAAAAAAGAAAAAATATTTTTATTTTTCCACATATTTTTTTAAAAACTCATAAAAATATTTTCTTTCTTTTTCAAAATATTCAAAAATAATAATAAAATCTGAAAATAAAAATAAGGCCTGTGATCGGTGTTTCTTCACCATCACCTTTGTAAATTTATCCAACAAGACTAACTGTTCAGTCTTGTTTGAGGGCGATTATAATCGCCCTAAATTTCTGCCACCCTTCGCTTTCATAGTTCTTATCTATAGGGTGAGATCCCGAGCGGTCTGGCTGAAGACTTTAAGCTTAGCACTACCGAAGGGCAACTCATCGTTTATTGCTTCTGCGTATGAGTTTTATCTTGTTTGGGGGTGGTATTTTACATCACCTCATATTTTTCACATGCTTTCTTGACTTGTGCATATTTTTGTGTCCCATCTGTTCTTCAGGTTCCACCTCTGCTCGATCATGCGGTACATTTTCATTAGCTGTTCATTATGGTAATCTCTTTCGTAACTTGTGCTTTTCATTTTTCTATATAGTTTTAAACATCAAGGACGATGTTCTGTTTTGTTTGGGGGTGGAAAATTTATCAAAATCATACCTCTTTTGAAAAAAAATCAGAAACAAATCATTTGAAATTCCTTTTTGTGCAGTTAAAAACAAATTTTTATGACATGAATTGTTTATCAATCTGGTTTTAAAAGTCTCGGAATACCCGTGTTCAACCCTACACGTTTCACAAATAAATTAATTAATACCTCTAAAAGCGTACTTGCACTATGAATTCTTAAACTCAACAATTTTATACTATCACGTTTACAATCAAAAGTTGAAGAGTAACAATATTCTCAAGAAAGCCTTAAAAGATCACTAGTGGCGACTTAAACCCGTGAGATTTGAGCTTTTCACATTTTTTTAGTGTTTTTACGTATCTTCGAGTCACAAGTTGACTCAACTTTCTTTGGGTACTACATTTAGTCATTTCATGGTCTCATTACGTTTTTAATTTTGGCATAATCACTCAGAATGACATCACTTTCGAGTTGTAAGAAACACGTGTCTTGTAGTTTATCGAGAGCACTAAATAGATTTTACCATACACTTATCAATTT
Source organism: Sambucus nigra (assembly GCA_949130495.1). NCBI lineage: Eukaryota > Viridiplantae > Streptophyta > Magnoliopsida > Dipsacales > Adoxaceae > Sambucus > Sambucus nigra. The sequence continues at coordinate 96,835,318 of OX422214.1, forward strand.
TCCTTATCACATTATCATTCATCCATTCTCCATATTTCCCTTATCCATGTATGTTCCAAATTCCATCAATATGTCATTCCCTATCACTACCATCATTTTTGATAAAAAGAGTGTTTTAAAATTATCAATATAAATTGTCTTCATTTTTTTTATGAAAAGAAAAATGTATCGCAAATAAAAAGAAAAAAAAGAAGAGAAAAACATACAAAAAAATAAAAAAAAAGCAAAGAAAGAAAAAAAAAATAGAAAAGAACAAAAAGAAAGCATACGATTATAAATTCAAAAAATGAAGACATTAGTTATTCAAAGTATGTCACACTCTTTTCAAAAACCTTACCAACGTATCTTCTTCATTTCATTTTTCCCATTCTCGGTTACGAAAATCACATTTTTACCCTCGGTAATGTGTTCGGGCAAACGATAAGTATATATGGTGAATAACTTGACGATCTCAACATAGTGATTAGCATTCCTTCATGAGATGTATTTCTTTCATGTATCCTTCATTTTCTATAAAGTGTGTGAGACGTTTGATTTTGTTTACATTTACTCACCTCCTCACACACTAGAGATATACACTTACCCAATTCTCAAAGAGTTCGATTCAAAGAGATATATCCAGTGTGAATTGAAGTCAAAGCTTTGATTCTATAAAGGCGATCTAGGAATTACTCTAATGATACTTAAAATTGTTTCACACAACACATGCCGAGTTTTAGAAAGGATTACACTTTTGGTATTAAGTAATTTTATGTCTTACCTAGATTGTTGAATACGGTATTCCTTGATGTCTTTTTAGTTGGGTTGTATAGCTTTTCATTGTCAAAATAAGAGACTATATTTAAATAAATTTTGAATTTTGTGGGTACATTCATTGCAAACCCTCATGAGACACCACTCGTCCTGTAGGGCAATCTATAGGGTTAACGGCTTGTTGCACATGCTAAGTGTAATCGCCAGTGCCTGGGAAAGTGACACACTTTTACTTTTTTCCCTCTATTTTTGCTCGAGGACTAGCAATGTTTTGTTTGGGGGTGGTGTGATAAGAACCCAAAAGTGTCTATTTTATACCCCGAATATGTGCATTTTAGTCACTCGTTTTAATTAAAAATGGCCTTATGTTTGTATTTATTTATTTCGCGGGTCAATATGCAGTCACAACATCAAATTGTGCTAAATCGAGTCAATTGCGACAAAGAAGTGGGTAAAAGCATCCAGTGAAGAAAATCAAAGTGATCGTGAAGTTCGAAGTCCCTATTTGAGCTTGCCTGATCAGTTCTGATGCCCTGAACCCAGTCCCGTACCATGCCTAAGCATAAACCGAGTCCTAGCCATCACCTGAGCCTCGTGTGTGTTTAGTTTGTAAGTTTCTTTTTTGTTTTATTTTATTTTAGATTTTTATTTGAGTCATATATAATTTTTAGGATTTATTTATATTTTTCAAAATTTTCAAATTTATTTATATGCGTATAATTATATATATTATGGTTCATGTATTTATTGTGTGTCGAGTATTTTTATATTTTTTATGTAAATATAACACGTGCGTGTTCAATTAGATTGTAAAGGGAAAATAATCCCAAAGGGTGGTTTTCACAAACTTCCAATTTTAAACCAATTTTTGTTCATCCCTAAAATATGAGACTACATGTCAATATAAATAAGATATAGTATGCGACCCGATAATTCAGAAAAAATCCCCGAAGGGCAAAACCTTTTTATTTCTAGAACTTTGACATGTTTACAAGACCATTGACTTACATACAATCTTGATATCTCCCACAAGAGTAACACACGGTGTCTTCGTCAAACCTTCAAAGCATCGACTAGAGATCAGCAGTGATTCACGAGTAGCTATACCACAAGGATCACAATCCAGAAACTCCGTAGAGACTCCCTCCACAATAGCACGCAACTCTCAATTGCAGAGATCTCTCCACAAAGGATGAACACAAGTAAAGTAGTTCTAGGGTTCCAAAAGATTCACAAAAGTAATTGGAACTTTTGATGTGAATAAAACATGAGTTTTAGGACTCAAAATATGAAGACTTGATGTATTTTGTCTCTAAAAAATGTCTCTCAAAGTCTTGTAAAAATACACCAATGAAAATAGCTTTTTATAGAAAAATAAACGATTTGAGGCGGTGGACAAAATCTGTGAATGGGATCGATCCGGTCCAAATCGATCCGAAAAGGGGATCGATCCGTTTTCTTTTTTAATATGATTGATCCGGTTAGGAAATTTTGGCAGAAAGATTTTCTAAGGGAATCGATCCGTTTTCTTTTTTAATAAGATCGATCCGGTTCTAAAAAAAATTCTTTTATAAAAATGCCTCGGTTTATTAAAAACTTTTCCAATACTAAAATGAAACTTTTAAGGAGTTTAAAACTCAACTTTTACCAAAATAAATCTCGTCGAGGATTTATTGAAGATCCTTGATTATTCGGATCCGTCTTGACATGAATGTGATCTTGAACTTCAATAACGGTGTAACGGTATACGACATACTAAATGGTAATGGACAAAAATGACCTTACAAATCTCCCCTATGTCTATGCCGGTACAAAATAAAAATCTTCGAATTATCAATTCAAATATGACCTATACAAATATACCCTCCCATGAACCCTAAAGATGGAAAGATACAATGCGTAAGTCTTCATCGTTTGTTCTTCAAATCTTCAACAATCAAATCTTAAAATCGCTAAGCTTTTCTCATCAGGGTGTGCAATCCAATAATCCTCAATCGATTTACCTACACACATGTGACAAAGAAAATTCCACGTGACGTATCGAGTTAAAATGAGATAAACATAGATACCAATTTAATGAGAAACATAAGATAAATCCCAAATCCCCCTATAGATCTCCCCCATAGTTCAAACACCCCCATAGAATGATAATTCTTTCTCCCCCTTTTTTTATTATGTCCCCACATAGACAAATGAGAAGAATAAATCAAATAAGCAAAACCGGGGTGTCACAGTATTCAAAACAAGGCATCAATCAAATGGCAAACGTGCTCTTGCAAAGAGATGCTCGAAAAATCTTCATCAACTATTTTTGATTTTTAAATTTTTTTCATACAAACATGTTACAAACACACACCATGAATTCACATTATGATAACCAAATCAGGTAAACGATATGAAAAGGTGTGAATAGGAACTAAGACTCAATCACGTCATATGTGCACGATGTACATTGTATATTCCTAACGAATGAGCATCAAAATCGTCCTTAGGTATAAAAAAGTTGAATTTAGGTGACATCGTCTTAAATCAAAATCAATAAATCAAAGTCTATATGATTTTCAAACCAATAACGTCTAAAAACCTATTAACGCTTTTTTAAGACTTTTTAAGGATGTGCAAAGCCGTTTTAATTCTCCAACCAAACTCCCTCATATATATCTTCTTTTTGAGGTGATCTAAATTCTCAAACATTAGAGAATTGGAGAAAAGTTTAAATGGACCATTTTTGGCATAATATTCCCTTTTTATTGCCTTTAAAAAACATTTCAGGCTCTAAACCTCTTTGGACCCCGGATAATAAAATACCTCAATTTTTTAGGTCCAATTAAACGCGACTTAATCGCAAAGGATAAATGTGTACCTTTCGTATCCCTTCACCATTTTTTTTTAAATTCACTCAAACTCACGGCAAACGGTTAAAACATGCACACCTTTTATTATCTTGATTTATCGCGTTTGGTTTTCTTTAGTAGACAAAATTGAGATGAAAATACACAACCAACATGTGATTTGACAAGAACAATAATCAAATAAATTTGTGCTCGTGTGCATCAAAGGATAAAATGAGTCAATCATGTAGGTAATAACACTTAATTACATCTTAATGACTCCAAACATTACAAGGCACATGAATGATATGAGCAATTGTCTCAAAACACTATCAAAGATTCACATGGATATGGAATGAATTTGTGACTCGGTCATCCAAAATGTTCATTCTTATACGGTGCAAAACAAAATACAGAAATATTTTTGGATTTTTAAAATTTTTTATCAAAATAAAATCTTTTTTGTATTTTTCAAAATTTTCAAAAGCAAAAATTTATACAAAAAGTGCATGTCACAACGCTAATAAACATAAATATTATGAAACCAAAAAAAAACTAGCATATGATAAACATGCGAACACAATCAGCTATATGATATGGCAAGAGAAGAGTCATGTGCAAGCAAACGAGAATCAACATGTCTACCATCTAGTGCCTCTAAAAGTGATTTCCTAATCCAAACAGATGTGAAACGAAGTGTGGGGGCTTTGGGAACCAAGGGAACACTAGACATAAACTTCCTAGGACCTTTTCAAACATCAAAACAAAATCTCCTCAGGTGACCTTTCCTACCATAATGTGAACATCTGTAAATGGGTGGAACGACACCAATGAATTGACCTTTTCTAATGTCCTTGGGAATAGTTGACCCTCTAAAAGAAATAATGGTTTTGATTTTAGCATCGGAAGCGTTAGAACATGACGAGCCATTACCATAACTATCAAACCTACTTGAATCATTTAAATCATTGTTCAACTTCAAAATATTTGATTCAAGAAACGAATTGGAATCTTCCAAAGATAAGGATTTCTTTTTCAAATTATCAATTAAACTTAACAGTTTATCATTCTCCCCCTAAATTAAAACAAACTTATCTCTAAGAGTCTTTTCACGTGCCGTAAAATCATCGATTAATTTTTTATCCTCGACGACACAAACGGGAACCCTAGAATTTTTTAAGTCCTCCAATTCCTTCTCTAAAACTAGGACACTCTCATCATTCTTCTTTTTGGCAATTTTCAAAGAATCAAAATCAATAAACAAATTACCAATGTACTCACGACAAATGTCACTTTGAGTTTGAGACTCTTGCAAATATTCAATCTTACTTTTAAAGAGGGAATTTTCTTTGTCCAAAACTTTAATTCTTTGCAAAGTTTCACATTCAAACTTTTTAAATTTTCAGCATAGTCGTGAACTTTAACAAACTCATCTCGATTAACACAGTCAACAGCATGAGGATCCATCGAGAAAAAATAAATCAGGAGAGGAACACACATGATCTACACAGTAAATTAGTGCAGCAGGATCCGATACCAATTTGACGACGTGAGAAGTCAAATTGTATCAAAAAAATAAATCTTTAAAAAATCAGGATAACACGATAAATTAGCGTAGCCCGCTCTGATACCAATTTATAAAGGGAAAATAATCCCAAAGGGTGGTTTGCACAAAGTTCCAATTTTAAATGAATTTTAGTTCATTCCTAAAATATGCAACTACATGTCAATACAAATAAGATATAGCATGCGACACAATAATTCAGGAAAAATCGCCGAAGGGCAAAATCTTTTTATTTCTAGAACTTCGACAAGTTTACAAGACCATTGAATTACATACAATCTTGATATCTCCCACAAGAGTAATGCACAGTTTCTTTGTCAAAGCATCGACTAGAAATCAGTAGTGATTCATGCGTAGCTATACCACAAGAACCGCAGCCCAGAAACTCCGTAGAGACTCGCTCCACAATAGCACGCAACTCTCAGTTGTAGAGATCTCCCAACAAAGGATGAACAAAAGCAAAGTAGTTATAGGGTTCCAAAAGATTCACAAAAGTAATTGATATTTTTGGTGTGAATCAAACTTGAGTTTTAGGACTAAAAAATATGAAGACTTAATGTATTTTGTCTCTCAAAAATGTCTCGCAAAGTCTTATAAAAATACACCACCGAAATAGCTTTTTATAGAAAAATAAAAGATTTGAGGCGGTGGACAAAATCTGTGAAGGGGATCGATCTGGTCCAAATCGATCTGGAAAGGGGATCGATCCGTTTTATTTTTTAATAGGATTGATCCGGTTAGGAAATTTTGGCAAAAAGATTTGCGAAGGGAATCGATCCGTTTTCTTTTTTAATAAGATCGATCCGGTTTTGAAAAAAAAATTCTTTCATAAAAATGCCTCGATTTAGTAAAAACTTTTCCAATACTAAAATGAAACTTTTAAGGAATTTAAAACTCAACTTTTACCAAAATAAATCTCATCGAGGCTTTGTTGAAGATCCTTGATTATTTGAATCCGTCTTGACGTGAATGTGAGCTTGAACTTCAATGACGGTGTTGCGGTATACGGCATATTAAATGGTAATGAACAAAAATGACCTTACGTAGATTTTTAGTATTTTTCTTTATTTTATTTTTGTTGTTTTATTAGTCTAGTTTTACTTTTATTTCATTTTATATTTGAGTCTCTTACTAATTTATAGGTTGGGAAATGAAATTTTTGTTTTTATGTTTTAGTCATTTTCAATTTTTTTATTGAGTTGTAAAAATATATAGACTTTTTTTATAGTTGTCCAAATTAAACACACATACATTAAAACCCCCACACACTCTATCTCCATACACCTTACACACACACTACCCTCATCCCATGCACCTTACCCACACACTAAAATAACCCACTTCATCTTCCCCACCAAAACCCCCTTCTCTCTCTCCTCCACCATAACCAAAACCACCTTCACCAATTTAAAAACCCACCTACCATAACTTCCTAATCTAACCACTTATACCCCATCCATTTGAAAAAAACCCATCTCCCGTGATACTGCCTTTCCTCCGACCATAATCAATGATGATGCTGGAAATAGCACCACCCTTCAAGGTGTTTGTGAGCTCAATTCAATGTTAACAATGGTAGCATAAGGGTATATACATATATAATAGACGGAGATGAGGAGAAGAAGATGTACACATTCATGTAAGTGGTTCAGCCAATCAGGCCTACGTTCACTGTGAAGGTGTGTGGTTGATATCACCATATGAAGGATCTAATGGCCATGTATACAATCTTTCAAGCTTTCTCTCTCTACTGCATATTTGAACATAGTTTCTGCTAGGGTTGCCAATTTCGAATCCCCCTCCAGGAAGGAGAAGACATGTATATATAGTACCTGGGGGGTGTAATGTACCCCCATGCATGTAATGAGCATGTGTGTGTTGATATAGCCAATATGATGAAGACATCTGTCACTGTCACATGTAGGGAATAATGATAAAATATTCCCCCCCACGTGAGGGGAATGATTTGTTATAACTGATTTGTGTACACGTGTTCCCAGCCACACATATGCGCATAAGAGCTCGGCCATCTGTCTGGTCACGACCTCGGCCTGGAAGAGTACGAGGTTGGTAAAGTTTGGTTGTTACCAAATCCGAGATTAGTCATGATGACCTCGGCTTAGGTGGAGCCAAGGTGAAATAAGTGAAGTCATAAGGTCGGCCTGGGCCGAGGTTAAGCTGGAATACGCTAGGAACATCGGTTGAGTCCCTGCCGAAGCTGGCCTTGATGGAAGTATAACTTCTGTAACCTCAGCCTACTCCCAGCCGAGGTTGTCGTCCCTTAGATGGTCTGATGAATAACTATTCCCATGGATCATGAAGACCTCTCTTGACGAGGTTGGTAGTAATATCGGCCATGGCCGACCTTACTTGGGACGAGACCGCTGGTCATTGATCTCAGTCCCTTCCAATATCGGCCATATCCATGGACGAGGTTGACATCTCGAGCCGAGGTGGTACATTTAGGGCATATAAATCACCCCTAGCCCTTAGTTACCTGTGTGATCAGGTGTCTAAGGGGTATATTTTTCCGAGTTTGAATTTCTTCAGGTGTCAATAATCTCTTGAAAAGTGTCACCTACTGGAGTAGATAGCGTGCCTGACAGGTTTGCTGATGTTGGTTGTCTTTTGGGCTCCCAAGGTAATGATGGGCCTTGGGATACGTGCACTCATACTTAAGGGTTTAAACCCCATTTTCTTCTCATTCTTCCTTATTTCTCTCCTTTTTCAGATTTGGTCATTTCTGCAACTTTCTCTCTCTAGAAGAGCTCTGATTTAAAGTACGTTTGGGTTGTTATTTCTTGCGATTCCTTCCTTGCTTCTCATCACTTTTCTTCAGGTATCCCCTGCCATCCCTTCTTCTTCATTTTTCTGCCTTTGTTCTTGCTTTTGCATTTTCTGGTGAGCTTCAAGAGGTTTCTGGTGAAACTATTAGTTTTTTCGACGAACCGTTCTTAATTTTTTTTCGTCGTTTTTGTTCAAAGTTTAATAGCTTGATCTTTAATTCCATTTGCCAATCTTGTTTGTAATTTAAGAGAGTCAATACGTCTAGCGTCTGCCTCATATGCTCAGACCCCTTTACCAACTTTTAGAGGAGTTTCCCTCTCTTAGGGAAAAGGCCTTAGAAAAAATTAGACAAGTAGAAAGAGCCCAAGAGGAGGCTCGTAGGGCAGAGGCATTCCCCCTCAGGCTTATTTTCCCTTAACATCTGAAGGTTATATACACTGAACCTTCCAAGACAGTTAACCAAGCAGAGGTCCCAGCTGAACCCTCTCCAATGTCGGAGTCTGAGTTATCCACCGCAGACCCTATGTCTGTGGACTCCTTTCGAGAGGCCATGGATTTCTCAAATCAACAAGATCAGGTCCCTGATCAGGCAGAGGTTTCTAGTCGAGCCTCGTCTCATAAAAGTTCAGGCACATCTACCTCTTCCTCAAAGGTTGAAATTATTGGACCAAGTGTGTCTGTCCCACCAATTCTTGAAGCCATTCCTCTGTCGATCGTCATAGGGGATGAGTTCGCTCAGAGGTTTCCAGGTGGTGCCCCATCATCGGCTCAGGCCGACGTTGAGCTAGATGATGATGATGGCGTTGAGAGTGATGTTGACACCTTTGAGGCTGTCGATATTGAGAGTACAGTCAGTGAGGTCGACCTCCTATCCTTCAGAATACCTATATTCCATAAGCCCCTCTATAAAACTCAGGAGACCTCTGAGGGAAGAGAGGGATTATGACGGCCGAGATGGCGAGATCTGCCTATACGAGCAGATGTTCAAGTTGGGATTTCATCTGCCCATCCATCCCATCATCAGGTCTATATTGGCCTATATCAACTTGGCTCCTTCCCAGTTGTCACCCAATGCTTAGAGGGTGATAATTAAAGCTATTGTCTTATGGAAGGCTGTCCATCACCCAGACATTCCCATCCAAGTCTTTACAAGATGCTATATCCCTTCATCTGCTAGAAATCATCCGAGCTATTATCATTTTTTAGCTCGAAAGTCAAATAAGAAGATGCTTCAGATTACCCAAACCTCAAACCATAACCGAAAGCCACGTTACTTCTTTGCATCAGGGCCATGGAAATTTGATCCATGTGCCCCCTCTTCCTCGTTAGAGTCGAGGATACCTATAAGATGGGGAAAGGTTACAATGGCTGCTAAGGCTGACCCTGGGCTAAGCCAATAAAATCTTCAGAAGGTCAAAGACCTTCAGGATCAGGGGGATCATGGTCTGCTTGTAAAATTCAAGCACCTGATGACCCCCTATTACCTCTCTGAGACTGGTCTAAGGGGAAGTCCTCTGACAGAGCTTGGTAAGTGCTTTCTATTTCAACAAGTTATACCTCTGAATTTATGTATATCTGATTCTCTATCTCAGACCTTTCCATCTTGCAGAGCGCCCAAAAGGAATATCTGATGAGTTGTGGGAGATGGCCCCCCCAAGTCTAACAAAGCTCGTAAAGAAAGATGGACTGAATGCTCCCCCTCCCCATCCATCTAACTCAAGGGCTAAGGACAAAAATAAGAGGAAGGTTATCGACCCTGCCCCTGAGGATCAGAGACAGAAGAAGAAAGGGGGGGATCGTGCCATCCCCATTTCTTCTGAGGATGCCTTGGTTGCTCGTCTTGAGCAATTAAAGATTGGTGATAATGTCATTGGCCAAAGTCTGAAGGCCTTGGATGCTATCGACGGTGTCATGATCGAGTCTGACAAGCTCTTTTACCGGTCCCTGGATAAGCCTCTGTTGGTTGAATTCTCCCTTTATCGTACCATCCAAGTAAGACCTTTAACTATAGCTTCTGAATGTGTAACATCGACATTTAAACTATTTCAGACCTTAGTCTGACATCTTTGCACATGTTCTGCAGGGTCTTCTCACCATGCATCACTATGTCAACTGGACCTTAGGGAAGCTTCCTCTTATTGAGAAGTGCCAAGAGGCCGAGAAGACTGAAGCCACCTTGAATGCCGAAGTGGAACGTCTGAAGGCCGCTCTTAAGAAGGCCGAGACCAGCGTCAAGTCGATGCAGAAGGACATGGACAAGCAAAGGGAAGATCATAACACTGCCATGAAGGCTCAGGCTGACTCCCTTCAGCGTAAAGTCGATGTTGCTGTCAAGGCAGCCTTGGAAGATGGCTCCGAGAAGATCTTGGAGGAGTATAAGGTCTCTAACGAGTTTGTCAGCTTCATCTTTGAATATCTGGAGAGGGGGGGGGGGGTCAAGGAAACTGGAAAATGGGCTGCCATGAAGGAAAAGGAATCAGGAAGCCTTGCAGCTACTGACTTCATCAGCCTGGGTTATGCCGGCCCTAAGTTTGCTCTGGCCTTGCAGGAGGTTGAAGAAGAGGGAGAGGCTGCACCCACGGAGACTTCACCACAAGGAGACACCATGACTGAAGATGTCAGTGCTCAAGACGATGGGGTGTAGGTGACCACCATCGGCCAAGAAAATACGGACATGGCCTCCAACCCTGAGGTTGCGAATATTTGAATTCTTGTGAAGCTTTAAGCAGTCCTCTGTAGCTCTTGATTAGTTGTAACCTCTGATTAAACATTGTTACTTTATTTTTGCATTTTGTAACTAAAACTGCTAACCTCTGAGGAGGAATTTTATTTCTTCTCTTGCTTCATTGTTTACTGAATGTTTTTCTTTGTCATGCAATGTGTTCAGCTTTGAAGTCTTGATACAATGATGTCTTTGTTAAGCCAAATGAAGGGTGTTTAAGGGTCTGAGGTCGTCCAAGAATGGTATTACCTCATACCTTATCACCACATTATGATGTTTTAAGGTCTGAGGTCATCACTAAGATATTATCCTCATAAATAATCTCACCAAATTAATGAAATTAAGGGTCTGAGATCATCCAAGTATGATGTCTTACCTCAAACCTTGTCATAATATTATGATGTTATAAGGTCTGAGGTCATCACTAAGATGTTATCCTCATAAATAATCTCACCAAATTAATGATGTTAAGGGTCTGAGGTCATCCGAGTGATGTCTTACCTCGGACCTTGTCACCATATTATGATGTTATAAAGTCCGAGGTCATCACTAAGATGTTATCCTCATAAATAATCTCACCAAATTAATGATGTTAAGGGTCTGAGGTCATCCGAGTGATGTCTTACCTCGGACCTTGTCACTATATTATGATGTTATAAGGTCTGAGGTCATCACTAAGATGTTATCCTCATAAATAATCTCACCAAATTAATGATGTTAAGGGTCTGAGGTCATCCAAGTGATGTCTTACCTCAGACCTTGTCACCATATTATGATGTTATAAGGTCTGAGGTCATCACTAAGATGTTATCCTCATAATTAATCTCACCAAATTAATAATGTTAAGGGTCTGAGGTCATCCGAGTGATGTCTTACATCAGACCTTTTCACTATATTATGATGTTATAGGATCTGAGGTCATCACTAAGATGCTATCCTCATAAATAATCTCACCAAATTAATGATGTTAAGGGTCTGAGGTCATCCGAGTGATGTCTTACCTCGGACCTTGTCACCATAGTATGATGTTATAAGGTCTGAGGTCATCACTAAGATGTTATCCTCATAAATAATCTCACCAAATTAATGATGTTAAGGGTCTGAGGTCATCCGAGTGATGTCTTACCTCGGACCTTATCACCATATTATGATGTTATAAGGTCTGAGGTCATCACTAAGATGTTATCCTCATTAATAATCTCACCAAATTAATGATGTTAAGGGTTTGAGGTCATCCGAGTGATGTCTTACCTCAGACCTTGTCACCATATTATGATGTTATAAGGTCTGAGGTCATCACTAAGATATTATCCTCATAAATAATTTGACCAAATTAATGATGTTAAGGGTCTGAGGTCATCCTAGTGATGTCTTACCTCGGACCTTGTCACCATATTATGATGTTATAAGGTCTGAGGTCATCACCAAGATGTTATCCTCATAAATAATCTCACCAAATTAATGATGTTAAGGGTCTGAGGTCATCCGAGTGATGTCTTACCTCGGACCTTGTCACCATATTATGATGTTATAGGATCTGAGGTCATCACTAAGATGTTATCCCCATAATTAATCTTCACCAAATTAATGATGTTAAGGGTCTAAGGTCATCCAAGTATGATGTCTTACCTCGGACCTTGTCACCATATTATGATGTTATAGGATCTGAGGTCATCACTAAGATGTTATCCCCATAATTAATCTTCACCAAATTAATGATGTTAAGGGTGTGAGGTCATCCAAGTATGATGTCTTACCTCGGACCTTGTCACCATATTATGATGTTATAAGATTTGAGGTCATCAACTAAGATGTTATCCCCCTAAATTCTACCACCAGAGCACAATGAACCGAGAATTGTTATGGAAACTGATCTTCTCATCAATAATCTCTTCATAAAATGGTACATAGAAATTCTTGCAACATCATATGTAATATTTCTTTAGATGATCAGCATTCCAGGGATTGGAAAAAGGTTCCCCCTCTAGGTTTTCTAACCTGTAGGTCCCGGGTACAACCTCTTCGATCACTTTATAGGGACCGTGCCAGTTTAGGTGGAGTTTGTTTGCTTTCTGTAACGTCTTCTTCAGTACTAAGTCTCCCATGGCAATGGGTCTTGATTTCACCCTTTGATTGTAGAATTTTGCTGCTCTCTACTGGTAAGCTGCTTGTCTGATTTTTGCATCTTCTCTTCTCTCTTCAATCAAATCTAGGTCGAGTCTTCTCTCATCCCCATTCTTATCAGGGTCATAGGTCTGAAACCTATGAGTAGGGAGCCTTACCTCTGTTGGTATGACGACCTCTGAGCCATGTGACATCATGAACGGGGTCTCACCTATTGGTGTCTTAGCCATCGTTCTATAAGCCCATAGTATAGTATAAACCTCTTCAGTCCATATTCCCTTAGCTTTTTCCAATCTCTTCTTGATCCCGTCTAGGATTGTTCTCTTAGTGACTTCGGTTTGACCGTTTGCCTAAGGTCAGCCAGGAGAAGAGAAAAATTGCTTTATCCCAACTCTTTCGCAGTATTTTTCCAAGGAAAAATTCTTGAACTAGGTTCCGTTGTCTAAGATGAGAGTATTTGGGAGGCCATATCTGCATATGATGTTTTTCCAAATAAATTGGAAGGTCTTCTGCTCTGTAATCATGATCATCGGCTTTCCCTCTACCCACTTTGAGAAGTAATCAATGACAACTATAAAAAATCGGTAATTATTTGCAGCTCTTGCCAGGGGTCCTACTAAGTCAATTCCTTATATTGCAAATGGCCAAGGGGAACTGATTGACGTCGTAGGCTGATGAGGTTGATGGGGAATAGTGGAGAATCTCTAACATTTATCGCACCTCTTCACGTAAGCTATAGCGTCTTTGGCTAAGGTTGGCCACCAGTACCCTTGTGTAATAATTCTCTTGGCCAAGGGTCTTCCTCTTATGTGACTGGAGCAAGAACCCTCATGTACCTCCTGTAAGACGTGGGAAACTTCTGTGGGATGAACACATCTGAGGAGAGGCAATAGGAATCCCTTCTTATACATGACGTCTCCTACTATGGAGAATTTCGTAGCCCTGTATCTTAATTTCCTCCTCTCTAGCTTTGATTTCAGTAGTTCTCCCTTTTTGATGTATTTGATAAGGAGGTCCATCCATGAGTCCCCTAGGTTCAAATTGAGGCAAGGGTTACTAACCTCTTCTTCTTCAATGGTCGCCTTCAGCAAGACCTCGACTGGAACTGTTCTTCTGATGTCTGTCTTCGTTGCTAAGGCCAACCTTGCTAATGCATCTGCGTGGCTATTGCTTTTTCGAGGAACTCTCTTTATTTTTGCCTCTTCGAAACACTCCAATATCATTCTCACCCTCTTCAGGTATTTGTCCATCCTTTCATCTTTGGCCTTATAAACCCCCAACACTTGATTAACAACTAACCTCGAGTCACTATGAAGTAGAAGTCGTCTTACTCCCAGAGTCTTTTGCCAATGAGAGACCCGCTATCATGCCCTCATATTCTAACTTATTATTTGATGCCTTGAAGTTAAACCTCAAAGCGTATTCAACGTTGGTACCATCCGGAGCTGAAAGTATTAGCGCTGCACCGCTTCCACTGTCACAAGAAGACCCATCAATGAAGAGGTTCCAGATGTCTTTATCTAATGAGAATCCCCCTTCTGACATGATTCCTTTCTTGAAGAGGTAACGATCTTCCTCATTCTCGGCTATTCCATTTTCGACTCCTTTAGGTACAACCTCTTCCCGATCTCGAAAGACATTGTTGTTTGACCCTTCTGTAGTCTCTAGGTCCTCTTCCCCGGTCTCTTCCCATGTGAACTCAGCAACGAAGGTTGCAAGCGCCTGCCCTTTGATGGCCACCCTTGGCTGATAGGTAAGGTCATAATCTCCTAACTCAATGGCCCAGGTCATCAATCTCCCCGACTTCTCAGGTTTATGGAGGACCTGCCTTAGTGGGGAATCGGTGAGAACGACCATGGAATGGGCTTGAAAGTAGGGCTTCATCTTTCTTGAAGCATGTATCAGGGCGTAGGCTAAATTTTCCATCCGAGGATAATTTTGCTCAGACCCCTAAAGGGCCTTACTATTGAAGTATACAGGCCTTTGGATCCCAATATCTTCCCGTACTATGGCTACACTTATAGCCTATTCAGAGACTACTCGATAAACATACAATTTCTCTCCTACTATGGGTCGAGATAATAGCAATGGAGACCCAAGGTAGGATTTGAGTTGGTTAAAAGCCTCTTCACACTCTTTGTCCTATTCGAAGGCCTTTCTGAGCACCTTAAAGAAAGGAAGATATTTGTCTGTCGCTCTGGAAACAAATTTGTTGAGTGCAGCCACTCTTCCAGTGAGCCTTTGAACGTCCTAGATACTCTTTGGTGTCTTCCTGTCAAGCAAAACCATGAATTTCTCAGGGTTCGCTTCTATTCCTCTTTGATTGACGATGAATCCAAGAAACTTACCAGTTCCCACCCCGAAGACACACTTCGTCGGGTTGAGTTTCATCCTATCCAGGTCCATAGTATTGAAGGTCTTTTCAAGGTCTGCCACATGAGTGTAGGCCTTTAAGCTCTTCATCAGCATATCGTCTACATACACCTCCATAGTCTTGCCTATTTGGTCTTCGAACATCTTATTCACAAGACGTTGGTATGTTGCTCCATCATTCTTCAGACCGAAGGGCATAACCTTGTAGCAGTATGTCCCTTTCTCGGTAATGAAGGTTGTCTTCTCTGAGTCTTCTGCATCCATGAAGATTTGATTTTATCCTGAATACGTATCCATGAAGCTCATGAGCTCATGCCCTGTAGTAGCATCTACCATCTGATCTATCCGAGGTAAGGGATAACTGTCTTTTGGGCAAGACTTGTTCAGGTTAGTAAAATTAATGCACATTCTCCATTTTCCATTGGCTTTGGGCACAATGATTGCATTCGATAGCCACTCTGGATATATGACTTCTGTAATAAACTCTGGCTCTTCTAATTTTTAACCTCTTCCCGGATGACATCGTACTTCTCCCTGGAGTAAACTCTTCGTCTTTGTTTGATAGGCCTGGCATCTTTAGTCACGTTGAGCTTGTGACACATAACCTCAGGGTTGATGTCGGGCATGTCTGCGTGACTCCAAGCGAAGACACTCTGTCTCTTTCTCAGGAAGTTTATCAGCTCTTCTTTGATTTCTTCTTTTAAGGCTTTGCCGACCTGGACATTTTTTTCCGATTCGTCCTCATTGAGGACGATGGATTCAACCTCTTCCGCGGCCTCTCCCTTCTTCAACTTTGTTTCATCTCTAAGGTCAAGCGTGTCAATGTTATATGTGGTAGTTTCTCTCTTATGGGCCTCTCTCTCTTCAGCCAAGTTAAAGTAGCATTCTAGTGCTATGGTCTGTTCACCCTGCACTTCCCCTACCGCATAGGGGGTCGGGAATTTTAGCATCTGGTGGACCGTCGATGGCACAACTTCAAACTCTTTAAGGTCTACTCTTCTAATGATGAGGTTATAGGCCGAGAAGACACTTTCGTCCATAATGAAAAAATTAATCTTTCGGGTTAACCTCTTAGACCACTCGTCGCCCATTCGTACGTCCATCTCATACATACCTAGTGGGTGTACCTTTTCACTGCTGAACCCCATTAACGGATGATGATAGGGTACTAGCCTGGCTCTGCTAAGACCTAGGCTTTTAAAGCAGGGCCAGAACATCACATCTGCTGAACTTCCTCCGTCTACAAGAATTCTCTGCACCTCACATACATGAACTCTTGTTGTGATTACCAAAGGGTCATCGTGTGGAGCTAGGTAGGGGTGGCAATTCGGGTTAGTCGTGTCATTTTCGGGTCGCGTTGATTTTTAGTTGAGTATAAGTTTTGGATACTTTTAAATCTATACAAGCTAATCGTGTCAAGTTCGGGTCATTTCGGGTTATTACCATAAACGGGTTATCGTGTCAAAAATTGCCACCCCTAGAGCTAGGATACCCTTAAAGTCGCATCGAGAGAACCCAACTACTAGAGAGTCCATATCTACCTTCTTTCTCTTCTGCGTAGTCTCGGAAGACATTAGGTTTACCACTTCAAGTTTGGCCATCGATTTGGCCTCTTCCACATGAGATTTTCTGTCAGCAACCTTGGAACCACCCCCCGCTAGTCCTCCGTAAATTGTGCTAATGCCAAAGGAGATCATGCCAACCCTCTTCACTGGGGTGTTGTCATCTTTTGGCGGGAGGTTCGGATCGTCTTCGTCATCTCTGTCTGAGTTACCATCTCTTCTTGCTGGGGTGTCGTCACGGCATCTGTCGTTACTCTTCTTTTTGGGGTCATCTCTTCCACTTTTAGGAGCCTTTCCATTAATATACTTCCTCAACTTTCCAGATTTTAACATCTTTTCGATCTCATCATCCAAGGCGAAGCACCTGTCTGTAACATGGCCATGGTCTTGGTGGAACTCGCACCATAAGTTCTTGTTCCTCTTATGCGGAGGGGCCTTCAGTTTCTCCGGACATCTTAAAGACCTATCATTCTTGATCTCATTGAGGATATGTTAAAAACTCACAGTTAGAGGAGTATAGTGAGCGAACTTGTCATCGACTGACCTCTTCTTTCCATCTTTCTTTCTTTGGGACTTCCCGTTACTATCGTAGTTCTCATCCTCATACTTGGCGGCTATATCCTCTTCGACATTCATGACTTTTTCCACAGTTGCCAGTAGTTCTGCCATGGACCTGGGAGGGTCTTCCGTGAGTTTACACAACAATTTCCCTTTCTGAAGACCTCCTATGAGGGCGGTCATGGCTATATTCTCTTCGTAATCTTCTACCTCAAGTTTTTCTTTGTTAAACCTGGAGATGTAGTCTCTTAGGCTCTCGTTCTTGCCTTGCTTGACGTACAACAGATGGGTGGTCTTCTTTTGAGGTCTTACCCCAAAACTGAAGTTGTGAATGAATCATTCCGCCAAGCCCTTGAAGTTCTCAATTGAATTCTTTGGAAGAGAAGTAAACCATATGTGCGCAACTCCCATCAAGGTCCCAGAGAAGTCTCGACACTTCATCTCATCCGGTATTGAGTAAATGTACGCCGCTGGTTGGTACATCTCAATATGGTGTACAGGATTGGGGCTACTGTCATACTGAGGAGTCACCGTGGGTGGCTTAAACATGGCCGGGGTAGGGAAGCAAACTATCTTAGCCACGAACGGTGAACCCTATGAGAAACCTCTTTGTAGTGGATCTTGACTTTTAAACTTGGTCTCCTATCTTCTCTTTAAGACGTTGAATAGAGTCATTCCAAGGCCTTGCAATGTCGACCTGGCCGAGGTTGTCCCCATCCACCTCCAAGGGGTGGACTGAGGGTTCCCCAGCTACAGCGCAATGTCGGATGTTAACCTCTTCTTGGTCTCTTCCTCGTCCCTGATGAGGCCGAGGTTGTCTCCCTTCCCTTTGTGAGCCGGCAGCACTCCTCGACCTTGACAAACTTTGTCTTAGGTCATTTACGGGGCCGAGTCTTTCAAAGGCTGACCCTCTGCTCAGTCGATCAAAAGATGATCCTCGTTGTTGGGCTTCTACACCTCTTCTTCCTCACAACCTTGGCTTCGTTGGATAGGGCGAACTGTATTGTTCGAAACCTCATACGGCTCCCAACAATCTTATGGGACGTCTTTTGCCTCTAGATCATCATATATATCCTCAGGACAAGGGTTTCCTTGCCTCCCCAGGCGCAAGCGCCTAGGGTCAGCAATGTCCCTCCTCCACTGAGGTGTAGGTTGGTATTTCTGCGGTTCCTGGGGTGGTCCCCCGGCGTCTGGATGAGGCTGAACAGTCGTCGGAGTGATCATTTTCTGTGAGACTCCAGGTGATCTCATCATATTTTGGCTGAGCTGTGCAAATTGCTCCTGCATTGCTTGTTGCGTTGCAGCCAAAAACCTCAAGCCTGTGGCCACCTTCGCCATTTCAGATTGGGGCGATGCTTGGCTGGAGCTAGGTCCTCCCGCACCAGGCGGCGGAAGAGGTTGTGGTAATTTCGGTGCCATATGTTAGTACAAAAGAGCTGATGTAATAAGTAAGCTTAATACCTTACAAGACCTCTTTCAATGGTGAAACAACTCCATGCAAGGGGTGAGGCCTGGTTCACCACCAGAGTCCCCGGTGAGGTTAGGCAGAAAAAGGGGAAGAGATAGCTTCTCGTTCCCACAGACGACGCCAAAATGATGATGCTGGAAATAACACCATCCTTCAAGGTGTTTGTGAGTTCAATTCAATGTTAACAATGGCAACATAAGGGTATATACATATATAGTAGAGGGAGATGATGAGAAGAAGATGTACACAGTCATGTAAGTGGTTCAGCCAATCATGTCTACGTCAACTATGAAGGTGTGTGGTTGATATCACCATATGAGGGCTCTAATGGCCATAGATACAATCTCTCAAGCTTTCTCTCTCTACTGTATATTTAAACAGAGTTTCTTCTAGGGTTGCCAATTTCGAATCCCCCTCCAGGAAGTAGAAGACATATATAGTACCTAGGGGGTGTAATGTACCCCCCATGCATGCAATGAGCATGTGTGTGTTGATCTAGCCAATATGATGAAGACATCTGTCACTGTCACATATAGAGAATGATGATGAAATATTTCCCCCACGTGAGGGGAATGATTTGTTATAACTAATTTGTGTACACGTGTTCCCAGCCACACATATGCGCATAAGAGCTCGGCCATCTGTCTGGTTATGACCTTGACCTGGAAGAGTACGAGGTTAGTAAAGTTTGGTTGCTACCAAATCCGAGATTAGTCATGATGACCTCGGCTTAGGTGGAGCCGAGGTGAAATAAGTGAAGTCATAAGGATGTCCTGGGCTGAGGTTAAGTTGGAACACGCTAGGAACATCGGCTGAGTCCCTACCGAAGCTGGCCTTGATGGAAGTATAACTTCTGTAACCTCGACCTACTCCCAGCCGAAGTTGTCGTCCTCTGGATGGTCTGATGAATAACTATTCCCATAGATCATGAAGACCTCTCTTGATGAGGTTGGTAGTAACATCGTCCATGGCCGACCTTGCTTGGGACGAGACCGCTGGTCATTGATCTCAGTCCCTCCCAACATCGGCCATATCCATGGACGAGGTTGACGTCTCGAGCTGAGGTGGTACATTTAGGGCATATCAATCAACACCTCCGACAACTCCCACAACTTACGATCTTAACCCATTTCCATTCCTCATACCAACCCCTGCAAACTCGGTTCGATAACCGTATCCAAAGAAGCCCATATCCATAAAAATTGGGCACCCATTCTAACTCACCTTAAATCAAACCCGTGGGATATTTAACTGACCAAACCCGTAACATATCCAAACGCGCGAAATACCACCCATCCCCACCTCTACGACGCAGCACCCGCTACCCATCCATACCCGATTCGAACATTTTCTAAACCAAGAACCCACCAAGTATTTCATCACCCATTTCCTTTCTTAAACCCAAGGAACAAATTGATTTACCTCCTGCCAACCACACCATAAAAATAGGAGCATAGCCAAAATCTCAATTCAAAATAAACCCACATGTCACTTTGACTTGGCAAATTCAATCCCTACAAAATCTTTCATCAAACCAAGAAGACTCGTGGCATATAAAATAAAGAGAGGCACATCATTTTGTGTCATCTTCATATTCATTTTAGTTTTAAATATGGGACAGGTTATTCCTCAACACTTATAAAGAGTGTTTGTAATTTTAGCAAACATCTCAATATAGACTAACTTAGATAAATTTTTATGTACGAATTTCTAGTGGGAGGGTTTGTGTTTTTAGCAAATGTTTCTCATTATTTAATAGTGCATTAAGAGTTCATCTGCAGGGTGAAATACTTAGATAAAAACTTTTGTTAGGATTGTTTGTAATTTTTTAGCAAATTTAATTCAAACATTGATGAGTATTTAGGAGTTTGCCCATTTATACATATTGTAGATATTCTTCTCCATTCATTTAGATTAGTTTTAATATTTTTTTCGAAATCATATTAAACCAATTTGTTTTAATGAAAAAATAATAAAAAAAATATTTTCCTCATTAACATTTTCTTCTTAGATAGTTTTCATCCCCTTTTTCTAAAAATAAAATAAAGAAAAAAAAATACCAAAAATAATAACATGAAAGTGATTTTAGTAATTATCTTCTCAAACCCACCATTACCACACTGCTCCTACGGGCCAAGAATTTTTTTATCCCAGTATTCACTTCCAGGTATGCCAACCCTTTCTATAAGCCAAGGCCTCTGGGTATCTCTCATCCATTGGATACACATATAATCTCCGCATTCAATAACATTCCAACTATACCCCTCTGGCTCTTCTCATTCTAACCACGATATGCGAGTTTAGTTTGGCATCACTTCCCGCTTTAGTGGTACTTGAGAATATATACTATAGCCTTGCAGTCCTTACAACCCTATCTTCCCGAGCAGCAATAGGGGTAACCTCAACTACGGTCATTATCCCCAAAATTTTACAACTTCAACTGAGCTTTGCCTCCTGCTGTCTCCTAACGGCCCTCTCTGGTCGTCCTCGACGTTATTGGCATACGAAGCACACCCGAATGCAAATAATATTCACTAATATATATACACTATAGCGAGAAAATGAAATATCACCATAGAAACCAATAATCCTAAACATAGGGTTCTATATCAAATAGAAGGCAACGCTGAAAGCGTAGTACGTCCGCATATATTCTTAAGGACTCTAGATACTGATGCTCTGATATCACCTGTGACACCACACCTAATAAAATAATGGGTGATCAATCCTATATCAAATTAAACAGGAATCGCATGTGGTTTCATTCTCAGAATCACTGTCGAAAAACCAAATTAATTACTAATAGCCTATTAGGCCTGGCGTCAAATTTTAAACTTTCTAAACTTTTTAAATAAAAGTACAATTAAAACTATTCACGCAGAAATAAAATCAACAAATGGAATAAATAAATAAATAAATAAATAACCGATAACTCTCGATAAATATATATACAACCATATCGAATGCGCGTAAAATAAAATCGCTGTAAATAAAATTGAATGACATCAGTTGGGCAACATGCCCGATTATTACTAAGCTACCTCCTATATAGATCACAAAGAAGTAAGCGTCTAAAACAACCTCTTGCCAACATCCACAATTGCGGTAGCAATGTCTGACTCGAAAGAATTAGTCATCCAGGCATCCCTGTGTCTAGACACCAAAAAAGTTTACAAAGAAGAAGAAAAAGAAAATAGATACGGGTCAGAGCCCGAGGCTTTAAAAATATTTTAGCAAGTTCTTAATTTACTTTAATATGTAAAATATGATACTATTCATATTTAAATTGGTGTGGCACTCACATGAGATACCCCTCATTTCTCATCTAACAATGCACACCTAATGCATGTAATTTAAAACATCTTAGTTAGTTACACAACCTAACTAGAACCTCGAAGCTCCAAAGTCTATACACTATCAAGTACCCCACGTATTTAAAATATTCTAAGCGTTCGCCCAATCTTATACCATATAATTTCTCGCTTCATATATAACTGTTCATTTTTAATAACCTTCACTAGTTATTACCCCACTCTCATTTTAGGGTTATTATTTCGTATATAATATTCTTACATTTATATACGTATTTTACATTTTATATTTCGAATTTCATACTCCCGGAGATCCGAAATTTACTCACATTTCGTTTCTTATTGTAGTCCGTATATATATATATTCTCATCTCATATATATAATATGCTATACACCTCTAGTGTATATAAACTACATTATTTATCCTTGTCCATATGTATATATATATATATATATATATATATAACATACTATACACATCAAGTATATCAATACTTATACATCACACACTATATAACTATAAATCCATCCCTCAGAGTCAAAAGTCATGGATACAATTACAACAGCACTATCATCTTTCGGGGCATAACTCACATTACCAAATTCGGGAGCCAGCAGTTGGAATCGCTCATTCCGCCCTGGTAAAAACACAAATCTCAAACATATGGGAAGCAGTCATAATTCCTCAATAGAAATGAGAACAAAACATACCCACCACGTCTCAATCCTAATAAATCACTTAAATAAATAATGGACGCATGACCAGGGGATTATGCTCACATGTTCCTCAAGCCATATGCTTCACCCACATCGCGCAACTTCCCATGATAGCACTAGAGGGGGGTATGCTTCACAAAAATATATCATTCACACACAGATATTTTCATAATCATATCATATATATACTGTTTCTATACTCGTGTATATATATATCATCAATCTGGCTATCCATGCCTATCTTACTTGGCATTAGCCTAAAATTCAAAGATACCAACTTGTATTAATTTATAAGTATATACACAACTTATATTATTCTCATAAGTATACACTCACTTTCGATAGAATTCTCACATTCATTCTTCCCGAATAATTGCTTATCACTCTAGCTAGTATTCTTATATCATCCTACCCGCATTAGGATATACTCATACATATTCGGCATATGTATATATTTTACCCATATATAATCGACATATATATTCTACACGCATAATTACATGTACGAACCCGCCGAATAATTCTTTAAATGTCATTCGTCCCAAACATTCCTAAATTTAAACCCCGGATCTTTCCCATTAATCCGTGACTTATACATCTCCCATTTACTCTTTTAGAGGTCCTCGCACTCTATTTAGGATCCTCTAAAATTTATCTCCAAAAGAAATTCGTCTCCAATCACCAAGAAAGTTTTTCTGATTTTCTGATAGAATCGGACTGAATCGGTTTCCAGGAAAAACAAACCGGTCCGGTTCTTAAAATTCAACAGAAATCTTTAACGCCCGGACTGATCCGATGCCTCCTAAAAATGAACCCATTCGATCACCGGACCGAACCGTTTACCAATAAAAATGAACCGGTCCGATCGGTCCGAATTTCTTTGCTTTCAATGAAATTTACACAAACTCTTATCCAACCCCAAACTTATGGTTCCTATTCTCCCAAACCACTAATATAAACATCTATACACTTATCTACCATTAATACAACCCTTTAATTTCATGGGATTCATCCATTTTTAATAATTTAAACCCTAATTTTTATTTATGCAACTCCTCCAATTTCTCACTATATTTTACACCCTTAATATGGATTTTAGTCTAGATTTCGTATGGAGTTTATATCACTACAATTTATATGAAATCAATTCTCAAAAACCCATTTTTGAACCAAGAATCCTAAACCCAAAATTCATAATTTTATCACCAATTCTAATATGACAAATGAGCACACTTAATAGTTAAAGCAAGTTAAACACTTTCCTGGTTGGGTAAATCCGACGATCTCGTGCCGGGATTCCGCCGGAGTTTGCTCGAGCTCCTATTTTCTCCCCTTTTCTTCTTCCTTATTTTATTTCTTTTCTTTCCTTTCTCTATATTCTTTCTTTCTCCCGTGCTTTTATAAGAGAGAAATGAGGGTATTTTCCTTATTAAACCCCAAATTGACTCGTATACACAAATGTGAGTTCCTACTGATCCAAAAATTCTTCGTAACCCAAACACTACATCGGGGTACTTTATTCGGACTATCTCGACCCTTTCGAGACCAATCGTGAACTCGAAATCTCCATCCGAGTCACTTATAAAAAATTCACGTCTTAACACACCACATCATCACATATGCTTTCTGCATAAAATAATATCACATGTCGCTGTTATTCAAGTGTGACATGAAATATAATTACTCCACCTTTTGTACTTTAAATTTTCAAATTATTAAATTACACCTACTCATGTAATTTTATTATCCATAAAAGTACGGAGTATTACGTAGTCTTCCTGATGTAGTCCAACTAACGCTTGACATCCCCAAAGGCCTCAGTGTATCCCTTGTCATAATTGGCCTCCTTTACCCAAGAAAGGTCTTCACACTATTTCTTTAAACGATTATGATCGGCCTTCATTTGGTCATTGTCGATTTTCAGCTCATCATGATCGCTCTTTAGTGTGCACATGGCATCACCGATGGAATTATTCTATTCATCATAAGACTTCTTTGCAGAGGTGAGGGATTCTTAGGACTTTTGCAAAACCACCGTTTGATCATTATTTATTTTTAACCGATCTAAGACGTTGTCCAAGATAGAGACAAAATTTTCCACAAATTATAAACAAGTAAATAGGAAACGTGTTAAGAACACAAAAAAGGGATCCAATAACTTTAAAGCATGATAAAAAAAATTATTGGCTTATTAGGGATAACGCCTGGGCAACATGGGATGAAATATGTTCGTAAGATATCTATTTCATCTGCTCGTGATTGGTGGTAAGTCCTGCTTCCTTCAACAGACCATAAGCTAAAGAAGGATTCTTGGACACCAACATCACTTGTGGATTCCTCACAGATGTGAGGGCATCACCCTTCTTAAAGGGTTGTAGTGGCATATAGTCCTTGTCCTTTTTTTCTATCGGACTGTTAAGTATGAGTTAGTGGTCGAAGGCCTTCCTACTCAGTCATCTTCAAACACCTATTCTTGAGGAGGAGGTATTGGCATCTTCATCATCAATAAAAAAAGTTCTTCTCATGAGGGACATTGAACCTTCTTCCTCGGTAGGAATGGACTCAGCATCTAAAAATTCAGAGGAGGAGGAGACATAAACTTCTTTACTTAGAGAGGGAGGCGGAAGGTTAGGAATGTTGTCTACTGGATGCGTTATAAAACATGCAGTAGAATTCTTATACTCGAGTAGGAAGGAGGCAAAACGAGGATGGTTGCCACATTGAGCTAAAGGTTCCTTAAAATTCTAGACTTTCATCGACAATTTTCAATTTATGTGAGAAGGGTAGGGCTCTTTCTTCTTCGATCGAGCTGTTCAGAAGAAAGAAGTATTGACAGCAACCACACAAGTAAGAGAAAGTTCAAAAATCATGAAGGTAAAGTATTAGTGTGAGAACACGGTCATACTCATGACCTTAGTTATCTCAATCATAATTATATAATATTCTAATATTTTTTGTTGGTATAAAATATGCTATGTTATTAATTTTTAATTTGATTTACCATTTATTACTAAGGAATTTCAAAAAATTAGTGATAAACATTTTATTTTATAGTTTCAGTAGGAAATTTCATTTTGACCCATTATACATAATTATTTGATCTAAGAGTGAACTAAAAACATGTAGCTCTATGAGTTAGAGTTTCAACATAATAAACGGTGTGTAAAACAAACATATAAGTGAAAAGAAATATCAAAATTATGAACTAAGGGTAAAGCCGTCCATTATTTAGTTTTTTTAATCTTTACTGTATCTAAATGTTATGTTTTGTTTGGTTAGAGTTGGTGGTACCGTTAGGCCTACAATGGGAGGTAAAATCATCATTTCTTCTTCACTTTTAACACATATTTCAGCCATATAAGAGAACTTTGGCTTGAATAGATAGAATTGTGAAGCTTAGGTAGAAAATTGCAAGGAGAAAATTGAAAAAAATTCATAAAAATCATGTAAGAGCTCCTAAGGTAATTATATCCATAAATCTTGCTTATTTTTTGTATTAATTATTAATACGATAGTAATTATCAATGGCTCACTAAACTTTCATGCCTTGATGTATATGTATGGATATATACAAGTTCAAAGAAAGTTGAATATGTAAACCCTTTATATTGCTTTGTTTAGAAACCTTTTGTATTCAGACTTCTATATCTTCTTGTATACAAATGAAATTTAGTAATTCCAATTGGAGATGAAACTAGACTTATATATTCAAAAATTAGAATTTAACTCTTCTTTGTTAGACCTTGGTGATGACTAGAAGTTGGTATATTGTTACTGTTTTAATAATATGTTTAGATATGCCTTGAGTTTGATAAAGACTTTAACATAACAAAAGACATCTAAAATCATGAAAGTTCATTTTGTATTTCAATATGTGTATAAAAAATTTGTGGAAAATTATATTAAATTATAATGGAGAAAAATCATGAATATTCTTAAAAGTTGACTGCATACTAGAGGAGCTTATATGACAGATTTACTATGTTATAAAGAAATGAGCATATCTTGCTCTTAAGAACTTAAAATGATGCACCGTCTTTTATATTGGAAACCTAATATGATAAGGATTGAATTACCAAGAAGAAATTAAAGTATGTTTGGGGTATTAAATGTAAATTTAGCAATTAAAATCATAAAATGAGGATGAGTATGCTAAGTATAAACTCCTTTATATATATATATACAGTCCTGCTCTTGTGCGGACTAGTCTGCATTTTAAGAATGCGAACCGGACATGTGTCACCTGGCGGTGAGCCCAGAAAAGAGAGAGAGTGCGCCTATAATTTAGGCGATAATTTCTAGGCGCACCGTTAGGTGACACATGTCCGGTCCGCATTTTTAAAATGCGGACTAGTCCGCACAGGAGCATTATTATATATCTATATAATAAAGTATAAAACTTATATATGTCACAAGTTTAGATCATGATGTCATCTACATTATTTTTTCCTGCACTCCCTATTTTATCCTTGAAATTTTTGAATTCCCTCTCTTTTCATACACTCTAATTTATTTGTCCCCTTTCTTCAAAATTCAAATTGAGGGGGTATATTTGTAAACATACCCACAATACACTCCCACCACACCCCTCATAGACTCAGCTCACTCCACGAACTCTCTTCCTTCCCTTCCCTTTCCACCCATTTGAAGATTGAAGACGCCACTTCATCTCTCTGTCTCTCGAATCTTACACACCAAACCCTAACACTCAGGCCACCGCCACTCAGGACACCGCTTCATCTCTCTCTCTCTCTCTCTCTCTCTCTCTCTCGCTTCATCATCTAATTTTTTCACTTCTCAGCGGAGACGCCACCGCCACCAACACTCAGGACACGGCCAAATCTCAGACCACCACCAGCCCCTCTGGCCACCATCAGTCAACATAGAAGACCCAAACCCCAAACGCGAACGCGAACGTGGTTTTATTCCAAATCCCCAAACCTTCAATCGCTGAGAGATCTTTGGGTTTTTGATTCCAAATCCCCAAACGCGATTTTTGATTTCAAAACACAACTCATGGGTTTTTTATATCAAAACCCCAACATCTGTATTTTTTGTTTTTTTTTGTTTTGATTTCAAATCACAACTCATGGGTTTTTTATTTCAAAACCCCAACATCTGTATTTTTTTGCTCGGACAAACCCTAACATCTTTAATTACTATTTTCTTCTTTTGTTTGTATATTTTTCTCCTACGTCATTATGTTGCCCTCTAATCGGTATATGGTGATTTATGCAGTTTTTTCATTTTTTCAGGTTGATTTTTGAGTTCGTATTCGATTATCTTCACAGGTATGTTATTTTTTCTTTTCTTCCAAATGGGCATCAAGTCCTCACTACTTTGTTTGGTTGAGTTGGTTTCTTTATTATTTTTGTGGGAATATCAGTAATGTTAAAAAATGGAGGAACAATATGCTTGAGTTGGTTTCTTTATTATTTTTGTTCAAACTTCAAACAGTGAAATAATGGTAAGGTGAGAAAATAGAGTTGGATTTGAACCTAAAACTCCCAACCACTTTTCCTTTCAGATAATTATACTTTTGTAAGGATTCTGACACAATATATTTATCACAAATAATCTCTTCAGTGGGGTTTTGTTTTTAGATCGTTGAGATTGAATGTTTCCTAGGTTGGAACCATTCTTTTGGAAACTATAAACAAAGTTCAAAAACGGGTATGAACATTGTTTGAATCATTGTTCTTTTAATGTATTTTGGCTCCTTTCTCTCTTTGTTCTCTTCCAAACACTAATAGTTACAATATTTTTCACATCTGATTTCATTACATTAGTAAGTGATATAATAATTTTTTTCAGTTCATCTTCCCACGTGGCCCCATGTTAATGTTAGACAATCTCAAGTTTTGTAATGCACAGTATAACATTTCGGTGTTTTAGACAAATGAAGTTAAATAGTTAAAATATCTTCATTGTTTTGGCCAACACTTTATTTTGTTTTATTTCAGTTTGGGCAGCATTTATTGAGCTGTTTTTTTTTTCGTTCATTTATTAAGCAGCATTTATTGCAAAATTGCAGAGTTCTTATCTTGAGTTGTTGTAGCTGCAAGTTATTTGGATGTGTGACCCCTCTTTCCTTTGGTCTTCAAACTTATAATGGTGGTGTCATGATTGTATTGATCCTCGGGAATATATCCATCCCAACAAATAAAGAGCAGGTCTTATCTACATACTCGGACAACTTTTACGGAGTGTATTTTTTTATGCTGATTGTGGTGTTTTTTATCTGGTCTTATAATTGTCGTGTCTTAAATACAGGTCTTATCTACATACCACAAGTCTTATCTATACTAATTTTGATATACACCTTGCTTTCTATTATTTGAATTTTTTATGACAATTTTAAGGGATTTTGTGATCTAAATAGTTGCATTCTTATTGTAATTGTAACTTAAGGATTTCTAACTGTTTGGTGACTTTATGCTTCTGAAAATATTCTATGTCAACAGTTTTGTTACATCTTACGGAGATATTAAGTTCTTTTTGAATATTTGTACTTGAATAATACACGATTTGGTTTTTGCAAATGCGGTATAAAAGTAGTGCTTTCTTAATAATACACTATTTGGGTTTTCATTTGCTCAGGTGCAAGATAAAGTGTCAAAAGTTATCTACACTTTATTGTGCACTATTACTTTTTTATTAGTTGATTAATCAAAAGTCGTCTACACTTTATTGTGCACTATTACTTTTTTATTAGTTGATTAAACAAAATTAGTCTTCATTTTTTTATTAGTTGATTACTCCAACCAACATGATGCATACTATAAACACCAACGCCACATACCAAACACAAACCAAGAGCTGAATGAAAAATCCTACTAAATTGGTCCATGAGTCTCATAATTTGCGAGAATTCGAAATCTCCCCCGATTAAAAAATCTGCAATACCAAATGTGAACGCAGCGGAAGACAGTTACACTTTCACTCGAAGAAAATATAAGATTTCCTCTCAATCATCTCATTTTATTATCTATTGTGTCCGTTTCAAGTATGATAATGTGTGTATCGAGATTTTTTTTAGTTTTTGTGATAGTTTTAGTTTAGATATTAGTGTTTGATTTTATTACTGATTTCATTTTGTTTGTTGTTCATTGTCTAGGTGCTCCTGTCAAGTTTCAGCAATTTGGTACAATTAATGTTATATTGGGACCGTGCAGCTGAGCGAGGAAATTTTTATGCTTTATCATCTTATGCATACAATCAATATGATATTGGGATTGGCGCGTCAAATCAAAATGTGGCATTCAAAAAGGGTGTAATTGATTCAATGCTATCCCACCTGGTGTTAGAGGACGTGGTGCAGGAGATGCTAATAATTATAGTGTTCCTACCTAATAATAATTGTAGTGTTCCTACCTTTGAGTTCAATTGTAATGTGGAGTCAGTATTGAATATAGATTCCTCTTTTACGTGTATGTTCTTGGGATTGAATATTGTTATTGCGAGAATATTTTTTATTACTCGAACAGGGTGGATAATCCTATAAACAAAGGAGATTTTGTCCAAATTTTCTAAATTGTTTACACATTTATGTTGTAAACTAGAAGTGTACAACTTAAATTAGTATTTAATGGCTATTATGTTATTTATATGAAGTCCTTGACGAACTATTAATATTATTGTTGGAGTATTTTTTATTTTTTAAATATGGTGGATAGATCCATAGAAAAGTAAAATTTGCCAAATTTTGAAAAATGCTTAAACATGTGTTGTAAAAAGATTTATGACTTATATTGTTTACACATTCAATACTTTGGACGGACTATTGATGTTAATTTGAGGTCGTGGATGGACTATTGATATTGTTGATGTAGTATTTTTAATACTTAAATAGTATGGAGAGTTCTATAAATAAAGGAAGTTATTCCAAAAAAAATTGAGTAATACAAATTTTGAGTGGAGAGTAATATTTTGTTGATGTAGTATAAAATATTGCGTCGTGCCTTCAGGCACGGGCATACCCTAGTGTATATATATATAATCTCTGGTGCGAACTCACCGTGCGAACTTTGTCCTTATCCCGAAAGGGTCCTCTCGTGGTCCCAAAGACTTTTGTTATTCACTTTAGATGCTCCCCCTCTTGTCTTATACTAAAACCTTAGTTTAAGACTATATATTTAAAAGATTTATAGTTTAGACCCAAATTGGTATCAATGCCTTAAAGGTTTTGGAAACTCACCGAATTCCGACAAAAACCCTAATTCTGGTATCAGAGCCATAAGACGCTCCTTTTAGACTTATTTTAAAAAGACTTTAATGCCCTTGGGATTTATCCCTCACATTTACAAAGATATTTTTGAAACCAACCCTGACTACCATCCCATACCTATAACTGATTTAGACCCAGTAGGTTGTTTAACCTCTCACATAGATGGTTGTTCACACACTAAACACATCACAGCCAAACACGCAGATAGTAGACAAGTTACTGCTAGTGCTATTAATAGCATAATAGACCAAAATAAGTGTATACTCCTTATATTAAGATAATTAATAAAATATACTCAAACCCTAGAAGTAGAGATAAAAAATATCTCTAAAATACTACTAGAAATAGATAACCAAATCCTAATAGACCTAGTACAAGTTTTACAAGAAATAAATATTAAGACTAATCTTATAGAAGTCCTTAACAAAGACATTTTAAAAATTAAAACCTTAACTAAAAATCAAGACAGTGAGTTAATTAAACTTACTAAAGAACAAGCTAAGCTTATTCCTAGATTAAATAGTTATCTTCCAAATGGAGATAGTTAGATCAAATTGGAATGAGGTACCAAGAGACCTCTCCATTCAGACTTTATCAGATTTTTATCAAAGAATTTTAGAAAAGATAAACGATGATAGATTTTATTATAAGATAAATGAAAATGAGATTCCCAATGCTGCTAAAGCAACTAGACTTATATTTGAAAGATTAAATTTAATTTCTACATCCATAATTGCTACCCAAGACTATAACAGTAGCTTTATTAAAGACTTGCATTTAGATTTAAAGGCTAAGACAAAAGGATTAACCACCTTCTATACAGACTTTGTTAAATTCCTAGAAAATTTAGCAAATTACCTTAATAATATGGAAAACCATAACCTATCCAAAATGGATAGTATTATTAATGAACTTAGACTAGACATGGCCCAAGTAGAAGAAAAATACGAAGAAATTATAATTGGAATTAAGGTTGTATATAATAAGCCTTCCCAATCAGAAATAGACTCACTTTTTATTCTAACTCGTTTAGATAAAATAGAAAGGACTGTAGAATTTATAGAAGCTAGATTTGTGCAGCAACAAGAAAAAGATAATGAAGTAAAAGACTATATTACAAATGTTACCAAATCTCTAGTTAATTCTCTTGCTAAACATAGTGAAGAAATTTCTTAGAAGACAAGAAAAGAGAATAAGAATTTTAAAGAAGAAATCCTTAGTCAAATAAAAAGACAAAAGATTATTCAGACTTTTTAGGAAGAATTGAAAAAAGACTTGAACAAAAGCAGGTAACCACCTGTAAATTTAGAGAAACCTATCCTATAGAAACTAGAGAAAGGAATACCATAGGTAGACGAGTAATAAATGACGAATTAGATAAGACTAGTAAGATAATTAGCTCTATCCCTTATATTGGACAGAGTAATCATATGCTCCAAAGACTTAAGGATTCATCCTCCAATGTTAGGACATGGTGGAAAGAAAGAAATTTCACCAATCCTCTCCAATGGAAAGAGTGGGGTTAAGTTAACTGGAAGATCGTTGAAGATTCCATTCATAATGGACAACTTCTAGCCGTTAGATACATAAAATTGTTTAAATAAGGTGCCACTCCTAAGACTCCTAATTATAACATGACTTACCATTGTAGGAATCACGTGTTAGATAAATTTTATACTGAGCACCAAGTGTTTGACTCAGAATGGCTTAGATCTAAAGGAACTGATAGGAAGTTGCAATTCCTAACCTTTGACCTCTTTCAAGCTAGAATTCAAGGATTACATAGACCTCAGAATAATATCAACATATTATGTTGTTTAGTAGATAAAAGACGAAAGGATTTTGAGAAGAGCCTTATTGGGATAGCCCAACTAGAAATGTCAGATAACATATGATACTTTAATGTCATTCTGGCATTTACAGTAACCACAAACACAGCCAAACATTTTAAGTTAATCGTATATGCAAGTGGCTATGAAGACTATATTATCCCATATGCTAATATAAATATAGAATTCCAAAGCTATGTGAAGTTCTCCCAATTTCCTTGTGAAGGAATGCAATCGGGAATTCCTAGAGGTAGACTCAATGAAGAAATATTAGTTATAACCAATGTTTCAGACTACAATCATACTTACAGTATTAGGAATATTGGAGCTATAAAAGAAATAGCTACGACCCTTTGGAAATTACCAGAATTTCAAAAAACTAAGATTATACAGAATAAACCTTTGTTTATTTATCAAGACGATGTCACTGGAAATAATACTATCCAGTTTGGTCCCCTAAGATTGTCAATAAGAATATCCAGACCAAAGAAATTAGATTTAGGAATATGGGAGAAGCCATAATCAATGATCCTTTCGAAGGAGAATGCAGTAGTAAGACTAGTACTAGTTTACTAAGACAAGCTTCGGTAATTAGACCTAGAAGATCATTTGAATAAAAAGACTTAATTAAAGAAAAAGCTAGGATCCAAAACTTTGTACATGAACCTCCAGAATTGGATATGAAGACATTTAAAGATCACCTTAAGAAAAGTCATTATGTTAGATTTCAAGAAAGAGAAAGATATAATATGATAGCCTAAGACCGCATATTAAAGTTAAAAGAATCTAAGAATACAAAGGAACTTCTTAGAAACTTAAGACTAATAGAAGAAGGAGAAGAAAGACTAATGCCAACTACACAAGTAGAACCTAATAAACACGAGATAGGAAGTGGTAGTAGGCTAGAAGATGCTCCTAGACTTTTTAGTAAACCAATAGGAATAAACATTCCCATATATTCAAGCACCGTAGTAAAGGCTAAACCGGATTATATAAAAGACTTTCCAACTACTGACAAGAGTTTCACTCCTGTTAAGACCATGTCAAGTCAAGCCATAAATCCAGTAGGTATATACCTTAGCCTAAACAATGTTCACGATAGGAAAAAGGCCTTAGATGAATGGCGTAATCATATGAACATGTGTTTTGCATCCAATGAACAATGGGGTGCAAGTTCATGTAAACAATACGTTGAGCAATCCATTAGAGGTATTGCAAAAGATTATTTAGATAGTCTGAGAAAGGCTACTTATGAAGACTCCTTAGCTAAGGTTGAGAAGATGAAAGAAAACTTAGAAGAAATATCAATTGAAGAATATATTCAATTATTCACGTCAGAATTCATTAGAGTTGGACATCTAGCTCAAATTAATGAACAAGACCTAGCAAAAACTAAGTTAGCCCTCCTTAGCATTTTCAAATTAGATAAGATAGACTATAGCAATAATTATGACCAGCTATATTACCAAATTAAAGAATTTGGAGAGACCTTAAAAGATGAATACTTTAGGAAGATACCATCCATAGGAAAAATCCTAATTAATGAATATAGGAATTGGTCTGGAGTAGCTGGAGTTAAGAGCAACTCCCTTGGTGAAAGAATCAATTTCGCCAAAGACTATATCATATCGAAGAAACGTGATATAACTCAAGGAAAGTTAATAGAAGAAACTTTCAAGCAGATCCCTCCAATCAAAGATGAACGAGACATCACTCCAATCCAATGGGGATGTGGTAGTGAACCTAAGAAATTCAAAAAGAAATTAGAATGAAAACATAGGAAGTTTAAGACTAGACCTTTAGGATTTCCAAAGAAATATAAATTTAAACAATCTACTACTTTTAGAGAAAAGAACCCTAAGACTAAGAAGAATAAATTTAATCAAAGAAGATATTTTAAGAAGAACACTAGTATGCATAAGAAGGTTCCTAATTATAGGAAAAAAAAAGATGTAGCTCAATCTAAGACCTCTATCAAAGAATGTTGGACTTGCGGTAAAGGACACCTTGCTAAAGACTGCCCCTAATAAGAAAGATAAAGAAGGTATTAAGATTATTAATACGATGTTAGACTATGCAGATCAAGAAGAGTTAAATATCCTATATGCTATAGAAATATCAGACATAGAAGACGATGATAATACTAGTATCTATAGCGCATATACAGATAGTGATTCAGAAGACTACAGTGACACTGATGAGTATAAAGACTCTCAGGATAATCTAGACTTGTATATGATACAAACTAATCAAGACGATTTAGATAATGAATATATAGACTTTGAAGAAGCTTGGTATAAGTGTATATTAAGCCCATTTTTAAAGAAAAGATGGACAGTTAGTAATCCTGAGTTACTAACATATCTACCCAGATGTTACTTTGATGAAAGACATTATTGCACCTTTGAAATGAAGTGTTATAAGAAGAACTTTATATGTGTAGAATGCTTTGAGATCATACAAATAGAATTATTTATGGTTTGTGTTATTTGTCAATTACACTACCATAAAGACTGTTGGAGAACTAGATTTAGAGAAATTTATACTAGCCAGTATGACGCTCAAATAGACTTAGATATTAAAATATATTATCAAGATATTGATAGAAATATTGCCAAAAGATTGCAAGAAAATGAAGACTTCAAAGGAAAGGGAATTTCCTATGATTTAGAAGAATACCATTTTGATAGCAGTTCAGAAGACCAAATTGATATGCCCAAAAAGTACCTGACAATTCAGAAGACGTCAACCTCGGCTCATGAGAGGGTCGAGGTTACAAAGGCTCCTGACTGGCTACTATTACTCTCGTCCTACACAAGGTCGGCCATGGCCGACATTACTAGCCACCTCAATCAGGCAACATCAGAGACCACGACTACCCCATTCATCAACCTTGGCTGGGAACGAGCCGAGGTAGCAATGATCACCACAATCGTGATGAACCTCGGCTGGGAGTCAACCGACGTTCCAGCTAATCCAACATGACCTCGACCCAGGCCGACGTTATAACACCACCTGTCTTATTTCAGCCTTCCTATTAAGCTGAGGGTCATCATAGATAACCTCGAATTGAGAAGCAGCCGGACCTCCCCAACCTCGTACTCTTCCAGGCCGAGGTTAGTATCAATCAAAGACAATCGAGCATTGACAAGCATATGCAATGATAGGAATACGTGTATAAAATCAGTTGTAATTTAATCAATCCCCTCACGTGGGGAAATATTTCATCATCATTCTCTACATATGACAGTGCCAGATGTCTTCATTAGATTGGATAGATCAATACACACATGCTCATTGCATGCATGGGGAGTGCATTACACCCCCACACACTATATATACTTGTCTTCTCGTACCTGGAGGGGGATCGATAATAACAAACCTAGCTGAAACTCTGTCCAATTATACAGTAGAGAGAGAAATCTTGAGAGATTGTATCCATGGCCATTAATACCTTATTCTAGTGACCTTACTCACTCACTTGCGCAGTGGACGTAGGCCTAATTGGCTGAACCACTTAAACATTTGTGTTCATCCTCTTTTCCTCATCTCTATCTCTTATACTTGTCTATACTTAAGCTGCCATTATTATAACTAATTCGAGCTTACGAACACCTTGAAGGGTGATGCTGTTTCCAGCATCATCATTTTGGCACCGTCTGTGGGAACGAGAAGCTATCTCTTCCTCATTTTCTGCTTAACATCAATGGAGATTCTAGTGGTGAACAAGGCCTCACCCTTTGCGTGGAGCTGTTTCACCATTGAAAGAGGTCCATTACGGTACAAATCTCTTTAGTGTTAACGTATGGCACCGGATTTACCACCACCTCTTCCACTGCCTGGTGCTGGAGGACCTAGTTCCAGCCAGGCACCGCCTCAATTCGAAATGGCGGAGGTGGCAGCAGCCTTGAGGTCTTTGGCTGCAGCCCAATAAGCAATGAAGGAGCAATTTTCACAACTCAGTCAAAATATGATGAGACCACCTGCGGTCTCACCGAAGATGATTACTCCGGCGGCTGCTCAGCCCCATCCTGAATCCAAGGGACCACCCCAGGCACCGCGGAAAGACCAACCTACACCTCAGCGGAGGAGGGACATTGTTGACCCTAGGCTTTTGCATCTGGGGAGGTAAGGATACCCTTACCCTGAGGATAGGTATGACGATTTGGAGGCAGAAGATGTTTCAGAAGATTATTGGGAGCCGTACGAGGTTTCAAATAACACAGTACGTCCTATCCAGCAGAGCCGAGGTTTATAGGCAGAAAAGATAAAGGAGCCCAACAAAGAGGATCAGCTTTTGATCGATTCAGTAGAGGGTTGGTCTTTGAAAGGCTCGTCCCAGTAAATGACCTCAGATATAGGTTGTTCAGGTCAAGAAGTGCCGTCGGATCACAAACAGAATATGAGGAACGTCGGCCTCATCATGGCCGACCCCACATAGGACGAGGTAGGGACTAAGAAGAGGTCAACAACCGATGTTGTGCTGCATTAGGGAAACCCTCAGTCCACCCCTTGGAGGTGTTTGGGGACAACCTCGGCCAGGCCGACGTTACAAGACCATAGAATGACTCCATCCAACATCTTGAAGAAAAGATAGGAGACCTCATCAAAAGCCGAGATCCACTGCAAAGAGGTTTCTCAGAAGGCTCCCCATTTGTGGCTAGGATATTGAGTTTCCCAACCCCTGCCAAGTTCAAACCACCTACGGTGTCTCCCAAGTATGATGGAAGTACCAACCCTGTACATCATATTGAGATGTACCAGTCAATGACAGATATTTATTCGATACCAGATGAGATGAAATGCCAGGCCTTCTCTAGGACTTTGACGGGAGCAGCACATATCTGGTTTACCTCTCTTCTAAAAAATTCAATTGAGAACTTTAAGGGCTTGGTTGAACGATTCATTCACAATTTTTGTTTTGGGGTAAGACCTCAAAAGAAGACCACACATATTTTGTATGTTAAGAAAGGCAAGAACGAGATCCTAAGAGACTACATTGCTAGATTCAACAAAGAAAAACTCGAGGTTAAAGACAACGAAGAGAATATAGCCATGACCGCCCTCATAGGAGGTCTGCATAAAGGGAAGTTATTATGGAAACTTATGAAAGACCCTCCCAAGTCCATGGCAGAGCTATTGGCAATTTCAAGGAAGGTTATGAATGCTGAAGAGGCCATGGTCGTAAAGTATGAGGATGAAAACGACGGTAGCAGTAGGAAGTTTCAAAGAAAGAAGGACGAAAAGAAGAGGTCAGCTGACGACAAGTTTGCATGCTATACCCCTCTAACTATGAGATGCGAACACATCCTCAATGAGATCAAATATGACCATTCTATGAGTTGTCCAGAGAAGCTGAAGGCTCCTCCGCATAAGAGGAACAAGAACTTGTGGTGCGAGTTCCACCAAGACTGTGGCCATGTGATAGACAAGTGCTTCGCCTTAAAGGATGAGATCGAGAAAATGTTGAAATTTGAAAAGTTGAGGAAGTATGTTGATGGCAAGGCTCCTAAGAGGGGAAGAGATGACCCTAAAAAGAAGAGAAATGATAGATGTCGCGAAGATACTCCAGCAGGAAGAGACAATGACTCTGATGGTGATGATGAAGATGATCCAGACTTCCCACCAAAAGATGACAACGCCCCAATGAAGTGGGTTGGTATGATCTCCTTCGGTGTTAACACCATATGCGGAGGACTAACAGGGGGTGGCTCTGAAGTGGCTGACCGAAAAGCTCATGTGGCTGAGGCCAAGTCAGTGGCCAAAGTAGATGTGATAAATCTAGCATCTTCAGAAACCAAGCAGAAGAGAAAGAAAGTGGATATGGACACTCTTATAGTCGGGTTCTCTCGACTCGACTTCAAAGGCATCTTATCCCCGCATGATGATCCTTTAGTAATTACAATAAGAGTGCATGGATACGAGGTATAGAGAATTCTTGAAGATAGAGGAAGTTCAGCAAATATGATGTTCTGGCCTTGTTTCAAAAGCCTAGGCCTTAGCAGAGCTAGGCTGGTACCCTATCATCATCCATTAATGGGCTTCAGCGGTAAAAAAGGCCATCTATTGGGCATGTACGAGATGGACGTGCGAATGGGAGATGAGTGGCCCAAGAGGTTGACCTGGAAGATGTATTTTTTTTATTATGGATGAAAACGTCTTCTCGGCCTATAACCTCATCATAGGAAGAGTATCCTTTAAGGAGTTTGAGGCCGTGCCGTCGATGGTTCACCAGATGCTAAAATTCCCGACCTCCTATGGGGTAGGTGAAGTACAGGGTGACTAGACCATAGCACGAGAATGCTACTTCAACTCAACCAAAGATAGAGAGGCCCATAAGAGAGAAACCACCACGTATAACATTGATACACTTGACCCTAGAGATGAAACGAAGATGAAGAAAGGAGAGGCCACAGAAGAGGTAGAATCCATCGTCCTCAATGAGAACGAACCAAAAAAAATAATTCAGGTCGACAAGGCCTTAAAAGCGGAGATCAAGGAAGAGCTGATAAATTTCTTAAAGAAGAGGCAGAGTGTCTTCGCTTGGAGCCACGCGGACATGCCTGGCATCGACCCTGAGGTTATATGCCATAAACTCAACGTGACTAAGTATGTTAAGCCAATTAAATAAAGATACAAAGTATATTCTAGGGAAAAGTATGACATCATCTGAGAAGAAGTAAGGAAGTTGGAAGAGGCCGAGTTTATCAGGGAAGTCATATATCCGGAGTGGTTATCAAACAACGTCATTGTGCCTAAGCCCAATGGAAAATGGAGGATGTGCGTAGATTTCACCGACCTGAACAAGTCTTGCCCTAAAGAAAGTTATCCCTTACCTCAGATTGATCAGATTGTGGATGTCACGATAGGGCATGAGCTTATGAGCTTCATGGACGTGTATTCTGGTTATAACCAGATCTTTATGGATGCTGAAGACTCAGAGAAGATAACCTTCATCACTGATAAGGGGACATATTGTTAGAAAGTTATACCCTTCGGTTTGAAAAATGATGGGGCAACGTATCAACGTCTTGTGAATAAGATTTTTGAAAATCAAGTAGGCAAGATTATGGAGGTGTATGTAGACGATATGTTGACGAAGATCTTAAAGGCCTACACTCACGGGGCAGACCTAGAAAAAACCTTCGATACCATGAACTTATACAGAATGAAACTCAATCTCGCGAAGTGTGTCTTCGGGGTAGCAGCTGGGAAATTTCTTGGATTCATTGTCAATCAGAGGGGAATAGAGTCAAACCCTAAGAAAATCAATGATTTTCTTGACATAAAAACACCAAGAAGTATCAAGGATGTTCAGAGGCTTACGATAAGAGTAGCTGCACTCAACAGATTTGTTTCCATAGCGACGGATAAGTGTCTTTCGTTCTTTAAGGTGCTTAGAAAGGCATTCGAATGGGACAAATAGTGTGATGAGGATTTTAATAAGCTCAAGTCCTACCTCGGATCTCCCTTGCTCTTATTTCATCCCATAATAGGAGAGAAGTTATATGTTTATCTAGCAGTCTCTGAGTCAGATATAAGTGCAACCATAGTACAGGAAGACATTGGGGTCTAAAGGCCTGTATACTTCAACAGTAAGGCCCTTCAAGGGTCTGAACGAAACTATCCTCGGATGGAGAAGTTGGCCTACTCTTTGATACGTGCTTCAAGGAAGATGAAGCCCTTCCAAGCCCACTCTATGGTTATCCTCACTGACTCCCCACTAAGGCAAGTCCTCCACAAACTTGAGAAATCAGGTAGGTTGATGACCTGGGCCATTGAGTTGGGAGAGTATAACCTTACTTATCAACCCAGGGTGGCCATTAAAGGGCAGGTACTTACAGATTTTGTTACTGAGTTCACATGGGTAGAGGCCGAGGTTGAGAATAACCTAGAGACTGCAGAGGGATCAAATAATAACATCTTTCGAGCCTCGGAAGAGGTTGTTTCCAACAGAGCCAGAAATGGAGTGGCCGAGAATGAGGAAGATAGGTACCTCTTCAAGCAAGGAACCCTATCAGAGGAAAACTTCATGACGAATGAAGACGTTTGGAACCTCTTCGTTGATGGGTCTTCTTACGAAAGTGGAAGCGGAGCAGGACTGATACTCTCAGCTTCGGATGGTACCAAAGTTGAATATGCACTAAGGTTTAACTTCAAGACATTAAATAACGAGTCAGAATATGAGTCCATGATAGCAGGTCTCTCCTTGGAAAAGACCTTTAGGGTTGGTCGACTCCTACTTTACAGTGACTCGAGATTAGTTGTCAACCAAGTGTTTGGATTTTTTGAGGCCAAGGATGAAAGGATGGACAAATACCTGAAGAGGGTAAGAATGATGTTAGAAGGTTTCGAAGAGGTAAAGATGAAAAGGGTACCTCGATAAAATAATAACCACACAGATGCACTATTAAGGTTAGCTTCAACAATAAGGACGGACATTAGAAGGATAGTACCTGTCGAGATTCTGCTCAAGCCGACCAATGAAGAAGAAGAGGTTAGCAACACTTGCCTCAACTTGAACCTAGGGGACTCATGGATGGGCTCCCTCATCAAATATATCAGAGAGGGGGAGCTACCGGAATCAAAGCTAGAGAGGAGAAAACTAAGGTACAAAGCTACAAAGTTCTCCATAATAGGAGATGTTCTATATAAAAAGGGATTTCTGTTACCCCTCCTCAGATGTGTTCATCCCACAAAGGTCCCCCGTATCCTATAGGAGGTAAACGAGGGTTCTTGCTCCAGTCACATAGGAGGAATACCTTTTCCCAAGAGGATTATTACGCAAGGATACTGGTGGCCGACCTTGGCCAAGGATGCTGCAGCCTATGTAAAGAGGTGTGATAAATGCCAAAGATTCTCCACTATCCCCCATCAACCTTATCAGCCTATGACGTCAATAAGTTCTCCTTGGCCATTCGCAGTATGGGGAATTAACTTGGTGGGTCCCTTACCAAGAGATGCGAACAACTATAGGTTTTTGATAGTTTCCATTGACTATTTCTCCAAATGGGTAGAGGCCGAGCCGATGATCACGATAACAGAGCAGAAGACCTTCCAATTCATTTGGAAGAGCATCATATGCATACATGGCCTTCCAAACACCCTCATCTCGGGCAATAGAACCCAGTTCAGGAATTCTTCCTTAAAAAGTATTACGAGAGAGTTGGGATCAAGCAATTTTTCTCTTCTCCTGGACGACTTTAGGCAAACGGTCAGACCGAAGTCACAAACAGAACAATCCTAGACGGGATCAAGAAGAGGTTAGAAGAAGATAAGGGGAGATGGACTGAAGAGGTTTATGTTGTATTATGGGCCTACAGAAGAACAACTAGGACACCAACGGGGGAAACCCCATTTATATTACTACATGGCTCAGAAGCTGTCATACCAATAGAGGTAGGACTCCCCACTCATAGGGTTTAGACCTATGACCCTGATAAGAATGGGAAGGAGAGAAGACTTGACCTAAACTTGATTGAAGAAAGAAGGGAAAATATAGAGATCAAATAGGCAGCCTACCAACAGAGAACAACAAAGTTCTACAATCAAAGGGTGAAATCAAGACCCATAGCCGTGGGAGACCTAGTGCTGAAGAAGACAATACAGAAGGGAAACAAGCTTCACCCAAATTGGCATGGCCCTTACAAAGTGATCGAGGAGGTCGTACCCTGGACCTACAGATTAGAAAACCTTGAAGGGGAACCTTTTTCCAATCCATGGAATGCTGATTATTTGAAAAAGTATTACATATGATGTTGCAATGATACCTATGTAAATGTATCAACTTATGAGGAGATTATTAATGAGAAGATCAGTTCTTGTGCCATCTTTTGGTTCATTATGCTTCGGTGAAAGTTATGAGGGTAACATCTTAGTTGATGACCTCAGACCTTAAAATATCATAGTTTGGTGACAAGGTCTGAGGTGAACATCACACTTAGATGACCTCAAACCTTAAACATCATTAATTTGGTGAATATTTTATGCGGGTAACATCTTAGTTGATGACCTTAGACCTTAAAACATCATAATTTGGTGATAAGGTCTGAGGTGAACATCACACTTGGATGACCTCAGACCTCAAACATCATTAATTTGGTGAATATCTTATGGGGGTAACATCACACTTAGATGACCTCAGACCTTAAACACCATTAATTTGGTGAATATTTTATGGGGGGTAACATCTTAGTTGATGACCTCAGACCTTAAAACATCATAGTTTGGTGACAAGGTCTGAGGTTAACATCACACTTGGATGACCTCAGACCGTAAACATAATTAATTTGGTGAATATTTTATGGGGGGTAACATCTTAGTTGATGACCTCAGACCTTAAAACATCATAGTTTAGTGATAAGGTCTGAAGTGAACATCACACTTGGATAACCTCAGACCTTAAACATCATTAATTTGGTGAATATTTTATGGGGTAACATCTTACTTGACGCCTTAGACCTTAAAACATCATAGTTTGGTGACAATGTCTGAGGTAAACATCACACTTGGATGACCCCAGACCTTAAACATCATTAATTTGGTGAATATTTTATGGGGGACAACATCTTAGTTGATGACCTCAGACCTTAAAACATTATATTTTGGTGACAAGGTTTGAGGTGAACATCACACTTGGATGACCTCAGACCTTAAACATCATTAATTTGGTGAATATTTTATGTAGGTAACATCTTAGTTGATGACCTCAGACCTTAAAACATCATAGTTTGGTGACAAGGTCTGAGGTGAACATCACACTTGGATGACCTCAAACCTTAAAACATCATGGTTTGGTGACAAGGTCTGAGGTGAACATCACACTTGGATGACCTTAGACCTTAAAACATCGTTAATTTGGTGAATATTTTATGGGGGTAACATCTTATTTTAATGACCTCAGATCTTAAACATCATTAATTTGGTGAATATTTTATGGGGGTAACATTATAGTTTGATGACCTCAGATCTTAAACATCATTAATTTGGTGAATATTTTATGGGGGTAATAACTTAGTTTGATGACCTCGAATCTTAAACATCATTAATTTGGTGAATATTTTATGGGGTAACATCTTAGTTTGATGATCTCAGATCTTAAACATCATTAATTTGGTGAATATTTTAGGGGGGGGGGGGGTAACATCTTAGTTTGATGACCTCAAATCTTAAACATCATTAATTTGGTGAATATTTTATGGGGGTAACATCTTAGTTTGATGACCTTAGACTTTAAATATTATAACTTGGTAACAAGTTCTGAGGTGAACATCATACTTGGAGGACCTCAGACCTTAGTCAATGTTACACGGTTAATAGAGACACCATTATATTGAGGCTTCAAACCTAAATAAAAACACATTGCATGACATAGAAAACCATTCAAAGAACATTCAACAAAAGAAATAAAGCCCTCTTTAGAGGTAAACCAGATGAAGTTAAGAATTACAAGTCAAGAGCTAACAAAAAATGTTATCAGAAGTTACAGATCGATATGGATCAGTAACAAAAAAAATGTATAATAATAGCTTCACAAAATGGGTTTTAAGTATCTGCAGTCTCAGGGTTGGTGACCATGCCCACACTTCCTTGGCCTAGGTTGGTCACTTCTACCCCATCATCTTGAGGACCAACGTCTTTAG
Source organism: Sambucus nigra (assembly GCA_949130495.1). Taxonomy (NCBI): domain Eukaryota; kingdom Viridiplantae; phylum Streptophyta; class Magnoliopsida; order Dipsacales; family Adoxaceae; genus Sambucus; species Sambucus nigra. The sequence goes on from OX422214.1 coordinate 96,879,787, forward strand.
TCTTTGTGTCTTCTTGTTGAGTAGTCTCGGCAGGTGCGACACGTCCTTCCTCCTCGACCTCTTGTAAGGCCTGAGAAAATCGAGGATCGACATAATCAAGACCAACGAAGTCAGAGGATGCCAAGCTCGCTGACTCTTTCTCTTTCAGAGCAGAGCTATGATCCTTCTTAAGTTTGTCCATGTCTTTCTCCTGCAGCTTATCATTAGCCTCAGACTTATCTAAGGAGGCCTTTAGACGCTTCACTTCGGTATTCAGAGCAGCCTCAGTCTTTTAGTCCTCTTTGCCCTTCTCAATCAGAGGAAGTTTTCTCAGAGTCCAGTCAACGAACTGGTGCATGGTGAGGAGACCCTGTAAAACATGTGCAGAAATGTGAGTTCAAGATGTGGTATAATTCAAAACCGATGTTACACCTATTTAGCAAAATTAAAAGTCTTACTTGGATAAATCGGTGGAGGGAGAACTCGACCAGCAGAGGGGTGTCTAGAGATCAACAAAATTGCTTATCGGAGTCCGTTATTACGGAGATGATGGCATCCATGGCCTTCAAACTCTGGCCGATAAGGCTGTCGCCTGTCTTCAGTTGCTCAAGACGAGCAACTAGTGCGTCCTCAAAGGAGATGGGGATCGTGTGATCCCCTTTGGAAGTTTTCTTTTTCTGCCTCTGATCCTCAGGGGTAGGGTCATTGGATCTCCTCTTCTTGGAGGCCTTGGCCCTTGAAGTAGTAGTAGTAGTAGGAGGCGCAGTTAAACCTACTTTCTTCACTGGTTTTGTATGGCTGGGGGTTGCCATCTCTCAAATGTCGTCTGAAACTTCCTTTGGACGCTTTGGAAATAGAAAGATCTGAATTAGAAGATCAGAAACATAATAAAATCAGAGGTATAGCTTGTTGAAATGATAAAATAACTTACAGAGCTCAGTCAGAGGACTCACCCCAAGGTCAATTTTGGAGAGGTAGTAGGGGGTCATCAGACAGATGTCTTCATTAGATTGGCTAGATCAACAAACACATTCTCATTGCATGCATGGGGGGTGCATTACACCCCCCCACACTATATAGACTTGTCTTCTCCTACCTGAAGGGGGATCAATAATAACAACCCTAGCTGAAACTCTGTCCAATTATACAGTAGAGAGAGAAAGCTTGAGAGATTTTATCCATGGCCATTAGTGACTTATTCTAGTACCCTTACTCACTCACTTTCACAGTGGACGTAGTCCTAATTGGTTGAACCACTTAAACATTTGTGTTCATCCTCTTCTCCTCATCTCTATCTTTTATACTTGTGCATACTTTAGCTGCTAGTGTTATAACTAATTCGATCTTACGAACACCTTGAAGGGTGGTGCTGCACAAATACCCTTAGATTTTATAAATAAATCCCAGAAAGGAATAGAACAATTTAGGATTTTCTACTAAACCTCATGCTTGTTTTGTAGTGTTATTTGTTCAACACAAAGACTATCCTAAAAGACTTTAAGCTTTTATAGATACAGGATTCTCTCAGAGTATTTGCAAGGCTAATGCCTTCCCTGAAGACTATTTTTTACAAAGTACTCAAGAAATCTATGGTAAAGTGGCTAATGGAAATTAATTTACCTTATATTTCGAGACTATTCCTATTTATTTTAAATTAGGAAATCACAAATTCGTTAATCATCGATTTTGGATAATGGATCTTCGTCCTAGTTTCACAGGAAACATTATTTTAGGACAAGAGTTTATTAGTAAATATCATCCTTATAATCAATATAACGATAAGATATTAATTAGTGATAATATGAAATTTAATATTAAAGCCCCTCTAATAGATCAAAAGATTGCCTTTGACCTTATGCAGGTTAAACCTAATTATAGACCCATAACACATCAGAGCTCTTCAGCTGAGCATGGTGGACCTAGACCTACAACCCAGCAAGAAGCCCTAGAAATAACCAAACCCTTACAAAAAGAGTGTAAGTGTCCAGACCAAAAGTGTTAAAAGCATATAGCACTTATACAATAAGACATTTTAGATCAAGCCCAACATACCTTATTACAGGCTCAAGCTATATCCAAACAGAAGAAAATGGATATAAAAGTAGAAAATGAAAACATTAGGCAACTAGCAGAGCCTAATTTAGGAGAAAATCCCATCACTAAATGGGATAAAGACCAAAGCTATTGTGGAATCATCCCTATTAACCCAGACGCCACTATTAATGATGGAATCTATAAGAAAGGATATTCACAAGAAGATAGGGAAGAATTTAAAAAAGACATAGACGAAATGCTTAAGTTAGGCATTATTAGAGAAAGTAAAAGTAGATATAATAGCCTTGCCTTCTATGTTCAAAATGAATCTGAACATAAAAGAGGAAAAAGACGTATGGTTATAGATTATAGACAATTAAATAATAATTGTGAATTTGATTCTTATAAGATACCAGATAAGAATAATTTAATTAATTTGATTGAAGATAGAATTATATTTAGTAAGTTTGATTACAAATCAGGCTTCTGGCAAATCAAGATGCATCCATACAGTATTACTTGGACAGCCTTTAGTGTGTCCCAAGGAAAATACGAATGCCTACTAATGCCATTTGAATGCTCCTTAAGTATTCCAAAGAAAAATGGATAACATATTTAGACCTTATTCAGAATTTTATCTTATTTACATAGATGACATTCTTGTAGCCAGTAAGACTGAGACAGAGCATGTAGACCATCTTAAAAAGATTATTTTAGAATTAGACAAACATGGTATTGTTATTTCCGAAAGGAAAATGCAATTATTTCAGACTGAGATAGATTTTGTGGGAATGCATATTAATAAAGGAAAATTATCCTTGGTAGAACACATAACTAAAAAGATTAGTGAGTTTCCAGACCAACTTAAGAATAGAAAAGAATTACAATCATTTTTAGGATTGTTAATTGTGTTGCAGACTTTATTAAAGACCTTGCTTCAAAAAAACAAATCCTAACATCCAAATTAAAAGGAACAGACAAAACTAATACTTTTTATTGGACCAAAAATGATTTTGAAGTCATAAGACAGATTAAAGATGCGATTAAGAACATTCCTTTACTTGAACTGCCTAATGCAGAAGACCAGTTTATAGTAGAAACAGATGCCTCTGATAAACAATGGGGAGCAATATACTTTTCCATTGATCATCCAAAAAAAAAAACTTTATAGATATAGTTCTAGAACCTTTACAGACCTAGAAACAAGATACACTGCCCATGAAAAAGAAGTTTTAGCTATAGTAAGGGCAATAGAAAAATATATGTTTTTTCTTAGACCTAAATATTTTACTATTTATACTGACTCTTCTTATGCAGTAAAATTCAAAGACTTAGACTTGTCCAAATCAAGGACTAATAGACTTAATAGAGGACAATAATTGCTTAATGGTTATGACTTATCTATTATACATATTAAGGGAAGTGAAGATACCATTCCTGAAATTATATCAAGAGAGCCAATATTTGCTAACACTAATATGATTTCATGTTTTATGTTGCAAACAGAAGACCTAGATAGCATGAATTTCTCTGGGATGAATAAACTGAACAAAGAAGACGTTGCAGACTATCTTAGACGCGTAAGGCCAAATGATGGTATCACACAAAGACAGATGCATATTTAAGACTCTCAAGAAAGACCAATGCTAGAGAACTTTGATGATATCCTAGTTCCTTCTGGAAAATCTAGACACGAGATTGTTTCTCAAAATAGACTTATTGGGAAGATGTATTTTCCCCAATATAGACCTGATCAAAGATATCCAGACTTAATAAAATTTAGACGAGAATTTTCAGATGATCAAAATACTCTCATAGACGTTATATGGTGGAACATAAAGAATAAACTATGGATTGAGTTCAAATAAAATTTGGTAGCCATTGCCAGATTCATGAGGACTCAAATATTTAAAGTCACCCAACTTAGTGGTACTTATATGCCTAGACCTCAGACTCAGACTTATGCTCAGACTATTGGAGAATCCTCCAAAACTAGATCTGTTAATTTTTGTTATCACAAAAAGACTTTTAAGACTAAGATTGTTATTCCATTTGGTCATAATAATCTCCCATTAGTAAAAGACTTTCAAAAAGAAACTAATAACATTATTGATCATTTTAATATGTTATTATCGTAAATAAATGGAGATGCTTTAATGCTTAAAGGTTTCTTCAAAGACATTCCAAAAATATATCTTTTTAGAAAATCAGATATGGCTCATATAACTCTTGCAGACCACGAGTTCATTGGACTTGTTCAGATAAAGGATATCGAAGACTATGTTGCTCTTGGAAATATAGTCCATGAGTATGTTAAAAAGGTAGAAGACTTACTTCCTCTATTTGCTAAAATCTATCAAATAACTCCAAGTTCCTGTAGAGGAATGAGAGTTGAAGGATTTAGACTTGTTAGATTTTCTAATTATATATTCGAAGACGTTGAGATTTTATCAGAAGATGAGACTAAAGATTTAATTGTTGATAAGTCCAAGCTCCAGATTGCTCATGCTATGGAGACAATAGAAATCATGGAATTATTGACAGGTGAAGACATATGGTACACTGCCTACCATAAAGAAGACCTAATAATCCAAGCTGATGAGCCATTCAATGGAAGGCTCAAGAAAGAAGCTAAGGAATTGGTAGAGATAGCTTTGCCAGCTAGTCTTAGAATTGTGGGCTTCATTGATGAATTTTCCAATAATTCCATCCCTGGCTAAGATAAGGTACAAGAAGACACAGACGGGACAAAGATGGGCCCCTCGTTAGCAGAAGAATTATTAAAGACAGAAGATGATATGCACTAAACCTATGCATAATTGCAAAATGCCAAGATTGATTTTGAAAAAGAAAAAACGTGAAGACTCAAAAGATTCCAAAGCCTCATACTTTTAATTATTATATTTCTCTTTAATAATTTTATGCTTTTAAGCGGATCACTTTTTGTAACCGGTTATCAGTCATCTGTAAACCTCCTTATGCTATAGAATGAGAGGTAGGGAGTAGGAAGAGATATCAGTTGTTAGACTTTCAGTATTTGAAGTTAGAGAGAGAGTATGCTTCTAGTGAGTAATATGTACATGAATGAGTAAACCTCTCATAGTTAGGGGATACAGGAGAGTTGTATTTACCTATGAAATGCAATAAAAGTATTTTCTTTTCCAGAAATCTCTTATGCTAAGTTGTTATTATTTTCCAAATTGTCTACAACTTTCTTTTCATAGAGGACTATTGTGTGGAACCTCTGGTGTAGCACACAAGGTGATATACTGGTGAACCGCCGTCAGGTGCCGATTTGCCATTAGCCGTTAGATAGGTCGGCATTAGGCGTGAAGGCGTACAGACAGGAAACGGGTTCAATGCCAAAATAGTGGATTGAGGTGCGACACATAAAGAGAGAGTTGTAGGAGGCCGAGATCGGAGAAGAATAATAGCAAGGCTAAAGAGAAGAAGGAAGGAAGATAAAGATATTGCAGACCAGAAGGAAGGTATAACTCGAATCAAACCCTTAATTATTTTTACATATTATTGTTTTAAAAAGAATCTTGTATGAGCCTACAAATCACTAAAGACTTTTTAGAATTTGTTAATCAAACAAATTTAGACTTAACTAGAGAAATCCAAGATTGGACACTTACAGACCCTAAAGATAAAGAACTTGTAGAAACTGCTTTAACATACGTAGGTGGTACTTTCAAATATATACACCAGGTTTTTTAGTGGTTAGCACGAGAAGTACCTAGAATAGAAATAATTAGAACTGGGATCCGAGATCTCTTTAGACAAAAATTAAGAAGTGAAGATTTTGCAGAAGAACTTTCAAGACCTGAAAACTATCAAGAATATACTAGGATACTTCAAGATTGCATAGACGTTTTAAAATTTATTAGACGAAAAAGATTAGCTGAAACAAAAGCTATTTTAATTAGAGCCGGAGGAATCCGCCCTCTCATTAAAAGCGTAGAAACAGTTTCCCCTAGAACATACCGTAGATTTTTGTCATCTTATGATGATAATAATTTAGATGAATTTATAAATAACGATATAATTGATATTATTAATCAAATATATAAAGAAACTATACTGATAAACCCACGATACCGTATAAGGTATTTAAGACAAGAATATTTTCCATCAAAACCTCTTCCAATTTCTAGACTCCCTGAAGAAACTATTTATATAGATAATCCTCGCTATTCATAACTCCAATACGATAGTGACGGAAGAAGCCTGAGAAGTATCAGTAGCCCTAAAACTTCTACACTTAGACTTTCAGATTAATTAAGCGTTAAAATAAGCTTAAAAGACCTTAAAAATTATTGGGGTAAAAATTTAGATTCCCTAAAACTTTGAAGAAGTTAAAAGATATTGAGCTCCCAAAAGGTGGTCCTAAAAAGACAAAACGATCCCTAGATAATTCTTGGACAGTAGTGGTTCGTAAACTAGGTCCATATGAGAGCCGGCCTCTCTCTCTCTATATATAGGGTATTGATTAAATATGAGTCGGTAATTTATATAATTGAAATGATTGATTATGATTTATGCTATGATTTGGATATGTTAAATATCTTAACATTAAATTAGATGGAACTTTATTTATATTAAATGATTTGAATGGGATCATATGATGCTTATGAATTGGGTTACATTTAAGTTATTCTTTTTGTATTATTAATGTTCTTATGATTATAATAATATTCTAATGATAGAAAGAGAAGAAGAATCAGTTGAACAAGTGCTAGACAAAGGCAAAGGAAAAGTCCATTAAGTTGCCAAGGTGAGTGTAGTTATGATTGTTTCATATATAAAGACATGAAAATGATGTGATGGATGTGAATATATCTCTATGAGCGGATTGGTTTGAGTACTTCGGTATTTAGGATTTTTTTGGATATTAAAATATCCAAGATTAGTTGGGTCTTATGATCCGGGATTGGGGATTGGACAAAGATCCAATGATTTGTTTTGTCTTATAACAAGGATTTATTGGAACTTTTATTGAAGGATTTGTTATTGCCATAAGGGACATGATTATTTGGACTTTATATCCAATGATTTGATATTGAACTGTTATTTCATTGTAGTGAATGAGCACCTCACTAAGCTTTGTAGCTTAATATTTGTATTTTAACATTTTTCTGGTTTGTATACTACCAGTTAAGACACCATATAATCAGTGATTTTAAGAGATGCACCATTAGAAAGAGCTGGGGTTTAGATATGAAAATTTTGTTATTGTCACACTGATGATTTTACTATACTCATACATTGCATGTATTGAGTTAGAGTGGTTTAATTTCGTGATAGTACTAGTTAATCATAGTATTGTAAGTTCTCGTAATTATGACTCTGATTTCAATGATGTTATCCTATAGAAAACATGTTTAGGTTCATTATATACATTTTTCATGATAATTATGAAATGCAATATATATCATTTGGTTGGATATTATGATTTAATTATCGTAAAAGAAATGATTAGGATGGATTTGGGTATAGGGTATGACAATTTAGTGGTATCAAAGCATTTAGGTTATAAATTTTTGGATGTATGTAATGGTTAAATGACAGTTATTGGTTTGATTTGATATTATTGAATTGTTTATGAACTAACCAATGATTCATTACTATAAACTTTTTATGTTGGTTGTTATAACTCTGTTATTATAGATGGAACCTGAAGATGCACAACATAGAGAATAGAGAGTAGCTTATCATACACACGAGAATACTAAAATATTACAATGTGTAGCAGGATGTGTTAGAGGGCATGAATAGCCTACAGAAATGCAAATAATGGTGAAGGAAATGATAAGGATGGCAGAACAACACGAAAGAAATATGGCATTAATGGATGAACATCAGACTAGATATATGGAATCAAAGACTGTAGCCAGAATTGTGAAAAAGACAAAGAATGAGATTAAAGATACCATATATGAAAAGTTCTTGAAGTTGAATCCTCTAAAATATTCAGGATCAGTTGAACCTACAGAAGTTGAGATGTGGGTCAGCGATCTGGACACTAATTTTATAGTGATGAAAGTTTCAAATAATCAGAACGTTAATTTGTCCATGTTTAGGCTGAAAGGAGAATTCAATAAGTATTGGTGAGAATTAATGAGAATTCAGCAAGTATTGGTGAGAATTCAGCAAGTTAATTTGCCAGAGGCCAAGTATTGGTGAGAATTCAGCAAAAAATTGGTGCCTAAAATGGCAAGTACAACTATTATTACTCTGGCTAAATTTATTAAAGCTTTGTATGTTAAGTATTTCCCTAAAGTTTATAGGAGGGATAAAGTAAAGGAATTTTTAAATCTGACCTATGGAAAATTATATGTGAGGGAGTATGAGACTAAATTGATAGCATTGTCTAGATTTGCTCCTAAGTATGTGAAGCACAAATAAGGGAAATTTATTACGTTTCAGGAGGATTGATTTGGCCCAGTCAAAATAGAGTGACTATATGAGTTAGAAGATTATTCTTCTTTGGTCAACAAAGCCATTAGAAAACTAGTAAAGCAACAAGTGGGGCATGTTAAGAAGAATTGTCTGTAATTGGTAAAGGCTCCAGCAACACCTAGTAAAGCAGTAAGTAGGGGTATTATCTTCAGGCAGTGGAGTGAAAGGTTGGGGGCAAGGTAAAAGCCAATGGTTCCAGGCTAAGTAGACGAGTCTTTACGATGAAAGAGGCTCATGTTAATTCAGATGTTGTGACATGTATACTTTCTATTACTGATATAAGTACTCATGTTTTGATTAATACCGATTCCACACATTCTTTTGTGTCTTATGCTTTTGCTATACATCTAAGTAGGTCATGTACTCATTTAGATGTGAGTTTGGGTACTTATATGCCTATAGGGGATATGATTGTAGTTGAATATATTTTTCCTGATTGTGTCTTGATTGTGGGGGTTATTGATCTAATTACAGACATACTTCCATTGGATATATTCGATTTTGATATAATTCTTGAAATGGATTGGTTATCTAAATATCATGTATCTACGAATTTTTTTCGTAAAGAAGTTATTTTTAATATGCCTGGTGAGTCTGAATTTAAATTTTGGGGTGAAAGAAAATTTGTTCCTAGTTGCATCATTTCTGCTATTCAGACGAGGAAATTGTTGAGTAAGGGTTGTGAGGGTTTTATTGCATATGTTCTTAACACTAAGAAAAGGGATTTATAATTAGTGGAAGTTCCTATTGTACCGATTTTTCCAATGATGTTTCTTAGTGAGTTTCCTGGCTTATAGAGAGAGGTTGAATTTAGTATTGAATTGACACCTGAAACAACCCCTATTTCCATGACACCATATAAAATGGCACGTGCTGAGTCGAAAGAACTCAAAATTCAGTTACAGGGTTTATTTAATGGGGGGGGGGGGGGGGTTCATACATCCTAGTATATCTCCATGGGGTGCATCAATTTTATTTGTGAAAAATAAAGATGGTACCATGCATTTATGTATTGATTATAGGCAATTGAATAAAGCTACAATTAAGATCAAGTACCCTTTACCTCATATAGATGATTTGTTTGATCAGTTAAGGGTGCTAAAGTTTTTTCAAAGATAGACTTATGATCAGGTTATCATCAATTGAGGGTGTAGGAGAGTGATATTTTTAAAAGTGCTTTTTGTACTCGCTATGGCCATTTTGAGTTTCTTATGATGCCTTTTAGAGTTAATAATGCTTCAGCCATATTTATGGATCTTATGAATCGAGTACTACATTCTTTTGTTGATTAATTTATGATAGTTTTTATTGATGATAATCTGATTTATTCACTAGATATGGTTGAATATGAAAAGCATCTTAAAACTATTTTAGCAAATATGAATTTTGGCTACTAAAAGTTGTATTTTTAGGCCATGTTATTTCTGGGCATAGTATATGTGTTGATCCAAAGAAAGTAGAAGCTATTGTAAAATGGGAGAGGCCCAATAATATGAGTGATGTGAGGAGTTTTCTGGGTTTAGCTACTATAGGAGGTTTATTAAAGGATTTTCTTCGATTGCCTTGCCAATGACCAAACTAACCTAGAAAGATGTTAAGTTTTAATGGAATTCTAATTTCGAAAATATTTTTGAAGAATTGAAAAAGAGATTGGTAAATGCACCGATCTTTACTACTCTATATGGTGGAGATAGTTTTATTATTTATACCTATGCTTCACATCATGGATTAAGTTATGTTTTTATACATCATGGTAAGTGTTAACGCAAAAATTCTCCATCTACGAGGACCAATCAGAAAAGGACACATGTCATCCTACGTGGCAATATTCGACACCCGAGGAGAGTTGGTCGGCATTCGAGGAGAGTTGGTTGGCACCCGATGAGTGTTAGTCGGCACCCGAGGAGAGTTGGTCAGTACCCGAGGAGAATTGGTCGGCACCCGAGGAGAGTTAGTCGGCACCCGAGGAGAGTTGGTCGGCATACCAACCAGGAAGATCAAAGGATGACTATGCATTTAATATGCATTAATGAAGATGACAACGCATTTAATGAGCCTTAATGTACATTTATACTGTATTAATAGATGACAACACATAACATATCAAGCAATTCAACAATTAGATTCATTGAATGCAGACATAAATGTCTACATACAATGAATCTCTTTATCTCCCATCACTATAAATACATGTATCCCCTTAGCTAAAGGGGAGAGATCTAAGAGAACCTAGAAACCCCATACACAAGATACACATCCTTTCTCTCTCTACACCCTATGGTGATATTGTAAACCCCCGGGAATAAAATAACAGTGGACGTAGGCTTTATTCATAGCCGAACCACTTTAAAAATCTTTGTCTCTCATGTGCTTGATTGGATTGCTTTCATCTATTTATCTGTGATCATAAAAATGGGATTCGGTCTAGTTTTTTGCATCAACAGATTGGCGCCGTCTGTGGAAACGTGTTACAAGCATTGTTCTCCATCAAAAGCTAAGTTTTTATTTTCTATATGTATAATCAATTATATATTATACATACATCTTTTGATTCAATCATGATTTTTATGTTTATATACATAAATTAATTGTCCAATTTTTATCTGTAAAATGTTGCATATCATGATTTTTAAATCATAACTGCTAGATTAATTCTTATTTAGATATCTGAAAAATAGTGGATTTCACAAATCATAACTTTTTGCTTGATTCTCAAGTTTCAATTTTATATCATGGAATAAATATTTTAAATTATTAAATATACCAATATATACGATGATGATAAGATTTGATAATTTTCTTTGTTGATTTTGAAATAATTTGTGAAAGATCTTTGATGATTATTCAAATTCCCATTATATTTTTGTTCAAATCATGATTCTCATATGTTTATATCCATAAAATTATAGATCAAATCAATTATATATTATGCATACATCTTTTAATTCAATCATGATTTTATATTCACAAATTGTTGAATCTAATTTTACAAATCTGCATAAATGTACATTTCATAATCACAAAGTTTAAGAAATTTGTGTACATATTATATTATTTCTTCTTTAAAGAGATAAAATAATTTCTCTATATTCATAAATCTCTTTTATATGAGTATATACAAATTTGATTCATTTGGAAATCTTTTAATTTAGTCCTAATTTTTATATGCACTAACTGTGTGATCGATTTCAATTTGGGGATCTGATGAATTTTAGACTCATAAATATTATACAAATCCTTGCATCTATGGATCCACTTGAAGATTTTCTGAACAAATATGTTAGGATATGGATAAGCATTAAGAACGATTATGTATTTTCCATTCCGATATTAACATGAATTGAATCAGACCCATTTTCTCTCTCTTCAAGAAAACTATGTTCTCTGCACAAATAATCATATTATGTAATTGTGTTGATACGATCAATTTTATCAATATATGAATAATCAATTGTATATTGTACATACATACAAACATCTTTTGATTCAGTCATGCTTTTTATGATTATAAACATAAATTAGTTGTCCAATTTTTCAGTTATCAAATCTGCAAAATATTACAAATCACGATTTTATTAAATTAGTGGATCGGTTTTTATTTCAAATATGAATAAACGAAAATTTCATAATCACAAGTCCGTTAAATATTTTTATGGAGACACGTTTATGTACATCATATTTTTATGAGAACACGAGATATTTTGATTGTTATCTCTCATATTATTATCTGGAAATTTAAATTGTCCAATATTGAAGCCAATGCACACTATATATTGGTCGGCTGAATAATTATTCTAATCGTAATTTTTATAAGATTAAGCCTCAACAGGTGCTCAGGAAAAATTATCTGCCCAGTACAATTCTTGGATGCTCATCAACAGCACATAAAGACCTTAAAAGGTCAATACCGAACAAAAACAACGCAGCTAGACTGCACACAACACAGCAACAAGACTGCAAACAACAATTCAATTGACACCATCAGATTCATTTCATACATACCCCAATCCTGGGCATAGAGCTTCATACTTAACTTAATCGAGTTAGAGTAGGATTGAAGAAGTTCGAGGCAGTGCCATCTACAGTACATCAGTGCCTAAAATTTCCAACAAATTTTGGAGTAGGAGTTGTGAAAGGTGATCAAAAAGTAGCTCGGGAATGTTATTATTCATCTGCCAAGCAAGAAGAGCTGGAGGAGTCGAGGAAAAAGACTACTACTTATCAAGTGGATGAAGGTGCAGAAATTGAAACATTGGATCCTAGAGATGAGTCGCAACCCGTGAAGGGTCAAGTGGTGGAAGCTACTGGAAATATCATTTTGGACGACGAGCACCCTGAACGAACTACTCAAATATGTTCGTAGTTGGAAGCCTCATTAAAACAAGAATTGGTAACTTTCCTTAGAAGAAGAAGACAAACTTTTGCATGGAGTCATGAAGATATGCCAGGGATAGACCCAAACTTCTTATGTCACGAACTCAATGTGAATAAGGAGATCAAGCCTGTGAAGCAGAGAATAAGAGTATTCAGTCTCGAGGAGAATCAAGCTATACAAGAGGAAGTCGAGAAGCTCCAGAAAGCTTGTTTCATTGAAGATGTTAAATATCCAGACTGGTTAGCAAATGTGGTGATGGTAAAAAGAAGAATAACAAGTGGAGGGTGTGTGTAGACTTCACCGACCTCAATAAAGCATGCACAAAGGATCACTTTACGCTGCCCCGAATTGATCAACTAGTCGATGCTACCTCGGGACACGAGCTGCTGAGCTTCATGGATGCTTATTCTGGTTACAACCAGATTAAAATAAAACCTGAAGACAGGGAGAGTAATTCTTTCATTACCCCTAGGGGAACTTATTGTTATAATGTTATGCCTTTTGGTTTGAAAAATGCAGGTGCGACATATCAGCGGCTGATGAACAAGGTCTTTGCTGAACAAATCAGTTGCAATATGGAAGTCTATGTTGACGATATGCTGACAAAGAGCAAGAAAGATGCCGATCATCTAGTTGACTTAGGCCAGACCTTTGATCAACTGGATAAATATCAAATGAAGTTGAACCCGACGAAGTGCATATTTGGAGTTCGAGAAGGCATGCTTCTCGGGTACATTGTCAATCAACGAGGCATTGAAGCAAATCCTGAAAAGATCAAAGCCCTATTAGGGCTGCGATTTCCAACAACGAAGAAAGAAGTACAGAGTCTCACAGGACGAGTAACATCACTCAACAGATTTGTATCGCGAGCAACTGATAGATGTCTCCCATTCTTCACAACGCTCCGAAAGACTTTTGAGTGGAATGATGAATGTGAGAAGGCCTTTCAAGACTTGAAGAAATACCTGGGAGCACCTCCACTGTTGTCCAGGCCGATGATGGAAAAAATTGTACTTGTATCTTGCAGTATCGGAGAATGCAGTTAGCTCGGCTTTGATCAGAGTGGAGAATGGAGTGCAAAAACCAATTTATTACACGAGTAAGGCCTTCCGAGGAGCAGAAATCAGATATCCGAGGCTGGAAAAATTGGCACTGGCGTTGATTGAGGCAAGTAGGAGAATGAGGCTATACTTTCAGGCTCATACCATAGTAGTATATACTGATATGCCGTTGAGGCAAGCCCTTCATAAACCAGAAAAATCAGGGAGATTGATGTATTGGGCAATAGAGCTCGGTGAATATGATATAGTTTATAAACCCAGATCATCGCTAAAAGGGCAGGCTGTAGTAGATTTTATAGCAGAGTTCACCTATCCTGATACCCCCAAGGAGCAAAAGTTGCTCGCTGATCAACCTGTGGATGTTACAGAATCAACAGACACAAGCTCAGACCAACTCCGATTGGTAAAAGGGAGAGTGGATGTTACAGGATCATCAATTTCGAGCTCTGACCAACTCCGGTTGGTAAAAGGGCAAGAAAAGATGATCGACGAGGAGCAAGAAATATCAGGGGAGGATGAAAGGAAGCAACAAATATTTCACCGAGGAACTCTGTCGGATCAGAAATTTGAAGACGAGTTACCTATATGGAGGCTATATGTAGATGGCTCATCTTGCACAACAGGCTGTGGGGCAGGGATTGTTTTGAACAGCCCGGACGAGGTCGACATGGAATACGCCCTACGATTCCAATTCAAAGCTTCCAATAATGAGGTTGAGTATGAGGCCATGATTGCAGGTCTTAATTTGGCAAAAATTATGGAGGCGCAACAGGTTATTGTCTTTAGTGATTCTCAATTGATCGTAAGTCAAATGTTGGGAATATAAGCAGCCAAAGGAGAATCAATGATTAGGTATCATGCAAAGGTGATGGAGTTGGTATCAGAATTTGTTGCTATTTAGCTGGTCAGAATACAAAGAATGGAGAATGCGAGAGTAGATGCCTTAGCTCGATTAGCATCCGCTACTCGTACCGAGCTACGAAGAACAATCCCAATTGAAGTTTTAGTTAGTCGGAGTATGGATGAAGATCTGACGATAAATTTTATTACCCTTGATTTAGGACCATCTTGGATGGATCCCATCAGGGCATATATTGAGGAGGGAGAATTACCAATTGACAAGCTCGCAGCCAAGAAATTGAAGTTTAAAGCTGCTCGGTATGTATTAATTAACGGTATTCTATATAGACGAGGAATTATGGCAGGTTTGTAAAGATGTGTTCATCCCACCGAGGTGAAAGATTTGATTTAAGAGGTCCATGAAGGGTCTTGTGGAGCCCATGTAGTAGGTCGGACGCTTTTATAAAGGATGATAACGCAGGGATACTACTGTCCAACGATGAGAGATGATTGTATAGCCTATGCCAAGAAATGTGACAAATGCCAACGCTTTTCCTCCATCCAAAGAACTCCACAAGCATTGTTGACACCCATCACTTCCACTTGGCCATTTTCCATGTGGGGAGTAGATCTGGTCGGGCCACTGCTAACGACCAGGGGAAGGTTCAAATACGTCGTCGTCGTAGTGGATTATTTTACTAAGTGGGTAGAAACGGAGCCTCTCATTGATATGACGTACGACAAGGTGTACCAATTTATCTAGAAGAATATCATCTGTCGATATGGTCTTCCTCATTCCTTCATCACAGACCATGGAACACAATTTGACAACGAGGAGTTCGCTGCCTATTGTCATCAGTCCAATATCTTAAAGATCCACTCGGCACCAGGACATCCTCAAAGCAACGGACAGACTAAAGCGACGAACAGAACTGTGGGCTTATCGTATTACTCCCCGAGCAGCAACTGGAGAATCACCATATATGCTGGCGTTTGGAAGTGAAGCTGTTATACCTGCTCCTTTTATTGAAAATTTTTCGGGGAATACTAGTGCTACACACACTACTCGGTAAAACTTGACAAAGCTCAGACTACTCAGCAAAAATATTCCTAAAAATGCCAACCTCGGTTGGTTAGGAAACAAAATATTCCTAAAAATGACAACCTTGGTTGGTTAGGAAACAAAATATTCCTAAAAATGCCAACCTGTTTGGCTAGGAAACAAAATATTCCTAAAAATGCCAACCTGTTTGGCTAGGAAAAAAATATTCCTAAAAATGCCAACCTCGGTTGGTTAGGAAACAAAATATTCCTAAAAATACCAACCTGTTTGGCTAGGAAACAAAATATTCCTAAAAATGCCAACCTGTTTGGTTAGGAGACAAAATATTCCTAAAAATGCCAACCTGTTTGGTTAGGAAACAAAATAGTCCTAAAAATTCCAACTTATGTTGGATAGGAAGTACATATATTCTCGAAAATGCCAACTTATGTTGGTCGGGAGGTAAGATTATTCCAGAAAGCGCCAAAGTTGCTCGTAGAGGAAAAATCCACTAACTATAGCTGGTCGGGGATAAAAACCCACTAACTGTAGTTGGTCGAAAAGGAAAATTTACCGACCTTGGTTGGTCGGAAACATTTTATGAAAATGAGAAAGTGATCGAGCAACATTTTTGATACTCGTAACTTTTTTACTAAGTTGGTCGACAAACAAAACATCATTTTTTATCAAATGGTTACCACAAATTCAAACTAGTCGACAATAAGTTGATCGACAAACAACACAATATTGTTATCTTTTTAACAGATACATATGCACAGATGTAAAGTATTTTATAAGACAATAGCAATTAAGATTGCGAACAAAAATGAAAGTCTTTCATTAAAATCAAAAACAAAATACATCAGGAATGAAATACAAATTTATTACATCAATATTCCCATTCTATTGGTTTCTTCCCCTCTGCTTTTGAAACAGGTTCCTCGCCAGCAGGTGGATCATTTAAAGCAAGAGGAGAATTTATGAAGTTAAGATCTTTGAGCATCCTGATATTCATCATGGATGGTCGATCTAGGAGGTGCTCGATGAAGTATTTGTTCATTTGGGGGCTTCTATTACAGATATATTTGTTCATTTGGTGGCACATTCTTATAACATCATGCAGTCGAGCAGCAAATTGAACTTCACAAACTCACACGGAGGCGTATTTAGAAGTTCAGGAGGTGCATTCAGAAGTTCAGGAGGCATATTCAGGAGTTATTATGCACATACTATTGAAGTTCAGAAGTCAAATTTAGCATCTATAGCACTGAGATCTTTACTACTACTATCCCGACCAATATTGAAGAAGAAGTTGTATGAAAATGTTTCTAAGTCCACCACTAGCTTGGTACTAATCAGATTGAAGAGTTGGGTTCAAAATCTAGTATGTTACTCGACAAAGTATTCAGAGGATCATAAATCAGAAGAATCAAGCACGTGAAGTTAGCACTCAGTGGCTCGGCACAGGAGGCAGTTGGTCGGCTAGCAAACCAATCAACATACTTGAAGATTATGACAAGCTACAAGCTGCATACTATGGCATGGCTGCATCCAAATTCCCAGGGGTGATACATAGCACACGGAGTTCCTCAAAAGCAAGATTAGCAACCATCGATAAGCCTGCATCATATGTCGTCCAGGAGATAATGCACTTTATGTTGAATAAATCAAGAAGGTAGATCAAGAATTTCATGAGCACCGAGCAACACTACAGAATAAATACTCCATCCTTTCAAGTAAACCATCAAGCATGGAGCATTGGGGGCTTCTGTTAACACAAAAATTCTCCATCTACGAGGACCAATCAGAAAAGGACACATGTCATCCTACTTGGAAATATTCGACACCCGAGGAGAGTTGGTCGGCATTCGAGGAGAGTTGGTCGGCACCCAATGAGTGTTAGTCGGCACCCGAGGAGAGTTGGTCAGTACCCGAGGAGAATTAGTCGGCACTCGAGGAGAGTTGGTCGACCCCCGAGGAGAGTTGGTCGGCAACCGAGGAGAGTTAGTCGGCACTGGAGGAGAGTTGGTCGGCATACCAACCAGGAAGATCAAAGGATGACTATGCATTTAATATGCATTAATGAAGATGACAGCGCATTTAATGAGCCTTAATGTACATTTATACTATATTAATAGATGACAACACATAGCATACCAAGCAATTCAACAATTAGATTCGTTAAATGTAGACATAAATGTCTACATACAATGAATCTCTTTATCTCCCATCACTATAAATGCATGTATCCCCTTAGCCAAAGGGGAGAGATCCAAGAGAACCTAGAAACCCCATACACAAGATACACATCCTTTCTCTCTCTACACCCTATAGTGCTATTGTAAACCCCTGGGAATAAAATAACAGTGGACGTAGGCTTTATTCATAGCCGAACCACTTTAAAAATCTTTGTCTCTCATATGCTTGATTGGATTTCTTTCATCTATTTATCTGTGATCATAAAAATGGGATTCGGTCCAGTTTTTTGCATCAACAGTAAGGTTATTGCTTATGCTTCTGGGCAGTTGCATACACATGAATGTAATTATCCTACATATGATTTGGAATCTACTACTATTGTGTTTGCTTAGAAATTTTGGCGTCATTATTTATATGGTGATGTAAGTGAAATTTTTATTGACGATCAAAGCCTTAAGTAATTATTTACTCAGAAAGACTTGAACTTGAGGCAAAGGTGGTGGATGGAGTTAATTATGGATTGTGATTTTACAATTCACTACTATCTAGGGAAGGCAAATGTAGTTGCAGATGATTTGAGTAAAAATATTTTGAGTAGGTTATTTGCATTTAGTGTGCTAGAATTTCTCACATTATGGAGTTGAGATTGATGGGAGTGTAATTACAACTAGCAAGTGGGGACATATTCTTTGCTCCTACGAGCGTGAGGCCTTTGTTAGCTACTCGTATTAGAGATTTGCAAAGTCAGGAACCATTTCTTGAGAAGAAACAACAAGATGTCAAGGATGGTAAGTCTGATGAATTTTCTATTTTTAATGATGTCACTTTATTATATAAGCAATGATTATGTGTTCCTAATGTGGATGAATTGAAAACATAAATTTTAGATGAGGCTCATAATTCCTTTTATACTATGCATCCTGGTAGTACTAAAATGTATATGGATTTGAAGGAGATTTATTGGTGGGATAATATGAAAAAGGAAATAATTGATTTGGTTACTAGATGCCTTATATGTCAGCAAGTGAAAGTGGAGCATAAAAAACATGTTGGTTTACTTCAACCATTGCCAATACCGGAATGAAAATGGGATTATGTAATGATGGATTTTGTAATTGGGCTTCCTCAATCTTATTGGGGGTTAGATTCGATCTGGGTAGTGGTGGATAGGTTAACTAAGTCAGCTCATTTTCTAGCGATAGTTGATTGGTATGCTAGATTGTATGTTAATGAAATTATTCGATTGCATGGAGCACCTGTATCTACTATTTTAGATAGGGACCCTACTTTTACATCCAAATTTTGGGGTAGTTTTTAATATGCTATGGGTACTAACTTCAAGTTTAGTAAAGCTTTTCATCCTCAAAAAGATGGGCAGCCCGAGTGTATAATATGGATTTTGGAATATATGCTTAGAGTTTATGTGTTTGCTTTCAAAGGTAATTGGGATGAATATTTTCCTTTGATAGAATTCGTATATAATAATAGTGTTCAATATACTATTGGTATGACTCCATATGAAGCGTTTTATGGTAGACGGTTTTGTAAATCGATATGTTTGGGTGAGGTTAGTGAAAGGAAGATTGAGGGTCCAAAGTTGATTGAAGTCACCAATGAAAAAGTGAAGATTATTCAAGATAGAATGAGAAGAGCTCAAAGAAGACAGAAAATTTATGCGGATAAATGGCATAAAGATTTGGAATTTCAGAATGGGATGTGTTTCTCCGGATATCACCATCTAAAAGAGTTATGAGGTTTGAAAAGAAAGGGAAGTAAAGTCCACGCTACATTGGACTTTATAAAATTCTTGAGAAAGTCGGGATAGTTTCCTACAAGCTAGCATTGCCACCGAAGTTAGACCAATTACATGATGTTTTCCATGTCTCTATGTTGATAAGGTATATAGAAGATCCATGACATGTATTGGTGGAGCAGTCTATTGAGTTGAAGGGAGACTTGTGCTATGTGGAAGAACCACTTGCCATTGTGGAGAGGAAGGAAAAAGTGTTGAAAAAAGTCATATGGAGGAGGCATTCCATGGAGGAATATACCTAGGAGATAGAATATAGCATGAAATGAGTTAAACATATTTTTTTTACTCGAGCAACCAAGGTATGCCAATTTTGAGGATGAAATTTCTAAAGGAGGTAAAGTTGCGAGAATATGATCATACTCATGACCTCAATTACCTAAATCATGATTACATAATATTTAAAATAATGTTTTTTTGGTATAAAAAATGTTATATTGTTATCATTTAGTTTGATTTTACCTTTTATTACTGAGGATTTTCAAAAATTGGTGATAAACATCTAATTTTAAAGTTTCGGTAGACAATTTCAAGTTTGAGGCTCATTTTGACCCATTATACATAATTATTTGATCTAAGAGTGAAAAAAACATGTAGCTCTATGAGTTAGAGTGTCAACATTATAAACGCTATGAAAAACATACATACAAGTGAAAAGATATAACAAAATTATGAACTAAGGGTAAAGCCGTCCATTAGTTACGTTGTATCAAGATGTTATATTTTGATTGGTTTGAGCGGGGGGCACCCCTAGGATGAATTTGGAGGCTAAAATCATCCTTTATTCTTCACTTTTAACCCACATTTCATCCATAAGAGAACATTGTCTTGAAGAGAGAGAATTGTGAAGCTTAGGAAGAAAAGTGTGAGGAGAAAATTGGAAAAAAATCCATTAAAATCACGTAAGAATTCCTAGGTAATTCTAAACATAAGTCTAGTTTATTTTTTTGTATTGCGGATTGAAATGATAAAAATCATCAATTCTTCACTAAACTTTCATGCCTTTGTGTATATGTATGGATAGATGCAAGTTCAAAGAAAGTTGAATATGTAAACCCTTTATATTGCTTTGTTTAGAAACTTTGTGTATTTAAACTTCTATATCTTCTTTTATACTTACTAGAATTTAATAATTATAATTAGATATGAAACTATACTTATATATTCAATGAATATACGAAAACTGAAATTTAACTCCTCGTGGTTAGACCTTGGTGATGGTTGGAAATTAGTACATAGATTCAGTTTTAATAATTTGTTTAGATATGCCTCGAGTTCGATAAAGACTTTAACATAGAAAATGACCTATAAAATCAGAAATTTTAATTTCGTATTATTCAGTATGTGCACTACACCAAAAATGCCAATCTGGCACTCTTAGGCAAGGAGATTCTGGCACTGTTTAAAACCGTGCCAGATTCTGGCACGGTTTTATCATAATCTGGCATGGTTTGAAATAGTGCCAAAATTTGGCACGGTTTTTAACTGTGCCAAATATGGGTACGCTTTGTTAAAAAAATAACCCCCCAAAATTTGGAGCGGGGACCAAATTTTAAAGACATTCCAATTCTCTCTCTCTCTCCGGCTCGCTCTCCCTCTCGGCTTCCTCGTCGTTCTCCTCCTCACTTCTACTGCTCCTCGTCGCTGCTACTGCTCATCATCGTAAGGTATTACATCTCTCTCTCTCTCTATCTCTCTATCTATCTATCTATCTATCTATCTATATATATATTAAGGCTTATAGAGAAATCCAGATTTCATTGAAACTTGAGGAAAAATCAAAATATTAAGGCTTATAGAGAAATCCAGATTTAAAAATAATTGTCACATGCAGTGTGTGTGTGTTCGTATAGTTGTATATTTTCCTTTTTACAGCCTTGTGTCTCGTTGATGAGTTGATTGTCTATGTGTGTAGATTTGGAGCTGGAAGGGTGGAAATGAAATAAAAATGGGATTATTTCACTAAAACTTAAGGAAAAAAAATGAGAAATAAAGGTCTATGGAGAAATTTAGAATTAGAATTAGAATTAGAATTAGAATTAGAATTAATTGCCAAAATGCGTATGTGTGTGTGTGTGTGTGTGTTTATATATATTTGTATATTGTCATTTTAACACCTTAGCGTCTCATCAATGAATTGTTTGTTTATGTATATATGTGTGCATGCACATAGTGTGTGTACTTGAAGGTGGAAGGGAAGAAGTCCACTAAAGATCAACTTTTGATTGGTATGAATATGTATATTTACACATGTATGTATATACATGTAATTATACACTTTAAATCTATTAGCTCTATGTTTGGTTGATGAAATAGTGCCAAACTTTGTTGCAAAGCGTGGTCGGAATGTTGTTGTGAGCAATCACCAGGGGCTTGGGGGCATATCAATAACTATAAGTAAGTATTCACTATATGGAATTTTTTCTTTTTTTTTTCCATTCTTTATTTTTTTTTCTTTTTATTGTCCAGTAAGAAACCATTCAATAAATTTCTATAATTGAATTATATATAATGATGTAGTTAGCATCCATTTGGACTGTTCACTTTTGCTAAGGATTTAGTTAGCATGGATACAAAGGTAAGCTTATTGTTCATACCCTTTGGACTTGACTTCTTTCTAGTTTATTCTCTGGTTAATTTTGATCACATTAACGTATTGTAGGTTAGGATGTTAGCAGTTTATATGTAAAAGTAGCTTCAGAGCAAGGCCAAGGGTAAGGAATTGCAAGTAATGTAACTTTCACATGCATAATCCCACTAACCCGCTACTGAACAGGTAAAACTCTAGTATTATATTTTACTTCTAATAAGATATATAGTTTTATATATGTACAGTACTTTATATAAGCGTGTCCTTTAGTGTATATATGGTTATGGGGTTTAACACTTTTTTTTTAAAATTACGTGTTTTCATATTTGAAGTTTTGTTATGGAAGTAAAATTAAAATTACGTGATCTTATGCTATTAATCAAGACGTAATTAGCTCAACTATTAGAAACTCTATAAGAATATTTACTTATTACTTGAAGTCGCAAAATAAAAATTTTAGTTATGTGAGCATTCCCACATCATCAAACCTATTCCAATGATAGGAGTTCTAATGAATGGAGTTTGAATAACATGTGTTAGTTTTTCAAAATTATGCCTCTTGATAGTAATTATGCCTTACACTATTGAGATTTAGTACAAACAATTAATGACCCCTCGCAGTGAGTCCATATTGACATAGAAGTATAGCTTATTATGGACATGAGTTTTTTACTTATGTCGTCATGAGGTGTATACCTATTGGACTGCTATAGGTGATGAAAATCCAAACCAGCCCCTAAATGACCCCGTACGAGGCACGAACACCTCGCACGGGACCAATGTAACTTATAGGAACTGACCGCATAGTCCCGGGTCTCCATGTTTGAGAGTATGACGATAATTTGCAAAAATAACGCTTTGACTTGAAAACAGGCCGTTAAAGGGTGAAAACCCAAACCAGCCCCCAAACGACCCCGTAGGAGGCACGAACACCTCGCACGGGACCAATGTAACTTGCAGGAACTGACCGAGTAGTCCCGGGTCTCCCAATTTAAAGTATGACGATAATTTGAAAAAATCACTCTTAGACTTGAAAACAGGCCGTTAAAGGATGAAAATCCAAACCAGCCCCCAAACGACCCCGTAGGAGGAACGAACACCTCGCACGGGAGCAATGTAACTTATAGGAACTGACCGCATAGTCCCGGGTCTCCCGGTTTGAGAGTATGACGATAATTTGCAAAAATCACCACTTAGACATAAAAACAGGCTGTTAAAGGGTGAAAACCCAAACTAGCCTCCAAACGTCCTCGTAGGAGGCACGAACACCTCCCACGGGACCAATGTAACTTGTAGGAAGTGACCATGTAGTCCCGAGTCTCTCGGTTTGAGAGTATGACGATAATTTGTAAAAATCACCCCTTAGACTTAAAAACAAGCCGTTAAAGGGTGAAAATCCAAACTAGCCTCCAAACGACCCCGTAGGAGGCACGAACACCTTGCACGAGATCAATGTAACTTGTAGGAACTGATCGCTAGTCCCGAGTCTCCCAGTTTGAGAGTATGACGATAATTTGTAAAAATAAACTTTGACTAGAAAACAAGTCGTTAAAGGGTGAAAACTCAAACCAGTCCCCAAACGACCCCGTAGGAGTCACGAACACCTCGCACGGGACCAATGTAACTTGTAGAAACTGACCGCGTAGTCCCGAGACTCTCGATTTGAGAGTATGACGATAATTTGCAAAAATCACCACTTCGACTTAAAAACAAGCCGTTAAAGGGTGAAAACCCAAACTACCCTCCAAACGACCCCGTCAGAGGCACGAACACCTCGCACGGGATCAATGTAACTTGTAGGAACTCACCGTGTAGTCTCGGGTCTCCCGGTTTGAGAGTATGACGATAATTTGCAAAAATCACACTTAGACTTGAAAACAGGCCGTTAAAGGGTGAAAACCCAAACCAACCCCCAAACGACCCTATAGGAGGCACGAACACCTCGCACGGAACCAATGTAACTTGTAGGAACTGACTGCGTAGTCCCAGGTCTCCCGGTTTGAGAGTATGACGATAATTTGCAAAAATCACCACTTAGACTTAAAAACAGGCCGTTAAAGGGTGAAAACCCAAACCAGCCCCCAAACGACCCCGTAGGAGGCACGAACACCTCGCACGGGACCAATGTAACTTGTAGGAACTGACCGCGTAGTCCCAAGTCTCCAGATTTGAGAGTATGACGATAATTTACAAAAATCACACTTTGACTAGAAAACAAGCCGTTAAAGGGTGAAAAATCAAACTGACCTCCAAACGGCCCGATAGGAGGCATGAACACCTCGTGGGGGACCAATGTAACTTGTAAGAACTGACCGCGTAGTCTCGGGTCTCCCGATTTGAGAGTATCATGATAATTTGCAAAAATCACCATTTAGACTTAAAAATAGGCCGTTAAAGGGTAAAAATCCAAACCAGCATCCAAACGACCCCGTAGGAGGCACGAACACCTCGCACGGGACCAATGTAACATGTTGGAACTGACCGCGTAGTCCCGGGTCTCCCAATTTGAGAGTATGACGATAATTTGAAAAAATCACACTTAGACTTGAAAATAGTCCGTTAAAGGGTGAAAACGCAAACCAACCCCCAAACGACCCCGTAGGAGGCACGAACACCTCGCACGGGACCAATATAACTTATAGGAAGTGACCGCATAGACCCGGGTCTCCTGGTTTGAGAGTATGACGCTAATTTGCAAAAATCACAGTTAGACTTGAAAATAGGCCGTTAAAGGGTGAAAACCCAAACCAGCCCCCAAACGACCCCTTCGGAGGCACGAACACCTCGTACGGGACTAATGTAACTATTAGGAAGTGATCGCGTAGTCCCGGGTCTCCCGATTTGAGAGTATGATGATAATTTGCAAAAATCACTTTTAAACTTGAAAACATGCCGTTAAAGGGTGACAACCCAAACCAGCCCCCAAACGACCCCGTAGGAGGCACGAACACCTCGCACGGGACCAATATGACTTGTAGGAAGTGACCGCATAGTCCCGGGTCTCCCAGTTTGAGAGTATGATGATAATTTGCAAAAATCACTCTTAGACTTGAAAACAGGCTGTTAAAGGGTGAAAACCCAAACCAGCCTCCAAACGACCCCGTTGGAGGCACGAACACCTCGCACGGGACCAATGTAACTTGTAGGAACTAACCGCATAGTCCCGGGTTTCCCGGTTTGAGAGTATGATGATAATTTGCAAAAATCACACTTAGACTTGAAAACAGGCCGTTAGAGGGTGAAAACCCAAACCAGCCTCCAAACGACCCCGTTGGAGGCACGAACACCTCGCACGGGACCAATGTAAATTGTAGGAACTGATCGCATAGTCTTGGGTCTCCCGATTTGAGAGTATGACGATAATTTGCAAAAATCACACTTAGACTTGAAAACAGGCTGTTAAAGGTTGAAAATGCAAACCAACTCCCAAACGACCCCGTAGGAGGTACGAACACCTCGTACGGGACCAATGTAACTTGTAGGAACTGACCGCGTAGTCCCGGGTCTCCCAATTTGAGAGTATGACGATAATTTGAAAAAATCACACTCAGACTTGAAAACAGGTCGTTAAAGGATGAAAATGAAAACCCGCCTCCAAACGACCCCGTTGGAGGCACGAACACCTCGTACGGGACCAATATAACTTGTAGGAAGTGACCGCGTAGCCTCAGGTCTCCCGATTTGAGAGTATGATGATAATTTATAAAAATCACACTTAGACTTGAAAACAGGCCATTAAAGGGTGAAAACCTAAACTAGTCACCAAACGACCCCGTAGGAAGCACGAACATCTCGCACGGGACCAATGTAACTTGTAGGAACTGACCGCGTAGTCTCGGGTCTCCCGGTTTAAGAGTATGACGATAATTTGCAAAAATCACACTTAGACTTGAAAACAGGCCGTTAAAGGGTGAAAACGCAAACCAACCCCCAAACGACCCCGTAGGAGGCACGAACACCTCGTACAGGACCAATGTAACTAGTAGGAACTGACCGCATAGTCCCGAGTCTCCCGATTTGAGAGTATGACGATAATTTATAAAAATCACCACTTAGACTTAAAAAGAGGACGTTAAAGGGTGAAAACCCAAACTAGCCTCCAAACGACCCCGTAGGAGGCACGAACACCTCGCATGGGACCAATGTAACTTGTAGGAAGTGACCGCGTAGTCTCGAGTCTCCCGGTTTGAGAGTATGACGACAATTTGCAAAAATCACCCCTTAGACTTAAAAAGAAGCCGTTAAAGGGTGAAAACCCAAAATAGCCTCCAAACGATCGCGTCGGAGGCACGAACACCTCGCACAGGACCAATGTTACTTGTAGGAACTAACCGCGTAGTCCCGGTTTCCCGATTTGAGAGTATGATGATAATTTGCAAAAATCACACTTAGACTTGAAAACAGGCCGTTAAAGGGTGAAAACCCAAACCAACCCCCAAATGACCCCGTAGGAGGCACGAACACCTCGCACGGGACCAATGTAACTTGTAGGAACTGATCGCGTAGTCCCAGGTCTCCTGGTTTGAGAGTATGACAATAATTTGCAAAATGAAAACCTCGCACGGGACCAATGTAACTTGTACGAACTAACCGCGTAGTCGTATATGCAATTTTTCTGCTTGTATATGTAATTTTTTTGCTTGAATATGATTATTTTTTAAATGACTTGGTTACTAATATTGTATCTTTTTTGTGTCTTATTTTTTTTGTAGGATGACATTCAATCGTTAGCTTTTATCCACTTGGAACGCACGAAGAAGTCAATGTTTTGCAACAAGAGGATTGCTTATTTAGTGTCGTTAATATTCAGGATTCTATTTTTTTTGTTATGGCCGAGCAGACTTCAGTAGTTTTATGGTTTATTTTTATGGCCGTGCTGGCTGTAGTAGTTTTATTGTTGACTTTTATGGCCGTGTGGGCTTTATATGGGCATATATTATGTTAGCAGGTTTTGGAATGTTCAAAAAATAGAGGAAACTCTGCCCAATTTTTTTTTGATATGAGAACTATTAACTCTTGTAATTTTTTGAAGTTATTGTCGACTTTTATGGTCATCTGCGGCTTTATATTGGTATTAACTCTTGTAATTTTTTAAAGTTTGTATGCATATTAGCTTATCAACAACCTGCGATATTCATAATTTGTGAATTTTCTTGATTTTTTTTTTTGCAAATAATAAATATTTTTCCTACCGAATTTGGAATTTACAGATTTTCCAGATTTGTTTCCTATTATTTTTTTTAATCAACTAAAAAATCTGGCACGGTTTTAAACCGCGCCAAAACCGTGCCAATGTATAAAAATGAGAATGCTTATAAAACAATCTAACCGTGCCAAAAGCGTTCCAGAAAATAGACAATTTGGCATAGTTTCGGCGTGTGCCAAAAGCGTGCCAGATTTAACATCTATCACGGTATAAAAGCGTGTCAAAAGCGTGCCAGATTAAAAAACTGGCACAGTTCAAAAGTGTGCCAGTTTGGGAAATCTGGCACGGTTTTAAACCGCGCCAGAAAATCTGGCACCCCTGATTCTGGCACGGTTTTGAACCGTGTCAGATTGCGTCTGGCATTGTTTTAAACTGTGCTAGTTTCCTATTTTTGGTGTAGTGGTGTACTAAATATTTATTAAAAATCATATAAATTTATGTTGCATAAAAACCATGAAAATTCTTGAAAGTTGGCTGCGTACTAAAGGAGCTTATATGGAAGATTTACCATGTTATAAAGGAATGAGCTTATCTTGCCCTCGAAAACTTGAAATGATGCCCCATATTTTATATTAGAAATATAATATGATAAGGTTTGAATTACCAAGAAAAACTTAAATTATGTTTGGGGTATTTAATGGAAATTTAGCAATTAAAAGTATAAAATGAGGATGAGTATGCCAAGTTTAAACTGATTATGTTTTCAACTATTTTTCCATATATCCTTAATATATATGTAGGGTATTGATTAACTATGAGTCAGTAATTTTCATAATTGAATTGAAATGGTTGATTATGATCTATGCTATAATTTGGATATGTTAAATATCTTAACATGAAATTAGATATAACTTTATTTATGATAAATGATTTTAATGGGATCATATGATGCTTGTGAATTGGGTTGCATTTAAGTTATTCTTTGAATTTTTAATGTTCTTATGATGATACTAATATTGTAATAATGATAGGAAGCAAAGAAGAATCAGTTGAACAAGTGCTAGACAATGACAAAGAAAAAGTTCATAAATTGCCAAGATGAGTGTAGTTATGATTGTTTCATATATATACAAATATGAAAATGATACCATGGATATGAAGATATCTCTAAGGGAGGATTGTTTTGAATACTTTAGTATTCATGATTCGTTTGGATATTTAAATATCGAGGATTAGTTGGGTCTTATGATACATGATTGGGGATTGGACAAAAATCTAATGATTTATTTTATCTTATGAGAAGGATTTGTTGAAACTTTTGTTCCATGATTTGTTATTGCCATAAGGGGCATGATTATTTGGAATTTATATTCGAAGATTTGATATAAAACTGTTATTCTATTACAAGGAAGGAGTACCTCACTAAGATTTATATCTTAATATTTGTATTTTAACATTTTTCAAGTTTGTATACTGCTAGTTAGAACACCATATGATCGTTGATTTTGAGAGCTGCACAGTTTAAAAGATCTGGGGTTTAGATATATAAATTTTGTTATTGTCACAATGATGATTTTATTGTACTCATACACTGTATATATTGAGTTAGAGTTGTTTAATATGATGATGGTACTAATTAATCATAGTATTGTACATTCACTTATTTATGACTCTGATGTTAATGATGTTATGCTATAGAAAACGTGTCTGGGTTCATTGTGTATATTGAACACGATAATTATGAAATGCATTATATATAATTTGGTTTGATATTATGATTTAATTATTGTAAAAGAAATGAATAGGGTGGATTTTATTTTAGGGTGTGACAATTAACCTATATCACTCTCCTATTCTAGGCAGAGAATCCATGGTACTATTCACCCTCTGGGAGAGGAAGATGTTTCCCTGATCCGAATATACCTTATTAAAATAAGGAAGGTTAACTACCAGTACTTTATCTATTGTCGTCGCCTTTAGGTATAATATACCATCTGCTGTGCGAGACCAGGAATAGCAAAATATAATTTTCGGGATCCATGGTTTGTCCCATAAAGTTAATTTATTATATGAACACCCCATTTACAATCCTCCATGTATATGAAGCACATTGGGCGGTAAAAACACGAAAAATCTAGAAAAAGATGGTTTGGGAGAAATGTTACCCCCCTGAACCACTAAAAGAGTGTGGATCCAATGGCCGCCATCAACTGCGAAACAAATTCTGGTCATGGGGGGCATTCGATTGTAACCCAAGAAGGAATTTAATAAGTTTTTATAAACTCCAAGTTCTTCTAGTTGATAGTATAAACCATTATCACAGAAGAAGAGAAGAAAAGAAGAGTACGCAATAAATATAAGAAAAAATAACTATGAAGATGGAAAAGTAAGAGAAGACGAAGAGGACGTAGTTAATGTAGTGAGAAAACAAGAGTTTTATAGAGTCTTTTTGAGCAATAATAGGAGGCGAAATGATGGTACAGAGTTTGAAACAAGTTAGGATCGAGTTTTAAGAGCTCAATCATAAGGAACAACAATCAAGACCAATTTTGACGGTTTAGTTCTTTACATGGATCAAATGCTCGAGCACTCATCGTAAGTTTGAATTTAATTTGGGCCTATAAAGGATGTAAAATTATTTGACCCATCTTTGAAAAAGAATTTTAGGGGAAATTGTGGGTGCAAAACCACAGAGGACTAACTTCCAGAAGTTCAAATAAGCCCTGCACGCCACCCTAGTGAAATTAAATGTTGCATGGATAAACACAAGAGTATATCATATAAATAATTGAAGACTCATTTTGGTTTCCTAAATTCTTGAAGGAGATAAAAAATGAAACACCAACGAGCTATTGAAGAGCTACGAGAGTTTTCATACAACTAAATTACTTTTTACTATTTTAAATACAACTGTCATCCCTAGTCAAAGGGGCATGTAATTCTAAACCTCTGACAAATTAATAAAAACTTATAAACTCCTCCGTGGACTTAGGTAATTTACGAACACCGTAAATATTGTGTCATGCCCAATTATTTACTCTTTCAATCATTTTTCTCTTTAGAAATATTTAATTGTGCTTTCTAGCACTCACACACACACACAAAATTATATATATATAATATAAATGTAATATTGGAGTACAATTAAGAGCTTTGCAATACGTGTTGATGCAATTATTACAATTTTTAGTGGTGTATGTTGTCACAAATCAATTCAGAAATAAAATTAAAATATTGTATATTGGCCTGAAAATATCTTAAGAGGGGTTTGTGTGTTTGTTAGGATTTTATAATGAATTTGTCCTTTTGTATTTTCAACTGTTTCTTTCTTTTGTCAAATCATTTTGTGTTCTCTCAAATCTTGTTTTGTCACGTTAAAATATTTTCTTTATTATCGGTAAAAATATTTTTTTTGGTTAACTTCCTTTACACATTCATATGCACATATGACATTCATATAATCATCATATAATAAGTTGAACATGAATGTAAAGAGAGTAAGGGAGAGAGGCGGACCAAGAATTTTTATTATGGTTCGGTGATAACCTTTTGCCCACATCCATGTGTGATAAGGGACTTGTGAATCTTCACTATCTAAATCCTTTTACGCACCAAAAAATATCTGATCATGCTACGATAGTCCAATATGGGAATGGTCAATACCCATTTTGGACACTCCATCTCGAATTTTGACTTTTATTTGCCTTAGAGAGGATTTTATATCATCATGATTGCAATTCTTGTCCTTTGTTGGTCACCAAAAACTAATGCTTTCATGAGTTCAACATTGACCCATGCTTTTGTGGGTTCGCCATAGAACCGTACATTATTTGAATCTTGTGTTTTCATGAAACGACCACATTTACAATCAGCCACTCCTGAATGAGTAGATAAATACATTGACGTAGTTGCTAAGTATATACACCAATATGCAATCTATTATTCATGCAAATGATATTGTTGTTCCTTAATTATGTTGAATGAAATTCTTTGAGCCATGTGCTTATATCACATCCTTTTTGTTGTATATCATAAACTTATTTTTATTGTGGATTAAGAGGTGATGTTGATGACCACGTGTATTGTAATCAAGTCTTGAGTGTTGCCTTAAATCCTTTCTTGAATGTTATCATGAATGTGCCTATTATTAGAGATATAAATAAAGGTTTGATTGTTTAATTAAATAATCCATTGATAGACTTGGAACTTTAGTTATTGGAGCATTGATGATCATGAAGCATTGTGCTTAGACCCTCATTTTCTCTTTCTTTATTCCTTTTGTTTCCTCTCTATTTCTAATGTTGGGAAAACATACAATTAATCCTCATATATTACTAATTTTTGAGTGTAAGTCTTTCATATAAATATAATGATAAAAGGCCTTTAAATAACTTTTAAGTGCCAAACTAGCAGTTAGAGTCATGTTGGATAAAGAATCAACTCTAACATATAAGAGTCGAATATGTTTTAGAAGAGGATGTGATGGTCCCTTCCCACACATACAAGACACCTAACAAAGTTTCCTAAAGAGACGAGTAACATGCCACCGACCTAGTACTACTTTAATAGTCAGTTGGGTACAAGTAGCGTGGTCGATTAGCCGTTAATCACTCAAAGTCCCTATATTTCAAACCAATCTAGATGGATTTCTTTAGTAACCAAGGTCCCACTACAACTCAAGTGTAACAATGGAGATTAACTCCACTAGACACATATCACTAGGGATTGACTCCACTATAGACATATCACTAGGGGCTTTGATGATCATAATAATAATATCTCTCCTTATTTTCCTTACGATATAGGCAAATAAGTCTTACTAAACTACATTAGATCTCGTGTCCTTCCGTATACAACATGGCTCTATAGGATAAATTATAAACTAACATTATTGTACATTTATATCCCATAAAATTTACTGTCGTCTTTGGTGAATTCTTAGTTCATAACATGCTTTGTAGATTTTCTAATTTGAGTGATTACTATTCACTTCGTTCCAATAAAGGAAATCAAATTTTATCTTAGACCTGGATTGAGAGGCGAGATCATTCACCTGCTAGTTACTCACCATCACCCCATGACGCTAGATTTAAATGATGTTTGAACCGTTATTTTGGTCCCAGTCATCGCAGTTGTCATTATGATAGAAACCAACCATGAGTTATGCCTCATGACTGATTGATTAGTATAAGGAGAGCTTTTTATCGAGAATGGTTTTCTAAATAGACAACTGAGTGGATGATCAAAGCATTATAGATATATTTCGCATGGATCAAACCATTGTTATAGAAAAATAGTTTTTTTCACTCATGGCCTATTCGCCTCTTGATAATGACCTGGCATCTAAATCTTTAAGTCCCTAAGTTTATTGCTCTCATCCATGTCATAAGAGAGATTAGTTCCTTTGACGATCAGTTGTTAGGTTAGTGACTCTGTACGGAGCGGAGTGTTGGGCGTTAAAGAAAAAATATGAACAGAGTCTACTTGTTAGTGAGACGAGGATGCTCAAGTGGATGATAGGAATTACTAGAAAGGATAAAATTAAAAACCAATATATGAGAGAGAATTTAGGAGTAACTCCCATTAGTGAAAAATTAAGAGAAAATAAAGTTAGGTGGTACGATCATGTGTTGCGTAGACCAGTAGATGCCCCATAACAAGAGGAAGATTGTTGGAAATAGAGGGTAAAAGAAAAAGTGGTCGCTTAAGCTATCGTGGGAGGAAACTATTAGGAGAGATGTCAAGGAATTAAACTTGAATGATAATAATGCATACAATAGATTAGAATGGAAAAGAAGAATTCATGTGGCCAACCCCATATGATGGGATTAAGGCAATGATGATGATGATGATGATGAACGATCAGTCAACAAGGTTGATTGCCCTATTGAAACATCCCAAGGTAGTCTTAGAACTCTTCAATATATCCTCCTCCCCCACCGCCTAGGTTACTGGACTAGGAGTATCTATGAGATGTTATAAAAAAAATGAGTTAAAGGGACATTTCTAGGTCAACAGAGTTTGTACCCCCTAGGACCTGAACATGAGGTGTTTAGGTTATGGATTAGTTTCAACCTTCACCAGTGATATCAAGAATATGCCCCTAAATAAGTCCTTGGTCACAAAAATTCCAATAATTATGGTAAAACTAAACTTTCTCATCACATATAACACTAAAAATAATCCATGTCCTTATGGTTCCATAATGATAAGCTCATTTATCACATTTTTCCTTTAACTTTCGGTGAGATTTGCCAAAAGTGGTTTAAGAAACTGACCCCTAGGTTGATCTCTATGTCCACAAAATTGGTCAAGAAACTTATTTTCCATTTCATCACCAACAAAAAGGCCGTCAAATAAGTGGACTCCCTATTCCAACTAAAAAATAAAGAAAGAAAGAAAGGGTAATCCCTTGGGAATTATTCTAAAAGGTATTAGATTGACAAATGTAGTAAGAAATAGTTATCTTATTGTTCATATTTGGACTTGCCTAATTGTAAGGAAAAATTTCGATCAAGTCAATTTGTATATATTGGCTTAATTTTGGACAAGACATTTTTTGTCATAGGTTAGGCTTTGTGTTGTTTACTTTTCAAGACTATGACATGTTTGATTGAAGACGTTGCGGCAAATCTTCAGAGATTACATATTATGTCATGTATCTTGCCATGTTTCACCTTCGTGTTTTCGATAATCTCTCATATAAAAATTGTAATACCCCGCCTCGGTAAATTAATTAAATTATTTGTTAAGTATAATCAAGGAGGAGTTAATTATAATTTTGGTGGAATTATGGTGAAAAGTTGGAGAAAAAAAAAGAAATAGGGTCGTTCAAACGACATACGATTGCCGTTCGAACGACAATACTCAGGTTGTTAGAAGGATCATTAGAAGCAGGGCTTCTAACGTCGCTCTACTAGTTTAGAGTAATAGGTTGCATGAAGGGTTGGGCAATCCATAGTTCGAACAACATAGGCTAAGTCACTGGAACGACATAGGGAAGTTTTTAGATATGATTGGCATTGTGCGCTGTCACAATTTGGAGCGTTGATTTTGTGTGTTGTCGAGACCAAATCAACTCGGAAAGGGTAAAACAGAATTCTTAGGCTTAAGGTAGATTTTATTAAGGATTGTTTGGGATTTATTATTGTTGGGAAAAATGGAAGAATGAGAGAGAGAGAGAGAGAGAGAGAGAGAGAGAGAGAGAGAGAGAGAGTTAGAGGGAAAAGGGAGGTGGCTGGTCTTCCACCACCACTCTTCTACCCTAGACCACCCATAACCCCCCATTTTTAGGATGTGTTTCCCCACATTTGAACCAAATTTACCCATTTCAACTATTGATAAAGAAGTGCTACAAATTTTTGAGGTTATTTTTGGGGCGAGGGGGTTAGAGAAGAAAATTGAGCTTTTATGTAGTGTGAAGTATGTTTTGAATTAGTTCTTAGCTTGGAGCTTTAGAGGAATACCAATCAATCCTTGAGGCCACCTTTGAAGGTAGGCTTTGCACTTCCTACACTAACACCACCATCCATTAGAAGTGGGTAAACCTTGAATTATAGTATTCTCGTTAGACTAATTGAGTAGGATGTGTTTAGTTAAGTACTATAATTATTGTGAAGAAGACAGTAAATGTTTTTATTAAATAGAAATATTGGAAAAATTTTGTTATGTTGAAAATAAAGATTAAATTCATATTTCAAGTTTTTGAAATAGCAAAGGTTGAGGTTTATGAAAATAGTGCATTTTCTAATAATTTTAATGAAAAACATTTTATGAAATAAAATGTTTGCAAATGATGGGATTTTATTAGAAAATGGTGTATTGTAAAAATTAAAGAATAAGTAGATATTTCAAGGTTTTGGAATATTGAAAGATGGTATTTTATGAAAATGGGCATTTCTACAAACATTGATGTTAAACATTTTATGAAATAAAATGTTTAGAAATAATGATTTACTTGGAAAATATTTGGTAAAAAATATATTTAAACCGTATAGTCGGATTTTTGGATTTAAAACCCATCCTCTCATGCATATAAACTTGTGGTATTTTGACATAAAATGTATAAGCAAGATTAAAGAAGATTTTCTTGGGTTTAAATAAGAAATAATAAAAGTAAGAATTGTAGTCTTCAGAGTATGTGTAATCGGAACTAAAAGATATGATGAGAATGAGGTTAAAAGACTGCATGTTAAAATAAAAAGAAATATGTGCTTGGAAAAAGGTTGAAAAAGGTATTCATTAAGTATTAATGGTTAAACATGGAATGCTTAGTGAGTGTAACTTACTAATGTCGTGAAATATTAACTTATGAAATTAAAAAGGGATTAAAGGTATAAAAGAGTTTCTAATCAAATAAAAAATTATTCCAAGTGTGAAAAGGTGTTGAAGGGTTAAAAATACTTAAGAAATTAGTGTGAATGACTTAATTGTGTTTTTGGAAAATTAACACTTATGAAATTTAGTAAAAGGTGATTTCTAAAACAAGGGGGCATGTAACACCCCATAGATTTTTAAACCGAAATAATTTAAATTAATTAAAAATCCAAAACTAAATATGGTTTTTATTTTTGAAAAATAGGATTTTAATCGGAATTGGAATCGGGGGGTGAAATTGTAACTTTAATTACATATACTTATTTTTGGGGGAACTGGCGAGCTGACGAGGACCAAATCGATTCGGCCTGCAGGGCGAATCAATTAGCACTGAGAAGAGAGCACAGTTCTGCACGTTTCATGATAGTTGCATTTTTAAAACAAATTCTTCTCTCTTTATATATTGATTTTTCGGGGTTAGGACTTTTAAAAGTCATTATTTCAAACCCTAAGAGAAGTATCCTATCATATATTTCTTCTTGTTCTACCTTCAAACCCTAGCCCCATTTAAACCAAGAATTCAGTCCTAGGTTTTGAAGGCCAAAACTAGATTTTTTCTCAAGAGAAGATTTTTGTCATATTTGTCCAAGGAACGCATCATCAAGTTTTCTTCAAACTAATCCTTGGCATGGTTACCGCTATTGCTTTCCCTTTAGTATTATGCGTAGTAATTATAGCCTATACACTAAATAAATGTGTTTTATTAAAATAAATTAGAGATATTAATTAGGGAAAGTGGCAAACAAATTGGGACTATTTTTATGAAAATTTATAATATGAATTACGACTCAAAATCTTGCATGATAGGTTAGAGATTTGGGTTTCATAAACATTATGACGTTTTGCATGTAGATTTTACGTAGAATTATCGTATAACTATATAAATTGAATGATTTGACGCAAAAGTATTTTTTAATTAATATTATGATTAAATTAACATTAATTGATTTATTTGTGATGTGTGGATTAAATTGGTAGAATTTTTGTGATAAATGGAAATTCAGTCGTGTGCCACTTAATTATATTAATGTATTCGACACCACGGAGATGACACGATTATGGGATGGATAGAGCCCACACCTTCATTTAGGTTACTTGTTAGGTATGGGACTAGTTAGTTGACCTTTGGGACGTTTTCACTTTCTAGGTATGGAACTAGATAGTGGTGGCTGTTTACGGATAGATATTCCTGGGTGGGGCTGATTTTACGTTATTCTACGGTTGAGTGAGCCTAGGAGTGAGGCTAAGTGGTGTTTGTTAGTTAGTCTTCTTCCTATACGACAGGCTAGAAAATACGTGTGTATTGGAGACCTTTAGGTATGGGACTAAGGGTGTTTGAGGATTTAATGTTGATTTAAAAGGGTGGGCTGAAAACGAGATAAATCAGAACACTTGAGAAATTGAGAATCTAATGCCTAAGATAATAAATGGGTATTAAATATATTGGGAGCACGAGTATGTGCATGGATAACAGTTAAACGGGTCGACTGACTATAGCAACGTGGGTGTGTGGCATCACGACTATGTGCGGGCTAATAGTTAAATGGGATGATAGGCTATAGTGATGTGTCATGCGTTAAACCTCATGAGTGTGTGCAGAGTTGACAGTGAACCGGGTTGACTGGTCATAGTGAGGGGAATGGGTGTGGTGTAGAACTAGCAGGAGTACTGGAACCAAATGATGTAAGACTTTAAGCAGGAGTCCCGCAGCTGATATAAATGATGAATAAAAACAAGCATCGGGTTAATGGAATTAAACTAAATAATTAGTTGTTGTCAAATGTACATAATTGGACTTGGACCTCAAGGGTGGCCAAGAAGTAATTATATGATAATTTATTTCTTATACGTCAATTAAGATATCTCGTTTAATTTAAAATATTCTAATGTCGTGTTTATTGCCAATAATACTATTGTCTGGGTTCAAGGACCCTATTTAAGAGGAGTAGCTGGTATCCATGCAGTGGGATTTGACCCATTGTGTGGACTAACATTTCAGGTTGTGCACTGGAGTAACTGCATATGAGTTATTGAAGATCGATTTATATGTGCAGCTGGAGTTTCATTCTATTTACTCAATTCTTAGTATAGTTTTATATTTATTCAGTCGCTTTACATTATGAGACTTCATTATGGATTTTATTGAGTCTTTCGATTTTAAAGATGTTTATGGTTTCAAGCAGTTACTTTACTAGATTATTTCATTTGGAATTTTACATATATTATGTTGTTGGATTATTTATTTGATTTTAGCACGGTGATAGATTTATTTATTGCATGGATGATTATTTATTGGATTAATCTAATTATTTTCTTGTGGTTAAATTTTTTTATATTTCTCATATTTGTCAAATGCTAAGAATGATATTTAATTTAGTGACTCGCGACATAGTTTTGGTGGCGGCCGACGTCAGAATTACGCAGGGGTTACAAATGGTGTCAGAGGATGGTCTTAGATCTCATAGGTTATGAGTCCGTTTTAGCTTTTGTGTTTCTTTCCCTTGATTCCTTTTTGATGATTTGTACTCTTAGTGATTCTGAATTTGATATTGTTTTGTTCCTGTCTTTTCAGATGGCGAACACTAGGAGAGCTAGAGATAGGAGAGAGTTGAGTTTCACAGGTAAGGAGAGACATAGGCAATTTATGTTGGATGCTGAGGATTAGCGGCGATAGTGCGTGAGGCCACAACATCCAGTGTAGAAATGGGGAGATAGAGATGGGTACCATTATAAACTTGTTAATTACAATTTAAACCTATGGTCTTCATTATAAAAAAACACAAAGACCTCGTGAATTTCTTAGGCAAGCAAAAGACTTACGAGGGATCCCTAGGCACTCAATGAACCCCACTTTCTCGGATAAAATCCTAAATGTGTAGATTGACCTTAAGCTAGGTGAATTTTGCCATAGTTTTTCTAGGCCTAAGGTGGTATGACGACACAACCTAACAGGTAAGATAGGACAATAAAACACATGCTCGACATAATGGAATTAAAAAATGCGCAAGATTTATTAATAAACAACTTGTTATAATAAAAGGTCAAGTTATACAAATATCATTTATAGCTTGCTATGATCGGTTGGAAAGTAAAGCAATAATTTATCTTCATCGGCTATTGTCAGAGTCTGGTCAAAACTCGTCGTCACTATCGTAAAAGGATAAATAACTTTGGGTTAGTTGGAGAGTAATGGCATCCTGAGAAACCCGCCTATATGTACTACCAAAATGAGGATGTTTGCAAGACGGACAATCAAATTGGTACATATATCAAAGTTGAGAGTCCTTGGGAATTTTTAAAATCCTCAAGGCATCGAGCTAACCATGCTTGTAAGATACACTATTTGCCTCCCCCAATTTGATGGGAAAATTCGCCCAATCTTCCTCGTAGCCCACCGACCATATTGCTCGGGAACCTATTCTAAACAAATAATGATGCTTTATAATATAATGCTTGAGTCCCATAACCATGACATGATCTCGTCATCTACTATCCTCTACGTCTGCAAGTTTTTTTTTCAGCTTATCATTCTTGGACAGATTAAGGGAACCAACATCCCCGATGTCCTTTGCCCCAGCCAGCTGGGCCTTTAAATTGTTCACCTAGTCCTACATAAGGGTCCCTACATCCCCCAGGTCCTTCTGTAATACCTCGCCCGCCCGGGGAGAGAGAACGGAGAGCTAATGCGATAAAATAAATCCAAATCCACAAGTGACAAGGTATAGAGCATCTAAATCCCACAACAACAATAGAGGAAACCACTAATCTCAAATCTCTTCAAATTAAATACCAAATCTCTCAAATTTCATGCAACAACTAACTCGAAATAAAATACAAATCTCCAAAGCTCTATACAACAAAATAATTAATAAAAATCTTTCCCAAACAATCCTCGCTAAAATCAATCTCCATAGTGCCCCAAAATCCGCGCTAACCTGCCACTAAAAGAAAATATGGGGAAGTACACAATACGACAGGAAATATGCTCAACAAATATGGATTAGCATTGAATAAAGCGTAACAACTCGAGTACGAATATTCAAATCAAATGCAAATCTCAATAGCATTTATCAATAAATTTCTCAACAACACATCAATGGGTCACCAGGCCTCACCCCATTCGCATATGCTTTATCAAGCCATAGCCCGGGAATAGGTATTTTGATCGATACTCAACATCCGTGCCATATTAAAATCTCATGACAACGTGCTCAATAACAATATAATGATACCACATGAATCAAAATAATTTCAACAATTATTTTCCAGATTTCACTGAATTTATCAATTCAAATATGAGTTCAATTAAACAAGAATTCAAAGAGAATGACACTCGCGAGATTTAAGGAGCATATTGTGTAAAACCCCATACCTCAAACCACGATGAGAAACCAACGATCACATCCTCAAGATCAACACAAAAGATCTACAAAAGCTCCTCCAAGAACCTCCAACAAAATAGCCCCAAGAACATCTCTAATCTAAGGTTGGAACTCACAAATATCAAGGGCCAATGTGTATATAAAAAGAAGAGGAATATAAAATATATTTGCTGCCAAAAGTATGTTAAAAGGGTTGCCCACGACTTCCTTTTATAATGCAAAGAAATGAAGAGTTGGAATCCAAAAGACTCTTTTAAATAAGGCAAAGAAATGAAGAGTTGGAAGTCAAAACAACTCTTGAAAATTACTTAATGTTCGCCGACTTAGAATTCCAAGAGTTAAAAACATTTAAAAATCATTTTAAAATCCGTTTTAACTCTGTTTTTGAAACCGTTTGAAATTCTCACCTTTAAAAATAATAACCAACATATTTGAGCAACAAAAATACTTTTATCAAAAACTTTATTTTCCTCCATTTTCCAAAAATTAATTAAAATAACACAAAATTACGCGGATTATTACACCTTCACGTCATCTTTTATCTTGGCCACCAAGTTTAACTGGTCCTTAGATTCACCAGTCATGTTCTTAAGGGCCTTACGAACAAAGACAAATACTCGGCGATCTTGGGCACTAGCATCCCAACCAAAGAGGACATCTAAGTTACTAGCGAAAGAAGGAACGTCCTCGAGAATGTCTGCATGCTATAGAAATTAAAAATCGAATAAAGATAATAGGTAAAGTACCTGAACAATATTGTAATTAATAAAAAAGAAGTTTTTGCATTGATAACACCAAAGCGGGTAAATCCGTAACAAACAAGGATTAAGGTAAAGATACAAGAACATAAAGGAATAATCAATCCTATATAAAGTTCCTTTGCTCTTCACCTATCCTCACCCTCTAGAGGCTTACCCTTGGACGCAACGTCACCACTCTGATTGGTTGGGGGCACTAGTGGTGACCTCATCATTAATATTTAGGGGAGAACCTATCTTGTGCTCGCCAAAGAGTTCTGATTCAGTCAAAACATTCGTCCTCAATAACGCAACATCCTAGCCTTTCTTAAGGTTAAATTTCTGGATAAAGGACAATTAACATTTGGCATCCTCATAGGCTTCAGTGTAGTCATTCTCATAACTTTCATTTTTAGTTGAGGAGAGGACTTCTGCTTCTTTTATTAGTCGATCGCAGTCGACCTTTAGCTAGTCATTATCAACCTTTAACTAATTACGCTTAATCTTTCGCACAATCATGGCATCACCAGTGGACTTCTTCTCGTCGTCATAAGCCTTCTTTTTTGAGGCCAAGGCTTCTTTATACATTTGAAAAGCCTCAGTCTGCTTGTCATTAACTTTGAACTAATCAAATCGACTCTCCAAAATGGAGACAAAATCTTCTATAAACTGTTAGTGATTAGGTAAGGTACATGTTAATAGCATAAAAGGAAAGCACCCAACCACTTCAGAGTAGAGCAACAAAGGAACTCTTGGCTTACCATAAATAACGACAGAGTGGCATGGGAGTTCATCTACTAATAGGACAGTTAATTAACCTGCTCTCGATCAACAACGAGTACAGCTCCCTTTAGTAAGCTATAGGCTAATGAGGGATTCTTGTCCATAAACATCACATGTGAAGACCTCACAGGTGGAGGTACATCACCATTCTTGGAAGGTTTAGGGGCTACTAGGGACTTATCATTATTATTCTTATCTCATATGATCAAGTTCGAGTTAGTGGCTCTTTGGCTTTTATATTCCGTCCTCTTCAAGGATTGGTCTTAGGGGAAAAGGCATGAGCATCAACATCATCATCCTTAATTAGAAAAATCCTCTTTCTTAGAGCCATTGAATCCTCTTCCTTATCAGGGATGGGATCCATATCTAGTAATTCAAAGGAGGAAGAAAAAAAGCTTCCTCACTTGGAAGTGGGAGATCATAGATGTTGTCTAATGGATGAGCTCTGAAGTATCCAGTAGATTTCTTGTATTTGAGAAAAAAAAAGGCTGAGCGAGGATGATCTCCGCCTGGAACTAAGGCTTCCCTCAACTTCAAAATTATAAATAACTGTTCTATGTTAATTTGAGCAAGGGAGGGATCTTTCTTCTTTGATCAAGCTATTCAAACAAAGTAAAGAAAAATTATTGGTCAACACATTCAGAAGGAAATTCATAAAGTGCATAAAAACAAAAGTATTAACTAATACCACTCCTCCATTCTAGGCGTATAAACCCAATGTATTATTTTTCCCTCTGAGATAGAAGGATGTTTCCAATTGCAGATAAAAAAACCCTGATCCCAATTGCGAAAAATAAAACCCAAATCCTAATTGTGGACAATAAAACTCTGATCCAAATATCCCTTATTAGAATCAGGAAAGTTTACTATAAGAACCTTATCGGCCTTTCTTG
Source organism: Sambucus nigra (assembly GCA_949130495.1). Classification (NCBI taxonomy): domain Eukaryota; kingdom Viridiplantae; phylum Streptophyta; class Magnoliopsida; order Dipsacales; family Adoxaceae; genus Sambucus; species Sambucus nigra. The sequence goes on from OX422214.1 coordinate 96,922,496, forward strand.
TCTTTAGGTATAAAACACCATCAGTGGCGTGATACTCGAAATAATAATATTTGATTTCTGGGATCCTAAGGTTGGTCCCATACAGCTCGTTGATCCTATGAACTATATTAAAAATATGCCATGCATTAAGGGCACATTGGGCTGGGACGACCTCAAAATATTCACAACTCTAAGTTAATTTGGCCGAAAAGTTAATCTCCAAAACCACAGCAAGAGTATGAATCTAGTGTCCACCATCAATTGCGATAGGGTTTCTAGGCATTGGTACGCATTCAATTATGACCCAAAAAGGGTAACATAAGTCTTTCTAAAATCCTCCATGTTTTTTTCATGGTGAATGTGAACCATTTTTACACAATAGAAGAATAACAAAAGAATATGTAGGAGAAAATAACTACGATGATAGAGAAGAAGGAAGAATCAAAGAGAACTTACAAAGAAAGCAAAGAAAATAGAATCTTTATAAGTCTTTTTGAGCAGAAATGGAGGGAAAAACAAAGGGTATAGAGTTTGAAACAAAGTGACGTTCGAATTGTGTTTAAATCAATCATAAGGAATGATGCTCAAGAAGGATTTTAGCAGTTTAACTTTCACAATGACCAGCGTACCCATCCCGATTTTAAGTAATCACAAGCATGCCTGAGCATTAAATCTCAAACTTTTAAGTTCAACATTGGGACTACAAAGGATTCAAAATTATTTGTTCCACCTTTGGCAAAGAATTTTAGGGTTAATTGTGGGGACCAAACCATAAATGATTAAACTTTAGTGTTCCGAGCAGGCCCAACATGCTACTCCAGTCAAATTCAGTGCCACGTGGATAATTACAAAGACTTTTCATGTGGATAATTACGGACTCAACTTGTTACCTATATTTTCACATGATGTAAACATGGATCACCAACGGGCCAATAAGGAGCTAGAAGATTTTTGTTATAACTCAACTACTTTTCACTATTATAAATACAACCCGCACCCCAGGGCAAAGATGTATGTAATTTCTAACTTTTGAGAAATTAATAAGGAATTGATAACCGTCATTGTTGACGTAGGCAGTTGCCGAATCACATATATCTTGTGTTGTGATTGTTCTCTTTACTATTTCAATACCTCTTCTTTCTAGAAATATTTAATTGTGAATTCTTTTAATCAAGACTACGATGAGGAATTACACCGACACACAATAGACTTACAATACATGCTCGATGCTTTCGTAAGCCTTGAACCTCTTCGGTCTTCAACTTCTCCTCCACATTGAAATGAAAAATTCCACCCACGCAAGTTACTGTAATGTGTGAGTCGACCTGCACCTCGGTATCCACCAAGCAGGCTCAGTAATCATCTAAGGATATGGAACATGGGTGCACTGCTTCTACACCGCAACACAACACCATGGATTCCACCATGTGTAAACAACAAACCGAATATGGAATCCTTCGCATGAAAAAGAAATAACGAAACTTGGATTTTAAAGATTATTGAATAACGAAACTTGGATTTTAAACACTTGGGTGAAACAAGGATTCGGGAGCTTCTGAATATGTATAGGAAAATGTTTCTCCCCAAAAGTCTCTATAAAAATGTTTTAACCATTTTGTATAAATAAATTGTTTTTCTAGGTGGCACATTTTTTTGAGAAAATTCGTTCAAATGAAATTACAAACTCATTCAAATAAAAGAAAACCTCATTTGAAAGAATAGCCAAACTTAACCTCCTTCGAACCAACAACCAACTTGTTCGAATGAGCATCAAACGATATTAGTTTTGTAAACAAAAAAATCTCATTTGACGTTCGTTTGAACGAACCGCTAAACTTGTTCTAACGAAACCCATAAATTCGTTCAAATGATTTTAAAACAACAAAAAAATTCTCTTAAAATATTTTAGAAATAACTCCAAACAATTTACAAAAATAAACTTTTCTAGGATCAAAATTCATATGCATTCTTGTAACGCCCTGACCCGGATTTATGTGTTACTCGGGGGATAACCCGATCCGAACCGAGCATTAGGTGTGAAGTGCAATTGAATAACCTATATAATGTTGCTAATCTAGTTTTATTTTAGTTACCATTTCACTTGTTGACATGCAATTCCATCATCAAGATAAAATACATGAGCGACCCATGAGGAGCACCCCAAAGTCCAAGAAAATAGAGATACTAGCGTAAACATAAATAAAATATACTTACCTGTGTAATGCCCTCAAAATGCGAAACCTCTCCCAACCAACCGTAACAAAGAGAGGGTATAAGCCTATGCCCAGTGGGATTTATACAAGCAGTATAGAAATGAATGACATTAAGGAATACTCACACGCTACAACAACATGCATGAAAAAATATGTATATATCTACATACATATATCTCTGAAAAATACATATTCCAATGCATTAACCGTTTTACTTTCGAAACCTTACTTTCCCAGATTAATTTACCTTAATCTTAATAAAGGCTTTCTTTATTCATATTTAGCCTTCTCTCTTTATTTAACACACTCAGTTCGACATTGGAACCATTACATTTATTTTATCCAAACGCATTCCTTTTACCGGAATTTAACCTTTTTATTCATTTCCATACGCTTTAGTAAATTCATTAAAAATCACCATTATAACACAAGCACTCACTGTGTTGGAAAATACTTATTTGTCATTCAAAAACTTTTTCAATATATAGTTATTTAATCCTTGAAAATCCTTTACAACATATTTTTGTGTTAAATATGGGTTTTAACCATTTAGGTTGGTTAATTACCCATTCATCCACTTCCTTTAACCCTTTTTCCTTATCTTATGGACATTAGTAGATTTATGCATTAACTTGTCCATTTCACCTTTATCGGAACATTTATTACATTCATTCAAGTTTGGTTGTATCAACACATTTTACCATATAACTCATTTCTTGACATGTTCCATATTTCCTTTATCTTTTTTCAGAATCTTCCTATACCGCATACTTTTCTGGGTTCCACACCATCGGTTATGCACACCATATACTCTGCCCAGGGATTTAAGACTTTTCACCCAAGGAATCCGGGCCCTTCTTGCTTTATCCCATTGTCATATGAGTTGTTTTTAATGTGTTTTAATATTTTACACATGTTCACATTATTCCACTAATTCTTTTTACCTGGCCGAAACCAAAACCCAGGACATTACCACCCTAATTTGTGCTACACTTTGAAATTTTACCATTTCATATCCTTTACCCTTTAACATTGATTTTTATTCTGAAAATCATATTCGTTTAGGATTACTTTGTGTAACACCCTTTTCAACATTTTTATTTCAGAAAAATATTCAACTTTAAGTAAAATTGCCATATTACCCCTTGTTTCCGAAATCACCTTTTACTCCATTTCACAAGTGTTAATTTTCAAAAAATATAATTAAGTTATTCACACTAATTTCTTAAATATTATTAATCCTTTAATACCCTTTCACAATTGGAGTAATGTTTTACTTGATTGGAAACACTTTGACACCTTTAATCTGTTTTTAATTCCTTAAGTGTTAATATTTCACAACCTTCTCACTAACCATTCCATGTTTATCCATTAACACTTAATGAATACTTTAATCAACCCTTTTCCCAAACACATATTTCTTTTTATTTAACATGTAGTCTTTTAACCTCATTATCATCATATCTTTTAGTCCCGATTACACATACTTTGAAGACAAAAATTTTAACTTTTATTGTTTCTTGTTTAAACCCAACAAAATCTTCGTTATACTTGCTTATTCATTCTATGTCAAAATACTACAAGTTTATATGCATGAAAAAATGGATTTTAAACCCAAAAAAACTACTACATGGTTTAAACATATTTTTCACCAACTATTTACCAAGTAAATCAGTATTTTGAAACATTTTATTTCATAATATGTTTAACACCAATGTTTCTAGATATGCCCATTTTTATAAAATACTATATTTTAATATTCCAAAACATTGAAATATTTAGTTATTCTTCACTTTCAACAAAACATCATTTTTTTTAACAAAATCACATCATTTGCAAACATTTTATTTCATAAAATATTTTTCATCAAAATTACTAGAAAATACACTATTTTCATAAAACATCAACCTTTGCTATTTCAAAACCTTGAAATATTCATTTCATCTTTATTTTTAACAAAATAACATTTTTCCAAAAAATTAATTTCATGAAAATATTTATTATCTTTTACACAACAATTATACTACTTAACTAAACACACCCTACTCAATTCGTCTAACTACAAGACTATAATGCAAAAATAGCATTTTTACACTAAGAGTGAGATTTACCCATCTCTAATGGCTCAAATGGTGGTGTTGGTATAGGAGGAGCAACCCCCACCTTCAAAGGTGGCCTCAAAGGGTTACCAATGCATTCCCCTAAAGCTCCAAGCTAAGAACTACTTTAAAACCCATTTCACACTCCATGAAAGCTCCATTTTCTTCTCCAAAAACCCCTCACAATAACCCTAAAAATCCGTAGCTCTTCTTTGTCAATAGTAGAAATGGGTGTATTTGGTTCAAATGTGGGGAAACACATCCTAAAAATGGTGATTTATGGGTGGTCCAAAGTGGAGGAGTGGTGGTGGAAGACCACCTACCACCTTCTCTCTCTCTCTCTCTCTCTCTCTCTCTCTCTATCTATCTATCTATCTATCTATCTATCTCTCCTTTTTCCATTTCTCCCGACAATAATAAACCCCAAATAACCCCCAAAAAAACTTAATAAAAACTTCCTTAAGCCTAAAAATCCCATTTTACCTTTTCTAAGCCGATTTAGGCTTGACAACACACAAAATCAACGCTCCAAATTATGATAGCGCACAAAGAAGAATCCATTCGAATCGATTCGAAAACTATTATACAAGCAAGTCCTCAAGGAATAATCGATTCGGCCTGAAACAGCCTTACAGGTCCCCTTATGCGAATCGATTCGATCTAGACCCGAATCGATTCGCCCTATTCGGAGGTCACTGTATGGGCGATTTCATCTTCTCCAAAATACCCAAATATCAACCCATTCTCCATTTTATGGTTTCTAACCTCTACCAACAACTATAATCATCCTAACACTGATTTATAACTAGCACATCAATTAATTTGTGGTATTAAACGATTTCCCTTATATTTAAACCCTAAAACCATTAAAACCCTAGTTTCTCATTTTTCCAATTTCAATGCATATATATAAACCATTAACATATATTTAACACTAGAAACCATCAAAAGTTAACAACACATCTATTTGTGATTTCAAAATCAATTTTTCCAAATTTATTTTAAGGGTTCTAACCTAAAATTATATAGTTTACCAACTATAACATGAGTTACACACACTCAATTAAATAAAGCAAGTAAACACTTGCCTCGTGGATAAAATTCGACGACCTCGAGTCGAATCCCGTGGAGTTTAGGCCTGAATCCCCTCTTTTTCCTTCCTTTCTTCTCTTCTTTCTTTTCTCTCTTTTCTCTCTTTTATTTCTCTCTCTGTCGAGCCTTTATAAAAAAGAAATAAGGGCTTGTCCCTTATAAACCCAAAAATGACTCATTTACTCAGTTGCGAGTTCCTACTAGTCCAAAAGTCCCCAGAACCTAAACGCTGCCCCCGGATACTCTATTCTGACTATATTGGACATTCTGAAACCAACCGTGCACTAAAAAATATGCGTTTTTACAACATAATTCACTAGTCGTACCTGACACTTTTAAATGCGCATTTCTACAACGTAACATAGTTCTCGTCGCTTAAACCAACTACGACATGACATAAAAACATTTTGACTAATTTACTCAGTCCCCAAGGTAAATGTAACACGCATCGGTAAGAATCTAACGCTTATTAATCCAGAATTTACTATTCACTAAAATTCCTCAAATTACCAAATTACGCCCACTTATGTAATTTAATTATCCATAAAAGGACGGGGTAGTACACAACCATTGGGTCGGTCCCCCTACAAAGGTGGGAGAATTGACCTTGTGGAAACTGACTCTCACCCGATCCCAAGTCGATCGGGTTTACCCTGTTGTTATGCGTCTAAGGTCAATTAAGATTAGATAACATTGATCAACATTTGATCATTAGTGCAAAATGTGAGCATTTTATTTTAGAACAATGCTAAGCAATTGAGATGCCAAGTAATTAATCGAACCACTTGGGTTTTTATTAACGAATTTAAATTAAACTGCGAGCATCAGAAGTCTTGAAATAAAAATTTACAAAAATAAAGTATGTTGGATATAAATAAACTCAAGAGTGAAATTTCTTGAGATTATTCACATTACAAGCTTTGGGTATCTCTTTGCCCTCCACTGTTTCCAAGTGATAGGTTCTTTGTAGATCATCTCTGATCACCTCGAATGGTCCTCCATAGTTAGGTGCCAACTTATGATCCTATGGCTTTTTGGCCCTGCCGAGCACTTTTCTAAGGACATAATCCCTGATATGAAATTTTCTCGGATTGACCCCTTGTTGTATCACTTGGCTAACAAATGTTGGTAAGAGGCCAGTTTTATCGTTCCCTTCACTTTTCGGCCATGTCAAGTTTAGCTCACATAGCTTTGTCTTTAAATCAAAACTCAAAGGAATTAATGGGGCCCTACACAAGTGGTGGAGCATGTGGTTTAATTCGATACAATGCACAAAACCTTACCAACCCTTGATATATGAAAAAAAGACTCTCCTTAATAAGATGGTACTGACTTTCATACTGGTGCTGGATGGTTGTTGACAACTCTCAATAATGATAGTCCTCATAGTTGATAGACCAACTTCCAGGGAAATTACAGTTTCTATTCTATAAGTTAGAGAGAAGGGTGTTTCCCAAGTGGTTCACCTCGGCGTAATGTGATATGCCCAGAGACCATGAGGAAGATCATCCACCCAAGACCCTTTTGTTCTTTCCAACTCTTTTTCAAGCCACCGAGCATCGTTTTGTTGGAATCCTTTGCTTAGCCATTACTTTGTGGATAGGCCACTGAACTGAAATGGTGTTTTATTCCATGGTCATCGTAGAAACATTGGAAAGGCGCACTTTCAAATTGCGTGTCGTTGTCCGTTATGATTTTCCTAGGTACCCCAAAGGCAGTTATGACGTTTCTCCAAATGAATATGATTATATTTATGTCTCCACAATCCATTTTTTGAAATAGTTTGTGCCAACTGAAGATTAATTATGATTTCCTAGGGAAGTTAGGAGTGACCCAAAAATATCCCACCCCCCTTATACGAATGGCTATGGAGTAGGTAGAGACTTATGGACATTGGTTGGTTGATAAAGAACGGGGGAAACTTTAAGAACTTTTCACACTTTTGGGCATAAGTATTTGCGTCTTTTTGCATATGGCCACTAGTATCCTTATTTGATTGCTTAAAAGTCAGGTGCCTTCCTTCTACGTGGTTTCCATAAATTAAACTATATAGCTCATAGAAAACTTGGTTGACGTCTTTTGGATGCATGCATTGAACATAAGGGCCTATGATGGATCTTCTATAGAATTTTTCTCTAGGTCCAAGGTAAAACCATGTAGATTTTACCCTAACTTGATGAAATTATTTTTTATTAGTCAATAAGGTATCGTTCTGCAGATAAGCAACTATCGAATCCATCCGGTTGGGTCCTTTTCTATAGAGAGAGCGTGCTGGGATGCCACCATCATAGTAATGATAGGGTTATTGAGGAACTCCACTTCAACTGTTCTCCTCATATTAGAATCCACTGCTAAACTTAGGGTTGATAAAGCATCGATAATACTAATGTGCCCCCAGGGGAACTACTGAACGTGGATTTCCTTAAACTTTGATATCAAATCGCAAACCACCTGTCGGTATACTTCCATCCTTTCGTCTTTGGAATTGAATTATCCACAGACTTGGTTGAACACCAGCATTGAATTACAATACACTTCAAAGTGGTTTTCCCCTAGAAAGTGAGCCTTACGCGGTCCATCTGTAAGAGCTTAGTGCTCATATTCATTGTCGGAAGCTTTAAAGCCTAGCTTGATTCCTTTTCTGATAATAAAATGCTCTAGTGTTAAGAGAACAATTAAAACTTTCACCCCTTTAAATTTGGAGGCACAATCCACATGTAATATCTACTTCCTAGATAGATTAAGTCCATGATCTTTCAACTAGTCGGTGACCTATTAAGAGATAGGGCCTTATTTTTTTGGCAAATTTAGCTATGAAATCAGCCAACACTTGCCCCTAGATTGTTGTTCTTGACTGATATTGTATATAAAATCTTTTGAGTTTGATCGACCATTTAGACATGGATCCAAACAGTTTGATCTTGCGAAGAACAACTTTAAGAGGGAAGAACGTGATAACTGTGATGGAATGGGCCTCAAAGTAATGCTTTAAATTTCGGGATGCAATGATTAAAGAATAAGGAAACTTTTCAAGTGGAAGGTAGCGTTGCTCTGTGTCCAGGAGCGTCTTGCTGACATAGTAAACAGGTGACTGTTTGCGTTCTTTCTCATATACCAGGACCGAATTGATTGCGTAGCTTGAAACTCTAAGGTAGAGGTAGAGATGATCCAATGGGTTTGGAATTGCAAACAATGTAGGTTCGCTTAGACAAGACTTGATTTTTTCAAGTGATTTTGAGCATTCGTCGATCCGAAAAACTCATTCGTTCATAGTCCAGAGGAAGCATGACGCCATACAGAGGAATCTCGTGTTACCCCGAGTAAGCATTTAGGAAACTCATTCTTTCGTGGGCTTCGGTGGTATTAACCAGTTTGTAACACTTCGATCCGAATTTCAGTCACCATCAGGTCAACCCGCACCGAGTCAACGAGTTTAGAGGGGAGGGGGGGATGTCCAATTCCATTACTTAAGAAAAAAACTTTAATTTCACCATTTTATATGGATTAAATTACTAGTTTTAATTTTGAGAAATAAGTGATCACTTTAAGTAATTAAGTTGATTAGTGAGGTTTATGTAACACCCCGCCCGCCCGGGGAGAGCGAACGGAGCGCTAATACGATAAAATAAATCTAAATCCACAATAGACAAGGTATAGAGCATCTAAGTCCCACAACAACAAAAGATAAACTACAAATCTCAATCTCTTCAAATAAAATACAACAACATCTCTCGAATAATAAAATACAACTATCTAACTCGAATAAAAATGCTCTATACACCAATGAAATAATTAATACAAGTCTTCCAACTTATATCAAAATTCTTCCCAAATACTCCACGCTAAAATAATCCCAATAATCCAAAGCACTCAAATCCATGCTAACTTGCCACTAAAAGAAAATATGGGGAAGTACATAATACGACAGGAATTATGCTAAACAAATATGAATTAGCATTGAATAAAACGTAACAACACGAGTACGAATATTCAAATCAAAATGCAAATCTCAATAATATTTTATCAATAAATTTCTCAACAACACTTTAACCGGGTCACCAGGCCTCACCACATCCGTATATGCTTTATCAAGCCATAGCCCGGGAAAAAGGAATTTTGGCGGGTGCCCAACATCCGTGCCATATTAAAATCTCATGACAACGTGCTCATCAACAATATAATGATACCACATGAATCAAAATAATTTCAACAATTATTTTCCAGATTTCAATGAATTTATCAATTCAAATATGAGTTCAATTAAACAAGAATTCAAAGAGAATGACACTCGCGAGATTTAAGGAGCATATTGTGTAAAACCCCATACCTCAAACCGTGATGAGAAACAATTGATCACATCCTCAAGATCAACACAAAATATCTACAAAAGATCCTCTAAGTACCTCCAACAAAATAGCCCCAAGAACACCTATAATCTAAGGTTGGAACTCACAAATCTCAAGGTCCAATGTGTATATAAAAAGAAGAGGAATATAAAATATATTTGCTGCCAAAATTTGTGCCAAAATTAGGTTAAAAGGGTTGCCCACGACTTCCTTTTATAATGTAAAGAAATGAAGAGTTGGAATCCAAAAGACTCCTTTAAATAAGGCAAAGAAATGAAGAGTTGGAAGTCAAAACAACTCCAAGAGTTAAAAACATTTAAAAATCATTTTAAAATCTGTTTTAACTCCATTTTTGAAACCGTTTGAATTCTCGCCTTTAAAAATAATAACCAACATATTTGAGCAATAAAAATAATTTTATCAAAAACTTTATTTTCCTCCATTTTCCTAAATTAATTAAAATATCCCAAAATTACGTGGGTTGTTACACTTCCCCACTAACAATGGAATTTCTCCCTCGAAATTCGCCGAATGCCTAACTCTCAAAATCAGGCCAACAATCTCCAAAATAATCTCGTCTCCAAAAATAAATTCCTCACATCTAATCTCGAAACTTATCACGAATATCACCTAAAATTTGCTATCTCCAAAAATTGCTAACCACGCAATGAACCCCAAACTCAAGCCCCGAGGGTTGCCGTATACCTAAGCTCTGATACCATTTGTAACACCCCGCCCGCCCGGGGAGAGCGAACGGAGCGTTAATACGATAAAATAAATCTAAATCCACAATACACAAGGTATAGAGCATCTAAGTCCCACAACAACAAAAGATAAACTACAAATCTCAATCTCTTCAAATAAAATACAATAACGTCTCTCGAATAATAAAATACAACTATCTAACTCGAATAACAATGCTCTATACACCAATGAAATAATTAATACAAGTCTTCCAACTTATATTAAAATTCTTCCCAAATACTCCACGCTAAAATAATTCCAATAATCCAAAGCGCTCAAATCCATGCTAAATGCCACTAAAAGAAAATATGGGGAAGTACACAATACGACAGGAATTATGCTAAACAAATATGAATTAGCATTGAATAAAACGTAACAACACGAGTACGAATATTCAAATCAAAATGCAAATCTCAATAGCATTTTATCAATAAATTTCTCAACAACACTTTAACCGGGTCACTAGGCCTCACCACATCCGTATATGCTTTATCAAGCCATATCCCGGGAAACAGGAATTTTGGCGGGTGCCCAACATCCGTGCCATATTAAAATCTCATGACAACGTGCTCATCAACAATATAATGATACCACATGAATCAAAATAATTTCAACAATTATTTTCCAGATTTCAATGAATTTATCAATTCAAATATGAGTTCAATTAAACAAGAATTCAAAGAGAATGACACTCGCGAGATTTAAGGAGCATATTGTGTAAAACTCCATACCTCAAACCGTGATGAGAAACAATTGATCACATCCTCAAGATCAACACAAAATATCTACAAAAGCTCCTCTAAGTACCTCCAACAAAATAGCCCCAAGAACACCTCTAATCTAAGGTTGGAACTCACAAATCTCAAGGGCCAATGTGTATATAAAAAGAAGAGGAATATAAAATATATTTGCTGCCAAAATTTATGCCAAAAGTAGGTTAAATGGGTTGCCCACGACTTCCTTTTATAATGCAAAGAAATGAAGAGTTGGAATCCAAAAGACTCCTTTAAATAAGGCAAATAAATGAAGAGTTGGAAGTCAAAACAACTCCAAGAGTTAAAAACATTTAAAAATCATTTTAAAATCTGTTTTAACTCCGTTTTTGAAACCGTTTGAATTCTCGCCTTTAAAAATAATAACCAACATATTTGAGCAATAAAAATAATTTTAACAAAAACTTTATTTTCCTCCATTTTCCTAAATTAATTAAAATAACCCAAAATTACGCGGGTTGTTACAGTTTATCTATGAAACCTCGTTAAATTCAGTAATGCTTATAAATTAGAAATAAACTGTAATTATCCCTGTATTATTACATCACTTGGACATGGCCCCGAATAAAAAGATTTAAAAATATTTGAAACTAATGTTTCAGAAGGCAAGTTCAAAAATAATGTCTGAGCTTCTAAGGATGATCATTTTCCTCAGGGCGCTTATTGCCAACGTCCCTACTCGATGTACCTAGGGTGGGGGTGGGGAGTTTAACATAAAAAGCACGAGTGACCGAACGTTCAGCAGGGTAGAAAATACTAAGCTATACGTTTTCCATTAAAATACTATACATATTATATGAATTTAAACAATTCTGAAAACGTTTATTATTTAGTCACTATTAATTCAACTATTTTGCGATGCACCCCATCGATGTGCTCACACTCACACTTAGTCATTTCATACCACCCTTTACTGGGTCTGGGGACTATTTAATTATTTTTTATCACTTAGTCTCCATTTTATCCTGTTTATTAGGTTATCTTATTTACATTCCTCAAGCATAGCCATGTTCATTTTCGTTTCCATTATCTTTTCTTCAAATCCTATTGTTATCTGCATACTTTAGCAGGTTGTACACCGCCGGTTGTGCTACCATAAGCTCCTTTTAATATTTTAGGTCGTTCACCCTAGGGTTTGGGTCCTTTATTAATTATTTTCCGATCTCATCCGAGTCCATGTTAATGTATTTTAACATATTTACCAATGTCCACATTATTCCTTCACTTTCACCATTTTCATGCCATTTCATTCATTCATTCGCTTTCCCACAAAACCGATCGATAAGGTAAGATGAGAAATTCTAACTGTTAAAATCCTCTAATTTTACAAAAATTGCCTTTTTACCCTTCATTTACCAAAACCTTGTGAAAACATATTATTCCCATTATGGAATAACAAATCATCACATTACATTCAAAATCCACCCCTTATGATTTAAATATCCAAAAATCATACATTATCATTTTCCCCAAGAAAAAAACTCGTTTGTTAAAAAAAAAACTTCAAGAAATATTTCTAATGTCGTAACGGCCATTTTTAAAAAATGTCTATATTACCCTTATACCCAAATGTTGTATTAAACATCATTTCTTCTTCATTCTTCCATGATTTTACAACACACTTAATACTGATTTTTCTAACTTCTTTATTTCATCAAGATACCAAATTTTAATTCCACATATCACGTCTATAGGTCTTTTAACATATCATGACATTTTAAGCATCTTTGGGAGGATTGCAAGCCCAAAAATCCTTAAATATGCAACAAAAGATTATATTAACATGGGAACATATTTTCATGCTTATTTCCTCATTTTTCTAAGATTAAAATACCATTTGTTCATTAAAAGCCATTTTTAACTTAGTTTTCTAAAAAATCCCCTTTTTTGGAATAAAACATTAAAATAGATATACTAGAAAATATTTTTGCAAAATAAGCCCTTCTAGCATGCATCCTAATAGATTTTAATCTTGAAAAAAATTGGAGGGAAACCCTACCTTTGATTTGAAGAGGAGAAACATAAAGAAAATGACTTGGAAGCTCCCCAAAACTCCAAAGCTCTAAGAAAGCAACAACTTCTTCAAGAGAGCTACAACAATAGATTCTTATCCCTAACTCCTTCCTTAACTAGGCTTGAAATGGGTGTTTTAACCTTGGAATGGCTTGGAAAATGATTGATGTGAAAGGGGAAACCTTAAAAAATGGTGCAAATGGATGAGGAATGGTAGAGTGTAGCTTTAAAGAGAGAGAGTGCTCCAAACATTTGATGGAAAATGGCATGTCCATACCCCTCTCCTATATTTAAACCCTCCAACACTTAACCCATTAACCAAGGGTTAAATCCAGGTCTTGATCTAAGCCGCTGAGACCTCAACAGCTCAGTAATTCTAATGTTCCTCATAACGATGACACATTAAAATGTGTGGAAAAGTCTAATTTCATCCAGTCATTCTAATGACTTGGACCTCGTTCGAATGAGATCCCCCATCATTCGAACAAGAGTTCTAATGAGGTACTAATGAGGGCAAAATATAGGTGAAAAAGGGGAAGGGAATACACCTCATTCGAATGGGAAACTACGTCGCGTTCGAATAATAATGCACCTCATTTGAACGAGGGCGTTCCAACGAGATTCCAGAGAATGATGGAAATTAAACATGTCCAATTCGTTAGAAGGTCATTCAAACCTTGTTCGAACGAACTTCCATTCTCGTTTTAATGACGTGGATACTCGTTCGAACGATGTCCAAAAATTTGCATCTCAACTTTTGGCTATTAAATCCCAAATTTAAATTGCACAAAGGCCACAATGATGGTTCAAACATAACATCAATTCATAATATACAGTTCATGTCCCAAGGGCATACAATTTATAAGGAATGAGGTACCAATCTCAGGTACAGGTGTTACAAAGTTGATCTACTTTTGTCCAAGGGAAACTATCCTTGAGGCAGGCTCTATTAAGATCGGTGAAGTCCGTACAGACTCTTTAGTTGCCATTACTTTTTTAGCTTAGCAATGAGTTCGAGAGCCATTTTGGGAACTAGACTTCTCGGATGGACCTGGCCTTCTGAAGTTTCCCTACCTCATTTTCCACTACATTCTCCTTTTCTGGGGCAGTACGACGAGCCTTCTATATGATTGGCTAAAATATTGGGTTCATGTGGCGATGATAGAAAATGATTTCGGGATCAATCCCTCGCATATCATATGGCTCCCATGCAAAAACATCTAAGATTTATTCTGGAAAACTGATTAACTCCTCCCTTTCTTGGTCAGATAAAGTGGTGCCAATTATAAATTTCCTCTCTGATCAGCTTTCATAAAAAAATGCTTCCTCTAATTTCTCCATAACTCTATTTACGGGATGGATTCTCGCCTTTTCCACCCTGGTTGTCCATATTTTAGTTGCTACTTGGAAGGAGTGGATCCATCCTGAGACGTTTTGAGGATGAATTCCTTCCCTTTCTACTTATCTTATTTGGGCCCAATGACGGCGATGTGGCATTTTTTAGCAATATCCTAATCGCCTCTGATCTCCATTATGCCCCAATCTATGATGCACTTGATTTTCTAATGGTAGGTTTCTAGGATTGCCCCCATGGCATGTAGACACCCTCTCTCGAGGATTGCGCGGTAAGGTGAATCGATATCTACCACTAGGAACTCGATGAGTTTAAAAATGTTCCCTGCCCTAACTAGCAAGACTACTCTCCCCGATGGCATGGTCATTTTTCTGGCGAAGCCGAGTAGTGTAATATTCACTTCCTTTAAATCCATCAACTTTAGTTTGAGATTAGGAATAGCTCTAGGTACATAACCTCCAAAGAACTCCTTAATCCACTAGTATTTTATCCATATCCCACTTTACAATACTGAGAGTGATTGTTAGTGCATCATGGTGTAAGGTTCTTACCTTGACCAAATCATCTTCTATGAAAACTATATGCTTACTATAATCCACATATTTCGGTCGCCTGCATTTGCCAGCTTGTGTTTTTCCACGATCTATCTGAAAGGACTCTATTACCACTGTGACCTTCTTAAGTTCCATCCAAACTATGTTACCCTTGATCTTCTTAAGGTTGGACGCCCCATACATAATAGCAAACATCGGGTCCTGCTTCATCGTACAATATATTATTTAGTTTTGAGTCGCTATTGGTGGTGACCTGATTAATTTTCTTCTCAATGAACTCTTTCAGATGCCCCGTCTAAGCAATCTCCTCCAGATGAAACTTTAGGGTCTTGTAGATTTTTATCTTGTATTCACTTTCCATGTGGAAGGCACACCTGAGTACATTATTCCTCTTGGTTAAATTTTCTCCCATTTTCTTTGGCCATTTAAGAAACTTCTGGTCCTTGATATTTCTTAGGATTTCATATATAGGTTCCTTAAAAACTATATTAATAACTTGCATTGCTATGGATGAATCTTTTCTACCGGCATTCTTGGCTCCTCCGTTCTATTTTTTCCCTTTTAAGGGTGTTATCTTTGTCGTAGCATTTATTCGCCTTACCGTGACCAGTTTCTTCTTGGCTGGTGTTAACCACGCCTTTCACCTTGGGATACTTTTCAATACGTAACATGAGTTTGTAAATGGTGATCACTTCGTTCTTGGTGAGGGACTAGTTCATCATAGAGGTAAGGTCAACATAATTTTAAGGATGCTATGAATACATGCTCCGAATAATTTTCTACTTCTTTAAAGGTTTCATAGTAGCACTTAGCATACTCCCGTAAAGTATCCTATGGCTTTTTCTTTATGATGACTTGTGAATCCACCCTTTTTGGTTGTGAGATGCTTATTATAAAGCGAGTTGTGAAGGGCTCAGCGAGGGACATGAAGCTCTTAATCGACCTATTGGGGACCTCTCAAACCACTTCTTAGAGACGTCTTCTATAATGGATGGGTATATATGGCACATAAAAGCATAGTTACAATTCTAAAAAGTCACTGCTTACCTATATTGGGGAATATGATCTACGGGATCTATGTTTTCGTCGTGTATTTTAAGTCTTGGGGGTGTGAATTTATTAGTCTGTTCCTCCTCCTCAATTGCCCTTGATAATGAGGAATTTTTTTACATAATGAGGTCCCTTCTCGCCAGCTCTTTTGTGGATCTGTATCCACAATGTTCTTGGTGTTGGTCCAACTCTTTTCGAACTAAACTCATTATATCAGGTTACGACATTCTTTATCCTAGTTTTATTTCACTAGTGACTTCCTCGCTTTGAACGATCATGGTCGCATCCAGTATTCCTTCCTTGTCTGTGAGTTTTGCTTTTCTGAGGGCTAGGAATATGTGCTCGGTATTTTTAGTTCTCCTGACAGAGTTCTTTCTCTATATTCTCCAATCGTATCAGGAGGTGTGCATTATCCTTCATTTGTAGGTGAGTTGCCTCCTCTTACCGTTAGAGTAGTGTTTCATAGGAGTCGACTTGTTGTGAGATCCATCTTTATATATACTTCTCATTGCTTTACTCGGAGGACTGATCTTCTAGGTAAAATCTTGGATTAATGTCTTAGCGAACCTCAAATCTAATTCTAAGTGGGGCTAGATCAGCTCTCACATCTCCAGTGAGGGTTGCACTATTTGGGTGATGAGACATCGTGTTCACTCTTTTGTTCTAAGCCGTGTTTTTAGAAAATAAAACCGATTCCCATAGATGGTGCCAATTGTGAGTACAAACATTCACAGTTAAATATTTTTAGAAAACAGATGTATTAAAGGAGTAAAGAGAATAATCATGAAACGATATATATGTGTCTTGGCAACTACTTATGTTCACGAAGAGGTTTCTCAATTTTTTATTAATTTCTCAGAAGTTCAAAATTATGTGCCCTTTTCCATGGGGTGAGGGTTGTATTTATAACAATGAAAAGTAGTTAAGTGGTACAAGAAACTCTCCTAGATCCTTATTGGCCCATTGGTGATACTTATTTATCTTTTTCGAGAATATAGGTAACCAGTTGAGTCCGTAATTATCCACGTGATATGCATTTGTATTTATCCATACGAAACTGAATTTGACTGGGGCATCGTGTTCGGCCAATTTAGGCCGCCAAAAGTTAGGTCTTTATGGTTTGGTCCCCACAATTGTGATTTATGTGGTTGGAATATCCATGGTTTTTTTCGTTATATGTTTTTCTTGAAATCAACATGCTCATCTTTCATATGCTACTTAATGGTTGGCCCCACCAACAACCTTAGTTACTGATTAAAGGATTCCCAAATTTGTTGAATCATGGAGTGAGTAAGAGCATAAGTTACAAAATTATAACTCTCGGGGTTTGAATGCTCTTATTTTGTTCGGTAACATCTGAGGAGTTCCGCCGTATTATTACATGTGAAATGTTTAAAGAGGCTTTTGAAATACTCCAACCCACCCATGATGGAACTAGTGTTATTAAGGCTTCCAAACTCTAAAATCTCATCACTCAGTTTGAAACCATTAAGATAGAGGAGAGTGAAAACTTCGATGAGTTCTACACTAGATTGTCTGATATAATGAACTCCTCTTTCAACTTGGAATAGAGAATACTTAAAAATAGAGTAATCAAGAAAATCTTAATGTAGTTGCCAAAACATACAATTCAAAAATGACAATCTATATGAAACTTGAAGAGCTTATAGGCGCTCTTCATACTTATGAGGGTGACCTATTTTCCTCCAAAATGAAGAAGAATTATAAGGCCATTGCTTTGAAAGCCCATAATGAGGAAACACATGTTTGAGATGATGAGTTTGACATCGATTCCGATGATATGGACATATTTGCAAAGAAGTTTGGAAAATTTCTGAAGTTCTAAAAACAATTGAAAAATGTAAAGAAGTTTGAGAAAAATAAGTATAACAAGGCCAATCAATTACCTACAGACAGTAATGATAATTTTAAGAGGGATGAGTTGGATATATTCTTTGCGTATGAGGGTTACGACCATAGGGTACCTGAGTGTACCACTAAACTAAGGAATGAGGGAAATAAATCGAAGGTGTATAATTCTACCCTTGGTGATAGTCATCTGGAAGGGGAATACGATTCCCCTATTGAGTGCAACTACCATACGTTTGCGGCTAGTCATTAGAGCCCAAATGAAAAATCTTCCCATGAAGATAATTCCGAGGATGAAATGGAAAATAAGAAAAGGATAATAATGATGATGAGGAGGAGAGGGAAGTGAAATCCCTATTTCTTTCTGTGAGATGAATGCGAAATCGTTAAAATTGAAACCGGCAAACTTAAATTTGGAAACTTGGTTGAAGGAGCGTGCCATAGGTGATAATAATGCTAAAATGATTGAGGATGTTAGGACATATGAGAGAACTGTTAAGTAGAATCTAGACTATGTTGAGGGTGAAAAAAATAGCCTTCGAGGTTTGAAGGAAGTTATGAAGAAAGAGTTTGAAGAGTCTGGGCATTTATTCCCATCTAGGATAGTGGATCAATAAGCGAGATTGAGAGAATCGAATCATGTCAAATTTTATTTAGAACTTATGTCGGGGATATTGTATATAATGTTAGGCACTACATGAATAAAAAATGAGAAGTGAGGGCTTGGTTTCGATGATCAAGATACTTCTATTAATAAAGTCAATACCATGCTTTTGAGAGAGTCAACTATTTCTCGAAAGATTATAAAATGCTATCCCTTAGGTAACACCCCTTACCGTGTCTACACATGCAGACATTGCAGTTGTAAAGGTCACTTTAGACGCTTTTGCTTTGATCTTAGAAATGCTCATAGAGAGTCGAAGTCTTGAGTCACTAAAGTTTCGAAAACCCTAAAGCACCACATCACACCTATGTGGGTTGGGAAATATAATTTGGAGGCTTTACATGTTAAACTTAATGAATCTCGAATGCTTGCAAATGATATTTATCATGCTATATCTAATGGTTGATTATGTTCTCTTGTTTGCATACACTAGCGCTTATACTTCATGATATATGTGTGTGCTAGTTTTATGTGGTTCGATTCATTTGTATTTGTATTTTTCATTTCTTAAGTCATATTTAAAAATACAAAAAGATTCTATTTATCTTTTGAGTTGTTTTTAAATTGGTATCATTTTGAAAAATGTTTAAAAACTCAAAACGATTTTTAGTTTATGTGTAGTTTAGTTTTATACATTTTGTGTGGCATATTAGTGTGTTTGAATCCATTTAATTCCATGTTTTCATGTGGCTAGTATATTTGATTATGATTTCCAATGCTTAGATTGTTCTTAATCATACTTGCTTGGAGTTTTTTAACTTTAATCTTCTTAATGTATTAACTTTGTGTATGCTTCCACACACATGCACAAGCTCTTTTGGATTTTTACTTTACATGTTATATTTGAGTTAACTGAGATATTATCCCATCAATCTTGTAATCTACTTGTAGGTTAACTGTGGTGGATTTGTCCATATAAAAACCATTGCTCATGAGTATGTTGATTTTTATTGAATATATGAGGGTGCATAAGAAAGGGCTTCAAAAGTAGAAAATATCCTTAGCAAAAAATCCACCATTGGCAAGAACCTAAAAAATGAGAGGAAAAAAAGAAAATATTATAGGCCAACAAGTTTGTTTGTTTGATTTTTGACAATGATACCTTTAAAAGAATTGAGCAAAAAAAATATATGCCACCCATTTAGTTTTTGAGGGTGTCATAGTTGGAGATCAACGGCTTTGCACAATGAATCCTAATCATGCTGATCATGTTAGGACACTATTGATTTGTAGAATAATCAACATTTGAGGCTTGTCTGCATTGTGATTTGTTCCTTCATTGAGTTCACTTTATTTGTCACTTGAGGATAAATCTTAGCCTGATAAAGTTTTAAGTCTAAATAGAACTCCTTGGATATTTTTGAGTGATGGGGTCATAATTCATTTATTTATAGTTCACGCCCATTCAATACATCCCACATGTTTAGACACATTGACACTATGCTAGTGTGTAGAGATTTTGTATTTTGTATAAGTTTGTGGTCATTTATATCTATATATCATGTCTGTACCATTAGTATATTTTTAATATTTATATATATGGTATCATTTTGTTTTGACTCTTTGTATTTTCATTTATTCCATTTTTCCATGTGCTTTATCACGCCCATCTCGTGTTTCTAGTTTGCATTGATATCCCATACTTCATTGTGTATTCAAGTTGGTACCATATTTGCAAAAATATTGGTATTAAATGATCATTGCATAGATTATTTGTGCGTGTGCTTCCATGTTGTATTTTGTTACACTCCACACCATTACATTATATTATTATTTCTTCCTTAAATTTCAGTTGGTATCATATTTTCTCATTTAGGGGGATAAATGGTTTATGGGGGAGGAAGAATCACTTTAGTGTTAGGAGGAGATCTTTATCTTAGGGGGAGATGTCTTATATAGGTGGGGAATGTTAAATATAGGGGGATTCTTATGCAATTTATACTATTGTATAGTCTCTTTTCATTTGAATGTGTGTTTACGTGTGCAAGTTTCAATCATGTGGAAAAGCTTATCAGCAAGCAAAGCTACTCATGGTGGGTTTTTTAACATAAAAAGTAAAGGTGAGTGAATGCTCTGCAGAGTGGGAAATACTAATATATACGTTTTCTATAAAAATACTACACATATAACATGTATATTATCAATTATGAAAATGTTTATAAACTTCGTTAGTCTTAATGCAACTACAATGCAATGCACCGGGTCTAGAGACTTTTTAATCTTATTTTATTCCTTAATCTCCCTCTTTATCCCTTTTTATAAGGTTATCTTAATTACATTTCTTAAGCACAAACAAATTCACTTTTATTTCATTTATCTTTTCTCAGAATCCTCCAAGTAACCGTATACAGTAATGGGCTCCACACCCGCGACTATGCTGACATATGCTTTGGTCAGTGATTTTGGATCTACTATAGGTATTCTCTCCTTTCTTGATTCTTTCTCGGTCTCCTCCGAGTCCATATTAATGTGTTTTAATATTTTTACTAATGTCCACATTATTTCTTTACTTTTACCGTTTTCATTCCATTTCATTCGTTCATCCGCTTTTTCACAAACCGACTGACAAGGTGAAATGAGGAAGCCCAACCAGTAAGGCCCTCTTATTTTACCAAAATTACCATTTTACCATGCTTTTATCGAAACCTTGTGAAAAAACATAGTTTTCCCATTATGGCATTATAAATCGTCATTTTATGTTCAAAACTATAGTTCAAGAATTTATGTCCAA
Source organism: Sambucus nigra (assembly GCA_949130495.1). NCBI lineage: Eukaryota > Viridiplantae > Streptophyta > Magnoliopsida > Dipsacales > Adoxaceae > Sambucus > Sambucus nigra. Next base: position 96,943,977 of record OX422214.1, read on the forward strand.
AATTCATACATTATAGTTTTATCAAAGTAAATCCCATTTATTTATATGTCCTTTCAAGAAACATATTTAATGTTATAAAGACCATTTCTACCAAAATGACTACTTTACCCTCATATACATACTACATCTGTAAATGTCATTTCTTACTCATTTCGCCAAGATTTTATAACATATTTTGGACTGATAACTCTAAATTTTTTATTTCCTTAATAAACCCATCTTTAATTCCAGTTGTCATGTTTGTAAGTCTTTCTTCAGCATACTACAAGATTTTACACATTTTTAGAGGATTTGAAGCCTAAAAATCCCTAAATATGCAACCAAACATGGTTTTAGCATGGAAATATATTTTTGTGCTTATTTCCTTATATTTGAAGATTAAATACCATTTTTTCTTCAAAAATTCAAAAATCCCATTTTTTTGCAAGAAAACTTTAAACAAACATACGAAAAAATATTATTTCAAAAATAAACCCTTAAAGAATGCGTACTAATAGCTTTTAATCTTGAAAATATTTGGAGAAAAACCCTACCTTGGATTTGAAGAGGAGAAACTAAAGAGAATTACTTGAAAGCTCCTAAAATATCCAAATCTCTAAGAAAGTTCCAACTTCTTCAAGAGAGCTCCAATAATGTCTTCTTATACTCAACTTCTTCCTCAAGCTAGGCTTCAAACGGGTGTATTTAGCCTTAGAATATCTTGGAAAAGGCTTAATATGGAACAAAAAAACCTCAGGGATGCTGGAAATGGGTTGGAAATGGAAGAGTGTAGCTTAGAGAGAGAGGGGGGACAAAATCTCATAAGAATGGCCTCTCCATCCCTCCTCACCTATATTTAAACGCCAAAACACTTAAACCATTAACTAATGGTCCATCTCCCTACTAATCCACATTTTAATCTGAGCCATTGAGAGCTCTACGGCTCATCAAATCCAACACTCAAATCGCGCCAACAGGTTAGATAATGCAAATTTTTTAGATTTTTATCCCGTCATTCGAACGACTTTAGACCTCGTTTGAATAAGATCCTTTCTCGCTTGAACGAGAGTTCTAATGATATTTGTAAGGAGGATCAAACGTAGGCTGTAAATGGGTCAAACCCCAACTCGTTCGAATATGAATCCACTCCTCGTTAGAATAATAATGCACCTCGTTCAAATGAGGGCATTCTAATGAGATTCTAGAGAACGATGGAAATCGTTTAGGTCCTTATCATTAGATGGTCATTTGAACCTCGTTCAAAATACAGGCCCATCTCGTTTGAATGACTTAGCCACTCGTTCAAAAGATAGCCAAAATTTAATATATTAACTTTGAGCCATAAAATTCCCATTTTAAATTGCACAAAGGCCATGAGGTCACTTCAAATTTAACATCCATCCATTTTATTCAGTTCATGGACCAAAGGCTTATAAATTACAGGGAATTAGGTACAAATCTCAAGCACGGTTGTTATAATTCTTTCATATTTGCCTCAAATTATTCACTAATCAAATGACTCGACCAGCCATTGATAAAGAAGACCAAGTTGTCCATAGATGACCTCATGGATCACATTAAACGAATGCCAATATGGATGACGAGATTTTAAACATGGGTGACAATAATGATTTCTCTACCAAGCTAACAAAGTAATGTAGATTCGAAGAAATGAGGAAATGGAAGTGCAACACTTATCCCAACTAAAAATGGGAAAGCAGGAGAAAAATAAAGGCAAGGCTACGATATCAACAGATGAGAAGATCTACCAAGCTTTCAATAATATCTTCATGTAATCCATCTATAATAACCTCCCCCAAATCAACGATAAATTTTTTCTTAAAATGCCACCTGGGATGGGTAGGATATTGACTAATGGGAAAAGAATCTCCGCTATACCTACCACTTGGATCATGGTCACAAGATGAAAAACTATAAGATGTTAACTAATTTGATGACTTGATCTAGACTAGTCACCTAATTTAATATATTAACATTGAAAAAATTAAGGCAATATTATGAGTCAATAAATTGAAAGACATATGAGGATGACCTGTCTCCCTTGAGAAATGTGATATTGATTCATAAATACGCCGACCTTCTTAGTGCATATGGAATAAGCATAGAGAAATAATCAAAGTTACTATTAGCCCTAATGAATCAATCCAGGTGGACATGTCCAAATTGGTATTCAGTAAGAGAGAATGGAAGGAGATTAAGCTCAAATGAGTTATTATCTTTTTCGATAATGATTTGGTTAGAGAAAATATCGCCTATAAGGATTCCATGTTCCTATTTCTATGAATTGACAACTTTAACTTGAAGAGAATATTAGTGTTTCAAAGTAGTTCCTCAAATATTTGTACACTGATATACTCTAAAAGATTGATTATAACACTTAGGACCATAACATTAAGGATGATCATTTGATCGAAACTAATAGTAATGTGGAAATACCCTAGCTAAGACCAAAATGCTTGTTAAACTTAGGACAATTCACTAGGAAATTTATTTCTATGTTGTGGGATTTAAATATCCCAAGAAAACCATCCTTAGAAGTGAGTGGCTTCAAACAATGAGACATGTGACTTCACCTCTTCATTAGAAACTCAAGTTCATGATTAATCAAGGCATAGCGGAGATCAAGGATGAACCAGTGATAACCAAGACTTGATTTGTCTCCACTATCATGCAAAAGAACCTAAAAAAGGGGGTTATTTAAGGTGATGATGATTTAGGGACCAACCAAGACAAATAGAATTGAAAGGTAACTTAACAAAGGGTTTATGAGTTCCTCAATGTCTTAGAGTCGCCAAAGGGTGAGGGAAACTAAATTTTAGACTTCCTACAATAGAATGTTGACGTTTTTTACCAATAACCCTATGATCTTTCATGCATAGCCCAAGATATTTCCTCTCAAAAGCGGCACATGGATGCTACTAGGGACAGTAACAAATCAAATTTGATGCGGTTTTGATCGGAATTCAATCATTTAACATAATCTCATTTCAATTTTCAAATCCTACAATTTGATAATCCGTTTCCATTTATTAAATGGATCACATATGGATTAATGCCAATAGGATCCTATTTTATATGTGTGTGTGTGTGTATATATATATGTGTGTGTGTGTGTGTGTGTGTGTGTGTGTGTGTGTGTGTGTGTGTGTGCACGTGTTCGCGTGCGTGTACGTGTACGTGTAAGTATTTATTATATATTATATTTATATGTAAAAATTATCATGTATAGATATAGTATTAGATTATTTAAAAATAAAATCAATGTAAGACAATTGGATTTTTGAATTGGATATGATATTCAGATCTTGAACAAATTCGAATTTGGTATAACATATTGATGATTCATGGAATTATTAGATTGCATCGATATCCATTAATAGCCTAACAAATTGAATTAGGATCAACGCTCATCTAGTCCAAATCCATTCAATTTATAACCCTAGATATTACTATCCCTCTTGTCAAGAAAAATCAAGGGTTTTATCTCTAGAGAAGGTAAAAGTAGTGTAAGATAAAGTTGAGAAGATTCTTCCTACATATTCGATTATGGAGGTCTAGTTCCCAAATTGGACCCAATACATTAGTTATTTGAAAGAAGAACAGTAAGTGGAGAGTCTGAATCGACTTTATTGATCTTAACATGGGTTTTATTTCTACAAAATTATGTCCTTCAACCTCAAGAAGGCCGGTCAACCTACCAGTGACTTGTCACTAATATATCAAGATGTAGATCGGCTCAACCAAGAAAGTCTAGATTGACGAAATTCTTGTAAAAGAAAGACTTATGTTGATAACATAATGGACCTATTAATCAACTTCAAGATCCTTAGGAATTATTAAATGAATCTCAATGCCTTAAATATGACTTCGAGGTTATATCAAACAAGTTCTTAGTCCATCTTGTCATCTAAAGGGGCAACGGGCCAGTTCAAACTAGATCAAGGCCTTATAGAAGATCAAAAGGTCAACCGCAATCAGTGAAGTACATGTGCTCACTAGTATGCTTGCAACACTTAAGGAATTCACATCTAAGTCATTAAAAAAATTAAAATAATTCTTCTAGTCATTGAATAGGGCTAACACTACATTCTGGATAGCGAAAGGTGATGTATCCATGAAATAGATTAAGAAGTATAGTGTTGACACAACCTAATGGAGAGAAGATCGACATATACCTAGTTATTTCATAGCATGTAAGCAATGAGGTGTTGGTCTAATCAGGATAAGGAGAGAAAAAAATAATTTAATATGTTAACCATTCTTTCTTGGATGTAGAAAAGTGGTACATTCCCATATAAAAGTTGTCCTTAACTCTAGTGATGTAATATGAATTGCTAAGGCACTTTTTTTATTCCCACTTAATAGTTTACCTCATATCCTTCTCCTCAAATGAGGTCCTGAAGAAAGCTAACCTCACTAACGAAATGACTAAGTGGTCCTTAGAGTTGGCCCGATTCGACATCATCTATAAAACCAAAACTTCCTAAAAGGAATGTTCCCAGTGACTTCATTACAAAATGATTAGGTATCCATGTAGACGAATATTTTTATCGTAGCTCCATCTAAGAAATTTTCAACATCAACCTTGTAGGATAGTACTTGTTCAATCCCATCAATCAACTATCCAAATGGAGACTATTTGTAGATAGAGTACTTGAGGAGTGTGGAATTGGAATTGGCATCATCTTCAGCTCATTCCAAGGATCCATGATCAAGTATGATATTCGACTAGGATTCAAGGGTCCGATAATGAATAAGAATTTGAGGCTATGATTGTTGGTCTTGAGAGAGAAGTCGCAATCGGGGCAACATCCTTACTACTCATTATGATTCTTACCTAATCACCACCCCTTTAAATGGGAAGTGGCAAGTCATAAATCCAAGGAAGATGACATGCCGAGATAAAGTAATAATATTGCTTAAAGACTTGAAGTGCATGTCAATTAGAAATATAAGAGCAAGATTTCATAATTTCTCACAGTTTAGATATTTTGGCGTATTCCGTTACAAACGAAACACTACATCTGTATATGCTTCCATGATCTTTAAAGACAAGTTAGTGACCAAGAAACATTCCCAACATCAAGATATAAAAACAACCACGACTCAATATGGAGGTATTATATATTTAGGGTATTTGATTTTACTTAGTCAAATTTATTTTTGGATGTGAATATTTTTATTCGAGGCATTTTTCATAAAAACATATTTTGAAATATTTTTTATATTAGTTAGGACGAGATTAGAATCTCATTAGAATGAGACCTTGTTCTCATTAGAACGAGGTTGAATATTCATTGGAACAAATGTTCGAGTTTTTGGAACAAACTTCTCTATTTAATAGAACTACACCCATGGGAAGTTCATTGGAACGAACTAAGCAGTTCATTTGAACGAGGCTTAACTTCGTTAGAATGAAACATGAGTTTTCATTCAAACGAAGTGGCATTTTTGTTTGAACGGAGTTTGTCGCCTCGAAAATCATGTTTTTTAATAAGTTGGACACTTTTGGACTATTTAACATAACTTGTTTAGCGAAAATGTATTTCCATAGTTGTTCCTACAGTTTTCTATATCTTATTTCATGAAAACAAGTTTTTATTTTCCAATTCACTCATCCCTAGAATGATTTGTTGAGTTTGTCAAATACTAGTTCCATACACTAAATCAAATCATTGTAAAAGTTTTCTACACTGCTGATTTATGATGTTATAACTTTACTGTTGATGGAAACAAGATTATGTAATCTCGAGGCAAATTGGTGGATACCGAAGGAAGAGCTGCTTTATGTGGGTGGTGCTAAACTGCATCACATTCTATAAAATATTCGAAGATGCCATAGCATTAAATTTAGTGGTTCTTTATGTTTTCTACAAGTCTGTCATGTTATGTTGAGTCTTAAGCAATGCTGGATTAAAGGTTTTGCCTGAAAGTGACTTCTTTACTTATTTATTCTTCTTCTTATTTTGTTTGAATTTGATAGTACACAATATTGCATATTACTTTACATTAAATCAAAATAAAATTTGTTAAAAATTGAATCTTTTTGTGAGACCTACGATACAAGTAAATCCATTTAATTCTTGCGTTCTCAAATTCGTATCAGATCTGATTACACTAATTTACTGTGTGACCTTTACTTTAGTATTATATGGGTAATTTGTGTTATAGGTTACCTATTTTTATAGGTCAAATTATGCATTAAGGAAAGCTTGATTAAGGTCATTATTGAAATTGATAGATTGGATTATTTATGAAAGAGGGTGGACACCACCCACTGTGACTAATGATGACCAAAACTTTAAATGTTGTAATTTTAACTGTTGTGTCTTGGGTGGTTCAGTCACTCCCGATGAATTTTTCCGAATTATAAATTTTGTACTAAGTCTAAGGAATCATGGGATACACTCCAACTCACTCATGAAAGTTCCAATGTTATTATATATTGTAAGCTATAAAATCTCACCACACAGTTTGAGACCATTGCTATAGAGACTCAAACTTTGGTTGAGTTTTATCCATGTTTATCGTATATAGTTAATTCTATCTTTAATTTGGGTGAGAGAAATCCTGAGAAAAGGGTTATGAAAAAGTTGTCAATATACTCAATATATTCCCCAAAACTCGGGAGTTTTGGTTACGCTTAGGTTAGAAGAACTCTAGGAGATCTTCAAACTTATGAAATCGATATGTTTACCAAAACTCAAAAGAAGAAGTAAATAGGCATTGCTTTGAAAGCCCGATTTAAAAACAAATAGGAGATCTCTTCTGACTCTTAATTTGATTTTGGTCTTGATGATCTAACCCATTTTGCAAAAAAGTTAGCATTTTTCAGAAACTATGAAAATAAAATTCTTACAAAGAAAATAAAACTTTTGAGAAAGATAAAAATTTTAAGTCGGGCAAGAAAGGTTCAAAAAAAGCAAGAGGAGATTACCCTAAGAAAGATTAGGAGATATGCTATGAGTGATCGGGAAAAGACCACGATTGTGTTACGTGGCTAAAGAGACATGGAAAATGTAAAACTGCCCACATTACCACTCTTAGATTTAGGGATGTCGAGTCGGTGGATTTCGGTGACGAATAACCACATGGACGTAACTTCAACATGTTCATGTCCAGTTATGTTAGTAAATCGAGTACGTCTCACGTCGATGATGACAATTCAAAACATGATGAACTCTACAATGAGTCTAGTCATTCCAGAGAGAGTGATGGAGATGATGTTTTGAGTGAGGGAGGAAATGGTATCTAACGGGCCTACACCGAGCTTTATGCCGAGTCCTTTAAAATGAAATAGCAAAATAAAAATTTGACACTTAGGGTGTTATCGATAAAGAAAGTGTCGAAAAACCGAGAAAGAGAGAGACTTTGGTGAGAGTTTCTTTGGGAGAGAGAGTTATTTTAGTGGTGGGGGGAAACGGTGACTTGATGAACAAAGTGGATAGTATTATAAGAGATATTCAAGCTTCATTGAAGAATGGTGAGAAACTTGAATCCCTTGTAACCCAACTCAAGAAATATCTTGAACGTATCAGGAGGTCAGGGTTACTATAAAGGAGACATCAAAGAAGGTAAGGAAGATATTCCTTACTGTAAAGGAGAGACAATGAATTAGTTACGATGGTGCATCCACTTCTCATACCATACCCGATCCATCTCCTAAGTTTATGGTGGATCATTATGGGTCTCAACCTTACCAACCAACTAAACCATTCCACCAAGGTAGACCTAAATAAGTCTATGTTTGGACCTATTGCAAAAGGAGGGGTCACATTAGGGAATTCTGCTACAGGATAGGAAGAACTCCACGTACGCACACTCCCACGCAACGTTGTGGTGACTTTGCTAGTTTTAGAGAGAAAGTTAAGTTCTTAGTCTCAACTTCTCAAAGCTTAGTGGAATAATTTTATAGGATGTCTATGCCTCTTGAGAACTCTTTTAATGCTACGACTAGAGCCAACAACGATAAAGGCAAACAAAAGGTTATGTCCACTTGGGTAGCTAATCAAGATAACAAATCCCTTGTTATTCACATTGATCTCAAGGTTCATGATACTTTCCAATTGTATTTTAATAGTGGGTGCTCTAATCACATAACCGGTGACAATTTGTATTTCACCGGCCTTATAGATTGCAAGGAAGACAAAGTCATCTTTGGAGATAGGAGTAGGTATAATATTCTAGGACATGGTGGTCTTGAGATACCAGGGTATTTTCTAAGATACACAATGTGTTGTACGTCAAAGGTTGAAAACAAACTTGATTAGCAGAACCTAACTTTGCGACACAAACTTTACAGTAAAGTTTGATCGGTCCGAGGGTAACATTTATGATCAATCCGAGTGAACTATTAATATAAGGGGTGAGGACTAACGATAAATCATTCCCAACTCCCCATTTATGTGCAACAATGCCATGTTCTCATCTATGGACCTTTAGCTTCAATAACCAGGTCATGTGAACTTTAGAAGTCTTGAAACATTAGTGAAGAAATACTTAGTTCTTAGCTTATCATCGCGTGGAAAACCAACTTCCTCAGTTTGTGGCCCTTGTCAACAAGGAAAATAAATTCAAAGTCCCCATCAAAAATTTAATATTATTACCACCACCCATGTGTTGGAGTCAATTCACATGGATCTTATGGGTCTTATTCGTATAGAGAGCATCGGTGGTAAGAGCTATATTCTCGAGATGGTTGATGACTTTTTTAGATACTCTTATCATGGGGTTTCATAGAGAAAAATTCGGTATCTTTGAGTTCTTAACAACCAATTTTCATGTCCTAAAACCTATAAGGTGTCAATATTAATCGGATGTATAGGGATAATGACACTTAATATAAAAAAAGCCTTGGTGGATAGCTATTGTGATGGAGTGGGCATCAAATTTGAGTTTCGATCATTCGTAATCCTCAATAAAATAAGATTATTGAGAGGGATAATCGAATGATGCAAGATATGGCTAGATGTTTTGGGGAAGAGGCTATCAATACCACATGCCATACGGTGAAAAGGGTGCATCTTCATCCATACACCTTACACACACCATATGAGTTGTGGGTTGGGAAAAATACAACCTATCAGATTTTTTAGTCCTTGAGAGTCCTTGATAGATTTTGAGAGATAGTGATCATTTAGGAATGTTTGACTCCCGAAGAGATGAGGGGATATAGTATGTCTTATAGGTTGCTTAACCCTACAATCTCTAAAATTATGGAGTTAATAAACGATATGTTTAGAGACGACGATCCGCCTATATTTGTCAACCCTGTCCACGAGTGTGAGAATGACTCACCCCCAGGTGACGATCTTATCGTTTCTCATACTATCCTTGGTGATCCTGCCCTTGATTTAGTGGATCCACCCTTTTGGGTTCAAAAGATTAATGACCCTTTTGATATACTTGGTTATCCCACACTAGATGTCAAGACTCGTGCTCTACTTGAGAATGTGGTTAGCTACTTTAGCTACACCTCCTTAGTAGAGCCCAAGAATGTGAAAGAATTACCCAAGGATAAGCGTCAGATATTTGCCATGCAAGATGAGTTAATTTAGTTTAAAACAATGATGTCTGGGAGTTAGTCCCTTGAACTAGCGAGACTAACGTGATTTTTACCAAGTGGATTTACAAGAATAAGATGGATAATAATAGTACCATAGTTCACAAGAAGGCTAGATTGGTCGCTTAAAGCTACACCGAGATTGGAGGTGTATAGTTTGATGTGACATTCACTCATGTTGCTAGGCTTGAGTCCATCTTCTTACTACTTGCCATATCCTATTATCTACAGTTCAAGTTATGCCAAATGGATGTCAAGAGTGAGTTTCTTAATGGCATTCTACTAGAGGAAATGTACATGGAACAACCAAAGGGGTTCGAAGATGCAAAACACTGAGGACTCATCTTTTATCTTAAAATGTCCTTGTGTGGTTTGAAACAACTACCACATATTTGGTATGAGGGGATCACTTCTTATTTCTTAGCTCGCGACTTAAAGAGAGCGGGGTCGGATATGACGTTCTTTGTGAGGAGAGATAGTGGTGTTATATTGGTATCCCAAGTTTGTCTGTATGACATAGTATTTGGATCCACGTGTTCCCAACATGCTCATACATTTGAAGTGGAGATGAAGAATGAGTTTGAGATGGGCATGATTGGTGAGCTTATATTTTTCTTATGTCTCCAAGTGCGCCAACTTGAGTATGGGATATTCATCTCTATCTCAACATGTTAGGGACCTAGTGAAGAAGTGTGGTACAGACTCCATTAAGAACTCAAAAACCTTATGAGTACATCAATTAACCTTCACAAAGACACTTTAATAAAGGACGTAGAGCAAACCCTTTATAGGAGCATGATAGGTAGTCTTATTTACTTGATCATCAATCGTCCCGACATTGCCTTTAGCATTGGAGTATGTGCGCATTACCAAGCGTCCTCAAAAGAGTCTCTTTTTCTCGCACTTAAACATTTCATCAAATATGTGAGGGGCACTCTTTCCTATGGTATTTCGTATTGCTTTGATATAGATGACCATTTGTCCACCAATACGGATGTCGATTGGGACGAGGATGCTGATGGTTGTAGGATCACTTAGGGTGGGTGTTTTCACTTTGGGAGTCTTCTTATCTCTTAGTTGGACAAAAATTAAAACTCTATATCTTTGTCCATGATGGAGGTCGAGTACATTGCTGCTCAGAGTTATTTCACATAACACTTATGTATGAAGAAAACGTTGGAATATTATCTAGTGTAGGGTGGTTATCCTATGAATTATTTTTTCTCTTATTCCTTTGATTGAGTTCAGATGCTTTATCTAGTTTAGGGTGGTTATCATGTTCATATCATTTGTCCTTATTGCTAAATTGTATTTCTATGTTTATATATGATTTTATTTTTAAAAAATCTTGAAAAATTCAAAAATGATTTTTGATTTTAAGAAGATTTTTGAAAAATTACAAAAAGATTTAATTTTGATAAAAATTTTGAAAAATGATTTTTTTTTTGTTTCGTTTCACCATATAGGGATGTGCATTTTAGATGTTCGGATCTCACCTACATTCCATCCATTCATGTGACTTTTTCATAGTGTTTTTATACATGTTTTCAATCCTTTAGTGTGTTTAATAATGCGTGGCTTGCATTTCATTATTCATTGATGATTAGTTTCTTCATGCTAAACTTTTTATCACCTTTATTGAATTCTTGTATTAAATTTTTAGCATTGTACTTGCTTATGATATGTCAAATATGTTGTTCGTATTTCAATAGTGTTTAAAAACTAAAAAAATATATTAGAGATAAGTTGTGCTTGTAAGAAATAATTCTCGGATTTCATTTCCTAAAAAATTTGTTTTATGTTATAGAATGGAAAGGGGCTATAAAAGAGAAAATTTTATTTGCATTAAAAGCCACCATTTGGAAAAGAGCCTAAAATATTAACTGTACACAAAAATAGAAGTGCCATGACCATTTTTTTCATTGATGCTTTGTTACACATAGGCATTATGATATATTCAAAATTTTGAGAGTCAATTCTTAAATATGTGAGATTTTAAGGGTCTTATAAAGTAGCATATCAATGAGTTTTCATAACAGACTCTCTTGGAAAACATTAACTAGTTTGGTATTATCGTTTTGAGAAGATTTTAAATTCATGGCATGTTGCATAAGTCGAGTTAATTTTATTTTTGTTCATCATTCTTACACATAACCTTGAAATTAAGTTCTTTCTTTATAAGTCTCCCATGACTTTGTGAAACATTGTTATGAATGCCTATATTGATATGCTCTTGAAAAATGTTCACACAATTTTATTTTGCTTTCATGATTCAAATATTTTAGTGTTATTCCATGTTGTGATGTATTTGTACATCTCTCTCTCTCTCTCTCTCTCTCTCTCTCTCTCTCTCTCTCTCTCTCTCTATACCTCCTAGCAACATACCCATTTTTTAAAATAGAAAAAAAAATAATTTTGAGTTGATATTTTTATATGGGTTCATGATATTTCAATGTGCCCTTGTAAAAAAAATAAACTGAAAATAATGACTTTGTTATTTTTTAAAAATAGATAAAAAAAAAACAGACAGTTTTTACCCTATATAACTGTCAGATTTTTTTACCTATTTTTTAAAAATAAGAAAAGCCATTATTTTGAGCTGAATATTTTTACAGGAGCACATTGAAATATCATGAACCCATATAAAAAATATTAACTAAACTTATTTTTTTACTATTTTAAAAAATTAGGTATGTTTAATGAGGTATGTTGGAGAGTCTCTCTCTCTCTCTCTCTCTCTCTCTCTATATATATATATATATATATATATATATATATACTTTTTATACATGAGAAAATTAAAAATATTAAAAAATAGTTAGTAAGCTTCTTCCAAATTTCATCGCTTGTGCTTTATTGATTATTTTTATGATGTTAATATTTCATTTGGATTCGGGTGATGCTAATGATTCATGCTTAGTTTTGTACCCTTTATCCATCACGAACACAAAGGGGTGAACAAATGGAGAGGGAGTTTTATTTACTTTAAACTCTCGTATGCATTATGATATTCTTTTGTTTCCTGTGTGTAGGTATCTATAGCAATGATGATGATCTCTTGGGCTAGACAAGAGAAATAAACTTAGTTGACAAAAAAGTCTCGAATATCATTCCATTTTGGGTTTGGGAAGGCGTTAGTAATACATTGTCTTAGAATTTTTAATTGGGTTTCGATTTTTGTTTTTGTACCGAAATAGACAGGGGGGAGATTTGTAAGAGTAATATTTTATAATTGCTCATAGTTTAACTATTTTGACTTGTCCTATTACAAACTAAATACTACATCCACATATACTTCCATGAAAATTCAATACAAATTAGTGAACAAGAATTGTTTTGAAGTTTAAGCCATTGAAATCATCACGACACAATATGGAGGTACATGGTATTTAGGGTATTTTATTTTACTTAGTCGAATTTATTCTGGGATGTGGATTTTTTTATTTGAGGCATTTCTCATGAAAATATATTTCAAAATAATTTTTTTGATTCGTTAGAACGAGATTGGTATCTTGTTCGAATGAGGTTGGATATTCGTTAGAATGAATGTTTGAGTTTATTAGAACAAATTTCAAATAGAGATTCTCTGATTAAGAGAAATGCACTGTTGGAAGCTCGTTGAATGAACTAAGAAATTTGTTTAACGAGACTTAACTTTGTTAGAACAAAACATGGGGTTTCATTCGATCAAAGTAGCATTTTCATTTGAATGAAATCCATCGCTTCAAAAATCGTGTTTTCTATAAATTGGACTGTTTAACACAACTGTTTAGCAAAAGGAAATTTCCATAGTTGTTCCAAATGTTTTCTCTTTCTTATTTCATCAAAACAAGTTTTTATTTTCCAAATCACTCATACCTATAATGATTTGTTGAGTTTATCAACCCTAGTTCCATAATTAAATCAAACCCTTATAGAGTTTTCTCTACTGAAGATTTTTGGATTTATGCCTTTACCGTTGAAGAAGAAAGGATTCTGTAATCACGAGTCTGATAAATGGATACTGAGGGAAGAGATGCTTTCCATGGGAGGTAGACTGAATCACATTCTGTTAAAGATTTTAAGACGCCATAACATTAAACTTAGTGGAGATCTAAGTTTTCAGTAAGTATTTTGCGTTATGTTGAGTCTTAATGAATTCTGAATTAAAGGTTTTTCCCCAAAGGGATTTTACCTCTATTTCTTCTTCTTCGCATTTGGTTTGAATTTGGATGTACACAATATTGCTTGTTCACTTTAAATCAAATCGATATAAAATTTTAAAAAGTGAATCTTTGTGTGTATGACCTATGATATAAGTAAATTTGTATTGACCCTACATTCTCAAAAAAAAATCTAGGAGCTATTAAAATGATGTTAACCATTTGGATACCTAACTTAATCATGGATACCTACTTGAGGGGGATGGTTGATATAAAGTTTATTGGAAGACCAAGAATAGAGGATCTAAAACAAAATAAAATGGTCACGGAGATCGACTATACACCCAGAGGGAGAGATACAATCATCACATTCCTCTCGAATAGGGACTTATTATTATAAAAAAGATGATCATAAGCTTAAGGTGGACTTAACTAGGTTTCACCTGGATTTAGAATAATTTTGGTACCGACATTCACCGAACCTTTCCTTAAATGGTTCATCTAAAATATGTGAAAGAAATAATCTGGGAAATGCATGAAGAAAGTTATAGATCCAATGCTGGTGCATGATCATTGGCTTATTAAGCGATATCACTAGGATATTAGTATCATTTTATTCAAAAGGAAGCCGTCAATTTTTTTAGAAATGCCCAAAGTTCGAATAGTTTAACCTCATCATCAGACAATCTACATGGGACTTGAATCCTTTAACATGTTCATAGTTGTTTGCCTAGTGGGGAACGAACATATTTGAGTCAATGCCTAGGGCCCCTAACAACCCAAGTTCCTCATCATAGGGATCAAACCTTTCACCTATTGGATAATGGTCGAGAAACTAAACCATATTAGGGAAACTAGCACTAGGAGGTTTGTTTGGAGGAATATCATTACTAGATATAGGATCATATAAGAATTCGAGTCAGATACTAGGACCTAATTCGACAAAGTACTTTAGATATTTATGCAGAGAGTAAGGAATTCCTAACCATAGTGGTCTTCCCCCACAATAATGGATAGGCCTAGATTGTGTTTTAAAAATTAAATAATGTATATTTAATTTGTATATTTGAATGTCTAGTTGTAAGATTACTTAAAATATATGTTGAATGTTAATAAATAAATTGAAATCAAATTTTAAATTATCGTCAAACAATTGTTTTGCTCACTCTTGGTATTATGGAAGTCAATTGATTAATCGTCAGCACTTATGTTATATACAAAGGTTTCCTTGTTTTGATTAGTCGTCCAATGCACTGGGTCTAAAATTGGAGAGTTAGATTCTTATAATTCAAGGTTAAAATAAATTAACTACCATATAATTACTCACACTAATTAATTGATTATCTCTTAATTTAACATTAGTAATTGGACTGTTTAGTATTTATAACGTGTACCGTTATCTATAGGCCTAAAATAATCTTATAAACATGTTATGTTGGGACCTAAGATTGGGTAACCTTTGGGATAACTTTGAATATATTTTAGCAGTAATTTGGTCTCATTTATTAGGTTATAAATTTCCCTAATTAACGAGTTAGAAGAGGTCATTATCACATTTAATTTGCCAAAACAAGAGAGGAAATTAGCACATTTACTAATCTCTTGTTTCTTATTACTTGCAACTTATTTGTATTAATTTTTTGAACTTAGAACAATAAATTAGGTTGAATAAATGTTAATGTAATACCCGTGCCCAATATTTTATTATTTTTCCCGTGTAGATTGTAATTATCTGAAACCCTTGGGATTGGATAATTATAATTAGGTTTATAATTGCATTTGACTATTTTTGGAGTCTGGATGATAATTATTGGAAATTTTTGGATAAAATTAGAGATATTGGGAAATCTGGGGTTTGAACGAGTTGAATGTCATTTGAACAAAATCCTCATTTCGTTCGAATGAAGATGGGTGGTTCGAATGAGAGCCCAATGTCGTTCGAAGTTTGGTTCTAACGAGCATCTAATAAGAAAACGTTGCATCCGTTTTCCTGCCTCGTAACAAGAAAATGTTAGGTGGGGGATTGATTGAGATTGAGATCTCGTTCAAACGAGGTACCATTCTCATTCGAACGACCTACCCAAAAATTTTAAAATTCGGCGCCCTTATGTGCTATCATGTATTTGGACATTGGATCGATGACGTGTTGACTTCTAATGAGTCCAGATGACCAAAAAAGGTGATTTTGGAGTTGGAGTGGGTTTTATAAGGGTTTGCTTGGGTTATTTGTGGGTTTATTTAAGTGTGAATAATAAAAAGAGTGGGAGGTGGGTCTCCCCACCATTTTTAGCATTTCTTCCTCTCTCTAGCTCTTAGGAGCTTTTTCCCTTTTCCCACCACCATACCACCTTAAACCACCATGTATCCACCTTATGCCCCCATATTATACTAGTATCTCACCATAAATAACCCTTATGCACCCATTTCCTCCATTGTTGGGTAGAGCTATGAATTTTGAAGGTGTTGTTGGGGGGAGGGGTGTTGGATAAGAAGAAGGGTATAAATTTATGGAGTCTTGAAGGAGGTTTTTCTTTGAGCATACTTGTGGAGCTAGACAACCTCCTTGAGGCCACCTTAGGAGGTGGGCGATTGTCGACTATGTGGAACCCATTAATGTATGCGGATATCGAAAGATTTTGAGAAAAAGATAATGAAAAAATAGAACATATCAAAAAATGTGTTGTGTGATGAATATATGAAAAGACAATCTAACGTGAATGAATTATTAAACGTTTCGATAAAGGATAAAGTGGATAAGTAATGTGAAATTGATTAATGTCCATAAAGTAAAGGAAAGCTAAAGTGAAGGGATTAAATGAGTAGTTAAGCAACTTAAAGAGGCTTAACCCGTAATTGACCCAAAGGTTTTTTAATAAAAGGTTTTTAAAGAAAAAATAAGTGTTTTCAAACACGGCGTTTGCGTGTTGAAAGGGTGATTTTCAATGAAAATACTAACATCGATTGGTATGAATAAAAGGGTAATTTCAGTGAAAGAAAATATTTTTCCTAAAACAAAGTGTGTTTATTTTAAGTGTTTAACCGTGTGTGTTAAATCAAGGAACAAATGTCAAGTTAAGTAAAAGGGAGTTCTTTTATAAGATTAAGTTGATTTAATCGGTATAAGTAATGTCTTTGGAATAAAAATATTTTCATGCATTAAGGTGTATATATATGTGTGTGTATGTGTGTGTGTGGTAGTTGCATGTGCACGTAGTTATAACGTGTTAGAATCTCCTTTCTGTCGCTCGATTCTATATTGCATTGTCATAATTTTTCACTGGGCATTTCGGCTCATTCCCTCGTCTTTGATAAGGTAGGTTAGTTACGTTTACATATTTTGAGACCATTGTACCAGTAAGTATTATTTTTATGTTAGTAGCTCTATATTCTTTGATTCCGGTGACGCTTCCCACGTGTCCCTCACATAGCTTCATTTAAATGGAAATTGCATTCTAAACAACTGAAAGGTTAATTACATAAAACTGGACTAGTAACATTATGTAGGTTATTTCATTTCACTTTACACCTAATGCTCGAGTCGGACTGAGTTGACCACGGGTGGGTGTTACATAAATTGATGATGAATTAACGTAAATGTTATGGAGAACTTATTTTAAGATTTTTACACATGCTTAAATATGGAGAACTATGGACTAAATATATTAGTAATTGTTGAGAATTCATACAGGATTAGAACCCTAATTGTTAGATCTAAAACTTAGGGGTAAACCTTATAATTGATTAAGATAATTCATTTTGATGAATAAATGAAGATATGATCCTCGTTAGTTGTAATATTTTGACTTCACGTGATTTTGGTAGTGATTGAAGATTGGAAAACCCTCTCATGAAGGTGCAAGAATGAAACGACATGAAAACACGACCAAAACTCGACACGCATATAGAAGGTTTAGGTTATGCATAAACAGGTCCAGATCCAAATCGGATCAGACCCGATTAACCCGTGAATTAAACGGGTCGTGCTTGTGCCGAACCCGCGAACCGCAATAGATCCGCAATTGACAGGATTAAAGTTCGGGTCAATTCGAGTCATTTTTGGGTAAAAAAAATTAACCTTTTATAAACACAAAATAAAATTGACCCATGATTTTTATTTTCCCAACTAATCCAATGTTTTACATAAAAACATTACTAAACCCTAATACTTCTTTTCACCAAACCCAAAGCCAAACCCAAACACACTCAGTCGCTCCCTTTTCTTTTCTCCCTCTTCCCCGAAAGCCCCCTTCTCCTCTTTGTTCTCTCCCTTCTCTCTCAACAGCGCTACCAGCACACTCTCTTTTATCCGGATAGCAAGGTAATCTCTCTCCATCTCTCTCTCTCTCTCTCTCTCTTCTCCAGATAGCAAGGTAATATATATATTTGGGAGATCGACGACACTCCTTATTTAAGCCTTCAACCTTTTTAAGTAATGTCATACCCATATGTTTATTAGCACTGAACAGCTGGATTTTTTTGTTTACTGCACCATATGCTCACGATGAGAACCACTGGATTTTTATGTTCATATTTTTCAGTTTATTATTTGGCATCTGAGTTAAAGTCTTGTATGTCTGGTCATTTTCCATATCTTTTGGTTTTATGTTCATTTGTTTACCGTCTGTTCGGTCATTTGACATATATATTGGCATCTGAGTTGAAGTTTGGATTATTAAGTTCATATTTTTCAGTTTATTATTAGTCTAAATAGTTCATTATTTGGTTCTTGTATGTTCGATCATTTTTAAATACCTACTCACCATTTTTATAATGTCAACTATGAACAATGTTATATTTCTGATAGATTTCTTATATATATTTGTAATACAATGTTATATATGTATTTATTTATTTACGGATTAATATATGTATTTATTTGTAATTATGTTTTTTTAAGATGGAATTTGATGGTTTGGATAATCAATTTTCTATCTAATGATGTTGGTAAATTTTTTATACAACACTTGGAGGGAAAAAAATGAGTTGTCGTTTAAGCTTAAAGCCAACAAACCCAACACATGAGGTATATTATAGTAATAGTATTTCATTAAAAAAAATTAAAAAATATCATTTATAAATATCTAATGGATTATTTTTCCTTATTTCCTTTCCTTTCATTTGTAGTTATGGGCTGAAATTGAAATCTTCTTTTTTGGACAAAATTGGAAGAATTTTGACATCTTTATTTAGAGAGTGAATGCTGGCAACTCAACTTGATAAGGATTGTTTTTGTTGAATTATTGGATATGTAATAACTTATATTATCATGTTTTGATGTATGTGTAATAGATTATGAGTGAGTAATGTTATGTAGGATATTTATTTCGAGAATATGTTGGACTTTGTTATGTTGCTGTCGAAAAATTAATGTAATAATAACTATTTATTTTGTTTATGACTTATATTTGTGTGATTATGATCTTGTTTTTAGAGATATCATTCATAATTTTATTTATGTAGTCTGTATTTTTAAACAGGTTAACACTATTCGATTATTATTAAAAACTATCGTATGTCTTTTCATTATAAACGAATTGAAAATGACCCAATTTATTAAACTGGTTGCACAGGCCGTCTCACGTAAATGAGGTGAACGTGACCCATTTATTAATTAGGTTATGCATGTCGTGTCGGGTTATCAGGTTGAACACGACCTGTTTATCAAACGGGTCATGTCACATAATTCATTTATTATACAAGTTCATGTTCGAGTTATAACTAATGACACGGTTAATTAAATGAGTCGTGTTCGGGTTTCGGGTATATTTCAAAATATTGTGTCTTGACCTGACTCAAACACGACTCGAAAACATGAATTGTCAGTCCTAGGATCTAATAATGTAGCTGATTCTGAAACAAACAAAAATACATAATTATTCGTACATGACATATATAAGGTAAAAACTGGTCGAAAACATTCGGGAATCATGAAAGTTGATAAGTTGCGGTGTAGATCTCCCAACGAGGACTACTATCTTTGTCTGCTACCACCCATATGTACAAAATCGATAAGATTTTTGGAGGTGATATAGAATAAATGTTAACACATGCGAGAGGTATCTTATCTTCTTCAGGTTCATCGTCCATTTGGAAGGAAAACAATTAAGCAGACATGTTAAGTATATAATTTTTATTTCTATACAAGCTACAAAGAAAATGAATTATTAGAGAGTAATTGAATTTAATATGGATATCATAAAATCTGGAGGCAAACTGAAATAATATTGAACTGCCAGGGCTATACTGGAGTTTAATTATATGTAAATGAATAATATGGTTGAGTGTAACCGAATAAGTTGTGTATCAAGTTATCAAGATAAGGGATCATGCTATAACAAGATAACCCATAAATTATGGGTTATAGGGGCTTCAATTGCGTAGACATACCACTACAATATCATCCAAAGAATAATATAAACTTGGACAGGCAATCCCAAAATGTTGTGGAATAATAATCATAATAAAGGCTTGGCACACTTAGCTAGAGTGGCACTCATACGTTTGTAGTAAATTAAAAATAGTTACTCGACAATTGAGTGTTACAGGTCAATTAAAGCAACCATGGTATATCGGGGTCTAATCTCTGAATCGTAAGATATGATACTAAGGGTTTCACTTATAATGGTCATAAATTGCAGGGTAATAGGTTGCAGGCCTATACCACAATTAAGGGTAAAATAAAAAAAAGAGTTCAGTGGCTTTTACTAAAGTCGTAAGTTGTAACGATTTATCGATTTTAGGGATAACTGAAATATCAAGAGAATCAATATACGAAATAAACATGAACTATAAAAATGAGTTTGTATTTGAAATATTAGTTCAACATTATCACAGAGTGATATGACAATCAGTAATTATGAATGACTTGAGCTCAATTTCTTTAATACTGAAAATAAAATCACCTACTTTGAATTTTTGAATTTCGAGTTTACACACCTAATTCACTGGAGTTGACTAGATAGTCTGAAATCATTGAGATTGTAAGTAGGTCATATACGCCTAAAATAATGCTTATATGATGTAGTAGGATACTAACTTGAAAGAAGTTTGAGTGTAAAAATAAGTTAAAGGGTATAATGCATAATTTTTAAAAGTTTTTAGAATAATTTTTCTCTTTCTTTCTAATTGAATTTGGAGTTAGTGACACGAGACAAAACAACTTTATTTGAACTAAAGAATTTGTAAAAAAAATTGGGGATGTTTTAAGTTACTTGAAAAACTATTCAGGGGGTTATGTGTAAAATTAAAACCTATTTTTAAAATTTTAAAATTGGTTTTCTAGAGAAAATGCTTTCTTGGGATCCAAACAAGGTGATGCAATATACCATTTTGTTCGGAATTAAAAAATAATTTTTTTGGAAAAAAAATAGAATTTTTTTATTGGAGACGCACCCTCACACGCTCAACGAAATATTTCACAAACGTGGCTTGACTCTCACTTGCGCATGTGTACCCCACTTCTCTTCAACCTTTGACCATTTGACTTTAGGACTTTGAAACTTTGACCTTAAATTTGAGACATTTTAGGAATTCATTTGAGTTGGTTCCAGAATGAAAATTGCATAATTTTTTAAGAGGAATCCAACTATATTGGTTTCGTGAATTTTGGTGGGCTAAATTGAGCTAGTGAGTTGTAAAAATGGCAAAAATTTGACTAAACATAAGTGAATGAAAGCTATGATTCTTGTTTCGGTATGATAATGTTTTTTAGGTTTAATATGTAGCAAAACAAGACTACTTTGAGGGAATTTAGTCGATTAAAACTTTTGAATTTGTTTTCTAAAATTTAAAGCCTAAAAAATTCAACCTTCAATTTGAGGCATTAAAACCTGTTCTTAAATTCTTAAATTTGAGGCATTAACTTACCTCGATTTGAAACTGGTTCAAAGTCAAGAAGCATAATCCAGGATTGAACTTCAAGCTTTAACAGAGTTTTCTAGTTTTTGAGTTATTTCAGTGCATACACATGTTAACTATCACATGTAAACGCATAAATTCATTCTATATACATGTAGAAACATAACCAAATTTAAGAATTAAATATTCAAGCATAAAATAATAGAAATGTAAAAACTCTCAAATGTTTACATTGGAAAAGCTCTCATCTGGAATGAGTTTTTATTGAGGTGAGGTAGGATATATATAGGGTTCGTAAGGAGGAGTTGATTGGTGGTTTTGGAGGCGGAGATGGGGCTGAAATGGCACAAGTTTCACCATAGCTTATGTGTATAGTAAATCGGTACCAAGGGTACAACTCATGGAATAACCCATGCTAGCAGTTCAATTGGAGCCATATCATCAGGGGCAAAGGGTAATTAAGCTTAGGTTTTAGTTTGGATCCTTGGATATTTTTTCCATAGGTTTAAAGGATTTTAAGTTATTTTATAAAAGTTTAGGGGCTTATGTGAAATTATTAAAATCTAATGGATTGGTTCATAATATTTCCAGAAAATATAACTCATTTGATTTAACTTTGAGTGAAAGTTGGGTTCAATTGATATAGGATGGCATAAGTTATCCTAAAATTTCTTTTAGGGGTATTTTGGTAATTTAGTTAAAGTTTAAAGTTTATTCGAGATTTTTTTTCATCTATTCAAGGGACCAAAGGCTAATTAGGCTGGGTGTTACATTCTTTCCTCCCAAAAAAAAATTCGTTCTCAAAATGACCTAGAAAATGTGCGGGTTATTGTCGTCGCATAGTGTTTTATGTTTCCCATGTTACTTCTTCAGCTCCGTGGTGTCTCCAAATTACTTTGACTAGTGGAATGGTTTTAAGTCAAAAAACTTCCCCTTATTGGTTAAGAATTTGAATAGGAATTTCTTCAATTTCGTGGTTGGACTTAACTGTCATATCTTTCCTAGTAATGATCTGACTTGGGTCACAAATGTATTTTTACAACTGCGAAAAATGAAACATTTCATGGAGATTGAATTATTCATGAGGTAATTTCAAATGATATGCTACTAGTCCAATACGTTCGATGATGCTAAAGGGACCAGTGTAGTGAGTTGTTAATTTATGTCATTTTCCCAATCGAATTATCCTCTTCCTTAGAGATACTCGTAAGAACACTTGATTATTTACTTGGAATTTTAGGGGATTTTTGCGGGTGTCGACGTAACTCTTTTGTCGATTTTGTGTTGAATGTAATCTTTCTCGAATAAGACATATCTTTTTTGTGATTTGAATGATGATCTCGGGTTCAAGTATGTGATTTTCTCCTGATTCATTCCAACATAAGGGCGAATGATAGAGTTGTCCATAGAGGGCTTCACACGGTGTGGTCAGAATGTTGGTCTAATAATTGTTATTATAGAATAATTCGATCAAGGTGAGATGATTATTCCATGAATCGAGAAAGTAGAATGTGTAGGTTCGTAACATATTATCTAGAGTTTGAATTACTCGTTCAGACTGTCAGTCGGTTTGAGGAAGAAAAGTAGTTCTTAGGTAGAGCACGGTTCCGAAGGAGGTTTGTAGAACTTGCTAAAATCCTTCGATAAATCTGCGGTCTCGATTGGACATAATGGAAATAGGTACTCCATGAAGTCTAATAATTTCCTTGATGTAGATTTTATTTAGTCATTGGAAAGAATTGGTGGATCTAGTTAGTAGAAAATAGGCGGATTGTGTAAGATGATCGATGATAACCCATATTGTATTGTATTCTTGAGAAGTTTGGGGTAATCCGTTGACAAAGTCCATCGTTATATGAACCCATTTCCATTCTGGGATGTGGAGTGGTTGTAGTAAATTGTTGGGGTATTAATGTTCGATCTTCACTTATTGGAAAGTTAAACAATTTGCTATTAACTCTACAATATCTTTCTTCATACCGGACCACCAACAATGTTACTTAAGGGTTTGATACATCTTCGTGCTTTCAGGGTGTATCATGAATTTTGAATGGTGAGCTTCCTGCAGGATTTTTTCTCGTAGTGAAGCTATGAGATGAACAAATACTCGATTTCTAAATTTTAATCCATGCTCAGGGTCTAAAGTCCAATATTTTTCAGTGACGTTGTTTCTAAGTTTTTTCTTCTGGGAACACAAAAATTCATCTTGGTCTTGAAGATCAATGATTATTTTGTGTAGAATGGGGCGAGAAACAATGTTTCATAGAACAACTTGGGTCTTGGAGGAGTCTCGTTATAGATTTTCATCTCCAAAGATTTCTAAAAATACAAACATAATATAGAGGCTTCCCAGGGCTTTGTGGCTTAAGGCATCAGTGACCACATTACCCTTTTCGAGATGGTAAAGTAAGTTAAATTTATAATCCTATAAAAAATTTATCCACCGTCTTTGTTGAAGGTCCTTTTGAGTGAAGATGTACTTAAGACTGTTATGATAAAAAAAAATACCTGAAATTCTTCTCTATAGAGATAACTGAAATTAACCCTGTTTTTTTGTTGGTCCAATTATTTTAATGACTTTGTTTTTGTTAGGTTGAAACATTTCACAGTTAAATGTTTTCCAAAATCTAGTTATATGCTTTATTTCATAAATCATTTTTTAGTATATTTTTTTACTAAGATTTTACTATTTTGAACTCTATATAAATTTCTTTTATTGATTTTTTTTTGCATTTAAAATGGGACATACATTTCCTTGAATTAAATATAGAATTTGTTTAATTTTAATCCTTTAAATACCTAAACTAAAATGGCTGCAATTGTGTATTTTATGTGTCGTTTGATGTGGTAACTTCGTTACCATTTGGAGTGGTTGGAAGTTGGGGGATCAAGGTTTGTGTTGGTCTTTTCGAGACCTGTTTTACCATGGTTGAGTAGGATTGTTTGTCTCCTCTTGATTGACCCTGTTGCCCCTCATCCTCTTTGCAAATTGACGTTAGTAACATCGGTTTTTGGCTTTCCCTTTTTAACCCCAGCTGCCTTTGTGGAAGTTCGTCTTTGCCCTTATGGTCTGGGCTTATTAAGTTATGAACCTCTGCCATTTTTGTTTTCATATATATAGTATGCAATGGGGTCTGTTCTTTTTGGGGGGTTTTAAAAATCAAATTGCAACCAACATTTTGGAATTTTTTTTCTTCTCCTTTTCTCTCTCTAGTTTCTCTCAACGATTTACAACCCTTTTCTCTCAAGACATATTTACCTCTATAAACACGTACACTTGTTTGCGAGATTTAAGTTGTGTTGCTGGCTTATCCTTTCACGTGTGACACCCCGACTAATTAAATACCGAGTAGCTACTCCTTTATTAAATTAATATAAAATGCCAAGTTGCTTCAGTTCATAGCATCACTGTCGAAAACATTTTAATATTTACTAACCACCTAGTATTTAAAAAGTGAGTTGTCCATTTTAATTATACCCGATTAACATACAAAAATGAATTAAGAGAGATTAACATAACCAACACAATATATAGTCACAATAGAATAACCATCCAATACTAATGAGTCTGGAGGAAAACTCCTCACAACAAACCAAGTCCCAAAATAAATAAATAAAAATTTTGCATCACTAAAATTAATTACAATCCAGCATTTAAAATAACCGAATAAGTAAAATGTCTCTAAAAGGAATGGGCGACATGCCCAACAGATGATAAAAACTGATAATGGAGTCAAGATCAGAAATGGAGGCGTCTACTGTGAAGGTCTTGTAACTTCCACAGCAGCTACAGCATGTCATCTGAATAGAATTCCAATCCATGGTGTCCTTGTGGCTGGGCACCTAAAAGGTTTTTACAAAAATAGATTTGAAAGCAAACGGGTCAGAGCCCGAATGTGAAAATAATTTAAAAATATGCAAGTGTTTAATATCATTAAACAGTGAATATAAAGTACATGATAGTGTGTGCACTCACATGAGTTCCTCACCTCTCAACTAATTGTGCACTCCTATCGTACCCGTACCCATTTCTAGTTGATCCCATATCTATCTAGTTCAATACTAAATCTAACATTTCTATATGATAACCAATTCAAATTCCAACATCTTCTATTTAATAGAGTATTGTACCTTATCACACAGTTTTCCCACTTTAGCAATACAATTTATTAGAAATCTTACATTTTCACTTCACAAACCGTTGCTATTATTTATACTCACAATTATTCACGATAATTCATTTCAATCAACAGTATATTATTCTCACCATAAATATACAATACTAGCACCCCGAGACTAAGCTGTGGTGCACACATACTCTGCTATCAAATCCCGGTACATCACGTCATGAGGACCACGTATTCGGAATCTCTCAGGAAACGTTTCATTAACAGCAATCACAAATAATGGAGGCGAACATAGTTCACATCATATGGGTCACGCACATACCTACGCTCCCATGATCAGCAGACTTATAAACTTCTCAATAAGTCCTTCTCTGATCTATGTCCTCGAGGTACCAATCTAAATCCCCCCCGTAGGCACACAAAGATTAGATGGCCCTAAACGAACGCCAACCTCCCAAGATAGCAAGTACGGTAGGTATGTCATACACAGATAACTACATAAACTAAGCATTCTCACATCATAGATATTACAATATTTATTAGTGGTATACTTCTCGTTCTTATACCCACTCTTAATATTATACAAATCAAAAGTCCCCGATTTATATGTATTTACGTCATCAATTATCCTCACTTCGTGATTAGTCACTCGCATCCTAATCCACAAGTATCATCCGGTTCAAGGCACTAAATCCAAAATTCTACTCCTCAATATCCCAAATCCTCCATCTACTTACTAGTTAATAAAGGAAAGTTATCTCACCATTTAAATGAGACTACGAGTTACTAGAAATCAAATCAGGCCAAAAAGACCATTCTGTCAACTCGTTAGAAGTCTCGTTCGAACGAGGTCGTTCGAACGAAATACCAACTCGTTAGAAGTCATACTGTCATCTCGTTAGAAGTTCGTTCGAACGACCTGGGCAGGTCTTCTAACGAGATGGCAGTTTCGACCCAGAAAATCCCAATTCCGTTTTTCTCAATTCTTCTCTCCTCTAAATCCACTCTAAGACCATCCAAATTGCATTTTAACAGATATAAACCATTTCTAATCACCCTAGATCATTCCTCAACACATTTAAGGGTCAAATCATACAAATTATCATGGGATTACATGAATCTTCAAATATTTTTCCAAAAACCCTATGAACATGAACTCCAAATTTTCTTATGCCTAATTACTCATTAAAAATCCATTTTTAATTCATCATATACAACTATTTAAGTATTAACTCATTCCGTTAACATACTACATGCAAATCCTAACCCCAATTCAAAGTTTCTCCAACAAATTTCATGGGTTTTCTTCACAAAGGTCAATATGAGATAATTTCTACACTAAGCATGGAAGAAATATTCAATGCATTAAAATACTAAATCACTTGCCTTAGCTTGTTCTTCAGAATTTGATGTTGAAGGTTGAAGGTTGTTCTCTCCCCTCTCTACAGATTTCTCCCAAGGTTGAAGATGGTGGTTATGGGTTTTCTCTTGGGAACCTCTTCTAACTCTTCCTATAACTACCGTAGCCCTCTAACTTGCCAAATTATGATAATGGGATTAGTGGGTTATTAAATAATGTATAATTAGCTCTTAAAATTCGTAGGCCTTAATCCCCAAAATTTCAAAATTACCAAAATACCCTTTTAAGTTGCCGGTATGTCCCAAAAATGCCCCGGGACCCAAACTAAACCCCCGGCTAGTGTTTTCTGGCAATTTCGACCCTTCCGGACTCGTTGGCGCACTCGAAATGACCATACGGTTGATAAAAATAAAATTCACTTTTTAATTCAAATAATTTCATTTCTGACGCGATTGACACGCGCGTCCCAACTAAATTTACCAAATTGTCGTATTTCAGTCTCGCGACAATTTTAATATTTTCAATATTCATATATTGCCATATATACACATCATAATCAAATACCAACTCACATCTCGTTAGTATTTATATCCGGATTAATTTTCAATTAATTCACATTTAATTTAATTAATCCCTTAAATAAATATCGATAAAAATACGGGGTATTACATACTTCCCCCCTAATAACAGAATTTCGTCCCGAAATTCGAAACTAAAAAGTACGTGGTAAAAACAACTCTGGATAGCGTTTGCGCATTTCCTCCTCGCGCTCCCATATGGACTCCTCAGCATTATGATGCCTCCACTGAACACGTACCAGCGGTACTATCTTCGACCTCAGTTTCCGCTCACTTCTGTCCAAAATAGCAATCGGCCCCTCCTCGTATGAACTATCGGGCTGGAGAATGATGTCCTCCAAAGCAATGTGAGTATGGGACAAATCATCCCTAAGATATTTTCTTAACGAGGAAATATGGAACACATCATGAATCCTATGCAAGCGCTTCGGTAACCCAAGTCTGTACGCAACTGGCCCAATTCGCTCGATGATAGGAAATGGCCCCACGTATCTCGGTGCCAGTTTCCCCTTTTTCCCAAAATGCATAATCCCCTTTATAGGAGATACTCTGAGTAAAACCTGGTCCCCCACTTTGAATTCTCTGAAGAACCTCTTCGCATCAGCATAGCTCTTCTGTCGATCCTGAGCTACCCGAATGCGACTCCGTATCAATTATATCCTTGCCGAAGTATCCTGTATCACCTCCGACCCAAGTAATTTATTGTCCCCCACTTCTAACCAACATAATGGGGAACGACAAGGTCTTCCATACAATGCCTCAAATGGATCCATGCCAATGGTGAACTGGTAGGAGTTATTATAAGAAAACTCCACCAGTGGAAGGTACTGCTCCCATCCACCCCTAAAATCTATGATGCACATACGCAGCATGTCCTCCAACATCTGATTTGTATGCTCGGTCTGCCCATCGGTCTGCGGGTGATAAGCCGTACTTAACCGCAATTCAGTGCCCATGGCCTCCTGAAAACTCTCCCAAAATCGTGAAACAAATATCTTGTCTCGGTCAGACACGATATTTAGGGGCACACCGTGAAGTCTCACTATTTCCGCAATAAAAATCTGGGCATACTGTCCCGTAGTGTAGTCTGTCCTTACGGGAAGAGAATGAGCAACTTTGGTCAAACGCTCCACAATTACCCAAATGGAGTCATGACCCCTCTGTGACGTAGGTAACCCCGTAATAAAGTCCATGGATATGGTCTCCCATATCCACGTCGGAACCTCTAATGGCTGTAAAAGTCCTGCCGGTCTCTGATGATCCACTTTTACTAGCTGACAAGTGGCTCATTTAGAAACAAACATGGCAATATCTCTTTTCATACCGCTCCACCAATATTGACGTCTCATGTCCTGGTACATCTTATCCCCATCGGGGTGTACCGCGAACCGTGATCCGTGTGACTCTGCCATAACCTCGTGTCGTAAGTCTTCCCCTTCTGGAATGACCAGTCTCCCATTAAAGCGTAATCCCCCATCTGAGCCAACAGTATAGCACTCGGCTCCCTCTGCTGGTAATCGAACTATCTGCTCCTGACAGAACGAGTCATTTGCCTGGGCCTTTACCACTCTCGTAACAATATGCGGTGTAACAGTCATCACAGACATGAACGATCGGGCTACTGCATCCTAGTGTCCCAACTCCTTCCACTTTGCCTTCCACACCGCGGCCACCTCATTTACTGGCCTACGGCTCAACGCATCTGCTACCACGTTAGCCTTCCCCGGGTGATATTGGATATCAAACTGATAATCCTTCACAAACTCACGCCACCGTCTTTGTCGCATATTCAACTCCTTTTGCGTGAAGAGGTACTGTAGAGACTTGTGATCCGTGAATAATCAAAACTTCTCCACCAGGAGGTGATGTCTCCAAATCCGAAGGGAAAATACAACTGTCGCTAACTCCAAGTCATGGGTGGGGTAATTCCTCTCATGAGGCTTAAGCTTACGGGAAGCATAAGCTATGGCCTGACTCTCCTGCTGCAATACACCTCCAAGTACTTGTAAGGACGCATCGGTGTAGACTAGATACTCAATTCCCGGTCTTGGCAATGCTAACACAGGTGCTGAGGTCAACTTTTCCTTCAACTCATCGAATGCCAACTGACAGGCATCGATCCAGATCAATGGCACACCCTTATGAGTCAGATGTGTCAAAGGGCCCGCTATCTTTAAGAAACCCGAATAAACCTCCTGTAGTATCTTGCTAGGCCCAAGAAACTACGGATCTCAGTCGGTGTCGTGGGCTGTCCCCACTCCCTCATCGCGGATACCTTCCCCGAATCTACTGATATCCCCCGGTCTGAAATGATTTGTCCCAAAAACCGAACCTCCTTCAACCAAAACCCATACTTCTCATACTTTGCATACAGCTCGTTCTGACGTAGTGTCTGCAAAACCTGTCTCAAATGCTCGGCGTGCTCCTCTTCTGTCTAGGAGTAAACTAGAATGTCATTAATAAAGACAATGACGAATTGGTCTAGTAACTCTCTGAACACCCTATTCATCAAGTCCATAAATACGGCTGGAGCGTTGGTCAAGCCAAAAGGTATAACCCGAAACTCGTAGGAACCATATCTCATTAAGAAAGAAATCTTCGAGACGTCATGTTCCCTGATACGCAACTGATGGTATCCTGATCGTAAATCAATCTTTGAGAAGAAAGAAGCTCCTCTCAGCTGGTCGAATAAGTCATCGATTCGGGGCAACAGATACTTATTCCGTATCGTGACCTTATTCAACTCTCGGTAATCTACATACAACCTCAACGATCCATCCCTCTTCTTTACGAACAACACAGGGGCACTCTACGGCGAAGTACTCCTCCGAATAAACCCCTGACCCAACAACTGCTCAATCTGATCCCGTAACTCTCTCATCTCTGCTGGAGCCATACGGTAAGGTGCGCGGGTAATAGGCCGAGTGCCTGACGTCAAATCGATCACAAAATCTATCTCTCTACTCGGAGGTAGTCTAATTATATCCTAAAATATATCAGCAAACTCCCTCACAACTGGAATCGCATCAAGTGGTATCACCACTTCCTTAGAGGTCTCCTCCTCTATATAGTACAAGTGAGTGGACGATCCTCCCTCAGGGCGAGGCATCGCCACTAAAAATATCTCCTGTTCGGGAATGGCAAAGATAATACTCCTACTAAAACAGTCAATCATGTCTCGGTACGCAACTAGCCAATCCATACCGATAATGGCATCGTACTCAGTCATCTCTAACACTAACATATCCGCGGGTAAAGTAAACCTCCCGATCTCTATACCCACACCTCTACAAATAAGGGAAACTACGGAACCCCTACTCAACGGTGAATTTACACAAGTAACCATGCTCTCGGCGGTGCCTAACAACCCATAAGTGCGTGCAAATATCATGTCAATGAAATAATGTGTGTCCCCCGTATCAAAAAAAATGTGTCCCATAGTCCCCTGAATAGAGAACATAACCTCAATGGTCGGTGGATCCTGTGGGGCTGCGGCATGCTGGTGCTGATACACTCTCCCATACTAAATTTGTCCCTGCTGGACTGGGACTGCTGGAATAGGTGGTAGTGCTGCCATCTGTGGTGGCACTGGGAGGGCGGCGGGAAACATAGGCCTCTGTGGCTCGTGTCGGGCACCCTGATGCTGCTGCTGTGGGGCCCTTCCCCTGTGAGGACAGTCCTAGCGTTTGTGGCCAGTCTTGCCACAAACAAAACACTTCCCCGGGAAGTTTCCCCTCATTGTCCCTTCTGTCCACGGCCCTGATGGTCGTTACCATTTCTACCTTGGCCTTACTGGCCCTACTGAAACTGTTGTTGCTGACCATTTTGACCCTACTGGACCTGATGGCCATTCTGACCATGATGGCCCTGTCTGAAACCTCCCTGTCCACTTCTGAAACCCCCAGATCTGAATCTCTTATGATCCCCCTATTGGGAACCCTGGTCACCCTGCCTGTATTGTCCCTGAGCAGATTGTCCCCACTGGCACCATTTCCCCCAGTCCTGCCCTGTTGGCTAGACTCCCCTGATCTCTTGCTCTCAGACATGTGGAAGCGATGATCCTGGCAGTGAAGTAATGCAGCGTTAACCACATCAGAATAAGTGGCCAATGAGAGATTCCCTAACAAATGTTGACGGATCCTCCAACTCAATCCATCTGTGAACTTCTGAATCTTCTTCTCCTCAGTCGGTATCTCATCGGGAACAATGTTCAAGAGATTAGTAAATTCAGCCTCATACTCGACCACAGTCTTTCCTTCCTGCTTGAGGTTCATCAATTTCCTCCTCATCTCGGTGTGAACGGCTGATGGAAAATATTTGCGGTCAAACCGCACCCAAAACTCCTGAATAGTGAGGGAGTCCCTCTCTTGTGAGGTGGTAATGGACTCTCACCACTGCAATGCAGATCCTACTAGCTTGAAAGTAGCCAGTATCTGCTTCTGAACATCCGTGCACTCGTACATCCTTAAGTGCCTCTGAATATCCTTCCTCCACTGACTGGATACCACAACATCGGAGCTACCTGCAAACTCCGGAGGGTGTGCTTTCTGAAAAGCATCACGAACGCATTCCCAAGCAGATGGGAATGCATGAGCCTGAACTGGCGTGGCTACCAGCGCCTGGGGTGGTGCCTGCTGTACAATGGCTAGGGCAGCATTTACCGATTGGGCTACAATAGCTGCAACCTCTGCGGCATTCATAGTGACCTGAACTGGTGCAGGCTGTGGCTCTGGTTGTGCATCCCTAGGAACTCGCTGCGCACGTCGTGGAGGCATCTGAAATGAGAGTAAAGTCTTATAAGTTCACAGTTATTAACTCAAAATAGCTGAAGAGCGAAGCATACACAAAAGAATACAACAATCCTAAAATATAGGGCTCTATATCAAAGAAAGCTCAGCGGAAACATAACAAGCCGTACAGATCCTAAGGACACTAGAACCTGATGCTCTGATACCACCTGTGACACCCCGACTAATTAAATACCGGGTAGCTACTCCTTTATTAAATTAACATAAAATGCCAAGTTGGTTCAGTTCATAGCATCACTGTCGAAAATATTTTAATATTTACTAACCACCTAGTATTTAAAAAGTGAGTTTTCCATTTTAATTAAACCCGATTAACATACAAAAATGAATTAAGAGAGATTAACATAACCAACACAATATATAGTCACAATAGATTAACCATCCAATACTAATGAGTCTAGAGGAAAACTCCTCACAACAAACCAAGTCCCAAAATAACTAAATACAAATTCTTCATCACTAAAATTAATTACAACCCAGCATTTAAAATAACCGAATAAGTAAAATGTCTTTATAGGGAATGGGCAACATGCCCAACAGATGATAAAAACTGATAATGGAGTCAAGATCAGAAATGGAGGCATCTACTGTCAAGGTCCTGTAACTTCCACAGCAGCTATAGAAAGTCATCTGAATAGAATTCCTATGCATGGTGTCCTTGTGGCTGGGCACCTAAAAGGTTTTTACAAAAATAGATTTGAAAGCAAACGGGTCAGAGCTCGAATGTGAAAATAATTTAAAAATATGCAAGTGTTTAATATCATTAAACAGTGAATATAAAGTACATGATAGTGTATGCACTCACATGAGTTCCTCACCTCTCAACTAATTGTGCACTCTTATCGTACCCGTACCCATTTCTAGTTGCTCCCATATCTATCTAGTTCAATACTAAATCTAACATTTCTATATGATAACCAATTCAAATTCCAACATCTTCTATTTAATAGCGTATTGTACCTTATCACACAGTTTTTCCACTTTAGCAATACAATTTATTAGAAATCTTACATTTTCACTTTACAAACCGTTGCTATTATTTATACTCACAATTATTCACGACAATTCATTTCAATCAACGGTATATTATTCTCACCATAAATATACAATACTAGCACCCCGAGACTAAGCTGCGGTGCACACATACTCTGCTAACAAATCTCGATACATCACGTACATGAGGACCACGTATTCCTAATCTCTCAATAAACGTTTCATTAACAGCAATCACAAATAATGGAGGCGAACATAGTTCACATCACATGGGTCACGCACATACCTACGCTCCCATAATCAGCAGACTTATAAACTTCTCAATAAGTCCTTCTCTGACCTATGTCCTCGAGGTACCAATCTAAATCCCCCCCGTAGGCACACAAAGATTGGATGGCCCTAAACGAACGCCAACCTCCCAAGATATCAAGTACGGTAGGTATGTCATACACAGATAACTACATAAACTAAGCATTCTCACATCTTAGATATTACAATATTTATTAGTGGTATACTTCTCGTTCTTATACCCACTCTTAATATTATACAAATCAAAAGTCCTCGGTTTATATGTATTTACGTCGTCAATTATCCTCACTTCGTGATTAGTCACTCGCATCCTAATCCACACGTATCATCCGATTCAAGGCACTAAATCCAAAATTCTACTCCTCAATATCCCAAATCTTCCATCTATACCTACTAGTTAATAAAGGAAAGTTATCTCACCATTTAAATAAGACTACGGGTTACTAGAAATCAAATCAGGCCAAAAAGACCATTCTGTCAACTCGTTAGAAGTCTCGTTCGAACGAAGGGCTTTGAACGAAATACCAACTCGTTAGAAGTCATACTTTCATCTCATTAGAAGTTCGTTCGAACGAGGTCGTTCGAACGACCTGGGCAGGTCTTCTAACGAGATGGCAGTTTCGACCCAGAAAATCCCAATTCTATTTTTCTCAATTCTTCTCTCCTCTAAATCCACTCTACGACCATCCAAATTGCATTTTAACATATATAAACCATTTCTAATCACCCTAGATCATTCCTCAACACATTTAAGGGTCAAATCATACAAATTATCATGGGATTACATGAATCTTCAAATATTTTTCCAAAAACCCTATGAACATGAACTCCAAATTTTCTTATGCCTAATTACTCATTAAAAATCCGTTTTCAATTCATCATAAACAACTATTCAAGTATTAACTCATTCCGTTAACATACTACATGCAAATCCTAACCCCAATTCAATGTTTCTCCAACAAATTTCATGGGTTTTCTTCACAAAGGTCAATATGAGATAATTTCTACACTAAGCATGGAAGACATATTCAATGCATTAAAAATACTAAATCACTTGCCTTAGATTGTTCTTCAAAATTTGATGTTGAAGGTTGAAGGTTGTTCTCTCCCCTCTCTACAGATTTCTCCCAAGGTTGAAGATGGTGGTTATGGGTTTTCTCTTGGGAACCTCTTCTAACTCTTCCTATAACTTCCGTAGCCCTCTAACTTGCCAAATGCTGATAATGGGATTAGTGGGTTACTAAATAATGTATAATTAACTCTTAAAATTCGTAGGCCTTAATCTCCAAAATTTCAAAATTACCAAAATACCCTTTTAAGTTGCCGGTATGGCCCAAAAATGCCCCGGGACCCAAACAAAACCCCAGGCTAGTGTTTTCTGGATATTTCGACCCTTACGGACTCGTTGGCGCACTCGAAATGACCATACGATTGATAAAAATAAAATTCACTTTTTAGTTCAAATAATTTCATTTTTGACGCGATTGACACGCGCGTCCTAACTAAATTTTCCAAATTGTCGTATTTCATTCTCGCGATAATTTTAATATTTTCAATATTCATATATTGCCATATATACACATCATAATCAAATACCAACTCACATCTCGTTAGTATTTATATCCGGATTAATTTTCAATTAATTCAGATTTAATTTAATTAATCCCTTAAATAAATATCGATAAAAATACGGGGTATTACGTCACGATACTTTGGTGGCTTATGATTTTAGATTCTGGTGTTTTATTTGGATCGGGAGGATTTTAGAGTTTTTGCGATTTATGGTTTTTCATGAAGTTGTTTGTTGGCTTGGAGCTAGTGTTGGGCTTAATTTATTATTCTCTTTCCTACCTTAACTGTTTCTGCCATAGCTCGATTTGAGCTTTTTTGTGAGTTTCTCGTTTCTCTTATACACACACACACATATATATATATATATATATATATATATATATATATATATATATATATATATATATATATATACAGTCATGCTCTTGTGCGGACTAGTCCGCATTTTAAGAATGCGGACCGGACATGTGTCACCTGGCGGTGAGCCCAGAAAAGAGAGAGAGTGTGCCTATAATTTAGGCGATAATTTCTAGGCGCACCGTTAGGTGACACATGTCCGGTTCGCATTCTTAAAATGCGGACTAGTCCGCACAGGAGCATTATTATATATATATATATATATATATATATATATATATATATATATATATATATATATATATATTTTCTTGGTACTTTACTCAGTTAGATCTGCGGTGTGTGTGTTTGTGTTTCTTTTTCAGATTTGGCTGGTGTGTTTTAGTTGAGTTCAATCTCAGTGTGTTTAAATAGGTCTTAAACTCAGTTTTTTAAATCGTTAGTAACTTAGCTTGTTTAAACTCGCTTGTTAACTCACTGATTTAACTTGCTATTTTAACTCGCTTTTTTTAACTAACTAATTTAACTCACCTGTTCAACTCGCTGATTTAACTCATTTATTTATATTGTTGTGCTTTAACTAGTGTGTACGTGTGTTAAACTCAATTCGTATAACTCGGTTTTAACTCGTGCTTAACTTTGATTAAAACATATTTTTTTCACTTTAGCTTAAAATCGAATTAATTTTTGTGTGCATTTTGGCTTGTGCAAAAACCTATTTAGGAGTGTGTGTTTGGATTTGTACCTGCTTTTTTTTAATCACAAATTTGGTAATACCCATGTTAACTAAAATTAGACATAACTTGGTGTGTGTTTAGTCCCATTTAATAAACAAGATAATTTTTTTTGTTCTAATTAAAATAAACATTTTAAATTAAATTTGTGTGTTGCTCAACGTCACGAGATCTCGGGTTTGAGTGCGTGGTTGTGTGTGTGTAGTCATTATTACCTGATTTTTATTGGGTTGACTGATTGTCAATCAAGTTGGGTTGTATTTAAACTAGGCTGGGTGTACGGGCTTGTATTTTCTTAGTTTAAATCTTTGTAAACTGGTGGACTGTAATCTGTAACTTATAATTGGTAATAATGGACTTAGGTGTATGAGTCGTCTTAGGACTAGGGACATGGGGTTTACCACCACGGTGGGTTACTCAAGAATAGATACTGATTCTCCATCTACTTTTCCTCATCCCATTCTAATTATCTTTATTTGCCTACAACGGTTTCAATTATCTTTTAAAAGTGATTTTAAAAGAGTTGGCATTTTTTTAATAACTAATACACGTTAGGGTGGTTATGTTATTACAAGTGGAATCATGGCTTCAGGATTCACTTTATAAAAGTTTTTATTCCATAAAGATCCTGAACTCTTTATAAAATTTATCCTTTATATTTTTTTTAAATCTTGTTTTTACTATGGATGACCATAGTGGTTCTTCCGTACGTCCTTCCTTGTTTGATGGTGATAACTTCACTTACTGGAAAGTAAGAATGGCTGCACACCTCTAACAATTGGGAGATGAGGTATGGGATGTGATTAAAACTTATTTTTCTATTCCTACTCATTTAGTTGGTGATGATGATGCTCAAATTTATGTTAGAAAATCCCTTTTCGAATGGACTAAAAATGAAAAGTAAAATTCTCAGCATAACAATAAAGGGAAAAATGATATTTTTCAAGCAATGATTGTAACTGAATTTAAAAGGATTTCAGCTTGCATCTCATCTAAAGAGGCTTGGGACATTCTAATGACCACTTCTGAAGAAGACTCTAGGGTTAAAGTGTTAAGTCTCAAACGTTAGTTATAATGTATGATTCTCTTTTTCTAAAAGATAGCGAGAAATTTGGTGAATTTTAGCATAAATTGCTAGATATTTTAAATCAGTCACATGTTAATGGTGTAGTTTAAAGTGATGCTAAAATATGTGATAAAATACTTAGGTATCTTCCTAAGATCTTTGATTTAATTTCTCATACTATTGGTGATAATTTAGATAGTTACACCCCTCATCTTTTTTGTAGGAAACTTAGAACTTTTGAATTACATAACACACTTAGAGATGAACAAAGGGGAAAAGTTCATGCACAAAGTATGCTGAATTTTAGTTCTAATATTAACAATTTAGCATTTACTGCTTCCTTGTCTAATGTTGATTATTCTTTTATTACACTTGAGTCTTTGGACAAAGAAATTGATTTTCTTTCTAATCACTTCAAGAAGTTTGTTAAGTTTAGGAATAAGTTTTCTTCAAGAGAAGGTCAGCCTAGCTTTTCAAATTCACCTCATAATAACTTTTTGTAAAAGAAAATTTGTGAAAAATCATAACCTAACAATGATATGAGTCATATTCAATGTAGGAAATGCAATAAATTTGGTCACTATGCTAATAATTATTTTTCCAAATAAAAAAGGAATCTTCAAGTAAGGCTCATATTTCTAAAACTTGGGATAATAATTCTGATAGTGGCAATGACAATGGCAATGTTGAAATGAATAAAAAATTTATGGCATTTGCATCATTTTGTGATATTAAGTCAAAAAAACATTTTTGATCGCTTTTTTAATGCTTGTGATGATTCTGATTTACATGTAGATAATTATGCGTTAGATATTGTGATTGTATGTTATGTTATTCCTACTCATACTCACCTTAATGCCACTGCATCCTTTTCACATATTGGTAGTATATTTGATGATATTGATGAATTTGATGTAGACAATTCTGCCATTTTAGAAGGGTGTGTAAGTACGAGTTTAGAAGGTTGTGTGAGTACTAATGTCATTGATAACCCTCTTAAGGACTGCACTAACGTAATTCAAATTAATTCTAGGTTGATGGATAAAAATGATGTTTTAAATAATCAAATTATGTCTATAACTGAAGAATCTATTTTTTACATAGGAGAACTTGAAAATGATGTTTTATTTTAAAAGAAAAGAATAGTTATGCTAACTGGTCTTAATCACTCTCTTGAAACTAAAAATAAGGAAATTTTATTTAAATTTGATGAATCTCAAAAATAACTTAAGGCTGTTTTGAATAAATATGATTAATGTAAAAAAGAACTAGAGGCCACTTCGAAAAAGTTAAATAGTTATTGGAATGATGGTGATGCAGTTAAGTCTATTAATCAAAAAATGTGTTATGGCCCAACCAACTCTTATTCGGATTTTGTTCCGACAAAAGGACTTGGTTTTGAGGGTAAAGAATCTGATGTAACTAATTTTGTCAATTCCAAGGAACAATTTTCGGACTCAAATGAGATTGGGTTGTCTTATAAACATGCTGAAAATGAAGGTTGTTTAACTTCTGCTAAACCTGTTTTGTGATGCAACTTTTGTCACAAAACTGGACACTTAGAAAAATTCTATTTTAAGAAATTAGGATAGAATAAAACTGGATTAGGCAAATTTAGGCAAATTCAGAATGTTAGGAATATAAAAACTGCAAAACCTTCTTTTAAGTGTAATTTTTGTTCTAAGTTAGGACACTTAGAGAAATTTTGTTATAAAAGCTAAATTTAAATAAGAATATTGAAGTTAAAAATCAACACCATTATAATACTGCCAAATGCGTAGAAAGAAAAGCGTTTCATTGCAATTTAGAACAGTTTTGTTTCAAGCATTTGAACTCATCTAGACAGACTGTGAATGCTAAACAAAGGGTCCCTGTTAATGCTAAGTTGAATTTT
The DNA here is from genome assembly GCA_949130495.1 of Sambucus nigra. Classification (NCBI taxonomy): domain Eukaryota; kingdom Viridiplantae; phylum Streptophyta; class Magnoliopsida; order Dipsacales; family Adoxaceae; genus Sambucus; species Sambucus nigra. Next base: position 96,983,336 of record OX422214.1, read on the forward strand.
AGACATGTTTACAAATGCAATTTTTTCTCGAAAACGGGTCATTTAAGACAATTATGTTATAAGCATTTAAATAAGCAACAAAATAGTGCTAATATTATGCCAGGATCCCTTTAAAATCGAAAGTAGTTATTAATCAAACTGAAGTTGTTGTTGGAAAAACCCATTTTAAAATTGTTGCGCCCAAAGTTGATTATATATGGATTAAGAAAAATGATGTGGGATGTCAAAAGGATTGTAACTTTATCTCTACCTAATTTTATTTCGGGAATTTGAGACTTTTTGTGTCCTTTATGGTCTTCCAAGATAAATGGTGTTAGTCGAGTTATGTATTTGGTTAGGATCCAAAATATTGTTGGTTGAGTTATATACTCCTTTTTTTTATTACGTTGCAAAATGTTCTAGTTGAGTTATGTACCCTGTCTCAAACTCTTGTTTATCTCAAAGCTGGCCAAATGGGGAGACTGAAATTATCCCTATTTTTTTGTTTGTCCATTTTTTTTTAAAGACTTTGTTTTTATTATGCTGAAACATTTTATAGTTAAATATTTTCCAAACTCTAGTTGTATACTTTATTTCATAAATTATTTTTTAGCATATTTTTTTACTAAGATATTGTTATTTTGAACTCTATATAAATTTCTGCTGTTGAAGAAATTTTAATTTTTTTAATTTTTCTTTTTTTGCTTTTAAAAAGGGATATACATTACCTTAATTAAACATAGAATTTATTTAATTTTAATCCATTAAATCCCTAAATTAAAACGGTTGCAATTTTGTATTTTATGTGTCATTTGGTGTGGTAACTTCATTACCGTTTGGAGTGGTTGGCAGTTGGGGGATCGAGGTTTGTGTTGGTCTTTTCGAGACCTGTTTTAGCGTGGTTGAGTAGGATTGTTTGTCTCCTCTTGATTGACCCTGCTGCCCTTATCCTTTTTGCAAATTGACGTTGGTAACCTCGATTTTTGGCTTTCCCTTTTTAACCCCAGCTGCCTTTGTGGAAGTTCGTATTTGCCCTTATGGTTTGGGTTTATTAAATTACGAACCTCTGCTATTTTTGTTTGCATATATATAGTATGGGATGGGGTTTGTTCTTTTGGGGGGTTAAAAATCAAATTTCAACCAAGATTTTGCAATTTTTTCTTCTCATTTCTTCTCTCTAGTTTCTCTCTACGATTTACAACCCTTTTCTCTCAAGACATATTTACCTCTCTAAACACTGACACTTGTTTGTGAGATTTGAGTTGTGTTATTGGCCTATTATTTCACGATCATTTGGTGGCTTATGATTTTGAATTCTGGTGTTTAGTTTGGATCGGGTGGAATGAAGAGTTTTTGCAGTTTGTGGTTTTTCACGAAGCTGTTTGTTGGCTCGGAGCTAGTATTGGGCTTAATTTCTTTTTCTCTTTCTTGGCTCAATTGTTTCTGCCATAGCTCGAATTTAGCTTTTTTTGCGAGTTTCTCGTTTCTCTTATATATATATATATATATATATGTATATATTTATTTTTTTATTTTTTTGCTTGGTACTGTGTTCGGTTAGATCTGGTACGGGTATGTGTGTTTGTGTTTCTTTTTTAGATTCGGCCTGTCTGTTTGAGTTGAGTTTAATATCAGTGTGTTTAACTGGGTCTTAAACTCAGTTTTTTAACTCATTAATAACTCAGCTTGTTTAACTCAATTGTTTAAACTCGCTTGTTAACTCACTGTTTTAACTCACTGATTTAACTTGCTATTTTAACTCACTTTTTTTAACTCTCCTATTCAACTCGCTGATTTAACTCATTTATTTATATCGTTTTTCTTTAACTAGTGTGAGAATGTGTTAAACTCAGCTCGTGTAACTCAATTTTAACTCGTGCTTAACTTTGATTAAAACATATTTTTTTTACTTTATTGTAAAATCAGGTTAATTTTTGTGTGTATTTTGGCTTGTGCTAAAACCTATTTAGGAGTGTCTGTTTGGATTTGTACCTTCCTTTCTTTTAATCACAAATTTGGTATTATCCTTATTAACTAAAATTAGACATAACTTAGTGTATGTTTAGTCCCATTTTATAGACAAGATAATTCTTTTTGTTCTAATTAAAACAAACCTTTTAAATTCGATTCATGTGTTGCACAACTTAACGGGATCTCGAGTTTGAGTGCGTGGTTGTGCGTGTGTAGTCATTATTACCTGGGTGTTATTGAGTTGACTGATTTTCAGTCAAGTTGGGTTGTATTTAGACTAGGCTGGGTGTACGGGGTTGTATTTGCTTAGTTTAAATCATTGTAAACTGGTGGACTGTAATCTGTAACTTATAAATGGTAATAGTTGACTTGGGTGTGTGAGTTGTCCTGGGACTAGGGACACGGGGTTTACCACCACAGTCGGTTCCTCGAGAAAAAACACTGAGTCTCTATCTACTTTTCCTCATCCCATTCTAATTATCATTATTTGGGCAGCAGCATCATAAATCTGTTTTTATTTATGTGTGCATATAACGGTTTCAATTATCTTTTTAAAGTGATTTAAAAAGAGTTGGTGTTTTTTTTAATAACTAATACACGTTAGGGTGGTAAGGTTATTACAATAACATCTCCAAATTATTAGGGCAAAGACTACTGTTGATAATTCCAAGTCGTATACTAGATAGTTACGCTCATGAAATTTCAATTGTTGTGATCCATACTCGACCACTTTCACTTGTTGCATCAATACACAACCGAGTCCTTGTAATGAAGCATCAGTCTAAGCATCGTAGCTGTTATTATCAGAAGGAATGTGTGACACCCCGCCTAACTAAATATCGGGTGATCAGTCCTATACCCAATTAAATCAGAGTATACAGTTGGTTCATTCTTAGCATCATTGTCGAAAAACATTTTTCTTTATTAAATTACCTGATAATTAATTAAGCTAGTGTCAAAAATTACTCCATTTTTAATTTAATTAAAACCATTCCACAATACTAAATAATTATAAGTAACATCACATCACAACAGAATTAAATATAACCAGAATAAATGTGACTGGAATAACTCTCTGGTTAAAATGTATTTCATTACTAATAAATAAAGCCAAAATCAATAGTATCGACATAAATGATTACAATAGTCTCGAATGGAAATGAAATAACTAAACCCCTATATGAGAATAGACACTACAGATGTGTGAATCGACCGAATGGAAGCGTCTAAACAAATTTGCCTCTCCAATAGCATTTATAACCCGTAGAGATGTCCATATTCTATGTCGGCATCCTAAATACTGAACACCTGATGTACAATATACAATAGATAAGAGAATATGCAAGAAAACGGGTCAGAGCCCGATTGTAAAAGATTTTAAAAATAGCAAGGGCTTAACAAATGCAATTAAGCAGATATTATGTACATGTTAAATTCTCGGGCTCTCACTTGAGAATTCTCACCTCTCATCTAGTGTGTATGCCTAACGTAGCTTAGTACCTCGCAATTTGAGGTTTCTCACTAAAGATTCTATCCCATACTAGGGCCCCGTATTTCCCACATAATACTTGTGATAATTAAACATATTCATTTCTCTTTATAATAAACTAGGCTTCCACAGCTTTAAGATTAAGTATTCACTTTCTTAATTCAATCAAATTTCATTATCAATTTTGATCTACAATTTCACATAGTAGATTACCTCATAGTAAATATATGTTAATCTACAAATTTCAGACACTAGATTACATCACCATATATAGTTTAATATACAATTCTCTCCTAGTAGATTACATCACAGTATAGATATATAAACATCACACTAATATATATAGTAATACGGAACCTCCCAGACACAATTGTGGTGCATGCATGATCTACTATCATGTCCTAGTGCATCACTCACCACATAATGGACAATTGGGGACAATTGGTTAGGCGTCTCTCATGAACCATAAATCTCATAACACAAATATTATAGGCGAGCATATTTCCTAGTTAAATGGGTCAGACACATACCTACACTCCCATTCAACCGTAGAAACTATCATTCATCACGATAGAACGTACCAAGTTCCTATGCTCAGTGTATGAATCTAAATCCCCCCAAATGGGTCCAATCGAGATAAGACCGTACACAACACGAAACCTCCACCTCGATAGCTTGTAGCGTAAGTATGTTATACACACATGTAAATAATATAGATATTCACACCACCTATATATAATAACAATAGGGCACACACACAACCCATATAAACATTTCCATATATAGCATTTTTATCTCACATATTCTACGTATTTATAGATTATGACTTTACTTTTTAAATTATATTCACGAGTTTTTCTCATCACTCGAGGGGTAATCATTTATTTCTCATATAAATTCAGTAGATAATCACTCACGTTCTACAAGTCCATGTCATCACAACATCCGAATTTCTCTGAATTAAAATCATCTTCAATTAGGTTTATTACTCGATAATCCCTAATTCAATCTTAACCCTTTTATTCACCTATTAGGGTTAATCCCACATAAGCCTAAGGTTCCAGTAATAATAATTCTCTTACTACTGGTCCTAACCTTAAATCCTCCTCTATTCGATTTAAATTCCAATATATATATATATATATTTCCACCATAACGAATTTAATTCATACTCGTTAATTTTCCCCATTCCATCCGTACAAAAATAATATTTTATAGGTCTTAAGTATACCCTATTTCCCTTCTCTAAGTCCCAATTTATTCAATTAGTCGCCACAAAAGATTTATGCAAGATAGGATTTAATCAAACCTTATAACAAAACAATTTTCAAAATTCTAGGAGGGGTCGATCGATCGGAGTGAAGGGTCAATCGATCGACATTCTTATGTCGATCGATCGACCCAACAGGTATGGGCGATTCTGCATAAACTAGCCTACGGGTTTAATCAATTTCAATCCTCAAATCATAAGTTTTAAAGTCCCAAACTCCTCATAATTTATTCTACATGATATGGCAACATATATAAACGATTTCCAATCATCAAACAATCCTAAAACATCAATAGGTTTGGATTAAACAAGCTAATTCTCCTAATTTCCAGAAAATCCTTCTTTTATTATTTCTCCAAGAACAATATAAAAATTCCAGATTTTCTTTCACCCAATGATTCCTAAATTTCATGATTTAAGCCGTCTATTTAAAAAGAGATTTATCCTTCATAATTCTCATTTCAAGGATTCATCAAAAAGCATTTTAATTCATATAACTTTCCAGAATTTTCTAAACAACCTAACATGGATAAAATACATGCAAGAACTTGCAGTAGTTAATCATTTGACTCTAATTTGAAGGTCTGACCTTTGAGGATGTTTGTCTACTAGTGGTCCTCTCGCTTTTTCAGCCAACTTCCGGTGGCAGTGATGGTGTAGAATGGCTTTTGACTCTTGGTTTCCTAGATGTGGCTTTTCCTTTCTTCAAATAAGGCTCTCACTCTCCCTAAGTCTCTTCCTCTATTTTTGGTGCATGAACCTCATTGTTTACAACTCTCAAAATTATATAAAACCTTTCAAATTCGTGGGTACTACTCACCTCCTATGTAAAATGACTAAAATACCCCTCTGGGGTGTCTATTCGGCTCAAAGTTGCTCTGAGACACAAATCAAACACTTAAGTAGACTTTTTCGACTATTTCAACCCTTTAGGACACTTTGGTGCAGTCAAAATGACCATTTGGATAACATAAAAATATTTTACTTTTAATTTCAATAAAAATAGTCCCGACACGACTCACACGTACGTCCCGACTTAATTATCATAATTGGCGTATTCGTCTCTCGCTACAATTTATAAAATCATAATCATATGTAAAGTCATAGTCATATATATCAACTTTAGTCACTAAGTAATAGACAACATAAATCACATATTACTTTACTCACGAGTAATAGCTAAATCCAAATTAATTTTCAATTATCTCAGAATTAATTCTAATTAATCCCATTTTAAAAGTTATTAAAAATACGGAGTGTTACAAAATGGTTAAGATGGGGGCAGTGGTTAATTTTTTAGGGTGCAAAAGGATTGTTTTCATTTGGAGGTCCATATAAATCGAACATCCCTTCAATACAACTTTATTAATGGTTGGGCAATTCGAGAAAATCCTTCCACAAAGCGTCAATAATATCCGATAAGTTTTAGAAAGCTACGTAGTTCAGGAATGGTAGTGGGTTGAGGCCATTCAAGTACTGTTGCGATTTTGGCTGGGTCCATTTGTATACCTACTTCAGTGACAACTTGTCTAAGGAACTTTACCTCTTTCATGAGGAAAATGCATTTACTCTGTTTCGCATAAAACTGGTGTTTACGAAGGGTTTCCAACACTATACATAAGTGATTCTAGTGTTCTATTATAGTCTTGGAATAAATTAATATGTCATCTATAAAGACGATTACAAACTAATCTAGGAAAGGGCAAAATATTCTATGCATTAAGTCTATGAAAGCGGCGGGAGCATTGGTTAATCCAAAAGACATGACTAAAAATTCAAAATGCCCATAACGTGTCCGAAAAGAGATTTTGGGGTATATCTTTTTCCTTAACACGAAGTTGGTGGTATCTAGATTTGAAATCAATCTTTGAAAATATCTTTGACCCTCATAACTGTTCAAACATGTCACCTATCCTAGGAAATGGATATTTCGTCTTGATAGTCACTTGATTTAATTTTTAATAATCGATACATAACCAAAAAGATCCATCTTTCTTTCGTACAAATAAAATTGAAGCTCCCCAAGGTGATATACTGGGGCATATAAATCCTTTACTGAGTAGGTCGTACAGTTATGTTTGAAGTTTTTGCAATTCTAAAGGAGCCATACGATAAGGGGGTATTGACATAGGGGAGGTATTTGGCAACATATTGATAAAAATTTAATTTCTCGACGTGGAGGCATTTCGGATCAATATTCGAGAAACACATCTTTGTAACTGATCAAGATTTTAGAAAGGGAATGTAACACCCCGTAATTTTGAGGGTTTAATATTTAATTATTTTTGGGAGTTATAAAAATATTTAAATTGGAGAAACTTAAATTCATGAGTTGGAAAATTTAATTGAGTGAGCCAAATTATTTATAATTTGCGACTTTTAAGTTAATGGTTCAAAATCTCGTGTGTCACATTTTGAGGTCGAAATTTGGAAATTTCGAAAAGTATTTCGGATGGCGATTCCGAGTGCACGGTTGCGTCCGAATAGGTCGAGATAGTCAGAAAAGAGTACCCGGGGGTAGTAATTGAATCTCGAGGTATTTTTGGGCATAACCGCGCCCACACGGGATGAGTTGGGCCACTTTAATTAAGCCCATTAGGTGAAAAACGGGATTTAGAGTTTTAACCTAAGTAAGGGATTAGAAAATCAGCAGCCATCACAAACCTAATCCTAGGGCTTGAGAGAAAAATTGGGGGAAAGCTTAGCAAAAGCCAATTTGGGAATTTTGGAGTCATATTAAGGGGCGTCGACCACGGATCAGACCCTACGAACGATCACAGGCAAGTGGTTAACTGTTTTGATTCATAAAGTGTGATATCCAATTCATATTTTAGTGATGTGTTAACTAAATTTCGTTTTGGAGATAAATGGGTACAAAAAGGGGGGTTTATTAATTGAATCATTGAATGAGATTTAATGTAAGAATTAGTTGTGCTATATAATTCTGAGTATGATTATCTGCTTTGAATGAGAAAAATCGGAATATAAAGGGATGGAATTTGAATTTGAAATTGGGATTGTACCCTAGAAATTTGTGTTCTTGGGGGGGTAAAGATTCATAGTGTTAATGATGTTAAAAGGTCTAGATAATATTTTTAGTTCATGAGAAATGTTATAAGATGATTAATAGGCTGATTTGAGGTTGGTTTTTGAGGAAAGAAACCTTGAAATTTCGTTAATGGTGGAATTCAGCAAGGAAGGAGAGATGGCACGAAGGGATCGATCGATCGGGGGGCATCGATCGATCGATGATGGGAAATTTTGGGCAGTTCGGTCTGTGTGTGATATAAGGGGGAAATTAATTATAAATTAATTTCCATACATTTATTAGTGAATAAATAATTATGAAACAAATATTCCTAGAAATTTTGAGAGAAAGTAATTGGGACTAGGATGAATTTATGTGGGGAACTTAATGGATGAATTTGAGGAATTTTATTCCAAAATAGGGAGATACGGATCAAGTCCGGGTATATTGGCTAAGCGACGCCAAGGTAGTGAATTAAGTTTGGAGATAAACTAATTAATTTGGGGTCGGGATATAGACTCGGAAAATATTTAATTTCGGGCCAAGTGAATAGAGTCCGGGTATGCAAATAATTATAGGCAAATATAATTGGGAAAATTATAGAAATAAAGGTGTGACACATTGTAGGCGAAAATATGGGTATGATATTATGAGATGTAAATTGGACCAAGTGAGCGAGTCCGGGTATGTTGGTTAAGTGACATTGATTAAGCGTGAAAAGTAGCGTCGCGTCAAAACGCTAATTGTTGAATTCGTTTCACCGCATTAATACAAAAACCTAAATTACGACTGCACTTGCGATACAAGTATAGCGGTAAGTCGGGTATCGAAAATCCACAGAGACGAGTTGTTGAAATTTAATTGGTTTAATACTTCCGAATAAAAGTGTAAAAGGTAATTTGTTAAGTAAAAAGAAATAAAAGATAAACTAGGCATGAGTGTATTTAAACTAAAATTAACAAACCGAATAAAAACTATAGGATGCGACTAATATCCCTCAAATTGAGTTAACACGTATAAATGGTTACATGGGACTGCGAATTATTAGGATTGCATCTCGTTTCGTCAATTAATTAAATTAAGAGTTGTCACACCCCTAAATTCGCATAAAAGATTATTAAGATTTTGGCATCAACAAATATCCCGAAAATTACGCACGCAAGGTCGTAAATACGGCGCATACATGCTATACACCGTTAAATTTCCTAGGCGTAAAAACTAGGACAACGCACTCGAAATAAATACGTAAATCTCCATCACCAAAGCGAAGCAATAAATCAACCCTACGTGAGTTCTATTAATCGCACCCTAATTTAAATTAGCCCCTACACATAATAAATGACATAAATAAATTAACTAATTATTTAAAGCACAACTAATTAATTTAACAACTAAAATTATCTAAGCATGAAAATTAATTAAGCATGGAAAATAAAGCAAATACAACTTAAAGGAGATAATGAATAGTAACACTTACATTAATGGTGAAAAATCAACACAAAATGAGGAGAGGGGTGTCTCCACAAATAAACCTCAATATTTCTCTAACCTAGCTTTAAAGAGAGAAAAGGAACAAAAAAACTAAGATAAAACTTGATATCTTACAAAAATAACTAAAGTTTCTATTTATACTAAGTTGCCAAAAAGAAATAAAGAAAAAGAAATAAGAAAAGAAAAGGGGTTAAGTTACAATTTAGAAATAAAATAAAGAAAAAAAATAGAAAAATAGAAAAAGAAAGTAGGAAGTAACATTAAAAGATCTCTGATTGAAACAGAGTACGGGTCGACCGCATATTGGGTCGGTCGACCGCGCAAAAATGGAGAGGCACACTGTCTCGGCACAAAGGCAAAATCCAAATTTCCGGTCGATCGGTGGGACGAGGCCGGTCGACCGCGCCTGCAATTCCAAGCCCAATTCATAGCAGCACAAATGAAAACACCAACATCGCACAAACCCACATCCATGGATGAACAACTCGTGAGCTGCCATGAGAGAACAATCCAAAACCCAAATTGATGTGTTAACCGAGGCCACCATGGCTGAATTAGCCGAGACCCAAGAGTTGCACCATTTTTGACCAAAAACCTCCATCAAAAAACAATACCCACATCCATGTCCAAAAAACTCCATAGATGGCCAAAGCCATGAAACCCAAGCTCCAAAAAAAGCCAAAGAGACCCATTTACGTGTGTGGTCCCAAATCAAGCTCCAATTTCGGACAAAAGGCTCGAATTTCGGTCGAAACCAAAACCCGAGCAAAATCCGAGCCTAGGGCCAAATCGCCATCTTCATTTGCTGAAAAAACGTTTTAGGGACATGGATGGAATTAATGAAATTGTTATTAAAGAAGAAAAGGGACCTGGATGGAATTATGTAAATTGTTAATGAATTTTTTATAATTCTTTTCGATTAAAGCTCCGTGTTTCCTTCGTTCGAACTCCGATTGGCGCACCGTTTGCGGCCACGCGAAGATTGGCCCGAGGGCTACAACTTCCGTGAAGATTTCGGGCATAAATCCCAAAGTACAAAATTACGAAAATGCCCCTGAACGTGCGAATCACGACGAAACTTAATCGAAACGTGCCCAAACTTCATACTAAGCACTTTAACACCTATAAAAGCTCAATTATACCTCAAATAACATTTTAGCATATAAAACGGAGGATGTCTGATTAACGAGCATAATTATAGGCATTAAAGTACCCGAAGGGGCTAAAATGCATAAGTTCGAGGGTAATTAAATGCAATATTCGATACGAATCAGACATCAAAGTATTAAATTAATTATTGAGAGAAAGTAATTAGTTTGGAGTCGGAACATAGACTCGAAAAATATTGAGGTACAAGCCAAGTGAGAGAGTCCGGGGATAATGGTTGGGGGACACCAAGTATTAAATTAATAATAGTGATAATTAATTTAATTAGAGTCGGATTGGAGACTCGGGTAGGACTAAATTCATAAGAGTGGTAATTAATTTAATTAGAGTCAGACCATAGTCTCGGGAAGACGATACATTATTAAGTGAGAAAATTAATTACGTCGAGTCGAGCCACAGACTCAGGAAATTTCAAGCAGTATACGGGATATTTAGTACACGGTAAAGCCAGGGTTATAATATATATATATATATATATATATATATATATATACGTGTATATTGTGTGTGATGTTAAATTTCAGGCAGTATACGGGATTTTGAGTACACAGTAAAGCCGGGGTTTATATTATATATATACGGTGTAGTGATAGTATATATATATATATATATATATATATATATATATATATATATATATATATATATATATATATATATATATATATATATGGTGTGTGATATTAAATATCAGTGACAAGATATTTATTCCATTTATATACTCTAATGCTATCAAGGGAGGTTGCGCGATGTGGGTGAATCCCCTAGCTTGAGGAGTAGGGCGAGTATAACCCCAGGTCATAGCGTTCGGTATATATGGGTGAGGGATTAATCCAACTTTCAGGAAAGGAATATGACCGCCTCCACTTCGTTTATCTTTTGGTCCAAGTTGGTGAGCGATTCCAGCTTGGGGAAACTAGGTTTTGTGAGCACACCTAGTGAGATGGCATTTTAGAGGAAATCATCCGGTGAGGGTATACTTAGAAGGATGGATACACGTATGATATATGTGTGGATGTTAGTAAAGGTACGTATAATATGGTAGTATATATTATATGCAGGTAATAATACAGTGTATGATGTATGTACTTTATATAACTCGGGTTACAGTTATATGCTGTTAATTAATGAGAGATTAATTAAGTTAATCATTTATGGGAATAATACAGAGTGTGACGTATTAAATTTATATAACTTATGTTACAGTTATATGCTATTCATTAAGGAGGAATTTATTTAAGTTAATTGGTGAGATAACTTATAGTTAATGAATAATTATACTCGGGTTAGAGTAGTATGGCAAGGGGAGGTTACACCAGGACTAGTTGGACGGGGTAGTACAACTAGGTGGGGCTAAGGTAACCGTTAGGTGTGAACATTAGTGGAGGGTTGAGAATATCCACAAGAGAGTGCGACACTAACTTTTATATGAAGCGCATTCATGCATTTTAAATTACTGCAGTTAATTCACTTGCTAAATATTTTCAAAATGTTTTGGGCTTTAACCCTTAATATAAAACTATTTTCAAAACCTTTTAGGTTTCCAGCCACAGGGACGCCAGGATTGATATTCTATTCCAGGAACACGGAGTTGCGGCTTATGTGGATGCTCGCAAGAGTTTGGATTCGACGCATCATTCATTCATTCCTAGAGTAGGAATCACTCATCAGTTCCAGTTTTATTTAGGGCATGTCACCCAGACTTTCAGTTCAGTTTTTAGATTTATTTTATTCCGATGTTGAATATTGTATTGGATTATTTCACTTTAGTGGTCAATGGTTTATTCGGGAAGTTGTGTAATTATGATTCAGTTTAATTTCATTCAACTGTGTGAATGGTTTATATTGTAATTTCTGCTTGAACTATTTTGTTTAATCAAAAAGTTAAAATTAGCACCAGCTTTTGGAATACTAGGTGGTTAGTAAGTTTTAAAAAGTTTTTGACAGTGATGCTAAGGATGATCTAACTGGGATTCCTGTTTTAATTTGGTATAGGACTAATCACCCGGTATTTTATTAGGCGGGGTGTCACAGATGGTATCAGAGCATCAGGTTCTAGTGTCCTTAGGATCTGTGCGGCTTTTCACGTTTCGGCTTAGCAATCTTTGATATAGAGCCCTATTATAGGATTGTTTTATTCTCATACTTATGCACATATACGTTCTTCTGAGAAATTTATATTTGAGAGTGAACTCATACAATTCAATTCTCATTCCAGATGACGCCCAGGAGAGAGAGAGAGAGAGCAGCTAGGGCAGCAGGGGGAGATGAGACGAGGGAGGCTCGTCAGGAGCAAGAGTTACTGCAGCAACTGCCAGAGATGGTTTTGGCAGCATAGGTAACTGAAATAGTGGCACATGTAGATGAAGCGACGGTGGTCGCAACGGCAGGGTACTTTCTATGGGATCAGCCACAAATGTTAGTGGCACCGATGATCAGACTCACTCGGAGTCGTCAGGGTGGAAGCAAGAGAGAGAGGTATTTTTAGTGGGAACCCACCAGAGTTGTGAGGGGGTTCAGATGTAGTGCTAGCGGGTCAAGGAAGAGGGATATCCAACATCACCTACGCATGGGAGATTGTGATGAGGTCTGGAAGAAAATGCTAACCACTTTTAGTTTAGTGGGAGCAGTGCTACAGTGGTCGGAGTCGATCACCACAGTGAAGAAAGGGATACGCTAGCTATTATAGAGTTTTGGGCGTGGTTCGACCGCACGTATCTTTCTACAACGGTTGAGATCGGAATTAGGAGAAAATTTAGAGAGGTAACTCGGGGAGACCGTTCTGTGGTCGATTACGAGGAAGAATTTACTCGATTAGCAAAGTTGGTGCCGGATGAGGTAAGCGATGAAGAGAGAAAGAACGTAAGGTTTGTGGAGAAGTTAGTCTGGAGAATCAGACAACATTTTTCTGATAATCCCGCATTAGTAGCTTATACTGATTTCATTTACGCAGCACTCCGGCACTGTTAGGAATATCGTTTCCACGTGAAAGGAAGCGGAAGGGGAGTGAAAACTAGCCAGTCGGATAACGCAAGAGGGAATAGCACTAGTGGGGTATCCCATCAGCAGACTGCGGAAGATCAGGGGCAGGATTTTTGGTAGGGAAATCATGCCAAACGATTTAGAACTGGAGGCTATCGGCAGGATGGCCAGGATTTCTAACAAGGCCGGCATGGAAGGGACCAGTAGCAGTGTGAATATATTAGAAGGTGTTTCGTTTATGGGGAAAGCGAGACACATGAAGAGAAATTTTCTTAAGCGAGGCAAGGGTCAACTACAGGACGAGGTCCTGGATATACAACCACTAAAGCAAGTCATGGGCGCATTCGAGTAGGGAGAAGATGCTCCGAAACCCGAGGATCAGCCGTTGCAGCTGGAGTATAGAGGTAATTATTTTTACCATATGGGGACGGGGTATAATTTTTGAGTGACAAGGAGGATGTCACAATATAAGACTTATTTTTCACTAGAGTTCACAGGTGGGTCGAACTTAGTGGGTGCGTTGGCGATAGCAGCCATAGTATGTGGATAAACTTTTCGTAGGGTAGCGGAGTTCCTTGGTGTTATTCACGGGAGGGTGGAGGTGTACACTGAGTGATTGTTTGAATTATACGAAGAGTTACTACTTTCGAGAATTATGGGAGTAGGGTTGATAATATTTCCGAAATATCGATTGGATAGCGATGGAATTTAACTATTGTGGACAGTGGTGTAAAAAATTTGGTGTCCGCGACACCAGGGTAGGGATGGTACTAGGTATCACCGGAGAGGGCGTATAGCCTGTATATATGTGGATACATATGTTGTATTGCGTGGTACAATAGCACATAGTGAGGTTTTGTGTTCTCACATTTTATTCCGATAAGTGGGGATGTTTACTGAAGTGAATCAGGGTGGTTAAATCGATCTTCGAGAAAAGAGAGATAGCTCGAGGTTTATTTTGCGCAAGGACTAGCGGTAGTAAGGGCGTCGTAATTTATGTTGTCTTTAGTAGCATAAGGGTAAGCGTATATACTTTTGTGTTGAGAGACAAGTATTTTGTGGGAAGATGTTTGGACGTTAGCGCATGGGTTGGGTACCCAAGCAGTAAATATATGTATGTATATATATATATATATATATATATATATATATATATATATATATATATATATATATATATATATATATATGTGTGTGTGTGTGTCTGTGTGTGTGTGTGATACGACTACGGGTTCGAAGTTATATTACGGGTTACAACTAGCATAGTCGGATAACTTTCGTGCGATTAAGCACGGGTATAGGGTGTATGGGTGCCCTGGTTAAATTTTAAATGCATACTTGTGTAACGTATGGTTAGAAGCGGATGGGATAGATATAGAGGTCTTGGAGGCACATGACCAGAGAGTAATATTCAAAGCTTAAAACATTACGCTCATCCTAATTTCGAGGACGAAATTCCTTTGTAAGGGGGGGAGTATGTAACACCCCGTAATTTTTAGGGTTTAATATTTAATTATTTTTGGGAGTTATAAAAATATTTAAATTGGAGAAACTTAAATTCATGAGTTGAAAATTTTAATTGAGTGAGCCGAATTATTTATAATTGGCGAGTTTTAAGTTAATGGTTCAAAATCTCGTGTGTCACATTTTGAGGTCGAAATTTGGAAATTTCGAAAAGTAATTTGGATGGCGATTCTGAGTGCGCGATTGCATCCGGATGGGTCGAGATAGTCAGAAAAGAGTACCCGGGAGTAGTAATTGGGTCTTGGGGTATTTTTGGGCATAATTGCGCCCACACGGGATGAGTTGGGCCAGTTTAATTAAGCCCATTAGGTGAAAAACGGGATTTAGAGTTTTAACCTAAGTAAGGGATTAAAAAATCAGCAGCCATCACAAACCTAAGCCTAGGGCTTGAGAGGAAAATTGGGGAAAATCTTAGCAAAAGCCAATTTGGGGATTTTGGAGTCAAATTAAGGGGCGTCGACCACGGATCAGACCTTACGAATGATCACAGGCAAGTGGTTAACTGTTTTGATTCATAAAGTGTGATATCCAATTCATATTTTAGTGATGTGTAAACTAAATTTCGTTTTGGAGATAAATGGGTACAAAAAGGGGGTTTTATTAATTGAATCATTGAATGAGATTTAATGTAAGAATTAGTTGTGCTATATAATTCTGAGTATGATTATCTGCTTTGAATGAGAAAAATCGGAATATAAAGGGATGGAATTTGAATTTGAAATTGGGATTGTACCCTAGAAATTTGTGTTCTTTGGTGGGTCAATATTCATAGTGTTAATGATGTTAAAAGGTCTAGATAATATTTTTAGTTCATGAGAAATGTTATAAGATGATTAATAGGCTGATTTGAGGTTGGTTTTTGAGGACAGAAACCTTGAAATTTCGTTAATGGTGGAATTCAGCAAGGAATGAGAGATGGCACGAAGGGATCGATCGATCGATCGGGGGGCATCGATCGATCGATGATGGGAAATTTTGGGCAGTTCGGTCTGTGTGTGATATAAGGGGGAAAATTAATTATAAATTAATTTCCACACATTTATTAGTGAATAAATAATTATGAAACAAATATTCCTAGAAATTTTGAGAGAAAGTAATTGGGACTAGGATGAATTTATGTGGGGCACTTAATGGATGAATTTGAGGAATTTTATTCCAAAATAGGGAGATACGGATCAAGTCCGGGTATATTGGCTAAGCGACGCCAAGGTAGTGAATTAAGTTTGGAGATAAAATAATTAATTTGGAGTCGGGATATAGACTCGGGAAATATTTAATTTCGGGCCAAGTGAATAGAGTCCGGGTATGTAAATAATTATAGGCAAATATAATTGGGAAAATTATAGAAATAAAGGTGTGACACATTGTAGGCGAAAATGTGGGTATGATATTATGAGATGTAAATTGGACCAAGTGAGCGAGCCCGGGTATGTTGGTTAAGTGACATCAAAGTATTAAATTAATTATTGAGAGAAAGTAATTAGTTTGGAGTCGGAACATAGACTCGGGAAATGTTGAGGTACGGGCCAAGTGAGAGAGTCCGGGGATAATGGTTGGGCGACACCAAGTACTAAATTAATAATAGTGATAATTAATTTAATTAGAGTCAGATTGTAGACTCGGGTAGGACTAAATTAATAAGAGTGATAATTAATTTAGAGTCAGACCATAGTCTCGGAAAGACGATACATTATTAAGTGAGAAAATTAATTACGTTGAGTCGAGCCACAGACTCAGGAAATTTCAGGCAGTATACGGGATATTTAGTACACGGTAAAGCCAGGGTTATAATATATATATACGGTGTAGTGATAGTCTATATATATATATATATATATATACGTGTATATTGTGTGTGATATTAAATTTCAGGCAGTATACAGGATTTTGAGTACACAGTAAAGCCGGGGTTTATATTATATATATACGGTGTAGTGATAGTATATATATACGTGAATATATGGTGTGTGATATTAAATATCAGTGACTAGATATTTATTCCATTTATATACTCTAATGCTATCAAGGGAGGTTGCGCGATGTGGGTGAATCCCCTAGCTTGAGGAGTAGGGCGAGTATAACCCCAAGTCATAGCGTCCGGTATATATGGGTGAGGGATTAAACCCACTTTCAAGAAAGGAATATGACCGCCTCCACTTCGTTTATCTTTTGGTCTAAGTTGGTGAGCGATTCCAGCTTGGGGAAACTAGGTTTTGTGAGCACACCTAGTGAGATGGCATTTTAGAGGAAATCATCCGGTGAGGGTATACTCGGAAGGATGGATACACGTATGATATATGTGTGGATGTTAGTAAAGGTACGTATAATATGGTAGTATATATTATATGTAGGTAATAATACAGTGTGTGATGTATTTACTTTATATAACTCGGGTTACAGTTATATGATGTTAATTAATGAGAGATTAATTAAGTTAATCATTTGTGGGAATAATACAGAGTGTGACGTATTAAATTTATATAACTTATGTTACGGTTATATGCTATTCATTAAGGAGGAATTTATTTAAGTTAATTGGTGAGATAACTTATAGTTAATGAATAATTATACTCGGGTTAGAGTAGTATGGCAAGGGGAGGTTACACCAGGACTAGTTGGACGGGGTAGTACAACTAGGTGGGGCTAAGGTAACCGTTAGGTGTGCACATTAGTGGAGGGGTGAGAATATCCACAAGAGAGTGCGACACTAACTTTTATATGAAGCGCATTCATGCATTTTAAATTACTGCAGTTAATTCACTTGCTAAATATTTTCCAAATATTTTGGGTTCTAACCCTTGCTATAAAACTATTTTCAAAACCTTTTAGGTGTCCAACCACAGGGACGCCAGGATTGATATTCTATTATAGGAACACGGAGCTGCAGCTTATGTGGATGCTCGCAGGAGTTTGGATTAGACGCATCATTCATTCATTCCTAGAGTAGGAATCACTCATCAGTTCCAGTTTTATTTAGGGCATGTCGCCCAGACTTTTAGTTCAGTTTTCAGATTTATTTTATTCCGATGTTGAATATTGTATTGGATTATTTCACTTTGGTGGTGATGGTTTATTCGGCAAGTTGTGTAATTATGATTCAATTTAATTTCATTCAGTTGTGTGAATGGTTTATATTATAATTTCCGCTTGAACTTTTTTTTTAATCAAAAAGTTAAAATTGGCACCAGCTTTTGGAATACTAGGTGGTTAGTAAGTTTTAAAAAGTTTTCGACAGTGATGCTAAGGATGATCCAACTGGGATTCCTGTTTTAATTTGGTATAGGACTGATCACCCGGTATTTTATTAGGCAGGGTGTCACAGGGATAAGGTTTCTTTTTCACTTATCTGAAAAGGTAGAGGTTGGTGGGGATTTTGTCCTTGGAAATGAAATGAAGTTTGATTGGGTGGTTTGAATGTCACTGTCTTCGCATGACATTCAATATGAGAAAAGTTTAGGGATAATATGTCCATTCTTATTATTAAATCAAACTCCGTTAAATTGAGGACTATTAGATCTACGGTTAATGTCCTGGTTCTAAAATACAAGGTGTGATGTTTACAAATTCTATCAGTGATGGCCATTTTTCCTGTTGGCACTCCTATAGTAAAAGGGTGAGCTAATGGACTTAAGGATAATTGCAAACGAGTCATACATGAACGACTAATGAAAGAATGGGTAGATCCATAATCAAATAATATATGTGCAAAAAAATTATAAAAAGGAAGCTTACCTTCGACCAAACCGTGGTGATTTTGATTTTTTGTTGGGGGAAAGTAGGAATTTCGACCTTGGTTCTTATTGAGTGGTTCTTGCTTTCTTTCATGGGAATTTTGTTGTGGTAAACAGTTAAAGTTATTGGTTGGATTCTTAATAGGAAATTTAATCAAGTTAGGGAAAGTAGAAGGAGGAGGCATGTGTAGAATAGGGCATTTGGGTCTAAGATGTCCAAATTTGTTGCATTCATGACAACTCATCAAAGGTCTATTATGATTTTACTGAATCTTACCAAATGCTTGGCCATACTTAGGCTTGTTATAAGGACGATATCAATGATTTGGCTGGCTCCTAATAATATAGGGATTTTGAGATGGAGTAGAGGTTCAGGTTATGTTGGTAGAGGCGGGGTGTTTTTCTATAAAGGAGGATATTTTGAAACTATGATTAAACTATCGAACTTGTAAGGAAGTGATGTAGGATTTGATATTCTGTCGTGAACCTCATTCTAAATTCTTGCACTTTTTAGGTAGGCATCCACGTATTCTTGAGGATATCGGGATAATTCAATGAACTTATCCTTGTATTGGCTATGGTCATTTATTGTAATTGTAGGCTTAGGAAATCGATGGTCATTTGATCTCTTATGGATTCGAAAAATTACTTGCTGAAGAAGATTTTTTCAAACTACTCCCAGGTCAATTCATTCAAGTTTCGAGAATGTAAAATAGACTGCGACCAAAAATCTTCTTCTCCTTTAAATAGGTATGAAGTCAATCTTGCCCAAAGTTCAGGGTTAATGCTTATTCTATAAAGTATCTTAAGTGTCTAACGAATCCATTTTTTTCTTCAACCGCACAGGGCTTCCCGAAGAATGCTGGGGGGTTTGTCTTAAAAATTCCTTAAAGGAGTTAATTCTTTGAGTTTCTTCTGATAGATCAATATTAACTAGGGGTTAAGGCATATTTTGTTGTCGCTAAGTTAGTATAAATAATTCTTGTAAACAATGTAAAATTCCTTCATTGGTGGTAGTTAGATTAGGAATTTATGGAATAAATCATTCCTCCTCATTTCACTAGTAGTTGCTCGAGTATTAACTAAGCTATATAAACAATTTATCAAAAGATAAATTACAAGTGGAGATATAACAACATACATTACACCAGAAGACCAAATTGTCACTTTTGAGCCGACCAGCCTTGTCACTGTCATTGACCGTGACAAAAATCATGCGTTTTTTGTCACGGTCAATGACCATGGCAATTTCATGACAACGGTTTGTCACGGTCAAAGATCTTGATAGGTGCGTGATAACTTTTTCAGTAAAAAACCCTACCCCCTCTTTTTTTTCCACCGTTTTTATTTCCCCCTTTTTTCCCTCTCTCTCGCGCGACTGCTCTCTCTCTCTAAGGTACGTTTTTCTCTCCTCTCTCTTTCCATTGTATATGTGTATATGTTTATATGTGTGTGTAGAACTGTTGGTGTGTGTGTGTGTGTGCTGGTGTGTGTGTGCATGTGTGCATCTATGTGTATGTGGGGGGAGGGTAGTAGGGGTGGGGGTCAAGGGTGGGGGGGAGGGCAGTGGTGGTGCAGAATTGTGTAATTTATGTTGTTGAACTCTAAAATATGAGTAATCTAGAATAAATTGGCACAAAATTAATATATATTTTACAATTTGGGATCTTGTTAAAATTCAAAAATTTCTATATGAATGATATAATTCATCGCTTATAATTTAAAGAATTTACGATAATGTGATTCATGCTAGAATATTATTAATTGAGTACTTGGCTAATTATCTCCTACATTCTTACAATGAGATTTTGTGTTAAATCTTGAATTGTATGAATTATATATGTTATAAATCAAGATAGTAAATTACACTCATGTTATATTACGTTGCGTTATGATTAGAATTCATGCATTAGATTAATAAATATTCATTATGAACTATGCACAATTGTATGGTTTATTTTATGAGAAGTGTTCTGATTATGATGTAGATGGAGTTGTTGTAGTCTAACCCTAAATAATAATAATAATAGATGTGTTGAAAAGTGAATTGGATTGTTTGTAATTTAATCATATATCTCACAAATTAATAATAATAATTCATAGTTTAGGTATAAGTTTTAGTTCTTATGCGTACTTTAAATTACTTATAGTTCGCATAAATACTAGCCTTCTAGTTCTTATGCGTAGGGATTCAATATCCCTTAAACCCATTCGAGAGTCATTGCTCCTGTAATGAGATCTCTCGGATTTTCCCGTTTGGACAGTTTGGGACTGCGTAGTTTCTATATAATAATATTCTTAGTGGCTTAAACTTGTTGCTTTTAGGGGAATTTTTGTAGTCATATCTTAATTTTTTGTGGGTACATTCTAGATGATGCGATGCTACGCGTTATTCTAATTGATAAATTGAAATAACACTCACACTTACGAATCTATGTCGTGTACTTGGAGAACCATGGGGATATGTTGCCGAATTTTCCTCAAATTGGAACAATGTGCAAGAGCTATTAAGTATAATACAGAAATATGTGGTCTCAAATGGAATAGGACCACTCGCCCTTTAAAGGAGATGGAGGAAATAGGAATTAATATTATAAATTGAATTTTAATTTCAATTTCAAATTTAAATTGAATTTGAATAAACGAATAAATTTACCTATAGAAACTAGCCTTCTAGATGTTATGCGTACGCATTCAATAGGTGATTGTTTATACTAACGGGAACTAAATATTCACGTTTTTGTTTATTCTATTTTACCCATAATAGGTGATTGTTGGTAGTAGCTGTGATCGGATGTAACACCCTGTGAAATTCAAGGATCTTAAATTAAATAATATTTTGGGAGAGAAAGAATTTATTTTATTTGGATGAATTAAATTCATGATTTGAGAAATTTTTAAATTTAAGGAATTTATTAATTTGGAGAATTGAGGATTAATTAATTTTGATTATTTTATGTCGTATTTTGAGGTTTTAAATTTGGAAGCGGTTATAAATTAATTCAAATGGCAATTCGGAGTGCACGGTTGAGTCCAGATGGGTCAAAATAGTTGGAAATGAGTGTCCAGGTGTGTATATTGGGTTTAGGTCTTAATTAGACATAATTAAGCTCCAAATAAATAGTTTAGGGCCTTTTTAGGAAACGGGATTTGAGTTTTTAACCCTAATGGTGAAAGGGTAAGGCAAGTTAAAGTCATTTTAGAAGACTAAAATTGGTAAGAGCTTAATAGGAGAGCCATTAAAAGAGAATTTGGGAATTTTGGGAGATTTTCTTCAAGAACAAGAGGAGATCCTTGAATTCAATCCAATATCTTCATTCAAAGACTATGATCTACAAATTGAGGCAAGTGGTTTAACTTGCATTTGTTAAATTACATTTTTTCTATTCATAAAAAAAACGTGTGAATAAATTAATATGTTAGGATTTGTTCTACATCTTAATTTGGGTATTTCATATTTGGGATTAATAAATCTGTAGAAATGATAAAATCATGTGGTTTTGATACCCCAATTTGTGTAGATGATGTAGTTAAATTGAGATAGTCAAATGGGTAAATTTAGAACAAGTCTTGGAGGACTTTGTGGGTAAAATCTAGGCAGAAAGTGAGGTTTTAAAGTTTTAATGGCGATTACCAATAGAAAATCGAGTTTTTTTTATTTTATTCTCTAATGTGTTTCTCCAAAAACGGCTCCAAAATGCCCCAAAACGGCATTTTAAAATATTAGGCAAATTCGTGGTGCAAATTTTAATTTAGGGTTTGAATTTGTGAATAATCACCCTTGAATAAATTAGAGGATTAATTAAATTGGAGAATTAAGGTTTATGATTGAGTGATTTGAAACCTTGTTACTTAAGTGGGTAGACTTAATTGAAAGAAATCGAATGATGGATTGGGGATTTTGAATTTCAGGCCGAAAGAGAGAGTCCGGGTATAATTGGTAGGGTGGCACCAACATAATGAAATTAATTAGTATATGATTAATTGAAATTAATTCGGGTTGTAGACTTGCATGATTTAGGCTTGTGTAGGGATGTATTACACCGGTAGCCTGGAAATAATATACATACGGTGATGTGTAGTATATATATGATTTATAAATATTTGTGTGAATAATATTTATAGTAAAGCATAAGGCTTGTGTACGAACCTAGTACACTAGTAGCCTGGATTCAACATATATATACGGTGATGTGTAGTATATATATGATTTATAGATATTTGTGTGAATAATATTTATAGTAAAGCATACCAATATTATTGCTATCTTAGGAGGTTGCACGATGTGGGTGAGTCCCCTAGCTAGTGAATGCAGGGTGAGTATAATCCCCAGGTCATAGCGTTTATTTATATGGATGGGTCGTTATGGTATGGAACGGGCACTTATATGGGGAACTATGATCGCCTCCTACGCGTTGGGTGATAGCATTTATATTCGACATGCATGTGACTGTTGAGATATAGTTATACGTGAAATGTATAAATGATATAACTTGTGAAACAGTTATATGGTATCAAATGGGAATTGATTTAAATAAGTTAGTGTGAATAAAAACTTGTAACTCATATACGTGATGTGAATCGTATAAGTGGTATAACTCGTGAGAATGTTATATGGCATTAAATGAGAAATGACTTATATAAGTTAATGAGATTAATAACTTATGAAGTATACTAAATCCACTAGGGATAGAGTAGTGGGAAATCATGGTATTTACATGACAAGACTAGTTATGGGGTGGTTAGCTAGGTGGGTCATGTATAGAACATTAGACGCGCACATTAGTGGAGGGGTGAGGTGTGTTTAAGAGAGTGTACGGTACTAACTTAAATAGGAAAAGCATACTTGCATTTAAATTCACTTGTTAAATATTTTCAAATGTTTTAGGTTCTAACCCTTGCTATAAAATATTTTCAAAACCTTTTAGGTGTCCAGCCATAAGGATGTCAGAATTGTTATATTTCAGGTTTTCGCAGTTGCGGCATATGTGGATGTTGCAGGATTTTGACCTAGCCATTTCAATCATTTCATTCCTAAACTAGGATGCAGTCAGTTTTTCATTTTGGGCATGTCGCTCTAGTTGTTCCATTTTATTCCAGTTAGTTGGTGTATTCAGTTTTACTCTTGTGATTCATTTCGTCATTTGACATGTAGCCGGTGGTTGTTTCGACAAGGATTACATCCATCCATTTTTAGTATTGCTTGATTCAGTGATTGAATGATATTTAGTTATATTTTCTTTCGCATGTTGTTATTAGGATGTTAAATAAAAAGATAAAATTTGGCACCATGTCTTTTGAATACTAGGTGGTTAGTAAGTTTTAAAAAGTTTTCGCAGTGATGCTAAGAATAAATCAAATGAGATTCCTGTTTAATTTGGTATAAGACTAATCACATGGTATTTTATTAGGCGGTGTGTCACAGATGATATCAGACCATCTGGTTCTAGTGTTTTTAGGATTTGTGTGGCTATTTCAGCATAGCGTTCTTTGATATAGAGTTTTGTAATAGGATTGTTGTATTCCTTCACGTATGCGATTTACATTATCCTGCTATAGGGTATAGTTCACGTGATCCATATACGGTTTCGGTCGAGAATAAAAGATCGAACATTTTTAGAACAACCAACGTGGGATGTTAAAAGGATTGCAGGAGGGAGGACTCAATAGGAGCCATGGGGTATTCTGAAAATAGTGACGCGATAGGAGTCACTATGATAATTGTTTTAATAATTGAAGTTGGAGAAATTGCTGGGGTGTAGTAGTTTCCCCAAGAACCGTAGGGAAGGATGATGGTGCAATGTTAAAACCCTAAGTGTACACGACAAGGGGAGAGGGTCGAAGAAAATTTTATTTCAAAAGAACAATTCTCTAGGATTCGAGGGAGGTGCGAAAGAGTGATTTACCAGTGGGTAGAGAACATCCAATTGGGATCACATGTGGGGGAGTGTAGTGTCACTCAAGTCAAAATTTTGGGCAAGGAAGTTTGCTCTTAGAAGCAGTATGGGATGACGGGAGCCAGTCACCACATCCATGGGGAGATACCGTGAATAACGAAGCATTTGGGTGAGGATTACTATGAATACTCTCACTAGAGGCTAAATTGAGAGACAAAGAAAATTTCAGTAATCTTTCCAAAAAAGGTCAGACAGTGGTTGGATGGTAAAGAAATTTGATGGAATTCGCAAACTTAGTAACCAATGAGAGGGGTACGAAGAATTAAGTAGGGTTTGTAAGTTATTATTAGACCCTTGGGTAGAATGTACAACCATGGATAGAAGATCTGGCTCGGATGACTAGTGTCGTTGTCGTCAAGGTTGTACATTTACATTTGTATTCATTCTCTCTCTCGAGAGAGAGAGGGGAGCTAAAGGAGTTGGAGAATTTATCAGAAGAGTAAGACTGAATTTTTATGCTCATGAGGCATCAAGGGAAGGGATACTAGTAGAGGACCCGGACTAATGATCGAGATCAATGAAATCTCTATCGAGTGACGGTGGGTTTACATTGGGCCATCAAGGCCAGCAACCAGTCTATTAGATCAGCGGATCAAAAAGGGATATAGGAGTATCAATTAGGGTCAAGGTTACCCTGTATGTCAAAAGGATAACCCCGACAGGGATGTTGGGGCCAGAGAAATGGGAAGGACACAGAGAGGTGTCTTACGTATAAAAGAGTAAAAATGCATGTGGTTAGTTAGGTGGGTCATGTATAGAACATTAGACGCGCACATTAGTGGAGGGGTGAGGTGTGTTTAAGAGAGTGTACGGTACTAACTTAAATAGGAAAAGCATACTTGCATTTAAATTCACTTGTTAAATATTTTCAAATGTTTTAGGTTCTAACCCTTGCTATAAAATATAGATGCCTTGTAGGGGCATCTGTTGGATAAGTTTTTAGTTTGGTTAGGACGCGGGTGTTATTTCTAATAATCGTTGAGCCGAAAGTGTTATGAGTAACTGAAACAACAAGTTTGATTTCGAGATGATTGGGGTATGTTTTATGTGATGGAAGTGGGTCATAGTAATGTATAAGTACTAGATTCGTGTGTGAAATGGATTTGATGGAAGTATCATTAATATCACTAGTATGTGTATTCTTACCATGGAGTAGCGAGGTACTCTTCAGTTCCACCTGAAAGGAATGGATGGGTACATTAAGACAATGTATTTCTTGAGGATTAGATCCTTTGAGAGGTGATAATTGAGGTATGGTTTTATCTTGGGTACGAACGGGTTCGTAATGGAGGGAGATCATAGTACGCTATCGTGTTCGGTGTTTCAGTACTGGACGTATATTATCTTGAGATGTCTCACCTGAAAGAGGGTTGAGTCGGGATAATATCTTGTGAAGTAGAATTCAGAGGGTACAACTGTCTAGTTATATTGGATCCTAGTGCTTAGGGACTAGTCTGATGAGATTCAGAGTACGTTGGATCATCGTGGAGTGAAGAGATTTAACTCATTATTAATATTTAGCACTAAGGGCTTAGTAATAGTGCGAGCGTAGAAAAATCTGATTCCGTTAGAGACGTGGGTGTCCATGATTAGACTTGTAAATATAGGAACAAAGTTTGAGTGTCTCGAGTGGATGCCTTGAGTTCTATGATAATTGAGGACCGATAATGCAAAGGAAGAGATCATGGGGAAAACCTCTTTTGGACTGTGCTGTGAGGCATTATACACATAAGCCTTAATAGAATGCCGAAAGTGGGAAGACATTATTGGATTTAAGGTCATCGAATTTAATGATAACCTGGGAACGTGTGGAGAAAACACGTTGAGCAGAGCCACTAAGAGATAGGGCCAGTAGAGACGAGAAGTGTTGCAAAAGAAACACTACAAAGTTTTGGCACCACAATTTGATATGTCCTGCGTATTGATATGTGTTTTATGTGATTTATTTTAGCCACTTACGCCATTGCATGGAACCTTAATGTTGATACCAAATTTAATCTGCTGACTTGGATCAACCATATGAAGACACGTGGCAATCTACATGGCAACAACAAGCACTTTCGAGATGATCATACGCTCCGAGGAACTCTTATGCTCCGAGGAACAAGACCTCTCCAAGGAACTCTTATGCTCCGAGGAACAAGACCTCTCCGAGGAACTCTTATGCTCCGAGGAACAAGACCTCTCCGAGGAACTCTTATGTGTGTTTGAATAACTCGTGCATGATTTCATATTGTTTCATTCACACCTAGTTGCATGTTTAGGGTTTGTTTGGGTTAAAAGGTGTTTTAAATATAATTTGATCATTTGAACGCGAGCACACACGTTCTCAGCGAGGAGTTTAAAAATGCCTGAAACGCAGAGCATCTGCGTAAGTATTATCAGTGACGTATATGTAACACAGTTTCCATCGGTATGAATAAAATAAAAATATTCTGCAAGTCTCTCTATTTATTGAAAAAATTTCGGGGAATACTAGTGCTACGCACTACTCGGCGAAGCTCGGCAGACTACTCAACAAAATATTCCAAACTGTACCAACATAGTTGGTCGACGAGGAGAAAATATTCCAAACTGTACCAACATAGTTGGTCAACGAGGAGAAAATATTCCAAACTGTATCAAGTGTAGTTGGTCAGGGATAAAAACCCACTAACTGTGGTTGGTCGACGAGGAGAAATATTCCAAAATGTACCAAGTATGGTTGGTCGGGGATAAAAACCCACTAACTGTAGTTGGTCGACGAGGAGAATTTATCGACTTTGGTTAGTCGGACACATTTTATGAAAAAGACAAAAATTTACCAAGTATGGTTAGTCGGGGATCAACTCTCACTAACTATAATTGGTCGACGAGCACAATTTAACAACCTTGGTTGGTTGGAAAAATTTTAAACAAAGTTATATTCATTACTTGATTATTAAGTGATTAAGCAACATTACTAATACTTGTATCTTTTCAATTATTATTAAAATGATCGACAAACAATACAATACGTGTTATCTTTTTAAAGATACATGAATATAAAGTGTTGATATTTACAAGACAATAGCAATTAAGATTTGCAAACAGAAATGAAAGTTTTTCATTAAATTCGAAATAAATTATATTGATGATAAAATGAAAGTTACATTGATATGTATACTAACTATTACATTAAAAATTCCTATTCTATTGGTCTTTTCCTATCAGCTTTCGATACAGGTTCCTCGCCAGCAGGCAGATCATTGAAAGACTGAGGAGAATTGATGAAGTTCAAATCCTTCAGCATCCTGACGTTCATCACAGAAGGTCGATCTAATAGATGCTCGGGATGAGATACCTCGATCTGAGAGTGAAGATTATAGTCACCGAGGTATTTTGAAATTAAGCTTCGAGGAATGGCCCGAGCAGGGATCCACTCCATCTCTAAGTTGTACGGTGGCACGGGCAGGTCAAGCAACCCGGGATCATGGTAGTCCCATAGATAGTGTCCTTGTTCGAGCTTCAACACACCTAAGGCATTTAGCCAACCTTGCTTAAAGACCTCATTGTTGGCATTCTGGATACGATCATCCAAATGGAATAGTGCTTCATTGTATCCAGCCATCCAGAATTCCCTGGGCTGTTTGTGGAACTGATATGTTAGCCTTTCTAGCTGCTCGTGGAGATTCTTAATGAAAAGCTCTTTATTCTCCAAGACTGATTTCTGCGCAGAGAGCTATTTCTCCAAGTCCCTTATCTTCTTTGGCATGTCAGACAAAGCCTGGTTCTTAGCCATTAATTGGAATGTCTGGTTCTCTAAGGCAGACGCTGTCCTCTGTTCCTCGACCAGTACCCGAGCTGCTCTTCCTCATCCCCGAGGAGTTCTTGCTCGTCTCCGAGGAGATGTGGAAGTGCCCGACCTCCTCAATGTGTCCAACTCTTCCCTTAATTTGGCATTCTCAACCTCTAAAAATGAAAATCCCTCGTCAGTCACTAGGATTAGGGCTGTTGAAGAAGAAGCTGCAGACTTCAGCTGCGCTAGATCCTTCTGTAAATTGTTATTCTCTTGCTCCAGCAGCTCGGCAATCTTTCTGCACTGTTCAACCTCACCCTTCAAAGTTCTCTCCCTTACATCATAACCAGTAAAAAGCTTCTCGTAGCCCTTGTCAGCCATGATCAGCTTATACTTCTTTTCATACCCCTCATGCAACAGGGCAGTTGATTCCTTGTACTGATTCTGAAGGTCTTCGAGGGTACACTGGAGATCCTCGATCATTTCATAGTAAGCCACATTATTGGCTACCGCTCGATCAAGCAGACACTTCAAGTACTGATATGCTTCAACTGCCTGTTCTGAAGCATCATGACCAAGGATGTCGGCAACTTCTGATGCACTCAGGTCTGTGTGACCAGCCTTATAATATTCATTACATTGCTGCATCAGCTTTGTATCATTGGCAAATAGCAGATCCATCATGGCCAGAAACTAGCAGAGAAAGAAAAGATAATCATCAAAAAGAAGATCAAGACAGAGTACAAATAGAAAAGAGACAACCGTATGGAAGAAAGAACTCAAGTTTATTAGATCATGAAATTTGGAGTTACAAATTCTGGGTTACATTTGACAAGAAAGAAAAAAAGAAAGGTAAACCCGAACAACATTACACCTTTTCCTTATCTCCCAAAACCTTCTCGGAAGGTTGGGAGGAGGAAGCAGGTTGCTCGGAGGGAACTGTGGGTTGTTCGGAAAGCACCAGCTGTTGCTCGGAAGAAGAAATGACTTGCTCGGCAGCAGGCTGGTTGGTTAGGGCATGTTCTCCCACTACCATTGAATACTCCTCAGAGGTAGCTTCGTCCTCTTCTAATTCTTCCGGAGTAGGAGGGGGACCAGGGATGTGTCTCTGGAAGAGCTCGGATGACTCGTCGACCTTCATTTCCTGAAGGGCAGCAACCCATCCGTCCCTAAAATACTTTAGACTGCCATAGTCCACTTGAGATACCATGGCAGCACACCCCTTATCCCACCCCGTGTCCCATCCAGAGCTAAAAGTCTTCTTCACAGCAGCTTTCCTTTTGGCCTTCTCCAAGGCAAGGTTCTCGGACAGCGAATCATCAGCAGCTTTCAGTTTTTGTTCAGCTTCCTCCTTTTGTCGAGTTACTTCCTGGAGCTGGACCAACCTCTCCTCAGCAACTTTGAGCTTATTCTCAAGCTCCCCTTCAGCCCTGAGCTTCTCTCCGAGCTCTTTATTTGCCTTCTCCAAGGCAGCCTTTTTCTTCTCCAACTCCTTGGAGGCATCAACAACTCGATATTTTTCTTGCTCAGAGGAGGCAAGCTTTCTCTCCCAGATAACCTTATTAGTGGCATACTGCTGGCGAGAGTCTTCCAAAGATTTGATAGCCTCTTCCATGGCTCCCTCCACACTGGACGAGGAGCATGAGGCTTTAATGGCTTCATCCTTTTTCAGGATTATGTTAAAGCAGCTCGTCAACTGTAAACAGAAAAAGAAAGCAAGTTAGAAACAAGAAATGACAAAGGGAACTACAAAAAGTTTAAAGTAAAGAGACTTACTGAAGCAAGATCACGAGCATCCAAAGAAGTAACCATGTCCCGAGTAAGGTTATCTTCAGCACCTTGGACCTCGGGAATGGTCAAGGACTTTACCGAGCTCATGTCAGAGCTCGGGGGAACAAAAGTGGGAACTTCAGTCCCAACAGCTGGGGGCTGAATGATGGTATCAGCCAAATTAACCGAGGAGCTCTTCTTCAGCCTCCTCGGAGGAACAGGTACAGCCAAGGAAGAACCCTTGGTCGGTGATATCACAATCACCTCTCCCGGAGCAGCAGACCTGCTCGGAGCCACTGCGGGCTTCTCGAAAATTTTTGCAGGAGCAGCTGGAGGAGCTGTAGCAGTTTTCTTTGTCCCCTCCTTTGGGACATCGATCCTTCTCCTCTTTGCCTCACCAGAACCGGAGGCAGTCTTCTCAAACAAGGTGGGGGGTCTTCTTTTCTTCATCCTTTCGCTCAAAGGAATGTGGGATTCAGGCGAAGAACTTGCAGAGGCTGGTACTGGCTCTGCTTCAATGATCACTGGACGAGCAGTGAAGGAGGTTGTGTAGCTCTTGTACTGGAGAAAATACGAAGCCGAACTGATGTGATCGTCGGCAACCCTTTGATGCAAACCCCAGATAACTCCCAAATGCCTTATATTGACATCTGTTTCTTTTGGGCACTTTCTCTTGCTATCAACTGCAAATAAACAAACATTGTTATCAGTAACACATTTTATCAAACACAAAACAAATATGATATCAAGATAAATAAAATAAAATAAAAATAACCTATCCCATTGCCATAAGGAGGGCATCTGGAACCCTGGTAAACCTCATCTCCGGTTAAAGGAGGGTGTTGCCAATTTTTTACAACAACCCCATGTTCAAAATAATCCATGTTGGCATCAGGGAGATTGACTACTAAGGCTCTATTTATAAACCTAGTTTTTAAATAATAAATATTATCATTAACTGCCCATCTATAGCAGTACATGATTTCTGGAATTCCTATACGAGTTCCATGCACTTGATTTAATTTATGCACCCCATTAACTATTCTCCATGTGTTGGGGGATATTCGTGCAGGAACAACATCAAAGTACTGATAAAATTTCAGACACAGAGGATTTGGTGGAAAAGAAAATCCACACTCAGCAAAAAAGAGACTGGGGAACCAATGTCCCTCAGCCAAATTGAAATAATTAGAAGGCTCAGAAAGCTCTTCCAATACAACCCAAGAAGGAATGGAAAAATCAGATCGAAATTTGTCAAGAGACTCAACAGGGTAAACCATGATGATGAATTAAAAGAAATAAAGGAGAAGAAGAAAGAAGATCTTACAGAAAAAAGACTGAAGCTGTTGACAATGAACGACTGAAGAGATGAACGCACAAGAGAGTAGAAGACAATGAAAAACTCGAAGATGAAAATATGAAAAGATAGAAAACGATGGGAGTCACTGTGAAGTTTAAATACCTTGCCTTGGGAACTGGCGAAGTAATGATTACAAAAAGGATGATTACATTACCGGCGGCTAAAAAGGCATTAAATATTGGCGCGGGAATCAAAGCGAACAACAGCGGCTAAAAAGACGAAAAGTGACGCGGGAACCGAAGCGAGCAAAAAAGTACAAAAAAGCATGATTCTACGAATTGGGAAGGAGAAATAAATATAAGGGAAACGCTCCTAAAAATTAGGAAGACTATTTAAAGCTACCATATTCCGAGAAAGAATGTTCCATACTCCTCAAATTTCGAACTATGAAACATTGGGGGCTTTTGTTGATACCAAATTTAATCTGCTGACTTGGATCAACCATATAAAGACACGTGGCTATCTACATGGAAACAACAAGCACTTCCGAGATGATCATACGCTCCGAGGAACTCTTATGCTCTGAGGAACAAGACCTCTCCGAGGAACTCTTATGCTCCGAGGAACAAGACCTCTCCGAGGAACTCATTAGCACCGAGAAGATCAGGCGGTCCGAGCTGCATCTCGAGCAAAGCATTAATAGCTGGATAACCAACAGTTCAACTGATTCATTAAATGCTTATCATTCAGACTCACACGCAAAGAGGGCATTAAATGTATTACCCTTTCATATGTATATCATTTAATGTATTACCCTTTTCACATTACAGCCTCAGGGCTATAAATACATTGTACAATCCTCATTGTAAGGGATCTGATCCTGAATCCAAACTTTGGGATCCATAACGGAATTTCTTATAATCGAGAATTCCCAAACAATCAGCAATAAAATAACAGTGGACATAGGTTATTCTTATAAGGATGAACCACTTTAAAATCTTTTGTCTCATTTATTTATCTGTGATTGAATTATTAGAATGATCTAATTTTTTACATCAACAGATTGGCGCCGTCTGTGGGAACGACTGGTAATATCGTTTTCTCACCAATAACAATCCAATACCAATGGCTGATATACCTGAATCCAGCAATCGAAACACTGGAACCCCTCCAAATCCATCTGCTCCACCAATTATTCCAGATCTGACTGGAATGATGGAAAATCTGGCTCAGGGCCAGACCGTCATGCAAGAAACAATGCGACAGCTCATCCAAACCCTCCATGGCGGTGTGCCAGCCCATTCCAGATCACGAAGCATTCAAAGAAATATCCGTGCGCCTTCTGTACGTACTAGGCATACTAGTTCATATCGCAATGAAGAATCTGAAGATTTTTCTTATCAACCTGGACGAACTTCGTCAGTGCGAGCCACAGATACTGAACAACGTGTCATCCTCTCCCCAGAAAGGGCCAGTACATTAGAAAGATTAAGTAGGGCTTCTCCTTTCGATCT
Source organism: Sambucus nigra (assembly GCA_949130495.1). NCBI lineage: Eukaryota > Viridiplantae > Streptophyta > Magnoliopsida > Dipsacales > Adoxaceae > Sambucus > Sambucus nigra. Next base: position 97,016,266 of record OX422214.1, read on the forward strand.
ATTAGGCCCTAGGAGGAACAAAAGTCCTCTTAATGTAGCGTCGAGGAGCTTTCGACGATTATCAGATTTAAGGGAAGGATCTGCCCAGTCGCGACCAGTTGTTCGTCAAGATGGATCTATTGACTGACCAGCTGCTCGTCGAGATGAATCCCAGGAAGCCACTTCAACGCGATCTGTTGCTCGAACCAATAGGCCCGAAGAAGATAATGATGCTTGGAAAGGATATATTCAGAGGATGGAGGATAGATTAGGGGAAATGGCTAAGGCCAAGAACCCTCTACAATGAACCTTTGTTCGGGGAACACCTTTTGTCCAGGACATTGTTGATTTCCCAACACCATCGAAGTTCAAAGCACCTGTTGTGACTCCCAAGTATGATGGGAAGACTGACCCCGTCCTTCATATAGAACAATATCAAGCTACTGCCGACATCTATGCTGTCCCAGACGAGATGAGATGCAGGGCATTCTCGGGAACTCTTACCGAATCTACTCAGATATGGTATAATAATCTTCCTCGGGGTAAGATTTTAACTTTTCTTCAATTGGCTGAGTTATTCATTGGGAATTTCTGCTTCGGAGCAAAGCCAGTTAAACGAGTAGCACATTTGTTAAGTGTTAGACAAAAAGCTGGTGAGAGTATTAGAGACTATATAACTCGTTTTAATAACGAGAAGCTCGAAGTCATTGATTATGAGGAGAAGACAGCGATTACTGCTTTGATGAGTGGACTGCTGCCGAACAAGTTGTACTATACTTTGGCCAAAGATCCACCTCGAACAATGTCGGACCTGATGAGAAAAGCGTCCAAGATTATGAATGCCGAGGAGGCTATGTCTGTGAAGAAGAATATGGACGCCAAAGAAACCAAGGTGGAAGGTGATAAAGCTAAGAAGAAAGAGCATAAGAACAATGGTGGTGACAAACATTCCAAAAGTAGGTCGTCATGGGAGGTCTTGAAGAAATTTGATAATTACATGCCTTTGAAGGCAAATATCAACCACGTCCTGGAAGAAATTAAGAACAGCGAGGAGTTAAACTGGCCAAAGAAAATGAAGTCAGACCCTGACACGAGGAATAGGGAGAAATATTGCGGGTTCCATAAGGATCATGGCCATATGACCAAAAATTGCATAGCTCTTCAGAACGAGATTGAAACACTCATCCGACGAGGAAAGCTAGCAAAGTATGTTGATCGGGGAGGCGAAAGAAGAAACAACGACTGAACTAGAGAGAGGTCTAGATCTCCTCGTCGAGTAGAGGAGAAAAAGAAGAGAAACCATGAAGATGATCCAGATGATGACCCCGATCTTCCCAAGAAACCAAGGCAGCCAGAACGAGAGGTATTTTCAATACGCTTTGGGTCATTTGATTGTAATGTTATTACAGGAGGAGATGCAGGAGGAGGAGACCTTACTGCAGAAAGAAAAGCTTACCTCTGAGAGGCTCAAGATTGCTCGTACATTCAGCGGATAAATTTAGCTGAGGAAGATCGCCCGAGAAAGGTGAACAAAGAAAAATTGGTCATTGGGTTTTCAAAGAATGATCTTGCAGGAGTTCTGTATCCTCATGACGATCAACTAGTGATCAAAATGAGAATGAAGGAGGTAATGATTTCAAGAGTGCTGGTCGATAACGGTAGCTCGGCAGACATCATGTTCTACTCGTGTTTCGATAGTTTAAATTTAAAGCTATCTCAATTGGAGCCTTACCACAGACCCCTCATCGGTTTTGCTGGCGAGAAAGTATTTCCACTTGGGACGATCAAGTTGGATATATTCATTGGTACGTGGCCTGCTTGTCGAACAGAAAGAATACGCTTTTTCGTGATGGATAAGAATGTCCAGTCATCGTACAATATCATCATGGGAAGAGTAGGATTGAAGAAGTTTGAGGTTGTACCATCTACAGTGCATCAATGCCTAAAATTTCCAACAAACTTTAGAGTAGGAGTTATATAAGGTGATCAGAAAGTAGCTCGGGAGTGCTATTATTCATCCGCCGAGCAAGATGAATTGGAAGAATCAAAGAAAAAGACTACTACCTATCAAGTGGAGGAAGGTGCAAAAATCAAAACTTTGGATCCTCGAGATGAGTCGCAACTCGTGAAAGGTCAAGTGGTGGAAGCTACTGAAAATATCATTCTGGACGACGAACACCCTGAACGAACTACTCAAATAGGTTCATCATTGGAGGCCTCACTAAAACAGGAATTGATAACTTTCCTTAGAAGCAGAAGATAAACTTTTGCGTGGAGTCATGAAGATATGCCTGGGATAGATCCAAACTTCTTATGTCACGAGCTCAATGTGAATAAGGAGACCAAGCTTGTGAAGCAGAGAAGAAGAGTATTCAGTCCCGAGAAGAATCAAGCTATACAGGAGGAAGTCGAGAAGCTCCAGAAAGCTTGTTTCATTGAAGATGTAAAATATCCAGATTGGTTAGCTAATGTGATGATGGCAAAGAAGAAGAATAGCAAATGGAGGATGTGTGTAGACTTCACCGACCTCAACAAAGCATGCCCAAAGGATCACTTTCCACTACCCCGAATTGATCAATTGGTGGATGCTACCTCGGGACACGAGTTGCTGAGCTTCATGGATGCATATTCTGGTTACAATCAGATTAAGATGAAACCTGAAGACAGGGAAAGTACTTCTTTCATAACCCCTAGGGGAACTTATTGTTATAATTTTATGCCTTTTGTTTTAAAAAATGCAGGTGCGACATATCAGAGGCTGATGAACAAGGTCTTTGCTGAACAAATCAGTGACAATATGGAAGTCTACGTTGACGACATGCTGACAAAAAGCAAGAAAGCTGCCGATCATCTAGTTGACTTAAGTCAAACTTTTGATCAACTAGATAAATATCAAATGAAGCTGAACCCGACGAAGTGCATATTTGGAGTACGAGAAGGCATGTTCCTCGGGTACATTGTCAATCAATGAGGCATTGAAGCAAATCCTGAAAAGATCAAAGCTCTGTTAGGGCTGCGATCTCCAACAACGAAGAAGGGAGTACAGAGTCTCACAGGACGAGTAGCGGCAATCAACAGATTTGTGTCGCGAGCGACTGATAGATGTCTCCCATTCTTCAAGACACTCAAAAAGACTTTTGAGTGGAATGATGAATGTGAGAAGGCCTTTCAAGACTTGAAGAAATACTTGGGAGCACCCCCACTGTTATCCAGGCCGGTGATGGGAGAAAAATTGTATTTGTACCTTGCAGTGTCCGAGAATGCAGTTAGCTCGGCGTTGATCAGAGTGGAGAATGGAGTACAAAAGCCAATTTACTACACAAGTAAGGCCTTCCGAGGAGCAGAGATCAGATATCCAAGGCTGGAGAAATTGGCACTGGCACTGATTGAAGCGAGTAGGAGAATGAGGCCATACTTTCAGGCTCATACGATAGTAGTATATACCGATGTGCCATTGAGACAAGCCCTTCACAAGCCAGAAAAATCAGGGAGATTGATGTACTGGGCAATAGAGCTCGAAGAATATGATATAATTTATGAATCCCGGTCATCACTAAAAGGGAAGGCTGTAGCAGATTTCATAGCGGAGTTCACCTATCCTGATACCCTCGAGGAGCAAAAGTTGCTCGTTGATCAACCTGTGGATGTTACAGGATCAACAAACACAAGCCCAGACCAATTCCGATTGGTAAAAGGGCGTGTGGATGTTACAGGATATGATGCAGAGATAGTTGGGAGGACTCCGGATGAGGAACAAGAGTTGCTCGCCGATCAACCTGTGGATGTTACAGGATCAACAAACACTAGCTCAGACCAACTCCGGTTGGTAAAAGAGCAAGTGGATGTTACAGGATCATTAAATTCGAGCTCAGACCAACTCCGGTTGGTAAAAGGCCAAGAAGAAATGATCGACGAGGAGCGGGAAAAATCCGGGGAGGATGAAAGGAAGCAGCAAATATTTCACCGAGGATCTCTGACTGATCAAAAATTTGAAGACGAGTTACCTATATGGAGGTTATATATAGATGGCTCATCTTGCACTGCAGGATGTGGCACGGGGATAGTTCTGAGCACTCCGGATGAGGTCGACATGGAATACGCCTTGCGTTTCCAATTCAAAGCTTCCAACAATGAGGCTGAATATGAGGCCATGATTGCAGGGCTTAATTTGGCAAAAATTATGGAGGCGCAGCAGGTTGTGATCTTCAGTGACTCTCAATTGATTGTAAACCAAATGATAGGAGTATATGCAGTTAGAGGAGAATTAATGATCAGATATCATGCAAAGGCAAAGGAACTGTTGTCAGAATTTGCCGCTATTCAGCTGGTCAGAATACCAAGAATGGAGAATGCGAGAGCAGACACCCTAGCTCGACTAGCATCAGCTACTCGCACCGAGCTACGACGAACAATCCCAATTGAAGTGTTAGCTGGTCGAAGTATAGATGAAGATCTGAAGATGAACTTTATCACCCTTGATTTAGGACCATCTTGGTTGGATCCCATCAGGGTATATATCGAGGAGAGAGAATTGCCAATTGACAAGCTTGCAGCCAAGAAATTAAAGTTTAAAGCTGCTCGGTATGTACTAACTAATGGTGTTTTATATAGACGAGGAATTATGGCAGGATTGCAGAGATGTGTACATCCCACCGAGGTGAAAGATTTGATTGAAGAGATCCATGAAGGGTATTGTGGATCACATGTAGCAGGTCGGACACTTTTACAAAGGGTGATGACGCAGGGATACTACTGGCCGACGATGAGGGCAGATTGTTTAGCCTATGCCAAGAAATGTGACAAGTGCCAGCGCTTTTCCTCCATCCGAAGAACTCCACAAGCATTGTTGTCACCCATAACTTCCCCTTGGCCATTTGCCATGTGGGGAATAGATTTGGTTGGACTACTGCCAACGACCCGAGGAAGGTTCAAGTACCTCGTCGTCGTAGTGGATTATTTTACTAAGTGGGTAGAAGCTGAGCCACTCATTGATATGACATACGAGAAGGTGTACCAATTTGTTTGGAAGAACATAATTTGCCGATATGGTCTCCCTCATGCCTTCATCACAGACCATGGGACACAATTTGATAACGAGGATTTTGCTGCCTATTGTCATCAGTCAAATATTTTGAAGGTCCACTCAGCACCAGGCCATCCTCAAAGCAATGGTCAAACTGAAGTGACAAACAGAATGCTGCTGAACGGTTTGAAGAAAAGATTGGATGATGCGAAAGCAAACTGGATCAACGAGCTACAATTAGTACTTTAGGCTTACCGAACTACTCCCCGAGTAGCAACTGGAGAATCACCATACATGCTGGCGTTTGGAAGTGAAGCTGTCATACCTGCCGAGTTGGGCCTCCCAACACACAGGGTACTAAATTTCAATTCCCCTGTCAGCGACTTAATGAGAAGAGTGGATTTAAACATGCTCGAGGAAGTTAGAGAAGAAGCAGCCATTAGAAATGCTGCTTACCAGCAGCGAACAGCTTTGTTCTACAATAAGAGGGTGAAGAAGTGCCACCTGAAAGAAGGAGACTATGTGTTGAAGAAAGTAATTCAAAAACATAATAAACTGGAGGCAAACTGGCATGGTCCATACCGAGTTACAGAAGTTGTTCGACCAGGAACTTATCGAATATCAACTTTAGAAGGCGAGTGTAAGGACATTTTTCTCATGTCCAACATGTTACATTTATATATGTCGTACGCCGCTACATTTGGCACATCACCTCAAGATGTCACTCGACGGCCTCAATTCGAATTCTGGGAATCAAGCATTCAACATCTCCATTAATATGTCCCACATCTGCCTCAACGACTTCACGGTCCAAGATTTTAGGGACTTAATGCAAGTGGTACGCAAGGAAAGTCAAAACAGTGAAAAAAGGCACGATAGGAGTGTTCAAGGGCATTTTCGTAATTTCACATCCATAGTTAGGAGGTCCGGTGAACTAGAAAGTTGAAGAGCTCACCGCAACTAAGATACTGGAAAAAACGACACCTCAATCCGAGCTACGGTGAAGGAGTTATGACCTTTTGAAGATAGAGAAAATTCCTTAAAGAATGCTGTTTTTTTTGTACGCTGGATAGAATTTTAGAGTTTTAAGAACATGGGACTCTTCATATTTTTTCCTATAAATACCAACTTCGGGGGAGTTGTTTTGCAAGACTTTAGAAGACGTTTTTTAGAGTCCAAATTACTCTAGTCTTCATATTTTTTGAGTCCCAAGACTCATGTTTTGATTCACACAATTGTCAATCCTTTGTGAATCCTTTTGGTAACCCAGGAACGCAGTTTTGCAGTTCAACCCTTGTGGAGGAGACCGTTCTTCTTCTCCATTGCAGCCCTACTGGAAAGGGATAATTTCAGCCGCGACTACAGAATCCGATACCTGAGGGTAATTCTTAGTCAACTTGTATTTTCATTGTAATCCGATTGTAAGCCGTTTTCTTACAAATTATAGTGAAAATAAATGGTTTTGCCCCTGTGGGGGATTTTTCCTCAATTATGTGTGTTTGAATAACTCGTGCATGATTTCATATTGTTTTATTCACACCTAGTTGCATGTTTAGGGTTTGTTTGGGTTAAAAGGTGTTTTAAATATAATTTGATCATTTGAACGCGAGCACACACGTTCTCAAATTGGTATCAGAGCAGGTTACGCTAATTTATCGCGTATTCCTTTTTCCGCAAAATTTTTTCTAAGATATCAATTTTCTAAAAAAAAAAAAAACAGCATTCTTTAAGGAATTTTCTCTATCTTCAAAAGGTCATAACTCCTTCACTGTAGCTCAGATTGAGGTGTCGTTTTTTCCAGTATCTTAGTTGCGGTGAGCTCTTCAACTTTCTAGTTCACCGGACCTCCTAACTATGGATGTGAAATTACGAAAATGCCCTTGAACACTCCTATCATGCCTTTTTTCACTATTTTGACTTTCCTTGCGTACCACTTGCATTAAGTCCCTAAAATCTTGGACCGTGAAGTCGTTGAGGCAGATGTGGGACATATTAATGGAGATGTTGAATGCTTGATTCCCGGAATTCGGATTGAGGCCGTCGAGTGACATCTTGAGGTGACGTGCCAAATGTAACGGCGTACGACATACATAAATGTAACATGTTGGACATGAGAAAAATGTCCTTACAAATCTCCCCCTATGTCTATGCCGGTACATACATAAAAAATCCGAATTATCAAATACGAAATTGCCTATACAAATCTACCCTCCCATGAACCCAAAACTGGAAAAGGTACAAATAAATAGTCTTCATCAGTCCAAGCAATGTCAGGTTTCAAGTTGGTCACATTATCAACAGTCACGGTGGGAGGAGTCCACCCTCGTTCAACAAAAATCCAGGCACGTTCATCAATGGCTTTTAAAGCCGACCTCATACGGGCTTTCCAATAAGCATAATTTGTCCCGTCAAAAATAGGCATTTTATAATATGACTTCTCCATTTGAACACGCACTTTTTCAAAAATCAATTTGTGACTTGGCTAACTTAAATGCTCATTCGTTAGGGGTACACATATGCATTGTGCATATATGATTGATTGAGTTGATTTACCTATTGAATGTGTTCACACCCATACATTCCTTCCCATGACTTGGTTGTTTGAGTCTAAATCCATGGTGTGATTTTGGTATCATGTTTTACACTTTTTTTTCAAAATGGTATCTATTTTTTGTATAAAAAATTGAAAAAAAATCAAAAATGGTTTGCGAAGATTTTTTTTAGCATCTCCTTGTAAGAGCACGTTTGTCATTTGATTGATGCCTTGATTTGTATACCGTGACGCCCCGATTTTACTTGCTTGTTTGATTCATTCTTTTTATTTGTCTATTTGGGGACATCCAAAAAAGGAAAGGAAGAATTATCTTATTTTGGGGGAGTTTGAATTTTGGGGGAGTTTTTTAGATTTGACTTATGCTTATCATATATTGGTATCTATGTTTATCTCATTTCAAACTCGATAGACTACAGAATTCGATACCTGAGGGTAATTCTTAGTCAACTTGTATTTTCATTGTAATCCGATTGTAAGCCGTTTTCTTACAAATTATAGTGAAAATAAATGGTTTTGCCCCTGTGGGGGATTTTTCCTCAATTAAGTGTGTTTGAATAACTCGTGCATGATTTCATATTGTTTCATTCACACCTAGTTGCATGTTTAGGGTTTGTTTGGGTTAAAAGGTGTTTTAAATATAATTTGATCATTTGAACGCGAGCACACACGTTCTCAGCGAGGAGTTTAAAAATGCCTGGAACGCAGAGCATCTGCGTAAGTATTATCAGTGATGTATATGTAACACAGTTTCCATCGGTATGAATAAAATAAAAATATTCTGCAAGTCTCTCTATTTATTGAAAAAATTTCGGGGAATACTAGTGCTACGCACTACTCGACGAAGCTCGGCAGACTACTCAACAAAATATTCCAAACTGTACCAACATAGTTGGTCGACGAGGAGAAAATATTCCAAACTGTACCAACATAGTTGGTCGACGAGGAGAAAATATTCCAAACTGTACCAACATAGTTGGTCGACGAGGAGAAATATTCCTAAAAATGTCAACCTGTTTGGCTAGGAAACGAAATATTCCAAATTGTACCAACATAGTTGGTCGACGAGGAGAAAATATTCCAAACTGTACCAACATAGTTGGTCGACGAGGAGAAATATTCCTAAAAATGCCAACCTGTTTGGCTAGGAAACGAAATATTCCAAACTGTACCAACATAGTTGGTCGACGAGGAGAAAATATTCCAAACTGTACCAACATAGTTGGTCGAAGAGGAGAAAATATTCCAAACTGTATCAAGTGTAGTTGGTCGGGGATAAAAACCCACTAACTGTAGTTGGTCGACGAGGAGAAATATTCCAAACTGTACCAAGTATGGTTGGTCGGGGATAAAGACCCACTAACTGTAGTTGGTCGACGAGGAGAATTTATCGACTTTGGTTAGTCGGACACATTTTATGAAAAAGACAAAAATTTACCAAGTATGGTTAGTCGGGGATCAACTCTCACTAACTATAATTGGTCGACGAGCACAATTTAACAACCTTGGTTGGTTGGAAAAATTTTAAACAAAGTTATATTCATTACTTGATTATTAAGTGATTAAGCAACATTACTAATACGTGTAGCTTTTCAATTATTATTAAAATGATCGACAAACAATACAATACTTGTTATCTTTTTAAAGATACATGAATATAAAGTGTTGATATTTACAAGACAATAGCAATTAAGATTTGCAAACAGAAATGAAATCTTTTCATTAAATTCGAAATAAATTACATTGATGATAAAATGAAAGTTACATTGATATGTATACTAACTATTACATTAAAAATTCCTATTCTATTGGTCTTTTCCCATCAGCTTTCGATACAGGTTCCTCGCCAGCAGGCGGATCATTGAAAGACTGAGGAGAATTGATGAAGTTCAAATCCTTCAGCATCCTGACGTTCATCACAGAAGGTCGATCTAATAGATGCTCGGGATGAGATACCTCGATCTGAGAGTGAAGATTATAGTCACCGAGGTATTTTGAAATTAAGCTTCGAGGAATGGCCCGAGCAGGGATCCACTCCATCTCTAAGTTGTACGGTGGCACAGGTAGGTCAAGCAATCCGGGATCATGGTAGTCCCATAGATAGTGCCCTTGTTCGAGCTTCAACACACCTAAGGCATTCAGCCAACCTTGCTTGTAGCCCTCATTGTTGGCATTCTGGATACGATCATCCAAATGGAATAGTGCTTCGTTGTATCCAGCCATCCAGAATTCCCTGGGTTGTTTGTGGAACTGATATGTTAGCCTTTCTATCTGCTCGTGGAGATTCTTGATGAAAAGCTCTTTATTCTCCAAGACTGATTTCTGCGCAGAGAGCTGTTTCTCCAAGTCCCTTATCTTCTTTGGCATGTCAGACAAAGCCTGGTTCTTAGCCATTAATTGGAATGTCTGGTTCTCTAAGGCAGACGCTATCCTCTGTTCCTCGACCAGCACCCGAGCTGCTCTTCCTCATCCCCGAGGAGTTCTTGCTCGTCCCCGAGGAGATGTGGAAGTGCCCGACCTCCTCAATGTGTCCAACTCTTCCCTTAATTTGGCATTCTCAACCTCTAAAAATGAAAATCCCTCATCAGTCACTAGGATTAGGGCTGTTGAAGAAGAAGCTGCAGACTTCAACTGCGCTAGATCCTTCTGTAAATTGTTATTCTCTTGCTCCAGCAGCTCGACAATCTTTCTGCACTGTTCAACCTCACCCTTCAAAGTTCTCTCCCTTACATCATAACCAGCAAAAAGCTTCTCGTAGCCCTTGCCAGCCATGATCAGCTTATACTTCTTTTCATACCCCTCATGCAACAGGGCAGTTGATTCCTTGTACTGATTCTGAAGGTCTTCGAGGGTACACTAGAGATCCTCGATCATTTCATAGTAAGCCACATTATTGGCTACCGCTCGATCAAGCAGACACTTCAAGTACTGATATGCTTCAACTGCCTGTTCTGAAGCATCATGAACAAGGATGTCGGCAACTTCTGATGCACTCAGGTCTGTGTGACCAGCCTTATAATATTCATTACATTGCTGCATCAGCTTTGTATCATTGGCAAATAGCAGATCCATCATGACCAGAAACTAGCAGGGAAAGAAAAGACAATCATCAAAAAGAAGATCAAGACAGAGTACAAATAGAAAAGAGACAACCGTATGGAAGAAAGAACTCAAGTTTATTAGATCATGAAATTTGGAGTTACAAATTCTGGGTTACATTTGACAAGAAAGAAAAAAAGAAAGGTAAACCCGAACAACATTACACCTTTTCCTTATCTCCCAAAACCTTCTCGGAAGGTTGGGAGGAGGAAGCAGGTTGCTCGGAGGGAACTGTGGGTTGTTCGGAAAGCACCAGTTGTTGCTCGGAAGAAGAAATGACTTGCTCGGCAGCAGGCTGGTTGGTTAGGGCATGTTCTCCCACTACCATTGAAGACTCCTCAGAGGTAGCTTCGTCCTCTTCTAATTCTTCCGGAGTAGGAGGGGGACCAGGGATGTGTCTCTGGAAGAGCTCGGATGACTCGTTGACCTTCATTTCCTGAAGGGCAGCAACCCATCCGTCCCTAAAATACTTTAGACTGCCATAGTCCACTTGAGAGACCATGGCAGCACACCCCTTATCCCACCCCTTGTTCCATCCAGAGCTGAAAGACTTCTTCACAGCAGCTTTCCTTTTGGCCTTCTCCAAGGCAAGCTTCTCGGACAGCAAATCATCAGCAGCTTTCAGTTTTTGTTCAGCTTCCTCCTTTTGCCGAGTTACTTCCTGGAGCTGGACCAACCTCTTCTCAGCAACTTTGAGCTTATTCTCAAGCTCCCCTTCAGCCCTGAGCTTCTCTCCGAGCTCTTTATTTTCCTTCTCCAAGGCAGCCTTTTTCTTCTCCAACTCCTTGGAGGCATCAACAACTCGAGCTTTTTCTTGCTCAGAGGAGGCAAGCTTTCTCTCCCAGATAGCCTTATCAGTGGCATACTGCTGGCAAGAGTCTTCCAAAGATTTGATAGCCTCTTCCATGGCTCCCTCCACACTGGACAAGGAGCATGAGGCTTTAATGGCTTCATCCTTTTTCAGGAATATGTTAAAGCAGCTCGTCAACTGTAAACAGAAAAAGAAAGCAAGTTAGAAACAAGAAATGACAAAGGGAACTATAAAAAGTTTAAAGTAAAGAGACTTACTGAAGCAAGATGACGAGCAGCCAAAGAAGTAACCATGTCCCAAGTAAGGTTATCTTCAGTACCTTGGACCTCGGGAATGGTCAAGGACTTTACCGAGCTCATGTCAGAGCTCGGGGGAACAAAAGTGGGAACTTCAGTCCCAACAGCTGGGGGCTGAATGATGGTATCAGCCAAATTGACCGAGGAGCTCTTCTTCAGCCTCCTCGGAGGAACAGGTACAGCCAAGGAAGAACCCTTGGTCGGTGATATCACAATCACCTCTCCCCGAGCAGCAGACCTGCTGGGAGCCACTGCGGGCTTCTCGAAAATTTTTGCAGGAGCAGCTGGAGGAGCTGCAGCAGTTTTCTTTGTCCCCTCCTTTGGGACATCGATCCTGCTCCTCTTTGCCTCACCAGAACCGGAGGCAGTCTTCTCAAACAAGGTGGGAGGTATTTTTTTCTTCATCCTTTCGCGCAAAGGAATGTGGGATTCAGGCGAAGAACTTGCAGAGGCTGGTACTGGCTCTGCTTCAATGATCACTGGACGAGTAGTGAAGGAGGTTATGTAGCTCTTGTACTGGAGAAAATACGAAGCCGAACTGATGTGCTCGTCGGCAACCCTTTGATGCAAACCCCAGATAACTCCCAAATGCCTTATATTGACATCTGTTTCTTTTGGGCACTTTCTCTTGCTATCAACTGCAAATAAACAAACATTGTTATCAGTAACACATTTTATCAAACACAAAACAAACATGATATCAAGATAAATAAAATAAAATAAAAATAACCTATCCCATTGCCATAAGGAGGGCATCTGGAACCCTGGTAAACCTCATCTCCGGTTAAAGGAGGGTGTTGCCAATTTTTTACAACAACCCGATGTTCAAAATAATCCCTGTTGGCATCAGGGAGATTGACTACTAAGGCTCTATTTATAAACCTAGTTTTTAAATAATAAATATTATCATTAACTGCCCATCTATAGCAGTACATGATTTCTGGAATTCCTATACGAGTTCCATGCACTTGATTTAATTTATGCACCCCATTAACTATTCTCCATGTGTTGGGGGATATTCGTGCAGGAACAACATCAAAGTACTGATAAAATTCCAGACACAGAGGATTTGGTGGAAAAGAAAATCCACACTCAGCAAAAAAGAGACTGGGGAACCAATGTCCCTCAGCCAAATTGAAATAATTAGAAGGCTCAGAAAGCTCTTCCAATACAACCCAAGAAGGAACGAAAAAATCAGATCGAAATTTGTCAAGAGACTCAACAGGGTAAACCATGATGATGAATTAAAAGAAATAAAGGAAAAGAAGAAAGAAGATCTTATAGAAAAAAGACTGAAGTTGTTGACAATGAACGACTGATGAACGCACAAGAGAGTAGAAGACAATGAAAAACTCGAAGATGAAAATATGAAAAGATAGAAGATGATGGGAGTCACTGTGAAGTTTAAATACCTTGCCTTGGGAACTGGCGAAGTAATGATTACAAAAAGGATGATTACATTACCGGCGGCTAAAAAGGCATTAAATATTGGCGCGGGAATCAAAGCGAACAACAGCGGCTAAAAAGATGAAAAGTGACGCGGGAACCGAAGCGAGCAAAAAAGTACAAAAAAGCATGATTCTACGAATTGGGAAGGAGAAATAAATACAAGGGAAACGCTCCTAAAAATTAGGAAGACTATTTAAAGCTACCATATTCCGAGAAAGAATGTTCCATACTCCTCAAATTTCGAACTATGAAACATTAGGGGCTTCTGTTGATACCAAATTTAATCTGCTGACTTGGATCAACCATATGAAGACACGTGGCTATCTAAATGGCAACAACAAGCACTTCCGAGATGATCATACGCTCCGAGGAACTCTTATGCTTCGAGGAACAAGACCTCTCCGAGGAACTCTTATGCTCCGAGGAACTCTTATGCTCCGAGGAACAAGACCTCTCCGAGGAACTCATTAGCACCGAGAAGATCAGGCAGTCCGAGCTGCATCTCGAGCAAAGCATTAATAGCTGGATAACCAACAGTTCAACTGATTCATTAAATGCTTATCATTAAGACTCACACGCAAAGAGGGCATTAAATGTATTACCCTTTCATATGTATATCATTTAATGTATTACCCTTTTCACATTACAGCCTCAGGGCTATAAATACATTGTACAATCCTCATTGTAAGGGATCTGATCCTGAATCCAAACTTTGGGATCCATAACGGAATTTCTTATAATCGAGAATTACCAAACAATCAGCAATAAAATAACAGTGGACGTAGGTTATTCTTATAAGGATGAACCACTTTAAAATCTTTTGTCTCATTTATTTATCTGTGATTGAATTATTAGAATGATCTAATTTTTTACATCAACACTTAGGTATGGGACTAAGGGGGTATTTTGAGGATCTCACATCGATAATAAAGGTGGGGTAATACCAGGGAGAATTCAATAGTAATGAGTAAGTTCATCAAAAATATTTGAAGGTTATACCCACGCCGAGAATGCGGGGGCCAAAATTGAGACAAATATGGTTACGTAAGTGATGATGGGAGGTTTTTGCAAATATGCATGAGATATAGGTGTAAGGACGTTGTCCGTCGCAGTTAACTATTCATATACCGCTATAAGTTGCTACAAGTCATCGAAGGATTGTGAAGCTTACATCTACAAAGCCAAATCTGAATTTCAAGAGGACTTCAACATTCAATCCCAATAAGGATGAATTTGGTAAAATGTGTTTAAGTTCCCTTTACATTTTACATTAAAAGTGTTGGGATATTTTTGTGAAAGCTAAATATTTTTATGAAAAATGATTTTAAATGGTTTTTAATTTTTCAAAATAATAAAAGGTTTGAATAAATTTTTCTGAACAGTCTTAAGTTTTTAGGTTTCCAAGATATTTAAAAGACTAAAGGTTCTTGAGTTACGTGTATGATGTCGTTCGAAGAACATCGTACCTGGTTCAAACGAGGTCGTATCTCGCTCAAACGACATCGTATCGTTCGAATGAGATGTTGTTTAAGTTGACACGTCACCGCCTTGATTTTTAATATAAATTAAGTGTCAGGCTTCTCGATTTTTCTCTGGAGAAATACTGGTTTTCACACAATACGTTTTGATACTATTCTCCAACCATTTGAGGGTTCATAACTTTTGTTTTGCAATTCACAATCGCAATTGCTTCTATGTGAGTTATTTTATGGAACCCAAAAATATAGTTTGCTATTGTTCATACTTTGTGGGGAGATCTCTACAACCGAGAGTTGCGTGCTATTGTGGATTGAGTTTCTACGGAGTTTTATGACTGCGTGTCATTAGGGAGTGTTTCGGTGTTCCTGGGTTGAAGACTGAACTGCGGTTCATGTAGGTTCGCTGAGTGTGGACTTATCGTTGACGATATCGATCGACGCCTGTGAGTATTCGAGTGTCAAACGGTATTTCATTGTAACCGTATAAGTTGCGATTTACAATTATAGTGAAATAAAAAGGTTTTGCCCTGACGGGATTTTTCCAAAACTTTGTGTCACATATTTTACTTATATTGGTTTGACACTTGCATGCACATAGTTATTTGTGTTTATGGGATAAATTTATTTGATTCATTAATTGACTCTAACTAAATAAGTTTGTATTTAGAAATTACGCATTTATTCGAATCTTTATCACATGGAGGGCATTCACAATAAGGTGTATGGGCACCCTGGGAGGAGCCAAAGTCTCTATTGTGTAGATACTTAGCATATTCAGGGAGAAGACGCAAAGGCGATGATGTTGGGTATATTCCATACGAATAGGAATAAGATGTTCCACGAATTATGAAATGTGGTAGTGTGGAAGTTTGTTTGGAAGTGACATTGAGTGCGTCACAACTTATGATTTATCACCACTAGGATGCGTGAGTGAGATGGATATTAGTGGATGTGTTGGTTGAAATAGTCATAGTGTAGTTATGTAAGTACCGTGGGATAGCAGAAGGTACACTAAGAGGAAGGTTGCATTATTCGAGAGATTTCTACTTTTGAGAATTATGGGAGTAGTGTGGATGTTTTTCCAAGTTTTAACTATGTAGATATAGTTTAGGGCTATAGTGGATAGCTATAGTAAGATTGGGTGCTCATGGTACTAGGGTATGAATTATCGTTGTTAGGTTTCACCTGAGATAGGGTCTAGCGTATATATATGGAAATGTATGTTAAAATATGTTGCATGTTAATGTACTAATATTGTTAAATTGAAATCCAGGGAGTAGAGACATTTATGATGTGATTCAGAGTGGTTGGACTTATTATCGAGCAGGAAGATATAGCTCGGGTTTTATTTTCGTGCAAGGAAACTGGTGATAGTAAGGGCGCGATAGTATGTGTTGTTGTTTTTTACATAAGAATGGATATGTATACCTTCATGCCGAGAGGAGGCTATTTGGAACTTTATAATTGTGGGATTGAAGTTATATTACGGATTAAGGGCTAGTAAATCTCGGGTTTCATTTCGTGCGGTTAAGCACGGGTTCAGGGTGTACGGGTGCTCTGGTTAATTACATTCGCTCAATAACTTTGTGGCAATGCTAAGGGTAAATGATTGCGGGGCTAATTAAGATTGGGATTACTAGGCTCATTCGAATTTCGAGGACGAAATTTCGTTATAAGGGGGGAAGTATGTAACACCCTATAAAATTCTAGGACCTTTAATTAAATAATATTTTGGGGAGAAAAGGAATTTATTTTATTTTGAGGAGTTAAATTCATGATTTGAGAAATTTTTAAATTTGAGGAATTTATTAATTTGGCGAATTGAGGATTAATTATTTTGGATTATTTTATGTCGTATTTTGAGGTCTTAAATTTGGAAGATGTTATAAATTAATTCGGATGGCAATTCGGAGTGCACGGTTGAGTCCGGATGGGTCAAAATAGTTGTAAATGAATGGCCATATGTATATATTAGGTTTCGAGACTTAATTAGACATAATTGAGCTTCAAATAAAGAGTTTAGGCCCTTTTAGGATACCCATAAGCCCAAAAATGGGATTTTAATTTTTAACCCTAATGGGGAAAGGGTATTGCAACTTAAAGTCATTTTAGAAGACTAAAATTGGGGAGAGCTTAAGAGGAGAGCCATTAGAAGAGGATTTGAGAATTTTGGGAGACTTGTTTCAAGAATAAAAGGAGATTCTTGAATTCAATCCAACATCTTCATTCAAAGGCTTTGATCTACAAATTGAGGCAAGTGGTTTAACCTGTATTTGTTAAATTACATTTTTCCTATTTATATTAAAAATGTGTGAATAAATTAATATCTTAGGGTTTGTTCTACATCTTAATTTGGGGATTTCATATTTGGGATTTATGAATCTGTAGATATGATAAAATCATGTGGTTTTGATGCCCCAATTTGTGTAGATGATGTACTTAAATAAAGATAATCAAATGGGTGAATTTAAAATAAGTCTTTGAGGGATTTGTGTGTAAAATCAGGGCAGAAGGTGAGGTTTTAAAGTTTTAATGACGATTCTGTTCACGTAGCCCTGTAGAATATTTTCTACATTTTGTTCTGTAATACGTTTCTCCACAAACGGCTCCAAAATGCCCCAAAACGGCATTTTAAAAAGTTGGGCAGATTCGTGGGGCAAATTTTAATTTAGGGTTTGAATATCTGAATAATCACCCTTGGATAAATAAGAGGATTAATTAAATTGGAGAATTAAGGTTTATGATTTAGTGATTTGAAACCTTGTTAATTAAGTTGATAGACTTAATTGAATGAAATCGAATGATGGATTGGGAATTTTGAATTTCGAACCGAGAGAGAGAGTCCGGGTATAATTGGTAGGGCGGCACCAATATAATGAAATTAATTAGTTTATGATTAATTGAAATTAAGTCGGGTTGTAGACTTTCATGATTTAGGCTTGTGTAGGGATGTATTACACCGGTAGCCTGAAAATAATATATATTAATTGAAATTATGAGATATTTATGCTTAAAAACAAATAAAGCAAGTAAACACTTGCCTCGTGGATAAAATCCGACGTCCTCGAGCCGAATCCCACGGAGGCTGGCCGGAATCTCCCCCTTTTTCCTCTTTTCTTCCTCCTCTCTCTCTTCCCTCTCTTCTTTCTCTTTTCTCTTCTCTTTTCTCCCCTCTCCCTCCTTTTATAAGGAGAAAAGGGTTTAACCCCTTTAAAACCCAAAAACGACTCGTTTACCCAATTACGAGCCTATTTAACTCCAAAATTACCCGGAACTCAATTTCGACAATCGGACACTCTTTTTCGACTATCTCGGACATTCCGAGACTTATGGCGCAGTTGAAATTTCCACCCGAGGTACTTGACCGCAAATCACTATTCTAACCCAAAATAATTAAATGCGGTATTCTTACTCAAAATCTTACTTCTTTTGTCACTATACTCCACGGCGCCATATAATTATATTACTTCGACCTATATAGTCCCAAAATAATTTATAACACCCTTCGAAAATTATTAAGTCTTCAAAAATCCCAAAATCACTATTTCGAGAAATTCTCCAAATTCTAAATTATACTTAATTATGGAATTTAATCCTCTCCAAAAGGGCGGGTTATTACATACTCCCCCCCTTACAACGGAATTTCGTCCTCGAAATTCAGGTATAACCTACACCATCTAACTAGGATCCCTACAAATCCTAAAACCTCAAGGGAAAGATACTAACCCAATGGTTCCCAATCATATGCTACACGACTACCATGATCGTAAAGTGACTCTAATACGTCACATAATACCCATCATCTATAATACCTATCGGCATGAATTTCAACCTTATATACTATGCCCAATCTATTCCAGGCGGTATATAAAACCATCCTACCAAGGTGCCCATACACCTTTCCAACTTGTGCACATCTGCACATCCGTAGTGAACGTCTGACACGTAACACTCTCTCCCAATAAGGGTCTCCTTTTCTCGGTGTAATACTCACCTATGGGTTCTTCCAACCCGCGAAATTTCAATCCTCCTAACCTCGGCGCCACTAACATTAACGAACTTATGTCCTAAATAATACTAAAGTCTATGCGATATCCTACCTACACGGAACGAATATAATCCTAAGTATGTCCCTAGTGCCCAAGGCCTCTCTCAACTCCCGACAATTGCTTGGTTTCATGCGTGGGACGTCTCGCCAAGGCGAAATCCAAACAAGGAACCCTCCCGTTACACTACTCCCTCGCGTAGTCGGTCATCGAGATATAGCGACCCAAGGCACACAAGCGGGACGTTCTAAATCCTACTAGGCTAGCCTATGAATGCATTCCTACTATCTTATCCTTTCGCCCATACAGAAGGAAACCTAATCAATCGAAGTGCCCACTTTCTGTAGAAAGTGTCACGAACATAATACCCAAATTGTATCTCATCAAAATTTGCCTTTTCATTAAGGCTGGTTATATCCCTCAACCCAATTTCTCTAAGTCCAACCTCAACCATCTACTTGTGGCGAGGGGACCACTTTAGTGTTTTTCCATAGCACAATATCTCCATAAGTATATCAATATCATGTGGCTCATAGCCTATAGTGGTTCATCCACACTATAAGACCTTTCCAAAAAATCAACATCCTTGCATCCCATAACAGCTCCCCACTCCCGACGCCGTTAAGAGTCATGTGTGGAGTGTCTCGCAAAGAGAAATCCAAACAAGGAACCCCTCCACACATTAACCCTTGACTTCGTTGGTTATGGGGTTCTGTCATTTCAACATGAAACCGGGATATCCCTATCCCCTAATTAAACAAAAAGGTGGTCTAAACTCCTATCTCTAACTAAGAGTCATATCACCCTGCGCTCGCACTTATTTTTAAGTCCTTGCGCAAACAATAATGAGCTTAATCTTACAGCTCAACACAAATCCTGCGGCCTTAAATCATATATATAATGTCGCCACATACCCAACTCACGATAATGAAACCTCTACTCATCGAAGTTTCGTATCCCATAATAAATAAGGTGAACTCAACCTATATCTAGGTGAGACACCGCAACAATAACCTGTTCCCTCCAGGAACCATGGACACGATAGACTTGTCATTTTTAGCCTGCTATCGCTCCGCAAATACACCATAATGTATTATACTCATCATAATACCATACTCGTATAAACATATAGAACGAGAATCTCAAACCATATATATATATGTATATACACAATATATCAACACCCGCCTTTATGGCGAATGAAGGAAAATAAAACTCCGCTATTGCGGACAACACATAGGCATGCATGATATAATGCTATCGAGACCGCCATAAAACTCAAGATACACACACGAGTCTAGGGCTAACTAATATCGCGACTTTATCTAGCCACGCCAAATATACCTCCTCGATTGAGGTAAAACTCATAACAACAACTTCATTTTAACAAATTTTCCCGGGTGGATTTCCACCAATGGGGTCCACGAATACACACATTCTCTAGTGAGCCTATCCTTCCTGGAAAGGACTCATCATTCATTGCACCTAACTCACTTAGGTACAAGGTTCACTTCTCCATAATGTTCTTTATTCAGTGTCGGTCTCCGGCCGAACCTTATGTGAATAATTACGAAACGGAATTCTTCTCCTTCCTGCAGAATCATGGGGACTCACGGTTAAAACCATCCGTAAGATCCCTTTGGAACCCTTATCTCCACGGGGTAATTCAATCTTGAGTACCACTTTCTACCACAGTAGTACTTGGTTACTCATAACTACTATACTTTAGTACCCGTTGCAACAATCCTTAGCAATTTGCCACAAGGAGAGTGGCCTCTACAAAGGTCCTCGTCCCCACTTCTATCAGCTTCCCCAGCTAAGCTCCAACTCCTGCTGCCCTCCGAGCTCCGCACACGATTCTCAATGAGCGCGTAAAAGATTTCTATAATCTTGTAACATGGCAGGAGAACGAAATCTCACGAGAGAAATCAACAATCCTAATCCTGGGGATCTATAACAAATGAGAGCAACGTTGAAAGCGTAGTACGTCCGCACAGATTCCTAAGGACACTAGAACCTGATGCTCTGATACCATATGTGACACCCCGCCTAATAAGATACCGGGCGATCACTCCAATATTAAATTAAAACAGGAGTCTAATATGGATCATTCTTAGCATCATTGTCGAAAATCCATTTAATTACTAATAACCTATTAGGCCGGTGTCAAAATTTTAACTTTACTACTATTTTTAACAATAATAAATAAAACATCCACACAGTTTTGCCGAAATGAAACAAAATGAAATAAAATAACCGAACACTCGGTCAAAATATACAACCATATCGAATGTTGTACTGAAAGAATAACTAAATGCAATTGGACCATTGGCCCGAATGTTTATACAATACCTCCTATCTAGAGTACAACGATGGAAGCGGCTATCAAAAACCTTCACGCATCCACAGCTGCTGCAGCTAACGTCTGACTCGAAAGAAGTGCCATCCAGGCGTCCCTGTGTCTGGACACCTATATATATATATATAATATAGAAAGAAAGGAGAGTAGATAAACGGGTCAGAGCCCGAGTTTTGAAAATATTTTGCAAGTGCATAAATGCTTTCTTTTTAGAAAAATAGTTTTATCTCATATTTAAATTGGTATCGCACTCTCATGAGATACCCTTCACCTCTCCTCTAACAGTGCACTCCTAGCGCATCCTTCTAAACATCCTAGTCAAGATACCTTGCTAAACTAGTCTATCACCCAACCACTATCTACCCTAGATAGTCTAACAGATGTACTAAGGGCTAAACTTCACTCAAATCTCAACGTTATGCCATGTTCGTGCGTGGGGTGTCTCGCAAAGCGAAATCCAAACAAGGAACCCCCCGATACACTACTACGCGGCACGGTCGATCGTCGAGATCCGCCAGTCCCTCAGTACAGAAAAGATATATATAAATATATATATATGTATACCATAAACATTTATAATATTAGACCACTAAGGATTAAACTTCTCCCCGGTCTCAACACATTGCCATATTCGTGCGTGGGGTGTCTCGCAAAGCGAAATCCAAACAAGGACCCTCCCCCCCGATACACTACTATGCGGCAAGGTCGATCGTCAAGATCCATTAGACCCTCGGTACTCGATTCATCCATATATACATATACATATTTTACCATAACCATCCGGATCTATCTCCCGGAATGAGAATCCATATACAAAGTATTTATCAATACTTATCATTTTTATCTCAAAACCTTCCATTTCCCTTCTCATATCCAGGAAATGTATTTAAAATCCAATTCATTATCATGAATTGCTTTAACAAATCATATCTCTTTTTAAAGCCAGTTTTATTATCATAAAAATGCTTTACCTTTTTAAATCATCCCATTTCCCTTTTTATACTCAGGAAATGTATTCAAAGCCATTTTCATTATCATAAAAATGCTTTGATCATATCATATGCTTCCACATCCCTTCTTCCATCCGGGAAGTGTTACCGAAGCCAAACCTTTATCCCATTTCCCTTCCTATATCCAGGAAATGTAATTAAATCCAATCCATTATCATGAATTGATTTAATATAACGCGCTCTAAGACCGCCCGTCCGGATTTCTCCACTGTGAGCTCCCCTAAATGGCTATCATCTTCCAGGGCCTATCATAAGACAACCTGGGATCCTATATCGAAAGACGTTGGGAAGCGGCCATGTGCCTGCGGGATAGTCAAGACCACACCCGGAATCTCCTAACCAGCGCAGAAAAATATATATCAACAAACGCTCACATGGCCTATAGGACTATATCCACCCTGCATTCATTAGCCAGGGGGCTTCACCATACGAACGCAACTTCCCTTATGATAGCGATTTAGAGAGGTGTGTAATCCATATTTTATTAATTATGAAAAACAGTTCTCTTTCCATTTTGAAAATATTCATTTTTATATTTTCAAAATCATTTCCATCATAACATATATATATACCAAAATCACACAGTATATACCAAGGTTCTAAAAAACGCGGGGCGTGACCGAGGCGTGGAGGCCAAGCCTTAAGCCTTAGAAGCCTAGGCGGGCCTTGGCGTAAAAAGGCGTGAAAAGGCGTTTAGGCATTTTTTTAATATATTTTAATATTTTTTGACTATGACAAGGCTATTTAAAATATTAAATTGGTAAATACCTTTAAAATGTGTCTAAATATTTGTAAATTAAAATACTATTTTTTTAAAATACAAAAAAAAACAAAAAAATTGTGTCTTTTCATGCCTTACTTCTAAAAAACTCGCGTTTTTTCACGCCTTATCCCCAAAAAAATGTGCGTTTTTTCACGCCTTGCCCCCCCAAAACGTTGACCATCATTGACCACGCCTTGGTCCACGCCTAGGGCCAAAACTTGGCGTATCTAAAAGCCTCGCGCCTAGGCGCACCTTGGCGCCGCCTAGGCGCATTTTTTAGAGCACTTGTATATACATATCCTATATATTCTTCCTAGAATATATATATAAATGGCCATAGTGGCCTATAGCATCTAGCGATGACCAATAATCCCAAAGATTCCCTCCAGGAATCATAATCATGCATTCATATAAGCATGATACTAAACCCAAATATTTCTTAATTTAATAATCACTATATACCTCAATCCCATCTAAGGATTTATTGGATATCTCCAATGATACCCTTCACTCTAAGTGAAATCACACATACCTATATTCCCAGTTTATCCTAATTATCTCCTAGGATACACTTAACGATAATCGATATAATTATGTTTTCTATAAGCATAATTATATAGGCCTCTATGCCTACGAGAAATATCCTCGGGATTTATCTCACCCGAACAACCTTAAATTCAACGAGTTAAGGATTTCATTTCCTTGAACCCCAAAGACTATACCTAGTCCAATTAATCATTTAGAAGTCCCCAATATAATTTAGGAACCCTAATCCATCAATTTCTACAATTATTCTATTTTCCTCGAAAATAAAGATTAAGGGTTATATACTAAAAACCCTTACTTTACCCTCCTAAATTGCCTTAATTTATGGACCCTAAAATCCTAAAAGGTCCTCTAGGTTATCACCTAATTAACCTCAAAGCAAGATGAAATGGAATCTATCCCATCCAAATCATCCCAGAGAAATTGTCAACTTTCAGCAGGGGTCGATCGATCGACCCATGGCCGTCGATCGATCGATGGCTTCGATCGATCGATCCCCTATGATCGATCGATCGATCAAGTCGGGCAGCTTCTTCTCCGAGAAGCTCCCCAAGCTTCCATCTCTTCACCAAATGGCCTAAAACTTCAACCAACTACAAATACACCTATAATACGGGTTCTAAACATCATAGAACCCGGAATCACCAATTAATTTCAAGTAAAACCTAAGTTTCTCCAATTTACCATTTTTAGAGGTTTATTCGTTTTAACTCCCAAAAACCTGTTTTATCCACGAATACCCAACCCAAAATCATTAGGGTTTGTTATACCAACAATGATATGAGATATTTATGCTTAAAAAGAAATAAAGCAAGTAAACACTTGCCTCGTGGATAAAATTCGACGTCCTCGAGCCGAATCCCACGGAGGCTGGCCGGAATCTCCCCCTTTTTCCTCTTTTCTTCCTCCTCTCTCTCTTCCCTCTCTTCTTTCTCTTTTCTCTTCCCTTTTCTCCCCCTCTCCCTCCTTTTATAAGGAGAAAAGGGTTTAACCCCTTTAAAACCCAAAAACGACTCGTTTACCCAATTACGAGCCTATTTAACTCCAAAATTACCCGGAACTCAATTTCGACAATCGGACACTCTTTTCCGACTATCTCGGACATTCCGAGACTCATGGCGCAGTTGAAATTTCCATCCGAGGTACTTGACCGCAAATCACTATTCTAACCCAAAATAATTAAATACGGTATTCTTACTCAAAATCTTACTTCTTTTGTCGCTATACTCCACGGTGACATATAATTAAATTACTTCGACCTATATAGTCCCAAAATAATTTATAACACCCTTCGAAAATTATTAAGTCTTCAAAAATCCCAAAATCACTATTTCGAGAAATTCTCCAAATTCCAAATTATACTTAATTATGGAATTTAATCCTCTCCAAAAGGGCGGATTATTACATATATGTGATGTGAATCGTATAAGTGTTATAACTCATGAGAATGTTATATGGAATTAAATGAGAAATGACTTAAATAAGTTAATGATATTAATAACTTATAAAGTATACTAAACCCACTAGGGATAGAGTAGTGGGAAATCGTGGGATTTACGTGACCAGACTAGTTACGGGGTGGTTAGCTAGGTGGGTCATGTTAAGAATATTAGGCGTGCACATTAGTGTAGGAGTGCGTGTGTCCTCAAGAGAGTGTACGACACTAACTTAAATATGAAGAGCATACTTGCATTTAATTTCACTTGCTAAATACTTTCAAAATGTTTTGGGTTCTAACCCTTGCTATAAAATATTTTCAAAACCTTTTAGGTGTCCAGCTACAGGAAAGCCAGAATTGTTCTATTCCAAATTTTCGCAGCTGCGACGCAAGTAGATGTTGCAGGGTTTTTACTTAGCCATTTCAGTCATTTCATTCCTAGAATAGGATGCAGTCAGTATTCCATTTTGGGTATGTTGCCCTAGTTGTTCCATTTTATTTCACTTAGTTGGTGTATTCAATTTTACTCTTGTGATTCATTTCATTATTTAACTTGTAGTTGGTGGTTATTTCGGCAAGGTTTACAACTATTCCATTTTAGTATTGCTTGATTCAGTGATTGTATGATGTTTAGTTATATATTCTTTCGCATGTTGTTGTTAGGATGTTAAATAAAAAGATAAAATTTGGCACCTTTGATCAAGGGTGAAAAGTAGCGCATGTCAAACGCTGATCGTTGTTTTCTATTCACCGCCTTAATACAAAAACCTAAACTATGACTACACTCTTTTAAGGGAGTATAGCGGCTAGTCCGGGTATCGAATCCACGAAGGCGAGTTGCTAGAATTTAAATGGTTTATTACTTCTCAATAAAAGTGTAAAAGATATTTTTCTAACTAAAAAGAAATAAAAGATAAATTAGGCAGAGTGTATTTAAACCAAAATTAACAAAGCGAATAAAAACTATAGGATGCGACTAATATCCCTCAAATTGAGTTAACGCGTATAAATGGCTACATGGGACTGCGAATTATTAGGATTGCATCTCGTTTCGTCAATTAATTAAATTAAGAGTTGTCACACCTCTAAATTCGCATTAAAGCCTAATATGATTTTGGCGTCAACAAATACCCCGAAAATTACGCGCGCAAGGTCGTAAGCACGGGACATACATGATATGCCCCGTTAAATTTCCTAGGCGTAATAACTAGGACAACGCACTCGAAATAAATACGTAAATCTCCATCACCAAAGCAAAGCAACAAATCAACCCTACATGAGTTCCATTAATCGCACCCTAATTTAAATTAGCCGCTACGCATGATTAAAAGCATTAAATAAATTAACTAATTAATTAAAACATAACTAATTAATTTAACACTAATTAAATTAACTACACAATTAATCTAGGTAAGAAATAATAAAGCATGAAATAAATAAAGAACACAGCTTAAAGTAGAGGAAGATGATAATGAATAGTAAAGTAGAACTTACATTAATTGAGGAATTATACAAAGAAAATGAAGGAGAGGGGAGGTCTCCACAAAATTCCCAAATATTACAAACCCTAACCTAATCTAAGAGAGAGAGAGAAACTAGAGAAAAAAACTAGATATTTTACAAAAATAACTAAAGTTTCTATTTATAGTAAGTTGGGAAAAGGAAAGAAAGAAAAAGAAAAAAAGAAAAGAAATAAGGATAAGTCTCCTAATTAAGGAATAAAAAGAAAATAGAAAAAGAAAATAAAAAAGGAAAAAGAAAATGGGCAACAGCAATAAACGCACAAAACAGGGACCGGTCGACCGGTAGCCAAAACGCGGTCGACTGGTGAATAGGGGAGGAGCGCACTGTCTCGGATCAAAGGCAAAAATCAAATTACCGGTCGACCGCTGGAGCGTGGCCGGTCGACCGGCTGCGCTGCAACTCCAATTCAGCTCACAACTTCGCACAGCCACACCCATGGCCAAAAAGCTTCGTGTCCATTAATGGTGACAAATACCAAATCAAGACCCATTTCCAAAAAAATGCCAACAAAACCCAACTCCATATATGCCCAAAACCATTCTTGGAAGCCAAAACCGAGACCAACTAGTCTTCCACCATTAAAATGCCAAAACCCACTTCAAAGCTCCACATTCTCCATAGCCATAAATGGCCAAAATTCAAGCTCCAAAAAATGGCCAAAGAGACCCATTTGCGTGTGTGGTCCCAAATCAAGCTCCAATTTCGGACGAAAGGGTCGAATTTCGGTCGAACCCAGCCTAGGGCCAAATGGCCATCTTCATTTGCTGAAAAAACGTTTTGGGGACATAGATGGAATTAATGAATTTGTTATTAAATAAGAAAAGGGACATGGATGGAATTATTTAAATTGTTAATGAATCTTTTATAATTCTTTCCGATTAAAGGTCTGTGTTTCCTTCGATAGGACTCCGATTTGAGCACCGTTTGTGTCCACGTGAAGCTTGTCCCGAGGACTACAACTTTCTTGAAGACTTCGGGCAAAAATCCCAAAGTATAAAATTATGAAAATGCCCCCGAACGTGCAAATCGCGACGAAACTTAATCGGAACGTGCCCAAACTTCATACTAAGTACTTTAACACCTATAAAAGCTCAATTATACCTCAAATAATATTTTAGCATATAAAACGGAGGTTTTCTGATTAACGAGCATAATTATAGGCATTAAAGTACCCGAGGGGGCTAAATGCATAAGTTTCGAGGGTATATATGTGCAATATTCGATACAAATCACACCCCCTAACTTACACATTGCCAGTCCCTAGTAATGAAATTCAACACAAGAAGAAATATAAGAAAATCACAACATGTATATATGCATCAAAATATAAAGCCACTTTCGTAGGGAACACGATTGCATTTTGCATATGCAATAAGCTGTTAAACCCCTAGGTTACCCTAGTGGACGAGTGTCATCTCGTGAGGATTTTCAGGGATGATACCCACAAACATCATATGATTTCCTCAAAATATGCCCAAACCAACATGCGACAAGCCCAACAAAAGAGAAAAAGATTTCATATGCATTATTAGCAAAGTGAATGAATTCACACAAAAGTCCGAATCATTGACTATATAGAATGCACCTCATAGAATTGAAACCTTAAATGTGGGAGGGGAGCGAGCACATGCAAAGTATGATTTGATTAAAACTTAAATAAACCGGATAAACATTAAAGCACGCGTATATTCAATCCTCACGGGAATTACACTCATCAAGCGAATTCACTCGAAACAGGGAGGTAACACACAGAACATGCGAGCATAAAGAGTAAATGTAAACGGAAACTAGACCGCACACATGTCACAAATGAAGAACGCTATATATAAAATGAAAAATGTAATCTCAATGAAAGATACCGCTCATTAAAAGAGGCGAAATGCATTTTCACAAATTATTAAATCTATTTAAACTTTTAAATTACATCAACCTAAGATCACATAGGACTTGTATAGAGTTATAATGTAGGTATGGATAGGGTATGAAATGAAAGGAATGTATGTACGGATTCAAAGTGTTCGGGATGAAAACTCGGGATAATGGGAAGATGCGGGCAATATCAAAATTAGAAAATAAGTTCCAAACCGGCATTAGATATATCATCGGGGAGAGTAATAAAAGCTTATTGAACTAGATACAACACATACAAACTTCTCTTTCTTTTTCTTTTCTTCTTTTTCATGTTTTCTTTTGTTTTCTTTTGCTTTTTGCTTTCTCTTTTTCACTTTTTCTTCACTTATTTCTTTTCTTTACTTTTTTCACCCTCACACGCCTAAATAGCAACCGACATCATAACAACATCATTCAATCCCAAGCAACATTCCAAACAAAGGTATGGAAAGTGTATATATG
The DNA here is from genome assembly GCA_949130495.1 of Sambucus nigra. Classification (NCBI taxonomy): domain Eukaryota; kingdom Viridiplantae; phylum Streptophyta; class Magnoliopsida; order Dipsacales; family Adoxaceae; genus Sambucus; species Sambucus nigra. The sequence continues at coordinate 97,044,990 of OX422214.1, forward strand.
GGCTAAAACTCCAATTTATAGTTGGTTATGGGATTGGGGTTATGAAACGAAAGGCTATATTTAGGCTCAAAGGGGTTAACGAGGGTAAACATATAAGGGTGAGGTCAAGGCAAATATGGGTTATATATCAAAGAGGGCCTATGATCATTTCACAAAGTTTACGCAATTCTCGAGTCAAAACAATAAATGAAAATCATGCTCAAGTAACACATTTCAAGTATGAACTCAATTAATGAACGATCAAATGAAAGAATAGAGAGATTATCGACGAATTCAACGTTTTCAAAGAGGAAAAAATAGTGTATAACACTCACAAACGACGAAAGGTACAAAGCTTACTCGGTGTAAGTATATACAATGCAACAAAAGAGTACCGAGTTATAAAAATCTTAAACCAAGTCAATAGAACAATAAAAGTGCATGTGCTCACGAGATTAAAGTTTAATTCATGAAGTTATTCATAATATCAATAAGTGAGACTAAAGTCTAATAACTTCTAAAATTGAGAACATGCATCATTGAGTTGTTTATTGGATCGGGCAATTATTAAAATTTATCATTAGAAACAAAGTCAAAACGCCCAACAAAGAAGAAAAAAGAAAGAAAATATTTTTGAAATTTTTAATTTTTACAAGGAAAGTATGCTTGAAAATAACACATAATGAAATCAAAGAAACTGCCAATGAATGGATAGAATATCCCACACCCCCTAACTTAAAACCTCACATTATCCTCAATGTGAATTAAGAACCAAGTCAAAGAGAGAAAAAGAGCGATATTACCCACAATGGAGCGATCTACGAAAAGTATAAGTCCAATGATTCTACAAAACATGTTAGTACCAAAGCATAACAAAAAAGAAGAAATAAAACTTTAACTAATTACACTATACTATAAGTAAGAAAAAAGAAAAATAAAACTAACTATTTACAACCTACAATTTTAACTTCTAACTAACCATACACTAGAAGATGAAATTTTTTAGGGTCCACCCAAAATACGAGTTGACTTTGAAATATCCACGGCGGACCCTCCCACTCATTCATGCCTCCCGAAAAATAATAATTCCGTTTGAACAACGGAAGGCATGTGTAAGGTGTAAGAAATGAACCATCCCCAATTAAAAAAATTTGCGGGAGGATGGAGGATTTGGATAAGACGGGTGACAAATACACATGGGGGCCAAGAAAAATTGAATCATCTCCCGAGTATTTTGAAATTGGAATGGGAGGGGGCGCACAAGGAGGCAAAGATGCCTTCGTGGAAAGCAACTTGAGCAAGTACTCCTCGTCGGTGAATGGGTTAAACGTTTTAAAGTTCGGCACCAATTCATAGGGTACTTTTGACGATGGGATAGTAGAGAATGAAAATGAGGATGAATGAAATTCAAACTCATGAGATGAATCATCATCGCATGAAGTTTGAGTTTCGAATGAAATAATATCATTTTCAATTAAATGTTCTTCTTTGGGGGCTAAAGAAGAAATCATTTCATTACAAATAGATATTACGTCATTTTCATCCTCGCTTTCAATATCTATTACGCAATGGGAAAAGTCTAGAATGGTTTGTTCCAAAGTAGGCACAAGTACCTCATTTGGTTCAAAACATTCCTCGACTTCGAAAGTCTCGGAAGCAAAATCGTCGTCGGACTCAAATAATAAATCCAACTCATGTTCCCATGAACGATTTTCTTCCTGATAACGATTTTCAATTTTCTCATTTTCATACATACGCAAAGCCTCACCGAAAGTCATGGTTCGAGGTGCGGATCCATGAAAATGGGAACTTTGAAAATTACCATCGAACTTAAACGAAAACTCATTATTATAGGAACTTTGAAAACTATTCGAATTAGTTTCAGAATTCCTATTATAAGGAGGTGTTTAGGCACATATTCTTCACATTTATCCCCTTAATTTCAGTATTTTTATGATACCGTGCAGTGTAAGTAGCTTGGATTTGTCTCTTATGTATGCTACTAACCCCTTTTGGCAAGTATTTCTTGTTTTGTGTATTTCTCATGTGTTTTACAGGTATTTCATGTAAGTTAGTGCAAAGGAGAACTCAAAACAGTGAAAGAAACCAAGAAATGGAGAGTTCAAGGGCATTTTCGTAATTTTTCAGCCTTAGTCCGGAGGTGGGGCCAACTAGAAAGTTGAAGAGCTCTAAATTACAAGAATACTGAAAAAAACGGCACCTCAATCCGAGCTACGGTGAAGAAGTTACGATGTTTTGAAGTTGCGGGATAATGAAGAGTCTCGATGTGCGGATTTCTGTCATTAAGTATGCATTTAATGCAGTGCAACTCTTGGAAAACTTGTTCCACAAGCACTATTGGTTGTCAATTTCGAGATTTTGTGCTATAAAAGCCCATGACCTACATCATTTGAAAGGGAGTTGCTAGAGAGAGGCTAGGTTAGGAGTAGGTTAGAAGTGCTAGATTGAATTTTAGGGTTAGATTTTGAGAGCAAATTTTCTATTCCTTCAAGAGTTTTCATGAATCCTATTTTGTAAGAATTTCTGAATCCCAATTCCGTTCTTGTTGCTGAATTCAAGTAATCTCATTTCCATTCTCTTGTTTTATTATTTGCAATTTATTTATAATGTCTTGTAGATCTTTAATGTTGTGTATGAATTTGTTTTTTTTTAATCCAATCATGAGTAGCTAAATTCTCAAGGGTTGGGGTACATGAACTCAATCCTAATACAAATTATTTGTATGGAAAATTAGAAAATAAATGAAAATATTGGTTGAATCGTGAATGAAAATCATATATGCATTGTCATATCTTTTAATCTCTCTTGCCCTAGGTACTTGGGATGTTTAAGAATGCTTTGTATGTATAATTTGTCGTTCACCGCCTTATATTGATCTTTGATTTCATATGATGCGGTCTTGAACCTCATATATGTAATGCTTAGTGATGATAAGGACTGGATTTAATCAAGAATTTTGATTTATAATTCTAGTATTCTAAAGGATAATTTGTTAAGGATTGAGGGATTGTACCCTACCCTATTTTCTCCCATTTGTCAGATCTAATTTCTTTTGCACTTTTCAGTTTGTTTTTCTTAAGTAATTTTTTAATAGAAATTTTCCCAATCATCATCTTTTTCATTTTTATTTTAGAAGTAATAAATCAATTAAATTCTATAAAACATTCCCTGTGGATTCGATACCCAGACTTACTACTATACTCCATAAAAGTGTAGTTAAAAGTTTAGGTTTTTTTTGTATTGAGGTTGGAAGCCGATAACAACGACTAGCGTATTACACGGACGCTCGGTTTTTCCACTAGATCAAAATGGCGCCGTTGCCGGGGAGTGTTTGTTATAGATTATAATTGACTTACTACTTCGTAAAAAAAAAATTAAAAAAAATTAAAAATATGGGTGTCACGTTCTTGAATTTCCCAATTTGAAATGTCTTACTTTAACTCATTTGGTGGCTTTAATTGTTATGCTACTAGTGAGGAGGAGGAGGCACTCAAGACTTATGACCATTGGATCAATATCACTAAAGATGATTATCAAAAATACAAGCCTAGTGCTAAGAAACTCCAAATTTATCAAAATCAATTGCTTGAAGAAGAAAGACTTGAAAAAGAATATCGCGAAAAAAATCGTTATTGGGAGCAAGAGTTAGATGCATTATTTGAACCCAATGAGGATTTTGTTTCCGATAGTTTTGAAGATGAAGTAAGTTTTCAACCACATGAGGAATTCGAGGTACTAGAACCAAGGAAGCCTACTTTGGAAGAACTCTTGCTTGATATAAAAAAGCAATCTGATGACCTTGCTGTTACCGAGTTGAAAATTGCAACACTTTGCAAGGAGTTGAATGATAATTTGGACAACTTAGAGAAGGTCGAGACTTGCGCTTCACCTAATACTTTTGAGAATGAAATCATTGATAGTGATCCAAGTTCTTTTGAATATCAACCTCTTATAAATATTTCAAAACCTATTGAGGTTGAAGATCATTTGTCTCCTTGTGTCCCCACTATTATCGAACCATTAAATCCATCACAAGAACTGGATGAATGTCTTGAGGATGTTGATCCGATTCTTGTATGGGAATGTTTTTTTGAGATGCTTCATCTTACGGGCCATACACTTAGACGTGTCACTCCACCAGATCCAACTGAAAATTTTAGAGGACAAGATCTTGAGAACATTCCACGGGACATAGGAGAACACTCCTTGAGCGTTAGCGAAAGAGAAAATTTAGAGGGCATCAAGAGAGATTCATTGGGTTACCTAGAAGAGAGCGAATGGCAAGACACGATAGATACATTTCTTCTAGGTGAGATAGAAACAAAGCAAGAGGGAGACCTAGAAGATTTGAGCTTAGCGGCATTTGAGATAGAATTCGACTCGGTGAATGAGAACATCACTCTTGAAATTGAATCATTTTGGGCCTCACTTTGTCACTTAGATGAGAGCGAGTTGAATGACAGGATAGATAAATTCTCTGTTTCTGAACATGCCCCACCTCGAGGTCTCAGTGAAAATTTTTGGGGAGATGATTTTGAGGACAAGCACTCTATGCTTAAATTATTTTCCAAGATGGACTCTTCCCTTTTGTATGCCCCTCTTCCCATACTACTTGAACAATCTTTTAGAGGTGATTCTATTTTTCTTAGATCCCAATGGTACTTGTCCCCCTGTGCACCCAAACTTTTAATCCCTCTAAATTTTTTAACTGGTGATGGTGCATTTTTTAAACTTTGCACATGCCTTCCGTTTTTCAAACGGAATTCTTATTTTTCGGGAGGCATGCATCCTAGTGAGGGCACACCATTAATCCCTCAAAGTCAAATTGTATTTTGGGTGGACCCTCAAATTTTTCGACTTCTACTATATGAGTTATTAGAATTTCAAATCGTAGGTTGTACATAATTAGCTTTTTATTTTTATTTTTTTTAGTTTAGAGTAATTAGTTAAAGTTTTTGTTATTATTTTTGCTATGCTTGGTTCTAACTTGTTTTGTAGATTCAATGGACTCGCACTCATCAGGGATCGCTCAATTTGGGTAATATCTTTCTTTTCCTCTCTTTATGTTGTGTTCTTAATTCGCATTGAGGACTATGCAACATTTAAGTTAGGGGTGTGGTATATTCTTCCCATTTATTGTTTAGATTCATTGATTCGATCACATGTTCTTTCCAAGTGTGTTTTTTTTTTAAAAATAAAAAAATAATAATAAAAATTGAAAAATGTTGAAAAGCCAAAAATATTTTTGTTCAAAATAAATAAAAATTGGAATTTAAATTTTTCAAAAATATCACTTTTATTCTATTTAAAGTCTCAAATTGTTAAATCTTAATTGCACTAAGCCAAAATTGACCAAAGATGGAAATTGAAAGAAAATTGACGACTTTACGAATAAGTGTGGAGATTAGTCCAACCCGGTGAGATTTTGAGCCTTTCAATTTTTTATGAGTTTTTAAATCAATCCGAGTTTATGATTAACTCAAAGTTCTTTTCAGCGTTTTAATAAGTCGTTGATGATCTCAATCCTTTGTTTTGATCGGTTATGGAAAATGTATGAAATATTGTCTCGAAATTCGTGCTAAATATATCTCTAAACTTAATTAATCTCGAGATGCATATGGTAATGTGATTAGCAATTTGGACAATGAAGTAGGCCCTCGTTTGTTACCCAAAAATATTAGCCATAAAAAGTTGTGAAAAATAAAATTATCCTTTTGCAACCCAATTTGAGCCTAATAAAAAATTTATCCTTTCGTTTGATAACCCGAAAAACCCAAATAGCCCGGAATTGTGAAAATTGAGAAAATTCATCAAATAAAGTCCAAATTGTGCAACAAAAAGGGGCAAGGAGAAAAAAAAAGATATGCTCAACAAAAATAGCAAAAAAAGAAAAAAAAATGAAAATTGAAAAAAAAAAGAGAAAAATGAGCAAATGCCCGGAAAAGCACGAATGGACGTCATAAGGATATTTTCCAATTCTGAGCATTCCATCCATTCCCATTTTTACCCTTTACACTTTTTAACCCGAAAAGTCCTAACTGAGTCCGAATGGCGAAATTAATTACCGCATGGAGAGCTAAGACATGAAAAGATAATAAAAGAGATTAAAATGGCGTGATTAAGAGATGATGTTTCCCGTTTCCAAATAACTGTATTCCGATGATGAGATCTTTTCACCATAAATTTCCTTCTTTTCAATTTTGTATGCATGAATTTGTGTCCATTATATTTATTCTTTATATCATGCATGCCGAGAGAAAATAGCCACAATTCGAGTGATTCGTTTGTGAGTGCAATCCGTAAGAATTTGAATCAAAACGAATTTTCAGAAAGTAACGTAATGCTCAATCGGTGGAAATTTGAGGTTTAATTTTTGGCTTTGCACACACACACTATGGTTTGAGACATTTGAATATGAATTTATGGTGATTATTTTTCGAAAATTTTAAATTGTACAAGTTTTAAGTATTTTGATATTTATTTGCGTCAATAAAGAATTTTGTGGGTAAATTCACTGCAAACCCTCACGAGACAAAACTCGTCCTACTAGGGTAACCTAGGGGTTTAAAGGCTTGTTGCATACGCTAAATGCAATCGCGTGCCTGCGAAAGTGGAATTTTATTTTAATAATGGAATTTTCAAGAGTAGAATTTTGGTTAGTATTCATATACATTGCTCGGGACGCGCAAAGTTCTAAGTTAGGGGGTGTGTTTAGGCACATATTCTTCACATTTATCCCCTTAATTTCAGTATTTTTATGATACCGTGCAGTGTAAGTAGCTTGGATTTGTCTCTTATGTATGCTACTAACCCCTTTTGGCAATTATTTCTTGTTTTGTGTATTTCTCATGTGTTTTACAGGTATTTCATGTAAGTTAGTGCAAAGGAGAACTCAAAACAGTGAAAGAAACCAAGAAATGGAGAGTTCAAGGGCATTTTCGTAATTTTGCAGCCTTAGTCCGGAGGTGGGGCCAACTAGAAAGTTGAAGAGCTCTAAATTACAAGAATACTGAAAAAAACGGCACCTCAATCCGAGCTACGGTGAAGAAGTTACGATGTTTTGAAGTTGCGGGATAATGAAGAGTCTGGATGTGCGGATTTCTGTCACTAATTATGCATTTATTGCAGTGCAACTCTTGGAAAACTTGTTCCACAAGCACTATTGGTTGTCAATTTCGAGATTTTGTGCTATAAAATCCCATGACCTACATCATTTGAAAGGGCGTTGCTAGAGAGAGGCTAGGTTAGGAGTAGGTTAGAAGTGCTAGATTGAATTTTAGGGTTAGATTTTGAGAGCAAATTTTCTATTCCTTCAAGAGTTTTCATGAATCCTATTTTGTAAGAATTTCTGAATCCCAATTCCGTTCTTGTTGCTGAATTCAAGTAATCTCATTTCCATTCTCTTGTTTTATTATTTGCAATTTATTTATAATGTCTTGTAGATCTTTAATGTTGTGTATGAATTTGTTTTTTTTTAATCCAATCATGAGTAGCTAAATTCTCAAGGGTTGGGGTACATGAACTCAATCCTAATACAAATTATTTGTATGGAAAATTAGAAAATAAATGAAAATATTGGTTGAATCGTGAATGAAAATCATATATGCATTGTCATATCTTTTAATCTCTCTTGCCCTAGGTACTTGGGATGTTTAAGAATGCTTTGTATGTATAATTTGTCGTTCACCGCCTTATATTGATCTTTGATTTCATATGATGCGGTCTTGAACCTCATATATGTAATGCTTAGTGATGATAAGGACTGGATTTAATCAAGAATTTTGATTTATAATTCTAGTATTCTAAAGGATAATTTGTTAAGGATTGAGGGATTGTACCCTACCCTATTTTCTCCCATTTGTCAGATCTAATTTCTTTTGCACTTTTCAGTTTGTTTTTCTTAAGTAATTTTTTAATAGAAATTTTCCCAATCATCATCTTTTTCATTTTTATTTTAGAAGTAATAAATCAATTAAATTTTATAAAACATTCCCTGTGGATTCGATACCCAGACTTACTACTATACTCCATAAAAGTGTAGTTAAAAGTTTAGGTTTTTTTTGTATTGAGGTTGGAAGCCGATAACAACGACTAGCGTATTACACGGACGCTCGGTTTTTCCACTCGATCAGGAGGTAAAGGCCCAAAATCATTATCATCATCATCGAAATTCCAATAACCCAAATTTTTACTTTCGTTATACTCGCCCAAAGTAATATGTGAATTTGCAAATTTTTGGGATTCTATGTATTCACCTAAAGTCATAGGTTTGCGGGAATTTTAAGGATTATAACAAGGATTACCGAAAGAACTGGAGTAAGACATGCTTACCCCAAGGATGGCTCGAAGGGGCGAAATCCACAAAGTGATGCGCGCGCGAAAAAATTCAAGCGGTTCTTGGCGCTCGAATGTAGAAGTCCTATAAAAATGTTAGGCGAAAAATACAAATAGAAAAAAAAATACTACACAATACTAAATCAAATAAATTCTATAACAAACAAGTGCCCGGCAACGGCACCATTTTGATCAAGAGTGAAAAGTAGCGCGTGCCAAACGCTGATCGTTGTTTTCTATTCACCTCCTTAATACAAAAACCTAAACTATGACTACACTCTTTTAAGGGAGTATAGCGGCTAGTCCGGGTATCGAATCCACAAAGACGAGTTGCTAGAATTTAAATGGTTTATTACTTCTCAATAAAAGTGTAAAAGATATTTTTCTAACTAAAAAAAATAAAAGATAAACTAGGCATGAGTGTATTTAAACTCAAATTAACAAAGCGAATAAAAACTATAGGATGCGACTAATATCCCTCAAATTGAGTTAACGCGTATAAATGGCTACATGGGACTGCGAATTATTAGGATTGCATCTCGTTTCGTCAATTAATTAAATTAAGAGTTGTCACACCTCTAAATTCGCATAAAAGCCTAATATGATTTTGGCGTCAACAAATACCCCGAAAATTACGCGCGCAAGGTCGTAAGCACGGGACATACATGATATGCCCCGTTAAATTTCCTAGGCGTAATAACTAGGACAACGCACTCGAAATAAATACGTAAATCTCCATCACCAAAGCAAAGCAACAAATCAACCCTACATGAGTTCCATTAATCACACCCTAATTTAAATTAGCCGCTACGCATGATTAAAAGCATTAAATAAATTAACTAATTAATTAAAACATAACTAATTAATTTAACACTAATTAAATTAACTACACAATTAATCTAGGTAAGAAATAATAAAGCATGAAATAAATAAAGAACAAAGCTTAAAGTAGTTAAAGTAGAGGAAGATGACAATGAATAGTAAACTAAAACTTACATTAATTGAGGAATTACACAAAGAAAATGGAGGAGAGGGGAGGTCTCCACAAAATTCTCAAATATTACAAACCCTAACCTAATCTAAGAGAGAGAGAGAGAAACTAGAGAAAAAAACTAGATATTTTACAAAAATAACTAAAGTTTCTATTTATAGTAAGTTGGGAAAAGGAAAGAAAGAAAAAGAAAAAAAGAAAAGAAATAAGGATAAGTCTCCTAATTAAGGAATAAAAAGAAAATAGAAAAAGAAAATAAAAAAGGAAAAAGAAAAAAGAAAATGGGCAACAGCAATAAACGCACAAAATAGGGGACCGGTCGACCGGTAGCCAAAACGCGGTCGACCGGTGAATAGGGGAGGAGCGCACTGTCTCGGATCAAAGGCAAAAATCAAATTATCGGTCAACCGCCGGAGCGTGGACGGTCGAACGGCTGCGCCGCAACTCCTATTCAGCTCACAACTTCGCACAGCCACACCCATGGCCAAAAAGCTCCGTGTCCATTAATGGTGACAAATACCAAATCAAGACCCATTTCCAAAAAAATGCCAACAAAACCCAACTCCATATATGCCCAAAAACATTCTTGGAAGCCAAAACCGAGACCAACTAGTCTTCCACCATTAAAATGCCAAAACCCACTTCAAAGATCCACATTCTCCATAGCCATAAATGGCCAAAATCCAAGCTCCAAAAAATGGCTAAAGAGACCCATTTGCGTGTGTGGTCCCAAATCTCCAATTTCGGACGAAAGGGTCGAATTTCGGTCGAACCCAAAACCCGAGCAAAACCCGAGCCTAGGGCCAAATGGCCATCTTCATTTGTTGAAAAAACGTTTTGGGGACATAGATGGAATTAATGAATTTGTTATTAAAGAAGAAAAGGGACATGGATGGAATTATTTAAATTGTTAATGAATCTTTTATAATTCTTTTCGATTAAAGGTATGTGTTTCCTTCGTTCGGACTCCGATTCGAGCACCGTTTATGTCCACGCGAAGCTTGGCCCGAGGGCTACAACTTTTGTGAAGACTTCGGGCAAAAATCCCAAAGTGTAAAATTATGAAAATGCCCCCGAACGTGTAAATCGCGACGAAACTTAATCGGAACGTGCCCAAACTTCATACTAAGCACTTTAACACCTATAAAAGCTCAACTATACCTCAAATAATATTTTAGCATATAAAACGGAGGTTGTCTGATTAACCAGCATAATTATAGGCATTAAAGTACCCGAGGGGGCTAAAATGCATAAGTTTTGAGGGTATATATGTGCAATATTCGATACGAATCAACCTTGTCTTTTGAATACTAGATGGTTAGTAAGTTTTAAAAAAAATTCGACAGTGATGCTAATAATGAACCAGATGAGATTCCTGTTTGATTTGGTATAGGACTGATCACTCGATATTTTATTAAATGAGATGTCACAATATCCTAATTACAAAGAGTTGATGGGTGAGACAAATAGATTAGGAGATGTGTTTCGCAGTGGTGCTAATGAATTTATAAAATACGCAAAGAAATGCCATGATGATGAATATTTTTCTTGTCCGTGTTTTAGGTGTAAGAATGGTAAGGTGTTTTAGTGGAAAACAGATGAACTACATTTGTTAAGATTGGGTATGCAAGACAGTTATCGAAGTTGGGTTTTTCACGGGGAACCGAAAGTTCCTTTTGTCCCCAAGCAACATTCACAACAACCTTTAACAAGTTGGATAGATGTATAAAGGGAGGATTACAATGTAGATCATAATATGATAGAGGGTTTAGTTCATGATGCGTATGGACTTCATGAAGTGGAAGAGAATGAGGTCACTTATGATATACAAGGTTCAAGTGCTCATGAAGATATCGGGATAAACCTTGACGATGGCTTCCAAAGTATAAAATTTAAGGCATGCGAGCCATTATACTCTGGTTGTGACAAATATTAAATAACTTTACATGCCATGGTTGGTTTGCATAGTTTGAAGACTCAATATGGTTTATCTGGCACTAGCGTGATGGGAATTTTTAATTGGGTGAAAGGCTTGCTACCCAAGTAGAATACGCTCCCTAATAGCTATCCTACTATGAAGAATAGTTTGAAAGGTTTGGAAATTAAGTATAAATTATTTCATGCTTGTGTGTATGACTGTATACTATACCTAAAGGGGTATGAAAATCTCGATCAGGGTCCAGTATGTGATGAACCTAGATATGTCTAATCTGGCAAAGAAGGCGCAAGCTCAAAAGTGCCTCAAAAAGAGTTGAAATATTTTCCCATTGGGCCTAGATTAAAGCGGTTTTTCACAGTACCGTGGATAGTGGAGGCAATGACTTAGCATGCTAGGAAAAAGCAAGGGAAAATCTCATGCGCGTATTGATTCTACAGTTTAGAAGAGGATGAATTTTTAGTATCCCGATTTTTCTTGAGAACAGCGTAACATTAGTTTGTCAATATCAACAGATGGTTTCAATCCATTTCAAAATATAAGCGCCAATCAGAGTGTATGGCCAGTAATCTTAGACCCACTAAACCTCCCTCCTCCACAGTGTATGAGACCTGAATGTTCGATGTTTTCTTTGTTGATCCCTGGGCCAAAGGCACCAAGTGAGGACATCAATGTCTACATGGCTCCTTTGATAGAAGAATTCAATGAGTTGTGGGAAGAGGGTGTGCAAGCATTTGACTCTTTTAGAAAATAAGAGTTTACGTTGAAGCTATGTTGATGTGGGAAATTCATGATCTTCCAGCGTATGGGACATTATCCGGTTGTGTTGTACATGGTTATTTGGGGTGTTCTATTTGTGGAGAGGAGAATGAATCTCCTCGTCTCCCAGCTAGCTCAAAAAATATATATTATTGCTATAGGAGGTTTTTACCCCCTCTCATAGTTTTAGATTTGAGAAAGGTTTCATTTTTTACCGGGCAGGTTGAACATAGGCTACGATCAAGAATAATTTCAGGCTCAGAAATTGAAAGTAAATAATTTGATTGTAGCCCTAATATGCCAGGTAAGAATACTAAATTTAAGAATGTCAATCATAAGAAGACCCCAATTGGGAATGAAACTGAGACAAGAAAGGCATGGTCTAGGAGGTCAATTTTATTTGACTTACCTTATTGGAAGAATATCCTGGTGCACCATGTATTAGATGTGATGCACACAGAGAAGGACATCGCTGAATATATTGTGGGAACATACCTTGAGGGGAGTCATTCGAAGGATAGTGAAAATGTACGAAAAGAACTTAAAGCATTGAAACTTAAGACACAACTATGGTTAAAAGAATATACCAGGGGAAGGACAATAATTCCCCCTAGTGTGTTTACTTTGGCGAGTAATGAAAGGAATGTGCTTTTAGACATAATATATAATTTGAAAGTTTCATCTAATTTTTCATCCAACTTGCAAAGCATTATGAATTATGCTACCCATGATTTACATAAGTGTAAGTCCCACAATTGAAATGCGATCATGCAATTAGTTCCTCTATTTTTTAAGCACTATTTCTTGAAGCACAAGGATTTGCTAGGGGCTATTATGCAAATTAGTATCTGCTTCTCACTTTTATATGAGAAAGAAGTCAATCGAGATCACATAATGGGCGCAAAATTAGCTGTAAATGAAGTGGTTTGTGTCTTGGAGAAGTATTTTTCTCCATCTTTCTTAGACATAAGTGTTCACTTGTTGGTACACTTATGCGATGAGGCACTTATTTACGGCCCAGTAAGATATAGGTGGACGTATCCATTTGAACGATTGATGAAAGTTTTTAAAGATTACGTCAAGAATACACGGTACATTGAAGGATCAATTGCAGAGGAATACATCACCGTGGAGTCATCAATCTACACTCGAGAATATATGCCTGAATCGACCAATGTGGATGACAATCATGAGTTCATCGACGATGGTGGGCATGTGATTGGCAAACGAGTGAAATTAACGACTTTGCAACATGAACAAGTAGCTTGTTATCTATTTGATACACATGAAGATGTCAAACAATGGAAAAAGTAAGTTTAAATTATTTTAATTTTTACATGATTAATTTTGTAATACTTTCACCACGATCTATGCAGAAAATATGAAGCCTGTGAGAACAATAAAAGAAGAAAAACAATGACCCAATCAGACAGCGAATTTAGGTTGTGGTTATCACACGAGGTAATTATAATGAAAATGGTTGTTATCAAATGTCACATTACAAGAAATATTTATGAGAACGTATGTGCTTGCGTTTAAATGAGCAAATTATATATTAAACACCTTTTAACCCAAACAAACCCTAAACATGCAACAATATGTGATTGAATAAGATGATAATCTAAGCAAGAACATTCAAACACATGCAATTGAGGAAAAATCCTCCAAAGGGGAAAAACCATTTATTTTCATTATAATATTGTAGGCTATACAATTTCGGATTACAATGAAAATACAAGTGACTAAGAATTACCCTCAGGTATCGGATTCTGTAGTCGCGGCTGGAACTATCCCTTTCCAGTAGGGCTGGCGGTTGGAACTATCCCTTTCCAGTAGGGCTGTAATGGAGAAGAGAACGGCTTCTCCACAAGGGTGTGAACAGCAAGAATGCGTTCCTGGGTTGCAAAGTGATTCACAAAGGATTGGAAATTGTGTGAATCAAAAACCTAGAGTCTAGATGCTCAATAGGTGAAGTTTTAGAAAACCACTTCCCGCAGTGGGATTAAATAAGAAGTCTCGGCCTTAAAAATCTGAACACGATCTGATGAAGTTTATCCCAGGCGGACCGGTCCGGGTTTGAGGCGGATTGGTCCGATTTGATCGGATCGGTTCTTTTATTCTGAGGCGGATCGGTCCGTTGATGATCGGATCAGTTCGCTTCCAGTCTTCATTGGTTCGCTTGTGGTCCGGGGTATACTGGCCTTCTGACAAATAAGCGGATCGGTCCGGGTCTTTAGGCGGACCGGTTCAGTTAGCCGGATCGGTTCTTTTATTTCAGTGGATCGGTCCGGCTGTCAGATTATGATTCCTCTTCTTCTTTTGATATTCGGATCCGTTGAATCTTGAATCTTGAATTTCTTCAACGGTGTAACGGCGTGCGACATAATATATTGATAATGGACAAAAATGTCCTTACAATTTATAACTAGCCTAATTAATTTATCTATATTATTAGCTCTTAAAGATAGGTGATGCGACATTAAGGCTTGCTCATTATGGCACAAGAGTATAAAAAGTATCTATTGAACGGTTACGTATTCGGTGCAAGAGCATACAAGGAAAATACAAATGTACAAAACTCGGGCGTTTCATACAAGGCTCTTACTTTCTTTCGAGTGAACACGAAAGATAAAAATCTCGTTGAAGCTGAAATGAATTACTATGGTGTAATTTAAAATATATTTGAATTGGACTAGGTAAACGTCAAAGAGGTTGTATTTTACTATGATTGGGTAAGAGTTGGGGATACAAATGCTTGTAAAGTTGATCATGGCACCAATTTGATCTTGATTGACTTGTCCAAGTTGAAGAGAAACGAACAAGTGAGCGATGAGCCATTTGTTTGCTCTTTTCAAAAGGCCAAGCAAGTGTTTTATTTAGAGTATATCAACAACGAGCCATGGTCAATCGTCCTACACAAGCAAAACATCTAAATAGTAGTGTTGATGACTTGGATGCACCTGTCGAATATCAATCCATTTTTTATGTTAACCCGAATTTGAAACAATTTTTTTATTTGCAATAAGTATTCAAATTATTTGTAATGGCCAGTGGCTATATTATTCTAGTGCTTTATTATTATCGGACGATAATTTAATGCTTTATTAATTTGTACTTGATCATTTTAATGCTTGTAATAACCAAGTGAATAAGTTAATTAGAATTTTAATCAATTTTTGTATCAATTGAAAGTCCATGACCTGGGAGTGTGTGTGCATGGGGGGGGGGGGCAGTGTGCGTGTGTGTAAATTAGTATTGGTATGTATTATTATTATCAGATTTGAGCATTAATTAAAAATTCATATGCATGTTTGTAATAATAATAACAATTTTTCCAGAAAATGACTTCATCAGGACGCGGTAGCGGAGGCGATGAGGACTCCTCGGCCAGTAGGCCACAAAAATAGGACAAATTGGGGGACGTCGTCGAGAATAAGACGACATTATTAGCTAGAGCGCTAAAGTTATTGAAGGTGATTGTCGGCTTGGGGTAAACTGATTGGAGGTTCGTGCCTATTGACCTCAAGATGTACATCTCGGGGGCACTACAGGTAATGTATTTAATATTTATAATTATATTTATATTTATAATTATATTTATGTTTATAACTGTAACACTTACTTACAGGATGGTTTGTATTTGTTTGACAGGAACAATTTGGCATGCCCGCATATCTTTGTGACCCCATGTTGGAGCAATTGAGGGGTCAATATAAAATGTGGAAGAAGAATTTGTGGGCACGGTACTTTGGGAAGACCCGGGAGTCCATTCTGAGACTCCGTGAAACCGTCCCCCTCAAGGAACCTATCTCATGGGCACAGTGGCAAGAGTTTATCGACAATGAGACCAATGAGCGGCAATTGGCATCTCGCCAATTGGGGAGGACCAACCAGGCAAAAAAGGTGGATGTGCACTACTCCGGGCGAACGTTTTACGCTGAGGTGGAGCACAGGATGGTAAGTTTTTATTTTTCTTTAATTTTAGTTATTCTAATTTATCATTACTTTGCGTTACTTACTAATTATGTATTGTTTTATTTCAAGACATGGGAAATGGCCCTGGGGATAGGCCATATAGGCTCGATGCCTATGTGGAAATTTCGACGAAAAAGGGCAAGGACTAGGAGGTGGCCCCGAGCGTCGCAACCACCATTGTAAGTTATAAATGTTTATTTTTTTAGTTGTGTTATAATTTTTTATTTAATTAATTGACTAATCGTGTACTTTTTGTTTTATCAGGCAAAGTTTAAGGAAGTGTATGAGTCGCAGTCTAATGATTACAAAGCATCTTTGGCTACGGACACACTCAGCCAAGTGCTCGAGCCGAATCGCAAGGTGATGACTAGGGGGTGAGCTCGTGGGTGGGAAAGTCTAGGATCATCGGCATGGAGACAAGCAACAACGGGTTGGCACATAAGGTGGACTCCCATGACAATAAGCTATCAAGGTCGGAGGCGACGATCTTAGATATGATTACCTTCAAGAAGCATAAGTTGGGCAAGGGCAAGGAAAAAGGCAAGGAGAAGGTGGTAGAGGTAGACGAGGATGAGGACGAGGATGCCGACGCCACTGCTCGGTGCCATACGATGATTCGTTTCCATCATGACCCCCATCGAGTGGCCTATGTCAAAAATCGGTTGGTCGAGCGTGTATCTACTCGACATATATTGTGGGTTATCGATAGCAAGGGGGTTGAGGTATCCGAGATTCCTCTCGGGTATGCCGGTTCATAGACGTCCCCTCCAAGACATTGAGGCAACAGTGTGCGTCACACATATGGTGGAGGGAAAGGAGAACTCACCTTTGTGGTTGCGCGAACAATGTGACGTTCAGTGTATTACGGGGTGTCTCAATTAATATGTCGCGTGGCCTTCCCTCTCCCTCCGACCTGCTAAAGATTGGCATTATTTCTATCTTTTTTATTTGGATATTAGATTGTAATTGTATTTTTTTATTTTGGTGCATGTTGGTTTGGATATGGATGTTTTCATTTCTATTTTATTTGGATATGGATTATATATGCCATGATTTCATATATTATTTATATTTTATTTAGATATATGTTGTTTGGATAGGTACAATTTTGCTATAACAAGTACAAATATATTGCTGGACAGTGGCAGTGGCCATACTGCCCAACAGTTTTTTCTCAATTCTGCCCAAAATGACAAGTCTGTGACAAATAAACTTGTCACGGTCTTTGACCGTGATAATTTTTTGGATTTTATCATGGGATTATCACGGTCAAAGACCGTGATAGGATCGTGACAAGTCCGTGACAGCATAAGTTATCACCCCCATAGTTGTCACGGTTATTGGCCTTGACAAGTTGGTCTTGTCACGGTCAATAACTCGACAGTTTTGTCGTAGTCATACTTGTTATATTATATCACATTGGGGTACTTAATATGACGCAAGGAAAAAATATAAAGAAGATTACCTAGCCGTTAAACCCATTTTACAACAAAAGAAGCTTACTAATATAAAAGAACTATTAGGATAAGCTATTGTCGTCATTCGGGGATATGGGTTTCGTCTAATTACATCGTACACTTGTAGATTTTATTTATTTACATCCATATTCCAACGATTTGGGGAACCGTTCGGTCAAACTCGGGATCTGGGTTATCTTTAAAGCAATCTGAATCATGTGAGGATGAACTGGTATTCGTGGGGGTAATGATAGTAGTAGGAAGAGAAAAAGAACTATAATTAATTAGCGAGTCAGGGGAGTAATTGTAACTTTATTAGATGGTAAGACAACTCATACATGATGGATTATTTATTAAAGAGTGTCAGGATCTTTGGGGAATCTCTTGGACTGTCGAGTTGCTTGAGCCTCTCCCATAAGGCGACCAATAAGCAAATTGTATTTGATCTTAGGAGTTGCAATTTCCCAGTCACGATCAATGCTCCTTATGTGTTGATAAAGCTTTACGTAGCTGACTTCTTTAATTTATTTTTCAAACTTTTCATGAGTCGAATCACGAATATCAAGTTAAATATCACCCCAAATATTCATTACTATAAAGCAGTATAAGTAACCAAATGTGATAAAGGAAATATTTATAAGAATAATAGTATAAGTCATAGGCAAAAGATTCTTGTATTTGGTCCCGTATAGGAAGAAAACCAGGTGATGCTTTGATACCATGATGTCGCATCTGCGATTTCTATGTTCTTAATAGTAAGTAAAGAGTAAAATTATTATAACAAAATAAATTAAAGGCAGTGGAAATTAAAAGATTTTTATTAAGGAGATGACTAACACTGGTTACATAGCTGAGTTTGAAATAAACGGAAATACATAATTATTCGTACATGCCATACATAAGGTAAAATTGGTATAAAACATTCAGGAATCATAAAAGTTGATAAGTTGCGGTGTAGATATTCCAACGGGGACTACCATCTTTGTTGGCTACCACCCATACATACGTAATCGAAAAGATTTTTCTAGTTAATATAGATTAAAAGTATAAACATGTGGGAGGTATCTCATCTTCTGTAGGTTCGTCATCTATCTAGAAGGAAAACAATTAAGTAAACATACCAAGTAGATCATTTTTATTTTATCCAAGGTATGGGAGAAAATGTATTTTTAGAGAGTAATTGGATTTAATATTGATATCATAAAAACTGAAGGAAAACTGAAATATCATAGAACTGTGAGGGGTATACTGGCATTTAATGATATGTAAATGAAGAATATGGTGGATTGTAACTGTATAAGTTGTGTATTAAGTTATCAAGATAAGGGTTCGGGCTATAACAAGATAACCCATAAATAATTGGGTTTAGGGGCTTCATTTGCCTAGACATACCGTTACAATATCGTCCAAAGCATAATATATACTTGGACAAGCAATCCCAAAATGTTAGGGAATAATAATCATAATAAAGGCTTGGAACACTTATCTAGAGTGGAACTCATACGTATATAGTAAATAAAAACTAGGAACTCAATATCTGAGTCCTACAGGCCAAATAGAACAGTTGTGGTATACCAAGATCTAATCCCTGAATCGTAAGGTATGCTATTAGGGGTTTCACTGATAATGGTCATAAATTGCAGGGTAATATGTAATTAGGGTAATTAGTTGCAAGGCTATTCCACAATTAAGGGTAAAACAAAAAAAGAGTTCATTGGATTTTGCTTAATTTGTAAGTTGTAACGATTTTATCGATTTTAGGGACAACTAAAATATCGAGAGAATAATATACGGAATAAACAAGAATTGCACAATTGACTTCGTATTTTAAATATGAGTTTAACATTATCACAGAGTGATATAACAATCAATGATTGTGAAATACATAAGCTCAATGTCTTTAATACTGAAATGATAATCACCTGGTTTGAATTTTTGCGTCTAATTCATTGGGGTTGGCTGCAAAATCGTGGAGAGGGTAAGTAGGTCATATGAATATAAAAGAATTCTTATATGATGTAGTAGGATACTAATTTGTAAGAAGTTTATGAGTAAAAATAACTTAAAGGGTATAATGTATAATTTTCACAAGTTTTTAGAATAATTTTCTCCTTATTTCTAGTTGAATTTAGATTTAGTGACGCGAGACAAAATTACTTTATTTGAGCTAAAGAATTTGTTGAAAAATCTTAGGGGTGTTTTGAGTTACTTGAAAACTGGTCAGGGGGTTATGTGTAAAATTAAAACTTAATTTTAAACTTTTCAATTGTTTTTCTCAAGAAAATGCTTTCCTGGAATCCAAACAAGGTGATGTAATATACCACTTTGTTCGGAATTAATAAATAAATTTTTGAAAAAAAAAATCAGATTTTTCAAATTGGAGACGCACCCTTACGTGCTTAGTCAAATATTGCACGCTCCTAGTTCGACTCTCACTCACGTGCGTGTAACCCACTTATCTTCAACCTTTGACCGTTTGACTTTAGTAAAATTTGACATTAACTTTGAGATGTTTTAGGAATCCATTTGAGTTGGTCCTAAATAAAAATTTCTTAATTTTTGAAGAGGAATCCAACCATATTAGTTTTAAGAATTTTGGTGGACTAAATTGTGTTATTGAGTTTATATAAAAATGGCAAAAATTTGATGTGACACCCCGCTTAAATTAATAACTGGTGGTCAGCCCTATACCAAGATAAAACAAGAATCTCAAGTGGATCATTCTCAGCATCACTGTCGTACAAGCTAAAAATCTAACAGACCACCCAATAATAAAATAAGTGGATGCCAAAAAATTCAAAACATACAAGGAACTACAACCCAACATGCAATATGACTACAAAACATGATAATATAAACACGAGTACAACAAAAGATATACCCAAATATGTTGTCGGGTCACGGACAATACAACATCAAGTTTAAATAAAACATAAACGAACTACAATTATATAACCCCTGGGTAAAAAAAACTATATACAAAATGGATCCTAATCTATATTTACAAGAATAGTAAGTGGCTACAACAAAATCCTGTAATATTCCGCAACTTCTATAGCTCTAAGAACCCTGGGTAGAATAGGCATCATTGGCGTCCTTGCAGAGGGACACCTAAAAAGGATGTATAAATACAACAAGAGACGAGATATAAATGGGTCAGATCCCGAGGTTTGAAAATAGTTTTAGCAAGTGAGTTAAAATGCATAATAATTATGAATGTACGATATCATAATTATAGTGGTCTCACACTCTCTTATGATTCAACGTCACCCCTCATCTATATCGCGCACCTAACGTATGCATGAACCTCTACTAAGCTACCCTACCCATTCCACGGATACATCATCTTACATCTACGCACAATCCTATTTATTTCTTCTATCATCTCCTAAGTTTACGCCTAAACTTATACAATAATAACTCTCAATTATTTATATTTGTTCTAATCTTTAACCTTCACAAGTTATTAGCATAAGATACCCCACGTCATATTAAATGCTAGTAATATACACCCACTATACCACAAAGAACTAAGTACCAAACATCTCCCCACGCCCAACATTGTACTAAGTTTCGTGAGTGGGAAGTCCCGCAAAGAGAAATACAAACAAGGAACACCCCTGATTCACTACTATCTAACATTGTCAGTCGTGGGAATCCGTTAGGCCCTCGGTCCAAAGTACACACCCAATTACTTCCCGTTTATAGGCATAAGAGTATACTCATCCACTCTCGTGCTATAAACACACAAAGCATAATATACCTCTTTATAACTTTCTCTAGTTATAACATTAAGATATCACACACTATATATAAAGCTTGTATAATATTACACGCACGTATTATACATGACTCGTCATTCTTAATAAGTACACATACATTCGCACATAATATGTATACTAATAATCTCTACAATGTTTTCATCTTCCAAGGGGTCGCTCACATGTCCCGGGATTACCAGAAGTCGGACTGTCACACCGACGCAGTAAAAGCCTAATCACAATGAATGGGAAGCCGCCATAGTTCCTAACTTGTGAGAAAAATGAATCATACCCAAGACTTCTTCCCCCTACCTCACACATGGTAAAATAATGGACGCTATGACCTGGGGATTATACTCTCCCTGCTCCTCAAGCCAGGGGGATTCACCCACATCACACAACTTCCCATGATAGCACTAGAGGGGTATGAAGCACATAATGTATATAACATACACACAAGATATATACATATTCGATCACATCTTACATATAGACCATCACACAAGGTATATACATTCACACCATATATATATATATATATATATATATATATATATATATAATTATCTTACGCACGTATGTGAAAAGTAAGGAATCTGACTTTATGTATATAAATCTCATCATACTAACCGTTACACCTCGCATGCCTTCCCAAATCCATATTACTATTCAATCCCTCACTTGAAACTTCTAATCCAATCACACCTAAGATATGATTAATCACACAATTTAATCATCACTAAGGACACACAATAATTCTCCCTCACCTAGTCCATAATTGGTGTTAAGTAAATTCCTACAACTCGAAGAATTTGAAAGAATCTGGCATGTTAAACTCCTAAATATGCCTCCATAATAGCTCGTAACCATCCTCAAAGAATCTTCCTTCCTTGGAGGATTTTCCAAAAGGAAACGATACAAATTTACCCTTATAAATGTCTCCAAAATAACCCCCAAGGTGGCCCCTCTATTATATCCTAATATGAACCCTTATAATAACTCCCAAACATTTATATTATACTCTATTGAAGGGTCCCTAAGAAATAAAACCCATTAAAAGGGGGTAAAATAGGTGCTGGACAAAAATAAGGATCGGACCGGATCGGGGGTCCTCAAAAACGAACCGGTCCGAGTCCTAAAACTTGACAGAACCCTTTTAATGACCAGACCGATCTGGTATCCCTTGAAAACGAATCGATTCGGGTTCCTTAAAAATGAACCGATCTGGCCTTCCTACCCGGACCGGTCCGGTTCTGCAGATTTTTTTTCCCACGAGATTTATACCCAAAAACCTTACTCTTTATTTCACAAAATTTACCCTACACATCTAAAACCCAAATCTACCTCACTCTAACCATATCCTTCTCATCAAAACCCAACACATAAATTATTCCCACCATTTTTGTCATCAAAACCACATATATAACCCAAATGCAAGATTTAATCCTCAAATTTTAGGGTTTAACCATAAAAGCTTAAATCAACTAAATCACCAACCAAAATTATGAGATAACTCACACACACAATTATTTAGCAAGTTTAATCACTTGCCTCAAAGTTGTAGATGTTGAACTTCCTTGAATCTGTGTATTTGAGCCGAAATTCCCAAGCTCCAAGCTTTTCTCTTTCTTTATCTTCTTCCTCTATCTCTTTCTAGGGTTTTCTCCTTTCTCTCAAATGAGATTGGACACTCACGAACCTTTCAAGCCTTTAAATTAATAAATCCCATCTTTAAATGATAATACACACTTTAAATGACTCATTTCCACTTATTCTAGTCAAACTAGGTCCAAAATACTCCAGAACCCAAATCCAACTTCCTTACAGTCATTTTGACTATATCGGCCCTTCCCAAATCAACCATACACTCTAATTCATCATTCGAGACTCCAAAAAATAGAAATATAAATTCTTCCAATTAATTAATTATATTTCTCCTAAAGTAATTAAATTTCTAAGTCCTCGAACACACGGGGTGTTACATTTGACTAAACATAAGTGACTAAAAGCAATAATTCTTATTCCGGCATTATAATGGTTTTGTTCTATGTTAAAAATTTAGAAAAACAAGCCTGGTTTGAGGGACTTTGGTCGAGTAAAACTCCTTAATTTATTTTTTGAAAATTCCAGGCCTGAAAACATTAAGCTTCGATTTGAGGCAATAAAACATGTTCTTGGTTCAATTAAACCTTATACCTAGGTTTTTTCTGAAAATTCCAGGCCCAAAAACTACAAGCTTCAATTTGAGGCATTAAAATATATTTTTGGTTCAATTAAACCTTGCAACTACGTCCATAAGAACCTAAGCTCAACTTACCTTACTTTGAAATTGGTTCAAAGTTAAGGAAGCCGAATCCATTATTGAAGCTCAAGCTTTGATGGAGTTTCTAATTTTTTAAGCTATTTCATTGCATACACATGTTAATTATCACATGTAAATACAAAATCCATTTTATATATGTGCATAAACATAACCAAATTTAATAAATAAACATTCAAACATAAAAATAACATAACTGCAAAAATTCTCAAATTTTTACATTGGAAAAGCTCTCAGTTGGGATAAGTTTTTACTGAGGTGAGGGAGGGTATTTATAGGGTTCGTAGGAAGGAGTTGATTGTTGGTTTTGGAGGTGGAGATGGGGTTGACATGGGTACCCCAGATGGTACAACCCATGCTGACAGTCCAGCTGGTCTCATGCCATCAGGGGGCAAAGGGTAACTAAGTTTATGCTTTATTTTGAGTCCTTGGATAGTTTTTGTATAGGGAAACTAAGTTTAAATTATTTTATAAATGTTAAGGGGTTTATTTATAGTTATTCATACCTAATGGATTGATTCCTAATATTGCTTGAAAATATAACTCATTTGATTTAACTTTGAGTGAAATTTAGGGTTCAATTGATATAGGAAGGTGTAAGTTAACCAAATTTTTTATTGCGGGGTATTTTGGTAATTTGGTAAAAGTCTAGGCTTTATTTGGAATTTTGTCATCTATCCAAGGGACTAAAATATAATTAGGATGGTTTATTACAACATCATTTTGGGGATACCAGATCGATACGATCTTATAAGAATGGATTTTATTGATTTGGGACCGGTTGGAAAGGTTATTTTATCTTAATATCTTAATGTTGGTTATAGATAGAACAATATATAAGACATGAGCTGAAATCCTACGTACACACATAGATATATATATATATATATGTACACGTGTAGCCTGATGTGTGATCTCGATGTCGTGTGTGTGAGATTAGACTTATTGTGAATCTATTAATGGTTATTTGATAGGATTTTCCATGGGACCCTTTATTACACCCCTATCAGATGATAGCCTAATATACCAATCTTAAGTGTTATAGGTCACCTATATCATGTGTCAAAGACATATGAGAATGTATCCTCTCGTATAGCATGGTATATGGTTACACGATTTCTATCTTGGCATAGTTATATCTCCTTTGTGTGTTGTTTTGAGCCATTAGGAGTGGGGACTTCCTATGGAGCAAACCAAACGAGCCACAAGAGGCCTTTTAACAATGTATACTTTATGTTGCGCTTACGTTATGTAGCTAAACCGGTAACAGGATTAACATTTTATATATTATTTAGTATAGGGATACTACGTGGATATTATATTTAATAAATACTAAACTATGGCAAAACTGTTGAGTATTACGAGATACGAGTTACGTAGATTGCATGAGTTACCAAGGTATTTACATCGGTAATTATACGCAGTGTAAGAAGTAGTAAGTATTGCGAGGATCACTTAGATAGAGCTGAGGTGAGTTACCTTGGAAGCAAGTGCCATCAAAGATGACACGAGACTTAAATAAATTGACATTAATACCATGTACAAGTTGGAGTAGATATTTTCAGTACGTGGGGTTTGACCCATATGATTAAGCTTATTTAATTATGAGTCATCATTTCCCTTTAACCCGATCTTCAGTTGTAGGAGTTCTATTCTTTTTAATATTTTATATTTTAATAGGACATTATGCACTTTATTTATTCATGGACCTGTGGTAGATTCCAAATTGTTTGTTTAGTTTTGGAACCATTTATTGGGGATTATATGATGTGGACATTTATTGAATTCAATTATTTAATTATGCATTCAAACTTATTGTGTTTTCACAATATTATTGTGTTATGATGTGCACACTTTTACCATATCTCTTTATCGTTGATGCTTAGAATGATATAAACTATTTGAGATTCCTTATTCTCGGCATATAAGATTGGTCACCTTATACGTGAAAAATTGGTGGTGTTACAAAGATCTCCAATAAGATGATTCTCACCGTAAGTGGACTAAAGAAAGCCAAATAAAGGTGGGTGGAAGATCTTCTCTCATTTATATGGTCTTACCAAATAACTCCAACAAGATTAAATGGATAAACTCTTTATGCACCGACGTATGTAATGGATGTCATCACCCCCTTAAAGATTAGTCTAACAACACTTAGTTTAGAAATTGATGCAATGAAGACCGAGTATCACAAAAGGTAGATTTAGCTGAAGAAAGGAGAGAATTAGATCTTTTTCACTTAAAACATTACATGTAGGATCTTTCTAAAGTGCTAACTCATAATAGGGTACTTAATGATTATAATACTACTTCTATGGTGAAGAAAACCCTTTGATAGAAAGTTGGCTCCTAACGGGGGAAGTCCATATTGGATCAATCAGCGGGAGAAACTCGATCCCACCACTTATAGGATTTATATAGAACACACATGATTTGGTAATAGAATACCATGGACCTAAGAAAAATTTATTATCAAATTTCAATTGGATATTTAGTGATTAGCATAATACAAATTATTAGATTAATAATAAAGGGTCAGAATCATGACTTGAGCTTTATTGGCGATTGAATTATCCATAAAAATTTTTATGTTTTCTAATATGCCATAAAGAGAACACATGGTGCACGAAGCTGCTTAGTATTGGCAAGTTTGATTTTGAACTAATCAAATCATCCTAAAGCTGACCAAATCTGTCGAGAATGGGAAGGATTGATTTATTTTCCTTAAGAGGGATAAACCCTACTGGAATAAGAAATATTTATTTAGAACATATCAATGTAACAACCCATCCTTTTGGTGACAATTGAAATCCATAATTGGATATAAATTGGCAATTTGGAGAATTTCTCAAAATAGTGATTTTTGGAATTTGTGAGGATTTAATGATTTTCGATGGGTATTGTGATTATTTTCGGGACTAAATAAGTCGAAATATATTAATTATATGTCGCCGTGGAGTAAAGCGACAAAAGAGGTAAGATTTTGATTTGAAAGCCTGCATTAAGTATTATGGGTTAGAATAGTGATTTGCAGCCAAGTACCTCGGATGGGAATTTCGACTGTGCCATAAGTCTCGGAATGTCCGAGATAGTCGAAAAAGAGTGTCCGATTGTCGAAATTTAGTTTCGGGGAATTTTGGAGTAAAAGGGTTCGTACTTGAGTAAACGAGTCGTTTTGGGGGTTTAAAGGGTTAAACCCTTATTTTTTTTCTCCCTTATAAGTCAAGAGAGAGAGGAAGAGAAAGAGAAAAGGAAAGAAAAGAGAAAATAAGGAAGAGAGAGAGAGAGGAGGAGGAGAAAAGAGGAGAAAAAGGGAAACTCCGGCCAGACTCTGCGAAATTCAGCTCGAGGTCGTCGGATTTCATCCTCCAGGCAAGTGTTTACTTGCTTTATTTCAATTATGCATTTATTTCATATCATAGTTAGTAGAACCCCAAAATGAAAATGGGGAAAACTTAAATATGAGTTTACATATTGATGTAATGTAAACTCTTAATGATTTTTAGTGTTAAAACCATGTTAATGGAGTATAAAAATGGATTGAAATGGGTTTAAATGATAAGTTGGGGTTTTATGGTTTTAGGGTTTAAAACTAAGGGAAATAGTTTAATACCCCAAAATAATTGATGTGTTAGTTGTAAAGCATAGATTAGATGTTTATTGAGTTGTTAGATGAGGTTAGAAACAACTAAAATGGAGTTTGGAATTTTGGAGAAGATGATGAATAGTAAGGCAGCGTGCTTGCCGAATCGATTCGTCCTAGAGGCGAATCGATTCGGCTCTTGGTCAAAAAATTAAATTTGTAGATATCTTCGACGCGGTCGTGTGTGCACCGACCGCGTATTTTTCTGATTTTTTTTAGATTTATAGTAATTTTTCTACGAAACGTTGTCTAAGATCGAAATGGTTAGTTAGAAATTAAGGATAGAACTTTGGAGATAAATATTAGGGGTTCCTAAATATAGAGTGGGGACCTTTAGATCACTATTTGAGAGAAATTTAGTCCTTGGGTTTATGGAAATGAAATCCATAACCCACTAAATTTAAGGTTATTCGGGAAGAAAATCCCTAAGTTATTATTTTAGGCTTTTAGGTCTATATGGTTTATACATATAGGAAAGCATAATCATATTGATCTTGGTTGGGTGAATCCTATGAGTGGATTAGAATAAATTTGGGGAGTATAGTTATATATTCGCTAAATGAGAAATTGTATAATTGGAGATATCCAAATGAATCTGTTGATGGGATTTTGGTATATATTACTTATTAAAGTAAGAAAATACTTTGGATTTAGTATCATGCATATATGAATGCATGATTATGATTCTTTGAGAGAATCTTTGGGATAATTGGTCATCAATAGAGGGTTTGGCAAATATGGCCATTTTCATATATTCAGGGAGGAATATATGGTATATGTATATACTATGTGATTAAAGTATATATATAATTTGAGATAAAGAATTTTGAAAATAAAATATGAATATTTTCAAAATGGGAAAAAGTAAATGATTTTCGTAATTAATAAAAGATGGATACACACCTCTCTAAATCGCTATCATAAGGGAAGTTGCGTGCGTATGGTGAAGCCCCCTGGCTAATGAATGCAGGGTGGATATAGTCCTATAGGCCATATGAGCGTTTATTGTATATTTTTCTGCGTTGGTTAGGAGATTCCGGGTGTGGTCTTGACTATCCCGCAGGCATATGGCCGCTTCCCGACGTCTTGCATTATAGGATCCCAGGTTGTCTTGATGATAGGCCCTGGAAGATGACAGCCATTTAGGGGCGCTCACAGTGGGGAAACCCGGACGGGCGGTCTTAGAACGCGTTATATTATATGTTAAGGCAATTTATGATAATAAATTGGCTTTAATTTACATTTCCTGGATGGAAGAAGGGAAATGGGATAAATGTTTTGGCTTCGGTAACACTCCCGTATGGAAGAAGGGATGTGGAAGCATATGATATGATCAAAGCATTTTTATGATAATGAAAATGGCTTTGAATAAATTTCCTGAGCATAAAAAGGGAAATGGGATGATATAAAATGGAAAAGCATTTTTATGATAATAAAACTGGCTTTTAAAAGTATATGATTTGTTAAAGCAATTCATGATAATGAATTGGCTTTTATATTTACATTTCCTCAATATAAAAAGGGAAATGTGAACTTTTGAGAAAAATGAAGGTATTGATAAATACTTGATATATGAACCCTCAGTCCGGGAGATAGATCCGGATATTTATGGTAAAATGAATATATATGGATGAATCGAGTATCGAGGGTCTAATGGATCCCGATGATCGACCTTGACACATAGTAGTGTATCAGGGGGGTTCCTTGTTTGGATTTCTCTTCGCGAGATACCCCACGCACGAATATGGCAATATGTTGAGACTGGGGAGAAGTTTCATCCTTAGTGCTCTTATATTGATATTTATTATATGATGTAAATATATATAGATATATATTTTGTACTGAGGGACTGGCGGATCTCGATGATCGACCGTGCCGCATAGTAGTGTATCGGGGGGGTTCCTTGTTTGGATTTCACTTTGCGAGACACCCCACGCACGAACATGGCATAGCGTTGAGACTCGGGTGAAGTTTAGCCCTTAGTACATTACTTAGACTATCTAGGGTTGATAGTGGTTCGATGATAGACTAGTTTAGCAGGGTAGATTGAGTAGGATATTTAGAGGGATGCGCTAGGAGTGCACTGTTAGTGGAGAGGTGAGGGGTATCTCATGAGAGTGCGATACCAATTTAAATATGAGATACAACATATTTTCAAAAATAAAGCATTTAAGCACTTGCTAAATATTTTCACAACTCGGGCTCTGACCCGTTTATCTACTTTTCATTTCTTGTTATATATATAGGTGTCCAGACACAGGGACGCCTGGATGGCACTTCCTTCGAGTCAGACGTCAACTGCAGCAGCTGTGGATGCGTGCAGATTTTAGATAGTTGCTTCCATTCTTGTACTCTAGGTAGGAGGTACTGTATAAATATTCGGGCTAATGGCCCAATTGCATTATTTTATTCTTTTGAGCATCATTCAATATGGTTGTATATTTTGACCGAGTGTTTGGTTATTTTATTTCATTTCAATTTCATTTACGCAAAACTGTGTGGATGTTTTAATATTAGTTGGTTAAAAAAAGTAGTTAAGTAAAATTTTGACACCGGCCTAATAGGTTATTAGTAATAAAATGGATTTTCGACAGTGATGCTAAGAATGATCCATATGAGACTCCTGTTTTAATTTGATATAGGAGTGATCGCCCGGTATTTTATTAGGCGGGGTGTCACAATCAAGTCGTCCTAAAGAGGGCCAAACCATATTTGAAAAGATAAGATTTATCACGAATAGATCAAATCAACCTAAAGAGGCCAGATCTTCTTAGAATAATTTAATTGATCTAGAATATATCAAATAAAATTAAAGAGGGATAAACATGATTATAATAAGAATGATTGATCTATAACAAATCATATAAGCTTAAATGTGTCCAAACCTTGTTTGAATAGGAATGATTGATATGGAACAAATCATTTAAATAGGTTAACTTCAATTAGAATAAGTTAGGATAACTTAAAGTTAGTCTAATTAGCCTTATTATATTTGGTCAGCCTCAAATGAGTCCAATACAAAGAAAACCAAAGTTGTCGGACGGGGAAAAATAGGATACTTATGGTAAAAATGACCTAAAGTAACCAACATAATGAATAGGTATGAGGTCGAATTAACCTAATCAAATATTTCATGGACTCACCATAAGCTTATCATGGAATAGTTGGGTTGACTTTTCATGTCAGCTTAATTAATTCATGATGACTTAAGTGTGATGAATTTAATGTGTTTTAGCACACTTTTTTATGTGAGATTAATAGATTAACAAGTTGATAAAAATATTTACTATGTTTAACTCAAAATTTCCACACGTATGTGAATGTAGCCACATACATGCCCTTCACTTATAGAAAGTAATACTTAACAATTTACAGTGATTTAGTTTTAGCATTTTAACGGTCCAAACAAAGATTAAGTAAAAGAAGAAAGTAATAATTAAATAAAAAAATTGTAATAGAGTCAATGGGAAAATTCTACATGGATTAAATTGAAAAAGTTACAAAATATAGCCTAAGTCCTTACATACTAAAACATATGAAGAAATGAAAATTTTCACTAGGCTTTATGAGTGATTTACCCTTAATTCTCCACAACCTACAGAGTGACCATCAATTGTGGGTTTATTGGCTAGATGATCTGCCTCATGTCTTAGAATCAAATAAGACTCTCCCTCACCAAAGCATAGGGGATTTTCCCTATAGGTTTGTTTCCCTTAGGGACATTCCTCATTTTCAGACCTTCTATATACCCCTTGTTATAGGAGATATATAGGTGGTAAACTAATGGGAAATACTCTCAACACCACCATCATAATCTCGTCGTTATCTTTTTTAAGGGAATTATTATCAGTTGCATTCTCCATGATAATCTGATGCCATGGTTGATTTTGTATGCAGAGATTTATGTCCCACATGGCCTGGGTGAATGGAAGAAGTGTTTCAGATATGTAGATACGTACTCTTCAAACACTAAGGTATTTTCAGGTCAAGTGGTAAGGCATATAATTGGTGATACTAAAGAAAGGGATTTGAGTTAAAATATAACCACATACACTATGTTTGATGGTTAAATTTTAGTGGTGGTAGAGTGGGGCATAAAATAAGTCAAAGCAATTAACCAGGCATAATAAGTGTGCCAACATGTTGGGTAATGAATGATTTCATCCCAATGTGGACATTCGGATCCCTTAAGGGCAGTGAATTGTAACAAACATGTTATGTGGTTGATTTGATAACCATATAATTACGTCCCACGTCACTTGGCCAAAGGAAACTAATGGGTCATATATTTAAATTTATAATCTTTTAACACCAAATCATTTTCATCTTAATTTTTAAAGCATTTGGATGGTGATACTACTGGTTAGAGTTTTAAATCTTGTTTTCACCAATTTATTGATATAAGTTGAAGCACAACTCCATACATTTGTGTGCAGTGGTTAAAGTGGAGATAATATTTGTGACACCCCGCCTAATTAAACCCCGGGTGATCAGTCCTAAATTAAATTAGAACAGGTTTCTTAGTTAGTTCATTCTTAGCATCATTGTCGAAACTTTTTAATTACTAACCACCTAAGTGAAATTAGACTAGAGCCAAGTTTTTATCTTTCATTAATTCAATGAAATACTCATGCGAAAATAAATCATTAACAATCATAAGTTAACTGAATCTAACCACCACATATAAATAAGAAACTGGCCGAATAAACCATCGGCTAAAATCCAATACAAATGTAAATACTGATAATAATGGATCTCAAGTATCCAAAATAAAGACTAAATAAAATTGTGAGCAACATGCTCGAATATCTGTGTTGATACCAAATTTAGTCTGCTGACGTAGATCAGTTAAGTGGAGACACGTGTCAATGTACCTGGCACTTACAAACATTTTTGAACAACACCTTGACTTCGAGGAACTCAACCTCCCCGACCAACTCAGACACTCCGAGCAACAGGTGCTCTCCGAGGAACTTTACTGTACTGAGCAACTCATGAATACCTAGCTACTTAGGCGGTCCGAGCATCTTAGGCGGTCCGAGATGCATCTCGTATAGAGCATTAATGTCCGGATAATCAACAGATCGACTACGCATTAAATGCTCATTATTATCTTACAAATGTATACGCCTATTGGACAGCTATGTATTACCCTTTCACATTTACAGCCTAAGGGCTATAAATACATTGTATCATCCTCATTGCAGGGGGACTCAGAATTTCTTGAAAAACCTATCATCGAGAATTCTGGGCAAACAATCATCAATATAAAAACAGTGGACGTAGGCCATTCTTATAAGGCTGAACCACTTTAAAAATTCATTGTCTAATATTCCTTTATTATTATTATCTGTGATTAAAAGAATTAGTTCAAATCTAATTTTTTACATCAACAGATTGGCGTCGTCCGTGGGAAACGACTGTAATTATCGTTTTTCACCAAAATAATTTATCACCAATGGTTGATAATCCTGAATCCAGTAATTGAAACGCTGGAAACCCCCTGAATCCATCTTCTCCTCCAAATGTCCAAGATCTGGCTGGAATTATGGCCAATTTGGCTCAAGGCCAGACGGCCATGCAAGAGACTATGCGACAACTCATACAAACTATCCAAGGTGGAGCGCCGACCCATTCAGGACAACGAACTGTTCAAAGAAATACTTGTTTGCTTTTTTCGCGTATTAGGCAGAGCGATTCATATCGCACTGAGAGATCTGATGATTTTTCTTATCAACCGGGTCGAACTTCGTCAGTATGAGCCACAAATACTGAACAACACATCACTCTCTCTCTAAAAAGGACTAGTGCATTGGAGAGATTAAGTAGGATCTCTCCTTTTGATCA
Source organism: Sambucus nigra (assembly GCA_949130495.1). NCBI lineage: Eukaryota > Viridiplantae > Streptophyta > Magnoliopsida > Dipsacales > Adoxaceae > Sambucus > Sambucus nigra. Next base: position 97,078,013 of record OX422214.1, read on the forward strand.
ATTGGGCCCTAATATAAATAGAAGTCCTCCTAAGACTGTGTCAAGGAACTTTCGACCACCATCCGATCTAAGGGAGGGTTCTGCCCAATCACAACCAGTTGCTCGTCATGATAGATCCCAGGAAGCGACTTCAACACGATCAATTGCTCGAACCAAGAGGCCCGAGGAAGGAAATGATGCATGGAAAGGCTCTATTCAAAGGTTGGAGGATAGACTAGGGGAAATGGCTAAGGCCAAGAATCCTCTACAAAGAACTTTTGTCCAAGGGACGCCTTTTATACAGGCAATTGTGGACTTTCCCACACCATCGAAGTTCAAAGCACCTGTTGTGACCCCTAAATATGATGGAAAAACTGACCCTATCCTTCATATAGAACAACACCAAGCTGCTGTCGACATCTATGCAGTGCCAGACGAGATGAGATGCAGGGCATTTTCGGTAACTCTTACCGGATCTGCACAAATATGGTACAATAATCTTCTTCGGGGAAAGATTTCAACTTTCTTTCAACTGGTCGAGCTCTTCATTGGAAATTTCTGCTTTGGAGCAAAACCAGTTAAACGAGTATCACATTTGTTAAGTGTTAGACAAAAAGCAGGTGAGAGCACCAGGGATTACATAACCCGTTTCAATAACGAGAAGCTCGAAGTTATTGATTATGAGGAAAAGACAACAATTACTACTTTGATGAGTGGGCTGCTGCCCAACAAGTTGTACTACACTTTGGCCAAAGATCCACCCAGAACCATGTCAGAGCTGATGGTAAAAGCAGCCAAAATCATGAATGTCGAGGAGGCTATGGTTGCGAAGAAGAATCTGGACACCAAAGAGACTACGGTGGAGGGTGATAAGGCTAAAAAGAAATAGCATAAGAACAATGGTGGCGATAAGCTGTCAAAAGCAAAGCCATCATGGGAAATATTGAAGAAATTTGAAAATTATACTCCTTTGAAAGTAGACATAAACCATGTCCTGGAAGAGATCAAGAACTGCGAGGAGCTAAACTGGCCTGAGAAAATGAAGACAAATTCTGACAAGAGAAATAAGGCTAAATATTGCGAGTTCCATAAAGACCATGGTCACATGACCAAAAATTGCATAGCTCTTTAGAATGAAATTGAAGCACTCATCAGACGAGGAAAGATGGCCAAGTATGTTGATCGTAGAAATGAAGGAAAGAACAACGACCGAGCAAGACAGAGGTCTAGATCTTCTTGTCGAGCAGAAGAAAACAAGAAAGGAGATCATGAAGATTATTCAGAAGACGACCCCGATCTCCCCAAGAGACCAAGACAGCCAGAGTGTGAGGTATTTTCAATTCGTTTTGGGTCATTTGATTGTAATATTACTACAGGTGGAGATGCCGGAGGTGGAGACCTTACTGCAGAGAGGAAAGCTTATCTCAATGAGGCTCAAGCTTGTTCATACATTCAACGAATAAATCTAGTTGAGGATGATCGCCTGAGGAAGGTAAATAAAGAAAACTGGTCATCGGTTTCTCCAAGAACGACCTCGCAGGTGTGTTGTATCCTCATGATGGCCCATTGATGATCAAAATGAGGATGAAGGAAGTGATGATATCAAGAGTACTGGTTGATAATGGTAGCTCGGCGGATATTATGTTCTACTCATGCTTCGACAGCTTAAACCTAAAGTTATCTCAGTTGGAACCTTATCACAGACCCCTCCTCGATTTTGCTGGTGAGAAAGTTTTTCCACTTGGAACGATCAAGTTGGATATGTTCATTGGTAAATGGCCTGCCTGTCGAACAGAAAGAGTGCGCTTTTTCGTAATGGATAATAACGTCCAATCAGCTTACAATATCATCATGGGAAGGGTAGGATTGAAGAAGTTCGAAGCAGTACCATCTACTGTACATCAATGCCTGAAATTTCTAACCAATTTTGAGTGGTAGTTGTGAAGGGTGACCAAAAAGTAGCTCGGGAATGTTACTACTCATCTGCCGAGCAAGAAGAACTGGAAGAATCTAGGAAAAAGACTATTACCTATCAAGTGAATGAAGGTGCAGAGATTGAAAGATTGGATCCTAGAGACGAGTCGCAGCTTGGGAAAGGTCAGGTGGTGGAAGCTACTGAAAATATCATTTTAGACGACGAACACTCGAAACGAACAACTCAAATAGGTTCGTCGTTAGATGCCTCACTAAAACAGGAATTGATAATTTCCCTAAAAAGCAGAAAACAAACTTTTGCTTGGAGTCATGAGGATATGCCAGGAATAGACCCAAATTTCTTATGTCACGAGCTCAATGTGAATAAGGAGATCAAGCCAGTGAAGCAAAGAAGAAGAGTGTTCAACCCCGAGAAGAACCAAGCTATACAAGAAGAGGTCGAGAAGCTCCAGAAAGCTTGCTTTATTGACGATGTCAAATATCCAGACTGGTTGGCAAATGTGGTAATGGTGAAGAAGAAAAACAACAAGTGGAGGATGTGTGTAGACTTTACCGACCTTAACAAGGCATGCCCAAAGGGTCATTTTCCTTTACCCCGAATTGATCAATTAGTGGATGTTACCTCGAGACACGAGATGTTAAGCTTCATGGATGCTTATTCTGGTTACAACCGGATTAAAATGAAACCTGAAGACAGGGAGAGTACCTCTTTCATTACCCCTAAGGGAACTTATTGTTATAATGTTATGCCTTTTGGTTTGAAAAATGCAGGTGCAACATATCAACGGTTGATGAACAAGGTATTTGCAGAACAAATCAGTTGCAATATGGAAGTTTATGTTGATGATATGCTGACGAAGAGCAAGAGAGATGCTAACCATCTAATTGACTTAGGCCAGACCTTTGATCAACTAGATAAATATCAAATGAAACTGAATCCCACCAAGTGCATATTCGGAGTACGAGAAGGCATGTTCCTCGGGTATATTGTCAACCAACGAGGAATCGAAGCAAACCCAGAGAAGATCAAGGCTCTATTGGGACTACGATCTCCAACGACGAAGAAGGAAGTACAAAGTCTCACTGGACGAGTTACAACACCTAATAGATTTCTATCACGAGCAACAGATAGATGCCTCCCATTCTTCAAAACACTCCGAAAAACGTTTGAATGGAATGACGAATGCGAGAAGGCTTTTCAAGAATTGAAGAAATATCTGGGAGCACTCCACTGTTGTCCAGGCCAGTGATGGGAGAAAGATTGTATTTATATTTGGCAGTGTCGTAGAATGCAGTTAGCTCGGCATTGATAAGAATGGAGGATGGAGTGCAAAAACCGATCTATTATACTAGCAAGACCTTCCGAGGAGCAGAGATCAGATATCCAAGACTGGAAAAGTTGGCATTAGCATTGATCGAGGGGAGTAGGAGAATGAGGTCGTACTTCCAAGCTCATACCATAGTTGTGTATACTGATATGCCATTGAGGCAAGCTCTTCATAAATCAGAAAAATCAGGGAGATTGATGTACTCGGCAGTAGAACTTGGTGAATATGACAAAGTTTATGAGCCCAGATCGTCGATAAAAGGGCAAGCAGTAGCAGATTTTATAGCAGAGTTCACCTATCCTGATACCTCTGAGGAGCAAAAGCTGCATGTGACACCCCGCCTAATTAAATACCGGGTGATCACTCCTTTATTAAATTAAAATCAAGGTGAACAGTTGGTTCATTCTTAGCATCACTGTTGAAAAATAACTTTTCCAATTTAAACACCCTAAATAATTAAGCTAAGTGTCAAAACCATTTTTAGACATTATTTTCCAAATTTTATTTTATAAACCAACATTTAAATCTTTGCATAATTAAATATTAAAGAATCACACCATAATTATCCTGGAACACATAATCCAAATAATTTAAACATTCAACAACTAAATCCCAACATTTAAAACTTAAAGTAGAACATCCAGACAGTAATAAATCCCAAAGTGATAATACTAGAAATAAATGTATCATAATGTCCAATAAAACAGCTGGATAATGGAAACGGGCGACACATGCCCAACTAAATAAATATGATAAGAGTGGAATCAAATGAATGAGGTCGTCTAAGCAAGAGGCCTGCAACTCCCACCTAAGCTGCATCATGTTCCTTCCAAAGGATCCTATGCAAGACGCCCCTGTGGCTGGGAACCTGTAATACATACATATATATACAAGAGAGAAAAGAAAATGGAAACGGGTCAGAGCCCGATTGTAAAAAATGATTTAAAATTTGTTTAGCAAGTATTTAAAATGTTTACAGGCCAATGCAACAACATATTAGTGCGTCACTCCCTTGAGAAGTTCTCACCTCTCTTCTAATGTGCACGCCTATCGTACTAACCTTTCCAAAGATTTAACTTATCGTAGGTTACTCATAAGATTTAAAACTGAACAATTTAATTGTTTAAGAGGATAATTTCATTTGATCACAAAGTTCTCATTTAAACCTTATTTGCTAATAAAGTTCCACATTACACTTTTCAAATCAAGTATATCCAAATTGAAGTCATTATTCATCTCTTACTTACCATAAACACAATAGGAAGTTCCAGATTTCAGAAGTTCATATATATATATATATATTAAATACTCGTATAATATATATATTCTAACAGCACCCCACATAAAAATTATGGTGCGGGCATACTCTGCTATCCAATTCCCGTATCACTTGTACTAAGGGAAATACAAGTTCGAAATCACTCTCGAATTGTATTAACACATACACAAACAATATTGAGGTGAAGCATAGATTCCAAGTCTCTAAGAGGTCAGTACATACCCTCACGTCTCTTAGGACCGTCTGACCATCGATCAAATAGCCTGTACCAAGGATATCTATCTTCTAGGATACGAGTCAATATCCCCATATAAAGGCACATCGAGATAAGACTGTCCCAGCGCGGTAACCTCGGGGATAGCAAGTAGCACGGGCATGATTTCACACGTATATAGTATATGCATAAACACTGTCATATAAATATAGTACTATTGTCATATCTCTTTAGGTACCTTTCATCACCCATAATATAATATTTATCGTTATTACTCAATCTTTAGTTATCACGTATAACGGTTCGTCTCTTACTTTAATTCAAGGATTAATCCAACTTACTACGTAATACTCATGGACTCTATCCTCCCAAGTGTAGAATTCAGTAGGTACTGATCTATTTTCCAACGTAGCTATTTTACACGTCACTCCCTTTAATACACAACCTCGGCGTCCCTTATGTGTAAGCATCCCAAAAATGTAAATTTCGTCTTAGATTAAAGGTCTCATAGTTGTTAATAAGTCCTACTGGTCTCCTTTATCTTCCAAAGTATTTTAATAAGGATGCCCAAAGATTTTCACTCATTTAATTTGAATTTAACAATTTAAAAGGGGAAATATGAGTCTGCCAGGAGGGGTCGATCGATGGAGGGCAGGGGCTCGATCGATCGATCAAGCAGGTATGGCGAATTCTGCAGGAAACCAGTTACGGGTTCTATCATACAACCTCATCCAAATCCAGATTTTTCATTCCCAATCGCCCAGAAATTTGTACTACTATCAGTATAAACCCATATTATACAACTTCTACGTAAAGCATGCAAATTTTCATCAATAACTATGGATTAATGGGCCAAAAACTCATATTAATCTCAAGAACCCTAGAATTTCTTTAACCTTGTTCTAATCAATATTTTTCCAGAATTTCTTCTTCTAAAACATCATAAATTCGTGGTTCAACCTCTACATATGAAGGGGGATTTCCAGATTTTCATTTATATCATTACTACATGAAATTTCCTATCTCCAACTTGGGTTTTCTTCCATGAAACTCATCATAATCAACCCTAGACTAACATGAGTGATGCATTAACGAAAATAAGCAAGATAAACACTGGCCTGGAAATTTCAAAATTCTGATTTGTGGACGATTTTGGTGTGGTTGCGTTCCCCGTCGCGCGATCTACGCGTTGGTGGTGGTGGCGGTGCAATCGGGTGACTTTTTGGCCTTGGATTGCTTGGAAAGATTTCTCCTTCCCTCTCCTATGGTTGTTCTAAAGTTTTGAGTCTGATAACCCTAAAGGACTCTTCCAAATGGCTGATGTAGCCTAATAATTTCCGTGGGTTTAATTACCCAAAAATGCAAAATGTCCAAAATGCCCTCCAGGGGTGCTAAATAGGCCTAAAAATGCCCCGAGACCCAAACTAAACCCCTGAGTACACTTTTCTGACTATCTCGACCCTTCCGGACACTTTGGCGCACTCAAAATGACCATACTAGTAACTTATAATTTATTCACTTTTATTAATCAATATTTAGTCCCAACGCGACACGGGCGCGTCCCGACTCAAATTTCCAAAATTGTCATTTTATTCACTCGTGACATTTCATAGAACCAATATTATATCACTTTACTCATTTGTAATATTCAACCAGTTTCCCATAATTACTAACTCACATCACGTTAATAAATATAAAGTAATTAATTTCTGGATTTATATTAAATTAATAACTCACTTTAAATTTAATAAATCCCCAAATTAATAAAGCATAAAAATACGGGGTATTACATACTTCCCCCCTAATAACGGAATTTCATCCCGAAATTCAGAAAATAAGGCATACCTGGTAAGAATAAATCTGGATATCTCTCGTGCATATCTGCCTCGCGCTTCCAAGTGGATTCCTCCACATTATGACGCTCCCACTGGACCCGTACAAGTGGAACTACCTTCGACCTCAATCTCCTCTCGCTGTGGTCTAGGATAGCCACCGGTCTCTCCTCGTAAGAGCTATCAGGATGTAAGTCTATCTCCTCTATCGCGATGTGGGTGTGAGCCATGTCATCCCGAAGATATCGTCTTAACGACGAGATTTGGAATACATCATGGATGCAATGCAAATGCTCTGGCAGACCGAATCTGTATGCCACCGGCCCAATCCTCTCGATAATGGGAAATGGTCCCACGTACCTCGGGGCCAATTTCCCTTTCTTCCCGAACCTCATCACTCCTTTTATAGGAGATACACGTAGTAATAATTGGTCCCCCACATTAAACTCTCGGAAGAACCATTTCGCATCGACGTAGCTTTTCTGCCTGTCCTGGGCAACTCGGATACGACCCCTGATCATCTCAATCCTCGTGGAGGTTTCCTGAATCACCTCTGGTCCTAGCAACTTGTTATCCCCCACCTCTAGCCAACAAGTTGGGGAACGACAAGGTCTGCCATACAAAGCCTCGAATGGAGCCATGCCAATCGTGAACTGATAAGAGTTATTATAAGCGAACTCTATCAGTGGAAGATGTGGCTCCCAACCTCCTCCAAAATCAACAACACACATGTGTAGCATATCCTCCAGCATCTGATTAGTACGCTTTGTCTGCCCATCTGTCTGTGGGTGATAAGCTGAACTCAATCTCAACTCTGTACCCATAGCCTCCTGAAAGCTCTCCCAAAAACGCGACACGAAAATCTTGTCTCTATCTGACACAATATTCAGGGGCACCCCATGTAATCTGACAATCTCAGCAATGAACAATTGAGCATACTGGCCCGTGGTATAGTCTGTCCGCACCGACAAAAAATGAGCCACCTTGGTCAATCAGTCTATAATCACCCAGATAGAGTCGTGGCCCCGCTGTGATGTAGGCAACCCTGTAATAAAGTCCATGGAAATACTCTCCCACTTCTACGTGGGTATTTCCAATGGCTGAAGCAACCCTGACGGCCTCTGATGGTCCACCTTTACCAGCTGGCAGGTAGCACACTTGGACATGAACTCAGCAATGTCCTTCTTCATTCCACTCCACCATTATTGCCGCCTCATATCCTGGTACATCTTATCTCCTCCAGGATGTACTGCAAATCGGGACCCGTGAGACTGGGTCATCACTGCATGACGTAATTCTTCTCCTTCTGGGACCACCAATCTCCCATTAAATCTCAAACCCCCATCAGAACTAACAGAATAGGACTTAGCACCCTCAGCTAAAAGTCATACAATCTGCTCCTGGAAAAATGGGTCTGCGGTCTGTATGTGTATCACCCTCGTAACAATCTCGGGTGTCACTGTCATGACAGATACGAAAGAACGGGCTAATGTGTCCTGGTGACCCAACTCTTTCCAATTTGCTTTCCAGATGTCTGCTACATCACCTACCGTTCTATGGCTCAACGCATCAGCAACTACGTTGGCCTTCCCCGGGTGGTATTGTATATCGAACTGGTAGTCCTTCACAAACTCTAACCATCTGCGCTGATGCATATTCAGCTCTTGTTGAGTGAACAGGTACTACAGTGACTTGTGGTCTGTGAACAAGCGAAACTTCTCCCCCAATAAATAGTGCCTCCATATCCTCAATGCAAAAACGACCTCTGCTAACTCCAGGTCGTGGATGGGGTAATTCTTCTCATACGTCTTAAGCTTACGGGAGGCAAAAGCTATAGCCTTCTCCTCCTGCTGAAGTACTCCCCCAAGTCCCCGTAAAAAGGCATCGGTGTAGACCAGGTACTCCACACCCAGTTTAGGTAAAGCAAGGACTGGTACTGAAGTAAGCTTATCTTTCAGCTCGTCGAAAGCCAATTGACAAGCATCGTCCCAAACATATGGTACCCGTTTGCGAGTCAGGTTCGTCAATGGACCCGCTATTTTAGAGAATCCCCGAATAAATCTCTTGTAGTATCCGGCTAACCCCAAGAAACTATGCACTTCCGTCGGTGTCGTGGGTTGTCCCCGCTCCCTCACCGCTGACACTTTACTCAGGTCGACTGCTATCCCCTGCTCAGAACAACATGGCTCAAGAACTGTACTTCTCACAACCAGAATCCGCACTTCTCGTACTTAGCATACAGTTGATGCTCTCTTAGAGTCTGAAGAACCTGTCTCAAATTCTCGGCATGCTCCTCCTCGGAGTGTGAATATATCAAAATGTCATCTATGAAAACGATGACAAACTGATCCAAGAACTCTCTGAACACTCGGTTCATTAAGTCCATGAACACGGCTGGAGCATTTGTGAGGCCAAATGGCATCACCCTGAACTCATAGGACCCATATCTCGTCAAGAAGGCAGTCTTTGAAACATCCTGCTCCCTAATACGTAACTGATGGTACCCTGATCTCAGATCTATCTTTAAAAAGAAATTCGCTCCCCTCAGCTGGTCGAACAGATCATCGATTCGAGGCAACGGATACTTATTCCGTATCGTGACCTTGTTCAGCTCCCGGTAGTCCACACACAGCCTCAGTGAACCATCTCTCTTTTTCACAAACAAGACTGGAGCGCCCCAAGGTGAGGTACTCCTGCGAATGAAGCCCTGACCTAACAGCTGCTCTATCTGATCTCGTAACTCTCGCATCTCCGCCGGAGCCATACGGTATGAAGCGCGTGCTATCGATCTAGTATCCGGTAATAAATCTATGACAAAGTCTATCTCTCGACTGGGGGGTAGGCCTGGTATCTCCTGAAATACATCGGAATACTCACGGATAACTGGGATCGAGTCTAAGGGAATCACAACCTCCTTAGAGGTATCCTCCTCTATGTAATACAAATGAGCGGTCGAGCCTCCCTCTGGGCGAGGCATCGCCACTACAAACATCTCTTGCCCCGAAACGGCAAAGACAATACTCCCACCAAAACAATCTATCATGGCCCTGTAAGCAGCGAGCCAATCCATACCGATAATGGCGTCATGCTCGTGCATATCTAAGACTAACATGTCTGCAGATAATACCAAGCTACCAATCTCTACCCCCACGCCCCGCCATATAAAGAAAATAAATGAACCACTCCCCAGTGGTGAGTCTACACACGTCACAGTGCTCTCTGCTGTGGCTAATAACCCTAAGGCCTTCGCAAAATGAGTGGCTATAAAACAGTGCGTCGCCCCAGTATCAAATAAAACTCGCCCCATAGTACCATGTATAGGAAACATACCCTCAATCGTTGGTGGTGCCTGTGGAGCTGCTGCCTGGTGGACGTTATAGACACGTCCATACTGTAACTGCCCCTGGTGCACTGGAGCTGCTGGAATGGCTGGTACCTGGGCTGGTGCTGGGAGGGCGGCTGGAAAAAGTGTCCTCTGTGGCTCATTACGGGCACCCTGCTGCTGTGGGCCCCTCTCTCCCTCTGGACAATCCTGGCGCCTATGGCCATTATTGCCGCACCCGAAACATCGACCTTTGAAATTACCTCCCCTCTGACCCTGCTGACCATGACCCTGTTGGTCGTTAACACCCCGCCATTGGCCCTGTTGGCCCTGATGAAAACGCTGTTGGCCCTGTTGGCCCTGCTGCTGTCGGTGTTCGCCTTACTGGCCCTGCTGATTAGGCTGGCCCTGCTAACCCTTCCTATAACCCCTAAATCCCTGCCTGGAATCACCTGATCGGAAGCGCTTGGCAGGGTCCCCCTGATGGGAACTCTGCTCATGCTGACGAGTTTGTCCCTGGGATGTCGGTGATCCACCAGCGCCACTAAACCCTGTCCTGCCCTGCTGGCCGAACTCTCTTGCTCGCTTGCTTCCCTGGAGATGGAAGCGGTGATCCTGGCAGTGTAGTAAAGCATCATTGAGTACATCTGCGAAAGTACTCAGAGATAGATTCCCTATAAGGTGCTGACGGATCCTCCAAGCTAACCCGTCCACAAATAACATTATCTTCTTACCCTCGATAGGTGCCTCATCTGGCACTATGGTGAGAAGTCTCGTGAACTCCTCCTCATACTCAGCAACAGTAGAATTCTCCTGCTTCAAGTTCAGTAATTTCCGCCTCATCTCAGTCTGCACGGCGGGTGGAAAGTACTTGAGATCAAACCGCTCCCAGAATACCTGAATAGGAATAGTGTCCCTCTCCTACAAGGTGGTGGTGGACTCCCACCACTGCAAAGCGGCCCCCACTAGCTTAAAGGAAGCCAACAACTGTCTTTGCACGTCTGTGCACTCATACATACCAAGATTCCGCTGGATATCTTTCTTCCATTGGCTGACGATGACAATATCTGAACTACCCAAGAACTCAGGGGGATGGGATGCGCCTTCTAAAAGGCATCACTAACCCGCTCCCATGCAGATGGAAGATGTGTAGGTACTGGCGCCACTGCCTGAATCTGGGGTGGAGCCTGCTGTACCCCTGCTAGTGAGGCATTCACCGCCTGAGCAACAATAGCGGCTACCTCATTATCATTCATCGTACCCTGTGTCGGAGCTGTTGGCTGCTCGGCTGGGGCACGCCTATCCTTTGGTGCACGTCTCGGAGGCATCTGAAACGTGAAGAAATTTATTAGTCTACAGTTATTATCAAATTCCAAATAGCTGAAGACGTAAACGTAAAAGCAAGAATACAACAATCCTAAAATAGGGCTCTATAGCAAAAATGTTAACCTGAAAGGGAAATAAGACCTACAGATCCTAAGGACACTAGAACCTGATGCTCTGATACCACCTGTGACACCCCGCCTAAATAAATACCGGGTGATCACTCCTTTATTAAATTAAAATCAAGGTGAACAGTTGGTTCATTCTTAGCATCACTGTCGAAAAATAACTTTTCCAATTTAAACACCCTAAATAATTAAGCTAAGTGTCAAAACCATTTTTAGACATTATTTTCCAAATTTTATTTTATAAACCAAGATTTAAATCTTTGCATAATTAAATATTAAAGAATCACACCACAATTATCCTGGAACACATAATCCAAATAATTTAAACATTCAACAACTAAATCCCAACATTTAAAACTTAAAGTAGAACATCCAGACAGTAATAAATCCCAAAGTGACAACACTAGAAATAAATGTATCATAATGTCCAATAAAACAGCTGGATAATGGAAACGGGCGACACATGTCCAACTAAATAAATATGATAAGAGTTGAATCAAATGAATGAAGTCGTCTAAGCAAGAGGCATGCAACTCCCACCTAAGCTGCAGCACGTTCTTTCCAAAGGATCCTATGCAAGACGCCCCTGTGGCTGGGCACCTGTAATACATACATATATATACAAGAGAGAAAAGAAAATGGAAACGGGTCAGAGCCCGATTGTGAAAAATGATTTAAAATTTGTTTAGCAAGTATTTAAAATGTTTACAGGCCAATGCAACAACATATTAGTGTGTCACTCCCTTGAAAAATTCTCACCTCTCTTCTAATGTGTACGCCTATCGTACTAACCTTCCCAACGGTTTAACTTATCGTAGGTTACTCGTAAGATTTAAAACTCAACAATTTAATTGTTTAAAAGGATAATTTCATTTGATCACAAAGTTCTCATTTAAACCTTATTTGCTAATAAAGTTCCACATTACACTTTTCAAATCAAGTATTTCCAAATTGAAGTCATTATTCATCTCTTACTTACCATAAACACAATAGGAAGTTCCAGATTTCAGAAGTTCATATATATATTAAATACTCGTATAATATATATATTCAAACAGCACCCCACATAAAAATTATGGTGCGGGCATACTCTACTATCCAATCCCCGTATCACTCGTACTAAGGGAAATACAAGTTCGGAATCACTCTCGAACTGTATTAACACATACACAAACAATATTGAGGTGAAGCATAGATTCCAAGTCTCTAAGAGGTCAGTACATACCCTCACGTCTCTTAGGACCGTCTGACCATCGATCAGATAGCCTGTACCAAGGATATCTATCTTCTAAGGTACGAGTCAATATCCCCATATAAAGGCGCATCGAGATAAGACTGTCCCAGCACGGTAACCTCAGGGATAGCAAGTAGCGCGGGCATGATTTCACACGTATATAGTATATGCGTAAACACTGTCATATAAATATACTACTATTGTCATATCTCTTTAGGTACATTTCATCACCCATAATATAATATTTATCGTTATTACTCAATCTTTAGTTATCACGTATAACGATTCGTCTCTTACTTTAATTCAAGGATTAATCCAACTTACTACGTAATACTCATGGACTCTATCCTCCCAAGTGTAGAATTCAGTAGGTACTCATCTATTTTCCAACGTAGCTATTTTACGTATCACTCCCTTTAATACACAACCCCGTCGTCCCTTATGTGTAAGCATCCCAAAAATGTAAATTTCGTCTTAGATTAAAGGTCTCATAGTTATTAATAAGTCCTACTGGTCTCCTTTATCTTCCAAAGATTTTCACTCGTTTAATTTGAATTTAACAATTTAAAAGGGGAAATATGAGTCTGCCAGGAAGGGTCGATCGATCGAGGGCAGGAGCTCGATCGATCGAACCTTCGATCGATCGAAGCTCTTGGCTCGATCGATCGATCAAGCAGGTATGGCGAATTCTGCAGGAAACCAGTTATGGGTTCTATCATAAAACCTCATCCAAATCCAGATTTTTCATTCCCAATCGCCCAGAAATTTGTACTACTATCAGTATAAACCCATATTATACAACTTCTACGTCAAGCATGCAAATTTTCATCAATAACTATGGATAAATAGGCCAAAAACTCATATTAAGCTCAAGAACCCTAGAATTTCTTTAACCTTGTTCTAATCAATATTTTTCCAGAACTTCTTCTTTTAAAACATCATAAATTCGTGGTTCAACCTCTACATATGAAGGGGGATTTCCAGATTTCCATTTATATCATTACTACATGAAATTTCCTATCTCCAACTTGGGTTATCTTCCATGAAACTCATCATAATCAACCCTAGACTAACATGAGTGATGTATTAACGAAAATAATCAAGATAAACACTTGCCTGTAAATTTCAGAATTCTTATTTGTTGACGATTTTGGTGTGGTTACGTTCCCCATCACGCGATCTACGCGTTGGTGGTGGCGGCGGTGCAATCGGGTGACTTTTTGGCCTTGGATTGCTTGGAAAGTTTTCTCCTTCCCTCTCCTGTGGCCGTTCTAAAGTTTTGAGTCTGATAACCCTAAAGGACTCTTCCAAATGGCTAATATAGCCTAATAATTTTCGTGGGTTTAGTTACCCAAAAATGCAAAATGTCCAAAATGTCCAAAATGCCCTCCCGTGGTGCTAAATAGGCCTAAAAACGCCCCGAGACCCAAACTAAACCCCTGAGTACACTTTTCTGACTATCTCGACCCTTTCGGACACTTTGGCGCACTCAAAATGACCATACGAGCAACTTATAATTTATTCACTTTTATTAATCAATATTTAGTCCCGACGCGACACGGGCGCGTCCCGACTCAAATTTCCAAAATTGTCATTTTATTCACTCGTGACATTTCATAGTACCAATATTATATCACTTTACTCATTTGTAATATTCAACAAGTTTCCCATAATTACTAACTCACATCACGTTAATAATTATAAAGTAATTAATTTTCGGATTTATATTAAATATATAACTCACATTAAATTTAATAAATCCCCAAATTAATAAAGCATAAAATACGGGGTATTACACTGCACACCGACCAACCTGTGGATGTTAGAGGATCATCAAATTTAAACCCCGATCAACTTAAGGTGGTCGGAGAGCAAGAGAAGATGGTCGACGAGCAGCAGGAAGTGCTAGAGGAGGATAAAAGGAAGCAGCAAATATTCCACCAAGGAACTCTGTCCGATCAAAAATTTGAAAACGAGGTACCTATATGGAATCTATATGTGGATGGCTCATCTTGCACTACAGGCTATGGGGCAGGGATTATTTTGAACAGCCTGGATGAGGTCGATGTGGAATATGCTATGCGCTTTCAATTTAAGGCTTCTAATAATGAGGCTGAATATGAAGCTATGATTGCAGGTCTTAGTTTGGCAAAAACCATGGGGGCAGAGCAGGTTATTGTATTCAGTGACTCATAATTGATCGTAAATCAAATGCTGGGAGTATATGCAGCCAAAGGAGAATTAATTATTAGGTATCATGCAAAAGCGATGGAGGTTTTATCAAGCCTGATTGCAGTACAGATAATTAGAATACCAAGATTGGAGAATGCAAGAGCAGATGCCTTAGCTCGGTTAGCTTCATCCACACGCACCGACCTACGAAGAACAATCCCAATAGAAGTCTTAGCTAGTCGGAGCATAGATGAAGATCTAATGATGAACTTTATTACCCTTGATTTAGGACCATCTTGGATGGATCCCATCAGGGCATATATTGAGGAAGGGAAGTTACCAACTGATAAACTCGCAGCCAAGAAACTGAAGCTTAAAGCTACTCGTTATGTGTTGACCAATGGTGTTCTATATAGACGAGGAATTATAGCTGGCTTGCAGAGATGTGTACATCCCACCGAGATGAAAGACTTGATCGAAGAAGTCCATAAAGGGTCTTGTGGAGCCCATGTAGCAGGTCGGACAATTTTGCAAAGGATAGTGACGCAGGGATACTATTGGCCGACGATGAGACCTGATTGCAAGTAGAAGAATGAGGCCGGATCAGATATCCAAGGCTGGAAAAGTTAGCACTGACATTGATCGAAGCAAGTAGAAGAATGAGACCGTATTTCCAAGCTCATACTGTAGTTGTGTATACAGACATGCCATTAAGGCAAGCTCTGCACAAATCGGAGAAATCAGGAAGATTGATGTACTGGGCTATAGAGTTGGGTGAATAAAATATAATTTATGAGCCTAGGTCGTCACTTAAAGGGCAAGCAGCAACATATTTTATCGCAGAATTCAATTATCCTGATACTTCCGAGGAGCAAAAGTTGAATACCGACCAGCCTGTGGATGTTACAGGATCATCAAATTTAAACCCCGAGCAACTTGAGTTGGTTGGTGAGCAAGAGAAGATGGGCGACGAGCAACAAGAAGTGATAGGGGAGGATAAAAGGAAGCAACAAACATTCTACCGAGGAACTCTGTCTGATAAAAAATTTGAGGACGAGGTACCTATATGGAATCTATATGTGGATGGCTCATCTTGCACTACAGGCTGTGGAGCAGGGATTATTTTGAACAACCCGGATGAGGTCGATGTGGAGTATGCTTTGCGTTTCCAATTCAAGGCTTCTAATAATGAGGCTGAATATGAAGCTATGATTGCAGGCCTTAGTTTAGCAAAAACCATGGGGGCAGAGCAGGTTATCGTATTCAGTGACTCGCAATTGATCGTAAATCAGATGTTGGGGGTATATGCAGCCAAAGGAGAATTAATGATCAAATATCATGCAAAAGCAATGGAGATTTTATCAAGCCTGATTGCAGTACAGATAATTAGAATCCTAAGGTTGGAAAATGCAAGAGCAGATGCCTTAGCTCGGTTAGCCTCAGCAACACGCACCGAGCTACGAAGAACAATCCCAATAGAAGTTTTGGCTAGCAGAAGCATTGACGAAGATATGATGAACTTCATTTCCCTTGATTTAGGACCATCTTGGATGGATCCCATCAGGGCCTATATTGAGTAAGTGACATTACCAACTGATAAGCTCGCAGCCAAAAAGTTGAAGTTTAAAGTTGCTCGTTATGTATTAAATAATGCTATCCTATATAGACGAGGAATTATAGCTGGCTTGCAGAGATGTGTACATCCCACCGAGGTGAAAGACTTGATCGAAGAGGTCCATGAAGGGTCTTGTGGATCCCATGTAGCAGGTCGAACACTTTTGCAAAGGATAATGACGCAAGGATACTATTGGCCGACAATGAGGGCTTATTGTATAGCCTATGCCAAAAAATGTGACAAATGTCAACGCTTCTCCACTATCCGAAGAACTCCCCAAGCATTGTCGACACCCATTACTTCCCCTTGGACATTTTCCATGTGGGGAATTGACTTGGTCGGGCCACTTCCAACGACCAGAGGAAGGTTTAAATATCTCGTCGTCGCAGTGGATTATTTTACTAAGTGGGTGGAAGTCGAGCCCCTTATCGATATGACATAGGACAAAGTGTATCAATTTATATGGAAGAACAGTATTTGTAGATATGGTATTCATCATGCATTCATCACAGACCATGGAACCCAATTCGACAACGAGGAGTTTGCTGCGTATTGTCATCAGTTGAACATATTGAAAACCCACTCTGCACCAGGCCACCCTCAAAGCAATGGACAAACTGAAGTGACAAACAGAACGCTGTTGAATGGCTTGAAGAAAAGATTAAATGATGCAAAGGAAAATTGAATCAACGAGCTACATTTTGTACTATGGGATTATCGTACTACTCCACGAGCACCCACAAGAGAATCTCCATATATGTTGGCATTTGGAAGTGAAGCTGTTATACCTTCCGAGATGGGTCTCCCCACACACAGAGTGCTGAATTTTAACTCTCCTATTAGTGACCTGATGAGAAGATTAGATTTGGATATGCTCGAGGAAGTTAGAGAAGAAACAGCAATAAGAAATGTTGCATACCTGCAACGGACAGCTCTGTTCTACAACAAGAGAGTAAAGAAATGTGATTTGAAAGCAGGGGACTATGTGCTAAAGAAAGTCATTCAAAATCACAACAAACTGGAAGCTAACTGGCATGGGTCCTACAGAGTAACAGAGGTTGTTCGACCAAGGACGTATAGAATCGAAACCTTAGAAGGAGAGGAGGTTAAGAATGCATGGAACGCAGAGCATCTGCGCAAATATTATCAGTAATTTAATCTATATGTAATGCAGTTTTCGATATGAATAAAGTTTTGGATATTTCTCCCAATTCTCTCCTTTTGTTGAAATTTTTTCGGAGTACTAGTGCTACACACTACGCATCTGGGGTTGGTTGGGAAGAAAATAAAAAAATTCCCAGAAACGTCAACTACGGTTGGTTGGGAAGAAAATTCACCAGCTAAGGCTGGTCGGGAATAAAAAAATTCCCAGAAACGTCAACTACAGTTGGTTGGGAAGAAAATCCACCAGCTAAGGCTGGTCGAGAATAAAAAATTTCCCAGAAATGCCAACTATGGTTGGTTGGGAAGAAAATCCACCAGCTAAGGCTGGTCGGGAAAATTTCCCAGAAACGCCAACTACGGTTGGTTAGGAAGAAAATAAAAAAAATTCCTAGAATCACCAACTACGGTGCATTGGGAAGAAAATCCACCAGCTAAGGCTGGTCGGGAATAAAAAAATTCCCAAAAACGCCAACAACGGTTGGTTGGGAAGAAAATAAAAAAAATTCCCAGAAACGCTAACTACGGTTGGTTGGGAAGAAAATCCACCAGCTAAGGCTGGTCGGGAATAAGAAAATCCACCAACTATAGTTGGTCAGGAATGAAAAATTTCCTAGAAACACCAACTACGGTTAGTGGGGAAGAAAATCAACCAACTAAGGTTGGTCGGGAACAAAAACCACCAACTCCGGTTGGTCGGAAACAGTTGCTTAAACAAATGAAAGTCATTTCAGGGCTTAAAATTAAAAAGTGATAAGTCACCATAGTCGAAAAATAAAACAAAAATTTCTTGATACTTATGACATTTTAAACTACCACCATAGTTGGTCAAAAATCGAAATATCACCAACTCTGGTTGATCGTCAGATGACTAGCATCAATCCAGGATGATCAACAATAAGCTTTCACCAACTTTAGTTGATCGACAATTTAAAATAACACAATATTGTTATCTTTTTAACAGATATACATGCACATTCATTAATAAATAAAAGAAATGTTTTACAAGACCATGACAATCAAGATTGCAAAGAAATTTTTTTTCATTAAATCCTGAACAAAATACATTGAGAATGAAATACATATTACATAAAAATTGTTACATCAAGAATCCTATTCTATTAGTTTCTTCCCCTCTGCCTTTGAAACAGGTTCTTCACCAGCGGGAGGATCGTCTAAGGCATAGGGGGAGTTAATGAAATTTAGATCTTTGAGCATCCTGACATTCATTACTGATGGCCGATCAAGTAGGTGTTCAGGACGAGATATCTCAAAATCGGAATGAAGACTATAGTCACCGAGATACTTTGAAATCAAACATTGAGGAATGGCCCGAGCAGGAATCCACCTCATATCAAGTTTGAAAGGTGTCATTGGCAACTCGAGCAACCCAGGGTCATAGTAATCCCAGAGATAATGGCCTTGATCCAACTGTAACACCCCTAGTGCATTCAGTCATCCTTGCTTGTAAACTCATTATTTTAATTTTGGATCTGATCATTTAGGTGGTAAAGGGCTTCATTATATCCATCCATCCAGAAATCTCTGGGCTACTTGTGGAATTGATAGGTTAACCTCTCCAATTGCTCGTGGAGGTTCGTCGTTAAAAGTTCTTTACTCTCCAAGGCAGACTTTTGTGCAGAGAGATGCTCGTCTAGATTCAGAATCTTCTTGGACATCTCAGTTAATGCTTGACTCTTTGCCATTAATTGGAAGGCCTGATTCTCTAAAGCTGATTGAGTTCTTTGTTCTTCAATAGTAACCCGAGCAGCCCTTACTCGTCCCCGAGAAGCTCTTGCTCGTCCGCAAGCAGAAGTAGAGGCTCCAGTCCTCTTTAAGGTTTCCAATTCGTCTCTCAAATTGGCATTTTTAACCTCCAGGAAAGAGAAACCTTCATCATTGACTGGGACCAAAGCTCCCGAGGTAGATGCTGCTGATTTCAATTGGGATATCTCTCCTCGCAAGTTATTGTTCTCCTGCTCTAGCAGTTTGGCGATCTGCCTATGCTCTTCAACCTCGGTCTTCAAAGTCCTCTCTTTAACGTCATAAGTAGTAAACAACTTATCATATCCTTTGTCGGCATTTATTTGCTGATACTTTTTCTCATATCCCTGATGCAAAAGGTTTGTAGACTCCTTGTATTGTTGTTGAAGTTCCTCGAGAGTACCCTGGAGGTCTTCAATCATCTCGTAATATTCTATATTATTGGCCAATGCACGGTCAAGTAAGCATTTCAGATACTGGTAGGCTTTTACTGCTCGCTCAGAAGTGTCTGGACCGAGGATATCAATAATTTGAGCTTCACTCAAGTCAGCATGGCCAGCCTTGAAGTAGTCGTTACAATTTTTCATCATTTCTGTATTGTGGGCTGATAAGAGCTCCATTCTAGCCATAAACTGGTAACGAAAAGAGATAGCAAAACGAATAAGAATGCAGACAGAGCAAGAAGAATAGAATAGATTGATAATAAGAGCAGAGCAAGAAAAAGGGAGTTAAGTTGCACAACCCAAAAACTTTAAATTTTTTTACATCATCAAAAAAGTACATAGCCCAGAGTTACATTTTACAAAAAAGCAAAGAGAAAAAGTCCGAACAACTCTACACCTTCTCCTTGTCTCCTAAAACTTTCTCGGGAGGCTGGAACGAAGAGGTAGGTTACTCGGATGGCATAGAAGGTTGCTCGAAGAGTGTTGGAAGCTGCTCGGTTGGAACCCTGGTTGGTTGAAGTTTCTTGCAGGAGGTCTGGACCACTGGGGAATGAGAATTCTGATCTCCAATCACCATAGAGGATTCCTCGGAGGTAGCTTCGTCCTCTTCTTCTTCCCCGGGGGATGGAGGGGGGCCAGAAATGTGTCGCTAAAATAGGTCTGAATTCTCATCGACATTCATCTCTCTCAGAGCAGCAACCCAACCATCCCTGAAGTATTTGAGGCTTCCATACTCCATTTGTTAGATCGTGGAAGCCAAACCCTTATTCCACCCCTTATCCCATCTAGCGCTAAAGGATTTCTTAACAGCCTTTCTCCTTTTTTCTCTTTCCGAGGAGGTCCTTTCCCTAAGGAGCTCCTCGACACCCTTCAGCTTATTCTCAACTTCTTCCTTCTGACGACCAATGTCACGAAGCTTGTTTAACTCTTCCTCAGCAGACTTGAGCTTACTTTCAAGCTCTCCAGCTATTTGGAGCTTCCCCTCGAGCTCTTTATTCTTCCTTTCCAAGTCTTTTATCTTTTTCTCCAAACCCTTGGAGACTTCAACAGCTTTATCTCTCTCTTGCTCGGTGGCTTTTAGTTGCTTCCCCCAAGAAACTTTATCTTCGTCATACTTTTGACGAGAATCCTTTAAGGACTGTAACAGACCTACAAGAGCCTCCTCCACACCTGACGAGGAGCTCGAAGCTTTAATAGCTTCATCCTTTTTCAGAATGGTATTGAAACAAGTTACCAACTGGAAAAAGAAAATAATTGTAAGTCAGTGCAAGGACATTACATTAAAAAAATGAAAGTTTAAAATAGTAATACTTACAGAGGCAATATGTTGAGCTGCCAAGGTAGTAACCCTCTCCCGAGAAAGATTTTCTTCAACACCTTGGATATCGGGGATAATCCAAGACTTCACCGAGCTCAGGGCAGAGCTCAGAGCAATAAAAGTGGGAACACCACTTCCAGTAGTTAAAGGCTGAGAGATGGATTCAGCCAAATTGTCCGAGGAGTTTTTCTTCAACTTCCTCGCGGGAGTAGGAACATTCTCGACCAAGGATGTCGTCTTGGTCGGTGATATAACTATAACCTCGCTTGGAGGGGAAACAGCTGCAATCTTACTTAGAGCCACAGGAGGCTTCTCGGTAACCTTCTTAGTAGCAGCTGGAGGAGGTGCATTAATTTGTCTTGTCCCTTCTGGGACATCCTGCTTACTTTTCTTTGCCTCCCCAGCAGTAGAGGCAGACTTATCGAAGAGGGCAGGATATTTTCTTTTCTTCATTCTGTCACTAAGAGGAATATGTGATTCAGGAGAAGAACCCTCAAAGATTGGTGTTGGTTCTATGTTACTTATCACTGGACGAGCAGTGAAAGACGAGGTGTAACTCTTGTACTGCAACAAGTACGAGGCTGATCTGATATGTTCGTCAGCGACAGTTTGATGCAAACCCCAGATAAGTTTCAGATGCTTTAAATTAACTTATGTCTCCTTTGGAGACCTTCTTTTGCTGTCAACTGCAAATAAATAAAAATCAAAATATCAGTGACGCATTTTATCGAATATAAAGAAAACATGATTTCAAAAACTAAGTAAAATGAAAATAACCTAACCCATTGCCATAGGGAGGGCATCTAGGACCCTGATATACGTTATTTTCAGTTAATGGAACATGTTGCCAATTTTTCATAGCAACCCCATGCTCGAAGTAATCCCTGTTGGCATCTGGGAGATTGACAACTAAAGCCCTATTTAAAAACCTAGTTTTCAAATAAAAAGTACTATCACTGACAGCCCATCGATAGCAAAACATAATCTCTGGAATTCCTAAACGGGTTCCATGAATCTGATTTAACCTATGGACTCCATTAACTATTCTCCATGTATTGGGGGCTATTTTTGCAGGTACCACGTCAAAATATTGACAAAAATCCAAACACAAGGGATTTTGAGGAAAAGAAAAACCACATTCGGCTACAAAGAGACTAGGGAACCAATGTCCCTCAGCCAAACGAAAATAATCAGAAGGACCAGAAAGTTCTTTCAAAATGACCCAGGAAGGAATAGAAAAATCAGAACGAAATTTATCAAGCGACTCAATAAGGTAAACCATGATGAACAAAGAAAATAAAAGAGAAGGAAGAAGATTTTACAGAAGAAGGGTAGATCAGTTGATAACGAACGATGGTAGGAATGAACGCACAAGATGGAGAAGAAATGGAGAGCTCAAAGATACAGATTTGAAAAAGTAAGAGACGATAGGATTTTATGCAACGCTTAAATACCTTACCTTGGGAAGGGATAAAAATAATGATTACAAAGAAAGACGTTTACGCTACCGGCGGCTAAAAGGACAAAAAGACTCGGAGACCAAAGCAGTGAGAAAAATTCAAAAAGTCTGATTCTATGAATTCGAAAGGAAAAAAATACAAGGAAAACACTCCTAAAATTCAAGATGACTATTTAATCCCGCCATATTTCGAGAAGAATGTTCCATGCTCTTCAACCTCGAACTGTGAAACATTGGGGGCTTTTGTTGATACCAAATTTAGTCTGCTGACGTGGATCAGTTAAGTGGAGACACGTGTCAATCTACATGGCACTTACAAACATTTTTTAACAACACCTTGACTTCGAGGAACTCAACCTCCCCGACCAACTCAGACACTCCGAGCAACAGGTGCTCTCCGAGGATCTTTACTGTACCGAACAACTCATGAATACCGAGCAGCTTAGGCGGTCCGAGCTGCATCTCGTATAGAGCATTAATATTCGAATAATAAACAGATCGACTGCGCATTAAATGCTCATTATTATCTTACAAATGTATACGCCTATTGGACAGCTATGTATTACCCTTTCACATTTATAGCCTGAGGGCTATAAATACATTGTATCATCCTCATTGCAGGGGGACTCAAAATTTCTTGAAAAACCTATCATCGAGAATTCTGGGCAAACAATCATCAATATAAAAACAGTGGACGTAGGCCATTCTTATAAGGTTGAACCACTTTAAAAATTCATTGTCTAATATTCCTTTATTATTATTATCTGTGATTAAAAGAATTAGTTCAAATCTAATTTTCTTACATCAACAATCTGATAGATAATTCCTACACTAGGAATAGAAGGAATGGAGGGGCCAATCCAAATCCTACAACATCCACATATGTTGCAGCAACGAATCCCTGGAATGAGTCAAGTCTAGCGTCCCTGTGGCTGGACACCTAAAAGGTTTTTAAAAATATTTATAGCAAAGGTTAGAACCCAAAATATTTAGAAAATATTTAGCAAATGATTAACTTGCAGTAATAAATATGTATGCATTCTCTTCATATTTTACTTAGTGTCTCACTCCCTTGAGGACATCCTCACCCCTCCTCTAATATGTGCACTACTAACGCCTTAATTAATTTTCCTAGTTATTTATCCCATAACTAGATAACCGACATAACCCCTTGCAACCACCCTACTCTAATCGAGTATGCAATAATTATGATTTCTAAGTTATTATCAACATTAACTTAATTAAATCATTCCCCTTCTTAAATTCATATAACTTTCACACCCGTTATACATATAATACAATTCACGACCTGTATTGATTTACTCGTATATAATTATTTATCCCATTATAGGCGTATAGTCATATTAAAACAATCACACAATAATAATTAATAATGAACGTTCTCCCGAGTAATAACTCACCGGATGTATATTCTCTAAAGTGCTATCCAACTAGGTGTCGTATGCATTTAATATTTAATTAATTAGGGAAATTTTAAATTACTTGTGTGTCGTAATTTAATTGAATTAATTATGGTGATATTTATGTAAATGTTAATCAGAGAGTGAATGGTTAATATTTAGGAAAATTTAATTGCTAAGTGAATAGTAATAATTTATTTACGTCATAACGTGTATTAGTGACGGGGCGGCATTTATTTATCTCAGTTGGGAG
Source organism: Sambucus nigra (assembly GCA_949130495.1). Classification (NCBI taxonomy): domain Eukaryota; kingdom Viridiplantae; phylum Streptophyta; class Magnoliopsida; order Dipsacales; family Adoxaceae; genus Sambucus; species Sambucus nigra. The sequence goes on from OX422214.1 coordinate 97,102,193, forward strand.
TCGGTATAAACTAATTTGGGTGTGAGATAAGAATTTTTATAAATATATTTGGATGTCAATTCTGAGTGCACGGTTGAGTCCGTATGGGCCGAGATAGTTAAAAAAGTGTACCCGGGGGTAGTAAAAGGGTCATGAGACATTTTTAGGCATAGACAGGCCCACAAGGAGGTATTTGGGTCACTTGGGCTTGGCCCATTAGGCTAAAAACTGGATTAAACCTAATTACTTAATTAAAAGTAAAAGGGGAACGACTGATTTGAGAGTGGAAAATACATAGTGGGAGAGAAAACCCTAAGGAGCAGTTAAAGGCACTGGGAACCAATTTGGGGGGACAAAGGAAAGAGCCAAAAGGGGATTTCATCATCAACCTTGAGAATCACAACTCCGGATCAGACCCTATGAAACCATAAGTCGAGTGGTTAACTTGCTATAGCATTTATTTATGTTTTCAATTCATATGTGTGTTATATGAATACCTAAAATTCGTTTTGGTAATAAACGGGTACAAAAATGGAGTTTTTGTAATTGGAACACAAGATGAGAATTGGTGTAGGAATTTATTGTGTTACCTGATTCTGAACAATTTTAACTTAGTTGTGATAAACCCAGACGAATTATGAATGAAATTTAGATGGTAATTTGGTGTTGAGACTGATTAACAAATAACTCGAGTTTTTCTCCAATTTAGAAAAATAGGAGAGAACGGAAATTAAACGGGGTTTGGGGACTTTATGGGGGTTCCTTATGATGTTCTGGGGGTGTTATATTGATGAGGGGACTTGGGTTAGGCTGTTGAAGGAGTTGGAATTTTAAGGTTTTCGTCCATGGAGAAACAGGCTTTCGAAGAAGAAGAAGAAGAAGAAGACCTATTAGATCGATCGATCGATGGTCCGGGATTTTTGACAGGTCCGCCAGTTTTGGTATATAAGGGAAGTTAATTAAAAATTCTCCCCCATACATTAGTTAGTGAGAAATAATTATGGAATATTAATTCCTAACAAATATAAAGGGAAGTAATTGGGGTTGGGAGAAATTTATGTGTGACACGCTATGGTAAATTTTGGGAAAAAATATTCCAAAATAATTAAATACGGATCGAGTGGGCGAGTCCGGGTATATTGGTTGAGCGATACCAAGGTGTTAAATTAATTTAGATTGAAAGTTAATTAATTTGGAGTCGGGGATTTAGACTCGGGTATTATTTTATTTCGGGCCACGAGAGCGAGTCCGAATATATTGGTTGGGAGACACCAAAAGTAATTTAATTAATTAACGTGCAAATTAATTAATAATCATGGTTGGACCATAAACTCATGATAATTTGTATAAGCTTGTGTTACGGACTTGGTTAACAGTATATCCGGGGTATTTTATTTCTATATATATATATATATATACGGGTGCGATAGTATAGATATATGGTGTGTGCATTAATATCAGTGGCTAGATATTATTATTATATATACTCTAGTGCTATCAGGGGAGGTTGCGCGTAGAGGGTGAATCCCCTAACTTGAGGAGTTGGGCGAGTATATCCCCAGGTCATAGCGTCCATTATATGGGTGAGGGGCATTTCACTTTCAGGGAAGGAATATGACTGCCTCCAATATTTATGTTATTAACCAAGTTTGTGAGTGATTCTGACTTGGGATAACTAGGTTATGTGAATACACCTATTTGGATAGCACTTTAGAGAATATACATCCGGTGAGTTATTACTCGGGAGGACGTTCATTATTAATTATTATTTCAACATATGTGTGATTGTTGTAATATGACTATACGTCTATGATGGGATAAATAATTATATACGAGTAAATCAATATAGGCCGTGAATTGTATTATATGTATAACGGGTGTGAAAGTTATATGAATTTATGAAGGGGGATGATTTAATTAAGGTAATGTTGATAATAACTTAGAAATCATAATTATTGCATTCTCGGTTAGAGTAGGATGGTTACAAGGGGTTATATCGGTTATCTAGTTATGGGACAAATAACTAGAAAAATTAATTAAGGAGTTAATAGTGCACATATTAGAGGAGGGGTGAGGATGTCCTCAAGGGAGTGCGACACTAACTAAAATATGAAGAGCATGCATACATATTTATTACTGCAAGTTAATCATTTGCTAAATATTTTCTAAATATTTTGGGTTCTAACCCTTGCTATAAATATTTTTAAAAACCTTTTAGGTGTCCAGCCACAGGGACGCCAGACTTGACTCATTCCAGGGATTCGTTGCTGCAGCATATATGGATGTTGCAGGATTTGGATTGGCACCTCCATTCCTTCTATTCCTAGTGTAGGGATTCTCTATCAGATATTTGAGCATGTTACTCACGATTTTATTTAGTATTTTTTTCAGATACTTGAGATCCATTATTATCTGTATTTATATTTGTGTTGGATTTTAGCCGATGGTTTATTCGGCCAGTTTCTTATTATATATGTTGGTTGGATTCAGTTAGCTTGTGATTGTTAATGATTTATTTCTGCATGAGTATTTCATTGAATTAATGAAATATAAAAACTTGGCACCAGTCTAATTTCACTTAGGTGGTTAGTAATTAAAAAGTTTCGACAGTGATGCTAAGAATGAACCAACTGAGAAATATGTTCTAATTTAATTTAGGATTGATCACCCGGGGTTTAATTAGGCGGGATGTCACAATATTGCTTGTGGCAGAGTGGGATATTACAAGTCTTTGTAACACCTAGATCAAACCCACATGCATTATTAAAATTAAAACAAATATTTTCACAAATTTTAAGATTTTTCGACACCATTTTTAATGTCTAATTGCTAAATAAAATTATTTGTAGAAGCTAAATAATATAATAAGCATAAACAATTTTTTTTTTCTTATAAATTCCAAAGTCTTTTTTAATAATTAAATACATTTTCTTTACAAGTTACTAAAAATTAAATTTCTTTTACAAAAATAAAATAAGTTCAAATCTATTACTAAGATGTCCCTTATCCAAATAATTAAAATATATCGCACTACGGCTAAATCAACTTGGTACTCAGTAATGTCTAAAAAATATAAAATTGGGAGGGGTTGAATAGAAAACTCGGTGGGAACGTATAAATGCTCCAAATGCCTACACATATTTGTGCGTGAACGTATATAAAGTGTATGCATATAAATCCTAAGGTACATATTATCATCCCTAATACCTCTCGTGTATACTTACGCTTCCCATATAGTATACAAAATCCTCACCGTAATTCCTTAGTACGGGGTGAATTTTCGTTCACTCTCTTATTGTCCATAATCCCGTTTCCATGGTTTACAAAATAAAATCAAACACATAATCTAAGTCACTATGATTTATTCTCTTATCATCCTACATAATGATTTAACAACCCAATCATTACCATTGCCGACTTACGAGAAAAAAAAATAAGAAAGTAGCTTGAAAATCACATGTTGTCTAGTGGCTTTCTGGCTAAGGGATGACTAGAACTTAGTAACACATAACTCATAATGAACATCTAAAAAAATTAAATTCTATATATTACTCAAGATAAAATTATTGTATTAAAAATTATATAACTTTTACCCAAATATGTAACTCGCGTATATCATGAAACCATTTAAAGGTATTCCTAAATTCCACACAACATGCACATAAGCACAAAAATGCTTATAATAAAAAAAATATAAATACCTATAAAATATACAGAGATAAAAACAAATAATATTAATTACTAGTATAAGCATATGGGTAAAAATGTAAAGAACATAAATAACCATGGGGGGATGAACTTATCTCAAAATTTTAATTTGTCAACGGAGAGGAACACTTAAATCCTATAAATTCTTGACAAGAAATAGTGATAATATTCTTATTCAACGGCATAAGATTCATTTTGTTTCTCTTTAAAATTTCTCTTATGTGTTTTGTATATTCAAATATTCTCTCTCTTATTTTGGCTCTAAAATGTCTTCAAATATCTCTTTAAAGACTAAAAAGCTAACAATCCTATAACACATTTATATACAATAAAGGCAACTTATATTACTCATAAAACATTAAATAAAGCATGAAGACTGGTTACTACTCTTCCTCACTTTATTATATCTTTTACTCATTCATATTATCTCATAAAGTCCCCAATACTAGACTCATAAATTCCATATTGATCATTTACCAACTAATATTCATACGAATTATGTTTTTCTCATTTTTTATAAAAAATTAACTCAAAATACCTATCAAAGTCATTCATATCTTCAACTCATTATTTCCCTCACTTAATCTCCCATTAATTCACCATAAAAGTCATAGTAGCTTGTAACTAACTCCTATTAGTCAAGATTATTATTTTCTTGTTTTATAATTAAAAAATACTATTAATATTTTTACCATCTTAAGTGTAACAAAATCGGGTATAAAAATTAGAAATTCAATGTTCACCCTCTCTAACTTGTCACGTATTAGTTTATTTAAGAAACTAGTCCTATGAAAATTCAATGGATTCCACTTAAATTATAATTAATTAAAGCATTTCCCTAAAAATATATTTTAAACTCAATTTATTATATTTATTTAATATTTGTCTAAAAACTATGGGGTATTATAGTCTCCCCTTAGAAAGTGAATTCCATTCTCGTAATTCCTTATACCTTTATTATAACAAGTGTCTCATTCTAAAACAAAATTTAAATACCACACAACATAAAAGCCAATAAACATAAAACCATAAGCCCGATTAAATACGCAACCTAGATCTCTGATACCACTTTGCAACACACAGGAAAACCTAAAGGCGCTTCTCAAATAAAAAATATATTCTTACCAATAATAACCTTTTCAAAAAACATTTCTTAATGTCCAATGGCTAAATAAAATCATTTATATAAACTAAATAATATAATACGAATGAAAAATTATTTTATTCTCATTTTTACCAAAGTCTTTATTTATAATTAAATATATTTCCTTTACGAGGTAGTAAAATACATCCACTTTTACAAAAATAAAATATGTGGATCAATGGCAGTAAGATGTCCTGCATTTCGATAGTCACAATATATGTGATGTGTCTACAACCAACCCCATATTCAATCATCTCCTCAAGATAAATGTGTGAAAGGTAAGCGGCAAACTGAATTGGAATGCGTAAATAATCCATGTGTCTGCACATACTCACTCGTGCGCATATACAAAGTATATTCCTAAAGTCCTAGGCTCTACGTGATCTAGGATTCTATATGGATATGGCCAAACAAGCAAACCACTATTTTTAAAGTTTTCATCATTTAAGTTTAATTAAACGAATTAACCCAAAATAAACAGAGCATCACTTAAACGAAGTTGTGTTAAACAGATTAACCAATTTTATCTTAACCTGAAGTATCCATCCAAGTGATAGCAGATAAAATAAAATAAATCGCACAACACACTAATGTACGAGCAAAACCCACGACGGAAAAAATCTTGGACTCCCTTGCCACGTAAATTCACTATGTATAGAATTACAAAGGACGTGACAATAGACTTACATATGACCTTTATCCCCTCGCAAGTCTTGATTCTCTTCATTCTTCAACCTTCACCACAGTGACAAACAAAATTCCACTCGAGAAGCAGGCATAATGTGTGAGTCCACACACGTCTCGGTATCCACCGAACAGGCTCAATAATCGTATACGAATTGGAACACGGAATCCATCGCTTTTTTACTGCAACACCACAACACGAATTTCACTATGCATAAACAACCAAAAATGTACATATTCGACCGCACGAAACCATGCTTAACAATATAAAGAGAATAAACCTCCTTGGTGCCCCTACAAACTATATGTTAAAGCATTTAGTAGTTGAAACTTGGAGTTAATAGATAATGGGTGTAAACTAGGATTGGGGTTTGAAAATTTTGGATAAAATGATCACATGAACTTGGAGATATTTTTGGAAGAGCTTTGTGACTCAAAAGGCATGAAAAATCTTCAATTAAACTGCTGCTTCGCAACCCTATTTATAGGTTTTCTAAAAAAAGTTAATGATGGAAAAAAATTTAAAAACTATTTTATTGAATGAGCCACTTCTTTCGAACAAAGTCATAAGGATCATATGAATTAAGTGCATGTTCTTGTTCAAAACAACATCTAACGACATATCTAACGAAAAACCAGTTGATGAAAAATTTGCATCATTTGAAGTTTGTTGGATCGTGGTTCTAACTAATTCCTTTTGCTCATTTGAACGACATTTCTATTCTCATTAGAATGACCAGCAAAATTTCTAAAGTTAAATTTTAAAAACATTTTAATAAATTTTATAAAAAAATAACACCTAATAATAATAAACACCAAATGATCAAAATATAGCATTCATACATGAGAGATCTCAAAAGTTGAAGACAAAACGTGGAACGAAACACGACATAATGAATGTATAACTCCTAACTTGGCCATTACATCTTCAAAGAAACACGCCATATGCTTGAAAGGAAAACATAATCAAGTATAACCTAGAACTCAAAGGAATTTTTCAAAAAAAGAATAAGCCAAAACATATAAGTTGACTCGATTCGGAAATTTGTCCATAGAAATCTCTCCCTTTTACTATTCCGGATCAAAACACAAAATAAAAATATATGGGTCGTTAAGCTCTCTAAAAGACTCAATCCAAACCCCAAAAGGAAAAAGTACAAATACTTGACATACTCACATTGATTAGCTTTCTCTTGTGTAAAGTTCGCCACATCGTTACAAACCTGCACACTTAAAAATACCTTCCAATGAAAAGAGAATATAACAAAAATATAAATCCACATAATAATAAACCCTTACCCTTTATCTTACAATCTCTTCCAAATATAGGACGTCTCCCCTTAAGGTAAAAAATCTTCCATGCACTATAAATATTGAGACACCATTTATCCCCCATTTTTATTCAGAAATATATAAAGTGAAATATGCATACTAAACCATTTCTCCCCAATATAACCAAATATCTCCTAAATTAAGCATAAGTATGTATAAAGGAAAATACGTATATCATGCAGAGGTTTAAAATGTAATAACCAATGACAAACACAATGAGGCAACACATGCACAAATCCTAATAATGAACAAATAATACGAATTTTTATGCAAAAAGAGAAGCATAAGATATTAATAGAGAGAGAGGCAAACTCTCATGCACACCAAGTTTGCACACTGATTTTTTACTTATTCTTTTAAAATATTAAAAAAATATAATTTTGAGTTGAATTTTTTATATGGCGTTTAAATATTTCAAAGGACCTATATAAAAAAACTCAAGTTAAAATAACTTTTTTTCTATTTTTAAAAAATCGGTCAAACTTTCACAGCTTTTAGAGTGCTTTAAAAGGTGCAAAAGTTTTATTGATTTTTCAAAAATAGCAAAAAAATTATTTTGAGTTGATTTTTTTTATACGGGCCTCTTAAAATGTTTAAATGCGATAAAAAAATTCAACTCAATTTTTTTTTACTACTTAAAAAAATTAGTGTGAAAACTTGGTTTGCATGAGGGTCTGCCTCTCTCTAGAGAGAAAGAGAGAGAGATAAACTTCATAAAAAAGATACAAAGCACATAATTTTTTCACATTAGCATATTATCAATATGTCTAAATAAACATGTAGTACAGAGTGAAGGGCGTGAATTAGCAACGACCAAAATATGACTCATTAACTCAAAATATATCCAAGGAGTTTAATTTTACTGCATTAACTTTATCAAACAAATATTTAGCTTCATAGTGACAAATATAGTGAATTCATAATTGACAAACAAGTACTATGTACACTAATTTAGATAATATTTATGGTTTTAAAATTAATAGCGTCGAACATGAATTAACTAGGACTCATTATGTAAACCCATTGATCTTCAACTTGCAACACCTTTATTTTCTCTCCCATTTTCTTTTGAAAATATCAAATTGAAAAATCAATTATATATTTAGCCTTGTCAATATTTTCATTGTATTTTCCTCTTAGATTTTTAGGCTCTTGCCAATAATGACCTTTCATGCAAGGAAAAGAACTCCCCCGTCTCCCTTTCCCATGCACACTCATTTTTTCAATAAACCATGAAACTTACGCGAAATGGTCTTATATGGACAAATCTCCCATAGTACAAAATCATAGGTATAATGACAAGATTTATAGGAGAAAATTTCATTTAGCTTATATAACATATGAATTCAAATCCAAAAGAGTGATTGCATATGTGTGCAGAGGCATATGGAAGTGAATCCATTAAGAAAATCAAAGACAAACAACTCCATGCAAGCATCATTAAGAACAACTTTAAGCATTGAAAATCATAATCAACTGTCCTAGCCACATAGAAACTTGGAATGAAGTGAATTCAAACATATTGATATGCCATATAAAATGTTCAAAACTAAACTACACATAAATAAAAATCTCTTTGAGTTAAACATTTTCCAAACAAGACACCACTTGAAAAACAAAACTCAAAAGACAAACAAAATCTTTTTGTACTTTTCAAATAAGACCAAATAAAGGTAAGATCAAGGTACATAAGAATTAAATATCCTACAACTAGCAAACACATATAACACGAAGTACAAAATTTAGTGTCTAAAATATATAAAAACAATTAACCATAAGATAGAGCATAAGAAGAATCACGTGCATGCGTACGAGAATCAACTAGTCTAACCTTTAGCATCTCCTAAACGGATCTCTTACCCAATTAGATGAAAACATAACACCTCAAGTTTTGGGAACCGTTATGACACTAGTTCTAGACTTCCTAGGATCTTTCCTATTTTTAATCATTTATAAAAGGTTATCTTGCTACTTTTAATGAATACGAACTTATCCGTAAGAGTCTTTTCACGTGCTTTGAAAACCTCAATCAATTTATTATTAACTTCTATAAAATGTCCTTTCGACCTAGCCTCAAACATCTTGGATTCCATTAACTTGCTCTCTAAAATACGAACTCTATCATCATTCGCCTTCCTAGACACTTCTAAATTTTAAAAATCACATTGCATGTCCTTAAGATTCTCACATAGGATATCTCTTTAAGTTAATAAAGTTTACAAAATTTGATTTCATCTTTTAAGCAAAAAAATCTTTTTTAAGAAGTTTAATTCCTTTTGCAAACTTCAAAGTCAAACGAGTTAATTTTTCAGCACGAATATGAAGCTTAATAAACTCCTCTCGAATATCAAAATTATCGTCATCACTAAACACACTGGAAAACTTTTTCCTATGATGACCCATCTAGAGAAACAAATAAACACGAGAGAGAGAGAGAGAGAGAGAGAGAGAGAGCGACATCCAAATAATCCTAAAATAACACGAAAATATAAATCAACACGACAACTTAGTGTTCTTGCACTGAATCCACTTAAAGTTGCTACACTCTATGTACCCTAGGATTCAATATGGATACGATAAAAACTAAGCAAATCACTATTTTTAAATTTTTTATAATTTAAGTTCAATTAAACGAATTAACCCAAATTAAACTTAGCACCGGTTAAACGAAGTTATGTTAAACAAATTTATCAAATTTATCTTAACCTAAAACTTAAATTTTTATGATAAAAGATAAAATAAAATCAATCACACAGCATGCTGATGTAGAAAGAAAACATATAATGAAAAAAAAACTCGGATGACCCAGCCATGCAACATTATGTATGAAATTACAAGGGACAAGATTGTCAACTTAGATAATGACATTGACGCCCTCGTAATCATTGACTCTTTCCATTCCTCAACCTTGACCATAATGCAGGACTCCACTCACGAAGAATTCATAGTGTATGAGTCCACACACGCTTTGGTATACCACGAACAGACTCAACAACAGTTTATAAATCAGAACATGGAGTCCATCGCTTCTTTACCGTAATACCACAACACTGAGACCACCATGTGTAAACAACAAATAGTGTACAAATTATACCACATGAAACTATCCTCAGTAAAATGAAGAGAATAAACCTTCTTGGTATCCACAAACTAGATCTCAATGCATATAATAGATGAAACTTGGATTTAAAAGATATTAAGTGTAAACTAGGGCTTGGGTGTAAAAAACTTTATCATAAATGATCATATAAACCTGGAGAGATTTTTAGAAGAATTTTGTGACTAAAAAGGTCAGAAAAGGCTTCAATTAGAACTGCAGCTCCATAACCTTATTTATACTATGTTTTTTGAAAAAAAAATAAGGATGAAAAACTGTATTTTTTAAAAATGCACCATCTATTTCGAAAGAAATCATAAGACACATTCGAATGAAGTACCTATTCTTGTTGGAACTAACATCTAACGACATATCCAATGAAAAACCAGTAAAGGAAAATTTTGCCTCATTTGAAGTTCGCTAGATCCTAGTTCTAATGAGTTGTCTTTGCTCGTTCGAACGATATTTCTATTCCCATTCAAACGACATGCAAAAATTTCTAAAATTAATTTTAAATACATTTTACAAAAAACAATACCTAATAATAATATATATTCTGGGATCAAAATATACGCATTCATATCAGAGAGATCCTGAGAAGTTGAAGATAAAACATGGCACTAAACACGATACGATAAATGTAGAACTTCTAACTTAGATGCCATGTCTTCTAAAAAACACATCATAGTCTTGAAAGGTAAGCACATTCGAGTCTAACTTATGCCTCAAAGTTTTTTTCCAAATACGGAATAAGCTAAAACATAAAAAATGACTCGATTCAGAATTTTGTCCTTGCATATGCATATGGTATTTAGATATAAATATGAAGGTACACATTATCATCCCTATGGTTTCAATGCATATACCCATGCATCTCAAATCTCATATGCAAAATCCTCATCGTGTATCTCGTAGTATGGTGTGAACCTCCACTCACTCTATTATTATCCTATGTCCCGTGAGCCATGACTCATAAAACAAACTCAAACATATAATCCTAAGGAATAATGGTTTATTTTTTAATCCTAAACAACAATTAATTACCCAATCTTGACCATGACCGTCTTATGAGACAAATAAAAGAAAACGAGTCCAAACATATACCTTGTTTAATGAGTGTTTGGTCAAGAGATGTCGAGCATCCATGAATGAATAATTCACCAAAATTATTATCTCAAATTAAGTTCTTTTATATTTCTCAAGATTAAACACTCGTAATAATTTTTTGTATAATTTTTACCTAAATCTATTACCTCCCTATATGATAAAACAATAAAAAAAAAACGTTCCCAAATTATACATGACATGCATATTAGCATATAAAATTGTGTAGCAATGTACAAGATAAATAAAAATATAACACATATAGATGCACCATATAACATAAATTACAAGTATACATATTGTAATATCCCATAATTTTGGAAAATAAATAAAAACATAAATTCATTAGGAAAAAAATTAGGAAGAGATTAATTAAACTAAAAAGGAAAATGTAATCAATCAAGTAAACATGTGTTGGAAGATTTAACTTTGAATTGCGCATTTTGTTGAAGTTACTTGTTGCTATTTAGCCGAATATGTAAATGGGTCGGTTAAGCTAATTGGGATAATCATATTATATTAATGGACTAATTTTATTTAGGCTAATTAGTTAATTGATTTGAAATTGACTATAGGAGTGGGGTTGAAGTGTTAATCAAACCCTAAGGTTAACATTGTATTTTGATAATTACTTAGTGGGCAAGATTAGTGTGACACCCCGCCCAATATAATACCGGGTGATCAGTCATATATCAAATTAAACAGGAATCTCATATGGATCATCCTTAGCATCACAGTCGAAAACTTTTTAAAACTTACTAACCACCTAGTATTCAAAAAGCTGATGTCAAAATTTTAATCTTTCTATTAACCAAGACATAATATAACGCGGAACAAAATAAACATCACATATTGATAGAGTCAAATCATCTCATCAAATAACTAAAACAAAGTCTTGCTGAATAAACCATCGACTAAATCCAAACCAAAATAAATTAACAGAGTATAATAAATCTCATACAATCTGAAATGAAATAACTGAATAAAATCATAACCGAAATGCTCGAGATAGACTGATATGAATCTCTACACTAGGAATAGAAAAATATATGCCTCTATCCAAATCCTGCAACATCCACACATGCTGCAGCTGCGAGTCCCTGGAGTGAATTCAAGTCTGGCGTCCCTGTAGTTGAACACCTAAAAGGTTTTGAAAATATTTGATAGAAAGGGTTAGAACCCAAAATATTTTGAAAATATTTACAAAGTGATTAAATTACAGTAATTTAAAATGCATGAATGGCCTTCATATTTAACCTAGTGTCGCACTCCCTTGAGGACAGACTCACCCCTCAACTAATGTGCACACCTAACGCTTTCTTTATATCCCCCTAGCCATATACCCAGTAACTAGATAATTGATATAACTTCTTTTAACCGCCCCACTCAAACCCGAGTATGCTAAAGATGTGATTTATAAGTTGTCAATCACATTAACTTAGTTCATCATTTTTCCTTTTTAAATCCATATAACATTCACACCCGTTATATAAGTAATACAATTCACTTCATGTATTTAATTACCCGTATATAATTATTTATCCCATTATATACATAAAACCATATTACAACATTTACACATATGTTGAAGATATATATAATTTATCCTCCCGAGTAATACCTCACTGGATGTATTCTCTAAAGTACTATCAACCCAGGCTACTCAGACCCACCAGGAGTTCCGAGATAACTATGGTTCGCCGAATCAGAACATAAATAATAAACGTAATGGAGGCTGTCATATTCCCCCGAGTATGAGGACATCATCTCAATGCCCCACCTCTGAAATTGGATGCTATGACCTGGAGATATACTCGTCCTACTCCTAAAGCTAAGGGATTCACCCACATCACGCAACCTCCCTCGATAGCACCAAAGTATATAAATTAAATAAATGTCTAATCACTTATATATATATATATATATATATATATATATATATATTATCACACACCGTACATATATAATTTTAAATCTCGGCTTAACCATACACAAAAATCCGTAGCACCAGCCTATTTTTTTCCGAGTCTATGGTCCGACTCTAATTTAATTAATTTGCTCATTAATTAATATATTAACTTCTCGAGTCTATGGTCGGACTCTAATTTAATTAATTTACTCATTAATTTATATGCCTTGATGTCACTCAACCAATATACCCAGACTCGCTCATTTGGCCCGTATCTTAATATTACTCGAGTCTATATCCCGACTCCAAATTAATCTATTTTTCTCAATAATTAACTTAATACCTTGGATTCACTCAACCAATATACCCGGACTCGTTCACTTGGCCCGTATCCTAATATCCGGAATTAAATGCACAAATTCCCTTTTAGTAAGTTTAACGCACACTTATTAATTAATTCTAATCTTAATGTCTCTCTCACATTAAATATAACCAACCTTATACTATTTGTCCCTAAAGTCCTAAACAATCCCAGATTTAAGACTCTTCCTCACTGTACATAATTATGCCTTAAATTGCAACCCAGGTCGATCAGTACAACAACAACAAAGTGGCTGAATTTTCCATCTTGTTCGAACGAGAAACGACGTCATTAGAATGACTGGTGAAGTCATTTGAACGGCAATCACTGTCATTCGAACCATAGCACTGGTTGTTCGAATGACCTGCAACTTTTTATTTCTTTTCGGCCAGAATCATTTCTCTGCCATCAAAACTCAACTTAAGCTTTTTACCCATATTTCTCTACTATAATCATTTTTCAAATAAATTCATTCTCAACCACTTTCAATTCAAAATTTATACAGAATAAACATCTCAATCCGAATTTAAAGATGATTTATCCCAATTAAATTATAAATTCCTTAACAGCGCAATATGAATTTATAAGTCCTTAACAATTCAAACTTTGATTTGAAACATCCACAAATTTAAAACCCAATTTGTGTGTCACTCTCAACCCAAAATCATTAGTTTACACCTATTATGATATGAATTAAAGACAACAAATAAATTTCAAAGCAAGTTTAACCACTTGCCTTAGGATTTGTAGTTTCTAATAAATCGTTTGGTGTTGAGATTTGGTTTGTTGAAGAACACCTCCCTTGTTCTTCCTTTTGGCTCCCAAGAGTTCTTCTCTTTGTTCCTCTATGTTCTCAGTTTTCTAATGTGAGTTATGGCTACCCACAACTCCTAAACTTAGTTTTTTATCTCCAAATCTATTTTTTAGTCGTATAGGCCTAATTAAAATGCTCAAACACCCCCGTGTAGGTCCGATTATGCCCAAAAATATCTCGTGACCCATTTATCACCCTCGAGTACACTTTTTTGACTTTATCGGCCCATCCGAACTCAATCGTGCACTTAGAATTGACATCCAAATTAATTTATAAAAATCCTTATCTCATACCTAAATTAGTCTATACCCGGCTCCCGGCTGAGAAAAATAAATGTCATGTCACTAATATGCGTTATGACGTAATTAAATTATTACTATTCACTTAGTAGTTTAATTTCATAATTATTAATCATTTACTCTTAATATTTAAATACATATTACCATAATTAATTCAATTAAATTACGACACTCAAGTAATTTAAAATTTATCCAAATTAATTAAATATTTAAATTCACAGAAGTATGGGGTGTTACAATTAGGACAAGCTAAGTTTTGATTAGATAAACTTGCAATGAATTAGTTGTCATAATGATTTATTAATGTAATTATTTTTAGAGGAATAAAAATTAAAATTAAAAGAAAAAGAAAAAGGAAAGGGTTGTTACCTGGACTGGGCAGCGATCGTGGGTTTGGCTGCCACGATTGTGGTAAATGACCATGCGAATACGAGTGTGTTACATTGCATGTGGTTCTAGCTAGTTTCTTTATAAACCTATTTCTTCCCATGAGTATCACTATTGTGCAACTATATTTCATAACCAGCACATCTCCCTCTTCTTAAACTAACCGTAAGGATTTTCTCTCCACTTTTCCTACAATTAAACACTTTCTAAACACCCTAAAATACATATTTTCTTACACAATTTGAAGAACACGAATTCAAAATTTTAAAGCAATTCAAAAAAGAAGATTTTTGGAAGGATTCTTATCAAAGGAGAAACTTTTCTAAGGTTAGTTCCATATCTTCTGTTTTCTAAGGAGCACTTTCAAACGGGAATTATATACTTCATTTGTGGATTCATCCTTAAGGCAAGTTAACAAAATCCTACTCCCATTGTTTATACGTAAATAGTAATTTTCACTTGAACTCAATTCAATACTCAAAATCAAGTAGTGTTAATTAGGTTGAATATGTATGTTTTGTACCCATATAATTAATTAAATGAAAATTTGTGAATATGATTTGGTGAAATTTCTATAAATAGAATTTGTAGAAATGAAATTGTTCATGTAAAATCCATGTTAGAAATCTTTGCATGAAATTATGGAGATCAAGTTTAATCTTTCGTTAATTTAATATATGGACTAAAATACCTATATAAGTCAATAAGGGGATTATGACTCGAACATAAAAAATGATCATGTTATAATTTGTGATTCATGAACATTGCAAATAATTTGAAAGGAAGTCATTTGGTAAATCACGATGTTGTAATTTGTTGGTCATATATTTGTAATTACCAAGTGTAATTTTTATACTTAGTTGATGAAATCCTTATGTAGTGATATGAAGAACAATGTTTATCTCGAATTATCTCATGTTACATTATCCCTAATAAGATTGGAAAAATTAAAAAAATAAATAAAGTAATAAATACTCTAGAGTTTCATAAGTTGTTAGATAAAAGACTCATATTTACCTCAGTACTTGTAATATACTTTGTTAGGGTGTTACTTCAATTATGGATCAAAGATGCGGGGAAAAGAGTTTATAATAAAATAATTAAAGAATTAACGTGATTAAAAGGATAGGGATCAAAGACAAATTTCATAATAAGATTAGGGTACAGTGATAAATAATAAAATAATTAGTGGGGTTAGAATTAATATTGAGGTGCGTCAAGAGTGGACATTAAGATTTTTTATGGATGACCCAAAGTGAAGGACCATGGTTAATTATTTATTTTAACGAACTGTTCATGGGGTGTATAAGGTGGAAGTTGGTTCTATTTTGACGATGTGATTTGGGGGGTGTATATATAGTGGACATGGGATGTTATTTTGGTTCCGTCACAAGAGAATGACATTCCTTGTGATTTTGCATTAATGTGTTTTGGGGTGTATATGAATGTAATACCTCGTATTTTATGTGCATTATTTAAATTATGTAATTTATTTTATTTGTCTGCTATGACATGTATGATGTCCCTATATATATTTTGTATGTGTTATATAATTCATTTGGGACGATGAAATTAATACACGATAATTCATTAAATAAGTATTTGGAAGTGGTTGTGTATTATGGGTGACTATGGAATGGACCGAGACTAGGTGTCGAGTGTTATTTATTTGGATTATTCTCTTGGTGTCAAGTCCTACCAATCATGAAGTATTTTGTTATAATTTTGTGTTGTACTTAACTACTAAATATTTTAAATAATTGATAACTGGACTTGTGCCGAATAAAATATTATTTTGTTGAGATTATAAATTAGTTGGATTATGTCAAATCTTAGATTGGCATTTGGGACGTTAAAATGTTCGTTTTGACTTAAAATAATAGATTTTAAGTCCATTGAATTAGTACATGGCCTTGGTAGACTTTTGAGCCCATTAGAGTGGTTTTTGAGCCAATTGGGTTAAGGTCTATATGAACCAAAGGTTAATTTCATGTGTATTAATTTTAACAAGTCAACAGGCTTAACCTAAACACATTATACATAATTTATAAATGCTATGAGAATTGGAGAGAAAAGCACTTGACTAATTGAAATTATAATATGACTTTTGTAATCAAATTCCTAATTTCATAATTAACTTAATGTCCAAATTATGGTTAATGTTCATGTTAATGATATATACTGATATTAGTAGAAAACCTTATTAAATCCAAGTTGGATTTTGAATATAATTGTTAGAAATAAGTTTATTACATTAAATTGGGCAAAATCCCCCATTTTTTAATGAATTGATGTAATTCTCATATTTAGTGATTGAACTGTGAACCCAAGTGATGATCTACAAAAATGGTATCTCAAACAAATAAAATAAACACAGTTACTTATATGTAAAACTCATTATAAGATATAGTATCAAACAGTAAACAAAGCAGTTAAGTACGGTTAAGTAGATGATACATAAAGCATTAGAGTGGTCCAAATAACTGGCCTATATCCACCTTGATATAACTCATTTATCACTGTTCGTGAAGGTGATACAAATTACAATGATGCTTTCTCTCTCTAAAAATATCTCTACAGAGTTTTAGTATATAAAAGTGACTTGTTGAATAAGGTATAATGACCTGGTATAGGTGACTTAGGGTGAAGTGTGCACCCTAAGTCACATGGAGAATGGTGGTAAGTCTCCACCACTAGATGAGTGACATATGACCTTTAATAAGCATTAAGAAGAGTTTTATTATTCCTCCCATGTGTACGTTTAACACATGCTTCAACTTGCATAGTCTTTAAACGACAAAAATGACATTTGTAGAAAATCTCGCACATTCATAGTTTTCTATCTAATTTTGGCCGACCCTCTTTGGTCGACCCATTTCGGCTGAGGGGTAGAATCTTCATAATATTGAAGAGAGGTCATACCTGGGTTCATCAATCACCCCTAGTCTTCAATTTTCTGAGATGTTTAGAACATGATATGAGATTAGAGGCTATGAACTTCTGAAAATATTCTGGTCAAACCCTTGATGGACGAGGCAAAATAAGTGTCCTAATTTCTGAGGTCGAACCCTATATAGCTGAGGGATATATAGTTGTCCCAATTTCTTCAATCAACACGTTTATAAACGAGGGATAAATAAGTTTTCCAATTTCTGAGTTGAACTAATCGAGGGATAAATAGGTGTCCCAAATTCTAAGGCCAAACTATTTTAATCGAGGGATAAATGAGTGTTCCAAATTCTCAGGCCGAACGATTTTAGCCGAGGGATAAATAGTTGTCTTAATTTCTGAGGTCGAACCATTTGTAGTCGAGGGATAAATAGGTATTCCAATTTTTGAGTCCGAAACATTTTTAACTGAGGGAGAAATGCATGTCCCAATTTCTAAGGCCGAACAATTTAAGCCAAGGTATAAATAGGTGTTTTGTTAATGTTAAGGCTAAATCACTAATTTTCGAACCGCACAAATAGTTTTATTTGTCAAAGCATTCGAATTTAATGAATATTTTTACTTGTCGAAAGGTCCTAACCTCACAAATATTTTTACTCGTTAAAAAGTTCAAAGCTAACAAATGTTTTCATTTGTTTAAAGGTTTTAATTTAACAAATGTTTTTACGTGTTTATAAATTCTAATGTAACAAATATTTTTATTTTTTAAAAATTCAAATTTAACAAAAAAAATTACTTGTTTAAAAGTTCAAGTTTGACAAGTATTTTATTTGTTAAGAGTCTGAAATAAAAATTTCAGGAATTATCCATGGCAAATAAAAATTAAGATCCATAATATCATTTTATTTTAGGAAACTAGATGAGGGGAAAATTAGTCACCATAAGCCAAACTAAATAAAAACATCAAAAATTGCACAATCGACCCATTTTCTTGTTTTCGGCAACCAAATATAGGTTCTTAAAGATGTCCAGTCGAGCCGTGAAAAGATGAGGGGTGATCACAACTAAGTCGCCCCAAAATAAAAGTTCATAATCGGTTTAGGCAGAGCCCATTTACTCTATCGAGACCCCACCATCTAACCCAACTTTATTTCGATCCGCCCATGACCCAACTACATTTAAGAGACGACTCCGATTTATAAAAAAAAAAATTATCCCCACCGAGTCATGGGATGGTCATCCGGATTGCATAAACGGAGTTCTTTCGCTTTTACGTTTGCTTTTGCTTTTTATTGTTGTACACTATGTGGTCATCATTCCTCGGGGTCAGTTGAAGTCGTTGACTGCTATTACAATCTTTGTGGATCATTTATATTTGGTCCCTCGTTCGGTTTAACCACAAGGGGAACCCCATTAGCAGGTTATCACTTTTCTGAGGTAATATTACTAAGGGGTTAATTGTGATAATATATCAAAGATCTACAATCAAATGGAAAGAGAGAAAAAGAGGGGCTAGGGTTTCATATTGCCATACACTAGAATATCTTACAATAAAAGGAAGAAGAGAGAATATATATAACCTACTACAACCACCTAATAATAATAGGAGAAAGGAAAATACTAAAATACCCTCAATGCTAAATATTACTCTAATACCCCCCTCAAACTCACGATGCTGCAGCGAGAAGCATTGAGAGTTTGCCAACCAAAAAATGAAAACGCTGAACTGGATGAGACTTCGTAAACAAATCAGCTATCTGTGCGGAAGAAGAAACAAAAGGCAAAGTGATGACGCCATGCGTAAGATGATGACGAGTAATATGACAATCAATCTCAATGTGCTTAGTCCTCTCATGAAAAACTGAATTGTGAGCAATCTGAATAGCACTCTTATTATCACAGTACATAGGAGTGGGCTGAGAAAGAGAGACACCCATATCTGCAAGTAACCGACGTAGCCAAACAACTTCGCGAGTGGTAGAAGCCATAGCACGGTACTCGGCTTCCGTGGAAGACACAGAAACAACAGCTTGCTTTTTGCTCTTCCAAGAAACAAGAGAATCACCCAGAAATACGCAAAATCGAGTAACTGATTTGCGATCTGCAGGATCACCGGCCCAATCAGCATCAGAGTATGCACGCAGCTCCAAAGAAGAAGATGAAGGAAGTAAAAGACTCTGAAATCGAGTGCCTCTCAAGTATCGCAATATACGATGAACAGCTGCCCAATGAACTGTAGTAGGAGCAGTAACAAACTGACTAACAACATGGACAGCATGAGCTATATCTGGACGAGTAATAGTGAGATAAACCAAGCTGCCCACAATAGTGCGATATAAGGTGGGATCAGGCAAAAGAACACCATCATACGGGGAAAGATGAACATTAAGCTCCAAAGGGGTATCAACAATCTTAGTACCAGTGAGGAGAGCACGCTCAAGAATGTCCCCGATGTACTTAGATTGTGAGAGAAGATAACCCTTTGGAGAATGATCTACCTCAATACCCAAAAAGTAACGTAGGGGCCCCAAATCCTTCATCTCAAAACAACGAAATAATTCAGACTTCAACGCTGTAATTCCACCAACATCATCCCCAGTAATAATCATATCATCAACATACAAAGAGACCAGAATACGACCACCGGAGGTGCACCTGATAAAGAGAGCTGAATCATTCTCACTTGGAATTAACCCAAGAGAGGTAATCACGGCAGTAAACTTCTCAAACCAAGCCCGTGGTGCCTGTTTGAGACCATATAAGGCTTTCTTAAGCCTACAAACTTCACCAGGACCATGTGGAACACCCGGAGGAGGAGTCATATAAACCTCCTCATGAAGATCACCATTCAAGAACGCATTTTTAACATCCATTTGAGATATATGCCACTGACGAACAGATGCAACAGCAATAAGAGTACGAATAGTAGTCAATTTCGCAACAGGAGCAAAGGTTTCATCATAATCGATACCATATTGCTGAGAAAAACCCTGAGCAACCAATCTTGCTTTGTACCGCTCAATTGACCCATCTGACCTGGTTTTGATTTTATATACCCAACGAGATCCAATTGCCCGCTTACCAGTAGGTAAGGGGACCAAACTCCAAGTATCTGTCTGATGCAAAGCAGAAAGTTCCTCAGCCATAGCCTGTTGCCAAAGAGGATCAAGAACTGCCTCTTTATAAGACGAAGGCTCAGAGAGGCAGTGAACAGAGGATAAAAATGAAGCAAAAGAATCAGAATAACAAGAATAAATAAAATCTGGTGACTGAGTGGACTTACGTGGACGTTTTGGATAGCGAGAAGGAGGTTCCACCGTTTCAGCAGGTGCTTGGGTGGCCACACGAGAAGGGGGAGCATCAGGAACATCGGATGGCAAAGTACCTGCATCAGTAGAAATAATAGGAACAGGAGCAACATGGGGTGGCACACTATTGGTGGTGCAAGGTAATTCAGTTGGCACACTCTCATCATTATCAGAGAATGGATCAATATTGAAGAGATCAGATTTAGTGAGTTCATGAGGGCTATCAGGAATAGAAAATAAAGGAATATGCTCAAGAAACACAACATAGCGAAAGACATATAATTTTTTTGTAACTGGATCATAACAACGATATCCCTTTTGACCCTCACCATAACCAAGAAAGACACAAATAGCTGACTTTGGAGATAATTTGGTACGTTCCACAGGAGGTCGAAGAACAAAACAAGTACAACCAAACACCTTTAAGGAAGAATAATCAGGGGCACACCCATTCAACTTTTCAAAAGGTGACAAACCTGAGCAATGAGAGGTCGGAATCTTATTAATCAGATTAGCAGCAGTAAGGACAGCCTCTCCCCAAAACTCACTAGGGACATATGCGGATAATAAAAGAGAGCGAGCAGTTTCAACAATGTGCCGATGTTTCCTTTCAGCAACACCATTTTGCTCAGGAGTGTCAGTACAAGATGATTGGTGAATAGTTCCATCTAAATCAAGCAACTCACCGAAATTTTGAGAAGTATATTCCCCACCCAAATCGCATCTAAAGCATTTTATAATAGTAGAATGTTGAGTTTTGACAAAGGCACGAAATTTATTATAAATATCAAAAAAATTCGAACGTCGTTTCATGAGAAAAACCCAACAGTATCGCATATAATCATCAATAAAGGAGACATAATATCGAGACCCTCCTCTTGTAACAATAGGAGACGGTCTCCACACATCAGAATGAATAAGATCAAAGGGTGCAAAAGTAGAGGAAATACTTCTATTAAACGGTAAAGCTGAAAATTTTGCAAGTTTACAACCGCTACAATCAGAGATATCATGGCAATGCAAATTTCCTAATTTTCCTGTAGAAGCCAAATATTTTAATCGTGAACCTGAGACATGACCAAGACGAGAGTGCCATAAATAAAAGCTAGATGAATCTGAACTCAAACGAAAGGATGACAAGTCAACACTAGAAGCTGCAACCATTGGTACATTAAGTTTCTCCATGATGTACAATCCCCCCTGCCTACGGCCTGTCCCAATCACCTTCTGAGACTGTGGATCCTGCACATGACAAAAGGTAGAAGAGAAGGAAACTGAGTAACCGGCATCACATAGTTGACCAACAGAGATAAGATTCATTGTAAGCTTAGGAATGTGGTAAACATTAGAGAGAGATAAATTGGGTGAGTCAATAGTCCCAACACCCGTTGAGGGCATAGGAGTACCATCAGCAGTCATAACGGGCAACGAAGAAGTGGGACAAAAAGAACCAAAAGAGGACAAATTTGGTGACATGTAATTAGAAGCGCCGGAGTCTAGAATCCAAATACCTGAGGACTTACCTGGTGAAGAGATGGACATGGCGTGAGGCTGTGTGGCAAGAAACTTTTGAAACTGCTCAGCAAGAGAAGACATGGATGGAGGTAATGATGAAGAACCTGATGCAAATGAGTCTGATGGCGGTACAACTGCTGCAGTATTAGGCTGTGAAGGCCTATATGAACGCTGCTGAGATTGGTTATTTGATTTCCAACCAGAAAACTGCGGCTGAGGTGGTCGACTATTTGATTGTTGTTGTGCGCGCAACTTAGGGCACTGAGACTTCCAATGACCCTTCTCCTTACAGTAGCTACATTCATCACTTGCAACTCTCGAATAAGGCTTGTTCTGATTACTGGAAAGAGGCCGAGAGGAGGCTGCAAAAACAGATGGATTAGGGTCCGAAGAAATTACCTTCCCTGACTGAGTCTTGAGACGAATCTCCTCGGCTAACAACTCGTGAACAACGGAATCAACAGTTGGAAGTGGGCTACGATGAAGAATCGACCCACGAAGACCCTCAAAATCATCACGCAATGCCATCAGAAACTGAACCAGACGTTGTTCCTCCCTATTGGAAACATATGGTGCAAAGGCCCGCAATTCAGCCGACTCTGTGAGAGCCAACTGATCCCATAGATCCATCATAGCAGAATAGAATTCCTGAATACTCAAATTTTTTTGCTCAAGAGCCCGAATATCGCACTCCAACTGGTACTTTTTTGCGAAATTAGATTGGGTATACAATCTGCCCAAATGATCCCAAACATCCTTTGCATAATCATACTTAGCCAACTGCATACCTATAGAAGGTGCAACGGAGTTGTTGATCCAAGTGATGATTTTCGAGTTGTTTGCCTCCCAAACATCCAACAACTCTGCATAATTTTCAACGTTCGTCTTATCGTTAGGCTTACTCAAATCGCCATTAATGTAACCCCAAAGCTTCTTCCCTTTCAAAAAATTCTTCATAACATAACTCCAATACGTATAATTTTTTCCATCTAATCTGACACTAATTGATTGCAGCGAATCATCTCTTTCACCCGCCATTGCGAAAATAAACAATCAAACAGTACCCAAACGGAACCAAACCAAACGAACTAAACAATTAATCGAACAAACAGGAGGAAAATGACCATAATTACCTTCAAAACAGTTGGATCCGCGGACTGTGTTGATGAGATTAAGCTTTGATCCCGCTCTGATACCATGATAATATATCAAAGATCTACAATCAAATGGAAAGAGAGAAAAAGAGGGGCTAGGGTTTCATATTGCCATACACTAGAATATCTTACAATAAAAGGAAGAAGAGAGAATATATATAGCCTACTACAACCACCTAATAATAATCGGAGAAAGGAAAATACTAAAATACCCTCAATGCTAAATATTACTCTAATAAATTGGACCCTTAAAATATGATTGCAGATCCTCATTCATGCCGAGGTGTTTGAATTAGGATCTGACCATCTTTCGTTAGGAAGTTCCCCATCTTCGGGTCGTCTTTTCTTGAGTCCGAGGGATTTGTTGTGCTTCTAAATGGCCTTAGCCGACCTGATACTAGACGAGGCGTGATTGAGTCCCATATTTTTGTGTGGAATTTTTTGGGACAACTAGATAGCTTGATTAATTATAGCCGAGGTCATTACTTAATGAACTTGGTTGTGGTATGATCTGAAATTGGTTTCACTATTGGTATCGTAACATTTGAGGGTCATCTTTCGCCGATGTTCGAAAATGATTTGTGTCCGGGTTTCTGAATTGATTTAAAGCCGAGGGTGACTTGGGATTATTGATTCATATATTCGGACTATAACCACTGGATCGACTTATATTTTAGGTTGTCACCATTAAGAGTCTTCACTTTCGTTCACGAATTAACTTAGGTTCATGTGGGTGCCTGAATTTATTAGAGCAAAGGTTGTCGTCAGCCGAGGGTCAATTGATATGTAGGAAGATTTGGATTCTTACTTTTTGATTAGGGCTTGTCAACTTTTTGGGACTAAGCCCGTTTCCCATTTCATTCATCCTATATAAGAATCATCCCTCATTCACTTTTTATCATACTAGCTATTTACCTTCAAACTTATTTTTTTTTTCTAGGATTTGTTGTATATTTTATGAAATGTCAGCGTATTTGATTAAATTTTAGAGTCAATTTTAATTAAGGCACATATATTAAAAGTGACATGTCTTAATACCAATGTGTTCCTTGTAGCAAGGAGATTAATTTGGTATACTCACTTGTTCAAAATAGTGAAGTAATGAATGAAAAATTTGGACTTAAAGTGATCCATTTGAGTTTAAGATAGATGGTGTAACAAAGTTAGTGGGTTTGTCCCACATTGAAAAAGTGGTAGAAATGTTTGGAGTTAATATACCTAAGTTATGGGACTAAGGCTTGGATGCCTTAGGTTATCCCAACTCTTTGAAGGGGAGATGCCTACACTATGCATGTGTTGGGCTTGGGCCAAAAGCCCACACGCGCGCGCCCCGCCGCCGTTCGTCCGTCCGAAGATCCGGGTCGTGGATCGTTCTTGAGCAACTATTAAATTTTTAGACAGATTTTAATTGACCTTTGTGCTTTAAAATTTCTGAAATAATTACGAATTAATTATTTTTCGTATTAATTAATTATTTAAAAACACCGTCGTTTTTTAATTATTTAAAAAACGCTGTCGTTTTTTAATTAATTAATTAAAACGTTAAGTTGCTTTATTAGAGGGATGCAACTGTTCAAACAGTCACATCTGTTCTGGGAAAAGTCATGAGTTACAGCGCTTCACCACTTATAAAAGGGACCATATGCAGTCCATTTGAAACATTAGAAAATCTACCCGAATTCCCTACTACTGTCCTTGTTCCCTTCTTACTGTTTGAGAGAAATTCACCATTGTTGGTTCGTGGGACTGTTGCACTGAAGTGCTTCTTGCAACAGTCGTTGACCGTTTCATCCTGGGAGGCAGACGCCCATTGAATTTGCCGTCAGCACCATAGCGGGGGCGTATTCTGTCTTAAGGAGAGATAGTTCAACTTTCGACTCGGTCAAAATTCTACAAGTGATTGTTTCAATCACAAACTGTATGTTCTTCTTATCTCTCTTTACTGTTATGTAGTAATTAATTAATTAATTTTAATTATTGTTTATTTATTTAGTGATATATATATATTAATTTTTCGTAATCCGGTAAACAACAGGATTCTCATGGGCTTTTTCTATTGTTCTTCGTGTTTGTTGTCCGCCCACCCTATGCCAGTAAGAATTTTCACCTTCAAATTTTTTTTTAACAATGATTTTTAGTTTATAACTGCTTATTACACACCGTAAAAATCGTTTAGACATCCTTAGGATGTTATTCATCATTGTTCTTGCGTATGTTCTTCAACTTTAACATGTTTTGATTTTCGAAATCTTAAAAAAAATTTGTTCGTGAAATACTTGAATGTCCGATCC
The DNA here is from genome assembly GCA_949130495.1 of Sambucus nigra. Lineage (NCBI taxonomy): Eukaryota > Viridiplantae > Streptophyta > Magnoliopsida > Dipsacales > Adoxaceae > Sambucus > Sambucus nigra. Next base: position 97,128,168 of record OX422214.1, read on the forward strand.
AATTGAGGAATTTTATAAAGAGTTTGGAAAGATTTTAGCTAGAGAGACCTTTCCTACTGAGAGAGTAGCTTTTTTTTATTAGCCGATCTCCTTGAAAATTATTTATCCTCAGACCCTCATAGTGTGTTCCCAGCTCATAACCTAGGAGACTTAGATCCCTTATCTGGACCATGGGCATCTCGGCATCTTAGTAGTTGCTTTATCGGAAGTAACACCATGAGTCAAGACGAAGATTGTTTTGATAGTATGATGGATGATATTCCCACTGGTGTACCTATATGTCGTTTTGCTCATCTTGTTACCTTAACCACTTTATCAATGGTGCCCCCTAGGGAGATGATGTTGTTTTATCTTCTTCTGGATACTCTCAGTCTGCTTTTGAGGCATCATCTTCCTCTAGTTATAAAGCTACAATTTTTTAGAGGCAAACCCATGCCCAGGGGCGGAGGCAGGTGGGAGCATGTGGGGGCTTGAGCCCCCATGTTTAAAAAAAAAAATTTGTATGTAAAAATTGATTTTTTTATAAAAAGTAGGGTAAAAAATGTAAATACCTTAAACCTTTAACTTAAAACCCTATTTGAAACAGCAGGACGCCAACTTGGATCAAAACCCACGCCGTTTCTCAACCTTCCCCTTCTTCCATTCTTTATTCCAAGTTCCATTCTCTTCTTCTCTCAATAGCTTCTCTCCACTCCATTCTTCTTCCATTAATTTCTATTAAATTAGTAAGCATTTCTAATTGTAAGTTGAAGCAACAACAAGTAACAGCAGTAGGCAAGGGCGGCAACAGACAATTTATTCATTGCTGAAATTTTGGTAGGTAAGAGTTTAACTTAATTATTTAATTTTCTATATATAAATATTATTCTATGATTGCTGAAATTTATTAATTGGTGTATTTAGGGATAAAATTGCTGAAATTTATTGCTTATTAATTGGTGTATTTTAGGGATAAAATTGTTGAAATTTATGGTTGAATTTTAGGGATAAAATTTTAGGGCTGAAATTTTTATGGTTGAATTTTGTGTTTTAACAGTTAACTCATGGAAAATTATTTTAAAAGAAAATTTGTCTCGACATCCACATCACCTACTGAGATTGAGAGCAATCTAGCAGAGGAATCTATGTTGGAGGATATCCAGGTTGAACAGGCATTACGAACTCTAATTTCTCATGGAAATCCTAAATTGGAGGACAAAATTCGTAAGGCCTATTTATATAAAGGTTATTGTCAGCCTCGTGGTCATAACTTTCCATATAAAACTATGGGAAAACATTTTAGGCGTTTCAACCCCGCTTGGTTCAACGAATTCTCTCCTTGGCTAGAATTATAGTGTTATTATTAATACCTCATATTGTCTATGTTGCTATTTTTTAAGCCAAATACGGGTGACAAAGCAAATGCCTTTGTGGGTAAAGGGTTTTCAAATTGGAAAAAAAATATTAAATGTTCATATTAGAAGTCCTAGTAGTACTCATAACCAAGCTTTAAGAGCATGTCAAGATTTAATGGACCAAAATCAACACATTGAGACAATTTTCTTCAAGTAATCACAAAAAACTAAAAGTGATTATCGAACCCGTCTATGTGCTTCAATCAATTCCATTCGATTTCTTTTACGTTAAGGACTTGCATTTCATGGCAGTGACAAATCGAAAGAGTCCAAAAATAGAGGGAATTTTCTTGAACTAGTGAAATTTTCATGCAATCTAAATGCTGATATTAGAGTCGTTCTAATGAAGAATGCTCCTTCAAACCTAAGATTGACATCACCGGATATTCAAAAAGATATTGTTCATTCTATTGCTAGTGATATTGTTGACGTTATCATCAAAGATATAGGAGATTATTTTTTTGTAATTTTAATTAACGAGTCTCATGATGTATCGATAAAGGAGCAAATGACCGTTGTTTTAAGATATGTAGATAAAAGTGGGCAAGTCATGGAGCGTTTGATCGGTGTAGAACATGTTGGGGATACAACGGCTATGTCGCTTAAGTTGTCGATAGATAGTTTATTTGCAATACTTGTTTGAGTATTTCGAGACTACATGGGCACGGTTATGATGGGGTGAGTTATATGAGAGGAGAGTTTAATGGTCTCAAAACACTTATTTTGTGGGAGAATAACTGTGCTTTTTGTGTTCATTATTTTGATAACCAATTACAGTTAGCTCTTGTTGCAGTGGCAAAGAAAGACAATGATATTATGACTCTTTTTACATTGGTTTCAAGTGTTGTCAATCTAGTTGGATCCTCGTGTAAACGTCGTGATATTCTTCGTGAGCAACAACTTGAAAAGATTAGTAGTGCAATAAACAAAGGTGAGATTTAAAGTGGGAAAGGAAAAAATCAAAGTACCTCTCTACAACGTCCCGGTGACACTCATTGGGGCTCACATTTTGGCATTTTAGTTAGCTTGATTACCATGTTCTCCTCCATAATCGGTGTTCTTGAGATTGTAGAAGTGGATGTAATTAAGCAAGAGCATAGATATGAGGCAAGGGTAACTAAGGATTCTATGCATACTTTTGATTTTGTTTTTAGTATGCTTTTGATGATGTGTTGGGATTTGCAAATGAATTATCAAAAACATTGCAAAGGAAAGATCAAGATATTGTGAATGTCATATCTTTAGTTCGGGTATGTAAACAACGACTACAAATGATGAGGGATGATGGGTGGGACTTATTGCTTGATGAAGTATCTTCCATTTGTGAGAAACATGAAATTGAAGTACCCAATATTAATGATGGGTTCTTTGCCAGAAAACGATCACAACGTAAAGCAGCGAATAAGATTAACTTGCATCGTTATCGTGTTGAATTATTTTATGTGATCATCGATTTGTAACTTCAAGAGCTAAATGGTTGTTCAATGAGGTGAATTTTGAATTACTTCTTTATGTGGCATGTCTTTTCCCCGATGATGCATTCGTTGTTTTTGATAAGAAAAAGTTGGTTCGTCTTACCCGATTATATCCAAATGAATTTTCAAGGTACAAACTCATTGAACTTGATATGCAACTTAGAACTTATATTCTTGATATGCAATCTAGTCCACCCTTTAAATGATTGAATGAAATTTCTTCTCTCGTAAAAAAAATGGTCAAGATAAAGAAAAATAAGGTATTTCCATTGGACTATTTGCTTGTGACCTTGGTGTTGATCTTACCCATGCAACAACATCCGTGGAGAGAGCATTTTCGGCTATGAATATCGTAGAGACTTCATTGTGCAATAGGATGGAAGATCAATGGATGAATGATACCAAGATTTTACATGTCGAAAATAGGTTTTTGATGAAATATATGATGATCTTATCATTTAACGTTTTCAAAAAATGAAAAGTTTTCGAGGTCAATTGTAATTATAACCGTGCCAAAACATTTCAATCGAATATTAAGTCTTTTTTGTGTGTTATGCTCATTATTTTTTGTGTTATAATTTTTTTAGCCCCCCACATCGAATAATTCCTGGCTACGTCCCTTCCAATGCCGATGAGCTTATGGACTGTGAAGATGGGGAAAAGGAGTCAGAGCATATTTCTTTCGTTAGCCTTGCTATAGGTTGTTCCCCTTGCATCGACGAGTGCAAAAATAAGAGTGATGATGTTGGGTATAAATTATAACTTACACAAGCTCGTTCTTATAAGAGCATTATTGATAGCACTAAGGCCTGTAGGCTTAGGAACTTGTGTGACATTAAGTCTTCAATTCATGTGAGAGCCCCAACCGATGATGAGAGGGCCTACGATTTAAAGAAGGCCTCTGAGATAGCACTTTATGACTTCATATTCCGCTTAGGATTTCATCTTCCCTTTCATTTGAGAATAAATTCTATGGATTTATTCGTATTTTAGGCCAAACACACAAAAATTCGAATTTAAGAAAATTTTATCTTGATTTAATTTAGTGTGCATGGAATGATGAAGTCTAAATTATATAAGCCATAACAAACAAGCAAACATACGAAGAAGTAAGGAAAAATAAATTTCGAGCAAACCCACTTGTTGATGTCTAAAAATAAAGGGGATCCAAACTTATAATCACAGATAAATAAAGATAAACAAACAAAGCAAACACACAACAAACAAAGTTTTAAAGTGGTCTAGCTATAAGAAGCGCCTACGTCAACTGTTGGTATTATTTCAGATGATTACAATAGCTCAGGACGGGGTGTGTTTGTGCTTGGTTGAATCATTCCTTTGAGCTAAGGGAAATCATGCATTTATACTAGTTAGGAACCCAAGAGATGGAATGCCTTTATATTTTCAGGCATTTACTCCTGTATACAATAAATAAGCTAAAGATTTTTGCAGTGACTAAAGATGATGCCTTCAATTATGGGTAAGTGGAGGCCTTCACCTAGGCCAATAAACAACCGAATTTTATTCAAAAGCCGAATTTTAAGAAAGGATGGGATGTTTCCCCGGTCAAGATCAATATTCCTTCTGAATCCAAGATTTTTAGGGAGCATGATCCAGGTTCTCCATCAAGGGGGAAGAAGGAGACAAGGCCTCAGGTAGCAGTTAAGCAAATGCCATGGGTGATCAAGAGGTGGCCGATGTCGATCAAGACAAAGTCCCAAAACCCCAAGAGCAGGTGAAGAAAAAGGAAAGCCAAAGCTAGTTAGGATTAAATTAACTCTAAAAAATCCTTGTATTATCATGTTTTTGAGTGTTTGTAAGGGATTTCCCCACTTTTTAATCTAATGAAAATTCCACAATGTTTGAGCTCGTTTAGTTTATGACTGAATGCTTTTTTTCTTAATTTTTTTAGCTTAAAAATAGGACTTTAAGGGTCGCACCTTCTCCAGAGACTGATAATCTGGATGTAGTACTTAGTCGGGATGTCAATAGCTAAGCTCGTGGCGTTTTTTTCTTTGTTCGACATGCTCTTCAAAAAATGACAAGTGCTTTTGATGAACAATCTCGTTTTTTGTTGGTTTGAATAGTGATGTTAGGGATTCCAACGATGTTACAAAGATGTTATAGGATGCTAATATTTCTCTAATGAAGAAGCTTAATAAAGCTGAAGAGGACACGGAGAGAGATAGTGCGATCAAGTTGGGAATTGATCGTGATAAAATGAAGTTAAAGTATCTCTTTAGAAAAGTTCCTCGGGTAGTTTAGGTCACTGGTTATGATAACGGATGAGTGGATTCCCCCATTACGTTGGAGAAGACAAACAAATGTCATATAAGCATGGTTAAATGAACGTCCTAGAAAATATGAAGGTATTCAAAGACTCCGATCTTTGGTATTGGTACTAAGCGGAGTGTTATTCTTATAGTCGCCCTCCATTTGGAAGTGATTAAAGGAGGATCCCTCTCGACGCTATTTCCCTTAAGTTGGTGAAAGACTACTTGTCGACAGATGATAGTGACAATGCATTTATTCCAAATCTTGATGATAGATGAAGAGTTGCAGTTGTCGAGATGAACGCTTTGTACCGGGACTGTATAACTTTGTAATTATATTAGTATAAGATTTTTGTAAAATGAATGCCCTGTGAAATTTTTAGCTAATTCAATATTTTTCATCTTTCCATATTTTATTCCGATCATGTTGTTACTGTTTGTCATACCTTTTAGATTGTGTCATCACACAACCTTAGGCATAAGTCAAACTCTCGTAAAAATGAACCTATTTGTAGGGTCATTCACCCATTCGGGGTTTTTAACTGACCAAAGTCTGAGCACTTAGTGACTAGGGATCCCCATTAGGCCTTTTGCTTAACTGGACAATTCTTGATTCTTTCGTGTTATTTGTGACAAAAACATATAACCTTAAAGTTTTGATTAAGTATAATCATACTAAGGCATTCATGCCGACATAGTGGTAATTCGAGAATAAAAAGAATTAGTCCATAAAATATTTTAGTAAACATAACCTCAAAACTTGAAATTAATTGCATTAATTGAACTTAAAGTATTCCAGTCAACATAACCTCAAAACTTGAAATAAAGCTGTGAAATTTGCGAGAAATAAACTTGTTATAAATATTTTTTTAAGATTGGCCAGATTCTAGGCCCCTGGGATCTCCGTACCCCCGTTGTTTCTAAATGGTAGGCTCCTTGGAGATCGTCTCTAATGATTTTAAACGGTCCTTCCCAGTTAGGACCTAACTTTCCATTTGAAGGCTTCTTCGCACTACCGAGCACTTTCTTGAGGATGTAGTCTCCGATTTGGAACCTTCTTGGGGTAGCACCATTTTTGTATTACTTGGCCAGTTACTGTTGGTAGGAAGCTAACTTGATTAAGTCTTGTCCAATTCGTTCATCGGCTAGGTCAAGCTCGGTCCTTATGATTTATCCGTTCAAGTCTTGGTCAAAAAGTATAGTCTTCATAGTTGGCAGATCAGTTTCCAGATGGATAATGACCTCCATCCTATAGGATAAAGCGAAGGGCGTTTCCCCAGTTGACCTTATAGGTGTAGTACAATATGCCTAAATGATGTGGAAAGCTCGTCCACCCAAACACCTTTTGCCTTTTTCAATATATTTTTCATGCCATTGAGCACTATCTTGTTGTAAGCCTCGGCGTGCTCATTGCTCTGCGGATAGGCCACTAAGCTGAAGTGGTGCTTGGTGAAAAGGCTGGGTTTCGGCGCGGCGCGAGAGTCGCCTACATGCCGGTCGTTTTATTTTTGGCTCACCAACTCTAAACAAAAAACTAAACAATGACTACACTCATTTAAGGGAATATAGCGGCCAGTCCGGGTATCGAAAATCCATAGAGACGAGTTGCTATAATTTAATGGATTTAATACTCTAAAATAAAAGTGTAAAAGGTATTTTCGCTAACTAAAAAGAAAAATAACAGATTAGGCATAAATTCTTTCGAATTTATCCCCTTAATTTAGGGATTTTTATTATCTCGAATAATGTAAAATATGTTGATTTATTTCATTTCCTTGCTAATGACTCCTTCTAATAAGTACAATTAGTTTTATAAATTTCTCATGAATTTTGCAGGCATTTAAAGTATCGAGAAAGAAAGAAATTGGAAGAACATTGACAAAAATAAAATGAGAAAAGTCAAAAGGGCAAAAGCATAATTTCCATCAGGAATCTGGATGAGAACCCAAAATGAAAGTTGAAGACGTCGAGTCAACAAGTACGTCGGAAGAAACGACGTCCAAATCCGAGTTCCGGAGAAGAAGTTACGAGGTTTTAAAGATGAGAGAAGTCAAGAAAAAGTTTTGAAGGAAAAACTAGAGCGATCCGGACATATTAAAATTAAAAGGTCCGGACTTGTTGACAACAAGATCTCTGAATGAAAAATAAGAGCAATCCGAACCAATTAAAATTAAAGGATCCGGACCGCCTCTATGAAGATGCCTGACTCAAATAAAAGGGCGACCCGAATCGCCCAGTCCCGCCGATCTGGACCGCTTTGGATTTTCTCAGAATTTCATTTTTAAGAATTTTATGATTGACTCAATCTCTTGTAAATTTCGGAGACTATTTATTCAAAGTTGTTACACAATATTAGGGGTTGGAAAAATTAGGTGTCCCGGCAATAGAAGAAGGGTTTTGTAACCAAAAACCCTAGTTTTGTAAAAGAGTGAATGTTTAAGTTTTATTTATGGGATTTTGTTAATACAAGTAATATTTTTCCTTTAATCCTTCAGCTTTACTTTGATTAATTATTTGTTTTGATGCATCACCTTCTTCTTTGTACCCATTCTTCATATATCATGATGTTTTACTTTTAAAAAATTGTGTTTTTATTTAGTTTAGTTATGTTCGGCTAAGTTTTTAAGGGTTGGGGTGCATGAACCCTACCGATGTAATTCATCATAATGGAAAATAAATTTTTAAATTAAAATCTTAAAGGAATCGTATCGCGCAACTATCGTAGTCGTCGTAGGACTTTTGATCTCGTTTGCCCTAGGTAATCAGGATGCTTAAGAGTGCGATGTGGGTGTTAGTTAATGTGACACCACTTTATTATTGTCTTTGATTTAGTATGATGCGGGCTTCGTTCCTTCATATACGTAATGCGTAGGATTAATAAAGACCGGATTTGTTTAAAGTTTTAATTCCGAAATCTAATATCCTACTAGGTGAATAACTAGGGTGTGGGGGATTGTAACCCGACCTATTGTTTCCATTCGCGGTTAATTCGTCCATATAATTGTCATATGTTCTTAGGTTAGATAGACTAGTTTCTTTTCAATAGCATTTAATTTAGTTATAGTTAATTTAAATCCGCATTTAGTTTGTAGATATACTCCCATTCAAAGCATCTTTTCGTTTCTTTTTAGAGTCAAGTTATGATTCTCTATCTCTCCAACGTCGTCACGTCTCCATGTCCTATTTCCCTGAGGATCGATACCCCAACTTACCAGGTTTATTACTTTTGTGACCGGATTTTACTTGAACCATAATTAGCACGCACTTTAGACACAAATTGAGTTGCGTTAAGTTTTTGGCGCTGTTGCCGAGGAATTAGGCAGAGTGTAGGTTAGATTGAGTTAATCCATAACCTTGACCAAAAATTCATTAAAAAAAAGATACAACATCTCTCAAAAGCCTCTTAGTGCAAAATGCAGACCAAACTCCTCAAAGCACTCCTACGCGCATTCACGAAAATCCGATTGTCAAGTACAACCCAGATAACCCACACACACCTAACAATCCTCAATTTTGGGTTCCAACTCCTACACCGCCAAACTCAATAGCAAGCTACCCATTTGGTTATACTTCAGGTTACACTCCTAGTGCACTGAGTCGTTAAGTGAGAGAGCCATGTCACGGCACGGAAGTGTAGGCGCGGGTGAGGGAGAGGCACCTTATCAACCCTTGAGAGAATTGTTGTACCCTGAGCGGTCAGTCACTCTGGGCTGCATTTTGCTCCCATATAATATAGGGAAATTCCATTTTTGAAATGGAATGATCAAAATCCTTCCCACGTATCATGAAATGCAATCGAAAAATCCTTACCTCCACATTCAGGAGTTTTAAGAGGCGTGTGAGACGTTCAGCGATCAAGTATGCACAAAAGATGTGATCCGCCTCAAGCTTTTCCCATTTTCTCTCAAGGATAAAGCTAAGACATGGCTATGGTCTTTACCTCCTAATTAGATTACGTCGTAGAATGAGTTACAATCTAAGTTTATCAAGAAGTTCTTCCCTCCACATCGGACAAACTCCATTAAGGCTCAAATTCAAACCTTCCGATAATTAGAAAATGAGTCATTTGATCGATGTTTTGAGCGTTTCAACGAGTTCGTTACTTCATGCCCTCATTATGGACTTGATAAGCAGCAAATCATTCCATTCTTCAATAATGGGCTGAACATCAACTCCAAATAACTTGTTAAAATAATGTGTGATGGCCCCTTTATCGAATTAGACGCTAATGATGTTGAGCTCCACTTGAGGTATGTCGCTGACACCACTCAAGCATGGGATACATCTGATCCTAGCGCTCAGAATTGAACTCGCCAAGCGACCACCACTCCATCGGCGTCTGGTCTATTTAACATCGAAAAAGATACCATGACGAACCATCGACTCGATCAAATTGAGAAGGGTATGAGAGAGTTACTCGCTATGCGCATAAGAGAGCCAACTGGCCACATTCACATCCCCGTTGAGAAGGTATGTGCTATTTGTGAAGCGGGACATTCAACAGAGGAATGTATGACGATTCTCGCTTACAAATTTATGCTTAATGAGCAGGTAAGTAGTATAGGAGGATTCAAGTGTAATTTCGGTGCCCCGCACAGAAATTCTTATAACCCTTCATGGAAAAACCACCATGTTTTAGCAATGGGAAATCGTAGGCTACATTGAATCCCAATTCATATGTTGCCCCTCCTCCACCTCCATACTTTCAATAAGCACCACCTATGCAAGGACACGGGCTAGCACCACCTCCTCCAGCTCCATATATCACTCCACCACGGAGAACTCTTGAGGACATGATACACCAATTCATAAACTCCCAAAGTGCAACCAATGCTAGATATGAGCGCATGTTCACCGACATAAATGCGAACATTTCAAAGTTGCAAGCGTCGTTGAGTGTCCAAGAGAAGGGTAAATTTACTGCTCAGGGCCAAAGACCTCCCCAAGGTCAAACTAGTGTTAGCTCTATTTCTACACAACATCAAGAGCAATGTCAAGCCGTAACCACTCTACGTAGTGGGAGGGTTATTGATTTATCACCTCGCCCACACGACGCACCGAAAGCTAAAGAGATTTTGGCCGACATGCCGAAGATGTCCCCTTGAAAAAGAGTGAAAAGGAAGATACTAGTGAGCCCGAGATAGTAGTGAAGCCACCCACCGCAACACCATTTCCTCAACGGTTGGTGCCTTCCCAAAAAGGCAACCCCCGTGATGATGTGCTAGAAGTCATTAAGCAAGTGAAGTTAAACTTACCTTTCCTCGATGCCATCAAGCAAATTCCCGCTTATGTAAAAGTTATCAAAGACTTATTGATGGTAAAGAGGAGGCTTAAGGTAGAGAAAAACGTTTTTCTAGCACAAAATGTGAGCTCCGTCTTACTCAAGGATCTCCCTTCAAAGTTCAAGGATCCAGGTGCACCCACCATTTCCTGCATCATAGAAGAGAATCGAATCGAAAAAGCCTTACTCGATTTAGGGGCGAGTGTCAATATCCTCCCCTACTCCATCTATAGTCAACTTGATTTGGGTGACCGTAAGCCCATAAAGATCACTCTCCAATTAGCGAATCGAACCGTGAAGATATCGAGAGGTATTGTAAAAGACGTGGTAGTCCAAGTCGACACTTTCTACTTCCCGGTATATTTTGTCATTTGGGACACGGATCCGTAATTTGCCTAAAGTAATCATCTTCCCATTATCCTTGGTCATCCATTCTTACCTACGACTAAAGCATTGATTAACACTCAAAATGGGTAGATGTAACTCAATTTCGGGAACATGATTTTAGAGACCAACATATTCAAAATAGCCTAACATGTGGGGGAAGAAGATGATCTTCATGTAGTGAGCCTTATTGACGAGATCGTAGAGAAGCAAATAGAGGAAAACTATAGTGAAGATGCGCTAGAAGTTTTCTTTGCATCAATCAATGAGAGTGCGAAAGCGTACACCGACTTTGAGAAGGAGATAGAGGAGTTGAAAGAGATACTTAATAAGAGAGCGTCGGACGAGGATGTGAGAGATGTAAGTTGGGTTTCTAGATTTGAGGAAATACCACCGAGGGAGGCACGCATGGTTCCTTACAGTGAAAAATTTCCTACCCTTGAATTAAAGAAACTACCCTCTAATGTCAAATACGCTTATTTAGGAGAGAACGAGACATTTTCAGTTGTTATCTCATCTAGCCTAGATGAAGAGCAAGAGGGTAAATTATTAAAAATTTTGAGGAAGCACCAAAGTGCTTTTGGTTGGTGCATAGCTGATTTGAAAGGTATAATTCCCTTGATTTGTACCCATAAAATCCACCTCGAGAAGGATGTGAAGCCCTCGAGGGAAATGCAAAGAAGATTGAACCCTACCATGAAAGAGGTAGTGAAGGAAGATATTATTAAGCTGTTAGATGTCGGGATTATCTATCCAATCTTGGATAGCAAGCGTGTGAGTCCCATACAAGTTGTCCCGAAGAAGTTGGGCATGACTGTGATTGAAAATGCTAAGGGTGAGTTAGTTCCCCAACATACCACCACCGGGTGGCGCATTTATATTGATTACTAAAAAATTAATGCGAGAACTAGGAAATACCATTTCCCCTTGCCATTCATTGATAAGATGCAAGAGAGAGTAGCGGGACACCCTTATTAGTGATTCTTAGATGGTTATTCCGGATATAACCAAATAGAGGTAGATGTGCTTGACCAAGATAGAACGACTTTCACATGTCCTTTGGGTACATTTGCCTATAAGCGTATGCCATTCGAATTGTGCAATGCGCCTGCGACCTTTCAAAGGTGCATGTTAAGTATCTTTAGCGACATGATTGAGAGAGGACTTGAAGTGTTCAGGGATGACTTTAGCATTTTTGGCACTTCTTTCGATCTTTATTTAGCAAATCTTGAGAAAGTACTTCCCCGGTGTGTGGAAAAGAACTTAGTGCTGAATTGGGAAAAATGTTATTTTATGGTCACTGATGGAATAGTTCTTGGCCACGTTGTCTCATCCAAAGGAATTGAAATTGATACAGCTAAGATATATATCATAGTTGAGCTACCCCCACCAAAATCACTAAAAGACATGTGTTCTTTCTTAGGCCACGCGGGGGTTTATAGAAGGTTTATTAAGGACTTTAGCACCATCGCTAGACCCTTGAGTAACCTTCTCATGAAGGACACCTCATTTGAGTGGAATGAAGCATGCCAATGCGCTTTTGAAAAATTACAAAACATGTTTGTTTTCGTTCCCATCATCAAGCTTCGGATTGGTCCTTGCCATTCGAGCTTATGTGTGATGCGAGTGATTTTACAATAGGGGCTATTTTGGGCCAAAGGAAAGACAAAAAGGCTCATGTCATCTACTACGCTAGCCGAACTTTAGCCGGACCACAACTCAATTACTCCACCACGGAGAAAGAATTGCCAGCGGTAGTATTTGCTCTATACAAGTTTCGTTACTACCTCATCGGTTCACCCATTACTTGTTTCACCGACCACGCGGCGTTAAAATACCTCCTTGCAAAGAAAGATGCAAAGTCGCGCCTCATAAGGTGGATCCTACTCCTACAAGAGTTTAATCTCTCCATTAAAGAGAAAAAAATAGTAGAAAATATCGCTGGCGATCACTTATCTTGGCTTTTGTTCAACTTACCTAGCGATCATATACCCATAGACGAATATTTCCCGGATGAACAACTCTTTGCCACCTCGTCTCTCCCCTGGTTTGCGGATATAATCAATTATCTTGTTACGGGAGCCATCCCTCCGGATTGGACATCGCAAGAGAAGAAGAGGTTCATTACTTGGTCACGCAGGCTTTTCTATGATGATCAATTCCTCTTTAAGTATTGTGCGAACCAAATCATTTGACGGTGTGTACCGGGTGATGAAATACCAAAAGTCATCCAATTATGTCATTCAAAAGCATGTGGAGGCCATTTCTCGACGAAAAAGACGACCGCTAAAATTCTCCAAAGCGGCCTCTACTGGCCCACAATGTTTCGAGATGTGAGCAATTATTGTAAATCATGCTATAGGTGTCAACATATGGGGGCTATTACCCGACTAGACATGATGCCATTATCCCCCATACTCATTATTGAGATTTTTGTCTACTGGGGTATTGATGTCATGGGTCTTTTTCCCCTGTCTTTTGGATACCTATACATCCTTATTGCGATAGACTACGTTTCTAAATGGGTGGAAGCTATAGCTACCAAAACAAATGACAATAAAGTGGTGATACTTTTCTTGCAGGAACACATAATTTTTCGCTTCGGTGCTCCAAAAGTGATAATTAGTGATAATGGCACGCATTTTTACAATAGGCCATTTAAGAAGCTTATGAGAAAGTATAGTGTCGTTCACAAGGTTGGAATAACCTATCACCCACAAACGAATGGGCAGGTTGAGTTGTCAAAGCGGGAAATCAAGAACATCCTCGAGAAGACCGTTGATCTTAATCGAAAAGATGGGTCCCTTCGATTGAATGATTCGCTATGGACCTATCGTACTGCATATAAGAATCCACTCAAAATGTCCTCGTTCCTCTTTGTGTATGGAAAAATTTGCCATTTTCTCATAGAGTTAGAACATAAAGCGTATTGGGCCATTAAGAGGTTGAACTATGACATGGACAAAGCCAGTGAAGCTCGTAGCTTCAATTAAACGAGTTAGAGGAGATACACAATGACGTGTATGAAAATGCTAAAATATCCAAAGAAAGGATGAAACTCGCACACGATAAGATTTTTCGACACAAAGAGTTTTTTCTCGGGCAAAAGGTGTTTCTTTACAACTCTCAGCTTCAACTATTTTCGGGTAAGTTGCGGTCTCGGTGGACTGGCCCATTCATTGTAAAGAACGTATTCCCCCAAGAAACTGTGGAATTGAAATATCAAAAAGGGAGAAGTACGTTCAAGGTTAATGGACAACGCCTAAAGCTATATTTAGAGGCGTTCTTAGAGGAAGTCGACACCATTTAGTTATCAAACCCCGATTACGGGGTTAAGTGAGCTGCAATTGAGAGGTCGACGCACCCCTGACGCGTATGGGGTGACTCTTGTGTATAGTAGAAGTGTGTCAGTTAGGATAGGTAGAGTAGGTTCAGTCAATAGGTGTAGATCACACTAGGTAGGTTTGGAAGCACACCGCATTTTGAGAATGCCTAGGGAATCAAAACCAGGGTTGAGCAAAATCGGGTCATATTGAGTTGATATAACAACGAGAGAGCCTTAATAGTATGAGAGTGGAGTAAAAATCTAACAAAGGAAAATCTGTTGCAATTTAGGCATCGGTCCGGATCACCCCTGGGCAACCGATCCGGATCGCCTTTAAAGAAGAATCTTTTGAAATTTAGGAACCGGTCCAGACCATCCCTGAGCCTCGATCCGGATCGCCTTCAAGGAAACAATTACTGCAATTTAAGGGCCGATCCGGAGTGCCCCTGGGCAATCGGTTCGGATCGTCCTCTGGTTTTCTTCGACAGTCCCTAGGTGCAGCCCTTCTTCTCCTCAATCCCCCCATTTCCCTCCACTTCATTTTCCCCATCCATAAAATCCCTAATTCATTTCCATTTTTCCCTCCATTCACCTTCCCTCCAATTCCAACCTTTCCCCTACCTAATACCCATATATAAATACACACCCTTCCACCTCATCTCTTTTAAACTCTCCTCCTACCTATACTCAAAATTTCTCCTGTCCACACATCATTCCTCCCATTGTAGACTAAGCTCGACTCCAAAAGTATAACTCCGTCGAGTTCATAAATAGCAATCCCGCATACCGCTCTGATCAAGAGCAACGGTGGTGCGAGCAGTTTTTCGAGCAGTCTCGTAAGCTCCAAATTAAACGCGCGGTGCATTGGAAGGAGTTGCCACATTCCGTCACCAAACTTTTTTCCCCAAAGGGTTGGTGCCGCTATCTACACGAGCCTTATAACGTTGTTTTGGCATCCGTGGTTTGAGAGTTTTATGGCACCCTTGTCCACACCGATGACTTTATTATCGAGGCTCGTGTGGACGTCCAACACATCCCCTTTTTTATCAAGACCCTTGCCGAAAAAGAGGTCCCAAATCCCGCTAACTTCACCTACCCCAACGCTTTTCCCCCATCGACAAAGTTGTTTGCATCCAACGTATAGTGCTGGGTGAAGTTTGGGGTCCGGGAGTTTTTAAGGTCGACCGGATGATCGAAAAGGCGCGTCTCATATTTCAAATCATGTGCGCCAACATATTACAAAACTCCAATGATTCCGGCATGAGACCCCGGCAAGCTACTCTTGTTGATCACCTCTTTGATCGCTCCTCCTTTATAAATCTGGCACACATAATTTATCGCGATGTTTTATTTGTTGCGCTAGACGAAAAGGACACTACTCCTCTTTCGTATGTGCGGCTCATTACTTCTATTCTCGTTGACATACTTATTATCCCACAAGCCAGTACCCTTTGCCTCCCAATCCCATTTGATCAGGCCACCCGAAACAAGAGCGAGAGACAAATGGTGCTTTTACGTGCCTGGGAAAATGAGGATTCCGTTGATGAGGATAGAAGCACCGATGAGGAGGACGATGTTGAGATGGGAGAGAAGGAGGAGGAATACAATGAGGAGGCTGATTCTGATTTTGAGCTTCCTGGGATTGATTTTGATAGGCGCCTTACGGCGCTTGAAACCAAAGTTGACGGGTTCATTACTCAACATACCAGGTATCAGGAGGCCAACTAATACGCTTATCAACGTGATACGAGCATGATGCATCGCCTTCAAGCTCCAATGTACCAATTGTCATTTGGCACCCCCCCCCCTCCGAGCTATTTCTATGATCC
The DNA here is from genome assembly GCA_949130495.1 of Sambucus nigra. Taxonomy (NCBI): domain Eukaryota; kingdom Viridiplantae; phylum Streptophyta; class Magnoliopsida; order Dipsacales; family Adoxaceae; genus Sambucus; species Sambucus nigra. The sequence continues at coordinate 97,144,129 of OX422214.1, forward strand.
CTACGACCAGAGTGCGCCTGGTAGTTCCAGCCCACCGCCCCAGTGAAGCATTTGTATGGTGATTATGTTGTTTGTGTTTTTGTTTAGGCTTGGTTAATATTCATGTTTGTGTTCCCTTTGCTATGGTGTATCACAGTCTTGATTATATAAAATTCAGCATTTTCTCCATTTGTTTGTTTATTTATCGCACTTCTTATTTTGCCTTGTTTTGCTTTTAATCCTTTTGATTGGGGCCAATGCAAAAGTCAAAGTTAGGGGGGGTGATGAGTGCGTATTTCTAAATTTTCACAAATTTCCAAAATGCCCAGAAAAATCCATAAAAATTGAAAAAAAAAATACTTTGCTTCAAAATAAATAAAAATTTAAATTTAAAATTTTCAAAAATATCATTAAAATTCGGTTTAAAGTCTTAAATTGTAAAATTAAAATGCACAAAGCCAAAATTGACCAAAGATGGAAATTGAGCAAAAGTTTACGACTTAACGAATAAGTGTGGAGATTAACAAACCCGGTGAGATTTCGAGCCTATCATTTTTGTGAGTTTATAAATCAATCCGAGTTAATTGTTAACTCAAAGTTCTATTTAACGTTTACAAAAAGTCGTTGATGATCTATATCCCCTTGTTCTGATCGGTTATGGAAAATATATCAGATGTTGTCTCGAAAAGTGCGCTAAGTATATCTCTAAACTTAGATTAATCTCGAGACGCATATGGTAAAACAATTGACAATTTGGACAATGAAGTAGGCCCTCGTTTGACACCCAAAAATATTAGCCATAAAAAGTTGTGAAATTTTTTTCCCTTTGCAACCCAATTTGAGCTGACTAAGTTTTTCCCTTTCATTTGATTAACCCGAAACACCAAATTAGCCCAGAATTGTGAAAATGAAAATTTCAGAAATTGACTCCAAAAAGGTGCAATAAAAAGGGACAAGAGAAATAGAAAATTGCTCAAAAAAAATAGCAAGAAAAATGTGAAAAATAGAAAAAAATAGAAAAAGAAGAGAAAACGAGCAACTGCCTAAAAAGGCGCTAATGGACATCCTAAGTAAATTTTCCAATTTCAAAGTCCCACCATCTCCTTTTACCCCTTACACCTTATAACCCGAAAAAGTCCCAACCGAGTGCGAATTGATAATTTGGTTATCGCGTGGAGAGTTAAGGCACAAAAGATAATAGAAGAGATTCAATGTGTGAGTACGAGGCGATGTTTCTGTTTCCAATAACAGTATTCCGATGATGAGATCTTTTCACCTCAAATAGTCCATCTTTCATAATTGTGTGCGTGAACTTATGTCCAATTACATTGACTCTTATAAATCACGTATACCGAGAGATAACCACATTCCGAGTGATTCTTTATGAGAGTATTCCGTGAGCATTTAAATAAAAATCAATTTTTAAAAAAGTAACATAGTGATCAATCGGTGGAAATTAGCAGTTAAATTTCTGGCTTCGCACACACACACACTATGATTTGAGAATCTTGAATATGAATTTGTGGTGACTATTTCTGGAAGGTTTAAATTGTACAATTTTTAAGTATTTTAAGTTTTCTTTGAGTCAATAATGAATTTTGTGGGTATATTCACAACAAACCCTCACGAGACACAACTCGTCCTACTAGGGTAACCTATAAGTTTAAAGGATTGTTGCATATGCTAAATGCAATCGCTTGCCCACAAAAGTGGTATTCTATCCTAATAAAACGAATTTAGAGAGTTGAGCCTTGGTTGGATTCTTTTACATTGTTCGGGATGGGCAAAGTTCTAAGTTATGGGGATTTGATTAGGCATAAATACTTTTGAATTTATCCCCTTAATTTAGGAATTTTTATCATCTCGAATAATGTAAAATATGTTGATTTATCTCATTTCCTTGCTAATAACTCCTTCTAACAAGTACATTTAGTTTCGTGTATTTCTCATGAATTTTGCAGGCATTTAAAGTATCGAGAAAGAAAGAAATTGGAAGAACATTGACAGAAATAAAAGGAGAAGAGTCAAAAGGGCAAAAACATAATTTCCATCAAGAATCTGGACGAGAACCCAAAATGAAAGTTGAAGACCTAGAGTATACAAGTACATAAGAAGAAAAAACGTCCAAATTCGAGTTCTGGAGAAGAAGTTACGAGGTTTTAAAGATGAGAGAAGTCAAGAAAAAGTTCTGGAGGAAAAACTAAAACGATCCGGACATATTAAAATTAAAAGGTCCGGACCTGTTGACAACAAGATCTCTGAATGAAAAATAAGGGCAATCCGAACCTATTAAAATTAAAGGATCCGGACCGCCTCTATGAAGATGCCTGACTCAAATAAAAGGGCGACCCGAATCGCCCAGTCCCGCCGATCTGGACCGCTTTGGATTTTCTCAGAATTTCATTTTTTAAGAATTTTATGATTGACTCAATCTCTTGTAAATTTCGGAAACTATTTATTCAAAGTTGTTACACAATATTAGAGGTTGGAAAAATTAGGTGTCCCAGCAATAGAAGAAGGGTTTTGTAACCAAAAACCCTAGTTTTGTAAAAGAGTGAATGTTTAAGTTTTATTTATGGGATTTTGTTAATACAAGTAATATTTTCCCTTTAATCTTTCAGCTTTACTTTGATTAATTATTTGTTTTGATGCATCACCTTCTTCTTCGTACCCATTCTTCATATAGCATGATTTTTGCTTTTCAAAAATTATGTTTTTATTTAGTTTAGTTACGTCGGGCTAAGTTTTTAAGGGTTGGGGTGCATGAACCCACCCGATGTAATTCATCATAATGGGAAATAAATTTTTGAATTAAAATCTTAAAGGAATCATATCGCGCAACTATCACAGTCATCGTAGGACTTTTAATCTCGTTTGCCCTAGGTAACCAGTATGCTTAAGAATGAGATGTGCGGGTTAGTTAATGTGACACCGCTTTATTCTTGCCTTTGATTTCGTATGATGCGAGCTTCGTTCCTTCATATAAGTAATGCTTAGGATTAATAAAGACCGGATTCGTTTAAAGTTTTAATTCAAAAATCTAATATCCTACTAGGTGAATTACTATGGTGTGGAGGATTGCAACCCAATCTATTGTTTCCATTCGTGGTCAATTCATCCATATAATTGTCATATGTTCTTTGGTTAGATAGATTAGTTGCATTTCAATAGCATTTAATTTAGTTGTAGTTAAATTAAATCTGCATTTAGTTCATAGAAATACTCCCATTCGAAGCATCTTTTCGTTTCTTTTTAGAGTCAAGTTAGGTTTCTCTATCTCTCCAACGTCGTCACGTCTCCACGTCCTATTTCCCTGAGGATCGATACCCCATCTTACCGGGTTTATTACTTTCGCGACCGGTTTGCACTTGAACCGTAATTAGCACGCACTTTAGACACAAATTGAGTCGCGTCAATAACAAAAGGAAAAGATTATACTAGGCGAGCATAAATTAAACGACGATTAACAAAGCAAATAAAAACTATAAGTTGCGTCAAATATCCCTCACCCTGAGTTAATTAGTATAAAATAATTACATGGGTTCACGAGTTATTAAGATTGCGTCTCGTTTCTTCAATTAATTAAATCAAGGGTTGTCACACCCCTAAATTTGCATAAGAGTCTACTAAGATTTTGGCGTCAACAAATACCCCTAAAATTACGCACGTAATGTCATAAATACGGGGCATATGTGATACACCCCCGTTAAATATCTAAGGCGTAATAACTAGGACAACCCACTCGAAATAAACCCGTGAGAAACCATCACTAAAGAAAAACAACCCGTCAACCCTAGGTGAGTTCAGTCCGACACAACCTAGACTAAATTAGTCGCTACACATAATTAATGACATAAATAAAATCAACTAATTAATTAAAGAAAATAAATAATTTAACTATACAAATTAACTAGATAAGAAAAATAAATGAAAAGCATGAAAACTAGGGCACAAAGCATGAAAGAAAGAGAGAAGACAATAAATAGTATCCACTTATATCAATGGGTGTCAAACCACCAAGAAAATGGAAGAGATGGTATTATCACCAACAAAACCCCAATATTATCTCTAACCTAGGAGAGAAGGAAAAACTAGATATTATGTGCTCCTTTTATACAAAAATACACCAAAGGGTGTATTTATAGTAAGTTGGAAAAAAGGAAGGAAAGAAAAATAAATAAGAAAAGAAAAAGGGAATAATTACATTTAAAGGGATAAAAGAAAAATAGAAAAATAAATAAAAAGGGAAAAGAAGGTGACACAGCAATCTCGCCCAAAACAGGGAATCGGTCGACCGGGACCTCAGGCCGGTCGACCGCGTGAACAGGAAAGGTGGACACTGGCTCGTACTTAGGCAAAAAAAAAACCGTCGACCGCGAGGCGGAAGCCGATCGACCGGTAGCGCCCAAGGCTGCCATCATCGCAGCACTACTACTGAAAATGAAGCCACCACCAAAGAACCCCATTGCTGTAAAAACACAAAACCTCCATGGATGACCCCGAGAGCTATGTGTGGTCAAAGAGCCAAGACCCATTCCTCAGTTAAGGACCTGCCATAATCGTCCAAGACCAGCCACCATCCAAAGTAAAAGCCAAGACCGATTTGGGTAACTCGCTGCAGAACTCCTTGCCAAACTGTTACCACATATGGGTAATACCCAAAACCCGAGACCAAAAACCTCCATTAAAATGATAAAACCCACCACCTCCATTAATGGCCAAAGAAATAAAACACAAGCTCTAAAAATAACCAAAGAGACCTATATGCGTGCGTGGTCAATAATCATGCTCCAATTTCGGACCAAAGTCCGAATTTCGAACGAAACCAAAATCCAAGCAAAACCCGAACTAAGAGCCAAAATCGCCATTTCAAAAATGAAAGTTTGCTGTAAAGAAGAGATAAGGGACAAGGAGGGCATTATTTTGTTAGTTAATTAAATAAAATAATAATAAAAAGTATTCTTATATTTCATCTCCGATTAAAGGTCCGTGTTTCCTTTGTTCGCACTTCGATTCGAGCACCGTTCACGGCCACGCGAAACTTGACCCGAGAACTACAACTTCCATGAATACTTCGGGAGAAAATTTCAAAGTGTAAAATTACCAAAATGCCCATGAATATGCGAATCACAACGAAACTTTATCAGAACGTGCTTAAACTTCATACTAAGCACTATAACACCTATAAAAGATCAATAATGCCTCAAATAACATGTTAGCATATAAAGCGGAGGTTGTCTAATCAATGAGCATAATTATAGCAATTACGGTACCCGATGGGGCTAGTATAACATGAAATGCGTATATACAAATGAATATACCCGAATAAGTCATCGGGTCACAGACAATACAACATACATGGGGAAGAAATATAAACAAGTATAAAAAACTCTAAAGTATAATCTCGATGTACACAATGAATCCTATCTAGATTTGACAAAGAAATAGAGAGCGACTACAATCTAAGTCCCGCACCTGTTACGGCTCCTACAACTCTGGATAGAGGGGCATCCGGCGTCATTATGGTAGGACACCTGCAGTAATATATATATGTATAGCAGGAGAGAAAATATAAACGGGTCAGAGCCCGAGGTGTAAAAATGTTTAGCAAGTGTGTTAACCGTGCATAATAAATAGCAATGCACTTATTTCATAATTAAGGTGGAGTCGCACTCTCGTGAAACACCAATTTTACCTCTCATCTAAAAGCGTGCACCTATTCGCGTCCTGGAATCTTAATTAAGTTACCCCACCCATAAGGACAACCTATCTTTTAACAATACTCCGTGTTGATACCAAATTTAGTCTGCTGATATGGCTCAATTGAGTGAAGACACATGGCAATCTACGTGGCAACAACAAACACTTCCGAGGAACACTGCTTCCCCGAGGAACTCATACTCTCCGAGGAACAAGAACTCTCCGAGGAACTTTTGAGTACCAAGAAGCTTAGGCGGTCCGATCAACTCAGGCGGTCCGAACTGCACCTCGAACAAAGCATTAGTAGCAGGATAACCAACAGTTTGATTGTTCATTAAATGCTTATCATTCGGACGCATACGCTTAAAGGGCATTGAATGTATTACCCTTTCATATGTACATAATTTAATGTATTACCCTTTCACATTACAGCCTCAGGGTTATAAATACATTGTACAATCCTCATTGTAAAGGGACCGGAATTTCTTGATTGAACTTGTAATTGAGAATTCCCAAACAATCAGCAATAACATAATAGTGGACGTAGGCCATTCTTATAAGGCTGAACCACTTTAAAAACTCTTTGTTTCATTTATTTCACCTGTGATTGAATAATTAGATACGATCTAATTTTTTACATCAACAGACAGTCGCCGTCTGTGGGAAACGACTGGTAATATCGTTTTTCATCAAAAATAATTCATCACAAATGGATGATATTCCAGAATCCAGCAATCGAAACGCTGGAAGCCCTCCAAATCCATCTGCTCCGCCAAATATTCCAGATCTTGCTAGAATAATGACAAATCTGGCTCAGGTCCAGACCGTCATGCAAGAAACTATGCGACAACTCATACAAATCCTTCATCGCGGTGCACCAACCCATTCAGGACTGCGAAGTATTCAAAGAAATACCCGTGCGCCTTCTTAACGTACTAGACGTACCGATTCATATCGTAAAGAGGAGTCTGAATATTTTTCTTATCAAGATGGACGAACTTCGTCAGTGCGAGCCACAGATACTGAACAACGTATCGCTCTCTCCCCAGAAAGGACCAGTATGCTAGAAAGATTAAGCAGAGTATCTCCTTTCGATCGATTAGGTACTAGGAGGAGCAAAAGTCCTCCTAGAGCCTCATCGAGGAGTTTTCGACGACCATCAGACTTAAGGGAAGGATCTGCCCAGTCGTGACCAGTTGCTCGTCAAGATAGATCCCAGGAAGCCACCTCAATGCGATCAGTTGCTCGAACCAATAGGCCCGAGGAAGGAAATGATGCATGGAAAGGCTCTATTAAAATGCTGGAGGATAGATTGGGGGAAATGGTTAAAGCTTAGAACCCTCTACAACGAACCTTTATTCGAGGAACACCTTTTGTCCAGGCCATTGTAGATTTTCCAACACCATCAAAATTCAAAGCACCTGTTGTGACCCCCAAATATGATGGAAAGACTGACCCCGTCCTTCATATAGAACAATACCAAGTTGCAGCCGACATCTATGCTGTTCCAGATGAGATGAGATGCAGGGCATTCTCAGGAACTCTTACCGGATCTGCTCAAATATGGTATAATAATCTTCCTCGGGGTAAGATCTCAACTTTTCTTCAACTGGCCGAGTTATTCATTGGGAATTTTTATTTTGGGGCAAAGCCAGTTAAACGAGTAGCACATTTGTTAAGTGTTAGACAAAAAGCTGGTGAGAGCACCAGAAATTATATAACTCGTTTTAATAACGAGAAACTTGAAGTTATTGATTATGAGGAGAAGACAATAATTACCGCCTTGATGAGTGGACTACTGCCCAACAAGTTGTATTACACTTTGGCCAAAGATTCGCCTAGAACCATGTCAGACCTGATGGGAAAAGCGTCGAAGATTATGAATGCCGAGGAGGCTATGGTTGCAAAGAAGAACATGAATGCTAAAGAAACCAAGGTGGAAGGTGATAAAGATAAGAAGAAAGAGCATAAGAACAATGGTAATGACAAAAATTCAAAAACTAGGTCGGTATGGGATGTAATGAAGAAATATGATAATTATACTCCTTTGAAGAAGGACATCAACCATGTTCTAGAAGAAATCAAGAACAACGAGGAATTAAACTGTCCAGAGAAAATGAAGGCAGACCCTGATAAAAGGAATAAGGCAAAGTATTGCGAGTTTCATAAAGATCATGGCCATATGACCAAAAATTACATAGCTCTTCAGAATGAGATTGAAACACTCATCAGACGAGGAAAGCTGGCAAAGTATGTTGATCGTGGAAGCGAAAGAAGAAACAACGACCGAACAAGAGAGAGGTCTAGATCTCCTCGTCGAGCAGAGGAGAATAAGAAAAGAAACCATGAAGTTGATCCCGAAGACGACCCCGATCTTCCCAAGAGACCAAGGCAGCCAGAACGAGAGGTATTTTCAATACGCTTTGGGTCATTTGGCAATAATGTTATAACAGGTGGAGATGCAGGAGGAGGAGACCTTACTGCCGAGAGAAAAGCTTACCTCTGTGAGGCTCAAGCTTTCTCATACATTCAACGAATAAATCTAGCTGAGGAGGATCGCCCGAGAAAGGTAAATAAAGAGAAATTGGTCATTGGTTTCTCAAAGAACAATCTCACAGGTGTTCTATACCCTCATGATGACCCACTGGTGATCAAAATGAGGATGAAGGAAGTAATAATTTCAAGAGTACTGGTCGACAATGTTAGCTCGGCAGACATCATGTTCTACTCGTGCTTCGATAGTTTATATCTAAAGCTATCTCAATTGGAGCCTTATCATAGACCCCTCATCGGTTTTACTGGCGAGAAAGTATTTCCACTTGGGACGATCAAGTTGGATATATTCATTGGTACGTGGCCTGCTTGTCGAACAGAAAGAATACGTTTCTTTGTGATGGATAAGAATGTTCAATCATCATACAATATCATCATCGGAAGAGTAGGATTGAAGAAGTTCGAGGTTGTACCATCTACAGTACATCAATGCCTAAAATTTCCAATAAATTTTGGAGTAGGAGTCGTAAAAGGTGATCAGAAAGTAGCTCAGGAATGCTATTATTCATCCGCTGAGCAAGAGGAACTGGAGGAATCAAGGAAAAAGACTACTACCTATCAAGTGGGTGAAGGTGCAAAAATTGAAATATTGGATCCTAGAGATGAGTCTCAACTCGTGAAGGGTCAAGTGGTGGAAGCTACTGAAAACATCATTCTGGACGATGAGCACCCTGAACGAACTACTCAAGTAGGTTCGTCGTTGGAAGCCTCACTAAAACAGGAATTGAGTGTAACACCCCGTATTTTTGGTACATTTAAAATTTAATTAATTCGGAAATTCTAAATTACTAGTGTGTTGTAATTTAATGAATTAATTATGATAGAATATTATATAAATATTAATCTGGGATTGAATGGTTAATATTTAAGGAAAATTATTTACTGAGTGTATAGTAATAATGTAATTTCGTCATTTCGAGTATTAATGACGAGATATGTACTTATCACATCCGGAAGTCGGTATAGACTATAGTGGGTGGGGGATAAGTATTTTTATAAATTAATTCGGATGCAAATTCTGAGTGTACAGTTGAGTCCGGATGGGCCGAGATAGTCGGAAAAGTGTACCCAGGGATAGTAAACGGGTCACGGGACGTTTTTAGACATAGTCGGGCCCACTCGGGGGAATTTTGGTCACTTGGGCTTGGCCCATTAGTCAAAAAACGGGAATGGATTAATTAACTTAATAAAAAGAAAATAAGGGCTGGCTAAGCTTAAGCAGAGAAAGGAATTAAAGGGTTAGGAAACCCTAGCAGCAGCCAAAGCCATTTTGGGGATCTCAAAGAACCAACAAGGTCATCTTCAACCTTGGAATCCATCACAAATTCAGACACTACGAAACCTAAGGCAAGTGAAAAACTTGCAATAGCATGAAAACTATTTTTTTTCAATTCATATTTGGGTGCTGTTATGAATTTAAAATTCGTTTTGGGGTTCTTGGTATAAACATGGGGATTTGATAATTCTAAAGAAAACATGAATCTGTTTTGGCCGAAATTATGAGGAGTTATGTAAAATCTGATATTGGAATATTGATGTGTATCTGTTAGAATGATATCCAGATATATTAGAACGAATTTGATGAAGAAATTTGGAGTAAAAATGTGTTTAAGGAAAAAGATGGATTTTCCCCAAAAATTTATGAATCAGTTGTTTATGGACGAATTGATGGTTGTTGTAGTCTTTCTGGGTTATCCTAATAAGGTTTCTAGTATACTCTGGTGATAAGAAGGCTTAAAACTCATGTTAGAAGAGGTTAGGGTTTGAGGAAATCCGTCCATGGCTGCCCTGTCTTCGGGAAGAAGACGAAGACCTGTTCGATCGATCGATCGACGGTCTGGGTCGATCGATCGACGGTCGCCAGAATCTGGCAGTTCCGCCAGTTAGTTATATAAAAGGGAATTTTTATATAAAAACCTTATGTAATTAATTATTGAGAAATTAAATACATGAGTTTGAATCTAATTAATTGTAGGTAGATTAATTAGGGTTTGAAGCTAATAAATTAGAGTCGAAAAATGTGACTCGGGTAAATTTATTTTGGGCTACGGGAGTAAGTCCAAATTTATGGTGGGGGCGACACCAAAAATAACTAAATTAATTAAAGTGCAATTTAATTAATACTTAGAGTTGGACCATAAACTCTTAATAATTTTAATAGGCTTATGTTACGGATTTTAGTGAACGATATAGCCGGGACTTTTATATTTATATATACGGAGGCGTTAGTATATATATATATGGTGTGCTCAATTAATATCAGTGATTAGATATTTGTTACTATAGTGCTATAGGGGGAGGTTGCGCGTAGTGGATGAATCCCCTAGCTTGAGGAGTAGGGTGAGTATATTCCCGAGGTCATAACGTCCGTTATATGGGTGAGGGACAACTCACTTTCAGGGAAGGAATATGACCGCCTCCAATTATTTATTTTTATCAAGTTGGTGTGAAAATTCTGACTTGGGATAACTAGGCTATGTGAGTATACCTAGTGGGATAGCACTTTATAGAATTTACATTCCGGGAGTATTTTTACTCGGGAGGTTGCAAGTTATTATATATATTACAGTATGATTGTGAATGCTGGAATATGATTATAAGTATATAATTTTATAATTAATTATATACGGAATATTAATGAAAAGTGAGTGATTTCACAGGTATAACGAATGTAGAAGTTATATGAATATAAAAAGGGAAATGATTTATTTAAGTTGATGTTACCAATAACTTATATATCAAAATCACTACATACTCAGTTAGAGTAGGGTGGGTATAAAGGAACTTTGTTAATTATCTAGTCATGAGATGAGTAACTAGGTAATTTAATTAAAGCATTCGTAGGGTATAATAGAGGAAGGGTAAGGAAGTCCTCGAGAGAGTGCGTTATTAACTAAAAATATGAAGAGCATGCATATTTATTTATTACTGCAAGTTAATCATTTGTTAAATGTTTTTCAAATGTTTTGGGTACTAACCCTTGCTATAAAAACTTTTAAAAACCTTTTAGGTGTCCAACCACAGGGACGCCAGCCTTGACCATATTCCAGGGATCCGTTGCTGCAGCATATGTGGATGTTGCGGGATTTTGATAGACGCCTCATTCTTCATTCTTAAATGTAGAAGTTCATAATTAGTATTCGAGCATGTTGCTCACTTTCCATTTATTTGTATTAGACTTGTTGAGAGTTTATTCTTATCTTTATGGGATTTATTATTTGGACCGTTGGTTTATTCGGTCAATTATTTTTACTTGTGAATGATTAATTCAGTTATCTGTGATTGTTATATAGTTTTATTTCCGCATGGGTGTTTGTTAATTAATGAAAGATAAAAATTGGCACCAGTCTATTTTTCTCACTTAGGTGGTTAGTAAATAATAAGACGACAGTGATGCTAAGAATGGACCAAATGAGAAACCTGTTCTAACTTGATTTAGGACTGATCACCCGGGATTAATTAGGCGGGGTGTCACAGATGGTATCAGAGCATCAGGTTCTAGTGTCCTTAGGATCTGTACGGCTTTCTACGTTTCAGCGTAGCGTTCGGTTGTTATAGAGCCCTATTATTAGGACTGTTGATTATATTTTCCGCTTGTGAGATATCGTATTCCTGCTATTAGTTTTTGTATAAATTGTGTACTTATACAATTCAATCTATTTCAGATGCCGCCAAAGAGACAGAGAGCGGAGAGGGCTGAGGCTAGAGATGAGGTGAGGGAGGCTCGCCAGGAGCCACAGGTACCGCCACCACCACCCCCACCCGAGTTGATTTCTACCACTCAGGTGGCAGTGATAGTGGCCCAAGCGATCGAGACAGCGATGCGAGCTATGGCAGCTCATTTTCCACAGCCCCAGGCACCGCCTCCATTGGCTCCAGCAGTTCAGGCTCCAGTGGGGCCACCATCTTGGCAGCGAGTGAGGGAGACCTTTCAGAAGGGTCACCCACCTGAGTTTCGAGGTAGCACCAATGTGGTCGAGGCTTGTGACTGGAAGAAGAACATTCAGCGCCATCTGCGCATGTTAGAGGGTACAGAAGTGCAGAAACAGATGCTGGCTACCTTTCGTCTGTCAGGGGCAGCCTTACAGTGGTGGGAGTCCGTAACCACCGCTGAGGAGCGGAATTCGATGCCGATTTCTGAATTCTGGGTGCGGTTTGACCGCAAGTACTTCCCTCCAGCAGTAGAGTCTGAGATGAGAAAGAAATTCAGCGAGTTGGTACAAGGTGACAGGTCAGTAGCAGATTATGAGGAGGAGTTCACCCGGTTGGCAAATTTTGTGCCAAATGAGGTGAGCGATGAGGAGCGGAAGAAGTCGAAGTTCATGGATGGTCTAGCCTGGAGAATCAGGCAGCACTTGATTGGAAATCCGGCGTTAGTGACTTATACAGATGTCGTTAATGCCGCACTTGTACATTGCCAAGATCATCGTTTCCATGCTAAGGGAAACAAGAAGGCAGGTGAGCCGAGCCAGCAGGGCAAGGCGGTCACTAGTGGTGAGACGAGTGGCACACAGCAGCAGGTTATCATTCAGCAAGGGAATCAGGCTAAGAAGTTTAAGCCTGGTGGGTTCCGACCGGGAGGACAGGGGTTCAGGCAGGGGCAACCAGGTCCTAATCAGCAACAGCAGATTCCTCAGGGCCGACAGGGTCAAGGGAACAACGGGGGAGGCCACCCGGGGCCGCAACGTCAGGGCCAGCAGGGCCAACGACAGAGTGACGACCAGAAACGTTGTTTCTCCTGTGAACAGCCAGGACACTTCGAGAGGGAGTGCCCACAGAGGGGCAGAGGCCAGCAGCAGGGTGCCCAGCAGGGGCAACAGGGTCGGATTCCGCCAGCAGCGCCAGCCCCACCCGCCCCACAGCAGCAGGGGCAGATGCACTACGGACGTGTGTATAACGTTCGGGATGTTCCTAATCCCCCAGCACAGCAGGCGCCGCCCGCGATCGAGGGTACGTTTTCTATCCATGGCACTATGGGTCGGGTATTGTTTGATACAGGGGCTACACATTGCTTTATAGCTACACATTTCGCGAAGGCTTTAGGGTTGTTAGCCACCGCGGAGAGCACTGTTACGTGTGTCGACTCACCATTGGGGAATGGGTCGCTTATATTCTTTATATGTCGGGGAGTGGGGGTGGAGATTGGTGGTTTGGTATTACCTGCGGACATGTTGGTATTAGATATGCATGTTCACGATGTGATCATCGGTATGGATTGGCTCGCTGATTATAGAGCCATGATTGATTGCTTCGGTGGGAGCATTATTTTTGCCATTCCGGGACAAGAGATGTTTGTTGTGGCGATGCCTCGCCCAGAGGGAGGCTCGACCGCTCATTTATATTACATTGAGGAGGAAACCTCACAGGAAGTGGTAGTTCCTTTAGACTCTATTCCTGTAGTGAGGGACTTTGAGGATGTATTCCAGGAAATACCAGGATTACCACCCAGCAGAGAAATCGAATTTGTTATCGATTTGGCTCCGGGGACGAGACCGATTGCTCGGGCACCTTACCGAATGGCCCCTTCAGATATGCGAGAATTGAGGGAACAGATTCAGCAACTACTGGGCCAGGGTTTTATTCGGCGGAGTATATCGCCGTGGGGTGCGCCGGTATTGTTTGTGAAGAAGCGAGATGGTTCACTCCGCTTGTGCGTGGATTATAGGGAGCTGAACAAGGTGACGATACGGAATAAATATCTGTTGCCTCGAATCGATGATTTATTTGACCAATTGAGAGGGGCGTCTTACTTCTCCAAGGTCGACTTGAGGTCAGGGTATCATCAACTGCGTATCCGAGAGGGGGATGTTCCTAAGACCGCTTTCTTGTCGCGGTATGGATCATATGAGTTCAGGGTGATGCCCTTCGGGCTCACCAATGCACCAGCAGTGTTCATGGACCTCATGAACAGGGCTTTCAGAGAGTACTTAGATCAGTTTGTCATCGTGTTCATTGATGACATCCTAATCTACTCGCGCACCGAGGAGGAGCACGCAGAGCATTTGCGCATGGTTTTACAGACACTGAGGGATCATCAGCTCTATGCCAAATTAGGGAAGTGTGGATTCTGGCTTCGGGTGGTACAGTTCCTTGGTCACGTCGTGTCAGATCAGGGTATTGCAGTGGATCCGAATAAGGTGTCGGCGGTGAGGGAGTGGGGACAGCCCACGACACCGATCGAGGTGCGCAGTTTTCTGGGTTTGGCCGGTTACTACAGGCGATTCATTAAAGGATTCTCTAAGATTGCAGGACCTTTGACGAATCTGACTCGGAAAGGAGTACCTTTCAAGTGGGATGATAGTTGTCAATTAGCGTTCGATGAGCTAAAGGACAAGTTGACATCTGCCCCCGTGCTTGCATTGCCAAAGGGAGGGCTAGAGTATCGGGTTTACACAAACGCATCCTTACGGGGTCTTGGGGGTGTGCTCCAGCAGGAGGAAAGGGCTATAGCTTATGCTTCCAGGAAGCTGAAGCCCCACGAGAGGAATTACCCCACTCACGACCTAGAGTTAGCAGCGGTCGTTTTTGCTTTGAGGATATGGAGGCATTATCTTCTAGGAGAGCAGTTTACTTTATTCACGGATCACAAGTCACTTCAGTATCTCTTCACACAGAAGGATCTGAATATGAGGCAGAGGCGGTGGCTAGAATTCGTGAAGGACTACCAGTTTGATATTCAGTATCATCCTGGTAAGGCCAATGTGGTAGCAGACGCATTGAGCCGAAGGCCGACTGGGGAGATAGCAGAGGTATGGAAAGCGAAGTGGAGAGAGCTTCGATATGAGGATGACGTAGCCAGGGCTTGCATGTCATCTTTATCCATCACACCCGAGATCATTATGCGAGTTGTGAAGGCTCAGGCGGAGGATCAGATTTGCCGGGATAGGGTGGGCCAGTTGTTAGCTGAGGGAGCAGAGGGTTACTCGATTAGCTCAGAAGGAGCCCTACGCTTTAATGGGAGGTTATTGGTGCCAGAGGATGAGGATTTGAAGCACGCTGTCATGACAGAATCCCATGGTTCGAAATTTGAGGTACATCCCGGTGGGGATAAAATGTACCAAGATATGAGAAGGCAGTATTGGTGGGCAGGGATGAAACGGGACATAGCGGAGTTTGTTTCGAAATGTGCCACGTGTTAGCTTGTGAAAGTTGACCACCAGAGACCATCAGGGATGCTACAGCCGTTAGAAATTCCCGTGTGGAAGTGGGAGAGCATCTCCATGGACTTCATCACAGGGTTACCGGTATCGCAGAGGGGTCACGACTCCATATGGGTTATTGTGGATCGGTTGACTAAGGTGGCCCACTTTTTGTCGGTACGCACAGACTTTGAGACGATGCGTTATGCACAGCTATTCATAGCAGAGATTGTTAAGCTGCATGGAGTGCCTATAAATATTGTATCCCACCGAGACAAAATTTTTGTCGCCCACTTTTGGCAGAGCTTTCAGGAGGCAATGGGCACGGAGTTGCGCTTGAGTACAGCATATCACCCACAGACTGACGGACAGACTGAGAGAGTTAATCAGATGCTGGAGGACATGCCCAGAATGTGCATTTTGGACTTCGGGGGAGGATGGGAGAAATATCTTCCTTTGGTAGAGTTTGCGTATAACTACTCTTACCAATTCACGATTGGCATGGCACCGTTTGAGGCACTGTACGGGAGACCTTGTCGTTCACCCGTTTGTTGGTTAGAGGTGGGGGACAACAAACTCTTGGGGCCGGAGATTGTTCAAGAGACATCTTCCAAGATAGAGCTGATTCGAGGAAGAATTCGGATAGCTCAGGACAGGCAAAAGAGTTATGCTGACGCTTCTCGACGACATGTGGAGCTAGAAATTGGGGACCAGGTTTTAGTCCGGGTATCCCCAATGAAAGGGGTGATGAGGTTCGGCAAGAAGGGTAAGTTAGCACCGCGATACGTAGGACCTTTCCCTATTATTGAGAGGGTGGGACCGGTGGCGTATAAGCTTGGGTTACCAGAACATCTTCAGCGGATACACGATGTATTCCATGTGGCATCGCTGAAGAAATATCGAAGGAGCGAGAGAGCCTTTTGGCACATTCCACTCGAGGAGATCGACTTACAGCCAGACATCTCGTATGAGGAAAGGTCGGTAGCTATTCTGGATCATAGTGAGCGGAAATTACGATCCAAGGTTGTTCCATTGGTTAGAGTACAGTGGGGTCATCACAATGTTGACGAGTCTACCTGGGAGCGAGAGGAGGATATGCGGGAACAATATCCAGAGCTTTTCAACGCAGGTACAATCTAATTTCGGGGAAGAAATTCCTTTATAAGGGGGGGAGTATGTAACACCCCGTATTTTTGGTACATTTAAAATTTAATTAATTCGGAAATTCTAAATTACTAGTGTGTTGTAATTTAATGAATTAATTATGATAGAATATTATATAAATATTAATCTGGGATTGAATGGTTAATATTTAAGGAAAATTATTTACTGAGTGTATAGTAATAATGTAATTTTGTCGTTTCGAGTATTAATGACGAGATATGTACTTATCACATCCGAAAGTCGGTATAGACTATAGTGGGTGGGGGATAAGTATTTTTATAAATTAATTCGGATGCAAATTCTGAGTGTACAGTTGAGTCCGGATGGGCCGAGATAGTCGGAAAAGTGTACCCAGGGATAGTAAACGGGTCACGGGACGTTTTTAGACATAGTCGGGCCCACTCGGGGGCATTTTGGTCACTTGGGCTTGGCCCATTAGTCAAAAAACGGGAATGGATTAATTAACTTAATAAAAAGAAAATAAGGGCTGGCTAAGCTTAAGCAGAGAAAGGAATTAAAGGGTTAGGAAACCCTAGCAGCAGCCAAAGCCATTTTGGGGATCTCAAAGAACCAACAAGGTCATCTTCAACCTTGGAATCCATCACAAATTCAGACACTACGAAACCTAAGGCAAGTGAAAAACTTGCAATAGCATGAAAACTGTTTTTTTTCAATTCATATTTGGGTGCTGTTATGAATTTAAAATTCGTTTTGGGGTTCTTGGTATAAACATGGGGATTTGATAATTCTAAAGAAAACATGAATCTGTTTTGGCCGAAATTATGAGGAGTTATGTAAAATCTGATATTGGAATATTGATGTGTATCTGTTAGAATGATATCCAGATATATTAGAACGAATTTGATGAAGAAATTTGGAGTAAAAATGTGTTTAAGGAAAAAGATGGATTTTCCCCAAAAATTTATGAATCAGTTGTTTATGGACGAATTGATGGTTGTTGTAGTCTTTCTGGGTTATCCTAATAAGGTTTCTAGTATACTCTGGTGATAAGAAGGCTTAAAACTCATGTTAGAAGAGGTTAGGGTTTGAGGAAATCCGTCCATGGCTGCCCTGTCTTCGGGAAGAAGACGAAGACCTGTTCGATCGATCGATCGACGGTCTGGGTCGATCGATCGACGGTCGCCAGAATCTGGCAGTTCCGCCAGTTAGTTATATAAAAGGGAATTTTTATATAAAAACCTTATGTAATTAATTATTGAGAAATTAAATACATGAGTTTGAATCTAATTAATTGTAGGTAGATTAATTAGGGTTTGAAGCTAATAAATTAGAGTCGAAAAATGTGACTCGGGTAAATTTATTTTGGGCTACGGGAGTAAGTCCAAATTTATGGTGGGGGCGACACCAAAAATAACTAAATTAATTAAAGTGCAATTTAATTAATACTTAGAGTTGGACCATAAACTCTTAATAATTTTAATAGGCTTATGTTACGGATTTTAGTGAACGATATAGCCGGGACTTTTATATTTATATATACGGAGGCGTTAGTATATATATATATGGTGTGCTCAATTAATATCAGTGATTAGATATTTGTTACTATAGTGCTATAGGGGGAGGTTGCGCGTAGTGGATGAATCCCCTAGCTTGAGGAGTAGGGTGAGTATATTCCCGAGGTCATAACGTCCGTTATATGGGTGAGGGACAACTCACTTTCAGGGAAGGAATATGACCGCCTCCAATTATTTATTTTTATCAAGTTGGTGTGAAAATTCTGACTTGGGATAACTAGGCTATGTGAGTATACCTAGTGGGATAGCACTTTATAGAATTTACATTCCGGGAGTATTTTTACTCGGGAGGTTGCAAGTTATTATATATATTACAGTATGATTGTGAATGCTGGAATATGATTATAAGTATATAATTTTATAATTAATTATATACGGAATATTAATGAAAAGTGAGTGATTTCACAGGTATAACGAATGTAGAAGTTATATGAATATAAAAAGGGAAATGATTTATTTAAGTTGATGTTACCAATAACTTATATATCAAAATCACTACATACTCAGTTAGAGTAGGGTGGGTATAAAGGAACTTTGTTAATTATCTAGTCATGAGATGAGTAACTAGGTAATTTAATTAAAGCATTCGTAGGGTATAATAGAGGAAGGGTAAGGAAGTCCTCGAGAGAGTGCGTTATTAACTAAAAATATGAAGAGCATGCATATTTATTTATTACTGCAAGTTAATCATTTGTTAAATGTTTTTCAAATGTTTTGGGTACTAACCCTTGCTATAAAAACTTTTAAAAAGCTTTTAGGTGTCCAACCACAGGGACGCCAGCCTTGACCATATTCCAGGGATCCGTTGCTGCAGCATATGTGGATGTTGCGGGATTTTGATAGATGCCTCATTCTTCATTCTTAAATGTAGAAGTTCATAATTAGTATTCGAGCATGTTGCTCACTTTCCATTTATTTGTATTAGACTTGTTGAGAGTTTATTCTTATCTTTATGGGATTTATTATTTGGACCGTTGGTTTATTCGGTCAATTATTTTTACTTGTGAATGATTAATTCAGTTATCTGTGATTGTTATATAGTTTTATTTCCGCATGGGTGTTTGTTAATTAATGAAAGATAAAAATTGGCACCAGTCTATTTTTCTCACTTAGGTGGTTAGTAAATAATAAGACGACAGTGATGCTAAGAATGGACCAAATGAGAAACCTGTTCTAACTTGATTTAGGACTGATCACCCGGGATTAATTAGGCGGGGTGTCACATTGATAACTTTCCTAAGAAGAAGAAAGCAAACTTTTGCGTGGAGTCATGAAGATATGCCCGGAATAGATCCAAATTTCTTATGTCACGAACTCAATGTGAATAAGGAGATCAAGCCAGTGAAGCAAAGAAGAAGAGTGTTCAGCCCCGAGAAGAATCAAGCTATACAGGAGGAAGTCGAGAAGCTCCAGAAAGCTTGTTTCATTAAGGATGTCAAATATCCAGACTGGTTAGCCAATGTGGTGATGGTAATGAAGAAAAACAACAAGTGGAGGATGTGTGTAGACTTCACCGACCGCAACAAAGCATGCCCAAAGGATCATTTTCCATTGCCCCGAATTGATCAACTGGTGGATGCTACCTCGGGACACGAGCTGCTGAGCTTCATGGATGCTTATTCTAGCTACAATCAGATTAAAATGAAACCTGAAGACAGGGAAAGTACTTCTTTCATTAGCCCTAGGGGAACTTATTGTTATAATGTTATGCCTTTTGGTTTGAAAAATGCAGGTGCGACATATCAGCGACTGATGAACAAGGTCTTTGCTAAACAAATCAGTTGCAATATGGAAGTCTATGTTGACGATATGCTGATAAAAAGCAAGAAAGTTGCCGATCATCTAGTTGACTTAAGCTAGAATTTTGATCAACTGGATAAATATCAAATGAAGCTGAACCCGACGAAGTGCATATTTGGAGTACGAGAAGGCATGTTTCTCGGGTACATTGTCAATCAACGAGGCATTGAGGAAAATCCTGAAAAGATCAAAGATCTATTAGGGCTGCGATCTCCAACGACGAAGAGAGAGGTGCAAAGTCTTACAGGACGAGTAGCAGCACTCAACAGATTTGTATCACGAGCAACTGATCGATGTCTCCCATTATTCAAGACACTCCGAAAGACTTTTGAGTGGAATGAAGAATGTGAGAAGGCTTTTCAAGACTTGAAGAAATACTTGGGAGCACCTCCACTGTTATCCAGGACGATGATGGAAGAAAAATTGTACTTGTATCTAGCAGTATCGGAGAATGCAGTTAGCTCTGCGTTGATAATAGTGGAGAATGGAGTACAAAAACCAATCTACTACACGAGTAAAACCTTTCGAGGAGCAGAGATCAGATATCCAAGGCTGGAAAAGTCAGCACTGGCGCTGATTGAGGCGAGTAGGAGAATGAGGCCATACTTCCAGGCTCATACTATAGTCGTATATACTGATATGCCATTAAGGCAAGCCTTTCATAAACCAGAAAAATCAGGGAGATTGATGTACTGGGCAATAGAGCTCGGTGAATATGATATAGTTTATGAACCCAGATAATCGCTTAAAGGGCAAGCTGTAGCGGATTTTATAGCAGAGTTCACCTATACTGATACCCCCGAGGAGCAAAAGTTGCTCGCTGATCGACCTGTGGATGTTACAGGATCATCAAACACAAGCTCAGACCAACTCCGGTTGGTAAAAGGGCAAGTGGATGTTACAGTATCATCATATTCGAGTTCAGACCAACTCCGGTTGGTAAAAGGGTAAGAAAAGATGATCGACGAAGAGCGAGAAATATCTGGGGAAGATGAAAGGAAGCAACAAATATTTCACCGAGGAACTCAGACAGATCAGAAATTTATAGACGAGTTAACTATATGAGGGCTCTATGTAGATGGCTCATCTTGCACTACAGGATGTGGCGCGGGGATAGTTTTGAGCACTCCGGACGAGGTCGACATGGAATACGCCCTACGTTTCCAATTCAAAGCTTCCAATAATGACGCTGAGTATGAGGCCATGATTACAGGTCTTAATTTGGCAAAAATTATGGAGGCGCAGCAGGTTATTATTTTCAGTGATTCTAAATTGATCGTAAACCAAATGATGGAAGTATATGCAGTCAAAGGAGAATTAATGATCAGGTATCACACAAAGGCAAAGAAGCTGGTGTCGGAATTTGCTGCTATTCAGCTGGTCAGAATACCGAGAATGGAGAATGTGAGAGCAGACGCCCTAGCTCGATTAGCCTCAGCTACTCGTACCGAGTTACGACGAACAATCCCAATTGAAGTGTTGGCTGGTCGGAGTATAGATGAAGATCTGACGATGAACTTTATCACCCTTGATTTAGGACCATCTTGGATGGATCCCATCAGGGCATATATTGAGGAGGGAGAATTACCAACTGACAAACTCGAAGCCAAGAAATTAAAGTTTAAAGTTGCTCGGTATGTATTAGCTAATGGTATTCTATATAGACGAGGAATTATGGAAGGTTTGCAAAGATGTGTGCATCCCACTGAGGTGAAAGATTTAATTGAAGAGATCCATAAAGGGTCCTGTGAAGCCCATGTAGCAGGTCGGACGCTTTTGCAAAAGGTGATGACGCAAGGATACTACTGGCCAACGATGAGGGCTGATTGTATAGTCTATGCCAAGAAATATGACAAGTGCCAGTGCTTTTCCTCCATCCGAAGAACTCCACAAGCATTGTTGACACCCATCACTTCCCCTTGGCCATTTTCCATGTGGGGGATAGATTTGGTTGGGCCACTGCCAACGACCAGAGGAAGGTTCAAATACCTCGTCGTCGCAGTGGATTATTTTACTAAGTGGGTAGAAGCTGAGCCTCTCATCGATATGACGTACGACAAGGTGTACAAATTTGTTTGGAAGAACATCATTTGTCGATATGATCTTCCTCATGCTTTCATCACAGACCATGGAACACAATTTCATAATGAGGAGTTCGCTACCTATTGCCATCAGTCAAATATTTTGAAGATCCACTCAGCACCAGGCCATCCTCAAAGCAATGGACAAACTGAAGTGACAAACAGAACGCTGCTAAATGGCTTGAAGAAAAGACTGAATGATGCGAAAGCAAATTGGATCAACGAGCTACAATCAGTATTATGGGTCTACCGAACTACTCCCCGATCAGCAACTGGAGAATCACCATATATGCTGGCGTTTGGAAGCGAAGTTGTTATACCTGCCGAGTTGGGCCTCCCAACACACAGGGTACTAAATTTCAATTCCCCTGTCAGTGAATTAATGAGAAGATTGGATTTTGACATGCTCGAGGAAGTTAGAGAAGAAGTAGCCATTAGGAATGCTGCATACCAACAACGAACTGCTTTGTTCTACAACAAGAGAGTGAAGAAGTGCGACCTGAAAGAAGGAGACTATGTGCTGAAGAAAGTGATTTAAAAGTACAACAAACTCGAGGCAAACTGGTATGGACCATACCGAGTTATAGAAGTTGTTCGTCCAGGAACTTACCGAATAACAACTTTAGAAGGGGAGGAGTTTAAAAATGCTTGGAACGCAGAGCACCTACACATGTATTATCAGTGATGAATAAAATGAAGATATTCTGCCGAATTCTCTCTTTTTACTGAAAGTTTTTCGGGGAATAGTGCTACACACAACTCGGCAAAACTCAGACTACTCAATTTTTTTTCGAAAATGCCAACTAAGGCTGGTCGAGAAACCAATATTCCTCCGGGAAGTAAAGCTACCTATATTCCTCCGGGAAGTAAAGCTACCTATATTCCTACGGGAAGTAAAGCTACTTGTATTCCTCCGGGAAGTAAAGCTACTTGTATTCCCCCGGGAAATAAAACTTGTATTCCTATGGGAAGTAAAACTATATGTTCCTCGGGAAATAAAAGTATTCCTAAAAATTCCAATTTATGTCGGTTAGGAAGTAAATATATTCTCGAAAATGCCAACTGTAGTTGGTCGACAAGGAAAATTTACCGACCTTGGTTGGTCGGAAACATTTAAGAAAAAAAATCTACTAACTATGGCTGGTCGGGGATAAAAACCCACTAACTGTAGTTGGTTGACAAGGAAAAGTTATCGACCTTGGTTGGTCGGAAACATTTTAAACATTTTTTATACTCGTAACTTTTACTAAGTTGGTCGAGAAACAAAACATTATTTTGCCAAATAATTACCACAAGTTCAAACTACTCGACAATAAGTTGGTCGACGAATAACACAATATCATTATCTTTTTAACAGATACACATGCGCAAATATAAAGTGTTTTACGAGACAATATCAATTAAGATTGCGAACAAAAATAAAAGTCTTTCATTAAAATAAAAAACAAATTACATTGAAAATGAAATGTATACTAACTATTACATCAAAATTCCTACTATATGGGTTTCTTCCCCTCTGCTTTTGAAACAGGTTCCTCGCCAGCAGGCGGATCATTTAAAGCAAGAAGAGAATTTATAAAGTTCAAATCTTGTAACATCCTGATATTCATCACGGATGGTCGATCTAGGAGGTGCTCGGGACGAGATATCTTGACATTTGAATGGAGATTATAGTCGATGAGATAAAAATAACCTATCCCATTGCCATAGGGAAGGCATATGGGACCCTGATACACTTCATCTCCAGATAAAGGAGCATGTTGCCAATTTTTTATGACAACCCCGTGCTCAAAATAGTCCCTACTGGCATCCGGGAGATTGACTACTAAGGCCCTATTTAAAAATATAGTTTTGAAATAAAAGGTGTTATCACCAACTGCCCATCTATAACAAAACATGATTTCTGGAATTCCTATGCGAGTTCCATGGATTTAATTTAATCTATGAACCCCATTAACTATTCTCCATGTATTGGGGGCTATTCTTGCAGGAACAACGTCAAAGTATTGGCAAAATTCCAGACATAAGGGATTTGGTGGAAAAGAAAATCTACACTCAGCAACAAAGAGACTGGGGAACCAATGTCCCTCAGCCAAACGAAAATAATCAGAAGGCTCAGAAAGCTCTTCCAGAACAACCCAGGAGGGAATAGAAAAATCAGAGCGAAACTTATCAAGAGATTCAACAGGGTAAACCATGATGAATAAAGGAAATGAAGAAAAAGGAAGAAGATCTTATAGAAAAAGAGTGGATCTGTTGACAACGAACGATGAAAGAGATGAATACACAGGCGAGAAAGAGACGATGGAAAACTCGAAGATACAAATTTGAAAAAGTAGAAGATGATGGGATTGTCTATGACGCTTAAATACCTTGCCTTGGGAAAAGGAAAAAGTAATGAGTACAAAAAAAAACGATTACGCTACCGGCGGCTAGAAGGATAAAAAGGGCGCGGCAATCGAAGCGGTTATAAAAATTCAAAAAAGCCTGATTCTACGAATTTGGAAGGAAAAGTAAATACAAAGGAAAGACTCCTAAAAATCAGGAGTACCATTTAAAACTACCATATTCTGAGAAAGAATGTTCCACACTCCTCAAATTTCAAACTATGAAACATTGGGGGATTCTGTTAATACCAAATTTAGTCTACTGACATGGCTCAATTGAGTAAAAACACATGGCAATCTACGTGGCAATATCAAACACTTTCTAGGAACACTGCTTCCCCGAGGAACTCATACTCTCCGAGGAACTTTTGAGTACCGAGAAGCTTAGGCTGTCCGAGCAACTCAGGCGGTCCAAACTGCACCTCGAACAAAGCATTAATAGCAGGATAACCAACAGTTTGACTGTTCATTAAATGCTTATCATTCAGACGCATACACTTAAAGGGCATTGAATGTATTACCCTTTCATATGTACATCATTTAATGTATTACCATTTCACATTACAGCCTCAGGGCTATAAATACATTGTACAATCCTCATTGTAAAGGTACCGGAATTTCTTGATTGAACTTGTAATTGAGAATTCCCAAACAATCGGCAATAACATAATAGTGGAAGTAGGCAATTCTTATAAGGCTGAACCACTTTAAAAACTCTTTGTTTCATTTATTCTATTTGTGATTGAATAATTAGATACGGTCTAATTTTTTACATCAACACTCTGGAATCCTTCTCAATCTAATTACACTCAAGTATTCCACACCCATTTATGCCTAGGCTTAATTAATTCCAATTTATATCTTAAACAGTTATCCATTTTATTACTTCACATATTAATATTTAGATTTCATATTAAGAGTTCATTCTCTAAATAACATGCACAATTTAATAAGGACAAAACTTCTCTCTAATCTCAACATTGCACTGCTTTTCGTGCGTGGGGCGTCTCGCAAGCGAAATCCAAACAAGGAACCCCTCGATACACTACTCCATGACAATGTCGATCCTAGAGATGCATTATGTCATCCACACAATTTTACTACTACAATTACATATATGTACAAAGGACGGGACTTCTCACTACTCTCAACAATTACTCTGCGTTTCGTGCGTGGGGTGTCTCGCAAAGCGAAATCCAAACAAGGAACCCCCCCGATACGCTACTCCTTGACAATGTCGATTGTAGGGATCCATCATGTCATCTACATAATCATACTACGAATACATACAAGTACCAAGGACAATACTTCTCTCTACACTCAACATGGCACTGCGTTTCGTGCGTGGGGCGTCTCACAAGCGAAATCCAAACAAGGAACCCCCCGATACACTACTTCTTAACCATGTTGATTGTAGGGATCCGTGTTGTCATCACACAATTCACTACTACAACTACGTACAGAACTAAAGACAAAAACTCTCTCTACTCTCAACATTTCACCGCGTTTCGTGCGTGGGACGTCTTGTAAAGCGAAATCCAAATAAGGAACTCCCCAGATACACTACTCCTTGACAACGTCGATCGTAGAGGTCCAATATGTTATCTACACAAAACGTGCTACTGCTATATGGATTACTAACTAAGAGAAATCCCAAAATCTCCAACAAATATCCTTGGGTTGATATAATCGAAATATTCCTTAAGTGCGATACATCAACCCCCAATAATTTGGTACATCATAATCATCCAAGATGTACACCATAGAAATTTCATATCCTTTCACCTAGAGGATAATATATATATATATATATATATATATATACAATCATTCATACCCATAGCCAAGTGCACATATCATATATAATGTACAATGGCCATACACATAATATAACCGGCTATATATATCGCCAATATACTGCACCATGCTATTATCTTCCAGTTCCCGGCCCACGTAGCATACTGGGGACCACCTGTAGGACTAAACGACACCTACCTCGTGATCAACACACACACACGACGTCTCGGAAAGCGGTCATAGCTCATAACAGGTCAATGAGACGAAACATACCCCCCACGTCTTACCCCAAAAGAAATGTAAATCACATAATAACACAATGGACGACTATGACCTGGGGAATATCCACACTCTGCTCCTCGAGCCAGGGTGCTCACCCTCATCGCGAAACTTCCCAATGATAGCATTTGCGGGGTATGCTTAACCATACAAGTATATATATCATTCACATGCACAATATATATACATCCATATAATTCCATCATATAACTAAACCTTCATATACGGTTTAGCTATTCACCACTTAAATATACCCATATATTCATATCTATACAGATATATATATCCACATATCCACACATATATATATACACACACTACCTCTCGTTTGTATGTACAATATTTATGAACTTGGCTATAAGCATACATAATCCTCAATATACTAGCCATCACTCCAATCATAATAGTTTAATTCGTTATGTGAATACGATCCCTCACTTGAAGCATATTCATCCATTTCCCTTATGATATAAATAATCTTCCAACATAGATATATCTCCAACATTAAGGTTATCACCCAAAGTTTAGTGTAGGTAACAATCACTACACATCACATCTATATTCGAAAGTACCTCAATATCTCTAGTACTAACTCGACCATTTGTATACACATAATAGTCTATGAACCTCAAGCTCAATCTTAAATTCATCCCATGATCCCATATCTTAGGGAAATACCACACTGATATATAATCACTATTCCGACTACGGTTCAATTATTCCTATGAACCCTTAAATCTTATTGCGCTTGTAATCTATTCTTTACGTTAAAAATTACTAAGGATACGCGACCACTCTCTCTCGTTGGTCCCCAATCAATTTTAAATGGAATCCTATCACTATAAGGATTCGACACCATTATCGGCCTACTATTCCATGTCATACCCTCATAACTCTCTCAAAGGAACCTTAACCTTACATCATAACTAAGCTCATTTTTTTATCTATAAATAGGATCCCCATCCCCAATGAGGTTTCTCACTATCTCTATACACAACTCCAATGCATACATATATACATATATTCCCAAATTATTTCAAGAAGTCCCCAAACTCATAACATGTGAGAAAGCCCTTATATGTCTCCAAAACATATCTCTTACATCATAAAAGAAGGTCCCGAATCATTAAACCCAATCAAAAAGGGTTAGAAATCATTATAGAGAAAATTCACAAAACAACCCTATTTCCGAATCGATTCGGCCTGGACCAAATCGATTCGATCTCAGGGGCGAATCGATTCGCTCCAACTGCGAATCGATTCGATCCAAAGAACCTGGGACTCGGTCTCAAGCTAAATCGATTCGCCTTGGGTCTGAATCGATTTGGTCATGGAGACCTGCCACTTCTGCCTAAGTCGAATCGATTCGCTTAAGGGGCGAATCGATTTGGTTCTGCAGAACCCTAAAGGTTTCTTCTTCTCCATTAAACCCACGAATTCTAAACCCTAAAATTTCACTTCTAACTCCTAAACCTTCATCATATCATGATTCTAAGCCAATAAATCAACCCAAAGTTGGTCCCAACCATTTCTACACCATCAAACCCATATTTAAACATCAATTTGAAGATTAAACCCAAAAATCTAGGTTTTGTTATTATTGCCCAAAATCCAATTTTCTTATCTACAAATTATGAAATGAAATACACAAATGAAATATTTATAAAGATTAAACACTTGCCTCAGATTTTTAGAGGTTGGATCATCCCCGAGATCGTATTTGGGCCGAAAATCTCCAAACTTTTCCCTCTCTCTCTCTTCCTTCTTCTTCTTCTTATTTCTTTCTTCCTTTCTCTTTTCTTTCTATTTCTCTCTTCTCACAAATGAGAAGGGCTAAAATCGTAAGCCCTTAAATCCCTTAAAACAACAAACCCAGTTTTAAATGTTAATACACACTTTAAATGACTCGTTTACTCCAATTCGAGTCAAAGCATACTTAAAAATATTTCGGAACCGAAATAAAACCTAATGACAGTCATTTCGACCATCTCGACCCATCTGGAACCAATGGCGCACTCAGAATTATCATTCAGAATACTTTAAAATGTCCTCTATTTTTGGACTTCAATTTTAAAATTTTAAAATTCTCCGATTTAACTAAATTTTATTTTTCCTAAAATTTTATTTCTCAGTCCCAAAAATCGTGGGGTGTTACACTCTTCCCCCCTTACAAGAATTTCGCCCGCGAAATTTAGGATATGCCTAGGACCTCAATCTCATCTAGTCCTTACACCTACCCTCTAGATCACTATACCGATCCTTCCTGGTTTTCACATCGAACTATATAGACTTTAAAAATCAAACTAACTACCCAGGGCGCCGATACACCCCGTACTCGAGCTCAACTCGTTTCGTAATAACTCGACTCCACTAGCCTCCAATCATAATATAACTCTCAGTAATAAATCTATAACAACATATTAAATATATAACAGTTTGAAAATTCCCAATGGTTGAACTCTTCTCAATTTCTAACACTAGCTACATGCATGCGGGGGAGGTCTCGCAAGCGAAATCCAAATAAGGAATCCTCCCAATACACTACTGTGTAGCCATGTCGGGGATTGAGATCAGTTGAACCAGGGTTAAGTTTTATAAAAGATTTTAGAATTATAGGTATTGCCCGAAGGCTTATATAGCAATATATTATAAAACAATTCCATATTGACGCGACTCAGAAAGTGTCTCTAATGTGCATTCACTCTAGGCTCAAGTGCAAGCCTGTCGCGTTAGTAATAAACCCGGTAAGTTGGGATCGTATCCACAGGGATAAAGGACAACGAAGTTGTAACGACGGGAAAGATGAAGGAATCCTAACTTTGACTCTAAAAAGAAAAAAAGGAAATGATTTGGTTTTGAGAATTATTATGCTAGATGCAATTATGAAATTATGAAAAGATGCAACTACACTAACTTACCTAAAATATGATTGAAAGATGATTTGAAACTTTTGAACTAAGTGATGAGAAAAACAGGACGGGAATACAATCCCCCAACCCTAGTGTTGATGTAAAAAATTAGATCGCTCTAATTATTCAATCACAGATAAATAAAATGAACAAAGATTTTTAAAGTGGTTCAGCCTTATAAGAATGGCCTACGTCCACTGTTATGTTATTGCTGAGTGTTTGGGAATTCTCGATTATCAGTTCAATCCAGAAATTCCCGTCCCTTTGAATGAGGATGATACAAGGTATTTATAGCCCTTAGGCTGTACATGAATGGGTCGATACATTAAATGAGAATACATATGAAAGGGTAATACATTTAATGCAGCGTGTGCGTCAAGATGATGAACATTCAATGAATAGTTGAACTGTTGACATTCTGGCAATTAATACTACGACCGAGATGCAGCTCGGACCGCCTTAGTTGCTCGTTGCTCAGGAGTTCCTTGGAGCGCTAGAGTACCTCGGAGTGTTGCAGTTCCTCGGTATATCCTCGTTGCTCGGGGAGAACATGAGTTGGTCGAGGAAATGAACTTCCTCGTTGTTATTGTACCACGTAGATTGACAAGTGTCTTCGTATGATTCGTTCACATCAGCATATTAATTTTGGTATCAACAGAAGCCCCCAATGTTTCATATTTCGAACTTTGAGGAGTATGGAACATTCTTTCTCGGTTTATGGCAATATTGAATGATCTTCCTGGGTTTTAGGAGCATCGTATTTGAATTTATTCCCAAATTCAACGAATCTGCCTTTTTTCGAACTTTTAAGAGCGCTTCGATCTTAGTGCCCTTTTTGTCCTTTTAGCCGTTGGAAGTTCAATAGTTTCTTTTTTGTAATCATTTCATTCGCCGCTTCCCAAGGCAAAGTATTTAAACTTCTTAGGTAACCATACCGTCTTCTTCTTTTTCCAATTTCCTGCATTCAAGCTTTCTATTTTCTTCTTCTCTCTTGTGCGTTCATCCTAGTTTTCGTTCGTTGTCAACATGCCTCTTTTCTTCCTGTAAGATCTTTCTTCCTTTCTTCTGTATCTCTTTTATTCAGTATGGTTTATATTGTGGAGTCTGTTGAGAAATTTCGTTCCGATTTTTCCATTCCTTCCTGGGTAACTCTGGAGGTTCTTTCTGAGCCTTTAGATTATTTTCGATTGGCTGAGGGACATTGGTTCCCCAGTCTATTCATAGCTGAATGTGGATTTTCTTTTCCACCAAACCCATTGTGTCTTGAGTTTTGTCAGTACTTTGATCTTGTCCCTGCAAAAATAGCCCCCAATTCATGGAGAATAATTAATGGGGTGTACAAACTAAATCTAACTCATGGGACTCGTATAGGGATCCCTGAAATTATGTATTGCTATAAATGGGCCACTCTAGATAATATTTATTACTTAAAAACTAGGTTTCTGAATAGGGCTCTTGTAGTTAACCTCCCTGACTCAAATAGAGATTATTTTGAACATGGGTTGGTTATTAAAAATTGGCAATATGCCCCTTTAGTTAGAGATGGAGTATACAACGGTCCCAGATGCCCCCCATATGGCAATGGGATAGGTTTATTTTCATTTTATTTTACTTATGAAGTTATGCTTTTATCATGTTTGACAAAATGTATGACTGATATTTCATTATGTGTTTGTTTGCAGTTGATAGTAAAAGAAAAACTCCAAAAGAATCAGAGGTTAATATTAAGCATCTGAAACTTATCTGGGGTTTGCATAAGAACGTTGCAGACGAGCACATCAGGTCTGCATCATATCTGCTACAGTATAAGAGTTACACAACCTCTTATACTGCTCGCCCTGTTGAACCGGCTTCAACTCCAGAGGATTCTTCTTCAGATTCTCATCTTCCTTTAAGTCAAAGAATGGGCAAGAAAAGAGCTCCTCCTGCTCTTTTTGATGACATTACTTCTACTGTTGGGGCTAAGAAAAGCAAAACTGATGTCCCAGAGGGGACTAAGAAGGTGGATGCTGCACCCTCCAAAGCTGCCGAGAAGCCCCCAGTGGCTCCGAGCAAGAAAGTTGCTCCTATGGAAGTGATTACTATCTCTCCGACCAAGAGTTCTTCCTTGGTTGAAGCTGCTGAAGTCCCTTTGAGAAGATTGAAGAAACCATCCTCAGTCAATTTGGCTGAAACTGTCCCTTCTCTACCAGCTGGTGGTGTTGGTATTCCAACCATCATTCCTCCGAGCTCTGCAATGAGCTCGGTAAAAACTTGGATCATACCCGAGGTCCAAGGAATTGATGAAAAAATTTTTAGGGATATGCTGACATCTCTAGCTACTCGTCATCTTGCTTCGGTAAATTTCTCACATTCTGAATTTTCTTTCTTTCTCTGAATGCTTGCATTTTGTATTGACTTTACTGTTTTTCTCATCTTTCAGCTGGTGAATTGTTTCAATAATATCGTGAAGAAAGATGAAGCTATTAAAGCTTCAAGCTCCTCGTCAGGTGTAGAGGATGCTCTGCTGGGTTTGACCCAATCCTTGAAGGAATCTCGCCAACAGTATAGTGAGGACAAGGCTGTTTGGGAGAAAAAGTTGTCTGCAGTTGAGGCCGAGAAGGTGAAGATGGCTGAGATCTCCAAGAGTTTGGAGGAGAAGGTAAAAGGTTTAGAGGTCGAACATCAGAAGTATGATGTCAAGCTCAAGAACTTTGGAGAGCTTGAAGATAAGTTTAAGAAAGCAGAGGAAAAGTTGTCCGCCCTGCGAGATATCAAGGTCCAAAAGGAAGAATTGGATGTGAAGCTCTCCTCGGAGAAGCTAAAAAGAAAACTCGCCATTAAAAAATCATTCAGCGCTGACTGGGAAAAAGGATGGGACAAGGGGATTGCTGCGATGACATCCCAAGTTCAATATGGGAAGTTGAAATACTTCCGAGATGGCTGGGTAGCTGCCCTACAGGAATTGAAGATCAAGGATGATTCCGATCTATTCCAGTTGCACCTCCCTGGTCCTCCTCCACCAATTGTGGAAGAAGAAGAAGATGAGCCTGCCTCTGATGAATCTTCTATGGCTATAGGTGATCAAGTCCCTGCCTCTCTTCCTGCTGCCAACGAGGACATTTCTTCCATGCCTCCTCCTTCTGAGAAAATTTCAACTCTTGTTGTTCAAGCTGCTATCACCTCCGAGCAACCAAGCTCCTCGTCCCAGCCTCCCGAGAAAGTCTTGGGAGACAAGGAAAAGGTGTGAAGTTGTTCGGTATCATTTCTATCTTTTATTATCACTTGTAATCAAACAATGTAATCTTTTGATGATCTAATAAAATACATTTTTGTTCATCTCTGTTGTTGATGATTTGTTTTTGTTGATTGTTGTCTTTTTCTCATCCTTAGTTTGTTGCTAGAATGGAACTGATATCTACACATGATACCAAGCTGATGCAGCAATGTCACGAATATTATAAGGCTGGTCATACAGACCTTAGTACATCAGAAATTGCTGACATCCTTGGCCATGATGCCTCAGAACAGGCAATTGAGGCTTATCGATACTTGAAAGATTTACTCGACCGAGTTGTGGCCAACAATGTAGCCTACTACGACTTGATTGAGGAACTTCATTATTCCTTAGAAGATCTACAAGGTCAGCACAATGAATCAATGGCTTTGTTGCACAAGGAATATGAAAATAGATACCAACAGCTTTCTTCTGACACAGGCCATAAAAAGATCCTGGCTGGATACGATGTTAGGGAAAGAACTTTAAAAGGTGAAGTTGAAGCTTGCAGGCAGATTGCTGAGTTGCTGGAACAGGAGAACAATAATTTGCAGAAAAAGCTGGCACAGTATGAATCTGCAGCGTCATCTTCCACTGCTTTAGTGCAAGTTACCGATGAAGGTTTCTCGTTCTTAGAGGTTGAGAATGCCAAATTAAGGCAAGAACTGGACAACTTAAGAAAATCTGTTATTCCTGCAATTGCTCGGGGATGAGGAAGAGGTTCTCGCGGACGAGGAAGAGCTGTTCAAAATATTGTCGAGGAGCAAAGTTCTCCAGTCGCTGCTCGGAGTCGATCAAGAGTTCTTAGCCGCAATGTTGAAGAAGCTCGTACTCAGTCGACGTTGGAAACTCAATCATTCTAATTGAACGCAAAAGACCGAGCTCTGTCTGAAATGTCCAAGAAAAATCTATCCTTGGAGGATCAACTTACTGCGATGAAGTCTGCTCTGGATAATAAGGATGTTTTTGCCAGGAGCCTTCACGAACAATTGGATAGATTAACCTTCCAATTCCATAAACAGCCCAGGGAATTTTGGATGGCAGGGTACAATGAGGCCCTTTGTCATTTGGACGCTCGTATTGAACACGCCAATAATGAAGGTTATAAGCAGGGGTGGTTGAACGCCTTGGGTGTATTAAAATTGGAGCAAGGGCATTATTTATGGGATTATCATGCTCCTGGGTTATTAGACTTGCCTGTACCACCTTATAAATTGGACATGGAATGGATCCCAGCTCGTTCCATTCCTCGGAGCTTAATTTCAAAATACCTTGGTGACTACAGTCTTCACTCCCAGATCGAAGTATCTCGTCCAGAGCATCTAATGGATACACCCTCAATAATGAATGTCAGAATGCTAAAGGACTTGAACTTTATTAATTCTCCCCTTTGCCTGGAAGATCCTCCTGCTGGCGAAGAGCCTGTTTCAAAAGCAAAGGGCAAGAAACCCATGGAATAGGAATCTCAATGTAATAGTTAGTACATTCATGTAACCTATAATTTATTTTGAATTTTAATGAAAGACTTTCATTTTGCAAATCTGTATTGTTATTGTCTTGTAAAATGCTCTACATCTGTTCATATGTATAAGTTAAAAAAAATAACAACAATATTGTTGTTCATCGACCAACTTAATAAAAAGTCACAAGTATCAAGTTTACTCAATCACTTAATAATAAAGTAATGAGTATAAAATGTTCAAAATGTTTCCAACCAACCAAGGTTGTTAGATTGTGCTTATCGACCAGCTACAGTTGATGGGTTTTTATCCCCGACCAACCATACTTGGTTCATAAAATGTGCCCGACCAACCATGGTCGATAATTTATCTTCGTCGACCAAGTATAATTGATCACCAACCAACTATACTTGGTTCAGTTTGGAATTCTTTGTATTTTCTGGAATGATTTTACCTTCCGAGCAACTTGTTGGTTTTAAATCAAATGATATTGATTATTGAATTATCAGGTTCTTTCGAACTATCTTGTCCACTAGTTATCTTACCAACCTTAGTTGGTCACGCTAGTGTACGCCTCCTAACCAAAGGAGTATATTTTTTTGTTCTTTCGAACTTTTTGTCCACTAGTTATCTTACCAACCTTAGTTGGTCACGCTAGTGTACGCCTCCTAACCAAAGGAGTATATTTTTTGGTTCTTTCGAACTTTTTGTCCACTAGTTATCTTACCAACCTTAGTTGGTCACGCTAGTGTACGCCTCCTAACCAAAGGAGTATATTTTTTGGTTCTTTCGAACTTTTTGTCCACTAGTTATCTTACCAACCTTAGTTGGTCACGCTAGTGTACGCCTCCTAACCAAAGGAGTATATTTTTTGGTTCTTTCGAACTTTTTGTCTTCTTTTTGCTGTCGAGCAACGTAGTGTACAACACTAGTATTCCCCAAAAAACTTTCAAACAAAGGAGAATAAAATGGTGAAAACATTATCGTTTTATTCATATTGATGGAACCGTTGTACATTTTACATCATTGATAATACTTGCGAAGGTGTTCAGCATTCCAAGCATTCTTGAATTCTTCTCCTTCTAGAGTTGCTATTCGGTAAGTTCCTGGTCGAACAACTTCTGTAACTCGGTAAGGCCCATGCCAGTTTGCCTCCAATTTATTGTGCTTCTGAATGACCTTCTTTAGCACATAATCTCCTTCTTTTAAATCGCATTTCTTCACCCTTTTGTTGTAGAAAAGAGCTGTTCGTTGTTGATAAGCAGCATTCCTAATGGCTGCTTCTTCTCTGACCTCCTCGAGCATATTCAAATCCAGTCTTCTCATCAAGTCGCTGACTGGGGAACTGAAATTCAGCACTCTGTGTGTTGGGAGACCTAACTCAGCAGGTATTACAGCCTCACTTCCAAATGCCAGCATATATGGTGATTCTCCAGTCGCTGCTCGGGGAGTTGTTCGGTAAGCCCACAATACTGATTGTAGCTCGTTAATCCAGTTAGCTTTAGCTTCACTTAACCTTTTCTTCAAACCATTTAGTAGTGTTCTATTCGTCACTTCAGTCTGTCCATTGCTTTGAGGATGGCCTGGTGCTGAATGGACCTTCAAAATGTTTGACTGATGACAATAAGCAGCAAATTCCTCGTTATCAAATTGGATTCCATGGTCTGTGATGAAGGCAAGAGGGATACCATATCGACAGATGATATTCTTCCAAACGAACTGGTATACCTTCTCGTATGTCATGTCGATGAGGGGTTCAGCTTCTACCCACTTAGTAAAATAGTCTACTGCGACGACGAGGTACTTAAATCTTCCTCGGGTGATCGGCAATGGTCCCACCAAATCAATTCCCCACGTGGCGAATGGCCAAGGGGAAGTTATGGGTGTCAACAATGCTTGTGGAGTTCGTCGGATAGAGGAAAAACGTTGGCACTTGTCACATTTCTTAGCATAGGCTATACAATCAGCCCTCATCGTTGGCCAATAGTATCCTTGAGTCATTACCCTTTGTAAAAGCGTTCGACCTGCTACATGAGCTCCACAAGACCCTTCATGGATTTCTTTAATCAATTCTTTCACCTCGGAGGGATGTACACATCTCTGCAAACCTGCCATAATTCCTCGTCTATACAAAATACCATTAGTTAACACATATCGAGCAGCTTTATACTTCAGTTTCTTGGCAGCGAGCTTGTCCTCCGGCAATCCTCCCTCTTCAATATATGTCCTGATGGGATCCATCCAAGATGGTCCTAAATCAAGGGTTATTACATTCATTGTCAGGTCTTCATCTATGCTCCGACCTTCTAATACTTCAATCGGTATGGTTCTTCGCAACTCGGTACGAGTAGCTGATGCTAGTCGGGCCAGTGCGTCTGCTTGTACATTCTCCATCCTCGGTATTCTCACCAACCGAATGGCATCAAATTCTGTCAACAACTTCATCACCTTTGCGTGATATTTGATCATTAACTCTCCTTTAACCGCATATATTCCCGTCATCTGATTCACAATTAGTTGAGAATCACTGAATACCATCACTTGTTGTGCTTCCATAACTTTTGATAAGTTTAACCCCGCTATCATGGCCTCATACTCAGCTTCATTATTAGAGGCTTTGAATTGGAATCGTAAAGCATATTCCATGTCAATCTCATCTGGGGTGCTTAAAACAATTCCTGCGCCGTAACCTGCTGTGCAAGATGAGCCATCCACATATAATCTCCATATGGGTAACCCATCTTCAAATTCCTTATCTGACAGTGTTCCTCGGTGAAATATTTGTTGCTTCTTTTCATCCTCCCCTAGCACTTTTCGCTCCTCGTTGACCATCTCTTCTCGTTCTTCAACCATCCGGGGCTGGTTTGAATTTGAAGTTGATGATCTTTCTACATCCATAGGCCCTTTTACCAACCGGAGTTGGTCTGGACTTATGTCTGTTGATCCTGTAACATCCACAGGTTGGTCAGCGAGCAGTTTTTATTCCTCGGGGGTATCAGGATATGTAAATTCTGCTATAAAATCTGCTACAGCTTGCCCTTTCAATGATGCTCTGGGCTCATACACAATATCATATTCATCGAGTTCTATCGCCCAGTACATCAGTCTTCCTGATTTTTCTGGCTTGTGAAGGGCTTGTCTCAATGGCATGTCGGTATACACAATGATGGTATGGGACTGGAAATATGGCCTCATTCTTCTACTTGCTTCAATTAATGCCAATGCCAATTTTTCTAACTTTGGGTACCTGATCTCTGCACCTCGGAAAGCCTTACTTGTGTAATAAATTGGTTTCTGGACTCCATTCTCCAATCTGATCAATGCCGAGCTAACTGCATTCTCTGATACTGCTAGATATAAGTACAACTTCTCTCCTGTTATTGGCCTAGACAACAATGGAGGTGCTCCCAAATACTTTTTCAAGTCTTGAAAGGCCTTTTCACATTCATCAGTCCACTCAAAAGTTTTTCGAAGTGTTTTGAAGAATGGGAGGCATTTGTCAGTTGCTCGAGATACAAATCTGTTGAGCGCTGCAACTCGTCCTGTAAGACTCTGCACTTCTTTCTTTGTTGTTGGAGATCGCAACCCTAAAAGAGCTTTGATCTTATCTGGATTTGCTTCAATGCCCCGCTGGTTGACAATGTATCCGAGAAACATTCCTTTTTCGTACTCCAAATGTGCACTTCGTCGGGTTGAGTTTCATCTGGTATTTATACAGTTGATCAAATGTCTGAGCTAAGTCAACTAAATGATTTGCAGCTTTCTTGCTTTTTGTCAACATATCATCGACATAGACTTCCATGTTGCAACTGATTTGTTCGGTGAAGACCTTGTTCATCAGCCGATGGTATGTCGCTCCTGCATTTTTCAAACCAAAAGGCATAACATTATAGCAATAAGTTCCCCTAGGGGTAATAAAAGAAGTACTTTCCCTGTCTTCAGGTTTCATCTTGATCTGGTTATAACCAGAATACGCATCCATGAAACTGAACAGCTCATGTCCCGAGGTAGCATCCACTAGTTGGTCAATTCTGGGCAGTGGAAAATGATCTTTTGGGCATGCCTTGTTGAGATCAGTGAAATCAACACACATTCTCCATTTATTGTTCTTCTTCTTTACCATCACCACGTTTGCCAGCCAGTCTGGATATTTCACATCTTCAATGAATTGGGATTTCTGGAGCTTCTCGACCTCCTCTTGTATGGCTTGATTCTTCTCGGGGCTAAATACCCTTCTTCTCTGCTTTACGGGCTTGATCTCCTTATTCACATTGAGTTCGTGACATAAGAAGTTTGGATCTATTCCTGGCATGTCCTCATGACTCCATGCGAAAGTTTTCTTCCTGTTTCTCAAGAACATTATCAATTCTTGTTTTATTGAAGCATCCAACGACGAACCTATCTGGGTTACTCGTTCAGGGTGCTCCTCGTCCAAAATAACATTTTCTGTAGATTCTACTACCTGTCCTTTTACAAGTTGGGATTCATCCCTGGGATCAAGAGTTTCAATTTCTGTACCTTCCTCTACCTGGTAGGTAATAGTTTTTTTTCTTGACTCCTCAAACTCCTCTTGCTCGGCAGACGAATAATAGCATTCCCGAGCTACTTTTTGATCACCTTTTACAACTCCTACTCCGAAGTTTGTTGGGAATTTTAAGCATTGATGCACTGTAGATGGAACTGCTTCGAACTTCTTCAAACTAACTCTTCCCATGATGATGTTGTAGGCTGACTGCACATTCTTATCCATCACAAAGAAGCGTATTCTTTCTGTTCGACAAGCAGGCCAAGTTCCAATGAATATGTCCAACTTGATCGTCCCAAGTGGAAAAACTTTCTCGCCAGCAAAACCCATAAGGGGTCTGTGATAAGGTTCCAATTGAGATAATTTCAAATTCAAACTATCAAAATATGAATAGTACATGATGTCTGCCGAACTACCATTGTCCACCAACACCCTTGAAATCACCACATCTTGCATCCTCATTTTGATCACCAAGGGATCGTCATGAGGGTAAAGAACACCGGCCAAATCATTTTTTGAAAAACCAATAACTAGCTTCTCTTTATTTACCTTCCTAGGACGATCATCCTCGGCAAGATTTATTCGTTGAATATATGAGCAGGCTTGAGCCTCTCCGAGATAGGCCTTTCTTTCTGCAGTGAGGTCTCCCCCTCCAGCATCTCCTCCTGTAATAACATTACAATCAAATGACCCAAAACGTATGGAAAATACCTCTCGTTCAGGCTGTCTTGGCTTCTTTGGAAGATCGGGGTCTTCATCTGGATCATCTTCATGATCTCTTTTCTTTTTCTCCTCCGTCCGACGAGGAGATCTGGAACGATCTCTGGTTCTATCATCATTCTTCCTTTCACCTCTGCGATCTACATACTTTGACAACTTTCCTCTTCGGATGAGCGTTTCAATCTCGTTCTGAAGGGCTATGCAATTTTTGGTCGTATGGCCATGGTCTTTATGGAACTCGCAATATTTGGCCCTATTCCTCAGTTCAGGATTGGTCCTCAGTTTATCTGGCCACTTGATTTCTTCGTTATTCTTGATTTCTTCTAAAACATGATTAATACCCATCTTCAATGGAGTATAATTATCATATTTCTTCAGGACTTCCCATGACGTCCTATTATTCTTGGAGTGCTTGTCATTACCATTACCTTTTTGCTCTGTCTTCTTAGATTTGTCAACCTCCACCTTGGTTTCTTTATCCATATTCTTCTTCGCAGCCATAGCCTCCTCGGCATTCATTATTTTGGCCGCTTTTGCCATCAACTCCGACATAGTTTTAGGTGGATCTTTGGCCAAAGTATAATATAACTTGTTAGGCAGCAATCCACTCATCAAAGCAGTGATCGCTGTCTTTTCTTCGTAATCTATGACTTCCAACTTCTCGTTATTGAAACGAGTTATGTAATCTCTAGTACTCTCACCTGATTTTTGTCTAACACTTAACAAGTGCGCTACTCGTTTTACTGGCTTTGCTCCAAAACAGAAATTACCAATGAACAACTCGGCTAACTGAATAAAAGTCAAAATCTTACCCCGAGGAAGATTGTTGTACCATATCTGCGCAGATCCGGTAAGAGTTCCCGAAAATGCTCTACACCTCATCTCGTCGGGGACAGCATATATGTCGGCAGCAGCCTGGTATTGTTCTATATGAAGAACATGATCTGTCTTTCCATCATATTTAGGGGTTACTACAGGTGCTTTAAATTTTGATGGTGTAGGAAAGTTCACAATGGCCTGTACAAAAGGTGTCCCTTGAACAAAAGTTCTCTGTAAGGGATTCCTTTCTTTAACCATTTCTCCAAGTCTATCCTCCAATCGCTGAATGGAACCCTTCCACGCTTCATTTCCTTCCTCGGGCTGCTTAGTCCGAGCAATTGATTGTTCTGACGTAGCTTCATGAGATCTATCTTGACGAGTAGCTGGTCTTGATTGTGCTGATCCTTCTCTCAAACCTGATGGTGGTCGAAAGCTTCTCGATGGTGCTCTAGGTGGACTCATATTTCTCCTTGGTCCTAGACGACTGAAAGGAGATGTTCTGCTTAATCTTTCCAGGGCGCTAGTTCTCTCCGGAGAGAGGGTGATATGTTGATCTGTATCCGTAGCCCGTATCGATGAAGTTCGCCCAGGTTGATAAGAAAAATCATTAGATTCTTCATTACGATATGACTCAGTACGCCTGGATCGCGATTGCCCACGATCACTCCTTTGCCTTGAATGGGTAGGTGCACCACCATGAAGAGTTTGAATGAATTGCCTCATTGTTTCTTGCATGGCGGTTTGTCCTTCAGCCAGATTCGTCATAATTCCAGCCAGATCTGGAGGTGCAGATGGATTCGGAGGATTTCTAACATTTCCAGCAATTCGATTACTGGATTCTAGATTATCTGCCATTGATGATAAATGATTTTTGGTGAAAAACGATAGTAACAGTCGTTTCCCACAGACGGCGCCAATCTGTTGATGTAAAAAATTAGATCGCTCTAATTATTCAATCACAAATAAATAAAATGAACAAAGATTTTTAAAGTGGTTCAGCCTTATAAGAATGGCCTACGTCCACTGTTATGTTATTGCTGAGTGTTTGGGAATTCTCGATTATCAGTTCAATCCAGAAATTCCCGTCCCTTTGAATGAGGATGATACAAGGTATTTATAGCCCTTAGGCTGTACATGAATGGGTCGATACATTAAATGAGAATACATATGAAAGGGTAATACATTTAATGCAGCGTGTGCGTCAAGATGATGAACATTTAATGAATAGTTGAACTGTTGACATTCTGGCAATTAATACTACGGCCGAGATGCAGCTCGGACCGCCTTAGTTGCTCGTTGCTCAGGAGTTCCTTGGAGCGCTAGAGTACCTCGGAGTGTTGCAGTTCCTCGGTATATCCTCGTTGCTCGGGGAGAACATGAGTTGGTCGAGGAAATGAACTTCCTCGTTGTTATTGTACCACGTAGATTGACAAGTGTCTTCGTATGATTCGTTCACATCAGCATATTAATTTTGGTATCAACACCTAGTGTATTGCAGTTATAATATTAATCGTAAATTTAACTGATTAATTAGACCCGGAATTTAGTACTCCCAAGCATTACGTATACGAGGATCAAGCCCGCGTCATACTTAATCTGAGGATGAGTAAATCGGTATCGCGATAGTGACACTCGAATTGCATTCTAAATCATCCCGGTTACCCAGAGGCAAACGAGATATAAAGACCTACAATTATTGTGTTATTACGCAATACGGTCGTAACCAATCACTAAATTCAAAGGACTAATTTTATACACATGCAATTAACACATC
This sequence comes from Sambucus nigra, assembly GCA_949130495.1. Taxonomy (NCBI): domain Eukaryota; kingdom Viridiplantae; phylum Streptophyta; class Magnoliopsida; order Dipsacales; family Adoxaceae; genus Sambucus; species Sambucus nigra. The sequence goes on from OX422214.1 coordinate 97,186,006, forward strand.
AGGCTGGGTTCATATATCCCGGCCTTAGAAAATCTAGCCTAGCATGGTGGAAGTAATGAAAACAGTGTTTAATGTGCAGGAATTCATGATTAATCTAAAGAAAAGTTATGAATTGACGTAGAACAGAATTGAAAAGAGGAAATTACTCACTAATTTTACCAAAGCAATAACAACAGCAATAAAGAACACGTAATTCTAAAATAACCTTCAATCTTTTGAATTAAACTGTAAATTATATCTAAACTAGGGTTTCTGGAAAATGATGGAAAATTATCTAAAATTCTCCATCCAAATAATAATAATAAAATGGGTTTTTATACCCTACAACAATTCAAGAGTTTCATCTGCACTAGGATTCTTTTTCGGAGAAGATAAGATTTGAAAATCTCAATAGCCGGACCAGTCCGGGCCTTAGGCGGACCAGTCTGCCTCCCATGCGGATCGGTTCTTTTTATTTCTAAGCAGACCGGTACGGGGCTGATCGATCCTTTTATTTTTCACCCTTCTTCTGTTTGCTTTCGATCAGGGGTCTTCTGGAGTTTTGCAAAGCGGACCGGTCCGGGGTAGGGGTGGACCGGTCTGCCTGTTTAACTTTTTTCTCAACTTTGACTGCTCATATCTTTTGTTTCGGGACTCCGATTGAGGTTTCGTTTCTTCCTATGAGCTCATGAGTGTGATATCTTAAACTTCTCTTTAGGTACCTCATCCGAATTTCGAGTGGAAATTACACTTTTGCACTTTTGACTTTCCTTCTTTCTTCCTTGATTCTTAAGGTTTCCTTCTTCTGTTTCTTGACATCAAATACCTGTAAGATCACTACGAAATACCAGAAACTCGATGTACTCGTTTGAATAAGTCAGTAGCAAGATTATGAGATAAAGTCAAATCGATTACGTTGTTCGAGGTGCTAAAAGTACCCAAATTAAGGGATAAATTATGAATAATTTATGCCTAATCAAACCTTCCTAACTTAGAACTTTGCGCGTCCCGAGCAATGTAAAAGAATCCTGGCAAGGCTCAATTCTTGAAAAATATTTTATTGGGATATAATACCTTTTTCACGGGCAAGCGATTACATTTAGCGCATGCAACAAGCCTTTAAACCCCTAGGTTACCCTAGTAGGATGAGTTGTGTCTCGTGAGGATTTGCAGAGAATATACCCATAAAATTCGACTCAAAGAAAATTCAAAATACGCAAAAATTGTGCATTCAAACTTTTCCAGAAAATAGTCATCATCAAGTCCTATTTACAAGTCTCAAACCGTAGTGTGTGTGTGCGAAGCCGGAAATATAACCGCTAATTTCCACCGATTAATCATCACATTACTTATCCGAAAATTCGTTTTGATTTCAATTTCTCACGGAATGCTCTCTCAAACGAATCACTCGGATTGTGGTTATTCTCTCGGTATGCGTGATATAAAGAGTAAATGTAATGGACGCAAAATCACGCATATAATTAGAAAGACGAAAATTGCATGGTGAAAGGATCTCATCAACGGATTACGGTTTTAAAAAACGGGAACATTACCTCTTATTCGCGCACTTAATCTCCTTTATTATCTTTTGGTGTATTAGCTCTCCACGCGGTAAGCAATATTTTAATTTAGACTCGGATAGGACTTTTTTGGGTTTTAAGGTATATGGGGAAAAATAAATAATGGTAGGAAAGGTTTGGAATAAGAAAAATCATTTATGATGTCCATTTATGCTTTTTCCGGGCTATTGCTCATTTTTTTTCTTCTTTTTCTCTATTTTTTCTGTTTTTCACTTCTTTTCTTTTCTCACTACTTTTGTTGAGCGTATCTATTTTTTTCTTGCCCCTTTTTATGCACTTTCCAGACTTAAATTCTGAATTTTTCCATTTTTCGCAATTCCGGGTTATTTGGGTTATCAAACGAAAAGGATAAGTTTATTCGGCTCAAATTGGGTTGCAAAACGGGTAATTTTTTAGCTACTTTTTCTAGCCAATATTTTTGGGTGACTAATGAGGGCCTACTTCGTTGTCCAAAATACCAATTGCATTTCGAGATGAATTTAAGTTTAAAGATCAATTTATGGCACGTTTTTCAAAGCAATATCCCACACGTCTTTCATAACCGATCAAAATAAAAGGGTTGAGATCCTCGACGACTTTTTAGGCGCTGAAAAGAACTTTGAGTTAACAGTTAACTCGGATTGATTTAAAAACTCGCAAAAAGTGATAGGCTCGAATCTCACCGGGTTTGTTAATCTCCACACTTATTCGTTAAGTCGTCAATTTTCGCTCAATTTCCATCTTTGGTCAATTTTGGCTTTGTGTATGTTGAATTTTACAACTTGAGACTTCAATTCGACTTTTAATGATATTTTTGAAAAATTTAAATTCCAATTTTTATTTATTTTGAACAAAAATATTTTTGAATTTTTCAAAATTTTATGATTTTTTTTGGAAATTTCTGAGCATTTTTGAAAATTTGTGAAGTTTTAGAAATACGCACTTGTGCCCCCCCTTAACTTAGACTTTTGCATTGTCCTGAAGCAAAAAGGACTAAAATCTAAATAAGGCAAAATAATAAGTGCGATAAATAAAACAAACAAATGGAGAAAATTGCAAATTTTATAACAAATAAGACTGTGGTACAATTACAAGGAAAAGCATACAAAATGTGAATAGGAAAAAACAAATAAAAAACTGCCAGAACCACATGAAGCTTCACTGGGGTGGGGGTTGGGAAGAACCGGGCGCGTCGGGGCCATAGGGATCATAGTAGTAGGATGACAGTGGCTCATTAGGATCCCATTAGCGTCGATAGATGTCCGCTTGGAAGCGGAGTATTAAGCTCGTATCGCAGCGGTAATCGGTCAAAAAGTTACCAAAGTTCGTCTCAAGTGCCGCCATTCGGTTGGTGAGGTCGCTTCCCGCCCACTCAAAATCTGGATCGTCCTCTTCATCCGCCGACTATTCGTCCAAACCGACATCCCCCATCTCGACGTACGCACTGGCTGCCTCTTCTTCTTCTTCTTCTTCTTCTTCATTCTCGCTCGAGGCAACCTCTTCTTCACTATCACTACCCCGCCTTGCCCATAGGAAAGCAAGATGTTTAGCGCTCCTGGTGCGGGTCCCTTGTCCAAAAGGACCGGGAATGTGAGTATGATCGAGCGGCGCCGCTATGCCAGCATCCTTGAGGATAGAATTGATCAAACAGGCATAGGGAAGTGGGGCAGTACCCTTCTCATCCAAGGACACGTTGATGATATCGGCGTATAAAGTGCAGGCCAAGTGGATGGAAGTGTGTGGGTCAAAGAGGTTATAAGTTAAAGTGGATTTCCGGGGCTGCATGGCGAAATCGTTGGACGTTTGCAATATGTTGGCGCACACAATCTAAAAAGTGAGGCATGCCTTCTCGTTAAGGCATCCAACGTCGACGGTTTGCCCCGTCCAAGCCACATCCGGTGCAATGCGGGCCATGATAACTTCCTTGGTGACCGGGGGGACGTTTCGTGGATAGGTGAATTCGTGAACGTCCGGAACATCGTACTCGGCCAACTTGGCCGTGAGAAGAGCCAAAGAACATGGGATGACATTCCCATCCATGTAAGTTTGGGCCTCAAATTGGCCCGTCCGAACTAGGGTGCTATAAAAGGATCGGACTTCGGTTGCCCAAACCGCATCATAGGGTTCGTTGAGGAATCGGCACCAGCCCCGAGCTATGAATAGGGCAGTGACAGAGTTGGGCAGCCCGGTCCATTGGACAGCGTGCTCCATATGGAGTTTACGATCTAAACTGAAGAATCGATGGCACCATCGTTCCACTTGGCGGGAGCGGAACTCGTCATGACCGGAGGGGTGGATGTCGATGGAGTCATACTTGGTGGGGACAGCGCGTTGAGCCATGGAAACAAGAGGGATTTGTGATTGGAAAATTAGGGAGGGAGAAGAGAGGAGTTTGTTTGAAGGTGTGGATGGAAAGTAGGGTTATGGGTGTGTATTTATACGTGAAGAGGGGTTGGGATTGGAGGGAAAGGGTTTTGAGGGAAAAGGGGGTGAATTTGGGATGGAAAGGGTAGGGTTAGGAGTTGGGAAGACGAATTGGAGGGAATAAAGTGGATTGGGGAGAGGGGGGTGAACCTTGGGAAGGGTTAAAAACAGATCTGTAGAAGGCGGATCGGTCCGGGGTAGGGGCGGACCGGTCCGGTCCTTTGAAATTCAGGCAAATTCGACTAGCGAATCGGTCCGCCTTAAAATTAAAGGAATCGATCCGGGGCGGACCGATCCGGCCTTAAAATAAAGGAACCGGTCTGGCCCAGGGTTTTTTGGTTGGATTTTCCCCCTAACTTGGTTTCGATCTCTCTTTTCCGAAACGTTTCACTTTCGCAACATACTCCCGAACAATTTTAGTAAAAACCTCTCGAAACTAACGACCAACGCAACTGGATGCAATATTCCTGAAACACGCGAATGCTTTTCCCGAATGAACCCTAGTCCTATCGACGCTCACTAAACACACGACACTCTCTACACACACGACTCTCACCCCATACACGTCGGGGGTGCAACGACCTCGCTGTAACAGCTCACTCTACCCCGTAAATGGGGTCCGACAACCAGACGGTGTCGACTTCTTCTGCACACGCCTCTAGATATGACTTTAGGCGTTGTCCATTCACTTTGAATGTATTTCCCCCTTTTAAATCGTCAAATTCAACAGCTCCATGGGGGAAAACATTCTTTACAACGAATGGGCCAGACCATCGTGACCATAACTTGCCCGGAAAGAGATGAAGCCAAGAGTTATAAAGAAGAACTTTTTGCCCGGGAAGAAACTCTTTGCGTCGAATGATATTATCGTGAGCTAGTTTCATCCTTTCTTTGGAAATTTTAGCATTCTCATACGCATCATTGCGTAGTTCTTCTAACTCATTTAATTGGAGCTTGCGGGCTTCACCGGCCTTATCCATAGCATAATTCAATTGCTTAATCGCCCAATACGCTTTGTGTTCTAGCTCCACAGGAAGATGGCAAGGTTTGCCATACACAAAGCGGAACGGGTACATGCCGTGTTAATTTTTATATACGGTACGATAGGCCCATAGCGAATTGTTTAATCTAAGTGACCAACCTTTCCGGGTAGGATTGACGGTCTTTTCAAGAATGTTCTTGATTTACCGATTCGCTAGTTCGGCCTGCCCATTCGTTTGTGGGTGATAAGTCGTTCCAACCTTGTGAACGACACCATACTTTCTCATTAGCTTCGCGAGTGTCCTATTATAAAAGTGCGTGCCATTATCACTGATTATCGCTTTCGGAGCACCGGAGCGGGAGAGTATGTGTTCCTGCAGGAACTTTATCACCACTTTGTTGTCATTTGCCTTGGTAGCTATAGCTTCTACCCATTTAGAAACGTAGTCTACCGCAATAAGGATGTATAGGAAACCAAAGGACGGGGGAAGGGACCCATGAAGTCAATACCCCAACAGTTGAAGATCTCAATAATGAGTATAGGGGTAAGAGGCATCATGTCTCGTCGGGTAATGGCCCCCATCCGTTGGCACCTATTGCAAGATTTGCAAGCAACGTTCACATCTCAGAATATTGTGGGCCAATAGAGGTCGCATTGCAGAATTTTTGCGGCCGTCTTTTTTATCGAAAAGTGGCCTCCACAAGCTTCCGAATGATAAAACTGGATGACTTTAGGGATTTCGTCATCCGGTACACATCGTTGGATGATTTGGTCGGCGCAATATTTAAAAAGGAATGGATCGTCATAGAAGAACATGTGCGACCAAGTAATAAACCTCTTCTTATCTTGCGGTGTCCAGTCGGGAGGGACGGCTCCCATGACAAGATAGTTCACTATATCCGCAAACCAGGGCAAAGAAGAGGTAGCAAAAAGTTGCTCATTCAGAAGTATTCGTCTATGGGTACGGGATCACTAGGTACGTAGGAAGAAAGCCGTGATAAGTAGTCAACAATGAAGTTTTCTACTCCTTTCTTATCTTTGATGGAGAGATTGAACTCTTGTAGGAGTAGGATCCACCTTATGAGGCGCGACTTGGCATCTTTCTTTGCAAGTAGGTATTTCAATGCCGCGTGGTCGGTGAAGCAAGTAATGGGGGAACCGATAAGATATGATCGGAATTTATCAAGGGTAAAGACTACCGCTAGCAAATCTTTCTCCGTGGTAGATTAGTTGAGTTATGGTCCGATAAGAGTCCGACTAGCGTAGTAGATGACATGAGCTTGATTATCCTTTCTTTGGCCCAAAACACCCCCTATCGCATAATCGCTAACATCACACATAAGTTCGAATGGTAAAGACCAATCCGGAACTTGCATGATGGGAGCGGACAGAAGCATGGTTTTCAGTTTTTCAAAAGAGCTTTGGCATGCTTTCGTCCACTCGAATAGGGTGTCCTTCATGAGTAGGTTGCTTAAGGGTCTAGCGATGGCGCTAAAGTCCTTAATGAACCTTCGATAAAACCACGCGTGACCCAATAAAGAGCGCACGTCCTTAAGCGATTTTGGTGGGGGAAGGTCAGCTATGACATCTATCTTTGCCCTATCAACTTCTATCCATTTGGATGATACTATGTGGCCAAGAACTATTCCCTCGGTGACCATGAAATGACATTTCTCCCAATTCAGCACTAAGTTATTTTCCACACACCGGGCAAGTACTTTTTCCAGTTTTTCTAGACAATGACCGAAAGAGGTGCCAAAAATGCTGAAATCGTCCATGAACACTTCGAGTCCCCTTTCGACCATGTCGCTAAATAGGCTCAACATGCACCGGTGAAAGGTCGCGGGTGCATTACATAAGCCAAATGGCATACATTTGTAGGCAAACATACCAAAAGGGCAAGTAAAAGTCGTCTTCTCCTGGTCAAGTATATCTACCTCAATTTGGTTATATCTGAAATAACCATAAAGGAAGCAATAATAAGGGTGGCCCTCTACTCTTTCAAGCATTTGATCAATAAATGGCAAGGGGAAATGGTCTTTCCTAGTTCCCGCATTGAGTTTCCGTTAATCAATGCAAACGCGCCACCCAGTGGTGGTACGTTGGGGAACTAGCTCTCCCTTAGCATTCTCAATCACTGTCATGCCCAACTTCTTCGGAACGACTTGAATGGGGCTCACCCACTTGTTATTCGAGATTGGGTAGATAATCCTGGCATCCAATAACTTGATAATATCGATTCTCACTACTTCTTTCATGTTGGGATTTACCCTTCTTTGCATTTCTCTTGAGGGCTTAACATCTCATCTATGAGGCTCACCGCGTGAAGATCATCTTCCTCCCCCGTATGTTGGGCTATATGGAAGATGTTGGTTTCCAAGGTCATGCTCCCAAAGGTGAATTGCATTCGCCCATTCCGAGTATTGATGATTGCGTTAGCCGTAGCTAAGAATGGGCGCCCAAGGATGATGGGAACATGGTTGCTCGAGTTGAAGGAGGGCTCCGTGTCCCAAATGATAAAGTCTACCGAGAAGTAGAAAGTGTCAACTTGGACGATCACGTCCTCGACTATGCCTCTTGGGATCTTCACTGTTCGATCCGCTAATTAGAGAGTGACCTTTGTGGGCTTGAGGTCGCCCAAATCAAGTTGCCTATAAATGGAGTAAGGGAGGATATTGACACTTGCTCCCAAGTCAAGTAAGGCTTTTTCGATTTTATTTTCTCCAATGATGCAAGAAATGGTGGGTGCACCGGGATATTTGAATTTAAGCGGGAGATCATTTAGCAGAATGGAGCTCATGTTTTGTGCTAGGAAGACATTCTTCTTTACCTTCATCTTTCTCTTTATTGTCAACAAGTCTTTGATGACTTTTGCATAAGCTGGAATTTGCTTAATGCCATCGAGGAAAGGTAAATTCAGCTTTACTTGCTTTAGCACTTCTAGCACGTCCTCACGTGGGATTCCTTTATGGGAGGGAATCAACATTTAAGGAAATGGTGTCGCGGAGGGTGGTTTCATTACTACCTCTGGCTCACTAGCGTCGTCTTTGTCACTCTCATTCAAGAGGACATCTTTGACCTCTTTCGTGCCGGGCGAAATCTCCTTGTCTTTTGTTGTGTCGTGTAGGGGATGTGATAAATCAACAACTCTCCCACTACGAAGAGTGGTCACAGCTTGACATTGCTCCTGATGTTCACTAGAGGTGGAGCTAACACTAGTTTGACCTTGGGGATGTCTTTGGCCTTGGGCAGGAAACTTGCCCTTCTCTTGGACACTCAACGAGGATTGTATCTTTGACAAACTTGTATTTATGTCGCCAATCAGACGATCATATTTGGCATTGGTTGCAGTCTGGCTTGCGATGAATTGATTCAAGGTATCCTCGAGAGTTCTTCGCGGTGGCGGGATATAAGATCCTTGCGGTGGTGGTGCTTGCACATATCCTTGCATGTGTGGAGCTTGTAGAAAGTGTTGTGGTGGAGGAGGGGCAACATGAGAAGTAGGGTTCATCGTAGCATGTTGTTTCCCATAGCTAAAACTAAGATGGTTTTTCCATGAAGGGTTGTACGAGTTCCCGTGTGGTGCACCAAAATTACCCTTAAAGCCTCTTATACCACTAACTTGCTCCTGAAGCATCACTTTGTAGGCGGGTATAGTCGGGCATTCTTCAGTTGAATGTCTCGCCTCACAAATCGCACACACCTTTTCGACGGGGTTTGGTATGGACCCAGTTGGTCCTTTTCCATATATCTCGCATAGGTCTCGAAATCCTTTCTCAAGGGTATCCAATCGACTGTCCGTCATAGAATTCTTATCTACGTGAAATAGGCCGGACGCCGACGAAGTGGTGGTCACTTGACAATTTTGATTTTGAGCGTTAGGATCAGAAGTATCCCAGGATTGGGTAGTCTCGGCGACATACCTCGGGTGAAGCTCGTGGGCATCTAAATCGATAAACGGACCACTTCCCATGGTTTCAACAAGTTGCTTGGAGTTAAGATTCAGCCCATTATAGAGAAAAGAGATGATTTACACTGAATCAAATCCATGATGGGGGCATGAAGTAATTAACTCGTTGAAACGTTCATAACATCGATGAAATGGCTCATTTTCAGATTGTCTGGACACTTGAATTTGAGCCTTTATGGAGATTGCTCGATGTGTTGGGAAGAATTTCTTGAGAAATCTCGATTGCAACTCGTTCCAAGATGGAATCGACTCGGAGGTAAATACCATAGCTAGGTCTTAGCTTTATCTTTGAGCGAGAAAGGGAAGAGTTTGAGGCGGATCATCTCTTGGGTGCAAGTTTGATCACTAAGAGTATCGCACACATCCTCAAATTCCCTAATGTGAAGGTATGGCTTTTCAGAATCCATACCGTGGTAATGTGGTAACATCAGGATCACCCCATTTTTGAAACGGAATTGCCCGACATTATACGGGAGTATAATGCATCCCGGAGTGACAGTGCGCTCGGGATATAAGAATTCTCTCAGCGGGCGGTATGGGGGCTCGTCCTCATCGACGGCTGCACTACCGTGCTGCGACATCTCTTTCTCACTTAACGACTCGGTGCTCTAACTTGGTGTGCTCGAAGTGTGCTCGGAGGTGTGTCCTAAGAAGGAAAACGGAGTGTTGTTGGAGATTGAGTGTGACGGTGTGGGAGGGGGAATCCAGAACTGTGGGGCGTTAGGAGTGTGAGGACTATCGGGGTTGTACTAAACGATTGGATTTTCGTGAATGCTAGTTGGAGTATTATGGGGTGTGGGAGTGAGTTCATAATTTTGCATTAATGAATTATGAGAGATGATGGTGAATCTTTTGTGCTTTTTTTCGATTTTGTTTTTGTTTTTGTTTATGTTTTTGTTTTTTTTGAATTTTTTTGGTCAAAGTTTGGATTGACTCGATCTAATCCTAAGTCTACCTAGTTCCCCGGCAACGGCGCCAAAAACTTGACGCGACTCAGAAAGTGTCTCTAATGTGCGTTCACTCTAGGATCAAGTGCAAGCCTGTCGCGTTAGTAATAAACCCGGTAAGTCGGGATCGTATCCACGGGGAGAAAGGACAACGAAGTTGTAACGACGGGAAAGATGAAGGAATCCTAACTTTGACTCTAAAAAGAAAAAAAAAATGATTTGATTTTGAGAATTATAATGCTAATTGCAATTATGAAATTATGAAAAGATGCAACTACACTAACTTACCTAAAATATGATTGAAAGATGATTTGAAACTTTTGAACTAAGTGATGAGAAAAATAGGACGGGAATACAATCCCCCAACCCTAGTGTATTGCAGTTATAATATTAATCGTAAATTTAACTGATTAATTAGACCCGAAATTTAGTACTCCCAAGCATTACCTATACGAGGTTCAAGCCCGCATCATACTTAATCTGAGGATGAGTAAATCGGTATTGCGATAGTGACACTCGAATTGCATTCTAAATCATCCCGGTTATCTAGAGGCAAACGAGCTATAAAGACCTACAATTGTTGTGTTATTACGCTATACGATCGTAATTAATCACTAAATTCAGAGGACTAATTTATACACATGTAATTAACACATCAGGCTGGGTTCATGTATCCCGGCCTTAGAAAATCTAGCCAAGCATGCTGAAAGTAATGAAAACAGTGTTTAATGTGCAGGAATTCATGATTAATCTAAAGAAAAGTTGTGAATTGATGTAGAATAGAATTGAAAAGAGGGAATTACTCACTAATTTTACCAAAGCAATAACAACAGCAATGAAGAACACAGAATTCTGAAATAACCTTCAATCTTTTGAATTAAACTGTAAATTATATCTAAACTAGGTGTTGATACCAAATTTAGTCTGCTGACATGGCTCAATTGAGTGAAGACACATGACAATTTACGTGGCAACAACAAACACTTTCGAGGAGCTCACACACTCCGAGGAACAAGACTACAACGAGGAACACTGCTTCCCAGAGGAACTTACACTCTCCGAGTAACTTTTGAGTACCGAGAAGCTTAGGCGGTCTGAGCTGCACCTCGAACAAAGCATTAATAGCAGGATAACCAACAGTTTGATTGTTCATTAAATGCTTATCATTCAGACGCACACGCTAAAGGGGCATTAAATGTATTACCCTTTCATATGTACATCATTTAATGTATTGCCCTTTCACATTACAGCCTCAGGGCTATAAATACATTGTACAATCCTCATTTGAAGGGGACCGAAATTTCTTGATAGAACTTGTAATCGAGAATTCCCAAACACTCGGCAATAACATAACAGTGGACGTAGGCCATTCTTATAAGGCTGAACCACTTTAAAAATTCTTTATTTCACTTATTTTATCTGTGATTGAATAATTAGATACGATCTAATTTTTTACATCAACAGATTGACGACGTCTGTGGGAAACGATTGGTAATATCGTTTTTCATCAAAAAAAATTCATCACAAATGGCTGATATTCCAGAATCCAGCAATCGAAACGCTGGAAACTCTCCAAATCCATCCGCTCTGCCAAATATTTCAGATCTGGCTGGAATAATGACAAATCTAGCTCAGGGCCAGACCGTCATGCAAGAAACTATGCGCCAACTCATACAAACCCTCCATGGCGGTGCACCCACTCATTCAGGACTGCGGAGTATTCAAAGAAACACCCGTGCACCTTCTTCGCGTACTAGGCGTACCAATTCATATCGCAATGAGGAGTCTGAAGATTTTTCTTATCAACCTGGACGAACTTCGTTAGTGCGAGCCACAGATACTGAACAACGTATCACTCTTTATCCAGAAAGGACTAGTGCGCTAGAGAGGCTAAGCAGGGTATCTCCTTTCGATCGATTAGGTCCTAGGAGGAGCAAAAGTCCTCCTAAAGCCCTATCGAAGAGTTTTCGACGACCATCAGACTTACGGGAAGGATCTGCCCAGTCGCGACCAGCGCTCATCAAGAGAGATCCCAAGAAGCCACATCAACACGATCAGTTGCTCGAATAACTAGGCCCGAGGAAGGGAATGATGCATGGAAAATCTCTATTCAAAGGCTGGAGGATAAATTAGGGGAAATGGCTAAGGCCAAGAACCCTCTATAACGAACCTTTGTTTGAGGAACACCTTTTGTCCAGGCTATTGTAGATTTTCCAACACCATCAAAATTCAAAGCACCTGTTGTGACCCCCAAATATGATGGAAAAACTGACCCCGTCCTTCATATAGAACAATACCAAGCTGCAGCCGACATCTATGCTGTTCCAGATGAGATGAGATGCAGGGCATTCTCGGGAACTCTTACCGGTTCTGCTCAAATATCGTATAATAATCTTCCTCAGGGTAAGATCTCAACTTTTCTTCAACTAGCCGAGTTATTCATTGGGAATTTCTGTTTTGGGGCAAAGCCAGTTAAACGAGTAGCACATTTGTTAAGTGTTAGACAAAAAGCTGGTGAGAGCACCAGAGATTATATAACTCGTTTTAATAACGAGAAACTTGAAGTCATTGATTATGAGGAGAAGACAGCGATTACCGCCTTGATGAGTGGATTACTGCCAAATAATTTGTACTACACTTTAGCCAAAAATCCACCTACAACCATGTCAGACCTGATGGGAAAAGCGTCCAAGATTATGAATGCCGAGGAGGCTATGGCTGCGAAGAAGAATATGGACGCCAAAGAAACCAAGGTGGAAGGTGATAATGCTAAAAAGAAAGAGCATAAGAACAATGGTAATGACAAACATTCAAAAACTAGGTCAGTATGGGACGTAATGAAGAAATTTGATAATTATACTCCTTTGAAGAAGGACATCAACCATGTTCTAGAGGAAATCAAGAACAACGAGGAGTTAAACTGGCCAGAGAAAATGAAGGCAGACCCTGATAAGAGGAATAAGGAAAAGTATTGCGAGTTTTATAAAGATCATGGCCATATGACTAAAAATTGCATAGCTCTTTAGAATGAGATTGAAACACTCATCAGACGAGGAAAGCTGATAAAGTATATTGATCGTGGAAGCAAAAACAATGACCGAACAAGAGAGAGGTCTAGATATCCTCGTCGAGCAGAGGAAAATAAGAAAAGAAACCATGAAGTTGATCCCGAAGACGACCCCGATCTTCCCAAGAGACCAAGGCAGCCAGAACGAGAGGTATTTTCAATACGCTTTGGGTCATTTGACTGTAATGTTATAACAGGTGGAGACGCAGGAGGAGGAGACCTTACTGCCGAGAGAAAAGCTTACCTCTGTGAGGCTCAAGCTTGCTCATACATTCAACGGATAAATCTAGCTGAGGAGAATCGCCCGAGAAAGGTGAACAAAGAAAAATTGGTCATTGGTTTATCAAAGAATGACCTTGCAGGTGTTATATATCCTCATGATGACCCATTGGTGATCAAGATGAGAATGAAAGAGGTAATGATTTCAAGAGTATTGGTTGATAACGGTAGCTCGGCAGACATCATGTTCTACTCGTGCTTCGATAGTTTAAATCTAAAGCTATCTCAATTGGAGCCTTATCATAGACCTCTCCTCGGCTTTGCTGGCGAGAAAGTATTTCCACTTGGGACGATCAAGTTGGATATATTCATTGGTACGTGGCCTGCTTGTCGAACAGAAAGAATACGTTTCTTCGTAATGGATAAGAATGTTCAATCATCATACAATATCATCATGGGAAGAGTAGGATTGAAGAAGTTCGAGGATGTACCATCTACAGTGCATCAGTGCCTAAAATTTCCAATAAATTTTGGAGTAGGAGTTGTGAAAGGTGATCAGAAAGTAGCTCGGGAATGCTATTATTCATCCGCCGATCAAGAGGAAATGGAGGAATCAAGGAAAAAGACTACTACCTATCAGGTGGAAGAAGGTGCAGAAATTGAAACATTGGATCCTAGAGATGAGTCGCAACTCGTGAAGGGTCAAGTGGTGGAAGCTACTAAAAATATCATTCTGGACGACGAGCACCCTGAGCGAACTACTCAAGTAGGTTCGTCGTTGGAAGCCTCGCTAAAACAGGAATTGATAATTTTCCTATGAAGCAGAAAGCAAACTTTTGCGTGGAGTCATGAAGATATGCCCGGAATAGATCCAAATTTCTTATGTCACGAACTCAATGTGAATAAGGAGATCAAGCCAGTGAAGCAGAGAAGAAGAGTGTTCAGCCCCGAGAAGAATCAAGCTATACAGGAGGAAGTCGAGAAGCTCCAGAAATCTTGCTTCATTAAAGATGTTAAATATCCAGACTGATTAGCCAATGTGGTGATGGTAAAGAAGAAAAACAACAAGTGGAGGATATGTGAAGACTTCACCGACCTCAACAAAGCATGCCCAAAGGATCACTTTCCATTGCCCCAAATTGATCAACTGGTGGATGCTACCTCGGAACACGAGCTGCTGAATTTCATGGATGCTTATTCTGGTTACAATCAGATTAAAATGAAACCTGAAGATAGGGAAAGTACTTCTTTCATTACCCCTAGGGGAACTTATTGTTATAATATTATGCCTTTTGGTTTGAAAAATGCAGGTGCGACATATCAGCGGCTGATGAACAAGGTCTTTGCTGAACAAATCAGTTGCAATATGAAAGTCTATGTTGACGATATGCTGACAAAGAGCAAGAAAGTTGCTGATCATCTAGTTGACTTAAGTCAGACTTTTGATCAATTGGATAAATATCAAATGAATCTGAACCCGACGAAGTGCATATTTGGAGTACGAGAAGGCATGTTTCTCGGGTATATTGTCAATTAACGAGACATTGAGGCAAATCCTGAAAAGATCAAAGCTCTATTAGGGTTGCGATCTCCAACGACGAAGAGAGAGGTGCAAAGTCTTACAGGACGAGTAACAGCACTCAACAGATTTGTATCACGAGCAACTGATCGATGTCTCCCATTCTTCAAGACACTCCGAAAGACTTTTGAGTGGAATAAAGAATGTGAGAAGGCTTTTCAAGACTTGAAGAAATACTTGGGAGCACCTCCACTGTTGTCCAGGCCGGTGATGGGAGAAAAATTATACTTATATCTAGCAGTATCGGAGAATGCAGTTAGCTCGGCATTGATAAGAGTGGATAATGGAGTACAAAAACCAATCTATTACACAAGTAAAGCCTTCCGAGGAGCAGAAATCAGATATCCAAGGCTGGAAAAGTTAACACAGGCGCTGATTGAGGCGAGTAGGAGAATGAGGCCATACTTCCAAGCTCATACTATAGTCGTATATACTGATATGCCGTTGAGGTAAGCCCTTCATAAACCAGAAAAATCAGGGAGATTGATGTACTGGGCAATAGAGCTCGGTGAATATGATATAGTTTATGAACCCAGATCATCGCTTAAAGGGAAAGCTGTAGTGGATTTTATAGCAGAGTTCACTATCCTGATACCCCCGAGGAGCAAAAGTTGCTCGCTGATCAACCTGTGGATGTTACAGGATCAACAAACACAAGCTCAGACCAACTCCGGTTGGTAAAAGGGCAAGTAGATGTTACAGGATCATCAAATTCGAGCTCAGACCAACTCCGGTTGGTAAAAGGGCAAGAAAAGATGATCGACGAAGTGCAAGAAATATCAGGGGAGGATGAAAGGAAGCAACAAATATTTCGCCGAGGAACTCTGTCAGATCATAAATTTAAAGAGGAGTTACCTATATGGAGATTATATGTAGATGGCTCATCTTGCACTACAGGATGTGACGCAGGGATAGTTTTGAGTACTCCAGACGAGGTTGACATGGAATACGCCTTACGTTTCCAATTCAAAACTTCCAATAATGAGGCTGAGTATGAGGCCATGATTGCAGGTCTTAGTTTGGCAAAAATTATGGAGGCGCAACAGGTTATTATTTTCAGTGATTCTCAATTGATCGTAAACCAAATGATAGGAGTATATGCAGTCAAAGGAGAATTAATGATCAGATATCACGCAAAGGCAAGGAAGTTGGTGTCGGAATTTATTGCTATTCAGCTGGTTAGAATACCGAGAATGGAGAATGCGAGAGCAGACGCCCTAACTCGATTAGCATCAGCTACTCGTACCGAGCTACGACGAACAATCCCAATTGAAGTATTGGCTGGTCAGAGTATAGATAAAGATCTGACGATGAACTTTATCACCCTTGATTTAGGACCATCTTGGATGGATCCCATCAGGGCATATATTGAGGAGGGAGAATTACCAACTGACAAGCTCGCAGCCAAGAAATTAAAGTTTAAAGCTGCTCGGTATGTATTAACTAACGGTATTCTATATAGACGAGGAATTATGGCAGGTTTGCAGAGATGTGTACATCCCACCGAGGTGAAAGATTTAATTAAAGAGATCCATAAAGGGTCCTGTGGAGCCCATGTAGCAGGTCGGACGCTTTTGCAAAGGGTGATGACGTAGGGGTACTACTGGTCGACGATGAGGGCTGATTGTATAGCCTATGCCAAGAAATGTGACAAGTGCCAGCGTTTTTCCTCCATCCAAAGAACTCCACAAGCATTGTTGACACCCATCACTTCCCCGTGGCCATTTGCCATGTGGGGGATAGATTTGGTTGGCCCACTGCCAACGACCAGAGGAAGGTTCAAATACCTCGTCGTCGCAGTGGATTATTTTACTAAGTGGGTAGAAGGTGAGCCTCTCATTGATATGACGTACGACAAGGTGTACCAATTTATTTGGAAGAACATCATTTGTCGATATGGTCTTCCTCATGCCTTCATCACAGACCATGGAACACAATTTGATAACGAGGAGTTCGCGGCCTATTGTCATTAGTCAAACATTTTAAAGATCCACTCAACACCAGGCCATCCTCAAAGCAATGGACAAACTGAAGTGACAAACAGAACGCTGCTGAATGGCTTGAAGAAAAGACTGGACGATGCGAAACCAAATTGGATCAACGAGGTACAATCAGTATTATGGGCTTATCGAACTACTCCCCAAGTAGCAACAGGGGAATCTCCATATATGCTAGCATTTGGAAGTGAAGCTGTTATACCTGTCGAGTTAGGCCTCCCAACACACAGGGTATTAAATTTCAATTCCCGTGTCAGTGACTTAATGAGAAGATTGGATTTAGACATGCTCGAGGAAGTTAGAGAAGAAGCAGCCATCAGGAATGCTGCATACCAACAACGAACTGCTTTGTTCTACAACAAGAGGGTGAAGAAGTGCGACCTGAAAGAAGGAGACTATGTGCTAAAGAAAGTGATTCAAAAGCACAATAAACTAGAGGCAAACTGGCATGGACCATACCGAGTTACAGAAGTTGTTCGACCAGGAACTTACCGAATAATAACTTTAGAAGGGGAGGAGTTTAAGAATGCATGGAACGCAGAGCACCTACGCAAGTATTATCAGTGATGAATAAAATGAAGATATTCTGTCGAATTCCTTCTTTTTATTGAAAGTTTTTCGGGGAATACTAGTGCTACTCACAACTCTGCAAAACTCAGACTACTCAATTTTTTTCTCGAAAACGCCAACTAAGGTTGGTCGAGAAACCTATATTCCTCTGGGAAGTAAAGCTACCTATATTCCTCCGGGAAGTAAAGCTACCTATATTCCTCCTGGAAGTAAAGCTACCTATATTCCTCCGGGAAGTAAAGCTACCTGTATTCCTCCGGGAAGTAAAGCTACTTGTATTCCTCCGGGAAGTAAAACTTGTATTCCTACGGGAAGTAAAACTATATGTTCCTCGGGAAATAAAAGTATTCCTAAAAATGTCAACTTATGTTGTTTAGGAAGTAAATATATTCTCGAAAATGCCAACTTGAGTTGGTCGGGAGGTAAAATTATTCCAAAAAGTACCAAAGTTGCTCGTTAAGAAAAAATCTACTAACTATGGCTGGTCGGGGATAAAAACCCACTAACTGTAGTTGGTCGACAAAGAAAATTTACCGACCTTGGTTGGTCGGAAACATTTTATGAAGACAAGAAAGTGTTCGAACATTTTTGATACTCGTCACTTTTTACTAAGTTGGTCGAGAAACAAAATATTATTTTTGCCAAATAATTACCACAAATTCAAGCTAGTCGACAATAACTTGATTGACAAACAACACAATATTGTCATCTTTATTAGATATACATGCACATATTGCGAACAACAATGTTACAAGACAATAGCAATTAAGATTGCGAACAAAAATGAAAGTCTTTCATTAAATCCATAAATAAATAGCATTGATAATGAAATGTATACAAATTTATTACATTAATATTCCTATTCTATTGGTCTTTTCCCCTCTGCTTTTGAAACAGGTTCCTCGCCAACAGGCGGATCATTTAAAGCAAGAGGAGAATTTATGAAATTGAGATCTTTTAACATCCTGATATTCATCACGGATGGTCGATCGAGGAGGTGCTCGGGACGAGATATCACGACATTTGAATGGAGGTTGTAGTCACCGAGATATTTGGAAATTAAGCATCGAAGAATGGCCCGAGCAGGGATCCAACTCATATCCAGTTTGAATGGTGGCACGGGTAGGTCAAGTAGCCCAGGATCATGGTAGTCCCACAGGTAATGACCCTGTTCGAGTTGCAGCACACCTAAGGCATTCAACCAGCCTTGCTTGTAGCCCTCATTATTGGCATTCTGGATACGATTGTCCAAGTGGTAGAGAGCCTCGTTGTACCCAGCCATCCAGAACTCCCTGGGCTATTTGTGGAACTGATATGTCAATCTTTCCAGCTGCTCGTGGAGATTTTTGATGAAAAGCTCTTTATTCTCCAAGGTAGACTTCTGCGTAGAAAGCTGCTCTTCCAGGTCCCTAATCTTCTTTGACATTTCAGCCAATGCCTGGTTCTTCGCCATCAGCTGGAAGGCCTGATTTTCTAAGGCAGATTGAGTCCGCTGTTCCTCGACAGGAATTCGAGCAGCTCTTGCTCGACCACGAGAAGATATAGAGGGGACAAACCTCTTCAAGGTTTCCCACTCATCCCTCAAGTTGGCGTTATCGACTTCCAAGAACGAGAATCCCTCATCAGTCACTGGGATCAAGGCTTTTGAAGTGGAAGCTGCAGACTTCAACTGAGATAACTCTTTTTGCAGGTTGTTATTTTCTTGCTCTAATAGTTCAGCTATTTGTCTGCACTCCTCGACCTCACCCCTCAGAGTCTTCTCCCTCACATCGTAGCCAGCAAAACGCTTCTCGTACCCTTTGTCAGCATTGAGTTGTTGATATTTCATCTCATACCCCTCGTGCAAAAGGGCAGTGGATTATTTGTATTGTTGCTGAAGGTCTTCAAGAATGCCTTGGAGATCCTCGATCATATCATAATAGGCCACATTGTTGGCCACTGCACGATCAAGCAGAGTCTTTAAGTATTGGTAGGCCCCAACCGCCTGTTCCGAAGCATCTTGGCCGAGGATGTCGATAATTTATGCTGCACTTAGATCTGTGTGACCAGCCTTAAAATAATCATTGCATTGCCTCAACAACTTAGTATCATGAGCAGATAGTAATTCCATCCTGGCCAGAAACTAGTAGAGAAAGAAAAAGCAGTAATCAATAAAAGCACCAATAAAGCATGAAGAAGAGACAACAGTATGCAAAAACACAAGTTCAAGTTTTATTATATCATAAAGGTCAGAAGTGCAAGGTTCAGAGTTACATGTTCATGGTTACATTTGACAAAAGAAAAATATAAAGAGAAACCTGAACAACTCTATACCTTTTCCTTATCTCCCAAAACCTTCTCGGGAGGCTGGGACGAGGAGGTAGGTTGCTCGGAAGGAACAGATAGTAGCTGGGGAAGTGCTGGAGGTTGCTCGGAGGAAGTAGCGAGCTGCTGAAGTTCCTCGGTAGCAAGATGGATGGCTGGGGGATGATCTCCCATCACCATAGAAGACTCTTCAGAGGCAGCTTCGTCCTCTTCTTCATCTTCAGGAGTTGGAGGGGGACCAGGGATGTGTCGCTGGAAGAGCTCAGAAGTTTCATCAACCTTCATCTCCTGAAGAGCTGTGACCCACCCATCTCTAAAATATTTTAGACTGCCATATTCGACTTGCGACATCATGGCAGCCAATCCTTTGTTCCACCCCTTGTCCCAGCCAGCGCTGAAAGACTTCTTCACAGCCAATTTTCTCTTTAACTTCTCCAAGGAAAGCTTCTCGGACAGAAGGTTTTCAGCAGTCTTCAATTTATTCTCAATCTCCTCCTTCTGCCGATTTACTTCCCGAAGTTGGACCAATTCTACTTCAGCAACCTTGAGTTTATCTTCAAACTCCTCAGCATTCTTGAGCTTCCCTTCAATCTCTTTATTTTCTCCTCCAATTCCTTTATTCTCTTCTCTAACCCCTTGGAGACTTCAACGACTTGAGCTTTCTCCTGCTCGGTGGAGGTAAATTTCTTCTCCCAGATAGCCTTGTCAGTATCATACTTCTGACGAGAGTCTTCCAAAGACTTAATAACTTCCTCCAGAGCTTCCTCAACACTAAATGAGGAGCTTGAAGCTTTAATCGCCTCATCTTTCTTCAAAATTGTATTGAAGAAACTCACCAACTGTGAAAAGAAAATGAAAGCAAGTCAGAGACATATATAAGAAGGGAAAGATGAAAAATGTAAAGTAATAAGACTTACAGAAGCAATATGGCGAGCATCCAATGAGGTGACCATGTCCCGAGAAAGGTTCTCCTCAATACCCTCGATCTCGGGAATGATCCAAGTCTTCACCGAGCTCATGGCAGAGCTCGGGGGAACAAAAGTGGGAACTCCACTAGTCGGGGGCTGAGAGACGGTGTCAGCCAAATTGACCGAGGATCACTTCTTCAGCTTCCTTGGGGGAGCAGGAATAGATTCAACCAAGGAGGAACTCTTGGTCGGTGATATTACAATCACCTCTCCTGGAGCAGCAGGCTTGCTCGAAACCACTTGGGGCTTCTCAACAACTTTCACAAGAGCAGCCGAGGAAGGCGCATCAACTTTCTTTGTCCCTTCTGGGACGTCAATCTTACTTCTTTTTGCCTCTCCAGCACCAGATGCAGGTTTCTCGAAGAGAGTGGGAGGTCTTCTCTTCTTCATCCTTTCACTTAAAGGAACGTGTGACTCAGACGAAGAACTGGTAGAGGCTGGTACTGGCTCTGCGTCGCTTATTACCGGACGAGCAGTATAAGAAGTGGCGTAGCTCTTGTACTGCAGCAGATATGAAGCTGACCTAATGTGCTCGTCGGCAACACTCTGATGCAAACTCCAGATAAGTTTTAAGTGCCTGATATTAACGTCTGCTTCTTTTGGACACTTTCTTTTACTGTCAACTGCAAATAAATAAATATTAAAATATCAGTGGTATATTTTGTCAAACACAGAGGAAGCATAATTTCAAAATAAATAAAATGAGATAAAAATAACCTATCCCATTGCCATAGGGAGGGCATCTGGGACCCTGATACACTTCATCTCCAGATAAAGGAGCATGTTGCCAATTTTTTATGACAACCCCGTGCTTAAAATAATCCCTATTGGCATCCGGGAGATTAACCACTAAGGCCCCATTCAAAAATCTAGTTTTTAAATAAAAGGTGTTATCACCAACTGCCCATCTATAACAAAACATGATTTCTGGAATTCCTATGCGAGTTCCATGGATTTGATTTAATCTATGAACCCCATTAACTATTCTCCATGTATTGGGGGCTATTCTTGCAGGAACAACGTAAAAGTATTGACAAAATTCCAGACATAAGGGATTTGGTGGAAAAGAAAATCCACACTCAGTAACAAAGAGACTGGGGAACCAATGTCCCTCAGCCAAACGAAAATAATCAGAAGGCTCAGAAAGCTCTTCCAGAACAACTCAGGAGGGAATAGAAAAATCAGAGCGAAACTTATCAAGAGATTCAACAGGGTAAACCATGATGAATAAAGGAAATGAAGAAGAAAGAAGAAGATCTTACAAAAAAATAGTGGATCTGTTGACAACGAACGATGGAAGAGATGAATACACAGGAGAGAAAGAGACGATGGAAAACTCGAAGATACAAATTTGAAAAAGTAGAAGATGATGGGATTGTTTATGACGCTTAAATACCTTGCCTTGGGAAAAGAAAAAAGTAATGATTACAAAAAGAAACGATTACACTACCGGCGGCTAGAAGGACAAAAAGGACGTGGCAATCGAAGCGGTTATAAAAATTCAAAAAAGCATGATTATACGAATTTGGAAGGAGAAATAAATACAAGGGAAACATTTCTAAAAATCATGAAGACCATTTAAAGCTACCATATTTCGAGAAAGAATGTTCCATACTCCTCAAATTTTGAACTATGAAACATTGGGGGCTTCTGTTGATACCAAATTTAGTCTGCTGACATGGCTCAATTGAGTGAAGATACATGGCAATCTATGTGGCAACAACAAACACTTCCGAGGAGCTCACACGCTCTGAGGAACAAGACTACAACGAGGAACACTGCTTCCCCGAGGAACTCACACTCTTCGAGGAACTTTTGAGTACCGAGAAACTCAGGCGGTCCGAGCTGCACCTCGAATAAAGCATTAATAACAGGATAACCAACAGTTTGATTGTTCATTAAATGCTTATCATTCAGACGCACACGCTAAATGGGCATTAAATGTATTACCCTTTCATATGTACATCATTTAATGTATTTCCGTTTCACATTACAGCCTCAGGGCTATAAATACATTGTACAATCCTCATTTGAAGAGGACCAGAATTTCTTGATAGAACTTGTAATCGAGAATTCCTAAACACTCAACAATAACATAACAGTGGACATAGGCCATTCTTATAAGGCTGAACCACTTTAAAAATTCTTTATTTCACTTATTTTATCTGTGATTGAATAATTAGATACGATCTAATTTTTTACATTAACACTAGGGTTTCTGGAAAGTGATGGAAAATTATCTAAAATTCTCCGTCCAAATAATAATAATAAAATGGGTTTTTATACCCTACAACAATTCAAGAGTTTCAGCTTCACTAGGATTCTTTTTCGGAGAAGATAAGATTTGAGAATCTCGATAGCCGGATCGGTTCGGGCCTTAGGCGGATCGGTGTTCGGGGCGGACCGATTCTTTTATTTTTCACCCTTCTTCAATTTTCTTTTGATCCGGGGTCTTCTGGAGTTTTGCAAAGTGGACCGGTCCGGTCTGCCTCTTTGACTTTTTGCTCAACTTTGACTGCTCATATCTTTTGTTTCGGGACTCCGATTGAGGTGTCGTTTCTGCCTATGTGCTCATGAGTGTGATGTCTTCAACTTCTCTTTAGGTACCTCATCCGAATTCTGGATGAAAATTACACTTTTTCCCTTTTAACTTTCCTTCTTTCTTCCTTAATTCTTCCGGTTTTCTTCTTCCGTTTCTTGACATCAAATACCTGTAAGATCACTACGAAATACCAGAAACTCGGTGTACTCGTTAGAATAAGTCAGTAGCAAGATTATGAGATAAAGTTAAATCGATTACGTTGTTCGAGGTGCTAAAAGTACCCAAATTAAGGGATAAATTAGGAAGAATTTATGCCTAATCACATGTCTTTCGACACGCCAAACAAATACCTTATGTCCAAGACACAAGGCCTCAACAATTACAATACTCCTACCAACAACTAAATCTTAAAACTGACACAATCTCTGAGCTAAATTTTCCTCTCAATGTGGATTCTACTTAACTCTGAACCTCTCAGTTATACTATTCCCTTACATTTCATCAACACGTTTCCACAAAATAAGTTCTTCCCTCATTAGAACACTAAAATTTCCTATCCTAGCGTAAGTAGAAAACAATAACCTTAGCAATTCACACTCCCGAAAATCAATAGATCAATTCTCTACTAGCTCATTACCAGACGATTTAACATCCCAAAAGATGTCGTACAAAAACCACACTTGCTCACTCCCTCTTCCCAGAAGGCAATACTCCCGATATTGAGACAACTCCACACACCTCACATCTGTAAAAGTCACCAACACCAGGTCTCCTAACAAATGTTGAATAATTTCTCAATCTAAATCTCCCAAGGGATCCTATTCTCTCCTCATCAATACTTACCTTATCGATCACGAAATTATCCTTCTTATCTCTGCCTGAATCACAGAAAGAAATACCTCAAACCAAAGTGTACCAAAATTTTTTTATGGGTATTACATCTCTCATCTTCCCCCTTCCTAACCGACTTATTCTCGGCGACGTATGAGACGAAACAACTGTGTCAGAACGTCATTCAAGTGAGTGCATCTCGCAGAAGAAAATAAAGGTAATGAACACAACAATCCTGATAGTAGGGTTCTATATCAAGAACGTCAACGGAAGAACACAAAAAACCCGCACAGATCCTAAAAACTCTAGAACCTGATGCTCTGATACCATCTGTGACAACCCGCTTAAAATAATAACGGGTGGCCAGCCCTATACTACATAAATCAGGTATCTCAGATGGCTCAGTCTCAACATCAACTGACAATAATAAATAATATAAGGCTAACTACCCGAAACTATTAAAAGCGGATGTAAAGAAAACTAAATAAAATATGCAATGGACAACAAACCAACACTAACAGCTACTAACAAAGACAGAATGCACAAGTATGATAATGAAAGGAAGTGCTAGTATAACATGAAATGCATATATACAAATGAATATACCCGAATAAGCTGTCGGGTCACACACAATACAACATCCATGGGGAAGAAATATAAACAAATATAAATAACTCTAAAGTATAATCTCGATGTACACAATGAATCCTATCTAGATTTTACAAAGAAATAGAGAGCGACTACAATCTAAGTCTCGCAACAATCCGCACCTGTTACGGCTCCCACAACTCTGGATAGAGGGGCATCCGACATCCCTGTGGTAGGACACCTGTAGTAATATATATATGTATAGCAGGAGAGAAAATATAAACGGGTCAGAGCCCGAGGTGTAAAAATGTTTAGCAAGTGTGTTAACCATGCATAATAAATATCAATGCACTTATTTCATAATTAAGGTGGAGTCGCACTCTCGTGAAATCCCAATCTTATCTCTCATCTAAAAGCGCGCACCTATTCACGTCTTGGAATCTTAATTAAGTTACGCCACCCATAAGGACAACCTATCTTTTAACAATACTCCGAAATCCTTCTCATTCTAATTACACTCAAGTATTCCACACCCATTTATGCTATACTAGGCTTAATTAATTCCAATTTATATCTTAAACAATTATCCATTTTATTACTTCACATATTAATATTTAGATTTCATATTAAGAGTTCATTCTCTAAATCACATGCAAAATTTAATAAGGACAAAACTTCTCTCTAATCTCAACATTGCACTACGTTTCGTGCGTGGGGCGTCTCGCAAGCGAAATCGAAACAAAGAACCCCCCGATACACTACTCCTTGACAATGTCGATCCTAGAGATCCATTATGTCATCCGCATAATTTTACTACTACAATTACATATAAGTACAAAGGACAGGACTTCTCAATACTCTCAACAATTGCGCTGCATTTCGTGCGTGGGGTGTCTCGCAAAGCGAAATCCAAACATGGACCCCCCCCCCCCGATACACTACTCCTTGACAATGTCGATTGTAGGGATCCATCATGTCATCTACATAATCATACTACGAATACATACAAGTACCAAGGACAATATTTCTCTCTACACTCAACATGGCACTGCGTTTTGTGCGTGGGGCGTCCTACAAGCGAAATCCAAACAAGGAATCCCCCCGATACACTACTTCTTGACCATGTTGATTGTAGGGATCCATGTTGTCATCACACAATTCACTACTACAACTACGTACAAAACTAAAGACAAAACTTCTCTCTACTCTCAACATTGCACCGCGTTTCGTGCGTGGGACGTCTCGCAAAGCGAAATCCAAACAAGGAACTCCCCCGATACACTACTCCTTGATAATGTTGATCGTAGAGGTCCATTATGTCATCTACACAAAACATTCTACTGCTATATGGATTACTAACTAAGAGAAATCCTAAAATCTCCAACAAATATCCTTGGGTTGATATAACCAAAATATTCCTTAAGTGCGATACATCAACCCCCAATAATCTAGTACATCATAATCATCCAAGATGTACACCATAGAAATTTCATATCCTTTCACCTAGAGGATATAATAAATATATATATATATATATATATATACAATCATTCATACACATAGCCAAGTGCACATATCATATATAATGTACAATAGCCATACACATAATATAACCGGCTATATATATCGCCAATATACTGCACCATGCTATCATCTTCCAGTGCCCGGCCCACGTAGCATACTGGGGACCACCTGTAGGACTAAACGACACCTACCTCGTGATCAACACACACACACGACGTCCCGGGAAGCGGTCATAGCTCATAACAGGTCAATGAGACGAAACATACCCCCCACGTCTCACCCCAAAAGAAATGTAAATCACATAATAACACAATGGGCGACTATGACCTGGGGAATATCCACACTCTGCTCCTCGAGCCAGGGTGCTCACCCTCATCGCGAAACTTCCCAATGATAGCATGTGCGGGGTATGCTTAACCATACAAGTATATATATCATTCACATGCACAATATATATACATCCATATAATTCCATCATATAACTAAACCTTCATATACGGTTTAGCTATTCACCACATAAATATACCCATATATTCATATCTATACAGATATATATCCACATATCCACATATATATATATATATATACACACTACCTCTCGTTTGTATGTACAATATTTATGAACTTGGCTATAAGCATACATAATCCTCAATATACTAGCCATCACTCCAATCATAATAGTTTAATTCGTTATGTGAATACGATCCCTCACTTGAAGCATATTCATCCATTTCCCTTATGATATAAATAATCTTCCAACATAGATAAATTTCCAACATTAAGGTTATCACCTAAAGTTTAGTGTAGGTAACAATCACTACACATCATGTCTATATTCGAAAGTACCTCAATATCTCTAGTACTAATTCGACCACTAGTATACACATAACTAATAGTCTATGAACCTCAAGCTCAATCTTAAATTCATCCCATGATCCCATCTCTTAGGGAAATACCACATTGATATATAATCAATATTCCGACTACGGTTCAATTATTCCTATGAACCCTTAAATCTTATTGCGCTTGCAATCTATTCCTTAAGTTAAAAAATTACTAAGGATACGCGAACACTCTCTCTCGTCGGTCCCCAATCAATTTTAAGTGGAATCCTATCACTATAAGGATTCGACACCATTATCGGCCTACTATTCCATGTCGTACCCTCGTAACTCTCTCAAAGGTACCTTAACCTTACATCATAACTAGGCTCATTTTTTATCTATAAATAGGATTCCCATCCCCAATGAGTTTTCTCACTATCTCTATACACAACTCCAATGCATACATATATACATATATTCTCAAATTATTTCAAGAAGTCCCCAAACTCTAATATGTGAGAAACCCCTTATATGTCTCTAAAACATATCTCTTACATCATAAAAGAAGGTCCCTAATCATTAAACCCAATCAAAAAGGGTTAGAAATCATTATAGAGAACATTCTTAAAACAACCCTGTTTTCGAATCAATTCGGCCTGGCCCGAATCAATTCGGTCTCAAGGGCGAATTGATTCGCTCCAACTGCGAATCGATTCGGTCTAACGGACCTGGGAATCTGTCTCAAGCCGAATCGATTCGCCTTGGGTCCGAATCGATTCGGCCATGCAGACCTGTCACTTCCGCCTAAGCCAAATAGATTCGGGTTTGCAGAACCCTAAAGGTTTCTTCTTCTCCATTAAACCCACGAATTCTAAACCCTAAAATTTCACTTCTAACTCCTAAACCTTCATCATATCATGATTCTAAGCCAATAAATCAACGTAAAGTTGGTCCCAACCATTTATACACCATCAAACCCATATTTAAACATAAATTTGAAGATTAAACCCAAAAATCTAGGTTTTGTTATTATTGCCCAAAATCCAATTTTCTTATCTACAAATTATGAAATGAAATACACAAATGAAATATTTATCAAGATTAAACACTTGCCTCAGATTTGTAGAGGTTGGATCATCCCCGAGATCGCATTTGGGCCAAAAATCTCCAAGCTTTTCCCTTTCTCTCGCTTCCTTCCTCTTCTTTCTTTCTTCCTTTCTCTTTTCTTTCTATTTATCTCTTCTACAAATGAGAAGGGCTGAAATCGTAAGCCCTTAAAACCCTTAAAACAATAAACCCAGTTTTAAATGTTAATACACACTTTAAATGACTCGTTTACTCCAATTCGAGTCAAAGCATACTTAAAAATATTTCGAAATTGAAATAAAACCTAATGACAGTCATTTCGACTATCTCAACCCATCCGAAACCAATGGCTCACTCAGAATTATCATTTGGAATACTTTAAAATGTCCTCTATTTTTGGACTTTAGTTTCAAAATTCTAAAATTCTCCTATTTAAATAAATTTTATTTTTCCCAAAATTTAATTTCTCAGTCCTAAAAATCGTGGGGTGTTACAGTGAAGAGGGATGAACATGTCACTAATAGCATAACTCTTTCGGAGTTTGTGTGTTTCATAACTCTTCTTCATAAGAAGTAGTAGGAACATATGTTGTTCGAGACAAGTCATAAGTTCTTTTATTATTCATTGTGAGGATACTAGAGATAACCTGCATCTATATAACTAACTGGACGTAGATGGTTAGATAAAAATATCATATGATTGATATTAGTCCCATGCTATGCAAGTCAATGATAATTATTTCTTGGCAAGATATTGACTGTAATTATGATATCCAATATCATGCATGGTTTTATATATATCAATATACTAATAACGTACAATTATGGTACTTCTGGACCAAATAGTATAATAAAATGCACATATGGTACTTCGGGACCAAATTTATTTTTTTCATCCTTTTTAGGATGATATGAATAATATAATATCCAAATATCGAAGACCGTGTGTATACTAAAATTGTATGCTTAAAGCATTTACAGGACTTTTCAATCCATTCGATTTGCAGGCCGAGACAAAGACTTGTTACCCCAAGGTCATTCATTTTGAATTTCTTATTTGGATAGTTTGCATCTTAATTGAGCTCTTCAAGAGCATATCCATTTAAGGATTTCATTTTAATTGAGCTCTTCAAGAGCACATCCATTGAGGATATTTTAAAATGGCACATTTTTACATATGATTGTTTTCATACTCTTTCTTAGACAAATATTTACTAAGACGGTTGTACCTATATCCATTTGGATTGCCTGTTGTACAATGAACGTCTTACTGCATTTGAGTACGTACTCCTTATCTTTGCTTAAGGTAAAGAAAATCATTCTAGGATTTTTATATGTATTCTTTGTCTAAGTCCCGTATATATAAGCAGTTATAATATTCATGACTCTCACATAATATAAAATAAACTGCTAAGCTAGTCAGATATCTGAAAGTACTTACGGCCGAAACAGGATGGTATGTTCTTATATAATCAATTTTATTTCTTCAGGAAACCTTGTGCCATAAATTATGCACTTTGGGTGAGTTTTAACACTTCACATTCTTATAAACACCCATTCGTAACCTTCAGGGTTAACATATTTTGGGGTTTCTACTATAGGTCCAAATATACCACGTATATCAAGAGACTCGAATTATGCCATCGTGGTATTTTCACAATTTGGCCAATAAATTATTTGTCAACATTCATTCATAGCAGCACGTGAATTTTTAGTATCATTGCCCTTTGATTTTTGTGTAGCTATAACATACTATATCATCGATGATCATCTTTGTTTGTCCCACTTTTCTCTTGTATATCTATAAAAGATAGAGATCTCATTTAATATTAGGTACCTTTGATAACTTCAAGGGCTTTATAGTCACTTCAGGGACTTGTGTCTTTTCATAGATAATAACTTCTTCAGGAGTTTTTGAGAAAGTGGATATTTTGTTCATAACCTCTTATGGAGCGTTACGTATAACCTCTTCTAGAGCGTTATTTGGGCATATTTTTATTTAATCTCCACTTCCTTGGAGTCAAAAAGTTAGGACCTATAGATTTGCCACGCTTCTGGCATGCAATAGATTCATTTGCTGCTGATGTCAATGTTTGTCCCACTGGTACATCAATTCTTGCAGGCACATTTGCAGTGGGTACATGAGATTTGATTACTTTTGCAGCATCATTGAATGCATCGGGTAATTTATTTGCAATTTTTTGAATATGCAATATCCTTTTCACTTTATGCTCACATTGAGCAGTACGGGGGTCTAGATGAGATAAAGTGGAAGTGTTCCATGTTGATTCTCGCCGTTCTTCAGGAACAGACCGTACTTCTGGTACGTTCTTTCCCCCTAACGGTGGGAAGAGTGTCTCATCAAAATGATAATCCACAAATCTAGCGGTAATTCTATCACCTATCAGTGGCTCAATATAACGAATAATTGATGACGAATCATAACCAACATAAATTCCCAAACGACGTTGGGGACCCATATGAGTTATTTATGATTTGACGCAACATGTTTGATCCAGGGTGACTCAATCGGTCATGCCACAATATTTATAAGGATTATTAAGCTTCCGTCTCATGACAGTATGTGATTCTACAACATTAATAGTTAAATGGTATAACCCCATGGATAAAGCAGACAATTTCTCTAGTGCGAGCTTCTGGCTTCCAACACTAGAAGTAATGCAAAGGAACTCTTTATTACATGTCCTTAAAACTCAATAAATTTCTTATGGAATTTCTTGAGTATATAGCTTTATTTCTGAAGCCTTTAATAATCTTAGCAGGACCAGTTATAGTGGAAACATTCACTTTATTGTATACCAAGTCTGAGAAAAACTTATGGTTTTTCAAACTGGTGTGGGTTTTCCCACTGTCTACCAGGCAAATATCATCGTTTGCGTTCAATCTGATTTACAAAGGCTCAACATTGACATTCATGGAATGTTTACCTTTTCCTAAATAATCAAAAATTTCGCTTTTGATTTTGAGAATATGCATATGGGAGCTTCAGGTCCCAAATTTTCAAGAACTACGGATCTCAAAATTTTGATAAGTATAAGGACTTTCTCTATCCTATAGTGTCAAAACTTCAGGTTTGATCAGATTTAAAAATGTTAGAGAATCTTCCAAACAAGTGACAAATATTTTAATTAACTCCGACTAATAATAATCCAACCTCTTTAAAAAAAAACTAGAGACTTAATTTTTTCACAGTCTCTACACATTCCCAAGGCCCAAATGTATATTAAATAATTAGAATGTGAAAAAGGAGTTAAAATTAAATACAATTAAAAGTAAGTTAACTCTTAAATGAAGCAAAAAAGGTTAAGAGACAAAAAATTTAATGATGAAACCATTAATGTGATAGTTGAAGGGACACTTAATTGATTTTGAAACTAATCCCAATAAAAATAATATATTTGGCGCATACTATATGAATAATCAAAACTTCGAGTTTTAATTTGTGGCGCATTTTAGTTGGATCTGCAAGTCCAAACAACCACAAATAGCACGAGAGTGACCAATTTTATATTTTATATCCCAATTAAAAAATATATATTTTGTGAACTTATGGTCACAATATTGAATATGAATCTTCATATCACAAATCAATGATAATTAGGGGAATCTTGATCTATAACCTTTCAATTTGGCAATCAAAACTTCAGGTTTGATTTTGATATATTCTCTTTTGTCACTTTAGGTCCAAATAATTTATGTACTCAACGTCCCAAAATTTGAATGGAGAAATTCAATTTTCATGTTTGAATAATTATTAGAGAACTTCAGGCCCCAATTATAAATAATGGCAACTTCATATCATAACATTAAATATTTAGAGACGTTAAACAACCGTGTAATTATATTCAAACTTCAAGTTTGATAAGGGGTAAAATTATTTGGAACTTCACGTCAAAAAATATAAATAATCCTTACCCTTATTATATAAGTAATCAAAACTTCATGTTTGATTACAAAATTATTGGATCTTCGATTCCAAATTATAAATAATTGTGATTGGACTTTTAGTATTTCTTGCCCTGTTAGAAAAATAATCAAAACTTCGAATTTAATTTTAGGGCATATTTCGTTGTCATGTTCAATAATTTGTACAATAATTAAGGACTTTTAGTCCCAATATAAAATAATTTGGAAACTTTGGGTCCCAAATGAAAAAATTGACACGGAAACTTCAGGTCCCAAATTAAACAGCAATTCGGAGCTTCAGGTTCGAAATTTAAATGTAAATTAGGAACTTCGGGCCCTAATTTTTAATTAATTGTTGGGAATCATATTTTATCTGGAACTTCAGGTTCAAAAATTTAAATAATTTGAACTTCAGGTCATCGCTATTTATTTGTGAGAACTTCAGGTTTGACACATAAAATTATTGAACTTCGGGTTCAATTTTATTAATACTTGGGATTTGAAAATCCCCACCCCATTGTGTCAAAACTTCAGGTTTGATCACAAATATATATTTGGAGCTTCAGGTCCAAATTAAATTATTTGAGAACGTCTAATGTCCCAAAAATAATTAAAAAAAACTTTAATTTATGATTTGAAACTTCAGGCCCAAATTACAAAATATTTATGGACATTTAGTGCCCCTCCCTAACTATAAAAATAATCAAAACTTCAACCATCAAAAGGAACCATTATAAATCTGTTTAGAAATTCAGATTACACTATCAAAATTATCTCCCAAGAATCATCACAACTTCTCCAAGAACAAACACCAAAACAACCCCAAGAACACACCTCCAAACTAAGGTTGAACACATAATTATAAGGGGCTAAGGTATATATAAAAGGAGAGAAAATTAAAATATGTTGGCCGCCAAAATATTGTGCCGAAAGATGCTTCAAAATGGTCAAAAAGGGTTGCCCACCATCCCTTTAAATAAGACAACAAAATGATAAAAGTTTAGAAAAAAAAGAAGTCTGGCCGAACCAAAAAATGATCTAAATCGGGTCTAAATGATGTTTTTCGGAGATGTCAAATAAGGAAAAGTTGCTGAAAATTAAATTTTGAGTCGGAATAGTGATTTTTAGAATTTTCTGAGCACTTTCATTTTTTTTTAATAAATAATAATATTTTATTTATTTATTCATTTTTCTATTTTTGACCCCATGACACTCTTAGGCCTATTTTTAGCATCCAATAAATATTGTCAAATTATTTTTTACCCCAATAAAACGTCCTATAAAAATCACGCAAGTTCGCGTCCTGCGCGACACATGCTGACAAAAGTTTCAGCCCCAAAATTATTGAAACTTTTGGTTCAAAATTGAATATCATGTAGGAACTTCAAGTCCTAATTATTGAGAACTTCTGGTCCCAAAAATCAAAATTTCAGGGTTGATTTTATGGTACATATTATTATCATGTAAAAAAAAAATGTCTAAAAGTTAAATTCAAGATTAGTTCAATATTTAAATGGAGTTGGTCCGAGTTAACACATTGAGTTGAGTCCAAATTAAGTTAGTGACTTAAGTCCAAGATAAATCAACGAGTTAAGGCCAAGATAAATGAGTGAGTTAAGGCAAGTGAATAACTCACACACACAAAAAAAAAAATGCAACCACTGATTAAACACTAAAACACACACTGAGTTAACACCAAATCTGTTTAGATTATCCAAATAAAAATAATTTTCAAAACCTTAAAGCAAGAAACTGTGGCCAAACAAAACTTTAACGCATTTTTTTTTGTTAAAAAAAACGTAACTCTAGAAAAAGATTACCTCCGAAAAAAAATTACCTCCGGGAAAATCATTGGAAGCTGTCGAAAAATCGTGCTGATAACGTGTTGTAAAATAAAGGAGCACTAGTTTTTAACCACGCGCGATGCGCGTGTGCTTTACAGTTCTTGTTATACAATGCAATTTAAAATAAAATAAATTTTTTAAAAAACTTTCATTAATATTTTTTTATCACATTGACCTAAACCTCCAACAAAATCAACAAATTTTTTTATTATTATCAAATCAATTGAACACTTTCTTCACCTCATCCATGTTTTTCTGGAAAAATAGGAAATAATCCGGAGTTCAGAAAAATGAACATTAACTTATATAGAGATGTTTGATGTCTAAGTCAGTAGGTTAAGTTTATTCCTGCTCAAAACCTTGCTTTGTCAACATGATAAGTCAGAATAAATTTATTCCTTAGCCTTGGTAGTGTTTGGATTTTGTCTACTAACCTGCGCAGGTCTGCCATGTTTTGAAGTTGAGAAGATCATGATAGCCTTTTATTCCATCATCACCACATCTCTATTAGAGTTGTCCTCTCTCTCCTCCTCCTTTTTCCATCTTTATTCATTCTCACTGAAAACCCATCTATCTATCCCTCTCTCTCCCTCCCTCTTTACGTTCCATCTCTCATCTCCTCTCATTTGATAACTTGCGCCAGCATTGAAAACGCACTGACTGGGTGACAACAGTAATTCGAACCAAAACCAAGGATGTGGTGGTGGTGGTGTTGAAAGAAGAGGGGATGAATATGACGCATTATGTAGGGGGTTATTAATGCGTTATGTAGGGAA
Source organism: Sambucus nigra (assembly GCA_949130495.1). Lineage (NCBI taxonomy): Eukaryota > Viridiplantae > Streptophyta > Magnoliopsida > Dipsacales > Adoxaceae > Sambucus > Sambucus nigra. Next base: position 97,220,512 of record OX422214.1, read on the forward strand.
TCGAAGGGGCTATTAGATTAGATACATCGAATTGAGTATACCATTAAGGGAGGGAGAGAGTTGTATCTACTGACACGTGAAGATGAAGCAAGATAGTAGGTATAGAAAGGCTTTAATGCATTAAATATGCAGTCCACATGTCAGTCTCTTAAAAGATGGGGTATTTTAATGGGGTAACATTTATTAGATAAGCCACGTGGCAACTTTATGTGAGTGGACATGTGTCAATTCTCTCTAAAGAGACACCATAATTATATTATGTTATTAGATTAGATAGAGAGAAGTATATAGAGAAAAAAAGTTCTCATTAATTGATGTGTTTAATTCTTCACAAGAGGATCCTATTTATAATTATTTGACTTTCACTACATCCATTGAATTAACAATGAGATGAATGGTAGAGATTAAATTCCATTAAATGCATCTCACCAAATTACCTATAGTAACTTAAATTTTAGATAGTTACATATTTAATGTATTCCTATTTCAATATTAATAGAAGTGAACATCCAATTAAATAGAATAAATACAATATTTATGACAGTCTTATATTGATTCATTATTATTATCCACATTAATTGGGCCGTTGACTTTGGGAATCATGGACATTGCCGTACACAATCCCCTTCATTTCTGACACCAGACATTTTGGAAACATGACATTTGAGCATACTCACAGAAACCCCACGACGTCGTTTCCCTGTAAACCCCCTAACCTAAAATTTAGGGCTTCACAGAACAGTTGATAGCTAGATTTCCAGTTCCACTACCAAAAATGTCATCAGAAAACATGAGCAGCCTGAACAACAACCCCCAACTAGTGTTCGAAGACGAAACCACCACCAATCTCCGCTTCAGCACCCCCAAAACCGTCACCCGAGAGCTCACCGGCTTTATAGACGATCGCTTTTACTCAACCCAACCGCCTGAGTTTCGCCACAATTGGAACGCCAACGCCCACACTCACAGCGCTGATGGATCCCACGGAGACGAAGATGACGATGACGACGACGATGATGAAGACGATTATGATGATGAGGACGAAGGAATTGTTGTTGCGGTGGATAATCATGATAGTGCTAATAAGATTAGCAATAATAATAACAACAATAGTAGTAATAGTAGTGCGGCTGGGGATAAAATTGCTAACACCGACGCCGACGCCAACGCCAACGCCAAACCTAAACAGCTCTCTTCTTTTGGTAAGTTGCTCAATCAAGTTATAGTTGAGTTCATTATATTTAAATTTCAACTAGAGTGTATTTTTGGAATTGGAAACTGAAGTTAGTTAAGCTTCAATACACCAACTCACGAACTCTACTCATTTTTGTGGACTTGCTAACTCATCGTGTCTGCATTGGTCGGTTCATTTTTGGAGTCCATGAACCAATGTAGATCAGTGAGTTGCACAAAATGTGTATGATTTGCTAATCGGCCTTGAATTTCTCATCTAAAAAGACTAGTATGCACTCACGTTGGATGGATAGAGTTAATTGACATTAATAAATTGCGTATGGATATTGATTTGTCATTCAATAGTCATAATATGTTTATGTATTTAAAGGAATTGAATGAGAGAGTAGTAATGGAATTATGTAGGAATGTCATATTGAAGTCTTGTGTATCTCTTCAAATTCGGACATGTCTTGTTTGCGTTGTCTAGACTCAACTCTTTTATCTCTTTTAGGAAAAGAGAAGTCCTGAGAAGTACTTCACTTAGCCTTTCTCTAGTAGTTCTTCCAGTTTCTTCCTCTTTTGTTCGGAGGAGACGACAATCGATAGAGAGCGAGGGATGCTAGCGCCCCTATAGAATAAGTCCTAGTATTCCTCGCTTCATTAGGTTCAGGAAGCTTAAAAAAACCCATTCAGATTCTATCATTTTTGGGTTGATCACCCTCACTTTCAAACTTCGGTTGATGAGGTTTGGAGAGGGGAAGTTTCAGGTACTCCGATGTATCAGCTTTGTACTAAAAAGACTCAAGAAAGAGAAGCTGAATAAGGATCACTTGTCGAGAAAGATTATTGACGAACTGCAAGTGGTGAAGTAAAAGCAATGGGGCTTGAGAGTGCGTGATTCCCCTAAGCGGGGGGACACTCCCCTACTCCCCAACAACTCCCCTCTAGAGCCTCCCAAAACTCGGCTCTTGCGTGGGGAAGTCATTGGGCCTGTCAAACATCAATCACTTCCATTTTCGTAAACATGGAGTTGTTATGGAGTAAATATATGCATTCATTACTTGATATAACGATCCTATATACATTTTCATTTCAATACATAAGTCAATGGTTAGAACCAATGTTCTAAAAAATGCGGGGCGTGATCGAGGTCTGGAGGCCAAGCCTTAAGCCTTAGAAGCCTAGGCAGGCCTTAGGCGTAAAAAGGCGTTTAGGCCTTTTTTAATAAATTTAACTATTTTTTTAACCATAACAAGGCTATTAAAAATACTAGAATTGTACATATCTTAAAAATATGTTTGAATATTTGCAAATTAAAATACTATTTGATTGTTTTGGACGAGATTTTGGTTCGGTTTGTAAATAAAGTTTTAAAAGGCAATATCGTTTCACTAAAGAATTTTCGTTTTAAAAAAAAGTGCTCCGTAAGGCCTTTACCAAGAATAAGGCGTAAAAGGCTTAAGGTGGGGGCGCGCCACTGGTTAGAACAAATAAAATGGGAACATCAATTTGAAAAAGGCAGGATATGATAAAGTTTTCTTTGAAAATTATATTATTCAAAGGGTCAAAGAGAAACATATTACTTAATGGTAAGAGTTACATGGGTTAATAATAACAAATAAATAGAAATGAAATAAAAAAATTCATATTTTTAAAAGATTAGTGCGCATTAATGTAATATGTGTAATTGCTATTTTATTACAACCATATCCTTATGTAGTTGACAATGATAATGTGATATGAATGTCATCACTTAAAAAAATAGAATGTAACAATCTGACATACTAAACAATCCAAATATGGCATGATTTCAAGTAGGCAAGTCATGAAATATTGTTATTCCTCATGTTCAAATCTAGGAAAATAGTACACCAAGTTCATATTCAATATTAGGCCTTCAAGTTAAATGAACCCAAATCAAATACTGGAAATTTCCAAGAATTATTCAATTTTATCAATTTAACCTATTATAGATTGTTGGCATACGAAGATTTTACTATGTATTCAATTAACTAAACAATTAAGACAAATTATTCCGAAACTAAAACCAGAATGAACCTTCACAAATGTGATAATTGACATTTAGCGAAAAGACTTTTTAAAGAATTTAAATCCCTTACCGGACATTTTGTAATGTTAGGCATATAACAAAGAAAATGTCCACTACTCTGAACATCAATGCCATTGTTTTATTTTGCAACCAAATGACATGTTAGATTGAATCTCGAAAGATTTTTATCACTAATTTTTCAATTCAGTATGCATGTAGAACAAAATTACTTTTGGTGTGTAAATGCATTCAACAACACTCAATAAAACAAAACAGATGTATGAAGAAAGACTTCATTACAATCAATCTTCATTGAAGGTAGGGATGGCAATTCGGGTCAACGAGTCGTGTTTCGGGCCGACACGACAAGGTTTTTTCGGACACGAATACGACACGACACGAATTCGTGTTTTTTTTAGTTGACACGAACAAGACTCGAATAAAAAACAACACGACACGAACACAAAAATTTCTTAAATTTCACGCCTAAAAAACACGATAACACGGCACGGCACGACTCATAATTCAGACACGAACACGACACGACATGACTTCGTGTAAAAAAACACGACACAAACACGATATATCTTGTCAATTTCGGGTCAATTTCGTGTCGTTCCGTGTCATTTTTCGTGTCGTTTCTAAAATTGCCACCCCTAATTGAAGGAGTGTGAAACTCCATTCCAGGTGGAAAAAAGATATTGATAAAAATGGATGGACAAAAAAGATAATATTGTGATCATATAAATGATCATATAAAATCTATTCACTCCATAAGCAACAGAAAACATTGAACCTAAAAATCCAGAAATGAAAAACTTAAATAAAACTTCTTGTTATACACATAATCTACCTACACATCATTAGACAAAGTTTCAGACCCAAAAACCATAGATGGAAAGTCCATTTTTGGCAATTGTTTATAAACCCCAACAAAACCCAATTTTAAATCCCAAAACCTTTATTTTCAACCACTACTACAACACCATCCGATCAACACCCATACCCAACACCAACATAGCACCCATTGCCAACACCATCAAACAGCAGACACAACCAAAACTACTAGATCAATACGAAGAATACTTAGTACATTAGAGGAACAAAAAAAAAGTGAGGAAATTAAACCATCGAAAACCTGAATATGAACAACCAACTTTCAGCCTTTGTGGGTCATTTTTCCATATGAAAACATATAAGAATAATCAGATAACTTCAAATAAAGATGAAACTAAGAAATGTCATTCTCAACTCTAATTCATAACGAAGTGCAAAGCTTACAAATTGATCATCGTAAAAGTAACTTTTACAATATCTCCTAAAAATTCATTTATTTAAAGGAAAGAAAAATGGCGTTGGACGCAATAAATCGAAATGATATACACCAAGGTTAATCAAAACAAAACGTTATAAAGCATGTATACACAGGTAAACTCAAAAAGTTAATTTAAGGGCCGGACAACTAAGCTATGATGAATAAGATACATACTAAAAGAAACATCATATTAGTCGCCGTGGATCAGATCGTTGGAGGAGATTTCCTTTATGACAATCCAATTAGATGATTATGTACAAATTCCGACCCAGTCAGTCTTGTGTCGGTTCTTCTAACAACAGCTGAGGTTTACCGTCGAGTTGTCAAATCCAAGATTTAAAGGCTCTTCTCCTTGAAATAAAATTAACTCAAAAGTTGATAAATCACCATTGATGGAGAGGGAAGGTGAGGGGATTTCAGTGAGAGAAAAATCCAAATGGGTTGTTTATTGTTCATCAGTTAATAAGAGGGATTAATGGTTGGTTGTGATTATTATAAGATATGAGGGCATAAGGGTCCAAAGGTATCAAATGTGTTTTACTTACTTTTTAAGTTAATATAAGATATGTTATGTGAATGTATGAGGTGGAGGAGAGAGAAAACATGAGTTTATTTGAGTATGTGATGCCATCTTGGCGACGATAGAACTATTACGTTTAATATTTTCTCATAAGCTTCCACTTCCTTTGGTATGCAAATTCTTAATGCCGTTTTTTTAGACTCTGAATGCTGAATGCTAAAAAGTGTTGAAAAGTGTGTTTGTTTCTTATCTGAATGAATGTATGCTTAATGCTGAACACTGAATGAACCTCCGAATGTATGTTGTTTGCTTAGAGTTACTTGGTTAGGTAATTTGACCTTTTCGCCATTACTAACTATTTACTAATCTATTTTGTATTAGTATCCTTTAAAAAAAAGAAGGGTAACATTGGAATAAAATTTCATTAAAAGAATTAAGCATTAAGCATACAGCAGGGGACTTGCCTCTTAATGCTTAATGCTGAATTTGAACTATTTTTCAGCATTAAGAGGTAAAACAAAGACCAAATATTACCTCTTAATGCAAAATGAACTCAATTCAGCATTATGACTTAAAAACAAAGTCCCCTTAGGTTGTAGTTGAATTGAGTTTATTTGAAGTGTGGGTGTATTTTTGAATTGGAAAGAGAAGTTGGTTAGCATTTGAAGTAATTTTTTGTCAATTCTAAAGCGTAAAAATGGAGCTCCACACACTCATAGTTTCGAGAAATATGTGAATGTATGAGTTGGATGGGAAAGAAAACATGAGTTTATATGTGTACGTGATACCACGTTGGCAAAATAATTATTGAAGGATTTTAGTTTGACTCAAGATTTCGACTCATTTTGTGCGATACACTTGGGGTCCATGTATCATTCATACACGAACCAATGAAGACACGATACATATGTGTGTCACACAAAATGAGTCGGAATCCCGAGTCGGCATAGAAACTCATAATTATTACATCGAATATTTTCTCATCAGTTTTCGTACGCCACAACTGATTTCAAGTGTTGGAATTGAGTTGAAGCAAAATTAGTTTGAGATTGGATTTAATTGGAATTATAGTTAAGATTTGAAGTAATTTTGTATCAATTTTAAAGCGTAATATCGGTGCTCCAACACCGTCTTTGTTTCCACTTCTTCTGGTACGGAACAATTGATTTCTTCGTAGTTATGATTGGATTGTGTTTGCGAACATTATTTAAAATTTAGAACTAAATTTGTATTGAAGCAAACTTCGTTTAAAATTGAATTGATTTTATGAGTGTGTTTTAAAATTGAAGCATAGATAAGAGTTGAACTGATAATATTCCAATTCCAAAGCGTAATATCGGAGATCCAACACACTCTTAGTTTCCACTTGTTTCTTTCCTCCAATTTCACTTTAAAATTTAAACTATTTTTTTCCAATTCCGAGGCATGAGATCAAAGCTTCAAAGTAGACTATTATATTCCACATTGTTAAAGTTTTTGGTGTGTAATTTGGTCTTACTTTGATACATTTATCTTCTTTTGGTACTCAATAGTAGATTGTTTGCGAACTTTATTTCCAAGCCTTAAAATATGAATTGAATCAAATTTGAAGCACGAGTATATTTCTAAATTCCAATACCAAAGCTATGTAGGACTTGGAGGCAAATTTAGTTTGAATTTGAGCTAATTTTATTTCAATTACTAAACATATAACATTGGAAATTCAGAAAAACACACTTAGTATTCGAATTATTGAAGTTTTTGGTGTTTAATTAAGTTTTGTATTTCTCGGTTAGGTTCGAATAGAGAGTGATGATGAAGGAAACTGATGTTGATAATCTTTTGATTTGATTTATTTCAATTTCAACTTGGAATTGAAAATGAAGCATAGTTTGAAATTGATATGGTTTTCTTCCAAATTTTGAGTATGAGTGTATGTAAGAGTTCCAATTCCAAAGCTATATTGGAATTGGAGGCATATTTAATTTATATTTTGAACTAATTGTTTATATCTTGAACTAATTGTATACAAATTTCAAAACAAATGGAGTTTCAGAAAAAAAAAAAATTGTAGTTTTTGAATTGTTGGACTTTTTGGTGCTTAGTTTGGTGTTATTTTGCTTGGTTAGGTAGGGGTAGCGAAGTATCGATAGAGAAAAAAAATGCTAATTAAAAGTCTTTAGATTTTCTTTGTTCCAATATCAGTTTCAAGGTAGCAAGCTTTGGAATTGGAATGGAAGCATAGTTGAAAATTTGAACTAATTTTATACCGTGTTTGCGAACTTCAATTCCAAGCTTTTGAATTTGAATTGAAGCATTATGAAAATGATTTTCATTTATTCCAATTTTAGAGTTAATTTTGGAATACCAATCCAAAGCTATATTGGAATTTGAAGCAAAATATGATCAGAGCTCCAAAAAACATTCTTAGTTTCCAAATTGTTGGAGTTTTTGGTGCTTAATTTGGTCTAATTTTGCCTGGTTAGGAGCTGATGTTGATAACCTTTCTTTTTTGGCTCCAATTTGAATTTACGAGTACCAGCTTTGGAATCGACAGTGTTGTAATTCTAAGGCATTGAGATCAGAACTCCAAGCACTCCCTATTGTTTTTTTTTGTTGCTTATTTATGTCTTATTCGCCTGGTTAGGTTCATGTAGAGAAATGATAAAGGAAGGTAGCATTGTGCCTTGTGGAAATGTTAACAACGACATGCGAGCTAATTCAAGTGAAAATCATCAGGAAGGACGAGTTGGCCAATATCAGAATGCGGTTACGATAGCAGACCCAGATGGAGACTTGTATTTCTCACAGTATTTGCCGGGACAGGAGGGGTCAGCTGCAGGGCAGAAAGATATGGTGGTTGAAAATAGTTGCGGGTTTAGTGGAAGAAAGGATGTTTCGTATTCGAGTGAATCTGGAGAATCGTTGAGGGCGATTCTCTCGGATCCCCTGACGTAAGTTTTAAGTTTCTCTGAATTTTTCTTGGTGTTTCATCACTATTTTCTTTGTTGACTTGGCCTACTAGAGACTAATATGTGAGACTGCATTTTGAGCTTCGTTGAGACGGTTGTGCTGTGAATAATGTTTTTTTTTGTGGTGTAGAAATGTTGATAATATTTGTGTTCATTGTTCAAAGCTACTCTGTTTGGTGTGCTTTATAAAAAAATATAACTATGTGGTTAGTGGCGAGAAGTGAGAACACACACGCAACTAATTTAATGCATTATGTCACAATTCTCATGCTCTAGCTGTGGACGGTCATGCTAATGCTTTCATTATGTTAAATACAGTTGTTTATCAAAAAAAAAAAAATTATGTTAAATACAGTACACTGCATCTATTTATACTTTTGAGAGTTTGTACCACTGGTTCTGGTTGGATATTTTTAAAACAATGTCTCCAGCACCAATCACTTCTAATACCGTAAACTTCTTGTATTTGCTACACTGCACAGCGACACCACAGCTACCTTTTGTCTCAACCGTAATTTAACCCATTATTTAAAATTTTATGTTTCATTATTTATAATGAACTTCAATCATTCATAAACTCGAATTCATTATGGTTTATTAATCTTGTGTTGTATTTCAACTCACCAACACAGATAAACCACTTAATAGTTTACTTTACACTTAGGATGCCTCTTGGAGGGAACCTGATAAGTTTCTCATTTTGGGAGATGTTGTTGGAAAATAGTACAAAATAAATAGACGGGTGGAAAACGAGTTTCCTATCAATAGGTGGGTAGTGAACCCTTGTCCACTCGTTTTTGGGAGGCCTTCCAATCTATACATACCTTTTTACATTGCAAAAAGTATGGAATAATTAATGCGGGACTTCTTATAGGAGGGTTGTGGGGTAAGTAAAAAATATCACCTTGCAATTGGGAAATGGTGTGTGGAACAAAGAGAGAATGTGGTTTGGGTGTGGGGAATCTTATTAAAAGAATTTTCTCTCTTCTTAGGAATGGTAATGGATGTTTTCGTCGGAACACCACTCATTTTGGGGCTTTATCTTTAGGAGCAAATCTGGAAGTCACGGCAGTGGACGGGATGCTCGTGTGGTGGACAAGGGATCTCTGTGTACATGGTTCAAAGTAGCGCCCGAGTCAACTCGGAATCGGCCGAGTTGACTCGGAATCGCAGGGCACCGCACCGATAACGAGTCACGAAACAGAAAAAATTAAATATCCTAATATATCGTGAAATATCGCCGATATCTCGCCGCATCCGAGATGACTCGCCGATATCTCGCCGCATCCGAGATGACTTGCCGATATCTCGGCCGAGTCGCCGATATCACCCCGATTTGAAGCCTTTTTTTGACAGAAAAGAGGGAGAAGAAGTGACGGACCATATTATTCAAAGAAAAGCAAGTTTGATTGAAAATAGGCAAAATTATTGAAAGAATCTTACCTTTTGTCAACTGGTTTGTAATCTACTAAAGTCACGAACCAATTTTTGGCTTGATTTCAAGTATAAATGCTTTGCTGGGTTGAAAGGAGAGGAACCACAGCTTCTCCCTCTCTTCGATTTCATTCGGACAACTTCCTCCTTCATTTTTAGCCACAGCTGACAACAAACCCCAAACACTTCTCTATTTTCGGTGAGTGAGAATGATGGTTTGAGAGGCTGGACCCAAAACCTTTTTGTTTTTTACTTTTATTGTTTCTTTTGTCCAACTTAAATGCACGTCACATGCGCAGTTCCCTTCATCATTTTTTCTTTATTGTTTTTTCCAACTCTCACAAATACAATAAATGTTGTGTAAAAAAATGTACATTTTTTTTATACATTTTTAAAAAATTGTACATTTTGCTAAAAAAAAAAATTGTACATCATTTCTTCGTGCATTTTTTTTATTTAGAAAACATTTTATTGTACAAAAAAATGTTTTTTGGAAAAAAAATGTTAAAAAACATATTGTTACAAAAAATGTACATTTATGAAATTTATTGTGTTCTCTATTTTATGAAAAATGTACATTTAAGAAAAAAATGTACGAAAAAACATATTGTCTTCTCTATTTTATGTTAAAAGTTGTCCATAATCCCCTATTTACCCTTTTGTTATTTGTGTACCTTATTTAACCTTTTGTTACACTCTTATTTCCAATTAGAGAAGTAAACCATTAAAAGGGCCTTTTGTTATTTGCGTACAAAAAAAAAAACTTGTGTACAAAAAATGTTATTTGTGTACAAAAATACTTTTTTGCGTTAAAAATATGTTTATTGCCAAAAAAATGTTAAAAAACATTATTTTCGTATATAAAACATTTATTTGTACAAGAAACATTTATTTGCACATAAAACTTTTATTTGTACAAAAACAGCTATCCGTACGTAAAATATTTATTTGTACAAAAAACGTATTTGTACATAAAATATTCATTTGTACAAAAAACATTTATTTGTACGTAAAATAATATGTTGTACAAAAAATGTTTAGAATTCTTAATAAAAATGTTTAGAATTTCTAAAAATTCCTCAAAATAATGTGTTGTAGAAAAAATGTTTAGAATTTCTAAAACTTATTAATGTGTTATACAAAAAATGTTTAGAATTCTTTAAAAAAATGTTTAGAATTTCTTAAAATTCCTAAAAGTAATGTGTTGTACAAATAATGCTTAGAATTCTTAAAAAAATGTTTCATTAGATTATTTTTTTATATTAATATTGGTTTACTGTGCAATATGCAATATGAAATCTGTCAATTCTGCCGCGCTTCAGTATAACCAATTCTACAATGCAATGCATATTGAATGATGGGTTTGAATGTATCTCATTGGTCCATATTGTTAATTTTATTTTTTTAAAATTTTGTATATTTTTTCCGAATTTTTTCGCGCTCTCTAAATAGCGTATCTTTGCGTATCGCCCGATACCGCGACCGATACCGCGACCGAGTTGAAAATCGGGTGTCCGATACCGGGACCGATACCGAGACTTTGAACCATGGTGTACCCCTTGTAAGTCACCTTTCAAGGATTGACCTCTTTTCTTGAACACATTTGGCTCGGAGTTAGTGATGGGAGGAGAGTTAGATTTTGCGAGGCTGTATGAATTGAGGATTCGATATTATGTGTATTATTCCCGGACTCTATTGTATGTCCTCAAATCCTCATGGGGTTATTGACTCATTTTTTTCGTGGAAACCTCGCAATTATTTGCGATATTTTACTTGTAGAAGAAATCTCAATGATAGGGAATTTATTAAGTTCATTGCTATCTATGGAATTTGTGTGATATACATTTAATTGAACATTCTTATTTGTGTCCTTTAGTTTATTTTCCTATTTTAGTTAGTATCTTAGGTAGATGTAATATTCCTTGGAATATTTTTTTACGCTCTCTCTTTAATCTCTATCTTTTCATGGTTATCTTATCTAGCAAGACAACTTAGCCCGTAAATAATAAGGCCATTGACCAACCATTGTATTCACTTTACTTTTAGAGATGAATGAATGAGAAAAACTATTATTGCTAACACGTGGTTGTTGTAAGCATCTTCTGTTTCACTTACATTAATTTGAAAGGAAAAGAATACATCATGTTTGTGGAGATGTGTGGTTTTGGTGGTTACTTGGAATGAGAGAAATGGTAGAATGTCTGAAGATAGGAAAGTGTCCAAAGAAGATTTATGGAGAGGGTAAAGCTTGTTGGTTTCCTTTGGGCATTAACTTCAAATGTATTAAAAGGGTGTGGTGGGGTTGTCTTTTTGGGCAAACTATTGGAAGGGTGTGTTGATTTATAGAAGGAGCAACTCTGAGATGTATTGTGTTTTGGATAGGTTTTATGGGTTGCAATCCTGCAGTACTTAGTTTAATTGTTTTTACTTTTCTCTTGTTTCTATGTATTGTGTGCCTGCTGGTCCACTATATTGCTGTTGTTATATATATACACACAGTACGTGTAACCCGTGCCGAGGGCACGGTTATAGATTTATTCGTGAGACACCAATTTAGTTCAGAGCATTCCTCATGCATATCGCCGTTAGAATACAAAGCGTCAATAAAAAACTTATAAAAAATCAAGTATTAGCCACACATTTCGTTAGCTCGTCACGCTTACGACATGCTTCTTGCATCCAGCTAAAGTACATCTTATTGACAATTAGACTCCTTTAACCCAAATTGACAAGATGCAAAAGCTCACTCCTTTACGAAAAAATTCTTTCACCAATGATTATGTCGGTAGAGTCCTATAATCCTCACAACTTTTAAAGACAAAACCAACCACTATTGCTAGAATATAGATGTGTGGATCAAACTATAATTGGGCCCAACTCAGGCCTTTCCAACCAAGCCCAATAGCGCTTGAAGCATGCCCGGCCCAATCTACTAATAAGAAAGATTAATACAAACATTTATCATGTGAATAATTACAAAATCGTTGACATTTGATTAAGCTCACTTTGGTTACCCAAAATCCCGGACTAGATATTTAGGGGATCACCGCACGAGCCAATAGCAACCCAAGGGAGTTCCTTGAATAATTGAAACACTATAGTTTTGCACAACTATAAATACAACCCTCAGTCCAGGGTTAAGGGGATGTAATTTTCGTACTTTGGGAGAAGCTAATAAAAATCCAGTGACCTCTCCCTGGTCGTAGACAATTTGCCAAATCACATATATTTGTATGTTGTGTGTGACATTTGCATACTTTTCCTTTAATTGCTTTCGAGAATTCATTAATTGTGATTATTTGCACTCACAATTGGCGCCGCCCATGGGAAATGACTTCCTTTCTGCGAAAGCAATCCCTATAAAAGAATAGCTACGATGTCTCACCACTCATGCAGTACACCCAACCTAGAGATATGCGAGCTGATTTAGCTCCACTGAGGGTCAGGTCTGAGGTCCGTTAAGAGGGAACCCAAGGTTTCGACTAGAACAACAACCTTTCGAGGAAATCCACAGACAACCTATATTTACCCAAATCCCACGGCTGGTCGACGCATACGAAGCAAGACTTCAATATTAGGAGATCTTAGCTCCAGATTGAGGAGAATTCTTGTCTCCAGCTGCGACTGAAAGAATATAGAGAGAACTTTGCCAGGAAAACTGGAAACGTCGTGGTCGGAATCCTAGCTCCCAGGCGAGCAAGACTCGCAGCCGAGGAAGGAGCACCGTTCGCGACCAAGAGCATTTAGATAATGGAAGTCATCAAGGGAAGCGCCATTGAGACAACGAGCGCCACAGGGATGACATAAGAAGTTTGGTTTGAAGGGAAATGGACCAGAACCACTCACACCGAGGAGCCAGGTCTATGAAAAAGCTAGCAAGGAGAGCTCTAATTACCCAAATGAAGTCTCCTTACTCAAAGGCTATTGAGGAGGAAGAACCCCCAAAGAAGTTTGCAACCCCAACTTCAAAATCTACGATGGCAAGACTGACCCTTTAGATCATGTTCGATAGTATAGGCAGGCCATGACTTTATGGAGTCATAATGATGAACTGATGTGTCGTATCTTCCCTTCCAGTTTGGGTGACGTTGCCCAAAAGTGGTTTGAGAGGCTGCTTCACAGATCCATTAAGAGCTTCAAGGTTCTTGCCGAGGCCTTCACTGCTCGCTTCATAACTAGCAGCTCACACCCGAAAAGGATAGAAGCGCTGCTCACAATAAGGCAGAAGCCACAGGAAACTGCGCGAGTACGCTAAGCGTTATTGGGAAGTGTTCAACAAAGTGGAAGACTGCTCGGAGCAGGTTGCAGTGGCATCTTTCAAAATCGGCTTATCCCTTACTTCTATGCTGTACCAGTCTCTCACCAAGAAGGGGAGGCTGACACCATTGACGTTCTCATGTCGCGTATTGAAAAGTACGCCAAGGTGGAGGACGTGGTCCAGACCAACCAGGTAGAAATTGGTCACGCAAAAACAAACAAAAGGTGTGTGTGGAGACAATGAGAACAATTCCAAGAAGGGAAATAAGAAGCTAAACGGTGCCAAGAACGGGGGCAAGGCGGATTCATCTAAAGCTTTTGAAGCCATCAACACTGTTTTCAAGGAACCGATCAATAAGATTTTGGGGAAGATCAAGAATCAACGGTTCCTCAAGTGGCTAAAGATGATGGGAGGGGATCCGACCAAGAGGAACAACACACTCCGATGTGCGTTCCACAAAGAAAAGGGGCACAAAACTGAGAACTGTAAGGCGCTGAAATCCCACCTGGAGGAATTGGCCCAAGTTGGGCATTTGAATGAATACATAGAGAAGAAGTCCGATCAGGTTGCCGCAAATGGCGACCAGAAACCAGATAACGTCCTGGATGATAAGACAGGACATAAGTTTGCGATGATACATGGGGCGTTCGACCTCAAGCAAATAAAAGAAAATGCTGTTCGGATGGAGTTCAAGAAGGTCACAGCCGTGATGGAGGACTTCCAGATAGATCCCGCCAAAAGCCAGGCAAGCAAGCGCCGGAGACAAGAGGACATCGACTACAATAAGCATATTGTCTTCACAGAGGAGGATTTGGTTGGGGTAAGAATTCCGCACCACGACGCGCTGGTAATCACTTTCAGAATTGCGAATTGTGGTGTGGATAAGTTATTAGTGGACCAGGGGAGCTTTTCGAAGGTGATGTACCTCGAGCTCTTCCACAAGATCAAGCTTAAGATGTCAGATCTGAAGGAATCAAACGTCCCTCTGTCGGCTTCGCAGGAAAGATGACCATGCCATTAGGATAGGTGGTTCTGCCAGTAAGGGCAGGGAACATTTCAAAGCTCATAGAGTTTTTGGTGGTGGATATTGATTCGCCCTATCACGCTATTCTTGACAGAGGGTGCTTCATGCCATGAGAGCTGTTCCTTCTACTTACCACCAAAAGCTTAAATGTATCACAGATCGGGGCATAAATACGTGGTGATCAAGCCATTGCTCAGAAATATTGCATCGCCGCCATTAGACCTAAGTCGGAGAAGAAGAAAGAGAAGGAGGTTCTTCCAGAGACCGTCTAGGATGGGGCTACTCCAAAATAGCAATTACGGCACGGCCGACCAGGGGTGGAGGAAACCAGGATCCACTCCATTGACAGAGTTGTTAAAAACCTGAAGGAGGTTGTTTTTTATGAAAGCCAATCATAGAGGAAATATTTGATTGGAACAATGCTGACCGACTATAAGAGAAGGGAGTTGATTGCCTTCTTGAAACACAACTTAGATGTAATTGCGTGGGAATCATACAACATGCCATGGATTGACCCTACGGTTGCCTGTCATCATCTCCACGTGGATCTAACATTCAAACTAATCATACAAAAGGAATGAGGTAGGGAAACTTTTGGAGGCAAGGTCCATTAGAGAAGTTCAATTCTCAAAGTCGCTGTCAAATCCCTTCATAGTCCGCAAAAGCAACGGTAGCTGGAGAGTCTGCATAGACTTCACCAACCTCAACCAGGGGTGCCCAAGGATAGTTTCCCCAGCGAAAGATAGATGAACTGGTCGATGCCACTGCAGCCTATGAATGGATGAGTTTTCTGGATGCTTACTCATGCTTACTCAGGGTATTACCAGATTCCTCTGTTCGGTCCTGATCAAGATAAAACTTCCTTCATAACACTATTGGGCTTGTACTGCTATAAGGTCATGTCATTTGGCCTTAGGAACACATGAGCTACATACCAGAGACTGGTCACGAAGATGTTCAAACACAAATGGGGAAACAATGAAAGTATACATTCACGATATGCTCGTCAAAAGCAGAAGTAAGAAAGACCATCTCAGAGATCTGACCAACACTTTTGAAATCCTCAGATGCTACCGAATGAAGCTCAACGCGAGCAAGTGCTCATTTGGGGTCCAGTCATGTAAATTTCTAGGCTATCTGGTGAGTAAGAGGAGAATTGAGGCCAATTCATATCAGATAGAGGCTATCAACAGTGTCCAGTCGCCGAAGACATTGCCTAAGATCCAAAAACTCACTGGAATTCTCGCAGCGCTCAATCGCTTCATTTCAAAGTCATCTTGAGCATTGTCGACCATTTTTTCAGCTGCTCAAGGAGACAGGACTTACCTGGAACAGCGAGTGCTCAAGGCCCTCGAAGAAATTAAGTCTTACCTGAGTAAGCCTCCATTGCTGGCAATACGATCAAGGGGACCCTTTTTACCTCTACCTTGCAGTCTTTAGCCACGTAGTTAGCTCGATCTTAGTGTGCGAGAAAGAGACAAAACAGTTTCCTGTTTACTACGTCAGCTAAACACTCCTGGATGCCGAGCAACGTTAGTTGTCGTTGGAAAAACTGACTTATTCATTTGTGATTGCTTCTCGAAAGCTTAAGTATTACTCTTAGGCCCACTCCATTACTGTAATTACCTCCTTACCCCTTAAGGCTATCCTTTGCAAAGTCGACCTTTCGGGATGAATATCAAAATTGTTGATTGAACTTGGGAGGTTTGACATTCACTTTCAACCAAGGACAACAATCAATGGCAGATTTTGGCCGACTTCATTGCAGAATTCACAAGAGATGGTCCTACCAATAGTTGGCCGAGCAGTTAAAGGTCCATGAGCAAGCCCAGTCCGAGAGCTGGAGGTTATATGTTGATGGTTCCTCCAATTCTAAAGGAGCAGGAGGAATTGCCATCGTAACTCCGGCAAACGCAATGATCGAGCAGGGGATCTTGGGCTTTGAAGCCTCCAACAATTAGGCTTTGTATGAAGCATTGATAGTTGGTCTGCGCAATGCCCATTTGTCGGGGCAAGTCGGCTAAAAGTTTATTACTACTTCAAACTGGTGTCCAACCAAGTCAGTGGGGACTTGAATGCCAAGGATGGTAGATGACAAAATTCGAGGAAGTCCACGTTCAATAGTTCCCCCGGGGGGCACACTAGTCATGCTGATGCTTTAGCAGTCCTAAGCTTAGCAGTAGACTCCGATCTTAGGAGAACAATTGAAGTGGAAATTTTCGCCAAGCCCAATATTGACAAAACGATGAGCCTCGAGCACTTTCTTTCCATTGAGAAGGGTCCCAGCGGGATAGACCCAATTATTGCATACTTGAAGAATGAAACACTGTGGACTGACAAGAAATTGACCCATCAAGTCAAAGTGAAAGCTGTTTGTTTCTACCTGGACCGTGGGGGCAGATTTTACAAGAGATCCTTCATAGGCTCCTGCCTCCAATGCGTACACTCAAAGGACATTGAGCAAGTTCTTTACGAACTTCATGATGGGATTTGTGGAAGACACGCAGGAGGAAGGTCCCTAGCATTCCGAGTAATCAAAGAAGGCTACTGGTGGCCGTATATGCAGAAAGATGCAAGTGTTTTTGTTCGCAAGTGCGAAAAGTGCCAAAAATTCTCTCCCATAGTCCAATAACCGGCCAACGACCTGAGGCCATTTACTAGTCCATGGTCATTTACACAATGGTGGTTGGGTACCGTGGGACCACTACCTACTGCGTCAGGGAATCGAAATTCTTGCTGGTTGGCATAAACTATTTTACCAAGTGGATCGAGATAGAACCACTGGCGAACATTAGAGATTCAGATATGATAATGTTCATTTAGAGGAACATCGTAACTCACTTTGGGGTACCAAGGGCCATCATAACTGATCACACAATTTGAAAGCGGACCTTTTTAAGGTTTTTGCGACGAGCATAGAGTCAAGCATCACTTTAGTTCAGTGGCGTATCACCAAAGCAACGGCCAGGCAGAGGCCTCCAACAAAACAATGCTCGATGGTCTAAAAAAGAGGCTGAAAAGGGCCAAAGGCGCATGGGTGGACGAACTTCCTCATGTCCTCTGGGCGTATGGAGGCTGTAATTCCACTCGAAGTTGGTCTCCAGACCATGAGAACAAAAGTTAGCGATTAAGTACTGAACGACGATGCCCTTCGAGCTGAACTTGACCTAATCGATGAACGAAGAGAATAAGCCATGATCAAGCTGGCCTTCTACCAATAACAGTTGACAAAGCAGTACAACAAAGGGGTCAATTCGAGGAAGTTTCAAGTGAGGGATTACGTCCTCAGAAAGGTTCTCGACAGCGCTGTAAGACCATTAAACGACAAGCTAGGACCTAACTGGGAGGGACCATTCGAAGTAATCAGAGATGATCTACAAAGAGCCTATCATTTAGAAACTCTAAGAAGTTATATTTTTAGTTTTATCTTTCTGCACTTAGTTTTTGAAAATTTTCATTTCACAACTCATGTTTGCTAGCAGTTTACTATTTCAGTTATGAATAAAGGCCTTTCTTCCATTCCCTCAAACTCTTAGTTATTCAATTGATGCACATTGTTTCCAAAGTAACAGGCTCAAAATTGACATTAATATTTGGAATTGCTAATCAGACTTTAACTTAATTACAATAGAAATTTGACTCATCACAATTAATAATTAAAGTCCCCAGGTCCTTGTTACAACCAACAAATGCGACCCCACGACTTGCCCAAGCAAGCTGAAGCCCTATGGGGGAACTCTAGGCAGTAAACTAACTCTGTTTGTCCGGATTAAATCCTGAACGGGTGGACTGTCCATAGACCAGGTGCATTTTTGTTATTGTCTATTCTAAGTCTATGGAGTGTGACGACACGACCTAAAAGGGAAGATAGACAAATATAACGCATGCTTGACATAAAAGAATGGAAAAATGCATAAAGATTGGTATTAATTTAACTTTTTGGCAACTGTTCGATTACAAAAGATACCAATTACAAAATTATTACACAGTTAAAAAATTGTTACAACAATTTATGGTCGGCTGGCCAAAGACTTCTCGATCGGCTTTCTCCGACTATCTTTAGGATTAGGCCGGTATTCGTCGTCGCTATCATGACCTTCCAAGTAGCTTACAACAAGCTGAAGGGGAATAGCGCCCAAGGGGATCCACATCTTATCTCGCCCAATAGGAGGCCGTTGATATGCTGGACAATCAACATGGTACATATACTAAAGCTGAGAATCCTTGGTTTTTTTAACGATCTTGAGGGCATTCAGCCAGCCGTGCTTGCAGGTCATATCTTGAGCTTCTTGCAGTCTCACATGGGTATCTTGCCATCCTTCATCATAGCCTGCTGACCAGGCAGCTCGAGGGCCCATTCTGAAAAGATATCTAAGCTTCTTCACGTCACGGTTAAATCCTATGATCATGACATTGCCTTTCTGAACTCTCTCTTTAGATTCCACGAGCTTCTTCATCAGATCATTTTCGGACTGGAGTAGGGTGCCGACCTCCCCCACGTTATTTGACTCGGCAAGCTGGGTCTGCAACTTATTTATCTCCTCTTGCATTGATGAACCAACATTCTCCAAGTCTTTAAGGTCGTCTTTGAGCCTGGCGACCAAGGTAGATTGGTCCTTATAAGCTTTGGTCTTCTTCTTCAAGGCCTTATAGATAGTCATGACCACTTGGTGAACATGGTCGCTGGCATCCTGACCAAGCAAATTATCTAAATTGATAGAAAAGGAGGGAATGAGCTGAACCTTACAATTCAATAACAAAGAAAATGGGGGAGTACAAAGTACAAGCAAAAATCCTAAAAACTAAAGGCCTTATTCCTTCACATGCTCCTTGGCCGTGGCCTCAGCTTCCTTACCTTTCGTCGCTACCTCCTTGGCTCGATCGGCAGGTTTGCTGGTGGAGGCCTCCTCATCGACATGTGGGGGAGGGCTAGGGTGATGCTTGCTGAAGAGCTGTGACTCAGCAGGAACCTCGACCTTCACCAGGGCTTAATCCCAACCTTTCTTGAAGCTAGCCTTTCGGATATAGGCCAGTTGGAGCCTGGCGTCAGCGTAAGCCTCCTCCCAACCCTTCGTAAAGGTGGCCTCCTTGACTGCAGGGAACCTGACAACCTCTGTTTTCAACTGAGTATTCTCAACCTTCAACAAGCTGTTCTCGGTCTTTAATGAGGCCATGACCTCAATGGTAACCTTCTTCTCTCGGTTATAGACCTCATGGGCCTGGCCTCTTCGGTTACCCCTCAGACCATGGGCTGGAGATGGATTTTGAGCCATAGATACGGCCTTGGAGGGTCTTGGGGGGGGGGGGGGGGGGGAGGAATATCACTTCTCTTAGAAGGAGGGGCCGTAGGAGCCTTTTCCTTTTCCTTGTTTTTTTCTTTGATGACCGGACTTTGGTCATCAACTTTAGGGGCTTCAGGTTCAGTCCTCTTCTGGAACTTAGCTTTGGGGGAGACGGGGGACATCATCTCCTCTATCAAAAGAACCCTCTTCCTTGGAAGAGCCTTGGAATCCCTTTCGTCTGGGAGTATGAAATTGACGTTGAGGGACTCAAATGAGGATGAAGCTTCCTCGTCAGGAATGGGAAGCTTAGGGATGTTGTCTACCGAGCGAGCTGTGAAGCTGCTCGCAGTGTTGGTGCATTCCAAGAGGAATAAGGATGATTGTGGATGCTCACTTTCAGGAAGCTACTCTCTCATCCTCCAAGCCTTCAACAAATCAACACCATTGATGTCGTTGATGGAAGTCTCCTTGTTCTTCCTGCGAGCTGTTCAAATAGCACCGGAGCAAAATGATAAACAAAAAACAAGCAAGTAGTAAGCATTAACCTATTTCACCCCAGTCTAGACACAGAAACCCAGTGTATTCTTCGCCTTCAGGGAGCGGTGGATGTTGCCAATTTTTGGCAATAAACCCCTGATCCCAATATCCCTTATTGAAATCAGGGAGGTTCATGACCAACACTCTATTGGCCTTCCTCGCCTTCAAGTAAAGAAGACCATCTGTGGTGTGAGACCACGTGTAGCAATACTTGATCTTTGGGATACCAAGGTTAATCTCATAGAGTTCGTTTTCCTATTTACTCCGTTGACGATACGCCATGTATTGGGGGCACATTGAGCTGTGACCACCCCAAAGAACTCGCAAAATTCGTAGAAAAGAGGGTTTGGGGGAAATGTCAATTCCCCTTGGACCACAATAAGGGTGTGAATCCAGTGTCCCCCTTCAATGGCTATAATGTTTCTGGGCATGGGGCCACAGTCGATTGTGACCCAGGAAGGAATAGAATAAGTTTTCCTAAAATCATCTCCATTTTTGCCATGAAGTCTCAGAAAAATAAACCGAAGAAAACAGAGATAGGGAAGAAGAAATCTATGAAGATAAGGAACGACAAAGAAGATGAAAGAAGAAACTTACAAGTCAAATGAATGCGAATGGAAGGAGCTCGCTCTGAAGTCTTTTTTGTTAGTAGAGGAAAGAGAGAACACATGACGGTTTGGAGGGAGTGTAGGAACAAACAAACATTTGAGAAATGTGTTCAATTATAAGGAACTGTAATCGAAGCAATTTTTGGCGTTTCAATTCTCCTCGGGACAAGCATACTCCTGCAGTTCCAACCTATTTTTGAGTTTAGCCTGCCGGTTTAAATTTATTAGAAATGGATCAAACGAGTGGGCCTTCGATAAAAATAAAATCCTCTTGCCCATAATTTTTGGCCAGCAATTTTGGGGGCAATTGTAAATAAATAGTTATCACGTGGATAATTACAAAACAGTTGGCATTTGATTAAGCTCACATCGGTTACCCAAAATCTCGGACAAGATATTCAAGAGATCACCGCACGAGCCAATAGCAAACCCAAGGGAGTTCCTATAGCAAACCCAAGGGAGTTCCTTGAATAATTTAAACACTAGTTTTGCACAACTATAAATTCAGCCCTCATCCCAGGGCCAAGGGGATGTAATTTTCGTACTTTGAGTGAAGCTAATAAAAATCAAGTGACATTTTCATGGACGTAGGCAATTTGCTGAACCACGTATATTTGTGGGTTGTATGTGACGTTTGCATTCTTTTCTTTTAATTGCTTTCTAGAATTCATTAATTGTGATTATTTGTACTCACAATAGACAATGTAGACGTGCAGAGACATACGGAAGTAGGGGAAGCATTGAGCTGATTTTTTTTTTCCAAAACAGAAAATCTAGTCATACAAAAAGAGCACCACTCTAGAATCACTCAAACAATAAACAAAATGAGCATTCTGTGAAAATTGTTTACAAAAAGTTCTTTATCACCTAGCTGCCTGAATTCATAAAAGATCACTCAATGCCAACCATAAAACATCTATTACAATATTACATTTGCCATCAAAAAATTATGGGGAACAAACAATGAGCAAAATATATACAAACCAAGTCCAAAGTGTAAAGTCACAAAGTCTTCATCGCCAAGATGGCTCAAACATTAAACATTTGTAGAAGACTAAAAATATGCCAAAGATAATTTCATGTTATAAATCGAAACACTATAGCATGAAATATCAAAAGCTATTAACCAAATTAAAGCATTAAAAGCCAATCCTAGCATTATTTAGAACATAATTAAAATTGAATGTTGGGTATTACTGCATTTGGAATACAATAATAATAATAATTATGGAGTTCCTTACCAAATCCCTACAAACCACAAACCCTTGAATTAATCAATTTTCCAACATTGACTTCTATTTTATTGAATTAACGTCTTGATTCAAACTATCATAAACACATACTGAGCAAGTTGTGTAAGAACAAAATTTCCATTAAGAAAAACTACCGTGAACAGATTGAGCTATGCATCCCACATGCTGCAGCACTCTATAGAAGATCATTTTTACCAAAATGAATATTTTTATTCTTACTCCTATGTTTTTTTTTTCTGAACCCCCAAATTTTTATACTGATGTCAAACGTATGCAGACCAGAGAGACACTCATATGGATGGGGAGAGAGAGAGATATGCACATATTCAGTGTTGAAATTCAAGCCCCATGTTTTATAGTGTCCAAACTGTCGCACGTATGACAAATTTCTAAAGCTATAACTCATGTCCCGCGCCTCGTGCACCTTGTGACTGCCGCACGCACGTTGATTGTTAGGGGTTGGCAATAGGATATGTGACTTGTAACGTGTTTGCGACATTTAGGCAAAATCTAATACTTAATAAAATGTAGAAGTATATGATGGTCGGTCATAGTCTCACATTTTAGGCATGAGCATACACTTTACTTCAACGATTCAAGGTTTAAGAGTTCATGAGCATATCTTATTCAAAATTTTGCTTGTTATTTTGGAAACTGAATGGTAGGCCATGAATATTAGAAGCCAAAATTTGCATACATGAATAAGTAAATCAGATAAATATGCAAACTACACATACAATTACAAAAATAAAACATTATTTTCCATTGATGCCCTAAAGAAAGCACAATATTTTAATTTCACGACAAAGAAGTGTATTTTGATTCAAAGGTGCAATATTCTCTAGGTATAATGTTGAATCAATTTTGACAACAATGTAATGTTAGTAAGGTGTCTTTAATAACTCGATGTGAAAAACAAAAAAATCGCACATGGTAAGGTATACTCAATACATGAAGGCAACTGATAATTTAAAGTAAAATTAAACAAAATAACTCCATATGTATTGATGTTGCATCACTATATAATAAGGTATAATAACTGGAGAAACCCTGGTAGAATTTTGATTCAATTCACTATAACAGCTCTCGTTGACAATGGCAGTACATCAAATTCTGAGAATGTAACATCTCTTGAAATTTTGCAAACCTGCAAATAAGGGACTCTTCCCTGGTTAGAAGATTTTGAAAGTGCAAATGATATCTTAATATATGTAAATCAAATCTAAAAGGTTGCCTAAAATAGTCACTCGAGCATTTTGCAAAACTTGAATGCAACACATGAAAAGAATAGCACCTCACGTGCAACCTCTCAGCAACGGAGAGAGATAAAGAGGGGTTTAGCTCATTGAAAGGAGATCTATTCTAGCAACTCAAAATCTGAATCAAACAAAGATGATGTTTTAGAATTTAAAATGTTTGAAGTAGCTTGAGCTCAGTTTATAATTTAGAGTCACGACTTCAATACCATCTCCCCGCAAATGGTGAAACAACTATAAGCAATCTATGCCATTTCTCTAACATGGTAGAATTTTTTAACAGAGAACTTTATCAAAGAGGGAACAAAACGATGGAGACCGTAACATATGATTTAAACAAAATATCGCTGTTATCTCACATCAAAGTAATTCTAACGTTTTTAGAATTACGAATCAACGATAGAATTGGAAAGTGTAATTAAGTGAATCCTGCCTATTTTAGAGAAGACGTAAAGATTGTCATATGATTTGGCAAGTTCCACTCCAGTTGGGTATTAGAGTAGAAATAGTTACCTGACATGAAACCATTGACAAAAATAATGAAATTATTAGCTGTCAGGGAAATTGTCGGCATAAAAATCCAGTAGGAAAAAGAACAGTAAAAAAAATAAATAATCCCATAATTCTACATAGGATAAATGTCGTAGAAAACAAGATAAACACTCAAATGCTGATATATTACCATTGGAGGCGCATAGGGTTGATCCTGATGATCTCGATATAGGTCTTGCCGTGAAGCTTGAGGGTCGAGTGGTGCCTAGGGTTTTAGGTCACAAAATGGTTGATACTTCGGAGAAAGTCGAGAGGTTGTGAGAGGTTACCATGGGACATGGAGGGTTTAGAGAGTGGGGAATGGTAGAGCAGGAGAGATGAGGAAGAGAGGTTCGTCAAAAGAAAAGCTGAGAGAGATGTGTAAAAAGAAAATAAGAGGGGAGAGAGGGAGGGGGATATGTGGGGAGCTGTTACCACAATATCCGCTTGTTGTGTGTTTAATATGATATCGGGACAAATTTTTTTTATTTACAATTGTGCCATTGGACAACCTTATTTAAATCCGTAGGATTAAAATTATAAATTCATCTCAATCTCTCTTTATACTCGCTAACAAACTGCCTTTACACACAATTGTCCTTTACTATATAGATCAATGTTCTAAAAAACGCGGGGCATGATCGAGGCGTGGAGGCCAAGCCTTAGGCCTTAGAAGCCTAGGCGGGCCTTAGGCGTGAAAAGGCGTTTAGGCCTTCTTAATATATTTTAATATTTTTAACCATAACAAGGCTGTTAAAATACTAAAATTGTACATATCATCAAAATAAGTCAGAATATATGCAAATTAAAATACTATTTTATTATTTGGATGAGATAATGGTTTGGTTAGTAAAAAAATTCTTTAAAAGGCGATATCGTTTCACTAAAGCATAGATGTTTTTAGAAAAAAGTGCGCCTTAAGGGTTTTATCAAGAATAAGGCGTAAAAAACTTAAGGCGGGGCGTTTATCCCAAGCCTTGAGCCTAGGCTGGTTTTTTAGAACAGTGATATAGATATAGATATATTTTAATAATTGTTAATACAAAGTCCCTGTTTCCGATAAAAAGTGCAATAAATATAGAAGTTTAACAGCATTGCATAAGGTATTGAATAAGCATGTTCATACAACATCCTTATATGTCTTAAATAAATAATAGAAGTCTTACTATTGAAATTTCATTTTGGGACAAGATTCGGAAAATATAGGCTGATGACGCTGACAACACCTAGAGATCGTCGAAACTATCTTCAAGGCAGTACACCGGCCCCGGTGAATATGTAAAAAGACAGCATAGCATCATAGAGCGGGTCACTCAAAAATCCTCTTATTGGAATATAGACCTGGAAATGTCTTGTTAAACAAAAAGAAGTGACTCATTATGCAGTGGAGAAATTTAGAGTAACAAGAAAAAGGGTATTTTTTTAAGATCTACATTTGTCATCAAGGCCTATATCATAGACATCCAAGTCATAATATTTTATCATTATAAGGCTATACTTTTCGTTATCAACAAATGACAGATACTGTAAAACTATTAAACTAAACTCGTAACTTAATTTGGGAGCCCTTTTAGTATAAGTTCAATATATACCCACAAAATTCAAGATTCTGGACATAATACAAATGAATCTGGACCTTTGATTTTGGAGGCCTTTCAAGTTTACAACATTAAACTAAAACAGATGAAATACGAAGTTTTAGATGGATTTTTATACCCTGGGTACGAAGCACGCCTACTACGAATGTGTAATGGCCGTCACTCTACTGTAATGTCCCATTAACATTACTTAATTTCCGTGTACCACCATCTATATATGTGTGTGTTCAGGGACCCACAATACTGTTTCGTAGTGGCATTACAGAATGATTGTGGACAATTTTTGAGATCATGGACATGATAAATTACAGCTTTATGAATTTATATATGTTAACTAGTTCTTATATGGAGTTGTCAATCTACCTTTAGATCCATTACTCGTTTCTGCTCAACTTGAACTTCGTCTGTTTACTCAAACCTATGAAGCTCGGACACTCTCCCGGAAGCCATGGGTCGCGTGTCGTATAGAAACATGTACGACACATTACCGATACGCTGGGACATTTGATGGTGATTCTGCTTTATTTATGATTTTTAATGTTAAAAGTGTATTTGAATTTTGTTTTGTATGGTCCATTTTCTTAATTTCATGTTAAGAATGCTCTAATAATGTATTTTATGGAAAAAATATGTTTCATTTCATTAATATATATATTTAAATATATTATATATTATATTTATCCTACCATGACGCATCTTAGTTTTTGGAAGAATAACGTGTTGCCTGTCGAAATGCATATTACGAGTCTGTGCTTATTAGACTCAAACTGAGCTTGTGTTTGTGTTAATCGTTAAAGATACAGACCAACTTAGATATACTCTTTTGAATCATGAAGTATAATTCTTTATATCCTCAAGTCCTTAATAAAGATTATATTAGCTCATCTGTTTTACTAAAGATGCTTATTAGATGCATGGTCCCTCAAATTCATGACATATATGTGCAATATAGATAAATTTGATTAGTACCTTGACATCCATATATATGTTATGAGAGCTGATTCACTCTCGAGTCCAACCTAGAAAAAATATATATAATATATAGCTTTGCCACTTAATGGAGGGGTGGATTGAGGCCAAGCTGCTGTCATACTTTATTTATTTATTTATTTTGTTTGGGCTTCATAGGCGGGCCTATCCAAAAAAGGATACTTTGCAACCCCAACCCAACTCATCCCATGTGACCATATCCTTATTGAATCTAGCTCATTAACTTTGCTGCCAACTCCAACTCCATCTACTTATTGTTATTATTATTATTTTTTTTACTAGTGATCAGAAAGATACTTTTGTACTTTGGTATATAAATGGACACAACTTCTCTATATAGGTTCATTGGTACTTTTGATATATCACCAATTATTTTTGTAATTGAGTGTTTTGCTGCTAATATTTGCTGTTAAGGAATACTAGAGTTGCAAACTTGTTGTACCATTTTTTCCGTGGCATGAATGGAAACCACAAAAATATCTCATCAGTCTTTTGTTGTTCTCACGCATGCCACATCATAGGTTGCATTCAGTTGGTACAATAAGATGGCAAGTGTAGGATTGCTCATTCACTTATCATACTGCCATTGCCTTGTGGATGACAATTCTTTTTTGGGAAAAAAATTGGTTTCACAGAGGAGTACTTATGGATGACGCAATGATATTACCTTGTGGGCATTCGTTTAGTGGTGGTGGAATTCAACATGTTATTAGAATGGTGAGTACAATTCTGCAGATTAGTAGTTTGAATGCAACTTGATCATTTCTATGATCTTGATAATACTGATTCATATAATATCGGTTCATTTTCCTATTGCTGCTGCTTTACCAGAAAGAAATGGTGATTTCTTTATGTTAATCGGATGATATGGAGGTTTGTAAGTTAGCCTCCTGAAATTAGTCACACCATTTGAGCAAAGAGCAAGGGACAGTGCATAATCTGAGCATTCTGTCTTCTAGTCAGGAAAACATTTAAAACTTTTTCCTGATGTGGGAGTATTTAATACATGTGCATTCAAAATCTTGTAAACCAATTCTGAATAAGTGTTCCTGAATGAAGGTTCTTTTTGTAGTTGCTATTGGATATTTTAGTATAATTCACATGGTTTACTTTGTTCTTCAAAAGAATATTTATCAACTACCTCACATTTTTAGTAGTTGTTTGGTAAACCTGGTATATAGCTATATGTTTCTATTATCGTTTGTTCAAATGATTTTTAATGTTTATCTTATACAATACATTTTTCAGAAAGCTTGCTACACTTGTTCACAGCTAGTGTCAGAAGAGTTAGTGGCTCCGAATCTGTGTAAGTAAAAGTATTCAACCATTACTGAAGAAGATTGATATTCGCTTTACTTCTAATTTATTTTTTCATCATATTGTCTGCGTTTGTTAATTTATATTTAAAGTTTATGCTACACAATGCAACTAGGTCTCTCTCTCTCAACTGAATCAAACCCCTGTATTCATGTTGGTGTTTTTTCATTCTCGTTTGCCATTTTACTTTGTTATGGGACACCGACAACTATAGTTGTAGCTATAGTTATGGGGTAAAGAATTCAGGTTGTATAGTTGATTTCCATTTGTTTGATGCTGCTTTGAAGTCCCTGATGAATTTTCAAAGGGTTTATGTGATGTAGATCAGTATTATTATGTAAATAACTTTTTGTAATTCTTTAAACCTTTTGCGCAATTCTAGCATGTAAACAAATAATCAACAATAGCAAAACACATGTTTGATAGTCACTTGTAAAAATGGGGTAAGCTACAAGAGCCCATCCAGTTAATTGTTATTAGAATAAATTCTAATCAAATTCATGCAAATGCAACATAAATATCTGTGAGATGTCATTGGAGATGTCACTTATTATGAACCTTTATACCAGAGGATAATCATATTAGATTATCATCACCACTTTTTTGCTGCACTATTCTGGCCCTAAACCCATTCACAAAACACCCACTGTATGAGGCTTCCTCTAGGCCTTAATTGTACACTGTATTTTTGTGTCTCCTTAGGCTATTTCCCTATTTAGTGCGCAATTTTGGTCGATATTTTGAAAGGCGAGAGAGGTGGGATTGAGGCGTTTTGTCCTGATGAGGTGAGGTGTAAGCTTCAAGGCGGTTAGAGGCGTAAGCCTCAATTGAGAAGACAAAAAATTCACACAAAAAAAATACTAGTGACTTCACAAAATAATGTTATTGCTATAACTGAAAAAAAAAGACCCACAATCCATTTCACCCACAAAATACATGTTTTAAAATTAGTTGGCTAAACAGAAATAGAATAGTATTGGCATAATATATATTGTATAAAAATTAGTTGTCTAAACAGAAATAATATTAATAATAACTGAAATAATATTAACAGAATATTAACTTATACAGAAATAATATTGATCTTAACAGAAATAATATTAAAATTAACAGATATAATATTAAATACCAGCAGAATATAAATTTATACAGAAATAATATATATATATTAATAGAAATAAAAAGCTCTCATAATAAATTGGACAGATATCTGGAAAGAAAAAGAAAAAGAGCTCTGCTTAATGTTTATAGACTATAATAATAGAAGAAAATAAAAACGTACATATATATAAATACAGGCAGGCTGGGAGGTCCTTAAATGAGCTCCAATTTTTTAAAATTGTAAAAAAGTTATTTTGTACTGATTTTTTTACAGGTTTTCAAAACATTCTATGAATACCCTACAAATGTTATCACCCCGAAATAATTTTTTTTACTATTTTAAAAAAAATCGGTCAATATATTTATAGTTTCTAAGTAGCATAAAAACTGACATATATTTGACCCATTATAAAAAATAGTCAAAATGCTTATTTTGGGTTGATTTTTTTACAGGGCATTTGAACATTCTATGGATACCCTGAAAGAAAAATCAGCCCCGAATAATCTTTTTTACTATTTTAAAAAAGTGGATTAAGAACCTCACAAGAGCATGGCTGATATAATCAGCCATGCTCTTGTGAGGTCCTTAATTCAGATATTTTAAAAAATTGGACCTCAATTAAGGACCTGACAAGAGGATGGCTGATATATATATAACAGCAAGAAAAAGGAAAAACAAAGAAACAGATGATTGAAAAGAAAAGAAAAAAATGGAGAAACAAAGATTTACAAGAAATGTAGATTTACGGGCCTAGGGATTAACGGATTTACAATCGAAAAATGCTTCTCTTCTTCTTTGTCAACAGCAGGTGATGGAGCTAGTGTTGAAGAAAAGATAGCTGAGCTGCTGCAATGTTTTTTTTGGGGGGGAGAAATGAGGTTACGATATACTAGGTTTTTACCTTTTGTTTTTACCAAGGTTCTAAAAAACGCGGGGCGTGATTGAGGCGTGGAGGCCAAGCCTTAAGCCTTAGAAGCCTAGGCGGGCCTAGACGTAAAAAGGCGTGAAAAGGCGTTTAGGCCTTCTTAATATATTTTAATATTTTTTAACCATAACAAGGCTATTAAAATACAAAAATTTCATATATCAAAAAATATGTCAGAATATATGCAAATTAAAATACTATTTTATTATTTTGGATGAGATAATGGTCCGATTTGTAAAGAAATTATTTAAAAGGCGACATCGTTTCACTAAAGCATTGTTGTTTTTAGAAAAAAGTGCGCCTTAAGGGTTTTACCAAGAATAAGGCGTGAAAAGCGTAAGGCGAGGCGTTTCTCTCAAGCCTTAAGCCTAGGCGTGCCTAGGCGGAGCCTAGGCGGGTTTTTTAGAACAGTGGTTTTTACATCTTTCACCTCAATTTTGATTTACTTTTTTTTTTTAAAGTGGACCAACATTTGACCGTGAGGCACAACAAAGGCCCGAGGCCGTTTTTTTGCGCATCGCCTCATGGCGCGTCTCAAAACGATTTTTTAAAAACCGATTTAGGTAGAAGGTAATATTCTTAATGTGACATCTTTAGTCTTTTTATCCTTTGAGGTTATCTTGCTAGCAATATTTTAAAAACCGTTGTGCGGCGCGCCTTGAGTCGTCGCCTCAAGTCCAGGCGATGAAATAATGCCTTGAGGCTAACCCTCATGAGCATGATTGCCTCAATTTATGCTCAGGTTACAATTTTTAGTTTATATATATAAGAAGTTATGATATATACTTTGTTTATGGTTGTTTTTAATTTATATAGTATTGGTATTATTTGACTTATTTTACTTCATACATAAATAATATGTTATAGTATTATATCTATGTTAAATATATAGGTATAGTCCGTTATACTATAATTTGTTAATGCACTTTTTGGACAATTTGATGACAACTATTTTAGTGTTGGTTTTAATTATGGATTACTTGTGTGATCATGGGGCGATAAATTATCAATTGTGTTGGTGACATGGATTATGGATTGTGATTATGAAATTTTTTCTCGTGACAAAAGCCAATGATGCATTATTTTGCAAATTCATCACA
Source organism: Sambucus nigra (assembly GCA_949130495.1). Classification (NCBI taxonomy): domain Eukaryota; kingdom Viridiplantae; phylum Streptophyta; class Magnoliopsida; order Dipsacales; family Adoxaceae; genus Sambucus; species Sambucus nigra. The sequence goes on from OX422214.1 coordinate 97,251,739, forward strand.
TTTTTTTAATAATAGACTTTTTTTTTCTTTCCAAATTGAGGCTTACACTTTGCCTTGCTAGCACAAAACACCTTGATCTCCCACATCACGCTTTCTAAAACATTGCTTGCGAGTACCTAGCCTATAATAAAGCCATTATCCAACAATTCTAGAGACTTTATTTTTAGAGATGAATGAATGAGATAAATCCTCTTTTCTGAAAATATGTTGTGATTTAATTTCCACCATGCTTGCGTCAAATTGGTTTAGTGCGGCGTTTTCTTCCGATGTGCTCGCCGATGTTGTAGGAGTCATGGGTAAGGAACCGACACACCACTCCTTCAAACCATGCTCCCGCAGCTCGTGGTCATGTGACACCATCTTCATTTCTGTCGGACTTTACTCTGGCCAATGTCAGTTACTCGGTCACCTCTCACCACCCCTAAAACTTTCTAAAGCACCTGAAGACATCAAATGCCTTCGGTGGCATTACTTGACCCTCACCAATGTCTGGTGACGCCCCCAAACCCCTCATCGACATAAAATACTTTCACCACTGCCTCGGGAAACCTACAAAAGCCCTAAATGTGAGGTTTCAAGCTCATCGTTGTTTACCGCCCCTCTTGGACACAAGCGGACGGCAAAACCCTAGATCCACGTTGTTTCGAACCCATCTAGCTGTCAACTCCCCATCGAAGACCTCCAACAACATTTGCCATCGATTTTTGCAAGACCTCGACCTTCCTCTGAAGCCTTTTGACTATCACATGCATACAGGAAGGGCCAAGAGTATATCGCTGCAGCAGGAGGGGTGTTGAAACCCTAGATGTGAAGTGCACTGTCCGCCGGATAAGCCCCTCGTCGGAATCGCCATTGGGAATGATCATCACGGGGGAGTTCCGAACCCTACCGAGCTCCACTAGGGTTGACCGGGGTGACATCGGTTGGGGTCCAGCCCTCTTGTCTGTATACTTCAAAGCGAGGGGTAAATCATGCCCCAATTTCTGAAGTCATTCAAAAACTACCCCTCCCTTTTTGAGCCCCATTCATCCCCTGCCACCTATGAAGCACGGATGCGGGTGCGACACAGTGCGGGTGCGGCGATTCGAAAATTCTCAAAAAATTAGGATACGGGTGCAGCGTGATATAATATAATAATATAAATTATATTATGTTATTTTTAAGTAATACAAATAAGTTCCGTCATTATTATGATTCTATAAAATTTATGATAAGGGTGTTTGTTATTTTTTAACACATTGACTATTAAAACAGGGGAATCTACCATCAATGTCACATATATTATAATAATCTACTAAAACCCATTAACCATTAAACTATAAAAGTAGAATTCAATATAATATAATAAAAAATAGTTAACTTCACAAAACCCATTTAACATTAAACGAAAAACAAACATTCGAAGTCGTTAAGAAACCTACTTATCTATTAGCTTTCACATATATTATAATAATCCACTAAAACCCACTAACCATTTTTTTTTATAAAAGTAGAATCCAATATAATGTAATAACAAACAGTTAATTTGGGCCACAAAACCCTTTTAACATCAAACCAAAAACAAATATAGAAAGTTGTTAAGAAACTGAATTATCGGTCTTCGCATATATTTTAATAATCACACCCACAAATCATTAAACTATAAAAGTAGAATCTAATATAATATAATGACAAGCACTTAAATTGGATCACAAAATCCATTTAACATTAAAACATTAAACTAAAAACAAACACAGGATGTTGTTAAGAAACCCAGTTAACTTCGTATATGTTAGTTAACTTCGTATATGTTGAAGGTGAAGAAAATGAGAAAGAGGGAGGGAGGGGGAGAGAGAGAGAGAGAGAGAGAGAGAGAGAGAGAGAGAGAGAGATGAAAATGAAAAGAAAAACAGAATTGTGTTTTTTTTGGATTCTTTACGAATCCCATCAAAACCAGCCGAGTCCTTGCCGAATCCTTCCCGAATCCAGAATTAATTTATTTAATTAATATCTGATTCTTCTTTGGGTGCGAATCGGTGCCGAATCGCACCCGCACCCGCACCCGACTCGCGTGCGATTCGGATTCTTCAGGCCTTTTGAAGAATCTGTGCTTCATAGCCTGATTTGCAAATATTAACAGAAAGTCCCCTCAAACTTTTGAGCACCAATCTATTTGTTAAACTTAAAATTAAGTAACCATCCCTCACCATCTACTTCTCAAAATTACATTTCATCTCCCCCCCCCCCCCCCACCCCAATTTTCTGATATTTTCGTAGCAGCCCTAAACTTCCCCAAATCTCCAATTCACACCCGATCTTTATTACCCGGCAGCTATTTCTTTCCCAATTTGATGAGGGTGGTGATGGAGGCTTATCTAGGAATTGAGCGGGCAAGATGTGCAATTCTTGAGATAATCAAAACTCACATCGACGATTGAGAATGTGCGAGTGCCTCTCTATAAAGGCAGGTCCAGAATTACTGATTTAGTGTCACCTTTGGGCGATATGAGTGCCACCAACTCCTGCTTCAATGCTTTGGGGAACTTCTTGAGATGGAGGCGACACGCGATTTCTCTGTGCGTGAGCGGATAAGGAACTTGAATCGAAACTACTCGTCCTCAGTACGACAACTTCTTCGAGCCACGTTGTTTCTGCGTACGATGATAATTGCACCCGCAACCCTATCACGGATTTTGATGAGTCTCAAAGGTGGTATGAGCACCTAGTTCTTCCATTATGATTTATTTTCAATCTTCTAAGAGGACAACTGGATAACTTGCATGAGGTTGAAAGACTTGGAAGGTTTTTGACATCGGTGATTTTATTCCATCGTCAAAGAGGGCGAGGCTGGATTATGTATCGTAGACTTTTTCAATATTTTTTGCTGAGATTCGGTGGGCGACCCCGCACTCACTTTCGAGAGGCAGAGTCATATTGGTGTTTTCTTCCCGTCTCTGGGAATGAAGATGCTCATTATGGTGGTTCATCTAAGGTGGTCACATTCGATTGCGAGTTTGGCCGATTTGGGGTGTTCTCGTTCTAAAGATGATACTTCGGCACATACGACACACGTTTTGATTGAGAAAGACCAACCCGGATCTGTCCCCACCATTTCCTTGCCTAGACAAGTCTCAGGGCAGAGTTTGTGTTCTCAAGCCGTGGATTGGGTTTGCGATGGCTTGTCCTCACCTTTTTGTTAGCATTTTTTTTCGCATGCTTTCGAGGACGACTTTCCCTTCTAGTGGGGGAGACCGATAATGACCGTGCAATGCCGATAATGGCCTCTTCTCCTGCTACCACTCGCTCGGGACGAAATTTTCTATGTGGGGGAGAGTGTTGTTTACGAGGCATCTTTAAGGGCTTAATTGTATTTTCTTTAATTGTACGCTTTATTTTCGTGCTCCTTTAGGTTATTCCTTATTTTAACTAGCAATTAGGTAGAGGGTGATATTCCTTTGGAATATTCTTAATATGCCATCTCTTTTTACTTTTTTAGGTTATCTTGGCTAGGAAGACAACTTAGCCTATAAATAAGGCTATTGGACAACCATTATACACGCTTTAGTTTTAGAGATGAATGAATGAGTGAACTTAATTTCCAGAAAATATGTTGTCATTGTGATCTAATTTTTGTTGTGCTTCCATCATATACAATGAAGAACCTCCCTCCGTCAACTGACCATCCTTTCATCCACTACCTTCTGATGAGATCTCTAATTTCGCGACTCGAGAGGTAATACGACTCAATAAATAGCCCGGTTAGAGGTCAGCACAATACTCAAAATCAATATGATTAACTACTTATCACATTATTCAAAGATAAATGTCGAGACTGTAAATCTCACAGCGAGAAATTAAAGCACATTGTTAAATTATAGCTTGCACCAAATTATATGAGATGCAGGACCCTCCACCAACTGCCAATTGGACCGAGGTTGGATGCTCTGAATTAAAGATGGTATAATAGCAGGCTAGTCCAACAGTCACTTCACCCAGTCTATTTGGCTTTAAAGGTTAACCGACCTCCTTTCCTAGTAATGAAACAGTCTCTAAATGTTAACCGACCTCCTTTTCTAGTAATGAAACAATCTATTTGGCTTTTATGCATTTTCTAGTAACAGTAACAATATCATTCTTAAGGTTCTTTTCTACTATTATTCCAACTCTGTTCCTAATTCTATGTTTTCCTGTGCAATATAATTTAAACCTTGTATTTTTTATTTCTCTAGCTTTCTCACCGATCCATTTAGTTTGTTGTAAACAAGCTATGTTAATTTTTCTTCTTATCATGATATCCACTAACTCTATCCCTTTCCGTGTCATAGTCCCTATGTTCCAAGTTGATAACCTAAGTCTACTATCCAAGATTAGCTTCTTTACGTGCACATATCTAGATTGTTGCAGGAATCCTTTCCCATTTCTCACAGCACCCGGGCGTCGATGCGACGCCCCTTGCCTATTTTTCGAGATATTCGGTGGTAGGCCCAACGTATCGTTTAAGGGGAATGTCCTAGTATTGATGCGTATATTCATAGGATTTATGTTCATAAGGATCCGACAAAGTTTTAAGCTTTACGCTGGCTTTTAGCTACCTAACGCAACCTTCCTTTATCCGGGCTTGGGACCGGCAGTGTCCAAAAAAAAAATAAGAAGTTAAGCACGACGTAGGTTTCGCAATATAGTAGTCTAGGTTTGTCAATACAGAGGGTTGACAACATAACTGTTGGCAATATGATGTTGACATATTAAAAGGGGGGAAGTCTTAGGTTAAGGAGTTAGTCTAATCAAGAAGGCTACGATAGGAGAGTTATTTATGGGTGATAGGTTTGTAGGGATTGATATGGTTGGGTATCTAGATATGTAGAGAGGTATGCGAGGTTATGGGGCATCTTTGAATATTAGGTGGCAGTTTTAACAATTAAAAACCTATGTCAAGGGCACTATTCTGGTTAATTTGTGCTTCATCTTGTGTGTAAGAGGAGATTCTCAAGTAGGGATTTGCAGACATGTTTGCATTGTTTGGTAAAGCTAAGGCCATGCCAAGGAGTAGGTGATCATTCAAGGGGATTGTGTTTTCCCTACGTAAGCTTATTGTTATTTCATTTGATTCTTCTTTTTCCCGGGTCCGTAGATTATTAATTGGAATTTCTGATATGAGCATATGCTGTAGATATGTTTTGCTCTCGTGCATATAGGATGGTTCCACAAATTGTTATAATTTTTTCTCAGGTCTACCATTGAACTTAAAATAAGAAGGTGCTTGTATTGAATAAAATTTACAGGTCTCATTTTACAAAAAAGTGCCGCCAGTATAAACCGTAGTTTCGAAAATACTAGCTGTTTTTGTTATTATTATATATTTCTTGATTATCTATTAAAAACATGTGGTTGGTGTATAAGGAGTTAATAGAGAAATTTCAATCATGTTGGGAGGAGTGTTTCGTGCAAGGATGGGAAGGATTCAATATAATCAATAAATTGAGGGGATAAAAAACAGAATTAAAGGGGGTAAAAGGATAAATTTTGAGACATTAGGATTGAAAAGAAAGCAATTTTGGAAAAAAAGGGGAATAGATAATAAGAAAAATGAAGGGACAATGAGCTTCATAGTGGGGAATGTATTCTGAAAAACAAGTCTGAGGGGCTGATTAAAAAGTGAGAAATTTTATGGGACTAAAAGATGAAAGTGAAGTGGATTAAAGAGAGAAGGATAATAACACAACACTCTTCCATAGGAGGGAAGAGAGAATGGGGAGATAAATAATAAATGATGAACGGAAACTGCTGAGGAGGTGTAATTTTTCCTTTTTTTGAGAAGTTGTATACAAAAGAAAAAATGGTGGATTTTGGAGTGGAAGGTTTAGAATGGTACCCCTTAGCGAGTAGAAGGCAACATGGATTGAACTACCATTTGAATTAAGAAGGCAAGTTTTAAGTGATGCAAGGATAAATCCCCGGTACTCTGATGGGTTCACAATGAAATTGTTTAAAAAATGTTAGGAAGCGGTAACAGGGATTTGACTAAGCTTCAAATTTTCTCTTGGTTGGTGGCTCATGGCAAGATCAACACTTTCGATCTTTGAGAAGGGCGAAAAAATGCGTTTACCAAATTGGTGCATCTTTTGTAATGAAGGGGAAGAAATTCTTGATCATTTTCACTTATATTTCCATTTCACGTCATTTTAATGGAACAAAATGTTAATAGCGCTGAATATTGTATGCGCCGTACCATGGAAGATCGTGGACTTTATGACAATGGATGTAATTTCTGGAATAGAAGACACCGATGCAAAAGTATGGGCAGTTGGTAAGAAAGAGGGAAGGAACAATGAATCTTCGAAGACAAAGAGGTGGAAATGGAATGGGTATGGGAAAAAGATGAAATTCTTGGCTTCCTTGTGGTCATCCAGCAAGAAATTCTTCAAGTATACTCCATTGTCCTATATGTCGTTGGGCTGGGATAAACTCTCCATTTGATTCAGAATTCTACTCTAGATGTTTTCTGGCTGCTGAGATGGGATCTTGATGAAAAGGATGTTGGGCAGCTGTTTGATGGCAGGACTGAGGGATTGTAGAGGATCCTACTATTATGCTTTTATGTAATTTGTATCACTTGTCTCGAGTTGTTGGTGTTTGTTCCCTCCCCCCCCCCCCCGTAATCTGTTGATGGGCTTCTTGTCCAACCTCTTGTACATTATTTTAATAATAAAAGTATCTGCCCTCCCAACACCAACCACCCCTCTCCTCCCCCCCAATGCATTTGCAATGCTAGAATGCCAAAATATTATGTATATTCCGAGTGTAACAGGAGAAGTCAATTACAGATTTCTTAATTTTTATTTGTATTTGGGCTGTAATTGTGTAGCTCTCCGTGCTGCTGTCCAGGCATTCCGCCGGGAAGAAGAGTTGCAGGGTTATCGTTCATCGAAAAGAAGAAAAGAGAGATTTGAACAGGTTTGTCTTTTTGTAACCCAAACTCTGAACCATCAATGGTTTTAGATATCATCAAATGTAACAGCATATAGTTTATAAGAAGAAATATACTGTGAACGCATGTAGTTTAGAATGAAATTTGCTGGCATTTAATATTCTTCGGTTGCATTGACTTCCAATTTTCAATATACTTATGCATCATGTAATTCAGATGTTGAACTGACCAACTGCATTTGTGGACATCCCTCCTGCCCCAATAGTTGCCTTTACGTTATCCCTTTCACTATTGAATTTTATTTTGGTTTTCATGTAGGATAAGAGCAGTTATGGTGGTGATTCAACTCTCACAGATCATCCAAGGGGCAGAGGGGTTCAATTTCCATTTGTTGTTACTGATCGAGTTATCATAAAGGTTTTCGTTTAATTAACTAGTTTCGTTTATAATGCTTGATTAGCGTTAAGATGGAATTTCTAATTAGGATTTTTTTTAAAAATCAGGGTAATAAGAGGACACCACAGCGTTTTGTTGGACGTGAGGCTGTTGTAACAACTCAATGCTTGAATGGATGGTCAGTTATGTTTATATTGTTCTCTCTTTTTCAATCGTAGAATTTAAACTTATTCGACTCATAATCACTATTATTTATTTTTGTATTGACGTGATTTACTTTATCTGGGAAATTTTGAAAACTTTGATTTTCATTTTTTGTTCTCAGATGTAATCTATTTTGATTTTATAAGAGGTTCTCTTTGCATATGATGAAGTCACTTCTCTTCAGTAGTGTGATACTCAGTGTAATTTAACACTTAGGTTGATCAAGTCTAAATATAAAATAATACAGGATATTAAAACAATATAATATCATTCTTAACATGGAGAGAACAAATGAAAGATATAACAAGATATAGAAACAATATGAAAGTCCTCAATATAAATCTACAAAATAAAGTCCACAATCATAAGAAATAAGAATGACAATATCCCAACATAAGTCCCGATTACAATCCCAATGAACTCAAAGTGATACAAGTCAAATCTGAAATCTCATAATACATACTAATATAGAGAGTCTCAATGTAACTAGACTGGAATATAAGAATAACAAACTAAGAGAAGTAAGAACCCACATCCTCCCTGTAGCTGGAATCTGGAATGAGAGAGATGAGTGTTGAGTGCTAATTGGAACGAGGAAAGCTAAGCTGGAGGTCCAGTCCTTATTACAATGAAGTTCATGTAAAAGAGATGGGTCAAAATCTTAACAAGTAACTTAGCTACGAAACTCAAAGCAGTTAAATGAGTAGATGATAAAATCAAAGCTGATATATAATCTAAATGAACGCCCCATTCCATAAAATGTAACCTCGCAATGTAACAGAATTATCTAAATTCATATCATTGATTAATTATTCTCATTAATTCAACAACACGTAATCGACACGCACTCCTTCCTCTCGGCCATCTCAAGAACATGCGGTAGGCCAAATCAAACTGTCAAATAAACTCCAATCCCCTGTTTCGCAGCGCCGGAGCTCCACACACCAAGTAACGCAATAACACATTGTAATAAATCATGCTCATCAAATATCTCAATATATGGGTGTTCCTTCTCGGCACTAACCCATTCATTCACGTTTTCCCATGTTCATTTATCAATGACATTCATAATTTAACATATCTTTTATTACTACGTGCTATAACCTCAATACCCAATTACCCCACCCTCGGGTTATTATCATATAGAGCCATTGATGCGTTTTAATCCGTTTCATAAGGAGCTAAAGGGATAGCAACACTACTAGTGACTTCTTGTAAAATAAGGGACTAAAGCAAAAGCATGTTGATATTATTAAAGGTTTGAGTTGTCATTCCTTCCCGTCTCTAAACTCTGTGCGTGGAACGTCTCACCAAAGTGAAATCCAAACAAGGAACCCCCGATACACTTCTGTTTAGATAAGGTAGTTCTTAAGATAAATTTAATTAGGGGTTGTTATGAGAGAGTAAGGTAAGGATATAAATGTCTACGTGTACAATTAATCTAACTTGTCCAACACCACTATACAACAATCAAACTAACAACCAACAATGATCCCATCCTCTGTCGTCTACATGATAAAACAAGTATCAACAATAACAATATCACAAGTAAGGGCTCATATTGTGTTCTTGCATAAAGGTAATGTGTAACTAATTTACAAGGGTGTATTATGTCATAAGGGGTTCATTATATATATCAAGTGTCTAAAGTCATCTAAAATGAGTTCACATAGGTTCTTGTTACATGAATAAGATCCTCGTAACAAATTTCATCAATTTAGGACAAAACTATGAAAACTACTACCCTGAAAGCATAAGGTACAACCCTCCTAAGCATACATAAATTTCAGAATTTATTAATTCTAAATTACGTCTATATCATCCATTTTCTAATCTCAAATTATAAATTTCTACATATGGGGTTCAAACCCTAAAATGCCATTTTCATACTTTGGGGTCAATATTCAACTTTGTTTCTCCATTCTTGCTTTAGTTTTCAATAGGGCTCGCGCAAGCAAGCTAAAGCTACCTTGAATCAATCAATCAATGAATGAAAGAAAACCGCTTACCGAGGAATAGAAATGGAGGACATGTTGGTTTGAGAACCCACAATTTATTAGTTCTTAAAATTTATTTTCAATCATTTGAGAATATTAGAATTCACCTAATTACAACATTCCTAGTGTTTCTAATTAATTTTAACATTATAATTAGGTTTAGGTGAATTTAAACAAATACACATATAAAAGGAGAGGAGTAGAATGTCGCTTGCCTCAATGTGTATTCCAAAAATTGAGTTTCTCGTTGGTGAAGAAAACCTTTGAAAATGGTCATGAAACCCTCTTTTTAAAATATTGGTTTGAAGAATAAAAGCTAGGGTTTTATTTTGTAAATTGGTTTAAGTTTGGATGAAAGGCCGAAAATAGGGGGGGGTCAAATGATAGGGAACCGTTGGTGAGTGGGTGATTTCCGTGAAAGAAGGAAAAAAGAGAGAGAAATTGATGAAGGAGAAAGAGGGAGGGAATAGCTGCGCCCCTTTCCGTATATAATTTCCCTAGCTGCCGCCTAACCCTTTGAAGCCCAATCGTCTCTTGCTTCCTTTCCTCTTTTATATTTTAAACCTCAGCTGCTTTTATTACGTCTCGCCTTCCTTACCAACCCTAAAACCTATGAGTAATGAACCAACACAAATAGAAAGGACAACAGCCTATTTTTTCCCCCCACCAGCCGCCAATCCCTTGTACCAAAAAAATTCCCAGCAGTTAATTTCCTTCCCCTTTTTAGAACCCACGGTGCTGCAATCCCATTCATTCTCATAAAATAAAACCCTACCTAGCCTTATGTCTAAAATGCCCACTGTACCCTATCCTCTAACCAACCATTCCTTAATAAATTTAGAGTACAATCAATTAAGCCCAATTCCACAGCCAGCACATTCATTACTTTAATAAGTCAACCCATTAAACCTATTAAACCAATATATTACTTTAAGAAATAAATCCAATTAAATCTATTTAACCAATTAACATTACATGTCAATTTTTCTTTTATTAACTTCATAACTCATTACATTAATTACTTCTAATAATTTGACACATAATTAAATCTGAATCTGTCATAGTTAAATTCAGGTGTACACTAAATTAATTAAATCATTATTAATTAATTACTTCTTTAAAAATAATGGGGTATTACATAGTAGCTAGCAAGTCGAGATTTTGGGTGGGGCTTTGCCTGGTGTATATGACCTATATGGGGCCCACTTGGGGCATAAGACTAAAGGTAAAGAGCTTTGTCCCAATACATCCAATCAGCATTTGGGCTTTTAGCATATGAATGGAGTTTCTTAACCTATTGTATCAAAGCAACCAGAGTTGAGGGTTCAAGCCCCATACAGGGTGACCTGCAGAGGGAATACTTGGAGTGACAGCTGCTGTAGCCCGAAAAATGCGTCCATGAGGATGTCAGTCTACGTGACCTTTGCTTGGGGTATGGGACACAAGTGGGGCCTACTCGAGGTACTGATCTAGAGTTTAAGAGCTTTGATCTAAAGGGTTCCATCAGTTTTGCAGAAGCTTGGTGTGCTGGTCGAGGGTTTTAACATGGCTGTCATACACTGGTCAGCGAAACGTATTAATTCTATGACAAATGTCTTAGAATTTTCATGCCTATAACCATGAACTAATTTGGCTTGTACATGGCTGATCATGCAAGAAAATTTGTTTCAGTTATGAGCTTGTGGCTCCACACCCTTCTTGTTGCATGTCATATGAGAAAATACTAATGTTGCAAAATTGTAGCCTCATAAACAACAACTGACTAATAAGAAGCAATCAAACTCTCATTCTTTCTTTATTTCTTGTGGTAATTGAATGCTTTAGGGTATAATATTAATAGGGGGAGGTTCTAGAGGGCCTATTACGTGCTCCTAAAGGAATATGCTAGCATCCATGTGATGTCACGGGTGACATCATTAAGGATGGTCCCCACCATGATATTACATGGTCCATCACATTCTTATTTACAAAATACCTAAAATGAACCCTCACAAATTATGGGAGCATTCTTTATAGGAATACTCCCTTTTTACAATCATTAAGGATGGTCCCCACCATGATATTACATGGTCCATCACATTCTCATTTACAAAATACCTAAAATGAACCCTCACAAATTATGGGAGCATTCTTTATAGGAATACTCCCTTTTTACAATAAAATGGACAAATAAAAATTACATTTAACAATATTTCTGTTCTCGTCTTGATCCCACGTGCGTGCCACTACACATCATTCTCCTCTCCTTTGAAAGAGCTCGTCCTCGAGCGTGGGGGAATTTGCACGAGCCCGTGCCACCAAAATAAATAGTTACAATATTTTCTTCTCTTCAATTGGGGGCCAAATTGAATTTTTTGCAAGTATTGGGGCCCAAACATTAATTTCCCAAAATATTTGGATTAAGGTCAACCCCACGACTCTCCAGCTCAATAAAATCAACACTCAAATTTGTTAAATTGGCATATGGGGCTGTAATCAATTCTGGGTCCAAATTAAATAAAGCCCGGTAAGACTGACTCACCACTTCTTTCCCAAACCCAAGTTCAATATCTTGGTCTGCTCTCTCTAAATCAGACATGATGAACAACCCACTTTTTGTTTTTGGCTAATGAGTAAGCAAACTTCCAAGTCTAAGCAGTCCCATGACCTCAAGACCCAACAAAGGGCTTAACTCAGCTCCAAATATACCTCTTAGATTAGATTTATCCCAAGGCCAAACAACTCACTGACTTCATTAATTCGAAATGAATCTTCAGTGCCCTTACGTCCGAACTGTATCATTTTCTCATTTAGTCCAAAGCTGTTCTTACACCTACAAAAGTTGCTCTCCTCCATCATCTTCACCAATTAAATTTTCAAAAGCAGTTCTTGTCGCAATCGCCATATCAGGGATCGTGACTCCCCCTCCGCAGTCTTCCTCCTCGTAAGTCACACGACCACCGTCTGCACTCTAATTTCAGCTCTGCAACTCGTCGGTGAAGTTGTCGCCTACCACTACCCTCTGACCGGTCCTTGTTGGCGGAACAAAATTGCCTCCTTGGCCGTTGATTTGTTTCCCTCCATCTCCAATGACAGAGGGTAAGAATTACTCAGCCTCGCCGTGGTTGTGCTCATCGGATCCGAGCACTACTTTCATTTTCTCATCCCTCGCTGTGCTTATGTGGAGGACATTGACCATCTCGGGAGTCAAATCACTGAGAGCTAATGCTCGCAACCAGCTATTGCGAGTGACAACTTACCGTTGGAAACGACGATGACGATGGATGCCAAGGAGGTCGTCATAGGGCCATAAATGATGGAGTTCACCTTTACTTCTTTTCTATGTAGCACGGACACGGACACGGGTGTCGTGTCCGACACGACACGGACACGCCGACATGGCAAATCTAAAAAAAACAGGACACGACACGGCGGGGACACGGTATTAAATAAATATTTTTTATAATTATTTTTATATATAAAAAATATGAAATATCACATTAATACTAATCTCATACTAAGAACAACATTAAACCTATAAGCATTAAGAGTATTAAATCCATTCTACACATCAAACATCACAATGATACTAAATCCCATACTAATAATAACAATCAAAATGCATATGGCTAATGCAATTTATTGAACAAGAGATTGAAAAAAAAAAGAATAAATAGGTGAGAAAAAGGAGAAAAAAAAACATATGCTTCCTGCCCCTTTTTTTTAAAGTTATTATATATTTATGTCAGCCGTGTCCCTTACGTGTCCCAGCCGTGTCCCTTGCGTGTCCCAGCCGTGTCCAACTATCTTTAAATGCCTTTTAAGCCCGACACGCCACGTGGCGTGTCGGACACGTGTCCCGGCCGTGTCCCTTGCGCGTCCGTGTCCCTTGCGCGTCCGTGCCCTTGGAGTGTCCGACACTCGTACGCGGCCTTCGGAGAATTGTCCGTGCTTCATAGCTTCTTTTATAATTTCGTCGTCACTTTCCTCTTTTCGCTCATCAAAACAACCTCTACGTCAATCTATTCACCATATTTAGGCGTATAAATGGTGGAATAAGAGGGGTCGGTGGAGTAAGCTTGGTTCATGACGAACCTCAGTGCATCGAATCAGCGGTTCTGAACCTGGGGGACATTCTCTATGTTGCGGAGCAGCTCATCGTTAGAGATATATTTGGATGCTCGACCAACAGTAGCGGTGCTAGGGGTTGTATAGTAGATCTGACTTGTGAAAAGGTACCAAAGAGTTGGTCGTCGTGGCGGTGGTAGTGGTATAAGGGACGTGATAGGGCTCCCAACCCGATTCCCAATCATACACAATTGAATTCACGGCTTAACTACCACATTGGGAACGGACGTCACGATGTTGCCAATTTGATGTGGTGCAAAAGCAAATCGCAAATTGCAAATATAACTAATTAATAAAGGGTAATAAAACTCTCATTCTCTATATCGTGTGGTAATTGAATGCTTTACCCCAAAAGGAGTGTACAATATTTATAGGGATATGGGAAGTATCTAGGGGGCTTATTAATTGCCCCTAAAGTTATATGCTATAATCCATGTAATGTTGTGGGTAATATCATTAAGGAGTAAGGATGGTCCCCACGACAATATCACATGGTCTAGCACATTCTTATTTACAAAATACTTAAAATGGCCCTTAAATAATTATGAGATTGTTCTTTATAAGAATTTTCCTTTATTATAATAAAAAATACAAATAAAAATTACAATTGACAATATTGGCAGTTGTATTTTGAGTACATTTTATACGTCTCTTTAGATTATTTTTCCTATCTAGAGTTAGTATTTTGAGAAGACAGTATTATTTCAATAAAATATTCTTGAGTGCCTTATTTAGTTCTTACCTTTTTAGGGTTATCTTGGTGAGCAAAGCTTATAATTAAGGACTTTGACCAACCATTTTAATCACATTACTTTTTAGAGATGAATGACAAAATAAACCTTTATTTATGAAATGTTGCATTAATTCCCACTGAGCTTTCATCAGACTAAGTTGGTTCAGTCTCGATTCGAATTTGGGAATATCGTTCAAGTGGTTTTGCTTAACTCAGTGTTACTAAATACTCTTTTTTCCTTGAGTGATAGATCTCAGGTACCTTTTTAGGGTACTTAAACTTATGTGAAATGCGACAAAAATATTACAAATAAATAAATCACTCCAATATCTAAGAACTTAAAATATCATTAATGACAAATGTGAATACAAGGGGGAGCCCCGTGGCTTTATTTATATACTGCCTAAGACTTAGGGAGCTAGTCTCCGCTAGGAGTCTTTTTCGACTTAAATGACTAATTAAAAGATAATTACTAATAATTAAATAAATAAGCACGTTGAATTAAAAAAAAATGAATCCCCCACAAGGGGGATTCTGTGCTGCACGTCACCCCCCACATTTAAAAGCTCAACCCGAGCGCTAAAGTGGTATGTCGTTTGTCTCCGGTGGCGCATGAATACGTGTGGTGAAGACCTCCGCATGCTATGGTGGTTGCTTCATATCTTCCTCACATTCTGAAACTAAAACCGGTTTTATTTTCTTTTTAGGACCGTCTGAAGCTCGATACTCAAACACCCCACAATTATAGCACTCAAAGTGGACCCTCGGAGTAGTGGTAATCGCAGTGGTAGTAGGTGTTGTAGTCTTGGTTTAGTTGTTGTCCCAGCCCTTACCATAGCTCCTGCCTTGAAGTAGTTCACCTTTCGTGCATACTCGATTGCTTGGCTCAAAGAACAAATTTGACGTAGCTCAAGGTCTGTTTTTATATAAGCTGGAGTCCCTGAATGTAACGACTGATTTTTTGTTCCGTGCTCTCCTTTAGTCTAGTCCCGGTGCAAAGCAACTGAAATTGTTTTGAATACTCCTTTACGATTATGTAACCCTACTTTAGGCTTTGAACGCGTGCAAATTGGTTTCTCTCAAAATTCTGAGAGATGAAAGCAAACATCATTGTAACCTTCATGTCTTCCCAAGAAGTAATCAATCCCAAATCATTCACGACCCTATCGTGTACCAGCTGATCACACCACACTAAGGCATAACTATGTAATTTTGCAGCCATATGTTTAACGAACCTATAGTCTTAGTATTCCTTTAGGTCAAAGAAATAATCCGCATGTTTTAATCAATCCGTAAATGCACCGGGATTCATCTGTCACACCCCGCCCGCCCGGGGAGAGCGAACGGAGTGCGACTACGATAAAACTAATCAAATTCATCAATCCACAAGGTATAGAGCATCTAAAACCCACAATATAAATAAAGTCACTAATCTCAAATTTCTCCAAATTAAATACAACCAAAGTCTCTCGAAACAATACAACTATCTATCTCGAAATGAAAATGCTCTATACAACAAAAAATAAAATACAAATCTTCCAACTTGTATTCTCGAATATTCTTCTCCAAATAATCCACGCTAAAAATCAATCTCCATAGCGCCCCAAAATCCGCGCTAACCTGCCACTAAAAGAAAATATGGGAAAGTACACAATATGACAAGAAAGACGCTCAACAAATATTAGCGGTGAATAAAGCGTAACAATACGAGTACGAATATTCAAATCAAATGCGAATCTCATAAGAATTTTTATCAATATAATTTCCCAACAACACATTAACCGGATCACCAGGCTCGCCACCATACCGCGTCTATGCATTCTTAAGCATATCCGGAAAAAGGAATATTGGCGGGTGCCCAACCTCTGTGCCATATTAAAATCTCATGAAAACATGCTCAACACAATAATAATACCACATGAATCAAAATCAGATTCCAACAAATATTTTCCAGATTCCAAATGAATTTAGCAATTCAAATATGAGTCAATAATCACAAGAAACAACGGGAATAACACTCGCGAGATTAAGAAGCATATTGTGTAAAACCCCATACCTTAAACCACCAAAAAGGAACCAATAACAATCTTCCCAGAAATCACAGATTACACCATCAAAATTAGCCCACAAAGATCATCAAAAACTCCTCCAAGATTAACCTCAAAACAACCCCCAAGAACACCTCCAAAAACTAGGGTTGCATGCATAAATATAAGGGGCTAAGTGTATATAAAAGAGAGGAATATAAAAATATGTTTTCTGCCAAAAAGTGGTGCCTCGAAGTTGGAACAAAACAAAACTCCTTGAAAAACCTTGCTGCGCACGAAATTGGCTGGGATCGATCGATCGATCAACCCCTGGCGTCGCTCGATCGATCGCCCAGGTATGCTGACAGTTCGGCCTAAAATTTTTTATAAGGGTAAATATATAAAAAGTCATTAAAAATCCGTTTTACATCCGATTTCGAAACCGTTTGAAATTCTCGTCTTTGAAAGTAAAATCCAACATTTTTTAGCAAGAAAAATAATTTTATCTCAAAATTTATTTTTCCTTTTGAAAATGCCCCAAAAATTACGCGGGTGGTTACATCATCTTTCCATCAAACATACACACATTGATCTGGACATCTCCATGCATAGCTTTGCCAAACAACCTAATTAAAGTATTAAGGCTGTCCTCCGTTAGTCCCCCACCCTGTAACACATCTTTGGGGTCCTCATTACCTGTTTGGATCCGTTGGGGTTGTCATGGGGCTGCCCAACGTGATTCTTTAGGGGGGCTATTTTTTGGGCCCTTGTTATGTGGTCTCCCCTGTGTCGTTTTAAAAGGACAGTAGTTATTCATGTGTCCTTTATTCCCGCACCCACGACACACGTTCGTGAGGCAGAATGTAGAGGGGTTGACCTCCATACCTCACACCGTGGTGTAAACCATCACTGTAAATCTCCATTCATTTGATTGACCTTTCATCGGCATACAACGAGCTTCGGGTGAGTGGTACACCATCTTCTTCGTCCATCCTCAATTTTAACAGGTCGGATTGAATTTCTTGGACCTATTGCAACACATCCTTTTTGGACCATTTGTAACCTCACATCACTGATTGCGTGCCTGAATCAATAGAACTTGTTTTTTCCCGGCGTTTGTCAAATTTTTATGGGCACATGCCCTCAATAAGGATCACGTCCTTCTCCGGGTACAACGGTTGTTTACCAAATGCCTTTTCTATCCGGGCTCGTTTCCAAGTCTCCATTTTTGCATCAAACACATCAACGAACTCCTTTAAGTCATTCCCAAAATCTCTATGGGTTGTTTGGACTGTTTTTTGTGCCAAATCTGCTTGGGCCTCTTAAAAAATTTCATCAAAATTCCCCTTGGAAGACCTATGGGGCTGCATTGCACCACCAGCCTACCGGACAACCCTCGGAGTGGCAGCCGAGGGGTTGCGGCTTCATTCCGACCTCCTGCCTGCGATCAACTCGCGGGGGGTCCATGCTGCGTGTGGCGGACGCCGCTTCTGCGCCCCCTGCTAATTGCGGCTTCGTCATGATGGGTGGGGTGGGTCATCGTGCTGGTCTTGGCCACGGGCCCAACGGCTTCTATTCTTTCGAATTTTCCATTGGTGTGACTTTGATGTTGCCGGATACCTTCGACTCGAGCCACTATATTAGATAACATCTGTTGGATATTTTCTAGAGCAGATTCTTGGGCCTTGGATTATTTCGTTGCTTTGGGAGGGATCCTTGTGTTTTGGTTTACACACGCACGGTTAATACACATACTAGGGTTTGATAATCAAGGGCGAACCTGACATGTGAAAGGTAGCGGAAATATCACAAATAAACAAATCACTCCAATTTCTAAGAACTCAAAATATCATTAATGGCAAAAGTAAGAATCAGTAGAATGCTATCCCCTTTTAGAGGAATTCCTTTTTTTCATAGGAGTTACGATTGAAATGATACACAAATTTGTAGAGAAGCAGCCCCTTTCTACAAAACTTTCTCAAATATAAGGGAAGCTCGAAGAGCTTTCTTTGCATGCGTTTGCGCATCCGCGTTCTTGCCCAACAGCGCCCTTCCTACAGCTTGCTTCGTCAAGTCTACGTGGACGTACTCATTAAGTTTGAGTGGTCGAGTGAATTTATGAACGAGTTGTAGACATATATTTGTGTAGCCTTTGGAACTTGTCTCCATAACCGTGAAATTTAGTTTATGGAACGTAGACTTCATTCACAGCATCCATTACGATCCAAATAATAATACCAAGCGAACCGCGAATAGAAATACCATCCCATCCCAACTAAGTCTATCTGCAACGTAGCACACACTGGGCACAGTAACGTACGACGCACCAAAACAACACATTCCATTGGTGCAACCCCTCACCCTAACCGCCCATCCGGCCACACGCACAGGAAAAAAAGAAAAAAAATCTAGACGGGTCTGACCTGTGAACACCCCTGGTACCCACACACACTAGAGAAGAAGGAAGAAGAAAAAAGTAAGGATATCATTACTTGTCGGTGCTTTACAGTGGTATAAAAGTTGTTTTACCCGTTCTGAATTTGTGTATATTCCGAGTGATTAGAAGGATCCCTTCAAGGAATGCAAATGGGTAGAGCAGGTGCAGAAGCACTAGAGGAGTCTCACAATAAGTCTTACTAAGCATCCTTTGGAAGGGTCAAGTAAGAAGCTGACGATGTTTAGTGGTGTTGGTTAAAAACTGTCATAAATGTTGTGAGCAAGTAGTTGTTGAAACCATCTCTTTGGGATGAAAGAAAAGACTTATGCCCCATTTGGTTGTCCTAAAATTGTAAATTGGCTCATTAATAATTAGTCTATTTACAAATTGACCTATTTACAAATTGACCGATTAGTTGTGTTTGGTTTTATTAATGAAATGATTCATTAAATGTCTCATTCTAGTTCATGTGTAAAATATGAAATTTGATCATTTCACAAAAAGTGTGAAATGCATCCATTTGAAATAGAAGTCACATAAAGTAGATGCTCCTCTCTCTCTTTCCCTCCGTTTCCTCCCTTCCCTCCCCTACCCCCTAATTTGTTTTTATCTTTTTTTTTTCCTCAGAGAATCCTAACATTCATACCAAATATAGTGTGAATATGAATTGAAACTCATTTCAAATCCACTCATTTACAATTCACTAATTCACAATGAACCAATTTACTTAATCAAACATTTTGCTTAACCAAACAGAGCCTTATTCTATGGAAACCCGGAAATCTGACCCTTGACATGTTAGCCCATTTATTGACGTGTGGTGTCTACATGGACCCAATTATAACACTAGCCAATGCATCACTAACAACATAACCAGTTACATAAATATGTATCTATTTATCATTTCTTGTAATATTTAAGGCAAAACTGATGTTGGAGTATTTTCTAATTTTTATCTTCTCATGAGTTTTTAAGACAACAAGCCTCATTATTAGGAAGGTTTTGTTTACTCTTCGGACCCCAACTTATTTCTGTTTGTGTATAAAATTTTGGCTGTATTCAATGTCAATTCTGTAGCATGTTTCTTACTCCATCTCAATTTAAAGGTTCACTATTCCTTTTTGGACTGTTCCAAATTAAGACTTCCCTTTCCTTTTTAGTCGAACATCAATCGATCAAAGGTCAAAATATCTAATGTCTTGATCTTGGCCAATGAACCAAATAGGGACTCTGATCCAAACAGGGACTCTCAAATTAGGATGGAGGGATTATTTTTGTTGAGTTTTTTTATATAAAAGTATATCTTGTTATTTTTATTAATCACATAGGAGACCAAAGAGAAAAATGCGTGGTTTCGTCAAGTATGTCAACTAAATAAGTTTCATATTGAGCATTAATTTCTGACCAAATGACTCCTATATGATGGGTTTCAAATGTATCTACAGGTTAAAACTGAATGGATGTTCTTATTGTATCATGACAGATTTGATAGTATTTGGTGAGCTAAAAGGGACCCATGAGATAGATGGTCTTGATCCCTTCTACTTACAGTATATTCTGCATTTATTTTCAGTTCTCATTCGCATCGCATGCCCAATTTAGTGAACCAATCCAGTGAGGGGTAAAGCCACAATTTAATAAAGGGAGCAATTGCTCCCTTTATTTTTTTGGAAAAATAGTCTAGTACTATAATCACCCATTTTTTGGCAAAAATATTTACTCCCTCTTTTTTGGGCTGTCCTGGAGTCCTGTTTCCAAAAATAGTATACAAATTAGCGTGAAATTCTATCTTACCCATATGAATTACATTTACCACGCAGTATTTGACCAAGCGTCACCTTCTAGCTAAATTTGGAAAAGGAAAATTTCCTTGAAAATTTTGAATATTAAATTGGGACTGTTAATTTAGGACGCATGGAGTATTAGTTCTAAAAACAATATTAGCAGTGAATTTGTCTCCCTTTATTTTGGCTACACCCCTAAGTCCAGTTTAGTTTTCTCATCTGTTTTTAAAGTATTGGCCTGTAAGTTTTCGTTTTATCTCTTCATGGAACATGACCAATATTTCCCGTGGCACATACAGACACATGCACACGTAAACATGCACACTTGTTAAAATTTCGTCAATATTCATTGTATAATGATATGGGAAGAGGTCGACCTAATTGACCTAGTGGGAGATTGTTTAGAAGAATAGCTTGTGATTGCACTGCTAAATTAAGCAGAATGATGAAATATGTATGAGAATGAAATGGAGGTAGGGAAGAGAAATTGAGTCGATCAAGGATAGCCCGAGAACTTAGTCAAGACCTTCAATGCTCGTGTTGGTCCCTATGTTATATAAAATAGTTCTTGTTTTCTCTACAATCCATTTTGATTAAGACAAAAAACTCAATGCAGGTATGTCGTAAAAACGTTGGATAATGCGGAGAGTGTGAAATTGCAGTATCGCTCGCTCGCCAAGGTTTCAGACAATTCAAACTCGAAGGCAATGCCAAGTAAGATGACACCAAACTGGCTCTAGTTTGCAGCAAACAGATTGTCCTGATTTGGGCAGTTAGGTTAACTTAAATTGCACGGGAGGTTTATTTTTGTGTTGGTGTTGTTGTATTCCTTACACGCAAATGTCATATAAAGGCCTTGTAAATCGTAGCCACTGTCATGTAATTTGAGAAGCCATAGAATGAAAATCAAGATATGTAATCATTTTTGCGCTTATATTATCTAATCATCAGGCTTTGTATGTATTAGATGCTTGTATTTATTGTCATTTCTCTCTCTCTCTCTCTCTCTCTCTCGTACGCGGGCAGGAAAAAATCAATTGGAGTTTAATTTAAAGTGGCTGGGAAAGAAAATTTGGGAGTGGAAATGTTTTCCTATCTAAAATTGGCCTTGTATGTGTTTTGATTCTAGTTGTATAAAAAGATGGAAAAGAATATG
The DNA here is from genome assembly GCA_949130495.1 of Sambucus nigra. Classification (NCBI taxonomy): domain Eukaryota; kingdom Viridiplantae; phylum Streptophyta; class Magnoliopsida; order Dipsacales; family Adoxaceae; genus Sambucus; species Sambucus nigra. Next base: position 97,273,487 of record OX422214.1, read on the forward strand.
CTAAAAGGGGTGTTCGCTGTACGGTAAAAATTCATACCGTACCGTTTTCTACTGGAAAAATGTGGTAGTGGTTTACATTTTTTACTTACCGAAACTACCGAAACCGAAATTACCGATTTTTTTTGGGTTGGTTTTGGTTTAACCATTTTAAAAATCGATTTACCGAAATTACCACTTTTAAAATTTCAAAACACGAAATATAAAAAATATTGTGATATATAACTAAATTATAAACTAGACATACCAAATATACCCATTTAAATTGATCGCAATCATCCATTAAATGAAATGGGTATTATTGTTCCAACTTACTAAATTAATTTATACACCCAATTTAAAAAAACATTAATAAACTAATATATCAAATATATGATATTGTTTTGAACATAACCATTAGAGTGTCATATTTGAACATAATTAAGAAACTGACCCAAAACCTCAATCCCACATCGGTTGAAAGCAAATGGCTTACAGAGTTAACTTATTCTAAAATCTTCCTTACCTAACTCTTTTCATGTTGTCGAATCTGAGCGGTAGACTCATGCAACTTCCTCCCCATAAAAGGAGTTGCAACTTTCTACAAAAGCAGGTAAGCTAATGAGGGGTGGATCCAATGTAGTCACCTTGGATAATTCCTTCTGATTCTTACGTGGTATTAACAAAAAAAAAAAAGGTTAAAAGATTTCATTCAATTTGGTTTATATTAGATATTTTGTCAAAGAAAATTTGACTAAGCATAAAATAATGTAAACCTAGTTTTTTTTAGTTTTTTTTTTTTAATTGAATTCTTGGACGAATTTGGTGGTTGTTATTACTACAATTTCGGAATTACCGAAAATACCGGTTTTACCGTGGTGTAGTGTAGGTCGATTTTGGTTTATAAACCATTGTACCGATCGGTATAATTGGTAATTTCGATTTTTATAAATAAAACTTGGTTTGGTTTTGGTAAACTCGTTTTACCGACCAAACCGATCGATAACCAGTCCTATGCTAAACCAATGGAATTTTGTCCGTTGTTGTTGAATGGTTCAAATTTTTTAGACAACGGGCAAGGGGATGTATTTTTCAGACGCCGGCTCCTTGGTGTTGCGTAGAGGTTCATAAGTTCAAATGAATAATACCATCATATATTCGTATTCTCTTATGAGAAAATCAGAATGGCGTGCTTTATGTCTTTTCACTCCCACTCATCCGACAAATTAACTTGGCTATCATCTATGACAACCCGTCTATTTCAATATCGGTTGACCAATCTTTTATTAAAATAAAACAAGAATCTCAGTATGGTTCATTCTCAGCATCACCGTCGTAAACAAAATACACTATAAATAATACAAATCAAACCATACAAATAAAATTAGACACATTATGAATGAATTAATTACCATGCATAATTAAGTAAGAGTGACTTGAATAAACCATCAACCATATAACAACATCCACTAAAATACTGAATAATATAAACATAACCATTTGACAGTAATATAAAAGAACATATCCATCTATGGGCAAAACGTCTAAAACTGAAAGCTGGAATAATAAGATCCCAGCTAGATAGAATTAAGTGAGGCGTCTGAATCAAGTGTTGTAGCGTTCACATTCACTGCAATGGCATGAATGGATCCCTGTGGTTCCAGCTACAATTGCTATTCACTTGGGTGTAAAAAGGAAAATAAGGAAAGAGAAAAAAAAAACCCTGCTGGTCAAAGCTCGAAGAGTAGAAAATATTTTGCAAGTAAATAATAGTTTAAAACAATAGTGTATTACTTTCAAGATTAATCAATCGCACTCACTTGAGATGAAACCTTACCTCTCAATTACAATGCGCGCACATAACGCATTTATTCTAATTATCCTAAATAAATTAACCGGTCTAACTAGGACATGTAACTGCTATTCGAGCCAAAACCCTATTAATACTTTTTATTAGCTAAGTATAACTACATTCACTAGGTATATATTCATTACCAATATTGTAGCGACATACTTGCTATAAATAAATAATCACGTAATAAGCATAACATAGCTATGGTCGTGCTATAAATAGATACATACGCTATATCACATAAACATACATATATATCACTCGCTATATACGTATAACTATATCCCCAGAGATTTGACTCCTTGGATACATCCCTCGTGTGTTATTCGTCTCCAGGCATCACGCCTCACAAGAGCCACCGGGTCGGAATCTCACCACCGATCCCAAACGGATACACATACAATGGAGGCGATCATAGACATACATCCGTGGATCGCAAAAATACCGCATCGCACCTAAACGGACTCGAAATCAACACCTATCCTCACATGGATAGTGATCATGCAACAGTCCTACAACCTAGAGAACCAATCCAATACCTGCTTGTCAAGGCTAGGATGGACTGCCCATTACGCGCAACCTACTACGATAATACTCCAAAGTAGGTATGTTTAAATAAAACAAATAGCATGCACACATACATATATATACATGTCACTCTAATATGCATATATAGTAAGCATCGTACTCGTACGCATGTCCCACCGCGTATAGTTTAACTAATTTCGAAGTTCGGCCCAACTTTCCGATTAATTATTTAACTACTGCCTTACCTGAGCACCCTAGTTTATTACTAAATTTCTAACTAATAAATAACAACACAAAACTATTTTTAATTAAATATTCACTCACTTGGATAACCTCCCACATACTCGCTTGGGTTCATAAAAATCCCCCGAACGTTTCCACGATCCCAACTTGACTAGCTCTACGGGTTGTTCGAATGAACTCATATCTCATTTGAATGAAAAATATATATTGTTTAAAAGAATTCAGATCTCATTTGAACGAATGAGGTTCTAACGAGGTTCTGACGAGACGATAGAAACCCAGATCTGATCCATTTTTCCTATGCGGGATTCATCCCCCCAAACCCAACTTCGTTTCTAGGATTCTTTCTGTTAAAAGTCCAAGAACTATCACCCATATATCATCAAGAAAACACGATTCCATCACTATATATTTGATTCTAACATGGAAACCCCCATAAATTGAAGATGACAACTCTTTTATCAAGTTGATTATTTAAGATTCCATCTTTTATCTAAGTTCTATATCCTCTTTCATTAAAACCTAGAATTTTATTTCTAACTATAAGCATTCTCAACCCCAATTAATTATTGATTCAAGATCATTCATTAGTTATCAATAGGTCTCTTCACCAAATCATCAAATTTCAGTATTTCATACTCAAAATTCCCAATTTCTATTTTAAACTAGTAAATAAATTAACTACAATAAAATTGTGATATAAATCAAGTATTTACTTGCCTTGTTGGATCACAAATCTGAAGTCTTCAATGCTCGATTGAATCCTCTTTTCTTCCTCTTCAAAATCCCTATTATTTTCCCTCTTTTTCTCTTCTTTAGGGTTCTCTTTTTCAATCTCTTGTTTAGAATATGAAAATGGGTTGTCATCCACCTTCCCAACCCCTTAAATGTCCTCCCAAAAACTTAATCCCATTTTCCCTCTTAATTCTAAGTATAAAATGACCCTCTTACCCTTATACGGGTCCTTTTATGTCTAAAAAGTCTCCGAAATCCAAACATAACACCCAATTTCCTACTCTGGACAATTTCGACCTTTCCCGGATCACTAGTGCACTCGAAAAGATCATCCGACTCACCGAATTACAAATATGCTAACATCTTATTAACTTGTCTCCACACGTGTGAATCTTACATGCCGCCCATAAATTATTCCGATTCACCGATGTATCACTCTATCGATATATAATAATAAATCGTCGATATCACTCATACGCGACATATAATAAATCACATAACTATTCACTTATCACAGTCATGTAAATAATAATCAAACAAATATTAATCCTTAATTCGCTAATTGATACTTACCGAAACTAATTTAATTTCTCCACTTAAATTAATAAATCCATGCACACGTGGAAATTAAAATACTCATAAAGTATCGGGATATTACGTTCTTCCCCCTTAGCAACGAAATTTCATCCTCAAAATTCGAACGTAGCTCCCACAAAGATCTTTGAATACTTTTCCTGCACGATATCCTCGCGTTCCCGTGTCGAGTCGACTCCCCAGTGCACACACACTAATGAAGCCACCTTTTACCGAAGCTTTCGCTCACTATGGCCCACTCCTCATACAAATATCCATCTGTAAGTTTATCTCTTTTAGCGCTATGTCGATAAGGCATGTCACCCCTGAGATACCTCATCCGTGATGTCACATAAAACATACCATGAATCTTCTACAAGTGCTTCGATAAGGCAAACTTATACGTAACCGGACCTACCTTCCCAATGATGGGGAAATACGCTATATACCTAGGCATCAACGTCCCTTTCTTACCAAACCGCATCACTCCTTTCCTGAAAAAATATTCGCAGCAATACCTGATCATGCATGTCAATCTCCACAAATCTCCGGTTCACATCGGCGTAACTCTTCTACCAGTCCTGAGCTACCCGAATACAACCTTGATCAATTCAATCTTCGTCGACGTATCCCAAATTACCTTAGGCCCAATAAGTTATTATTCCCCACCTCTAACTATTATGAGGGCAAATGACAATATCTCTCGTACAAAGCCTCAAAATGCACTATTCTAATAGTAAATCGGTATGAGTTATCACACGCAAACTCTACTAAAGGAAAATACTACTCCTAGCTACCCTTAACATCCATAATACACATTCTCAGCATATCTTCCAACATCTGATTCACCCTTTTAGTCTGCCCAACGGCCTTATGGTGATACGCCGTGGTTAAACGCAACTCCGTCCCCATTGCTTGTTGAAAAATTTGCCAAAAGTGGTATCCAAAGATCTTATCTCGATCTAAAATAATGTTTAGCCGCACTCCCTTTGTAATGAAAAGCTGGGCATACTACCTTGCCGTGTAATTCACCCGAACTAGCCCATGCCGACCCACCAATACTGCATTCTCATATCCTTGTACATCTTATCCCCTTCGGGAAACATAGAAAATCACGACCATGTTCTTTCTCCATAACTTCATGTCGCAGGTTCTCATCATCTGGGACAATCAACGTCTCGTTGAAGCGCAAACTACCCTTAAAACTGACTAAGTAAGACTCCGCTCCACCTTCTAATCACTGCTAAATCCTCTTCCGACGAGATATATCTCTCACCTATGCCTTCACAACCCTTAAACAATCTCGGGTGTGATGGACATCAGTATTATAAATTCCCCAACTATCTCCTCCTCCTCCTCCTCCTCCTCCTGATGAAGCTCAGTCCACTTCACCGTCCCAAAGCTGCTTCCAATTACCCTACATGCATGTGGCTTAATGTATTTGCCACCACATTAGACTTTATCAGATGATACTGAATATCAAACTGATTAGGGCACCCATATACCCTATACCATGTGCACATATACACAAATACCACATATGCAAACTATATACATCAAGAATCAACCACATATGGCCTTGATGATCATACAGTAAGGGTATACTCAATTACCGTACTAATTGCGACTCAAATTTTCTTGAGATTTACCCACTTATCAGTTAGTGGTGCAAATATCCCCCGGTGCTATCTACACAACACTACTCGGCTCCGTTGGCCTTAAATCATATAATAACTCTATGGTCAGAGCATTATATCTACACACGTGTAATGACTAACGTACTAAACTAATGCCCTAGAGCCCAAACGTTTCCCAACTACCAACACTTTCTAAGATTCATGCATGGGATATTTTGCAAGCAAAATCCAAACAAGGAACCCTCTCGATACACTACTTCTTAGCTTTGTTGGTAATCGAGATCCTTAGGCCCAAGACACACTACCGAGATACCCAAAAGTTGTTAAATATGATATATCAACTCCCATATGTCTAAAGGAGTCATACAATACGACACTCATACTATCACCTAGTCCTTGATGGTAAGTCGATCACAAACTCGATTCCTCGCCTCGGATGTAGCCCGGGTATTCCTTGAATCACATTAGCAAAGTCCCTAAACACAGGGTTCGAATATAACGAGACAACTATACTCTCCGAAGTCTCCTCCTAAATATAATATAAACACATGCTCGACCCTCACTTAGGACGAGTCATCGCAACAAGAAACATATCCTGCCCTGGAATAGTGCACAAGATATCCTTACTATAACAATCCACATCGATCCGCACAATCACTAACCATTCCATACCCAGGAAAATATCATATCGTACATCACTATAATAAGCATAACCGCTAAAAAGATATCCTCCCAATGTCCACACCTACTCCTCTGGAGATGGAACGAATGAGATCCCCGCTACCTAACGTATATATACGGTTATAATAATAACTGACGTTATATCCTCTAAATTCGTCTCACACCCGTGTCACACACAACCCGCCCCATAGGCCCATGGATAGAAAGAATACCTTGAATCGCTAATGACGCTGGATGAAAAAATGGTCCTCGGATGTTATACACACGCCCAAACTATAATTTCCCCTGCGAAGGTAGTAATATTAGAACTACTGGTGGGGTTGGAAGCTGCGGTAGTGGCTGCCCTGGCTAGGCATCCTGTTATTGACTCCTAGACCTATTCGGGTATGCACGCTGCATGTGTCCATGCTCCCCACATACGAAAAACTTCCCAGTGAAATCTGCCTGGCTCTAGCCCTTCTAGCCCTGAGGGGTATGTCGCTGGCCCTGCTTGTAACTACTATTACCTGACCTAAATCTCTTAGTCGAGTCCCCCTGCTGAGAACCCCACTCCTGCTGATGCATTGTCTCGCTGATACTATTACCTTCAGTGTTGTCTTGCCGGCTCAACTCTCCTGTCCTCCTTGCTCCCTTTCGATAGAAGAGATAATCCTGGCAGTGAAGCAACGCAGTGTTAACGACATCAATATAAGTCCTCAATGTCGAGCTCCCCAATAAATGCTGACAGATCCTCCAAGTCAGTTCATCCATAAACTTGAGACTCTTCTTCTCATTAATGTTCACCTCATCTGAAACAAAGCTCGCCAGGCGAGTGAACTCTTCCTCATACTCTGCCATAGTTCGGTCCTCCTATAAAAGATCTAGGAATCTTCTCATCATCTCCGTCTGAACTGCCGACGAAAAGAACTTGCGATCAAATCGCACCCAGAACTCCTAGATAGTCATCGAATCCATCTCCTCTGATATGCTAACCGATTCTCACCACGTAGCTAGTACCTGCTTTTAAGTGTCGCTGCACTCAACCATATGTAAATTCCTCTAGATGCTCTTCTTTCATTGGCTTGTTGCTACAACATCAGCACTCCCCTGGTCCTTATGACTCGCTCCTATATTGACAGTACATGGTGAGTCTTAACTGGTGCTGACACTGGCGACTGTGGTTGTGCCTATGGAAACTGCTGTGCCATGGCGGAATTGACCACCTGGGCTACTATAGCTACGACCTTGGTTGCGATCGTCTTCCCTGAGTGACATGCCACTGCGACTGAGCCTCTTCCTTTACAGTCGTCCTTGCTGCACATGCTGGTCAACCTTTTTTAGTGTTTGGCATCTGAAAGCAAACTGAAATTGTATGAGACTCACTTCAACTATAAACAATAGCATAAGAACATAAAATCACATTATGAATCAACAATCATAATTATAGGGCTATATTTAAAAGAAACTCAACGCTGACAACATAACAAGTTCGCACCGATCCTAAGTACACTAGATACTGATGCTTTGATACCAACCGTGATAACCCGCCTATTTCAATATCCTGTGCCCAATCCTCAACTAAAACAAAACATGAATCTATGTATGGTTCATTCTCAACATCATTATCGTAAAATCAATACACTATAAACAATACGAATTAAACCATACAAATAAAACTATCCAATAGTATCCATGAAATAATCACTATGCATAATTAAGTAAGAGTAAACTGAATAAACCATCAGTCATAAAATAACAACATCCACTGAAATACTGAATAATAAAAACATAACCATCTGAAAGTAATATAAAAGAACCTATCCATCTACGGGAAACACGCCCAAAACTGAAAGCTGGAATATAAAGATCCTAGCTAGATAGTTAAAGTTGAGGCATCTAAATCAAGTACTGTAATGTCTACAACTACTGCAATGGCATGAATGGATCTATCCCTGTGGTCCTGGCTGCTACTGCTGCACACCTGGGAGAAAAAATAAAAATAAGGAAAGAGAAAAAAAACCGCGGGTCAAAGATCGAAGAGTAGAAAATATTTTGCAAATAAATAATTGTTTTAAATCGTTTAAAATACTAGTGTATTACTTTCAGGATTAACCGATCACACTCACTTGAGATGAAACCTCACCTCTCAATTATAGTGAGCACCTAACTCATTCATTATAATTATCCTAATTAAACTACCTGACCTAACTAGGATATGTAACTGCTATCCAAGCCCAAACCCCGATAATAATCTCTATTAGCTAAGTATAACCACATTCACTAGGTATATATTCATAAACAATATTATATCGACATACTTGCTATAAATAAATGATCACGTGATATACATAACATAGTTATGCTCGTGCTATAAATAGATACATACACTATATCACACACACACACACACACACACACACACACACACACACACACACACACACATATATATATATATATATATATATATATATATATATATCACTATATACATATAACCGTATCCCCAGATCTTGGACTCCCCCGGATACATCCCTCTTATGCTATCCGGCTCCAGACATCATGCCTCACACCGAGCCACATGGTCAGAATCTCACTACCAATCATAAATAAATACACATACAATGGAGGCGGTTATAGACATACATCGGTGGATCGCAACCATACTGCCTCGCCCCCAATCAGATTCGAAACCAATACCTATCCTCACACACGAATAATGTTCATGCAACAGTCCTATGATTGTAATTAGGGGTGGCAATTCATGTGCGTCGTGTCGTGTTCGGGTCGTGTCATGTCGAGTTCGTGTCAAGTATTAGTCAACCCTAACCCGACCCATTTAACTAATCGTGTCAGATGAGCAAACACTAACCCGACCGATTTATTATTGTGTCGTGTTCGGATTGACCCGCATAACCTATTAAGTAAAATATAAAATAATTTTTTTCTTCTCTCTTAACCAATCATACCAGGCTTACAATAACTTAAATTTAATTAATTTCAACTTCTTTCAACACATAAATAATTTATCATCCGATTCTCCATGAATTTTATAGAATGCCTATCAAGATATATAAATTATCTAATATATTCTCCATAAAATATGAGTTAAGCGGGTCTATTCGTGCCATTTTTGAGTTATATGTGTTTGACACTAACCCAACCCGTTTATTATTCGTGTTGGCGGGTCGTGTCATATTCGGGTTCGTGTCAAGAAATCGTCAATCCTAACCCGCTAACTTCATGTTGAGTTCGTGTCGGGTTATCGTGTCGTGTCAAAAATTGCCACCCCTAACTGTAATACCCCATATTTTTAATGATTTAAATAATTATGGGATTAATTGAATTAAAATGTGAGAATTTAATTGTTAATTAATCCGAATTTAAATAAATATTAACTAACGTGCCAAGGGTTCATACTTATTGATTGAATATTACTGTGTGATACGTAATATGAAACTATACACTTCGATAAATTGTCAAGAATAAGAAATACGACAGTTTAGTAAATTAAGTCAGACGCGCGTGTGAGTCGTGCCGGGACTAATTTAATGGAATAAAAAGATAAATTATTTTTAGTAACTTGTATGATCATTTCGAGTGCGCCGTTGAGTCCGTAAGAGTCGAGATAGTTAGACTAGTATACCCCTAGTTTGGGTCCCGGGGTAATTTTAGGCCTAACCGGCGTCCCGAGAGGGCGTTTTGGTAAATTGTATTTTTGGGGTTAATTAATGGACGAAAATTAGGAAACCTTATTACCCCTTACGTAGTCACAGTTAGGGTTTCATCTGTGAAAGAAAAGAAAGAGTCCCAGAGGAAGAAGGATAAGAGGTTTCTAGGAGTTCTAAGGCCAAACTCAGTCATCCTTCACCAAAAACACCATCAACGCGTAGATCGGAAGGATGAGAACGCACCTACACCAGTTTCAAAAGACGAATTAAACCTTCATAATCATGCAAGTGTTTATTACTTGCTTTTCTTTAGCAATATCCATATTCATGTTAGTATAGGGATGATATAAACATGTATTGTTCATAAAAGTGATGAAAATTGGAGATTTAGGATGTATGATTTGAATATGAGATTAATTAGATTGAACCCTTCAGGTATGTAGAATAGAAATCACGTTTTGGATGAACTTATGTGAAGAACGAATCTGGAACTTATGTGTTCTTGAATAAGAATTCGAAGAACTAGGGTTTTAGTAATTATATTGGGAATTTCATATTTCTTTGATGATTTGTAATGATTTAATGATTCTAGGATGTTAGAATCCATGTGAAATTGTTAGGATTTGATTTGGGACTAATTGATGGGAGTTTGGGATAATAATTTAGAGGTTTTAGGGTTTAAAAAATGATGAAAAACGGCGCTGTCAAAGGTTGAAGACGGGACAACGCATTGTCACGCGAAGGAAGTCATTCGAGTGAGACTTGCATCTCGCACGTAGTCGTTTGAGCGAAAAAGTTATGTCTCCCGAAGTGAGATCAAGCGACACGTGTAATCGTTCGAGCGAGAATTCATTCTGGTTCGAGCGACATTCTGATTTTTAGTAAAATTCCTATTTTACCCCTAATTAAGTAAATAGCCAAATTGAGTGAGGAAAGGCAATGTTCGATGATCCCAGAATAGTGCAGAATATTTGGGAATGTTTAAGTGTAGTGAATTGAACAATTAGGAAGGTGAATAAATTGTGGAGATTTCGAGAGAGAGAATACTCGAAATACTTATATATAAAAAAAGGTAATGAGAGAGATGTCATTAAGTGGGGAAAATACATTTGGGTTGGGTGTATACCTAATGAATATTAATAGGATGTGTGGATACCTATTACATGCTTAATATTATGTGTATGACATACCTAGCTGCTTGATATCACGGGAGGTTGCGTAGAGACAGTCTTATCCTGGGTGACCTTCGGGGGGATTATTGACTTGTATCTTAAAAATAGGACTGTGAAGACTTATTTGTGAGTTGATAAGTCAGCTGACTCTGGGAGCGTAGGTATGTGAACTATGTTCACCTCCACTATGTGTGTTTTGTGTATATGGTTCGTGGGAGACTTCCGAGCTGATAGTCCTTATTGGAGTATGAGATGTACCGGGACATGATCGCAGAGTATGCAATGCACTATAGGTTTAGCCTTGGGGTGCTGTATTGGTATATGTATATTATAGTGATGAATATATATATGTATACTTGTGTTATTCCTACTGTGAGATAATCGTAGGTTATCAAGATAGTAAATTCTTAAATCACGTCAACTGGGAATACTTAACTTAGTGTGATAACACTTAACTGAATTAATAATTAATGAAATTAATAATGTGGAAAGTTGGGAATCACGGGTTACTACCACGAGGAGCATAAGTCTTTACCTAGTTAGAAGTGTTACATATGGCTAGGGTGGATTTGTTGTACGTTAGGCGTGCACATTAGCTGAGAGGTGAGAATCTCATGTGAGAGTTTGAACTAACATGCATTTGATACTTGCTTTATTGCAAATTTTAAATACTTGCTAAAATAAATATTTTTACACCTCGGGCTCTGACCCGTTTCTTGCATCTCTTTTCTCTTTTTCTATATATATGTATTATATCAGGTGCCCAGCCACAGGGACACCAGACTTAGAGATTTGGATTGCTTGGCGTGCTGCAGCTGTTGTGGAAGCTGTAGGTCTCTGCATTAGACGCCTCTATCTTTTCACTCAGTTCTATATAAACTTTTCATTTAGGGCATGTGTCGCCCATTCCTTAGACATTTTATCAGAGATTATATTCATTTTACTTTCCTATCAATTCAGTTGGATTTATTATTACTATGGTCCTTGGTTTAAAGTTTTGAATTGGAATTTTTTATCCAGTCTTATTTATTTAGTATGTGATTCAATTTTAATATTTATTTTATTTAGTTATGTGGTGGATGGATTATATTTCAATTCTTGGATTTAATAAATGAATGATTTTTTTGAAAAATTGAAAAAGGAAAATATTTTGACACTAGCTTAATTAATTAATTGGTGGTTAATAAGGTTATTATGTTTTCGATAGTGATGCTAAGAATGAACCAACCGAACATTCCGTTTTGAATTTTATAAATGACTGATCACCCGATATTTAATTGGGATGTGTGTCACAATGACCTGGGAAACCAATCTAATACCTGTTGGTTAATGTTAGGATAGACCGCCCACTACACGCAACCTCCTACGATAGCACTACCGAGTAGGTACGTTTAAATAAAATAAATAGCATGCGCGCGCGCGCGCGCGCGCACACACACACACACACACACACACACTATATATATATATATATATATATATATATATATATATATATATATATATATATATATATATTTGTCACTCTAATATGCATATATAGTGAGCATCGTACTCATACGTATGTCCCATAATTGTACAAGCCACCAAATTCCAAAGTTTGACCCAACTTCTCGATTAATTATTTAACTAGTCCTTTACCTGAGCACCCTAGTTAATGATTAAATTTCCAACTAATAAATAGCGATACAAAAATATTTGTATTTAAATATCCACTCACTTGGATTACCTCCCACATACTTGTTTGGGTTCATAAAAATTCTCTGAATGCTTCCAGGATTCCAACTTGATCCGCGCCACAAGTTGTTCAAACAAACTCAGATCTTGTTCGAACGAAACCACATCACGTTCAAACAAAATCATATCCTTTTCGAACAAAATATACATCTCGTTCGAACTAGGTTCTAACATGGAAACCCCCATAAATTGAAGATCACAATTCTTCTATCAAGTTAATTATTAAAGATTCCATCCTTTATCCAAGTTCTACATCCTCTTCCATTAAAATCCATAATTTTATATTTATCTTCAAGCATAATCAATCTCAATTAATTATTTATTCAAGATCGTTCATCATTTATCAATAGGTTTCTTCACCACATCATCAAATTTCAATCTTTCATACTCAATATCCCCAATTTATACTTTCAATCAAGAAATTAATTAACTACAATGAAATTGCGATATAAAGCAAGTATTTACTTGCCTTGTTGGTTTACAAATTCGAAGTCTTCTATTTCGGATTGAATCCTCTTCTTATCCTCTTCAAGATCCCTGCTCTTTTCCCTCTTTTTTTCTTCTCTAGGGTTCTCTCTCTGTCTCAATCTCTTGTTTGGAATATGAAAGGTGGGTTGTCATCCACCTTTCCAAACCCTTAAATGTCATTTCAAAGACCCAATACCGTTTTTCCTCTTAATTCTAGGTATAAAATGGTCCTCCTACCCTTATACGGGTCCTTTTATGTCTAAAAAACTCCCGGAATCCAAACACAACACACAAGTACCTGTTTTGGACTATTTCGCCCCTTTTCGGATTATCCGTGCACATGAAAAGGTTATCCGAGGCACCTAACTATAAATGTACTAACATCTCATTAACTGGACTCGACACATGTGTACCCCACGCGTCGCCCATAAATTATACCAATCCACCGATGTAACACTTTATCGACATATAACACTATACCGTCGCTGTCACTCATACATTGCATATAATAAATCACATAACTATTTACTTATCACACATAAGTAAATAATAATCAAATAAATATTAATCCTTAATTCGCTAATTGATACTTACCGAAACCAATTTAATTTTTCCATTTAAATTAATAAATCCATACACACGTTGTAATTAAAAATACTCATAAAAATACGGGGTATTATATCATCCTCTCCCCCCTCTCTTTCTACACACACACACACGGATGACATAAATTATCTCGATGTTTTTCTCGTTGAATGGAGCTATGTCATTCATGTTCCTTCATATATGTTTATCGAAGTAATTCTTGTTCTTGTTTGATTTGATATCCTTTGCATTTCCAATTTCCTCACATGGTGAACTTACTAGGTGTGATTTAGAGTATACATAATGAGGTGGACTATTTGGAGGATTTTTGAAGAAAATTGGTGTGAGAAAAGTGGAACGTGATCTTTTTTTACAACGAAAGAGGTGATTTTTTTTCGTTTCTTCCAAGGAAAGAGATTTGAGGTTATTTGTAAAGAAATATTTGAAGTTGCAAGTTATTTTATAATGAAAGTACATGTATTTTTTTCATAAGAGTAGATACATTTTTTTATGAATAAATGCATTTTTATAAAAGTACCAGTAAAATGAGTCAAAGTACACATGTTTTTGTGTAAAGAACATGTGAAGTTTTAGAAAGTACGTGCAAAATAATTAAGTACAACATTTTTTTTCCAAAGACTGTTTTTGTAGCGTGCTTTGTCCTTTGGTGGACCTTATCATTTATTTTATATAGAAAATGTCAAAAATATCCTATTCTACCACAATTTTTTTCTCAAAAGAAAGCCCACCTCAAAAAGATTTCCAAAGTCAGATCCACAATATTTAAAGAATTGATTTGGAAAATGTGATTATTTGGTCCTCGCTAGAGGCATTTGAAGAAAACATGTCAGATTTTTCAAGCCGGCTTTAATTGTGGATTGATTTTATAAATCTTTTTGGAGTCGGGACTTCTTTTTAGTAGAGATATGTTATAAAATGAACCTTTTGATATTAACTCTTTTTTTTTTAAATTGCGAATTTGAGTGTAAGAAAAAATGACCAAGAGACTAAATGGTAAACCCTCAATTTACCCATAGTGGCTTTACCAAGTTCAAGTGTATGTGTATCCTAGGACACGAGGTGAGGATTCTCTATCCTTATGTTTTGGGTATTTATATCTGAATTGGTTTGCCTTAACTTTCAAGGCTATCTCCAGAATGGTTAAATTTAGGACTAAATGAATGACCAATAATGACAAACGTAATCAAAATAGTAATAACATTCAAAGTATAAATCAAATATGATGCATTATCCTAATAGTCTGCTTTTATCACACATCGAAGTAATAGGAGGAATATGATATTAACGAGGCCAATATAACATGAATGAAGTACAATTGGCAACATGCTTACCTGGACGGGGTTAATTGGTGATAAGAAGGCCCATGGCCTAGGTTGGTGACCCCATTGCACTTAGGAGGGGTGTCTGCCTAAGGCTTTAGATGGCCTACGTCATAATTTGTGTCAGTGGGGGCCTGCGTTTTCGCAGCCCCTATTCGATTCATAGTTTCAAGTTTCAATAAGTCTAGGATGACTCATGATTTTCATGTGTCGACCGCGACACACAGACGTGGCGTGTTGCGATAGGTTATTGTCTTATGAATGTGGATCCGCGCCAGCGGTACTAACCAATCACGATACTCTATGTAAACGTGTTGCGACCGACACATGAAAATCATGATTCGGCGTAGAATGACTCTTCAAGTTTCTATGGTCTAATATGGGGTGTGTCAAATTAGGCTTTCACGTGCGGAAATAGTTCGCATACTTTCCTTTGGTTTGTGAGCTTTGGAGAACACACCACAATTACATATATATTTATTTTTAATATATGAGAATACATTTTGAATCAAGAAAATTGTATTTGCATATACAGTAAATGGAAGCTTCCCAAAACACTCAAAAGGCTTTTTGGAAATATGTTCCAGTAATCAAAACTTTCATTATTATTAAGATTAAAAGAATGGTTTTGACATGAAATCTTGATCAAGTGCCAAGTATAACACCCATCATATTTTCTCATTGACGGTCATCAGGCCACGATGTTAAATTATGTCGAGTGTTAAAATTAAAAACCATTCTTAGTATGTGCTAGAAATATGAAATATTTAAAACTTAAAGTCCAAAAAAATCTAAAATTACCAAATTAACTCCTAATTTCAAACTAAATTACCAAATCACCAAATATTTAATTAAATGTACAAAAATTCATTTATTTTCTAAAAATTCACCGAATTATAATAAAATCAAATCTTGTTAATTTAATTTAAATTCTAACAAAACTAATATTTTTAATTAATTAACCAATTTAACTAATTAATCCATTTGCCCAAAATACGGAGTATTACAGCCTTTCCCTCTACTAGAGGAATTTCGTCCTCGAAATTCGATAAAGCATAAACGTCGTAAGATAAACTCGCACAAGTAATAGAGGTTCATATACCCTACCCATAATATTCCATGACTGAGCGCCCACATACCCAATCCCATGCACATATCATGTAAGTAAAACGTACACACACACACACACACACACACACACACACACACACACACACACACACACATATATATATAGAGAGAGAGAGAGAGAGAGAGAGAACCCGACTCAGGTGCTGACATGTTCGGTACAGATATTATGTGGATGAATTTTCAAAAAATACTTCCCGACATCTTTTTGAAGTGATTTTGTATGAGTTATTAACATTTCAATGGACCCCCCTAAAAACATTAGCTGAAAATAATTTTTTTCTCTATTTTAATAAAATTGCTCAAAATCTGTCAGTTGTTAGCTACTTAAAAGTAGCTAAAAACTGATAGATTTTGAGAGAAAGTAACTAAAAACTGACAGATTTTGAACAATTTTATTAAAATAGTGAAACCATAAAAAAATCACTTCAAAAAAATATCGGGAAGTATTATTTAAAAATTCGTCTGCACCGTGTCTGCACTTGAGCCTCCCTATATATATATATATATATATATATATATATATATATATATATATATATATATATAGTATTAATCTCTGGTGCGGATGGATCCGTGCGCACACATGCAAAATTTGTCTTCCTAAAGTGGTCCCAAAGTCAAATTCATCATCATCCCATAGTGGTCCCCTCTTGTCCTACAGTGAAATTTTATTCTAAGACTAAATATACCATATATTTATATTTTAGACCACGAAAATTTAATAAAGCAGTGATAATCGAACTTTGAAGAAGAAAATCCTAATTTGGTATCAGAGTTAATCCAACTTTAAAGAGAGAACAAAAATTCGAATAAACATACCATAGATTTATATTTTAGACTAGAAAAATTTAAGAAAGCAGTGTGAACCAAACTTTGAAGAAGAATACCCTAATTTGATATCAGAGCTAATCGAACTTTGAAGGGAGAACCGAAATTTAGTATCAGAGTTAAGACACTCCTTTCAGACCTACATTAGTCAAAGACTTTAATTCCCTTAGGATTTATCCCGCAAATTTACAAGAATATTTTTGGAATCCATCCAGACTACTAACCCATCCCTGTAACTGATTTTGACCCAGAAGGTTGGTTAACCACACACATAAACGATTGTTCACACATTGAACACATCCGAGCCAAACACGCAGACATCAGACAAGTTACTGCTAGTGCTATCAATAGTATACTAGATCAAAATAAGTGTATTTTCCTTATTTTAAAACAATTATCCATAGACTTCATATTCCTAAAAATAGAGATAAAACATATCTCAAAAGAAATACAAGAAATAGATAGCCAAATCCCTATAGACCTTGTACAACTATTACAAGATATAAATACCAAGACTAATCACATAGAAGTCCTTAACAAGGGAATCTTAGAACTTAAAACTTTGACAAAAAACCAAAAAATTGATTTAGTTAAACTCATTAAAGAACATGCTAAACTTATTTCAAGGTTAGACAATTATCTTCCTAATGGAAATAGTTCGGTCAGACTGGAACGATGTACCTGAAAACCTCTCTATTAAGACTCTAGCAATTTTTTATCAAATAGACTTCATATTAGAACATAGACTTCATAGACTTCATATCTTAGAACATAGACTTCATAGACTCTAGCAGATTTTTATCAAATCTTAGAACATAGACTTCATATAATAAAAGATAAGTGATGAAAGATTTTATTACCAGATAAATAAAAATTAGATTGAGAATGTTGCTAAAGCATCAAGACTTATACTTGAGAGATTAAATTTAATCTCAACATCTATAACTACTACACAAGACTATAATAGTAGCTTTATTAAAGACTTACAATTAGATTTAAAAGCAAAGACAGAAGGGTTAACCACCTTCTATACAAACTTTGTTAAATTTCAACAGAATTTAGCTAATAACCTATCCAAAATGGATAGTATTGTTAATGATGTTAGACTTAATATAGCTCAAGCAAAAGAAAAATATGAAGAAATTATAAAGGGAACTAAGTTTATATATAATAAACCTTCCCAAGCTGAATTAGACTCTCCTTTTATTCTAACATGTTTAGATAAAATAGAAAAATCTGTAGAATCTATAGAAGCTAGAATGACACAAGAATCTGTGCAACAATAAGAAAAAAATAATGAACTAAAAGACTATATTAAAAAGATTATTTATTCTCTTGATAAGCATAATGAAGATATTGATGATAATGTAAGAAGAGAAAATAAGTTCTTTAAAGAAGAAATCCTTAGTCAGATAAAATGACAAATGGATTATTCTGACTTTTTGGAAAGAAATGAAAAAAGACTTGAACAAAAATAGGTAATCACCTGTAAATTTAGATAATATCCTTATATAAAAAATAAGGGGAAAAAACCATAGCTAGAAGAATTATAAACGATGGATTAGATAAGACTAGTAAGATAGCTAGCCCAATCCCAATATTGGACATAATAATTATATGATCCAAAGACGTAAAGACTCATCCTTCAATGTAGAACACGGTGGAAAGAAAGAAACTTCACCAACCCTCTTCACTGGAAAGTGTGGGTACCCAAAACTAAGATCATGGGCCTTGACGAGTAGCCCAATTCTAGCGGCCCAAAGTCCAGGCCCCCCTATCTCTTATTTAATTATCTGATCTCTTCCCACGTTCCCATTAAGGGAGGTTATAGGGAGAGATGGAAGACGTGGGGGAATCCAAACCACCACTTACCTAAATGTACATGTATATATTGAACCCTAGGTCCGGGGATCACTCTCCGGAGTATATAGAAATAACACCGACTGCACCACCGTGGACATAGGCACATCTTTGATGAACCACGTACATCCTTTGTTGTGTGATTTTCATTTTACATTCCTTGTTCTTACTTCGTGCTTGCCTTTCTCCTATTCGTTTGTGTTGCATAATAATTTTCTCCACAATTGGCGCTGTCTGTGGGAAGCGTTCATCTTTCCCTGAGAAGAGCCCACACCAAGAAAGGAGTTTAAGATGTCTGGTCACAGCAGCAATGCCCCCTAGGCAGGGGATATTCAAGAACCACCTGCTCCTCGCAGGATTAGGTCTGAAGTTCGACGTTCAGATCAAAGAGCTTGCTTAGAAAGGCCAGCCTCAGAAGAAAGCCAAGGACCAACGAGGTCCACACAGATATCCAGACTGATTGATGCATACAAGGCAAGGATCCACGAGAACAGGGAGTCTTCTTGCAGGCACGAGGCAAAGAACGCTCGCTTGAAAAGAAGAATGGAAAGACTGAAGAGAGAGCTTCATTATGATAACAAGAGACGTCCATACCGCACTCCTAGCCCTCAGGCGAGTAAGTGTCTCAATCGAGGAAGGAGCCCTAGGCGAGGATCTCAAAAGGTTGAGGGAGACGAATCAGACGACGATCTCCGCGAGCAGCTGCGAAGAGCTCGCCGTTACCAGAGCCCTACTCGCAGTAACGAGAACATACGAAATCTGGTCCGCAGGGAGATAGACCAACATCCTTCCCATCACGGTACCAGATTGACCCGAGAACTCACTAGATGAGCTCTCAAAACCCAGATGAAATCACCTTTTACGAGGGAAATTGAAGAAGAAGAAGCCCCCAAGAAATTTTCCATTCCAATGTTCAAGATTTATGACGGTAAGACTGATCCCATTGATCACGTCAGGCGATACCGATAGGCCATGACCCTCTGGAACCACCGGAACGCGCTAATGTGCCAAATTTTTCCCTCGAACCTACATGACGTAGCGCAGAAGTGGTTCGAAAGGCTCCTCCACCGGTCCATCAGGAGTTTCAAATCCTTGGCCGAACTTTTTATGGCCCGATTCATTACTAGTAGCTCCCATCCCAAAAGGATGGATGCTTTGCTGACAATGAAGAAAACGCCTCAAGAGACCCTCCGAGACTATGCGAAGAGGTACTGGGAGTTATTCAATGAGAACGAGGATTGCTCGGAGGAAGTGGCAGTGGCCTTTTTCAAAATTGGGCTACCCAGTTCTTCCCTTCTCTACCAGTCCCTGACAAAGAAGGAGGCTATGACTATTGACGACCTAATGGCTCGCATCGAGAAGTACACTAAGGTAGATGATGTCACCCGCCTCAGTACAAGAGAAAATGGTCGAGCTAAACTCACTACCAAGGGCAGTAACAAAGCTGAGAATCAAAAGAAAGGAGGAAATAACGGGGGAAAAAATGGCTCCAAGAACGGAGGGAACAATGATGCGTCGAAAGCATTTTAGGCGGTCAACACCTTCTTCAAAGAACCAATTTATAAAATTCTCGCGAAGATCAAAGATAAGCCATTCATCAAGTGGCCCAGGAAGATGGGAGGAGATCCTTTGAAGAGGAACAATGCGTTAAGATGCGTTTTTCACAAAGAGAGAGGACATAAGACTGAGCATTGCAAAGCTCTTAAGTCTCACCTCGAGGAGCTGGCCCAGTCCGGGCATTTGAACGAGTTTATTGAGAAGAAGGAAGTGAAAGTGGCGGCCAACAGAGAGGCGAGACCTGACAACGTGCTCGAAGATGACGCCGGGCATGAGTTCGCGGTAATTCACGGGGCATCTGATGCCAAGCAGATCCAAGGAAATTTAGCTCGAATGGAGATGAAGAAACTTACAGCGATAATGCAGGCTTTTCAGATCGATCCAGTAAAGTCACAATCAGGAAAGCATCGACGGGCAGATGACGTCAACTATAACAAGCATATTATTTTCACAAATGAAGATCTGGTGGGAGTGAGAACCCCACATCACGATGCTCTGATCATTACCCTCAGGATAGCTAACTTTGATGTTGACAAGTTGCTCGTCGACCAAGGAAGATCGTCCGAAGTAATGTATCTCGACCTATTCAGAAAGTTGAAGTTAAGTGACTCGCTCAGAAAATTGTATAGCGCAAGTGTACGCTAATCGCGAGAGTAATAAAAGCCCGGTAAGACCGGGGTCGATTTCCGCAGGGAATTATATGAAGTACCGAGGATATTCTTTCAGTAAAAAATCAATAAACAAGAATACAAGATAAAAGAAAAGATGATTTGGGTTATACGTGTTGTAATGAACCAAAGCGAACCAAGATAAATGGAACGCTACACAAAAATAGAAACGAGACCAGCGATATTTATAAACAGGATTATGAAACGATTCTTTAACAAAAGGTTAAGGAGCATTCCCCCACCTCGAATGCACGCAACTCAACGGGTTCTTCCAATTAAATCACAATCAAATGGGAATAAGATATCAATATCAACAATCCTACATGAAGGATGTCAACCCAACAATGTAAGAGGAAGGTAACAATATATTATCGGACAAATGCGTTGATGTTGGAGTTAAGTCTTAAAATACAACCCTTACATGATAAGAGAAGATAAAATCCTATGAAACTCCAATCTCAACCCACACACCCATTTATTGGATTTAATCATTGAACCAAGCCAAGAACTGAACTCTCCAAGGTGGGTTTATGCTCCCAACCTAGGGAGATTAGCTACTCATAACACCAACCATATCAAAACACATCATTAAACTAATAGTAAGTGTAATAACTATAATGAGAATAAGCATTCAAGGCACAAACATAACATTAATTGCACCACACTGTAACAAGGATCAACAAGAAACAATAGAGGAGGAAATTTACTTGCAATAAATGAAGTTGATGATGAAAATGACAAGCAAATTATCTAGCCCTAGGAGAGAGAGAGAAGCCAAAAAAAATCCCTTTTATCTATTTCTTTTCACACGAATGTAATCAGATCGTTTTCAAGAATAAACCACCACAAATATATACTAAGTGGAAGAAAACCACAAAACAAGGGTGGTAAGGCCAAACCAAAACTGCGGGGGTTTTGCAGAAAATGAAGTACCGGTCGACCGCTGGTCAGTGACCGGTCGACCGCTTATTAAGGAGAGGGCACACTGTCTCAATTCGAAGGCAAAAGGCAAAACACCGGTCGACCGCTTATCTTGGACCGATCGACCGCTCCTGCAAACATCAGCACTCTCCCCTCTTTTGATACACAACAAAAGGGGCTCGGGAAAACGCCCATAACTTGGTCATCGTGAACCGGATTGAAAAACCGTCAGGGGCTACGCGAAGTTGGCAAGAAGAACTACAACATCCGTGAAGGGTTCGGGCACAAAGCTCGAATGTAGGAATGACAGAATTACCCCTGAAGTTGCGTAAAGCACTGAACGTTCCCGGATGACGCGCACTTGCACCGTTTAGCATTCCAATCCCTACAAAAGCTCAAATAAACCTCGCAAAGCATATATATATGGAAACCAAGGGTTATACAGTACAAGAGCTTAAATACGTGAAATAACGGTCGCAAGCGTGCGTGCATGCATAATTAACGGGCGCAAGATATACAATATTTGCGACTAATCACACCCCCTAACTTACACATTGCTAGTCCCTGGCTATGAAACAAAACAAAAACCCGCCACAAAAGTGCGGTGGTATAGCAACAATATATACACAGAAAAAGTGCCACTTTCGCGGGCGCACGGTTGCATTTAGCGAATGCAACAAGCCGTTAAACCGCTAGGTTACCCTAGCGGACGAGTGTTGTCTCGTGAGGGTTTTCAGGGATGATACCCACAAACATCGAATTTCCTCAAAACATGCATGGCCAAACCACCCAATATGCCAAACTCAACAATAATTAGATATTTCAACATATTATTAACAAAGCAAAGGAGAGGTTCTTCCCAATAATCCAAAACTATGAACATTAGAAGAATAACTACATGGAATTGAAACCTCAAATGTGAGTGGTGCGCATGCATATGTAAAGAGATTTGATTCGTTAAAAACGCCTACAACCCGGATAACCATTAAAGCATGCTTCCACTCAATCCTCTCCGGATATCACACTCAACAAATAGAAACACTCGAAATAGGGTGTAACACACGGGACATGCGGGCATAAAGAGTAATTGTAAAAGGAAACTAAGCCGCGCACATGTCAAAGAAGGAGAACGCAATATAAAAGTGAAAAAAATACAATCTCATGAAAGGATATCGCATATTAATCAATGTGAAATGCACATAAACAGATTATCGCTAATGTTCGACCTTTGAATCACGTCACCCTAGGATCAAATAGGACTTTATTGGGTTGTAATGTGGGTTTGGGGTTATGGGAAATGAAATGAAAGGATGTATTTACGGATACAAAAACTGTTCGGAGATGAAAATACTTGGGATAATGGAAAATGGCGGGCAATTTCAAAATTGGAACATGATATCCAAACACGCCTTAAATATATCAATCGAGAGAGTAACAAGGATTATTGAATCATAATAAACATCATATACAAATTTCTCTTTCTTTTCTTTTCTTCTTTTGTTTTCAACTTTCTCTTTTCTTCTCTTTTCAACTTTCTCTTTTCAACTTTCTCTTTTCACCCACACTACACAACATCATTCAATCCCAAATATCATTCCAAAACATAGGTAAGAAAGGTAATGTGTATGGTGTAAAACTCCAATGTGGAGTTGGTTAGGGAATTGGGACGAAATGAAAGGTCATAATTGGGTTCAACGGGGTTGACTAGGGACATGTATAAGGGTAAGGTTAAGGTCATATGGGTTAATAACAAAGAGAGCCTAAGATCCTTTCCTAAAGTTTCATGTGATTCTCGAGACACAACACCGTTGAAAATCATGCTCATGTGATACATCAATTAATATGCAATCAATGAAAAGAAAATGAGATTGCCAACAAAATACGTTATTCAAGAAAGAGAGTAATGTATAAACACTCTGAAACGAAGAAAAGCACGAAACTCGCTAGGTTTTTAGTGTACACAAAGCAACAACAAGATACCAAGCTATAATTGTCCTACCGAATGATTTAGAAAATATGCTCAAGTGCTCATGAGTTTCAAGGTTTAATTCATGCATTTATCCCCAATGTTGAATAATATAAGGACTAGAGTTTAATAACATGAAAGAAATAGAAAATGCATTATTGAATTAGCAATCGGATAGGGAAATTATTAAGTTTATCATAGGAAAATAGGGCAAAATGCCCAAAAGAGGGAAAAGAAATGAAGAAAATATATTTTTATTTTATTTTTTAATTTATTTATTTATTTATTTTTTTTATATATATATATATATATTTTTTTTTTATATATATATATATGGCACACGAGGGATGAAAAAGAAATTGAGATGCCTAAACACACCCCCTAACTTGAATCGCACATTGTCCTCAATGTAATTAAAAGACATTATGAGAAAAAGAGGAAGTAGAATAAATCACCCCAATTTAGAGTGAAGTCCGAGGTTATCAACGCGCGCCCTATACCAACATAAGAAAAAAAAAACAAAAATATGTACCACAATGATTAAGTTAGAAAGAAACATGCCATGAGTCTCAATAGTTTAGAGGGGTTGAAATGCAGATACTAGATAATTGATGGTGGACATAGGATTTGGAAAAATGTATACACATCAAAATCTAATAATTCAACAACAACTAAATTATCATTACTAATATCATAGAATTCAGTACAAGCATCTTAATCAATGTGAAAAACAGAGAATACATAGTTCACATAGTCGCCCCCAAAAATGAAACAAATCATCAGCCATCAGAAAAAACCACCCAAAATCCCCCATACACTAGACCAGAAACCCGCACCACTGGATGAACCCGGATTAGCTGGGTCGTACGGACTCTGAAAATGCGGCGGAAGCGGCGCCTCAGGGCCATGCTGCTGGATATAGAGATCACGCATCATGGACTGGACCATATGAAACTCGTGTCGCCGCTCGGTCCGGTCCTGGATCTGGTCAACCCCATACTGGTCAAACCGGGACTCCAAAGTCGCCAGCCGTAACTGGGTCTCCTCCCATATGCGCTCGTGCCGTGCCTCGAACGCCGCAAAGCGGGCGTCGGTAAGTGCGGTAGGCACCTCAGTGTGCTGGCCTGACCCCTGCTCTGCCCTCCTCAGCTCTGTCTCCTCGTCAACATCCACAACAACCACTCTCGACCTCTTCTGAACTGCCGGCTCACCCCAGTAGTGCTGCAAGCACCTCCTGATGTTATCTCTAGTTAGGATGGGTTTGGGGTCCACTTTCCTATCCGAAGGGTACTCGAGGCACTTGGCTTGAATGCAAATTTGTGTCACTATACCGGGCAATGGAAGGGAGACGTTCCATGCCTTTTCCTTAGATGCCAAATACATCTGATCCAAAAAGTATTGCGGGAGATTGATGTCTCCCGATTGTTTCAGCAGTGTGTAGAGGAAGACAGCATGCTTATGGCGTACCTCAGATCTATTGTTGGTAACCATCAAACAATGCACGTTGACATAGTGCAACAGCCTCGGTAAATCTGTCATCGCGGCCGACCGGAACATCTTCTTTGTCCAAACCTCTCCCGGGGCAAGAAACTCTATAAGCATATCCAGATCAAAGGTCGCCTCATCAGAGAGGCTCACAAATGGGAATGGGTCAGCCACATTGCCCATCCAGCGGGCCAAGTCCTTGCGTCTGAAAGTGATCCGAACTCCACGTACGAAAGCCTCGAAGACACCCTTTTCTCCCTTGCATTTGATCAATGAGGCATAGAAAATGCGCACAAGTTCTTCATTTATCGTGAATGGACTTCCCACCAACGAGTCCCAATTATACCGCTTAAGAATGGACAAGACTGGATGGGGAAGGTCATCCGTTTTCCACGCCAAATTGATTGCAAGCGGGCGTTTTGAAGTTGAAAAGAATGCCTCAAACCACTTCTTTTCTTGGGCACAACGGAACCCATCGATGCCTTTAGGAGGCACGCATCGAGACATCTTATATTTATCAACGTCACCCATTGTACCTGCAAAACAGAAATTAGTACAACAGTGCAGTTGAAACTAAATTTGCAATGGTAAGGAATGAGTTTGCAAGCAAGAAAATGTTCAGAAGATGCAAATATATTCATTGAGGCATTTGAACAAACACTTGGCATGCAAAACTGGAAAACAGGGGTGTGGGGCAAGTTTGTTCCAATAAAGATCCCCCCCATTCATGGTAATCTCAAGAATAAACATCAACATTTTGCCATGAATGGGATTTTAACAACAAAGCAGTATGCAAGGTGACAAAATCAGGGAGTGGGCACAATTTGGGGCAACAATATATATACCATAATCATTCATTTCAACAACACAATCAACACAATGAAGCAATGGAAAATATGTGTATGGATGAGAAAATGAGTAGAACAAGGAGAGCATCCAAAAACAAATAAAAAATTATCCCAAAAATTCCAACTGAAATCAACCCTAAATCACGAAATATACCCAAGAATACCCAGAAACATCAAATGCATTATAAAAATAGTAGTGGGATTCATACCTTGAAAGATGTAGGAGGGTATTGGAAGTGAAAGGGAGAGAAAAATGGACTTAGGGCTGAAATTTGGGATTTTCGGGTGTGGAAAGAATGGGAGAAGTTGAGAGAGTATAAGACAAATGAGGGGGAAATGAAACGGGCAGGGCAAAATAACTGAGGCGTGCGGTCGACCGCTGGTCTGGGACCGGTCGACCGCGTTTTATATTTAAAACTGGGAGTGGAGACAGTATGCTCGATTAAAAACAACCGGTCGACCGCGAGTCTTTTACCGGTCGATCGCGCTTTAAAAAAAACCCTTGGAGTGGAGGCAGTGGGCTTGGAATGTTTTCAGCGGTCGACCGCTGGTACTTGACCGGTCGACCGCGACTCTGTTTTTCAATTCACCTCACCTTCTGCTAAAATCTCAACTAAACCAACAATTCTCTCAATTCGACTACGGGACGCTCTCGGGGCGATAGATATATAACCGAATGTGCATAAGCACGATTGCCTCGGAATCAATATGAAACGAGGCAATCCAAAAAAGTAGGGACAATCCGAAACCTACGTCGTGACACCCTCCGAGGGGCCCGCAAGAGGTGGATCCTCAAGAGATATTTCAGCAAGCTCGGGATTGAACCCCTCCAAGAAAGGCTTGAGCCTCTGCCCATTCACCTTAGAAATGGTTCCGGTTCTTGGGTTTAATATGTCGACGGCACCGTGATCGTGTACCTTTTGCACCACGAACGGTCCGTTCCACCGGGATTGCAATTTCCTGGGAAAAAGGTGGAGGCGAGAGTCATAGAGTAGGACTTTGTGGCCCACCTCCAAGTGCTTGCGCACTATCCTTCTATCATGAAAGGCCTTGGTTTTAGCCTTGAAGATACGAGAATTCTCGTATTGGTCGTTCCGCAACTCCTCAAGTTCGTTGAGTTGGAACTTACGAAGGTCACCGCCTTCGTTAATGTCAAAATTGAGCTTTTTTACAGCCCAATATGCCCGGTGCTCAAGCTCAACCGGCAAGTGACAAGCTTTCCCATAAACCAAACGGTACGGGGACATTCCGAGGTGTGTCTTATAGGCCGTCCGATACGCCCAAAGCGCGTCGGTTAACCTATATGACCAATCCTTAGTCAAAGGATCCAAAGTCTTCTCAAGAATGCCCTTTATCTCCCTGTTTGCCAATTCTGCTTGGCCATTGGTTTGCGGGTGATAGGCGGTGGCGACCTTATGGGTTACCCCATATTGCGACATCAAGCGGCGAAATATATCATTACAAAAGTGGACGCCTTGGTCGCTTATGAGTGCTTTGGGTGTGCCGAAGCGAGCCAAGATGTTCTCTTTGAGGAATTTCAACACCACCTTGGCGGTATTGTTCCTTGTAGGCACAACTTCAACCAATTTTGATACATAGTCGACTGCGACCAAAATGTACTCAAAATGATTGGACTTTGGGAAAGGACCCATGAAGTCTATTCCCCAACAATAAAAAATTTCGATTACGAGAATAGGGGCAAGGGGCATCATGTTCCTTTTTGTTATCTTCCCAATAGATTGGCAACGGGCGCAAATTTTACATAAGGCATGCGCATCTTTAAAGATCGTTGGCCAATAGAAACCGCATTGTAAAACTTTGAGAGCGGTCGTTTGGGAAGAAAAGTGTCCCCCACATGCACCTTCGTGACAAAACAACAAGACACTTGCTATCTCATCATTTGGGACACACTTGCGTATGATTTGGTCCGGACATAGCTTGTACATGTATGGATCATCTATGAAAAATGACCGGGCCACCATAGAAAGTCTCTCCTTGTCCTTAGCCGAAAAGTGTGGTGGGTAGGCCTCGGTGACAAGGAGATTAGCGATATCAGCAAACCATGGCAACGTAGAAACGGCCATGAGCTGCTCATCCGGGAAGCACTCTCGGATTGGGATGGGGTCGATATGATCATGATCAAATGTAAGTCGGGATAAGTGATCCGCAACTACATTCTCCACCCCTTTTTTGTCTTTGATAGAGAGGTCAAATTCTTGAAGGAGGAGAACCCAACGAATAAGCCTACTTTTTGCATCCTTCTTAGAAAGAAGGTACTTAAGTGAGGCATGGTCGGTGAAACACACAATGGGAGATCCAACCAAGTACGCCCGGAATTTGTCCAACGCGGAAACTATTGCTAGTAGCTCTTTCTCCGTGGTGGAGTAGTTCATCTGTGCACTGTCTAGCGTGCGACTGGCATAAGAAATCACGTGTGGTTTTTTATCCCTCCTCTGACCAAGTACCGCCCCCACGGCATAATCACTCGCGTCGCACATAAGCTCGAATGGAAGGGTCCAATCGGGCGCTTGCATGATAGGGGCGGTGGTCAACATCGATTTCAATTTATCGAAAGATTCCTGGCACGAATTACTCCACAGAAACGGAGCATCTTTAGCAAGAAGAGCGCACATGGGGCGTGCGATCGAGCTAAAATCCTGAATAAAATGTCGGTAGAAACCGGCGTGACCAAGAAAGGACCTTACATCCTTAAGGTTTTTCGGAGCGGGAAGGTTGGCTATAACTTCGGTTTTAGCTTTATCAACTTGAATACCGTCGTTAGAGACGATATGGCCCAAAACTATCCCTCGTGTCACCATGAAGTGACACTTCTCCCAATTGAGAATAAGGTTATTCTCAATACACCTCGCTAGCACTCTTTTCAGATTGGCTAGGCAATCATCATATGTATTACCAAAGACACTGAAGTCGTCCATGAAGACTTCTACAATGTCTTCCACCATGTCACTGAATATGCTCAGCATGCACCGTTGAAATGTTGCCGGTGCATTGCAAAGACCAAACGACATTCTCCGAAAGGCAAAAGTGCCGTACGGGCAAGTGAACGTGGTCTTCTCTTGATCCTCGGGGGCTATTTCGATTTGATTGTACCCCGAGTATCCATCAAGAAAACAGTAATACATATGTCCGGCTACCCGTTCTAGGATTTGGTCAAGAAAGGGTAATGGAAAGTGGTCTTTCCTTGTGACCGCGTTAAGCTTTCTATAATCAATGCACACGCGATAGCCGGTAGGAATGCGTGAGGGTAAAAGGTCACCCTCCGCACTCTCGAAAACAGTGACACCCGACTTCTTTGGCACAACTTGTGTCGGGCTCACCCACTCGCTATCGGAAATGGGGTAGATTATCCCCACATCCAACAATTTGATCACCTCCGCCATCACCACCTTACTCATGACCGGGTTCAACCGTCTTTGCATTTGACGGGTGGGTTTGGCATCTTCCTCTAAATAGATGCTATGAGTGCAAATGGAGGGATTGATCCCTTTTAAGTCGGAAATGCACCATCCTATAGCACTCTTATGTTCTCTCAACACCCCAAGCAAGGCCTCCTCTTAACAATTGTCAAGGTTCGCCGCTATAATCACCGGAAAAGTGTTCTCACCACCTAGGAAAGCATACTTGAGCTCCTTTGGCAAGGTTTTGAGCTCGAGGCTAGGCATTGAAACACTCGACGGGAAAGGAAAAGAGTCGCGTGGGGGTAGTTTCTCAAAGTGGGATATCCACATCGAGTCTTCGCTAACCCCGTCGCTTTCATTATGCGTGAGGTCACTTCCACCGTCACCATCTATACTGTTACCATCCAACCCTTCATTCACCTCCTCAAAGTGCTCGAGGGAGTCACACATGTCCATTAACTCCCCATTCAGTGAAAAACAGTTTGCATAAAGGGCATCTTCATAGCCCTTATCATTGAGGAGCAAACCGCTTTCCAGGGAGTTAGCAAGAATTGCCTCTAATGGATCTTGAAAATGGGAGAGGTCAAAATACTCTTGCGCAAGAGTGTCGATGCAAGCCACAGATTCAACCGCTTCCTCACTCTCATTGCAAAATTGGGGTTGCTTGAGGAGGTTGAACACATCGACCTCGACCGTCATGTTCCCAAACGAGAGTTTCATCACCCCGTTTCTGCAATTGATGTTCGCATTCACGGTGGCGAGAAATGGGCGCCCAAAAATGATAGGGATTTGTGCACTCCCATTAGGCACGGGTTGAGTGTCCAATATGATAAAATCTACCGGGTAGTAGAAAGAATCGACTTGGACAATCACGTCCTCTACAACTCCTCTAGGTATCCTAGTCGAACGGTCGGCTAGTTGTAACGTGACAGGAGTTGATTTAATATCACCGAGCTTTAACTCGAGATATACCGAATAAGGAAGCAAGTTTACACTTGCTCCTAAGTCGAGGAGGGCGCGATCAATTCTAGTCTCCCTAATCACACATGAAATGGTGGGGCAACCCGGGTCTTTGAATTTCGGGGCTAGTTCATTGGTTATGATAGCACTAGCTTGGGCGGCCATGTATGCCTTTGAGCGCACACTTTGTCTCCTTTTGACCGTACACAAGTCTTTTATAAACTTGGGGTACTTGGGCACATGTTCGATTGCCTTTAGGAGGGGGATGTTCATGTTCACTTTCTTGAACAACTCGAGAAACCCCTCTTCGGAGGCTTTTGTGGGCTTTACCCTAAGCCGTTGAGGAAAAGGTGCCGGGATGGGACAAATTGGGTCTTTCGCAACAATAGGCCCATCTCCCTCTTTGGGGATGTCATCGTCTATGTTAGCGGGACCGTGCAATGGCACGTCCTCAGTAGCAACGGCTTTGCCTTGGGATTTAGCATGAATGGGCGGCTCCGGCGATGGTCGCACAACTTTGTTGTCGACCGTTTTGCCGCTCCTAAGGGTGGAAATACCCTTAGCATGCTCAGTGTGCGACGTACTCGAGGTGGAGCCCTCATTACCCATTTGGATTTTGGGATTGGGTTGAGGTTGTGCCGGGAGAAGGGGTCTCGCGACTCCTTGGGAATTCTGAACCAACTGAGCAAGAGAGATTTTCATCTCTTGCATAGTGCGCGCCATTTGCGAGATAGACTGTTCAAGTTGTGACACTTTTTGAACAGTCGCGAATTGTTCCTCATTATGGCGCCTCTGAGGCGGTAAATACGAAGCGGGTGGTCCCGCGGGCGGGTGTTGCTGTGATTGATATGAGGGCGGTTGTTGGAATTGCGGGGGCTGACACGGGCCTTGAAAGTTCGGAGTTGGGGCTATTTGGGAGTTGGAATTATGGTCCTTCCAACTCATCAGAGGATGGGTTGTCCTCCAACTAGGATTGTAGGGAGGTTTATTGGGATCGAACGGGGCATTAGAGTATTGCTTCCGATATGCCCCTATAACATTGGCTTGCTCTTGCAACTGGCCTTTAATGCTAGGGAGTGACGGACACTCCCTCGTTTGGTGGCCAATGTTGTCACAAATAACGCACACAACTTCCTCCACAACAGAAACCTTTTTGACGGTTTCCATGAGTGGGGGTTGTTGTGTGAGTTGCATTGCGTCAATTCTACGACATAACTGGTCATACTTGGCTTGAGTATCTTGATTTTCCTGTAGGATACTCAAACCACTGGTTTGCCCACGAGGGACCGGGTTATCGCGAACAGTTCGGTCGTAAGGGTTTGATGTGTCCCATCCCCGAGATGTCTTTGAGACAAACTCGAAATGGGCCTCTACCTCCTCACTACTCAAGTCTACAAGACTACCTTGACACATTGTTTCGACCAATTGTTTGGTCAAAGGATTAAGCCCTCCGTGAAAGATTGAAATTAATCGCATCTGATCAAAATTGTGATGCGGGCAAGACCGCTTTAAAGATTTAAAGCGTTCCCAACATTTGTCAAACGTCTCATGATCATATTGTTGAAAGTTTTGAATTTGTTTCATGAGCGCGTTTGTCTTATGTATGGGAAATAATTCCTTTAAAAAGAGGTCCTGCAGCTGCTGCCAATTCCCCACAGAGTTGGGGGGAAGGGTAATCAACCAATCTTTCGCTTTGTCTTTAATGGAAAATGAAAATAACTTAAGCCGCACAAGATCGGGTGTGCAATTTTGATCGGAAAAAGTGTTGCACACCTCTTCAAAGTCTCTTATGTGGCGATAAGGGTTTTTATTTTCCATCCCGTGAAAGGAAGGCAAAAGATTAATCATACCATTCCGAAAGTGGAAGGCTCCGTGGTTAAACGGGAATGTGATGCATCCGGGCACGGAGACTGTCTCCGGTCGGAGGTAATCGCCAAATGATTGGCGCACAGGGGCAGCAGCTCGCGGGGGCGCATAATTATACTTCATATGGGGATCAAAAGATCGTACCGAGGGGGGTGCACTCGGGTATTGTGATATGGACGACAAGTCTGTCTGGGATGGCGCCGTATTAAGCGAGTACCGATGTTGAGACGATTCCCCAGAGTTATTGAAGAGATTATTTGAGCCTTCAGAAGAAAATAGTGGTCTGTAGTCCCCGGCGATCCCTTGGTTCGAAGCGTTGCTCATTAGGACAGAAGACCTATCCTTCACAAACAACACTAGCTCAAACAATTAAATGCAAAAGGTTTATCGACAAAGAACTAAATCAATATAGTCGTTACTAATAATTCCCCGGCAACGGCGCCAAAAACTTTGACTCGCTCAGAAAATTGTATAGCGCAAGTGTACGCTAATCGCGAGAGTAATAAAAGCCCGGTAAGACCGGGGTCGATTTCCGCAGGGAATTATATGAAGTACCGAGGATATTCTTTCAGTAAAAAATCAATAAACAAGAATACAAGATAAAAGAAAAGATGATTTGGGTTATACGTGTTGTAATGAACCAAAGCGAACCAAGATAAATGGAACGCTACACAAAAATAGAAACGAGACCAGCGATATTTATAAACAGGATTATGAAACAATTCTTTAACAAAAGGTTAAGGAGCATTCCCCCACCTCGAATGCACGCAACTCAACGGGTTCTTCCAATTAAATCACAATCAAATGGGAATAAGATATCAATATCAATAATCCTACATGAAGGATGTCAACCCAACAATGTAAGATGAAGGTAACAATATATTATCGGACAAATGCGTTGATGTTGGAGTTAAGTCTTAAAATACAACCCTTACATGATAAGAGAAGATAAAATCCTATGAAACTCCAATCTCAACCCACACACCCATTTATTGGATTTAATCATTGAACCAAGCCAAGAACTGAACTCTCCAAGGTGGGTTTATGCTCCCAACCTAGGGAGATTAGCTACTCATAACACCAACCATATCAAAACACATCATTAAACTAATAGTAAGTGTAATAACTATAATGAGAATAAGCATTCAAGGCACAAACACAACATTAATTGCACCACACTGTAACAAGGATCAACAAGAAACAATAGAGGAGAAAATTTAATTGCAATAAATGAAGTTGATGATGAAAATGACAAGCAAATTATCTAGCCCTAGGAGAGAGAGAGAAGCCAACAAAAATCCCTTTTATCTATTTCTTTTCACACGAATGTAATCAGATCGTTTTCAAGAATAAACCACCACAAATATATACTAAGTGGAAGAAAACCACAAAACAAGGGTGGTAAGGCCAAACCAAAACTGCGGGGGTTTTGCAGAAAATGAAGTACCGGTCGACCGCTGGTCAGTGACCGGTCGACCGCTTATTAAGGAGAGGGCACACTGTCTCAATTCGAAGGCAAAAGGCAAAACACCGGTCGACCGCTTATCTTGGACCGATCGACCGCTCCTGCAAACATCAGCACTCTCCCCTCTTTTGATACACAACAAAAGGGGCTCGGGAAAACGCCCATAACTTGGTCATCGTGAATCGGATTGAAAAACCGTCAGGGGCTACGCGAAGTTGGCAAGAAGAACTACAACATCCGTGAAGGGTTCGGGCACAAAGCTCGAATGTAGGAATGACAGAATTACCCCTGAAGTTGCGTAAAGCACTGAACGTTCCCGGATGACGCGCACTTGCACCGTTTAGCATTCCAATCCCTACAAAAGCTCAAATAAACCTCGCAAAGCATATATATATGGAAACCAAGGGTTATACAGTACAAGAGCTTAAATACGTGAAATAACGGTCGCAAGCGTGCGTGCATGCATAATTAACGGGCGCAAGATATACAATATTTGCGACTAATCATTAAGCTTCGCCGATCTAAAGGAAGCTACTGTCCCTTTAGTTGGCTTCGCTGGAAAAATAACTATGCCCCTGGGAAAGATTATACTACCGGTGCGCACTGGAAACGTCTCCAAGATGATTGAGTTTTTGGTAGTTGACATCGACTCGCCATACCAGGCCATCCTTGGCAAGGGATGGCTTCATGCAATGAAGGCAGTCTCCTCGACCTACCATCAAAAACTCAAGTACGTAACCGAGCGAGGAGTAATGGAGATCCACGGTGACCAAGCAATGGCAAGAAGGTTCTTCATAGCATCCATCCGACCAAAGCCAGAGAAGAAGGCCGATCAGCCCAGCGAGAAAGTTGAAGAAGGTTTGACACCTTCTAAATAGTAATTAAAGTACGAAAGACCTGGAGTAAAGGAGACCAGACTCCTCCCCTCCGAGCGGGACGTCGAGGACCTGGTAGAAGTTACGGCTGGAGATGGCGACAGTAATAGAGTCTTCTTGATTGGATCATCTCTCACTGGCCAGGAACAAAAGGAATTGACAACTCTGTTGAGACGCAACATAGATGTTTTCGCATGGGAACCATACGAGCTGCCTGGAATCGATCCTAGTATGGTCCGCATCAGCTGCACGTCGATTCTGCCTTCAAACCAATCACGCAGAAGGCACGGTGAACTGCACTTGAGAAGGCTAAAGCGGTAGAAAAAGAGGTCGAAAAACTGCTGAATGCAGGGTCCATACAGGAAGTACAATTCCCCAAGTGGTTATCTAACCCAGTAGTAGTTCCAAAAAGCAACGGGAAGTGGAAAGTTTGCATCGACTTCACTGACCTCAACAAAGCTTACCCTAAAGATAGTTTCCCCCTCCCAGAAATAGACCAACTAGTGGACGCCACTGCAGCTCACGAGCGAATGAGTTTTCTGGAAGCATACTCAAGGTATCATCAGATCCCCTTGTATGCCCCAGACCAGGACAAGACAACGTTCATCACGATAGTTAGATTATACTGCTATAAGGTCATGCCCTTTGGGCTCAAGAATGCAGGGGCAACATATCAGTAGCTGGTCACCAAGATGTTCAAGGACCAGATGGGAAACACCATGGAGGTCTACATCGATGACATGCTCGTTAAAAGTAAGAAAAAGGAAAATCACCTCTCAGAACTGTCAAACACCTTCGAAATCCTTAGGAAGTACCGAATGAAACTTAATGCAAGCAAGTATTCTTTCGGTGTCTAGTCAGGAAAATTCCTTGGGTACTTAGTCAGTAAGAGAGGCATAGTAGCTAACCCAAACCAGATCGATGCAATTAACAGGGTACAACCTCCTCGAACAATTCGGGACGTACAGAAGCTCACTGGTATGCTCGCTGCCTTAAATCACTTCACCTTTAAATCCTCCGAGAAGTGCAAGCCTTTCTTCCAGCTTTTAAAAGGGAATAAAACGGTAGAGTGGAGCCCAGATTGCTCGCGAGCATTGGACGAACTCAAAGCTTACTTAAGCTCTCCACCACTGCTCGTCATACCACTGCAAACAGATTCTTTGTTCCTATACCTCTCCGTTTCCAACCACACTGTCAACTCTGTGTTAATCTGCGAGGTTGCAGGAATCCAACACCCTATTTATTACGCGAGCAAGACCCTACTCGACACCGAGAAGAGGTACCTACCGTTGGAGAAACTCGCCTTCGCTCTAGTAGTGGCCTCGAGGAAGCTGAAGCACTATTTTGAAGCCCACACTATCATCGTCCTTACATCGCACCCCCTTAAGGCAGTCCTGAGGAAAGCAGATTTATCAGGCAGGCTGTCTAAATGGTCAGTCGAGCTTGGGCAATTTGACATCCAATTTCAACCAAGGACCGTGATCATGGGACAGATCCTTACTGATTTTATAGCCGAATTCACGGGCGAGGAACCTTCTAACCGACCTCAACCACCAACTCAAAAGGAGAACCAAGCGATAGTGGAAACCTGGAGACTGTTTATTGATGGAGCCTCCAATTCAAAGGGGGCAGGAGTAGGCATTGTCCTCGTTACCCCAGAGAATACAATCCTTGAACAAGGAATCAGGCTTGGATTTGCAGCCTCCAACAACGAAGCAAAATACGAAGCCTTAATAGTCGGCCTTCAGAAGTCACACACTTTGGGAGCAAAGCATTTACAGGTGTTCGACGATTCCCAATTAGTCTCCAATCAGATAAGTGGAGATTACAATGCAAAGGATGAAAGAATGGCAACTTACCTCGCCTTAGTGAAAAAACTAATGGCGAGCTTCGAAGAGATCAATGTCCAACAGTTTCCCAGAGGGAAAAATAGCCATGCTGATGCCCTAGCAGCCCTGAGTTCGACAGTCGACTCCGACCTAAAAAGAACCATCCCCATCGATTTACTCATTCATCTGAGCATCCAGGATAGCAGGCTACCAGACGGGAAATAGGTACTCCAGGTGGGATCAGCTCCCAGCTGGATGGATCCCTTAAGGGACTATTTAAAGGATGGCACGCTCCCAAATAATAAAAAGACTGCCCACCAGATAAGAGTCAAAGCTTCTCGCTTTCACTTATCTCCAGAGGGCAACTTGTATAAGAGATCCTTCTTCGGACCCTACCTCCAATGCGTTCACCCGGGGGATGTCGAGCAAGTGCTACATGAGCTTCACGAAGGAGTCTGTAGAATCCATGTCGGAGGAAGGTCTCTGGATTTTCGAGCTATGAAGGAAGGTTATTCGTGGCCATACATGCAAAGGGACTCCGCGATGTATGCCCGCAAGGGCCTTAAATGCCAACTTTACGCTCCTATGGTCCACCAGCCTGCTAGCGACCTAAAATCACTGTCCAACCCATGGCCATTTGCCCAGTGGGGAATTGACATCGTGGGACCACTGCCTATCGCCATCGATAATCGCAAATATATGTTGGTTGTGACTGACTACTTCACCAAATGGATCGAGGTGGAACCCCTGGCGAACATCCGAGATGCGGATATGATAAGGTTCATATGGAGAAATATAATCACTCGCTTTGGCATCCCTAGAACCATCATCACCGATAATGGAACACAGTTCGAAAGCGACACCTTTTAGAATTTCTGTAACGAACACGGTATCAGACACCACTTCAGTTCGGTGGCCTACCCTCAGAGCAATGGCCAAGTTGAGGCTTCCAACAAAACTGTGATCGATGGATTAAAGAAGCGATTGGAGCGAGCCAAAGGCGCATGGGTAAACTAATTACCACATATTATATGGGCGTACCGAACCACTCCTCGGCGAGCAACAGGAGAAACCCCATTCTCGCTGACATATGGCATGGAAGCAGTCATCCCACTAGAAGCCAGTTTGCTGATAATGAGGTCCAACCTCATCGACCAGGGCCATAATGATGTAACATTGCTCGCTGAGCTCGACCAAGCCGATGAGCGCCGAGAGCTAGCCCTAGTAAAACTAGCGGGCTATCAGCAACAGCTCGCGAGGCATTACAACAAAAGGGTTAACCCAAGGACATTCCGAGTTGGGGACTACGTTCTAAGGAAAGTCCTGGGCAGCGCAGTAAAACCATCAGACGGCAAGTTAGTCCCAAACTGGGAAGGACCCTTTAAGATAACAAGAGACGATATGTAGGGAGCCTATCACTTGGAAACGATGGAAGGAAGAGAAATACCATGAGCATGGAACGCAGCCAATCTCAAGAGATTCTATTTTTAGATATTTCTTTTATTCTTTTGTCATGGAACTAGAAGTTCATTTCCCTTGTCATTAATGAAAGTTATTTAAATGGTTGCATTCTAATAAGTAACAACTAGATGAGATTTATCGCACATCTTTTCCAAATGACAGGCACATCGATCACTACGCCATAGCAGGGAGTATCCCTCCTCAGGTCATTGTTATGAAACACGAAGGACCTCTTAGCATTGCCCCTGGCAATATATGAAGCCCTATAGGGGATCCTTAGGCAATATGGCCAAATTTTATACTGGTCATCAAACCTTCTTTGGTTGAATAAAATCCTGATCGAATAAAGCATCCAACACCAGGTGTGTCCTCGCCAATTGCCACACTTAGGCCTAAGGGACTGTGACGACGTGACCTAAAAGGTAAAGTGGTGCACAATGGTATCTCGATATTATACTGGACTGGGAGGACACTTGCGTAACAACACAAACTTTGAATATCATAAAGAAGCAAGAATATAAAAAATATAATACACTCGTTTAGTCGGCAAATTCGCCCAAAACACAAACTTTATATCAATTCATCATATTTACAACAGTGGTGATACATGTTTAGTCGGCGAGCTCGCCCAAAGAATTTACATTACCAAAAATATAAAAAGAAACAACTGGCAAAATCTCAGTGGGGGTGAGGCCTCTGAGCGAGATAATCAGCCACTCGAGCTCTTCACCCATCATCGGGAGCAGGAGCTAACTCTTCCTCAACCTCATTCGCATCCGACTCCAATAATTTCTGAGGGATGGCATCGATGGGGATCCATCGATCATCCCTCCGGAAGGGGTTAGGCATCAGGGTAGAGGGAGAAATCTCATGGCGATACCAGAGGATCGAGTTCCTTGGGACTTGCAGCTCCTTCAAGGAACTCAGCCACCCCCTGACAAAAGAAATCTCTTCGAACTCTGACAACCTTGTTGGAGCATCTGACCAACCCTGGTCGTAGTCGTCATCCCACACTCGCCGAGGACCTTTTTTGAACAAGTGCCGTAACTGAGTGACATCCCTCTGGAGCCTAGCAACAATCACATATGCCCGTTGAACATCATCGCGAAGCTCCTCCATTTCCCTTGATGAACCCCTGGTGTTCCTACGAGCTCGCGGAACGATCGGAAGAGAAGGACCCTGCAATGCAGGAGGCACATCACTCTGACCAGCTTTAGCTCGCGATGACGAGGAACCCTGTAATACTGCTAGAGTAGTGCTCGGCGCATGCTCCCTAAGTCGTGAGACCTCTCTCCTCAAAGCCTCATTCTCCTGCTGGAGAACTTCCCCAACTTGATTGATCTCAGAGGCCTCTAATAGCTTCGTCCTCAGCGCGTTGACCTACTCTTGGACTGAGGCACCAATGTCCTCCATCTCTTGAAGCCTGTCTTTCAGCTTGGCGATGAGCTCAGTTTGCTCTATAAAGTTCTTGTTCCTCAGTCGCAGAGACTTGCAGATCCTCATATATGTGTGACAAACTTCGGAGCTTACATTAGGCCCCAACATCCTTCCCAATTGGGAAGTAACAGGAATGTAATCATCAACGTCAATCAACTATAAATAATAAAAAGACGAGGGAGAGAAAGAGACAAATCAGTGCGCTTAGAAAAATAAACCTTTTCATTAATAAGGGTTGAAATTACATCGAGCAACAAAAAGAAAGTTTACAGATAGAAAAAACAAAAGTACAAAGTAACCCTAGAAGTTGACTAGTTAACAACCTCAGGTTGCCCAGAGGTCGATGGTTGTTTCCCTTTGTCAGCATCAGCGGGAGCATCGCCCCCAGCGGGGGTAACCTCTGTCACCACAACAAGGGAAACATCAGCAGGGGTCGACTGGGGGACAGAGTCAGTAGCTTCAATAGCGGGGGCAGGGACTTCATCCACGGTCAGCTTCAGACCCGGGTCATGCTCGTCGAATAGAGGGGAGTAAATATCAATACCGGCAGCTAATAGGGCCTTATTTCAGCCCTTCTTGAAGTTCAAGCGGCTAATATAGCCTATCTGAACCTCAGCATCCTCGTATGCTGCAGCCCAGCCAGAATTGTATTAGTCCTCCTTAGCAGTGACAGCCTTAGACTCCTTCTTCTTCAACTCCTCAAACAGCACTCTGTTCTCTTCCACGACAATAAGTTTGCTCGAGAAAACTAGGTTGTAGGCCTATCGCAGCTCTTTTAAATCCTTGACTGCTGCGTCCTTCTCCTGGTTAGCTATAACAAGAGCTAGGTCGGATGATATTCGAGCAGCATCAATGGCTTTAAAACCAGCCTCGAGCTCTGTACCCTTCAGTTTTAAGGCAACATTCTCTTTCTCCAGCTCGCTATTTTTCCTCACCAGCTCATCGCGTGAATGATATAGCACGACGAAGTCAGTCACAAACTATAGAAAAAAGAAGTCATTAAAAGAAGGAAATGATGGAATTCATAAAAA
Organism: Sambucus nigra; assembly: GCA_949130495.1. Lineage (NCBI taxonomy): Eukaryota > Viridiplantae > Streptophyta > Magnoliopsida > Dipsacales > Adoxaceae > Sambucus > Sambucus nigra. The sequence goes on from OX422214.1 coordinate 97,314,271, forward strand.
CATGGAGAAAAGGAAAAAATCTTACCAAAGCTAGCCTCTGGCTATCCTGAAAGGCCAATTGCTCAGACCCCAGCACCCTTTGGAGATCAGCAGGGAGAACTACCCTCTCGCGCAGTGCGGGGGCCAGCTGAGGGGAAATTATGACTGAAGCTCCCTCGAGCAGGGCAGACACGGGGACCAAGGCTTGCCCAGCCTTCGTCCTAGCCTCAATCTTCCTCCTCTCTTCCTCTTTCTCCCTCTCCATCCTTCTCCTCTCCTCTCCTCTCCTCTCCTCTCCTCTATCTTTTTCTTTTCCTCCACCTTCTTTCTCTCCTCCTCCTTTTTTCTCTCTCTCCCTTACTTACTCTTCTTCCTTCCTCTTCTTCTCCTGCTCCTGAGCAAAAGACCGAGAACCAGTAGCCACGATCTCGGAGATAGACTTTTGCTTCTTCGACCTCTGTACGAGAAGCATGTGGTCTTCTTCATCATCATCCCGAATTAAGTTCTTTCTTAGAGGAGCCATCTCCTCGTTCGAACTGCCAGATGTGCTCGACGACTCTCGAGCTTCAGAGACCTCCCTACGGTCAGAAGAACTTCTACTACTAGAGCTCCCTCTACCCAAATTACTTACGACTCCTACGATGTCACTCTCAGAGATGCTCTCCTCCTCAACCAACTGGATAGGATCCGCAGCAGTCTCTTCGGAGAAATTAAACTCTGGGATACTTTCCACAGGCCTTGCTATAAAATTGGAGTCGGCGCTCTTATACTGAAGCAGAAAAGCAACAGACCGGGGATGCTCGGCATCACCCAAAGGCTCCCTGATATTCCAAGCCTTGACCAATTTCGAGAGACGAACCTCGCTGAGAGCGAGTTCCAAGTTCTTTGACCTCCCTGTGGAAGAAAAACAAAGAAGAACCAGAAAGATCACAAATCAACAAAAATTGAAACAACAAGAGCAAAGTCTACCTATGTATTCTTCTCCATAAAAGGGAACAGAGAACTTCTCAGACTTCAACCCTTCAAATTGGGGAGAAAACTGCCAGTTTCTAATAAAGAAACCTTCTTCCCAATAGTCCTTATGGGAATCAGGTAGATTTACTACCAATACCCTGTTAGGGCTCCTAGCTTTGAGATAGAGGATACCAGAGCTAGTTCGAGAAAAGGAATAGCAAAAACAGACCTCAGCGAGCCCTAACCTAGTACCATACAACTGATTTATTCTATGTACGCCATTAACTATTTTCCACACATTGGGCGAGCATTGTGCAGGGATAATATTAAAATATCCAAAGAAATGCAAGAATAAATCATTGGGAGGAAAAGTGAGTCCCCCTGGGAAAGCAAAAAAATATGGATCCAGTGGGCGTCATCTATCTCTCTAACGTTTCTAGGAGGGGAAGCGCAACACTCAATATCTACCCACTCAGGGATGTTATAAAACTTCCTAAATTCATAGACCGACCTATTCCCAATCTTCGCCATTGGAAAACCCTAGGAAACTACAAATTCAAAGAGAAAGTACAAAGAAAAGGCACATAAAACTTACAAAATAGAAGATCGATTCGAACGATGAAGGAGCACGGGCCCAAACAACAAGGAAGCAATGAGAATGGAGATTGAGAGAAGGAAGTACAAAGTTCTAGAGCTCACAGAGAATGGAAGAGTGCTGGAAAGATTGAAATGACGGTCGAAAAGTGGCTATTCCAGAAAACCTTTAAGTGTTGCTAATCATAGTACACAAAATATGAAGCGGGTGCCGCCAACATTAGCTTCACAGCTTTCGAAGAATTGCACAATGTACAAAAAAGCCATTATAACTAATAATTTAAATTTATTGAGCCCAAAACATGGCCCAACAAACTTAGGGAAAATTGTGGGTACCCAAAACTAAGATCATGGGCCTGGACGAGTATCCCAATTCTGGCAGCCCAAAGTCCAGGCCCCCCATCTCTTATTTGATTATCCGGTCTCTTCCCATGTTCCCATTAAGGGAGGTTATAGGGAGAGATGGAAGAAAAAAATCCAACACCCCCACTTACCTAAATATACATGTATATATTGAACCCTAGGTCCGAGGAAAAAGGACAACATATATTCTCTGTAATCACTCTCCAGAGTATATAGAAATAACACTGACTGCACCACCGTGGACGTAGGCACATCTTTGCTGAACCACGTACATCCTTTATTGTGTGATTGTCATTTTACATTCGTTGTTCTTACTTGGTGCTTGCCTTTCTCCTATTCGTTTGTGTTGCATAATAATTTGCTCCACAATGGAAAGAATGAAGTGAAATTGACCAAAAAATTATATAAGATTCCATACATAATGGACAACTTTCAGCAGTTAGATACATATACTTGTTTAAAGAACGAGCCACTCCTAAGACTTCGAATTATAATACGACTTATCATTATAAAAATCACGTGTTAGACAAGTCTTATACCAAGCTTCAAGTTTTTGACTCAGAATGACTAAGATCAAGTTAAATAATAGAAAATTCCAGTTCCTAACCTTTGAACTCTTTTAAGCAAGAATACAAGGTTTACATAGACCTCAAAATAATATCAACATATTATGTTGCTTAATAAATAAAAGATGGAAATATTTTAAGAAAAGCCTTATTGGGATTGCCTAATTAGAAATGTCGGACAATATAGGATACTTTAATGTCATTTCAGCATTTGCGATAACCGTAGACACAGTCAACCATTTTAAGTTAATCCTTTATGCAAGTGGCTATGAAGACTATATTATCCCAGATGCTAATATCAATATAGAATTCTCAAGCTATGTAAAATTTTCTCAATTTCCCTATGAAGGAATGCAACCGAAAATTCCCAGTGGTAGACTTAATGAAGAAGTATTGGTTAGAACCAATAATTCAGACTATAACCATACTAACAGTATTAGAAATACTGGACCAATGAAAGAAAAAGCCAAGACTCTTTGACAATTGTCAAAATTTTAAGAGACTAAGATTATACAAAATAAACATTTGTTTATTAATCAAGGCGATGCCACTGAAAATGTTACTATCTAGTTTGGTCCTCCTAAGACTGCTAGCAAAAGTCTCCATACTAAAGAAATTGGATTTAGAAATATATGAGAAGTTATACTTAGTGATCCCTCGGAAGGAAAATGTAGTAGTAAGGCTAGCTTTAGATTATTACGAAAAGCTCCCTCAATTATACTAAGAAGATCACTTGATTAAAAATAATTAGTCAAAGAAAAAGCTAGAATCCAAAACTTTGGGCATGAACCCTCAAAATTAGACATGAAGACATTTAAAGAACATATTAAAAGAAATCATTCTGTCAGATTCCAAGACAAAGATAGATTTAATATGATGTCCCAAGACCATATATTAGAATTAAAAGAATCTAAGAATATCAAAGAAATTCTTAAAAACCTTAGATCAATGGTAGAAGGAGAAGAAAGATTAATGCCAACTACATAGGTAAGTCCTACTAAACAAGAAATTGGAACCAGTAGTAGGCTGAATGATGCCCTTAGACTCTTTAATTAAACCAATAGGAATAAATATTCTTATTTGTTTAAATACTCTAGTAAAGACTAAATCTGATTATATTAAAGATTTTCCAACCAGTGACAAGAGTTTTACTCCAGTTAAGACCATGGCAAGTCAAGCCATAAACCCAGTTGGAATATACCTTAATTTAGATAATGTTCAACATAGAAAAAATCCTTAGATGGATGGCGTAATCAAATAAATATGTGTTTTGCATCTAATGGACAGTGAGATATAAGTTCATGTAAACAATACACCAAGCAATCCATTAGATGAATCGCTAAGAATTATAGACAACCTTAGACAAGCTCCAGATGCAGAATCCATAGCTAAAGTTGAAAAAATGAAAGAACGTCAAGATGAAAGATCAATTAAAGAGCATATCCAATTATTTACGACATAAGTCATTGAAGTTGGACATTTAGCTTAAATAAATGAACAAGGCTTAGCAAAAACTATGTTATCTCTTCTTAGTATTTGCAAATTAAATATGATCAATGAATATAGCAATAATTATGATTTTTTTAACTAAATTAAAAAAATTTAGTGAGACCTTAAAAAGGATGAAAATTTTAGAAAAATACCAGCTATTGGACAAATCCTAATCAATGAATACGGGAATTGGTCAAGAAATACTGGAGTTAAGAATAACTCCCTTGATGTAAGAATTGATTTGGCCAAAGATATATCATATCTAAAAGACGAGATATAAATCAAGGAAAGTTAATTGAAGAAACTTTCAAACAGACCCCTTCAGTAAAAGACGAACGAGACATTGCTCTAATTCAATGGGGTTGTGGTAATAAATTTAAAGAAAAAAATTTAAGAAGAATAAACAAGATTAAAAACAAAAGGCTAAGCCTTTAGGTTTTCCAAAGAAATATAAATTCAGACCATCTACTACCTTAGAGAAAGGAATTTTAGAGCCAAGAAAAATAGATTTAACCAAAGATAATATTTTAAGAAGAATACCAACAAACATAAGAACGTTCCTAATTGCAGAAAAGAAAAATAAGTAGCTTAATCTAAGACTTCTACCAAAGAATGTTGGACTTGCAGCGAGGGAGGACACTTTGCTAATGATTGTCCTAACAAAAAGGCTAAAGTGAGTATTAAGATTATTAATACAATATTTGATTTGCTGATCAAGAAGAATTAGATATATTATACGCAATAGAAATATCAAACATAGAAAATAATGATAATACTAGTATCCATAGTGCATATACAGACAATTATTCAGAATACTCTTTTAACCTATAAAATTTGGGGGTATTTTTCAACAACATTTCATCTCTATTTATGATGATTGGTATCAAGGAGCCTAAAAAATCAATGAAAACCATAATAAGTGAATGTGAGGGACTTACCCCAAATTCTACTCTACGAACAATCATTCCAAATCATTCCATTCTAAGACCAAAACTACATAACAATAAATGAATTAAAAGTATTCATTTCCCCTTTTCAAGTTTCTGAAAGGCCAAAAGAGAGATCAATAATTATACCCGGTCAAATCAACAAAAAATTGTTAATTCAATTCAAATAATTTTCAATCAGACAAAGAATTTACTAATTAAAGCCAAATGAAATGAATTTCCTCATTTAGAAAAAGACTCACAAGAAAGCATCATCATCATAATAATGTCGGTAGGAGCAGGGACGGAGGGAGGCGGGGGCATGTGGGGGCTTGTGCCCCCACATTTTTTTTTTTAAATTTTTTTTTTGTAGGTATAAACTGATTTTTATAAATAGTAGGGTGAAAAACATAAATATTCTAAACTTTAATATCCTTAAAAGTCAAAACCCTATTTGAGCCACTACTTTTTCATTTCTTCTTAACAGCCGTTCTCTCCTTCTCTTCTTTCAAAAGTCAAGAAGTTCTCTCCTTCTCTTCTCTTCTTAAGTAACCATCTTCATTTTTGGAACTAAAAACCACAAGCATCCAAGTAGCAGCCAACTTTTTGGAAGGGGCAAAGTTTGTTCTTTCAAAAGCAACATTTTATCTATCTTTTTTTGTAGGTAAGAGTTTAACTTATTTATTTCATATATTAATTGCTGAAATTTATTAATTGCTGAAATTTATTGCTTATTAATTGGTGTATTAATTGCTGAAATTTATTGCGAGATATTGGGTGTATTAATTGCTGAAATTTTGAGGTTGAAATTTAGGGCTGAAATTTTATTGGAGTTCGTAATTGCTGAAATTTTGGGTGTATTAATTGGGTGTATTAATTGCTGAAATTTTGAGGTTGAAATTTAGGGCTGAAATTTTATTGGAGTTCGTAATTGCTGAAATTTTGGGTGTATTAATTGGGTGTATTAATTGCTGAAATTTTATGGTTGAATTTTGGTAGTTGAATTTTGGGGCTATAATTTTTTTGCTTGAATTTTGTGTTTTAACAGTTAATTCATGGAGAATTATTTCAAAAGAAAATTTGTCTCAACATCCACATCACCTACTGAGGTTGAGAGCAATGTGGCAGATGAATTTATGTTGGAGGATATCCAGGCTGATCCGGTATTACGAACTCCAATTTCTCGTGGAAATCCTAAATTGGAGGACAAAATTCGTAGAGCCTATTTACAGAAAGGTCCTTGTCAGCCTCGTGGTCATAAATTTCCATATAAACTTATGGGGAAACAATCGAGGCGTTTCAACCCCGCTTGGTTCAATGAATTCTCTTCTTGGCTAGAATATAGTGTTACTACTGATGTCGCATATTGTCTATGTTGCTATCTTTTCAAGACAAATACGAGTGACAAAGCAGACGCCTTTGTGTGTGAAGGGTTTTCAAATTGGAAAAAAGAAAGAAAGATTTAATGTTCACGTGGGAGGTCCCAGTAGTACTCATAATCAAGCTTTGAGAGCATGCCATGATTTAATGGACCAAAATCAACACATTGAGACAATTTTCTTCAAGCAATCACAAAAAACTAAAAGTGATTACCGAACACGTCTATGTGCTTCAATCAATTCTATTCGATTTCTTTTACGCCAAGGACTTGCATTTCGTGGTAGTGACGAATCAGAAGAGTCCAAAAATAGAGGGAACTTTCTTGAACTGATGAAATTTTCATGCAATCTAAATGCGGATATTAGAGCCGTTGCAATGAAGAATGCTCCTTCAAATCTAAGATTGACATCGCCGGATATTCAAAAGGATATTGTTCATTCTATTGCTAGTGAGATTGTTGACTTTATCATCAAAGATATAGGAGATTCATTTTTTGCAATTTTAATTGATGAGTCTCGTGATGTATCGGTAAAGGAGCAAATGGCCGTTGTTTTACGATATGTAGATAAGAGTGGGCAAGTCATGGAGCGTTTAATCGGTGTAGAACATGTTGGGGATACAACGGCTATGTCGCTTAAGTTGTCGATAGATAGTTTATTTGCAAGACTTGGTTTGAGTATTTCGAAACTACGTGGGCAAGGTTATGATGGGGCGAGTAATATGCGAGGAGAATTTAATGGTCTCAAAACACTTATTTTGCGGGAGAATAACTGTGCGTTTTATGTTCATTGTTTTGCTCACCAATTACAGTTGGCTCTTGTTGCAGTGGCAAAGAAAGATGATGATATTATGACTCTTTTTACGTTGGTTTCAAGTGTTGTCAATCTAGTTGGAGCCTCGTGTAAACGTCGTGATATTCTTCGTGAGCAACAACTTGAAAAGATTAGTAGTGCAATTGACAATGGTGAGATTCAAAGTGGTAAAGGAAAAAATCAAAGTACTTCTCTACAACGTCCCGGTGACACTCGTTGGGGCTCACATTTTGGCACTTTAGTTAGCTTGATTAACATGTTCTCCTCTGTAATTGGTGTTCTTGAGATTGTAGAAGTGGATGCAATTAAGCAAGAGCATATATATGAGGCAAGGGTAGCTATGGATTCGATGCATACTTTTGACTTTGTTTTTAGTATGCTTTTGATGAAAAATGTGTTGGGATTTGCAAATGAATTGTCAAAAGCATTGCAAAGGAAAGATCAAGATATTGTGAATGCCATGTCTTTAGTTCGGGTATGTAAGCAGCGACTACAAATGATGAGGGATAATGGATGGGACTTATTGCTTGATGAAGTATCTTCCTTTTCTGAGAAACATGAAATTGAAGTACCCAATATGAATGATGCTTTCTTTGCCAAAAAACGATCACAACGTAAAGCGACAAAGAAGACTAATTTGCATCGTTATCGTGTTGAATTATTTTGTGCGGTCATCGATTTGCAGCTTCAAGAGCTAAATGGTCGTTTCAATGAGGTGAATTCCGAACTACTTCTTTGTGTGGCATGTCTTTGTCCCGATGATGCATTCGTTGCTTTTGATAAGGAAAAGTTGATTCGTCTTGCCCGATTATATCCAAATGAATTTTCAACCTACAAACTCATTGAACTTGATATGCAACTTGGAACTTATATTCTTGATATGCAATCTAGTCCGGCCTTTAAAGGATTGAATGGAATTTCTTCTCTCGCAAAAAAAATGATTGAGACAAAGAAAAATGAGGTGTTTCCTTTGGTGTATTTGCTTGTGACATTGGCGTTGATCTTACCTGTAGCTACGGCATCCATGGAGAGAGCATTTTCGGCTATGAATATCGTAAAGACTTCGTTACGCAATAGGATGGAAGATCAATGGATGAATGATACCATGATTGTATATGTTGAAAAAGATGTTTTTGCTGAAATAGATGATGATCTTATCATTCAACGTTTTCAAAAAATGAAAAGTCGCCGGGGTCAATTGTAATTGTAACCGTGCCAAAATATTTCAATCGAATATTAAGTCTTTTTTGTGTTATGCTCATTATTTATTTGTGTTAGAATTTTTTTAGCCCCCTTATCGAATAATTCCTGGCTACGTCCCTGGGTAGGAGGTACTTTGGGAGGGAATACAAGAGGTTTTGAATTTTTGGCTTCTTGAGATCTTACCCATTTTTTGAACTAGAGGAGTTGTGCTTGTATTGGGAATTTGGTGTGCGATATATTTTTCTTTCAAGGACTTGGCATTTGATTGGGGCGAGCTAAGTTTTGAAGAGTTATCATAGTTTACCTATTATTTTTTTTTCATTCTAAGAGGCGTGGACTACAACCCTCATAGGCCTACCCTCAAGTCCTCCCTTGATCTTGATCAATTTCAATGCAATCAGAGTAAACTAAATATGGCCGACCTTGACATTTTGGGGTCCTTAGGTGAAAAATCAGAGGGAGCGCCTATATATATTAAAAAAATCATTCAAATGAAAGAAAATGTGTTCTTCTCGCATTTTTTATATGCAAAAATATAAATTGAGTCATCAAAATTTATTTTTTTTAAACATTTTTTTCCAATTGATAGCATAGTTAATATATTCAACTTTTCTTGTGACATGACAGAATGAAGGCAAAATTTTATTATTTTGAACTTTGAAAAACTTTTTTAATCACATAAGAATATGTTAAAGTGCTAAAAAAACAGTAAAACATGATTTTCATGTTGCAATCAAGTTGAGAGGAAATAATCCCCAAAGTTTAAATACCCCAAATGATAAATTGAATGCTACAAAATAAATACCCCAAAGTGAAACAAACAAATCTTTACTGAAACGAAATTTACATAATTGATTTTAGTAAAAAAATTGTAAGGACAAAGTTTCAATTGAGTCGATTTGTTTGTAATTAGCTTAATTCCGGACAAAACATTTTGAGTCATAGGTTAGAGCTGGTGTTGTTCCTTCAAGCCTTTGACGTGTTTGGATAAAGATGTAGCAGCAAAACTTCAGAGATTATATCATCGTGTCGTGTTTTGTGCTCATTTTTGTCTTTATGTTCCAAGGATCTCAGGTATGAATAGGTATTTATTTTGAGCCTTGCACACTTTAATTATAGGGGGTATTTTTATAAACTATTTAAAATAGTTTTATAAAGTTTTCAAATAATTTTTAACTTTTTCGTCATGTTATTAGAACGAATTGATTAGTTGTTCGAACGAGTTTCTATTGGACGTTAGAATGAGATTCTGTTTTTTTGAACGAGAACTGGATTGATGCCTTTTGTTGCGCTCTGGAATATCGTTCGAAATTTTGTTGAAGTTGTTTATTCGAAAATGGGTACTTCATTCGAACTAGAAGTCAGTTCATTCGAACGAGTGTGCGAATTTTTATTTTTCAAACAAATCTGATCAAATCTCTAATGCCTGTCTTTTTGCAACAACTTTCCCTATAAATAGGGACATGTAATTAGACTTTTGAGAGTTCCTTTTTAAGAGTTCCTTTGTGTTTAAACTTTCCAAAAACTTTAGTTTTTCACCCAATAAGTTTAGGATCCAAGATTCATCATACATATGTTTTAAGATTCAGTTTTGGGTACGAAGTTTATTCTCCATATCTTTGTGAGAATTGTTTTGTTGCGGTGGATTTCATATTTTCCGTGTTTCAGTGAAGAAGAGGTGGATTTCGTATTCTAATCCGTAAACGGTTACTGAGCCCGAATTGGTAGATATTGAGATGTGCATGGACTCATGCCTTGTGGTAAATTACGTGGGTGGACTCATGCGTTGTCATTGTGGAGGATCGGTTGAAGATTGAATAAGCATCAAGGCTTATGGGGTCGAGTCATTATGTAAATCATCTGTCATCTTGTGTACTTCCGTATAATGTCGAATTGTGTGGTTAGATCATCCGAGTTTTTTTTTTCGTTTTGGATTTTTTTTGTACATCGGTGTGTTATGCGATTGGTTTATTTTATCCCCTATCACCTAGATGCATGTTTTAGGTTAAAAATATAAATTGAATAAATTGGTTTATCGCTACAACTCAATTTAGAATTGGTGAACAAGTTTTATTGGGTTAATTTTCTTAAAGGCTTGATCTTAAAAAATTTTAAATACAAAAATAGAATTTTTTTGGTGACCTTCCTTGCGGGTGTTTTCACACTTACAAGTGGTGTCAGAACGTGTAGCACTAAGTTATCGCGTTGATCCTTGTTTAGTGTTGTTTAGGTTGGTCTATTTATTCCACTCTATCGTATTTGTTTGTTTATTTTTTTTCCGATGGATTGCTATAGTTATGATGACTTGAATATTCAAGATGAGTTTAATGAGATTCATAACCGTGTTGAAAATTTATCTTGTTTGAATTTAAAGTTTGCAAAAAGAATTAAAATTCTTGAAAAAGAAAATTTTGTTTTAAAGCTGAAATTTATCTAGGGTTAGTGTTCATGCCATTGAGGATAATGATAGTTTGATTAATGATTTGAAGGCATGTGAGAAGTATCTTAAGATGAGTTTGCTTGCATTAAGGGGGAGTGAGATAAACTTATAGGAATGATTGAAAATTTAAAGGAGCTCCTAAAATTTGAAGAGTCTAGTTCTTTGCTCGAGTCTAGAATTTTGATGTTTCTCAAGTAGTGTTAGTTGTGCCTACTGGATTACATGATTATATTGCTTCTGTTGGTAAAGCCAAGACCATTGTTTATTTTAGAGGGTCAACCACATCCTAGGGTATTAGAAAAGGTTAGCCTGAAGGTCTTGTTCCTCATCGCGTCTACACTTGCACTCATTGTGGTAGGAAAGGTCTGCTTAGGTATTTTTGTTTTGATTTTAGAAAAGACCCCAAGAAGTTAAAGTCTAGTGTCCTTTTGGTTCTCGAAACCCGACACATTAAGTATACATTTATTTTGGTTAGGAAATTCATTTTGGAGGCACTAAATGTTAGATTTCTTGATTCTCGTATGCTTGTACATAACTCTTCACATGCTATATCTTATGGATGATTGGTTGTAAATCTATATTTATCATCCAGTAGTTTGTGTTTCATTATATATGTTTGCAAGTGTTATGATTTGTGTATCTTTTGTATTTTGAATTTTGTTTTATTGAGTCATATTGAAAAATACAAAATGATTTTGTTTATCTTTTGAGTTAGTTTGTTTTCAAAATTGGTATTTTTCTTTTGAATTTGTTTTAGAAAAACTCAAAAAGATTTTTAATTTTTATGTATTTTAGTTTTACATATTTGGTGTATTTGAATCCAATCCATTCCTTACTTTCCATAAGACTAGGACATTTGATTATAATTGTTAATACTTAGATTGTTCTTAATCATGCTTGCATTGAGTTGTTTCAAACTTGATTTTCTTAATCAATTCTACTTTGTATATGTCTCCGCACACATATGCACGAGCTTTTTGAACGTTAACTTTACATGTATATTTAATTTTTGTGAGATATTCTTCCATCAATCTTGTCATTTATATATTTTGTGACTTGGGGGATTTATGCTTGTAAGAATCGTTGCACGTGAGATAGTTTAATTTTATTGAAAATAAGAGTTTGCACGATAAAGGGCTATGAAAGTAACAAATATCTTTTACGAAAAAGCCACTATTGGCAAGAACCTAAAGAAAAGATTAAAGGCGGTAAAAACAGAAAAATTGCAAAAGGCCAATGTGTTTAGTTTGTTTGATTTTTAAAAATTGATAGCTTCAAAAGAATTGAGAGAAAGAAAATATGATTGTTTATCTTTTGAGGTTATTTAGTTGAAGATCAATGGGTTTGCAAAATGAATCCTAGTTATGCTTATTTTTTCATGGCGCTTTTGATTTGTTGAATCATTAATAATCTAGGCTTGTGTGCATTGTACTTATTTGTTCATAGAGTTCACTTTATTTTGTCACTTAAGGCTAAATCTTAGTTTGATAAAGTTTTGCGGTCATTTAGAACTTCTTGAACATATTTGAATGTTTGGGTTATTATTTATTTGTATCTAGTTCACGCCCATTAATTCCATTGCACATTTTAGACACATCGATACTATGTTAATGTGTAAAGCTTATGTATTTTGTGCAGAGTTTGTGTGGTTGTTTATACCTATATATATGTGTCGGTATTTCATTAGTATATTTTGCATATGTTATATAAGGTATCATGTTTTGAGTCTTTGCGGTTTATATTTAGTCCATGTTTGCCATATATTTTATCTCTGGATTTTATTTGGCACGCTATATGATCATATTAATCTTTTTTGTTGGGTGCATTGAAATTCCTTTCTCTCATATTGGTAATTTCTAATTGATATCTTTATCTTAGGGGGAGACGTCTTGATTAGATTGACATTGTTTTAGACAATGTTAGAAATTTATTTTCTTGGGAATTTATACTTATTATATTCTCTTTATATTTGAAGGTGCGTTTAATTGTGTAGGTTTACATGCTTTCAACACGTGGCAAAGTTTTCAAGTAAGTAAAGCTACTCAGAGTTTGTTCTTGTCGAGTGTCTGTATTTTTTTTTGGATTGGGATTGAGTCTTTTTTAGAGACCTTTACGGCCCATGGAGTTTTTATTTTGGTTTTGTCCCGGAATAGCCAAAGGGAGAGATTTGTAAGCACAAATTTACAATTGAGTCATTTTTTTTGTAATTGGCTTAATTTTCGGCAAAACATCTTGAGTCATAAGTTAGAGTTAGTGTTATTCCTTAAAGCCTTTGATGTGTTTAGATGGGGATGTAGTAACAAAGCTTCAGAGATTATATCATTGTGCCATTTTTTGTGCTCATTTTTGCCTTCATGTTCCAAGGATCTCAGGTGTGAATGCGTATTTATTTTGAGCCTTGGATATATTATTATTGGAAAATAGAATTTTATAAACTATTTTAAAATGGTTTTAGAATGTGTTTAAAGAATTTTTTACTTTTTCGTCGTTTCGTTAGAACGACTTGAAAGGTCGTTCGGACGAGTTTTCATAGGTCGTTATAACGATATTCCTTCGTTCGAATGAGATTTAGATCGGATCCTTTTGGTGTGTTCTGGAATGTTGTTCGAAGTTTAGTTGGAAGCTGTTCGAAAGAGAATGGGTACTTCGTTCGAACAAAAAGTCAGTTTCGTTCGAACGAGTGCTCGAGTTTTTACTTTTTAAACAAATCTGATCCAAAGCTCTAATGCCTATCTTTTTGCAAAAACCTTCTTATAAATAGAGACACGCGATTAGACTTTTGAGAGAGCCTTTTCAAGAGTTCCTTTTGTGTTTGAACTCTAAAAAACTTTAGTTTTTCACCCAATGAGTTTAAGATCCAAGATTCATCAAAGACATGTTTTAGAATCCTGTTATAATATCCAAGATTCATTGCACATATGTTTCACCCAATAATTTTAGGATCTAATATTCCGTATTTGTTGTGTTAAAGTGAAGAAGTGGTAGATTCCGTGTTCCGACTCCTAGACGATTACTGAGCCTGGATCGGTGGATACCAAAACGTGCATGGACTCGACTTGTGTGGGTGGACTCATGCATTGTAATTATGGAGGAGTGGTTGAAGATTGAAGATTCGTCAAGGCTTGTGGGGATCGAGTAATTGTGTAAGTCATATGTTATCTTATGTAATTCCGTATCATAGTGAATTGTGCGGCTGGGTCGTCCTAAGTTTTTTCCATTTTGGGATATTCTCATACATCGGCGTGTTATGCGATTGGTTTATTTTATCCACTATCACTTAGATGAATTCATTAGGTTAAAAAGATAAAATTGGATAACCTGGTTTATCGCTACAATGCGGTTTAAAATTGGTGAGCAAGTTTTATTGGGTTAATTTGGTTAAAGGCTTAATCTTTAAAATTGAAAAATATAAAAATAAATTTTTTATTTGTGACTATCCTTGCGGGGCGTTTTCACTCTTATTAAGATTACATAAACATGTAATATTAAAATAAATAACGAACATATACTTACAAGCTCCAAATACTTGAGTATGAGTCCCTCCCTAATTTTTTTGCTTGAAATTAAAACCCTAGATTTTAAAACACTAATTTTTTTTGGCTTGAAATTGAATGAATGGTTCTTGTTTTTTTTATGGAATATTTCCAATTAAAGATGAGATAAGAGAGAGTAAAGAGAGAGGGAGAATGAGATATAGACAATGAGGGACCAAGGGAGGGGGAACACAATAAAGGGAGAGAGATCGAGGGAGGGAAGCGTGCATGAGAGAGAGAGAGAGAGATGAGTGAGATGAGTGAGATGAGATTGAGAGCTTGGAGAGAGAGAGAGAGAGAGAGAGAGAGAGAGAGAGAGAGTTTTTGCTTCGTGAGCATGAGAAAGAGAAAAGGTTGGGTTTTATTATTTAGTGGGTCGGAGTTTTTGTGTTTTGACTTATTTTGAGTCATTGAGTGGGTCTTTTAATTGGATCGCTTTTATTTTATTTTGGGCTATTGTAAATGAAAGTGGATCTAGTTTTATTTACTTTGGAGCCTTTTTAATTTTTAAATTTGTAATAAGTATACCGAGTTTAATTTATTTTACGACCCGTTTCAAGTGGTAACTCTAAAAAAAATTGGCCATATTTTTTTGGGTGAATTTGACTTTCATACATTACTAATTCTCGATTTTAGACTTAAATACAATTTTGTTTAAAAATTAGAGTTTGCCCTAAATTGTCAAAAAATTTGTTATGTTTGACAGCCACATGGCATTTTAATTAAAAAAAAATTAATTCGAAAAAACTGGAAAAAGTAGGAAGTACATTTAAAAAGAACAAAAAAAAAACTAAAATGAATTCAAATGAAAATAAATGTTGAAAATTAAAAACAAAAAAAAATCAAAAAACTAAATCTACTCCTCCCACCTACAAGATCTCTTCTACCCTCTCCCCCAAGCCACCCCCTTCAACCGCCAGGTCCCACCGGTGACTCCGTCGCCCTCAACCCCCCACCAGCCCATCGTGTTGTACCACCTTTCCCCCACCCCCCGCAATACCCCATCCATATCCTCCACCGTCACAAACCCAACAAACAACCAAATCGAACTACACCCCACACCCAACCACCTCTACATCCAGCCACCCCCAAACCTCCCCCCACTCACCCTTATCCTCCGCCTTTCTCAATCTACCCTCACACACACCACCACAACAACCTAACAAAAATCAGCGTTTAAAATGGATTTGTTTTGGGATTTGAAATAGACTTATGGGTTGTAGATTTGAAAGAAATTGTGGAGATTTGGTTTGGGTTTTTGTAGTGGTGAACGGGTGGTGTAGATCTGGACAAATATCCATGGGTTTTGAATTGAGTTTTTGCGCTCGGTGTTTGTTGGTGGCAAAGGGCGGTGTGGGTGGTGGTCCGCGGGGGGGAAGGGCGGTGATGACGTGGTAGTTTTTTTTTCTAAGATTTGTATTTTTTTAAGATTGAAATACATTTGTTCTTTACATTTTTATTTTCTTAGTTATTTCAAGATTTTTAATTTCTTTTAATTTAAAAAAGCCACGTGTCACTTAACTTTGATGATTTTTAATTTCTTTAAATTTAAAAAAGCCATGTGTCACTTAACTTTGATGCTCTATTGTCGATTTTGTATTAAAGTCTAATTTTTAAACAAAATTATATTTAAGTCTAAAATCGAGAATTATTAATATATTAAAGTCAAATTTGACTTTTATACATTATTAATTCTTGATTTTAAACTTAAATACAATTTTGTTTAATATATTTCTAATTCTTCGATTTTAGACTTAAATACAATTTTAAAAAAAATTGAGTTTGCTCTAAATCGCCAAAAAATCTGTTATGTTTGATAGCTATGTGAAATTTTAATTAAAAAGTAATTTTTAAATCCTAAAAAACAAGGAAAAAAGAAAATACATTTAAAAAGAAAAGAAAAAAAACCTAAAATGAATTTAAATGAATATAAATGCTGAAAATTAAAATAAATAAAAAATAAAAAAAGTAAATCTACTCCTTCTACACGATCTCATCCACCCCCACCCCACCAAAGCCACTCACTCCCCTTCGACCACTACCTCCCACCGATGACTCCACCGCCCACAATCCCCCCACCAGCCCATCCCTCGCTAACCCCGTCCCCCCACCCCACCCCCCACCCCCTGTAATACCCCCATCGTCATAAACCCAACAAACAACCAAATCTAATTACACCCCCACCCCCACCCCCGAACCTCCCCCAAGGTACCCACCCTCCACCCCTCTCTCTCTACCCTCTCACACACCACCACCACAACCCAACATCTGAAATCGATTTGTTTATTGACTTTGAGATTTGAAATTGATTGTGATTTTGTTTGTTTGCATAGATTTGAAATCCATTTATAAGGCTTTGTTGGCTTAGATTTGAAATCGATTTATGATTTGAAAGAAATTATGGAGATTTGGTTTGGTCTTTTGTAGTGGTGAATGAGTGGTGCAGATATGGATAAATCTCCATGGGCTTTGAATAGAGTTTTTGCGAGGTGTTTGTTGGTGGCAAAGGGTGGTGGTCGGGGACAGGGAGGGGTGGTGATGGCGTAGAAGAATTTTTATTTTTATTTGTGGTTTTTTAATTTCTCAGATTTTCTCCCCCCTTTTGTTATGGAGAGACAAATGAATCAAATGAAGTAAAAATGGAGATCATAGAATCACAAGCTAAAATATGATATGGATAAGAGTACTGAATGATAACCTAAAGGATTAAAATATTAACATGTGATAATAAAGGACAAATATATAAATAAGGCATATGAAAAAGCTTATGCGCCCTAGGGTTTGTATGAACAACCACCAATTTTTAATTTTTCACAATTTTAATAAACTTTACACCTTTTAAAACCACAAGTGTCGTGTTAAAAAAGTTTTACCAATTTAATTCATAACCCAAGCATACATCTAGGTGAGTGAGTATACGCAAGAACAAAATAAGCGAACCACAACACGACGAAGTATGAGAAAAATCACAAAAGGAAAAACCTCAGACGACTAAGCTATAAAAGTTCGCTACGTATAGGCAGTTGAGAGAACGCTTGCGATCTCAATGGATTATTTATATAATTTAGTGTCTAACACACACAATTCCAAATTTTATCATTTTACCCTAAACAAGAATCTAGGTGATAAAGTAGATAAAATAAAGCATGCAAACAGATAAGGCAATATGAGAAAAAGAAACCATTGTGGATAAAACCCTTTTTCAATCAACACTTTAGACTTATGCAAGACATAACTTACAAAACATCTAAAGAATACGACTCTCTCCCGAGTCATCCACGGGTGGCAGTCCACCCTTGGTATCCACTGATCAGCCTTTGTCTTCCTTCAGCAGTGATCTCCTCGAGGAACACAAGGTCATCGGTGAAGAGGATCTCTCCACAAGAGTAACTTAGATATATGGGAGTGATGATTTGTGAATCAAAAGGCGTTTTAGACCTAAATAAAATGGAAACTTTGCACCAAGTATGCTGAAATCATTTTTACAAAAGTCTCTTTAAAAATCTATATGAAACAAATATTTATATGAAAAACTCAAAATTTGAGGCGACGACACTTGTTTGAACAAAAACCATGCTCGTTCGAATGAGAATAGTATCGCGTTAGAATGACAACAAGGTCGTTAGAACGAATAGATAATCTCGTTTGAGCAAGCTTCGAATGATGCAAAACAGTACGCCCTTGTTCGATGTTTGATCGAAGTAAACTTCAAACGAGACTTTGAATGAAAAAGAGATATCGTTAGAACGAGATTCCCAACTCGTTTGAACGAGATGCGTGAACTTTGAAAAAAAATTTAACACAGAAAAATGCCTCGATTTTAAATAAAGTAACTTCTAATTATAGACATAAATAAATTCAAAATCCTAAATTATTTTATACCTTCGTAATGTGGAGATCGTCTTGAAATTGGAGATGATGGAAATATGGTACTTCGTGTTGGCTCGAATCAAATGGATTGGCATATGCCGAAAACTATGCTAGCCTAAGCTATGAGCAAATGATTGAAATCATGCTCTTACAAATGTATCGGGATATGCCAAAAACTATACTAGCCTAAGCTATGAGCAAATGATAGAAATTACGCTCTTACAAATCTCGTCCTTTTTGGCTATACCGGCACAAACATAAAACCGAATCCAAATTATAGTGAAATTTCCTAAGAAATAAAATAATATCCTAATACCGTTCCAAACCCTAAAATGGATATGTACAAGAATAATGGTGTCTTCAAATAAAGTCTTCAAATCTCGTCTTCTTCTTTGTATTTTCTTAGGCACTTTGTCTTCAAATCTCGTCTTCTTCTTTTTTTCGAACCATACAAGGTTTTCCTAAGATAGTATACGTGTCTTAGATGCTTAGGGTATTCTAACCCTTTCGGTTGTTCCACGTGAACCTTCTCTTATAGAATGCCATTTAGAAAGGCACTCTTGACATCCATCTGATATAACTTGAAGCGCAGATGAATGTTATGGCGAGTCGTAAGCAGAAGAAAATATCTCCTCGAAGTATATACCTTCGATCTGTGTGTAGCCTTGAGAGACCAACCTTGCCATATTACGAAATTTATACCATTTTCATCCACATTATTCTTGAAAATCCACTTGGTACCTATCACATTAGTATCGCTAGGTCAGGGGACAAACTCCTAGACACCATTCTTTCTAAACTAAAGCAACTCTTATTGCATGGTCGATATCTAATGATCATCCTTGAGTGTTCTTTAACATTCTTAGGCTCGACTAGGGATGTGTAGCACAGATAACTAATAATATTTTTGAGTTAAGCATGAGTCTTGACACCTAGTGTAAGATCACCAAGTGTAGCGGAAGGGTTTTGACTCTTTTGAACCCAAGATGGTGTCTCCCTCAAAATAGGAACGGGGTCCACGGTGGTTACATGACAAAGGATGGGATCATGACCATGGGGTGAATCATCATCACACTGTGGGCTAGGAGCAATAAACTCCAGTGGCTCGTCATCTCTAATCGTGACATTTATTGACTCCATAACCTTAAATCTAGCTAGATTATAAATCCGATAAACCCTACTCATCGATAAATATCCTAAAAATATCCTCTCGTTGCTCCTAGAGTCAAACTTTCCTAAGGTCTCTCTATTTTGTAAGATGTAGCATGTACTCCCAATGACACGAAAACATGATAGGTTGGGCTTCTTCCCTATCCATAACTCATAAGGCCTGTGAAGTGTGTACGAATGAAGATATATTATATTCACCATATGGCATGTGGTAATCACCGCCTCTGTCCAAAAATGTTTAGGCATGTTACTCCTAAGAAGCATGGATCTATCCATGTCTTGTATCGTCCGGTTCTTCCTCTCAACTATCCCAATTTACTGAGGAGTATGAACGTCTGAAAACTCATATTTTAAGCCCACTTCATCGTAGTAGCTATACATTTTTGCTTCTTTAAATTTAGTGTCGTTGTCACTATGCATCCAATTAATAGTGACACCGTGTTAGTTTTATTGGACACGATACTTGGTTGTAAGGAAGTCCATCATTTCGAACTTTTCTAGAAGGAATCCTATAATCGAGTATCTATAAAAGTCATCGAACATCATGAGAATGTATCTCTTACCACCTAAGATCTCTGAACGAGTAGGACCCATAAGATCCATGTGAATCAACTCCAAAATACGAGAGTTGGTAATGGTATTCAACTTTCAATGGGGACTTCAAAAAATTTTACCACGTTGGAAAGGTTAACAAACCGAGAATGTTAGTTTCCCAAGTGATAGTAAGCCACGAGCTAAGGCCCTTTCACTAATCTATCAAGATCCTCTAAAGTTCATGTGACCTAGCCGTTGATGCTAAAGGTCCGTAGTGGAGATCGTGGCATTATTGAACATAAAAGAGGGCTTGGGCACAATTCCATAATGATTAACTTCCGTACTCATAACTTGTAGTAAAAGTTTACCGGATTGATTATAAATATTGCATTCTGATATGTCCAACTTTATCGCAAAGTTTATGTCGCACGGTTTGCTGATGCTAATCAAGTTCAATTTCAAACTCTTCATGTACAACACATTATCTAGCTTAGGAAATCTGTGTATCTCAACCTTTTCAAGTCCTAAAATGCTAGATCTACTCCTATCTCTGTAAGTATATCTTTTATTGTTTGGGTTACATTATTGTATGTCGTATACCGCTACAACCGTTGAAGAATTATTCAAGTTCTATCATGCATCAAGACGGATCCAAATATCAAAGTTCATCAACATTCAAGCCTCCGCGAGATTAATTTTGGTAAGGTTGTGTTTAAATACCTTAATGGTTCCCTTAGAATGTTGGGATAATTTTTCTCAAATATTTTCTAAGTGTTGAAGCAGAGTTTTTCGTCAAAATATTTTTTTAAGTGTTGAGGCAGATTTTTGAAAAAAAAAAAAATCGCTGATGGTCGTTCCAGCGACAGGGTACTATCGTTCAAGTGACATAGCCTTGTCGCGAGAAGTGTTGCTCAAGAGACAGTGACATTTCGTTCGAGCAACTTTCTACCTTGTTCGAGCGACGCGTTGCCTTAAGTTTTTTCTGTAAAGCATGTTAAACCACTTAGTTTTCGTTAAGAAGACCTGACATTTTTTATTTTGCACAAACTACAAACCAGCAAAATTCTTTGTCTTCTTCGTTTAGGGGTTTAATCCTTCTTGTTTTCAATTCACAAAACATCCCAATCTTTATGTGAATTGTTTTGGAACCCAAGATACAACTTTTGTGAAGTTATTTCTTTGTGGAGTGTTATTTCTACGGCTGACTACAACTGCGTGTCGATTGGGAGTGCTCGTGGGTGTTCCTAGCTGAATTGGACTGCGTGTTCGTGTGGACTACTGTAGTTGTTCCATTGCTGACTCTAGGTTGTGTGTCTATGTGATTGTTCTGAGGAGTAATCATTGTGGATTTCATTGTGTATGTAAGTTACAATTTATTTTATATAGTGAAATAAAAGGTTTTATTC
This sequence comes from Sambucus nigra, assembly GCA_949130495.1. Lineage (NCBI taxonomy): Eukaryota > Viridiplantae > Streptophyta > Magnoliopsida > Dipsacales > Adoxaceae > Sambucus > Sambucus nigra. The sequence goes on from OX422214.1 coordinate 97,335,492, forward strand.
GAAAGTTTTTTTTTTGAAAGTCTGTGAGTTAGAAATTTTATTTGTGATGGTTTGACACACACACACACACATACACACGTAGTTGAATGTTAAGGGGCTGAATTAATTTGGTTTGAAAATTAACTCCAATTAAATAAGGTTAACTTGGAAATTTTTGAATTTATTTAAATCGATATCACATTGTACATTTACAAATTGGGATCAGAGCTTATTTAAGCGATCACCACTTTCACAAGTTGATATCAGAACCTGTTGCTCTTAGTTATTATGTTTGATCCATTTTTCGTAAATTTTTATGATAATGATTTTTTTGAAAAATCTATTTTGTGAAAAATTGCAATTTTTCAATGGCGCACTTATGTAATCGGATGCCTCCCCTTGATGACACGAGTCAGAGTTTTGATGATTTAAATAGATTGAATTTGACGTTTGCGAAAAGAATTAATTTTTTGGAAAAAGAAAATTGTCATTTGAAATCTGCTATGGATCTTTTACAAATGGTTCAAAGTCAAAGAGATTTGTGTCATGAGAAATTTATTTCTTTGGACCACGACTTTAGAAAACTAGAATTATCCAAAAAGGAGAGTGATGATAGTATCCTATTTTTAGAAAAAGAATTGGAGGACTTTAAAAATTCTAGTGTTTGTATTTGTGCCAAAGAGGATAAAAATATTTTAATAGATGAGTTTGTGTCACGTTAAGAGATTCTTAGGGATAAGTGTGCGTATTTTAAGGGAGAACGTGATAGCCTTCTACGAATAATTAAAAATTTAGAGAAGGAGTCCCTAAAATTAGATGAGTCTAATTCTTTGTTAAAGTAAAAAATTTTGGGAATGAAAATTGATTTGACAGACTCGAGTAGTGTTGGTAGCAATGGTAGTGGCTCATCATGTTCTCATGTTTCGAATGTTAAAGCCAAGACCATTATTTATTTTTGAGGGGCAATAAATCCCAAGGACATTAGCCCATATGTGTCGTTCCACCCGTTTACACATGTTCATATTGTGGTAAGAAATGTCAATTTAGGCATTTTTATTTCGATCATCGAAAAGGTCAGTGTTCCCTTGGTTCCCAAAACCCCCATGCGGCGTTGCACACCTATTTGGGTTAGGAAATAACTTTTAAAGGCCCTAGATGTTAGACTAGTTGATTCTCGGTTGCTTGCACATGAATCTTCTCTTGTTATATCATATAAATGATTGTGTTCGCATGTTTGTCATACGCTAGTTGTGCTTTATGATATATGTTTGCTAGTGTTATGACACATGTACGTTTTGTATTAGATTTTTGTTTTTGATAAATTTTTTGAAAAATACAAAAAAAAAACTATTTTGATAAAAAATTTGGAAAAACACACAAAGATTTTTGTATTTTTTTACACCGTTTATGAATGGACATTTAGGATGACCGAGTCACAATTTCATTCCATATCCATGTGACTATTTGATAGTATTTTGATATGCGCCATCATTTCATTTATGTGCTTTCTAATATTTGGAGTCATTGAGATGTGATTAGTTGTTACTTCCTACATGTTTGACTCATGAGTTCCTTTATAACACACTTGCACAGATTTGTTTGACTATTGTTCTTGTCTATCACATGTTGGTCGATGTATTTTCATCTCAATTTTGTCTTTAAAATGAACCAAATGTGATAAAACTGGACAATGAAAGTAATGCATGTAAGAACTGTTGTCGTGAGTTTATGTGATTTATTCGAAAAATGGGGAAGGATTACGAAAGGTAATCATTTATCCTTGGTGATTAAGCCATAATTTAAATTGGACCTAGAAAAAGTGTGGAACGATAAATATTTTCCAAGGTCCAAAGAAGTTGAAAAGAGCTCGAAAAAATTTATTGCCAATAAAAAGAAAAATATGCCAAAAGTGGGCGAATTTATTTTGTGTCATCACCTCAAAAGAAAAAATAAAAATCGTTATTATTTATGAGGGAGTTTGGATGGAATATAAAACCGGTTTTCACGTCCTGACAAAGTCATGAAAAAGCATTACATAGTTTTTGATGTTATTGGCGTGAAAATCATGTCTAACTTTGATTTTTCGATTAGATTAAGACGATGTCATCTAAATTCAAATTTTTAACACCTAAGGACGATTTTGAGATTCATTCGTTAGGAGTACATGTATTCATCGTACACATATTTTATGTGTGATTGCTCTGATTTGCCTATCGAATATGTTCACACCTATTCATTCCGTTTCCGTGATTTGGTTGTCTTAGAGTAAATTCATGGTGTGATTTTTGTAAAATTATTTTTGCATTTTTGTTTGAAAAATCGAAAGATAAAAAATAGTTTGTGGACATCTTTATGTATATCCGGATGATCGTAGTCATTTTTTTTATTTTTCATGACAACTCCATGTTTATTTTATTTATTCTTTTCCATGTTTATTTCGGACAAGTTAAAAGGAGGGGAATGAATTACGGGGGAGTTTGCATTATGGGGGAGATTTGATTATTATGATTGATTAATTTTTCTATCATTTCAAACCCGATGCGTCATGAAGTTGTTTACTTTGTGTCATGTATGTAGGTATAAATATTGAAGATAATTATTTTACACAGCCTGATGAGAAAAGCTTAAAGATTTGATGTTGAAGATTTTTAGTTTGGGGTTCATGGGAAGGTATTAGATTTGTATACGCATTTTGATTTGATAATTCATATGTTTTTATTTTGTACCGGCATAGACATAGGGGGAGATTCGTTAGGACATATTTTATTGTTCGAGTTACATTATTGTATGTTGTATATTCTACAACTGTCGAAGACTTATTCAATTTCTATCATGCGTCAAGACAGATCCGAATCTCAAAGTTCTTCAACATTCAAGCCTCCATGAGATTAATTTTGGTAAGTTTATGTTTAAATACCTTCACGTTTCACTTAGAGCGTTGGGATAATTTTTCTAAAATATTTTATAAGTGTTAAAGCAGAGTTTTTTATCAAAATATTTTTCTAAGTGTTTATGCGGAATTTTGAAATAAAAAAAATTAAAAAAATCGTTGATGGTCGTTCGAACGATAGACTACTATTGTTCAAGAAACAAAGCCTTGTCGCGAGAAGTGTCGTTCGAGCGACACCGACATTTCGTTCGAGCAATTTTTTACCTCGTTCTGTGACGCGCCGCCTTAAGTTTTTTATATAAAGCGTGTTAAACCACTCTGTTATCGTTAAAAAGACGTGACGTTTTTCAATCTGTATAAACTACAAACGAGCAGAATTCTTTGTCTTCTTCGTTTAAGGGTTTATTTCTTTTTATTTTCAATTCACAAAACATCCCAATCTTTTTGTGAATTGGTTTGGAACCCAAGGTACTACTTTGGTGAAGCTATTTCTTTGTGGAGTGTTATCTCTATGGCTGACTATGACTATGTGTCGATTGGGTGTGCTCGTGAGTGTTCCTAGATGAATTGGACTGCCTGTTCATATGGACTGATGTGGTTGTTCCCTTGCTGACTCTATGCTGTGTGCCTATGTGATTTTTTCGAGGAGTAATAATTACGGATTTCATTGTGTACGTAAGTTGCAATTTATTTTACATTGTGAAATAAAAGGTTTTACCCGAAAGATTTTTTCCTGAAATATGTGAGTTAGCAATTTATTTGTGATGGTTTGACACACACACACACGTAGTTGCATGTTTAGGGACTGAATTAATTTGGTTTGAAAATTAACTCCAATTAAATAAGGTTAACAAGGAAATTTGCAAATTTATTTAAATCGATATCACACCATATATTTACAATCTCCAAAGGTGACTTTACCTTCCTTGCGATCCTCAAGGTTGGGAAAAAATGAGATGTCACTGGTCATGTACCTAGAACACCCACTATCAAAATATCATTGGGAAGTATATTGAGCTTTGATGGAAACATGAACAACAAGGGCTTTCCAGTCTTGCTTATATACCCAAGTGGTGGTAACTTTTTATGTGAAGCGTTCTCAAATGGCAAAGACATCCATTGAAATTCTTCCATCAAACTATGCGAAGTCGTGACTAAAAATTCAACTTGCTCCCTAAGACGAACAAAGTTACTAAAGTGGTGTACGGGAGGATGTGTACAACTAGTTTTACCTAATTTATAGCAAAATTCTCTAAGGTGGCCTCTACTTTGACAAAAGGTGCAAACATAGATAGGTTTGGGTCTACCTCAATTTAATTTTATAGGTGGAACTCTTCTAGGTGGGTTAGGCCACCTAGGTGGATTTGATCGAAGGCCATAAAGGTCCATCACAAACTCGGGAACTGTCTTGGGTTCTATATGGGAAGTGGATGCATCGTCATAACCTTCCTTATTTTATGTATCCTCGATAGTTACCTTGACCTCCCGGATATATTAGAGATTTTTCTCGATTTGGGATACAAGGACTTCAAGTTTCTCACGGGTCTTTGTGGATGCTTGTAGATCTGTCTAAGACTAGCCACCTTTTTTTTCAAGTATTTGTTCTCTCTCTCAACTAAACAGACTCTCTCCCCAAAGCTTCTCTCACTGAGGACTCACTCTCTCAACACTTTTTCTATTGATAAAACTCTCATAGGTAACCCGTTATTTTGTCTCTGCATTTCAAAGGACTCGACGTGAAGATCGGTGTAGGGGTGTTGAAGGTTAATCTCGTTCTCACTTAAATCATTCTCTCCCTCACTCTCATTAAAATTACTAGGCTCATTGTCGAGGTGTTCATGTTTAGTAGCTTCCTAATTGTCGTGAGGTGCAATAGATATACTAACGTAACTAGCCATGGATGTGGTGAAGTTACATCCATGTGGTGATTCTTCTCTCGAACTCACCGATTCGACCTTGCTATCACTAAGCATGATGTTTAAGGTAACTTTGCGTTTTCCTTGACGTTTCAACCTATTCGGACACTCTTGAGCTTTGTGACCCTTTTACTCACACTCATAACATCTCTCATTGTCTTTCTTTGGGAAATCTTTATTTTCTTTTTCAAAATTTTTCTTTCCCGATTAAATTTTGTTATCTTTCTCAAAATTTTTCTTATCTTTGGAAGTATTTTGCTTTTTAAGTTTGAGAAATTTCTTGAAATTTTTAGCAAAAAGGTCTAAATCATCTAAATCATAATCAAACTCTGAATTGGATAACTCTTCCTCTCTCTTTTTAGACACATCCTTTCTTTTTTAATATTGGGCTTTAAGTGCTATCCCCTTATCCTTAGGCTTAACTATTTTAATGAACATATATATCTCCTATGTTTGATGGTCTCCTACAAGTTCTTCTAACCTAAGAGCGTATAAGATCCCTAGATAATTAAGAACGGTAACCTTAGGAATAAAGCAAATGGGAAGTGATCTCAAGATTCTCTTAACTACATGCGTTTCGAGTACTTTCTCACCTAAATTGAAACTCAAGTTAACTATGTTGAAAAGTCGTGCATAAAACTCGCCAAAAGATTCAGATTCAAGCATTGTGATTGTTTTAATTTATGTGGTGAGATTCTACAGCTTAGAAGTTTTAACAACATTGGTACCCTCATGAGTGAGCTGTAGGGTATCCCAAACTTCTTTAGACATGGTACATGTTATAATGCGGCGGAAGTCAGCAGGGTTAACGACTCCGGAGATGGCACTCAAACCGTGGGAATTAAAATTGCTCCACTTAAATTCGTCCTTTATCCATTGTGAGATAGGTTTAAGGTCGATGACATTATCAACCGTGACAGTGGGAGGACTCCATCCTCTTTCACAGACTACCTAAATACGGTTATATATGGACTTTAAAGCAGAGCTCATCCTAGCCTTCCAGTATGCATAATTTGTACTATCAAAGATGGGCACTCAATTATACAAATTTTCCATTAAAATTAAAATTTTCAAAGATAAACAATTTTAAAAAAAATGATATCAAGAGAAAAATATTTTTGCGAAAAGATCACACAGTAAATTTGTGCAACAGGCTCTGATACTAATTTGAGAGTGCGCTTGCGATCTTAATGAATTATTTATATAATTTAGTGTCCACACACACAATTCCAAATTTGATCTTTTTACCCTAAACAATCATCCAGGTGATAAAGTAGATAAAATAAAGCATGCAAAACTGATAAGGCAATATGAGGAAAAAAACCTTATGGGTAAAACCTTTTTTCAATCAGCACTTTAGAGTTTTATAAGACACAACTTACAAAACATTTAAAGAATATGACTCTCTCTCGAGTCGTCCACAGGTGTTGGTCCACCCTCGGTATCCACCAATCAACCTTTATCTTCCTTCAGCAGTGATCCACTCGAGAACCACAAGGTCAGCAGTGAACGAGATCTCTCCACAAGAGTAACATAGATATAAAACTATCTAGTGTTTCAAATGGATTCACATATATATTTAGGAGTTACGATATGTGAATCAAAAGGTGTTTTAGACCTAAATAAAGTGGAAACTTTTGCAACAGGTTTGTAGAATTATTTTTGCAAAAATCTCTTTTAAAATCGTATGAAAAAGATATTTATATGAAAAGTTCAAAATTCGAGGCGATGGGAATCGTTCGAACAAAAACTAAGATCACTCGAATGAGAATAACATTTCGTTAGAACGATAATAAGGACGTTAGAACGAAACAGCTAATCTCATTTTAACATGTTTCAAATGAGCTTCGAACGATGCAAAATAGTAAGCCCTCATTCGATATTGGAATGAAGTAAACTTCAAATGAGACTTCGAATGAAAAAGCGATCTCGTTAGAAAGAGACTCCCATCTCGTTTGAACGAGATGCACGAACTTTGAAATTTTTTTAAATAAAAAAAATGCCTCGATTTTAAATAAAACATCTCCCAATTATAAAGGTAAATGAATTCAAAATCCTAAATTGTTTTATACTTTCGTAATGTGGAGATCATCTTGAATTTATAGACAATTTAAATTTGGTTCTTTGTGTTGGCTCGGATCAAATGGATCAGGATATGCCACAAATTATGATAGCCTAAGCTATGACCAAATTATAGAAATCATGCTCTTACAAATGGATTGGGATATGCCAAAAACTATGCTAGTTTAAGCACTGAGCAAATGATGGAAATCATGCTCTTATAGTTGTTTACAAGAACGATTTAGACTTACACATAAACTCAAAACCTTCAATTCTTGATGCGTTTCCTCAATCCTTGTAACCTTCTTCACATTCACTGTTGGATGCCTTCCAACAGCCAATGCAAGCACGTTCCCACGTCTGGTATCCTACCAATCTTACTTGTCTCGTGACCGGTCCATCTATCACTCAATACAAACACGGTCTCCATCGCTCGAAATGTTCACTATATATAAAGAGAAAATAGATATGGTGCAATACGAAAGAGATATCAAACATACATATAGATGTAGAATTCTTGAATCTCAAAGTTGGATGTAAACTAGGGTCTGGAGGCCCAAGATTTATCTTGGAAAATCATTTTACCAAAAGACCTCTCTAAAAATTGATGCCAAACGTGAGTATTTATAGAGAATACGAATTTTTAGGTGATAATTTTTTTGAGGTAGGGTTCATTCGAACGAAATCCTTATCTCGCTTGAATGAACTTAAACCTCATTTAAACGAACACATGATCTCGTTCGAACCAAGTTGGAATGAGATTTGAATAAATGTAACTTTGTCCAACAGAAGTACCCCGTTTGATGTTCGTTGGAAGGTCTTTCTAATGAACTTTACATCTGGTTCGAACAAACTTCGAACGAAGCAAAATAAAAATATTTTTTTCAAAAAAAGTTTTGCAAGAAGGCCTCAAACAAGTTTTGTAAAAGAAAATCCAAAATCTATCTAGGGATCAAACACTAATTTGTATTCATACCTTCCTGGATATCCCTTTGTTATTGAAGATAAAAACTCGACACGCAATCCAATGTAACATTGATGTCTTTTTAGCTTTATCGCATAGTCTTGAATCATATAACATAGGCTTTAAGGACACACAACTCAAGTCCTAATCAATGACTCAAACAAGTTTTGTTCAAACACAAAATAAATCCAATACTTAAAAATTGACTCGATTCGAAAATTTGTCATTACAAATCTCCCCCTTTGGTTATTCCAGGACAAAACTCAAAAGTAAAAATTATTGGTCCGTCAAGATCATTAAGACTTAAATCCCAATCCCAAATGGATAAAATTTACAGATGCTTGATCGACACAAACTTGAGTAGATTTTCTCTTGTGTAAACCTTTGTCGCATCGCTGCTAACCTGCACACTTAAACACACCTTCAAATGCAAAGAGAATATAACAATATATAAACTGCATATGAAAAACCGTCCCCTTTGTCTAAATATCTCTACCTAAAAAATGACATCTCTTCCTAAGTTCAAGAACTCCCTAACTAAAAGTGTTAGATACCATTTCTCCCATTTTTTGTTAAGGAACAGACAAAGATTAAGATGCATAAACATAAAATATTTCTCCCCAATAAAACAAAATCTCCCCTTAAGTGAAGCATGAGTAATCATAAAGGAAAAACAAATATATCATGTAAGAGTGTGAAACAAGTCATGCAACGATAAACAGTTTGAAAACACAAGTACAAATAATCCAAATTATGAACAAATTAGATCAACTAAGATGCAAGTATTTGGCCTTGGAAATTTTTCTATTTTTATTGCCTCTTCGTCTTTTTAGGATCTTGTCAACGGTGGCCTTTCACGCAAAGGAGAATTCTTCTTTCATATTCCTTTCTCACGCACACTCATATTTTTAAAAAAATATTAAATAAATTCACGAGCAATGATTTTTACATGCACAACTCCCTCTTATTCAAAATTTGTATGTATATGATAAGATTGTTGGGATAACATCTCATTTAGCTCATGTGACGTATGAAGTTAAAATATGAACGAGCCCATGCAAAGTGTGTGCGTAGGCATATACAAAGTGAATCCATCTTTGAAATCAACTTCAAACTATATCATGTAAACATGATTAAGAATAATCCAAGCATTAAAAATAAAAATCAAATGTCCTAATCACATGTATATATGGAAAAAATGGGATTCAAATACACCAATATGCCACACAATATTTGTAAAACCAAGATGTACAAAACCAAAAAATATTTTTGAGTTTTTAGACAGTTTTCAAAATGATACCAATTTTTTTAAAAAAAAACTCAAAAGACAAACAAAATCTTTTTGTATTTTTCTCATAAAGGCCAAAAAAATGGAAAATCTAAATACAAAAGATAAACACGTCATAACACTAGAAAATATATAGCATGAAGCACAAAACTAGTGTATGTCAAACATGTAATCACAATTACTTATAATATATAGCATGGGATGAATCATGTGAATGCAAACGAGAGTCAGCAAGCCTAATATGTAGCTCCACCAAATCGAATCTCTAAACCGATATAGGGGTAACGTGATGAACTTGAGCTTTGGGAACCAAGGTGACACTAACCTTATTCTTTATAAAACCTTTTATAAGATTACAACGAAAATGCCTAAAGTGACCTTTCCTATCACAATGTGTGCAAGTGAAGACATGAGTAATGTTACCAATAGGTTGACCTTTTTTAATGTCACTTGTTTTATTTGGCTCTATTAAACGCATGGTCTTGGTTTTAGCAGCAAAAGTATCTAAATCATTGAAACTAATCCTGTACTTGTCATCTTTGATTCGGACGATGCCTAACATTTTATCTAACCTTTTCAACCTAAACTCCAAATGAAATTTGACATTACTCGAGTCTCTTAACTTCTCCTCTAACTTCACAATCCTAGACTCGAGCAAACACTTAGAATCTTCAAACTCGAGAAGCTCCTTCTTCAATGCCTCCATAAAACCACGAAGTTTATCTCTTTATACCTCAACGTACTCTAGATTCTCTTTGAGAGTCATTTCGCGTGCCCTACAATCCTCAATCAGTTTACCGTTATCATCCACTATATAATGTTCATTCACCTTAGCCTCTAAATGTAAGTTGGAACTTTTTAACTTCAAAAACTCGGTCTATAACTCTCGAAAGTCAAATTGAATCTCTCACTCTCACTCATCCTCATCTTATTCTTTTTCATTGCTATATATAGGACCTCAGAACCGTCATGCACATGATTACCTTCAACTTTATTTAAGCGCACATGACTAGCCCCGAACGCGATGTAGTTACGATCAATAGGGTAATTAACTTCCTCTTTCGACTCACTATCATTAATGGTGGTATTGTGTACCTTCGGTTTCTTACCCTCCTTCCTTAGTCTAGTGGGACACTCACGAGAATAATGCCCAAAATCTCAGCATTCAAAACATGTGTCCCGATTATCCAACTTCTTAAGACCACCCATATCCTTACTATTATGGTCGACAAAGTTCTTAGGTGTCTTTTATGAACTCCTTTAAAAAAAAATCTCATCTCTAGGCTTAAGAAAAAATTTCAAATTCCTAGAAAACCTAGCTATCTCTTTCGCATGATGCTCACCATAGCTACTAGAATCCGTTACATCCTCTTTTTGGGCTTTCAAATCAATGCCCTTCTTTTCATTCTTCCTTGGAGGAACATATTCATCTCATAGGTTTGAAGGTCACCTAAAAATTCTTGGACTCTCATAATAGCGACACCACGTAGGGATTCTAGGACCGTGACTTCGGCATTAAATCTTTCAGGAAATGACCTTAAGATTTTTTGTACAAGTCTTGACTTGGGGATTAGATAACCTAAGTTAATCAAGGAGTTGACAATATCTGATAACTTGGCATAAAACTCATAAAAAGATTCATTCTCTTATATATTAATCATCTCAAACTTAGTTGTCATATTTTGTAACTTTAAAACCCTAACAATATTTGTTCCCTTATGTGTGGATCGTAAAATACCCCAAGCAGCCTTAGCGCTCTCGCAAGTCATAATACGTCTAAACTCTTCTGCAGTCACAGTGAAAAAAGTAGCGTTCACACCCTTAAAATTAAATGTTAAGGCATTCTTTCCAATTGTTGTCTAGGATACATATTCTTTAGGAGCAGCACATTTAGTGGGAGGAGTCCACCCAAACTCACATGTGTTCCAAATATTCTCATCTAATAATTTCAAGAAAAATATCATTTGAGCCTTCCAATAGGGATAGTTTAATCCGATAAAGACGGGAGGCTAGCCAATGGAACTACACACTCGATTAAAATCCATATAAACACTAAATAAGAACTAGACAAGGATCTAACAGAGGAAACTAGTATAACTTGCTCTGATACCAATTTGAAAAAGCTAGTGCGCCCTAGGGTTTGTATGAACTACCACCAATTTTTAATTTTTCAAAATTTTAATAAGCTTTGTAACTTTTAAAAGCATAAGTGTTGTGTTAAATAGTTATAACAATTTTACTCTTGGCCTAACCATGCATCTAGGTGAGTATAAGAAAGAAAAAAAAATAAGGAAACCACAACACGACGATGTACGAGGAAAAGCACAGAGGAAAAAATCTCAGACGACCCAGCCACATAAATTCACTATGATATAGGTAGTTTATAATAACAACTTAGACTTACTCACATATTCGACACCTTCAAGACTTGTTAAGATTCCTCATTCCTTGTAACCTTCTTCCCAACCACTGTTGGAGGCCTTCCAATAGCCACACAACGCAGGTGCATTCCCATGTCTCGATATCCCAACTACGGGTTACTCCTATTTACTTAGTAAAAAATACATACAATCCTATTGACTTTTATTTTATTGACCTAGTCTTTTTAATTAAATCATAAATATTTATACAAATGTACCCCTCATCCATACCCATTATACACTCACTTACTCTCTCTCTAAAAACAAACACACATACCGCACTTTCTTTCTCTCTAACAGTGACACACCCACCTTGTTGGATCTCCCTTTCTCACCTCACCTCTCTCTCATTCATTCCCATTATACACACACTTACCTTTTGTGAAAACACACACATACCACACACTCTCTTTCTTTAGTAGCTCTATCCCCAACCCACCCACCTTGTCAAAGAAGCCCCTCCACTACTGGAGCTCCCCCTCTCTCTCCCCTACCTCCACCCCTCATTTTTTTTTATATATAATTGTCCATCCTAGAGGTACCATTTCCAGAGCTGAAGAAGGCCCATTGCCGAAAAAATGGAGTTTTTACAGAAACAGATAAATTATTTGTTTCATTTTTTCATCAAAAGATATTGAATGTGGATCTTGTTTAATATATCTTGATGGGTATATTCCAAATACATAAATTTTGCGAATTTTGGATTTGTAGATTTCAAGTTATAGACTTTTAAAGACTGAATGAGTTTTTTTAGAAAACCAAGGTAGTTCCGATTGATTGGGATAGTTTTGGTTATTATGATCATTTTAATTCGCTGAGTTGGAAAAATAGAACCTTTGAAACTATTGACTGAGTCAATGGGACTTGTCACCCATTACCCCTATAAATAAATACTAGAATAACATACACATATCTAAAGCATCGTCTAAAACCAAATATTAGGGTCACAATCAAACAAAGTACTCAACAAAATAAAGATAAAAAATAAAGATAACTTAAATAAAATACTCACATGATACTAAAGATAAAAAAATAAAGATAACTTAAATAAAAATCTCATCCATATCACCATATTCATTATTATGATATTACTTGGTTCTCCTATCATGGATATCTCCTTTAGTTGTGTACAAGCATTCATAGATGAATGGTCTCATGTGCCATTGTGGCATACTCAATTTTGCCTGAAGAAAGTATTTAAGTGATCAAATTTTGGTTCACCAATAGTCGACGAGAAAGAGAACATATGATCATGTCATCTCACCATAAAGATCATCTTTTTGTTTGAATATGTAATTTCGTAAAAAATTTAAGTTGGCTAAATTTTTGTGACAAAACGTTTTGAGTTGTTGAGTCCATCAAGTCAAATATACTTGATTCGTTATGAGTGAGGTGGGTTAATTTGTCTAGATTAGAAATAAATGAACCTTGAAGATTGAAGACCATAAACCGCTGCTCATTGAGGAACTACGAAGTTGTATATTCATATGTAAGTGAAGATATATCCTTTTATGTGATTATGATTTGTAAAAGGCTAAACACACACGTGCACATTGTTTTAAAGTTTCACTTTGTTTTGAAAAACATGTAAGGATTTACAAAATGTTGAACAAGTGATTTTTAATCAGGCTCAGAGACTTTAGAATGTTTTTGAAACTGAGTTTTGGGAATTGATAAGGTCTATTTTTGAATTATTAAAGCATTTTGGAAGCGTTGTATGCTTTAACTGTTCGTACGACTACAAAAGGAGCCCGTGCGCACGGCTAAGGCTAGGGGTGTTAAAAAAATCGCCCGACCCCAAAACCGAATCGAATCGGCCCGAACCGAACCTAAACCGTCGATTTTTTTTAGCCCGGTTCGGCCTACTATTTACGGATATAAAAAACCGACCATGTCGGTTCGGTTGTCGATTTATACGTGGGAAAAACCGACTCAAACTGAACCGACCCGAAACCAATATATATATTAAAAAAAACTAAATAACTTATATTTTTATACCCAAAAACCTTTACCCACATTTAAAAACTGACCCAAATCGAAAACCGCCCTTAAAAAAACCGGCCCAAACATGATACCATCGAAAATCGACCCGAAACCGAACCGAACCGAGCAGAAACCGCCGTGAACCGAAACTGACAGGTTTTTTCATAGTCGGTTCGGTTTCGGTCTGACCTTTTCTAAAACCGAAACGATCGGTTCGGTTTGAACTAGGGTCAAAAACCGATCCGAACCGACCCATGAACACCCCTAGCTAAGGCTATGATTCCACACCGTCTAGAAACATGCGCACGGGCAGATCGAACCATGTGCATGGGTGGTCCAGATTTTTTTGAAAAGTCATATTTAAAGGACAATTTCCCTCCCATTTGAAATATATGAAAATCTCACAACTCAAATATACTTTTGAGAGTATTTTTGAGGTTTAGAGAATTACCTTTGATTATCTTTCCAAATTCACCTATTCCCTCTAAATTTGTTTAGAAACTTAAATTTATACATGATCTACACTTCATTCTATTGGAGAGTTTAAAATGTGATATGATTACAAGGAAGAGAATGGAGTTCCTTATTCATCTCATGGAGCTTGGGATGGGTTTGCATTGACTATGGGGATGAGTTAAAAGGTTCATAGATGTATGCATAAAAATTTTCTCACCTTCTTGCCTTTTGTAAAATTGCTTTAAAGTATAAATAAAATTATGTATGCATAGATATTTTCTTAGCCATAGGTGTGGGGTTTTCCTCATAAACCATGTTTCATGCTAGTTATGTTTGTTTAATCTTAAATTGTACGCAACTGGCCACACACCTCACATAGATCTAGGCTTGATCTTGTTAATTGACATAAAATTTGGTTAAGTGTTGTAAATTAGGGTTTCTATCAATAAATTCACTTAATTTCAACTTGTGCGAGTTAATCAAATCAATTTGAGAAGGTTTTAATCAAATCAACCATTGAGGTTTTTGAAATTGTGAACAATTTTATGACATAGCAAAGAGTTGACCTAGAATTATATCAAACCTATCCCCCATGGTTTGTTGTGGATGTTTACTTAGTGCATATTACAAACTCATTCATTTGTAATCCTAAAATTGGTTCTCATCATGTTAGCATTAACGTACTATAGTAGATCTTATTATTTGCATGTTATTTACTTCATTGGTGAATTATTTGATAATTTGTGATTTGTCCTAGTTTATCTCTTATGGATCAATTTAGAGATTCAAGTTCCACAAATTGTCCTCCTTACTTTGATGGCTCTAACGATAAGGATTGAAGGGTGAAAATGAGAGAGAATCTTAAATCTAAACACGAGCTTGTGTGGATGATTGTTGAGGAAGGTTTGACTTACCCTACCATTAAAAATATGGGATCAGAGTTGAAAAACCAAGTGTTTTGTGGACGGAAGCGTAATTTGTTGATTGTAACTTCAAATCAGTTATCTTAAATGATCTATTTGCTTTGGTTAGTATTCAAAAGTACTAATGCATTCTAAATTGGGAACAAGCCAAGGAAGCATGGGATATATTAAGAGTCATTCATGAGGGTACGTCGAGTGTGAAGAAGGAAAAGTTGCAAAACATCACAACTAAATTTAAAATCACACGAATGGATGAGAGTGATTCATTCAATTACTAATATACAAGGTTAACGGAGGTTATAAATGCATCGTTCAACTTAGGAGAGAAGATTCCAGAACACAAGGTTGTCAAAAATATCCTTAGAACCTTAACGTTTAGGTTTGCTACTAAGGTTTCTATTTTGAATAAAATCAAAGACAGAGACACGTATAGTCTTAAAAAGTCAGTTAGATCTCTTCAAATATATAATCAAGACGAGAATACTTTTATTCCAAAATCTAAAAAAGACTTATCCTTTGTTGTTAAGTCTAGTGAGAATAATTCAGTGAAAGATAGTGAGAAAACAAAAGAGAATGTGGAAGTAGATATGACTTTATTTGTGAAACAATTTCGCAAATATAATAAAAACAACAAAAAGTTTATAAAAAGCAATCAAAATTTTAAAGCTAAACCTTCTAAATCTACTAAACATAGCTTAATTGGTGAAAAAAGTCATTTTAATAAGGGGCAGTCCAAGGACGAGGACAAATATTTTGGATGTGGTGGTTTTGGTCATTGTATGAATGTGTGCCCAATACATTTGAAAAGGCATGAAAAGAATTAGAGAGGAGAAAAGAAAACAAAAAAAGAAATCGTATAAGGCCACTCGTAGTGATTCTAAAAGTGAGAGCAAGTATAGTTCTTTAAGTGATGAGAACGGGAGTGAGATTTCATTCGTGAAGAGAATTAAAGATAAATTGAATGAAAATTATGAGAGTATGTAATTGAATAGTGTGGTGAAGAAGAATCATGAAAGAACAACTAGTGATTGGTCTTTGAGAGACTCATTGGCTTGTAGTAATATGAATTCATTCACTTTGAATAAGGAATTAAAAGGATATAGTGATTGTGAAGGTGAGGACATAAAACAGGATCTTGATGAAATCTATCAAGAGCCTCTGAAAAAGTCCAACATCAAATTTTTTTCAAAATTGAAAGTCTTTCAAAATGAACTTAATGAGAAAGAAGAAAACTTGGAAAATGTTCAATCAAATGTTTTGACTTTGAAAAAGTTTTTGATGCATTCAATAAACAATGTGAGTCTTTGAAATCAAAAATTTTATTATGTTAAAAGAAAAAGAATAATTTGAACCTGAACTTAAAAATTCAATTTTAAAAATTGACTTTAAAAGATTAAATATTGAGCTTGAGCGTGATAAGGAATTGAATATAAAATACATGCTATAAAGAAAGTTCTTTATGATATTTTGCTAAGAATTGTTCAACCCAAACCCCATAACCATGAGATAGGGTTCAATGATTCAAAGTTTGATAAGAAGTTTGGAAAAGTAAAGTGAATTTTAAAAGTTCACGCTCTCATGAAAATAAGGATAAGGTTCAAAATTCTAGAGGTAACATTCTAAGGACTAGGCATAAGAATCCCAAGAAGGAAGAGAGATAGATACCTAGAGTAGGTATAGGTATTCCAAATCAAGCACCTAGAGTCGAGGTAGACTTGGTAGGTAACTAAAACAAGGCTGAGTTAGAAGAAGTTAAGTTTGTCCGTTAAGTTCAACCGAGGGATGAACCGCCCATTGCTAGTTAGGTAGGTAGTTTGGTTAGGATGAATGGGTTCTTGTAGGTTCCCATTCCTAGTTAATTCTTAATTTATTGGGGAAAAAGTCAATGTGGGTGAGAGAGTTCATTGGTATCGTTTTTCATTGTTTGGTGATATTTCCATGCACGTGTGCATTTTTCACACATTTGCTTCTTATGCTTTGAATCTTACTAAACATGTATTTTTAAATTCGTGCATCATTATTTATATAAAAAATTCAAAAAGATTTTTTGTTTATCCTTTTTGTGAGATGAGTGATTAAATCTTTTATTCATGATGATCTAATGATCAATTTAACTTGAATGA
Source organism: Sambucus nigra (assembly GCA_949130495.1). Taxonomy (NCBI): domain Eukaryota; kingdom Viridiplantae; phylum Streptophyta; class Magnoliopsida; order Dipsacales; family Adoxaceae; genus Sambucus; species Sambucus nigra. Next base: position 97,352,495 of record OX422214.1, read on the forward strand.
TGACTAAAAGGTGAATTCTAAACCATTTGATATATAATGATGATTGATTCAATTGTTCGTTGAAATTCATTTGATAAATCATGATTGATAATTTTTTTTTAGAGCTATGGTATTAATTTCACATTACTTGAGCACATGCATATTTATTGGTACATATGATGTTTATTGTGTTGATATTTATTTTAGTGATTAACTTGATCATGATCAAATCCCTAAATTATTATAGTTTTGAAAATGTTTTGTTGTCCATATGTGAGAACTTTGCGTGTTTCTTGATTTGTTGGAGTCTAAGGCTACCACTATGAGTGATTACACCCAGTTTGGAAATTCAAATATTTTTAGATAGGTGTCATCTAGGCGTGTGAAAAGCCAATCAATGGCAAAAGCCAAGATATGTGGGGAAAAAAGCCATAAGTAAAGTTCTTGTACCGATATAAAAAATAAGTTAGGGCATAGTATTTCAAAATGAAATTTGATATTTAATTGTCATTCAAAATATTTTAAAAACATATTCTTGAAGGCGTTAAATGGCTTGAAACTACCTATTTTAATCGAGTGGATATTGATGTAATGATTGTCTATTAAGCATCATTTAAAATGTTTTACCTGATTTGATTATGTGTATTCATGTTGATTATGTATTTCTAATTGTCACATGAATCCTTCCTCGAAGTACATTACAAAGTTGAAAATATTGATTTATTGAGAATTTAATATCTTTAATTTTGAATTCATTGACATTGACTTGAATGTGTTTTTAATCCATATTTTTAATCAAGATTGAAATGAAACCTTTATATCAAACCATTAGATCGGTAGTTACCTAATCACAATCACACTCTACTTGATTTTTACTTTAATTTGTATATATATGTTCACAAATTATTAATTTTATGATTTTTTATGAATTTTATCCAAAATTGATGCTGTTAAAGTCAAAATTGAAAGATGTTCCATGCTTTTTTATTCATTCATATCATTGAGTTATGAGAGTTGGGATTTCAGGGTGTTCATAGGGATTTTTAGGATTATTAAGGGATCTTGTGAATATCCTGTATTTCGTGCACATGGACACAAAACAGGGGCGTACACATGATATCCGTGTGAACGGTGTCGGGCTATTTAAGAAGGGTTTTTAATTTAGTTGTTCATTTCACTTCCAAAACATATACAAAGCAAAAACGCTAAGTGTAAACCTCCTTACAGGTATTTCCACCCATTGTATGTCACTTTGATCACTATTTGTGAGATTATTGCGTGGTTTGTGGTATTTACTCCTTGTTTGACAGACATGATATTTATCTTGATTACACTTAGGTAAGTATTCGATTCTCCTTAAGTTTTGTTGATTTCTTATGCTTTTAGCATTTTTAGATTGTTTCCATCATCTTATGAGTTGTTTGAGCATTTGATTTGATGATTTGGTGTTTAAGGGTTAGTACATTTGGGATTTCTTTGTTTAATTGGTGTTTCTGACTTAGTTTTGTTGTTTGTTTAGGTTATATTCAAATTTTCTACTTAATGGGTTGGTCTAAGACTTAGGCTAGGAAGATGGTTCATATTCAGAATGGTCCCGGTGAGACTTAGAGAGTTCATGACTCTTTATCGACCCATAGATCGACTAGGAGATGTCGTCTGGCCCTGAGTGCCGTGACTCGGGTTCCATACACTCAGTTTGATGTCTTCGGTATTATGTTTACCCGAGATAGATCTGCCTTATTTGTGGCATTTGTATCTCTTGCTGTCATTATTGAGCGAGACATCGATTTAGCTTATTTAGAGAGGAATGATAAGGGGCAGTACCTCTTATCTTTTATTATAATTATTCGTGATATTCAATTGGTCAGACCGCATGGTACGATCAATATGACCATTATTCGTGAGTTCTATGTGAACATGATTATTCCTCTTGACACTACACATTCCAAATATTCCTTTGTACGTGGTATTTCCATAGAGCTTTTGAATGATGATCTTACATCGTATTTAGGTCTTCAGTCTCGTATCCATTATATCGAGTACAATGCCTATTATGAGGGAGGTGTTTTGTCAAATGATCTTTCTACTTTCTTAGATGGTCATCAGACTATATGGATGCGTCAACTATTTCTTTATTCTGAGATGGATCGCCGTTATTCTCTATTAAAGTTATTGGTTGTTTACAACCTTATGCCACGGTGCCACATAACTGACTTTCCTTACCATGTGGGTAGATTGATTTAAGCATTGGCACATAGGCATGTGATTGACTATTTAGAGTTGATCATTCAGGTGATGAGGAGAGCTTGTATAGAGACATGAGGAGAGGCTTTACCCTAATGCAGGTTAATTAAGGGGTATTTGCATTCCTTAGGCGAGCCTTGTTTATATTATCATGAGAAATCATATACTATGAGTGATATATCTAGTGTTGGTTCTTCTCCATTAATGGGAGAATCTTCACGTCACGTTGTGAGAAAATCACTTGACCTTGATGATCCAGTTCTATCTCCTACTCCAGTACTTGATCTGGCGCTAGATCCACAAGGATTCAAGAGTCAACATTCCTTTATCAATTTTCAGTTTTCATTCATGAGAGGTCAGTTTCGTCAAATTCACGTTGATATGGTGAGCCAGAGACAGTATCATGAGCGCATTGATTAATAACAGAGTTTGAGTACTACTGTCTCTTTCATAACTGAGTACTTACGAACATTGATTTGTTCCAGATTTTATTCTCTAGGTTTCTCCACCGGTGGATACTCCTCCACATGCTCCTATTCTACTTATGGTTGATGGTGATTGTTGATGCCTAAAAATGGGTTAAGTCAAAAGTTATAGTCACAGATAAATAAAGATAGCCAAGCCAGACAAGCACACACAATAACAAGGTTTTTAAAATGGTTCAGTCCTACGTCCACTGTTGGTATTATTTTTGGAGAATTACAATAGCTCAGTATTGAGTGTACTAATGCTTAGTTAAATTTTCCATTTGAGATAAGGGATAACATGCATTTATACTGGTTAGGAACTCAAGAGATGGAATTCCTTTATATTTCTAGGCAGTTAAATCTGTATACAGTAAATGAGACTCTTGATATTCAATGCTGGTCTCTATTCCACTCGAGTAACCTTTGACATTCCTGATGGTTCACGTTCTTGGTATTGGTCAGAATTCTAGTCGACTAAGTGTCTCTGAAGCTGACCAAGATAGATGAGTGGACACATAGTAGGACATGTGTCCACTTTTCATTAGCCCACATAGGAGAGTAATTTTTATATACAATAAAATCCCCAGCGCTTCATGCTTGATGATTGATTGAAAGTAAAAAGTATTTGCTCAAAATTTTTCTAGTCATAATGTCCGAGAGTTGGTCGACAACCGACCTCCTGGACTAAATATTTTTCACCAGTACTATTGATAATGGCATTTTGTAAAGAATTCAAACTTTATCGAACCACCAAAGGGTATACTGGTCCTTTTGTGTGTTAGGAAGCGTGCAACTAGCACAGTTCAAACGTTTGTGCCATTAATTATTTCATTTTTATTTTTGAGGCAACTTATAAAAGGACAAAAGTTTCCCTCCATTTCACTATACCTCAAACTTTCTCCACTTTGCTTGTCTCTTCCTTCTCAAGCCTTTCATCTCCACTATTTGCTGTCATTTTTCGATCTCTGTAAGCTATCTTCCCTTTCTTTTCTTTGATTTTCTTGCCTTTTAGTCATGGTGTAGATCGTGAATGATAATTCCTTAGAGGAATTTAGGGAAAAGAGGAAAATCCCTAGTTGGGAGGTTTTGAAATTGCCCATGGACCTATTGAAGTGTATTCTTTGGCTGAGGGTCATTTGATTCCTACTATGTTTATTACTAACTGTGGCATTAATTTTCCTCCTAACCCCCTTTTTCTTCAATTATGTCAATATTTTGATGTCATTCCAACAAAAATATCCCTAAACACATGGAGGGTTGTGAATGGAGTGAGCAAATTGAATGAAATTCATGGGACCCATATCAAGATTCCTGAATTGATATTCTGCTATAAGTGGGGAACTACTAGGGATAACACCTATTATCTGAAGACTAGTCAAGCCAATAGGGATTTGGTGGTCAATCTGCCAGATTCTAATAAAAATTACTGGGATTATGGTGTCATTATCAAAAATTGGTAATATGCCCCTTTTCTTCAGGGGTAACCTACACTGGACCCGGGTGCTCCTAGGATGGGTGTGGCATTGGTCATACGTTTACTCTTAAATTTCTTCCCCTGTCTATTAGTAATTCAAAGTTTTCCCTACTAACTAACTTGTGTTATTTTTGGTGCAGAGGAAAGTAGAAAGAAGTGCCCCAAAGAAGGTGAGGCTAATATTAACGACCTCAAGTATCTATGGTCCATTCATCAAAGAGCAGGAGAAGAGATCCCCGAGCAGTTTCTATTTTGCTAGAATACAAGAGTACTATCACCTCACCTCTTTCATTTCCTGACTTGCACTTATTTTGCCTCAGTCACCGATTAACTTGGACGAGGAACCAGTGTCCATTTCTTCTATTACTAAATCAGCTAGAGTAGAGCTTACCCCTGGAGGGACTTCTTCTTCATTTGAGTCTCTTGACATCATTACTATTCCCAAATCACCTACTGCAGAGATTGTGAAGTGAAACATCCCAAATTTGTTGGTTGGATGTGGATATCCTCCCCCTACTTCTAAAAAGACTACTATAATTGATAATAGGTCTCAGGATACTGAGACGAGGCCTCATGTCCTAACTACCGAGGATGCCCAAATTGATGAACCTCAGTACGAAAGGTTGAAGAAAGGTCTACCAAGCCATTAAAAGTTGGCCAAAATGTCTATTGAGTTAGCCAAAAAGCCTGTTACCGATCAAGGAAGAATTGAAGATGCCTCTGTAGCAATCAACCCTGGGTTATCCAGGAGTTTGATAAAGGTTGGTACTCTTCCAGCAGATAGGTCAACTGTAGCCCCTTGATCAGAGCCCGACTAGTTGAGAAGGCTAGCCAAACTTTGACATTGGTATGTTCATAACTTTTTTATTTACTTTTCATAATTCTTACTGACTTTATTTTGAACTGATGTAATATACTTTACCCTTTTGCAGTTCTTGGTAGACTTCAACCAGATGCTAGAAAAAATAACCAACTAAAGGCCTCCTCAGCTGACGTGTAGGAAGATTTTGAGGGTTTGCAAAAATCCTTAAAGGCTTCTGGGGGAGATTTAGAGAGAGAGAGAGAAAAACCTGATAGGACAAGGTTAAAGCTGTAGAGGATAAGTCTAAGGAGGAAGAGGACCAACGAAATATTACTCATGACAAGTTGACCCTGGCCTAGCAAAAACTTACAAAAGCTAAGGGCATGGAAAAGGCTGATGAATACAAGACTTCCAGTCTGAATGCTGATAACATTGCTCTGAAAGCCAAAGGAAAGAAGGAAAAAGAAGAGGATTCAAATAAAGGTTGGGAAAAATCTTTTGCTTCCACATCCATTCAAATAGAGTATGCAAAGAAGTTATCTTTCAAAAAGGTCAATCATAAGCTTTAATAGAGGTCGACACCCAAGCAAACTCTGAATTATTTCAGTGACATGATCCAGGAACTCCTCCAAACCTAGGCGAGGATTTTGATGATGATTATAACGGATCTGGGGAATCCTCCATGGTGCCTGCTGACAATACCACCATCTTGTTGCTGACCAAGATAAGGCCAAGGAGAAGGAAAAGGTTTAGCCTTTTCAACTAGTTTCTTTTTGCCTTTTTTTTATGTATTTTTTATTTCTTCTTCTTTTCCTTTGTAATGTAATCAACTCTGTAACCCTTGATTTATAAATGAAATGACATAGTTTTGTTTAATCTTTTCAAATTTCCTATAATGTTGATTGCTTGTTTGATTCACTACTATTTGTATTTTGTGGTCGAGCCCATATATATTTACTTGTAAATTTCCAGTTTAATGCCATGAAAAATGTGATAGTTTTTATTGAATCCGACGTACTGAGGCAATGTAAGAGTCTTCTTAAGGCTGGTCATATGCCTTTAACTGAAGAAGATTTGACGGGGTTGCTCGGCCCAAATGCCTCCGACTAAGTGAAAGATGCCTATGTTCATCTTCACTGTCTTATGGACAGAACAATGGCATGCAACATTGGTTATTATGAAATAATTAAACAAATACAAGAAGACCACAATATTCAATAGCGTTGCTTCATTATGATTATGAATCTAAGTACAAGGCCTTGAGTGACTATAAAGGTTTTGATAAGAAGGTGCAAGATATTACTTCTACTTTGAAAAAGAAGGGGATGGTGTTGAATAAAGAAGGTGAAAATGCGCGGGTGATTGTTTCACTTCTAGAGAAAGAAAATAACACCTTGAGGTGTGAACTGGACAGTCTAAAGAACTCAGTTAATACTGGGCCAAATGGAGGAGTATCCTTTTTGGAGATGGAGAATGATTGGCTATTGAAAGAACTGGAGAACTTCAAGAAGAAGAAGAAGAAAACTAAATCTGGCCAGTTTTCTAGGCAAACCATGGTTACTCGGCCAATTATAGGTGAAGAAAAACCAAGAAGACATTAGTCGACCAAGTTGCTTTACTCCAGGAAAAGGATAAGCCTATCAGAAAACTCCAAGATAGGGTGGACCGACTAACTTTCCACTTCCATAAGCAACCCAGGGTTTTTAGGATGGATGGGTATAATGAAGCCTTAACTTACTTGGATTAACACATGGAGAAAGCGAGGTCGAACGGATATAAATGGGATTGGTTGAATTTTCTTGGACTACTTAAGATATCCAAGGGCAATGAAATGTGGCAATAGCATGATCTATGTATATTGGATTATCCTGATCTTCCTTTTAAAATTAATATTAATTAGATTCCCCCTGATGTCATTCCTCGGAGTTTAATTAAAAAATATATTGGAGATTACATTCTTGAAGGAGAAGAGGAATATGTTCATCCTCAACAACTACTGGATCGACTGAGAAATAACAGACATACCAGAATGAGGGATTTTAGATTTACTACTCTTCTAATCACCCTTGATGAGCCTCTTGTTGGGATGATCAAAGTGGAAGGAAAATGCCTTATAGGATAGGATTGTATTCCTAGCTTTTTGGATCTTTACTTTGTAACACACAATTCTTGGATTGAAATGAAGTTATTTTTATGGTTTTAATCCCTTGTCATCTTTATTTAAGCCTGTGATTAGTATTAACCATATTGCCGACTAGGTAATCTATCTAATGATTAGTTAAACAGCTGGTCGACTAAGTAACCCGCTTAAATGATAAATTCTTAATTCATGGTTGAATCTTTATGTAATGCCTTATATTCAACTAATGCACTTTGATAAAACTATAAATATTTTTGTTAAATTAAGTATTTGCATTAGTTACCAGTGGCGACCAAATGTATTAGGAATGAATAGTGATTCTTGTGTTTAACTTGGTTGGGTAAAACCTCTTATGTTTAACTTTAAGTTATACATGAAGTTTTATTGACTTCTTGTTCTTTATTTATTGAAGACGAAACCATATATGAAGTTTGAAAATATGCTTAAACTTTTCTAAAGTTGGAAAAGTTTGAATTCAAGATGAACTTTTCTAAAGTTGACTTTTTTAAAGTTGAAAAAGTTTGAATCAAAGATGAACCTTCCTAAAGTTGGAAAAGTTTGAATCAAAAAGGAACTATTTTGAAGTTGGAAAAGTTTGAATTATTAAACGTTAAAAGTTTAGAAAGTCAGCCCGGTGGTAGCACCATACTCCAAAAAAAACATAAAAAGAAAGCATAACTAGTAGAAAATTGCAACTTCATTAAATTGAACAATTGATTACATTAAGAGAAAATTGTTGATAATATTTGTGAAGGTGATTGGATTTCCAGGGCTTCTTAAATTCTTCGCCTTATAATTTTTCCAAGCATATATTCCTGATCAGATGACTGCCGAGATAAAATATGGGTCGTGTTAATTTGGCACTTTCGGATTACCTTCTTAAGTACTAGATCTCCCTATTTTAAGTTGGTCGACTTAACCCTCCGATTATAGAACCTAGCAGTCTTTTGTTGATAAACAGCCATCCGAATTGCAACATCCTCTCTGACTTCCTCAACCATGTCTAGATCTAGTCGCCTCATGACATCTATAATACCCTAGCCTAATATTTCATTTAAATTTTGTATAAATTTTAATGAAGTGAGATTTGATGATAATTATTGGAGATTGTGAGTCAAAATTGAACGAAATAAAAGAATTGGTAGAAAGGGGTCGTTCAAATGACATGGGGTGTCGATAGAAGCGACATGGGGTGTCGATAGAAGCCAGAACTAGTGTCACGTGAAGGTCACTTGAAGCAGAGGTTCAGACGACCTTCGAGCGACATCTCACTTCCTTACAATCCCAAGTCACAAGAATCCATATATCGAACGAGATGGACATGTCGTTAGAACGAGGCTCATGTCGTTCGAATGACGTGCTTCGAAAATATAAAATCTGATTTTTCTTTATGCGCTGTCACGTTTCTGACCCTTAGATCTTTGAGTTGTCGAAATTTGGTGAGCCCAGATGGGCAAAAATGGGATTTTTGGTGTCTTTAGGGTTTTTATAAGGCGTGGTTTGGGTCACTTGGTCATGGAAGAAGATGGAACAGGGAGAGAGAAGGTGGAGAAGTTTTCCACCACTGTTGGCTTCTATCCACCATCCCACAACTATAAACCACCACTTTCTTTAAGTATTTCATCACATCCACCATTGTTTAAATGGAGCTACAAATTTTGGAGAGGTGTTGGGGGATTCTTTGAGAAGATGATGGAAGCTTTCATGGAGTTTGAAGGGGTGTTAGGCTTGGAAGCTTAAAAGGAGCACATATAGAGCATTTTTTAGGATACATTTGGTAACCCCTTGAGGCCACCTTTGGAGGTGGGGGTTGCTCCTCACACACCAACATTCTTACCGCCATTTGGAGCCTTTAGAGGAGGAAACAATCTACTCTTAGATTAAGACTCTATTTTATGTATTTATAGTCTTGTGGTTAGAATGTTAAGAGTAGAATGCATATGACCTTAATGATGGGTTTTATAGTAGAATTGATAATAAACATTTTTGTGAAATAAAAACATTGGGAAACGTCATTTTCGAGAATATATTAAGAATACACATTTCAAAATTTCTTGAAATAAAGATTGGGATTTTATGAACATAGTGAATTTTCTCGAAGTTTAAAGTTAAATATTTTATGAAATAAAAGGTTTGAGAAATCATGTTGAGTTTGTTAAAATATTTGGTGAAATAATATCCTAAAGTTTCTTTAAAAAATGGATATTTTGGGGAAAATGGACATTTACTAAGTTTGAAGAAATTAAAAATGTCCTCATGTTTTGAAAAGCATAGTTTTGCAAGTATTGCGAATTTCTTAAAATCCATCTTATAATGCATATAAACTTGAAGTATTTTGATAACAAATATGTGAACAAGTTTAAGCAGGTTTTGTTGCGTTTAGACAAGAAATACGAAAAATAGAAATCCTAATCTTCAAATTGTGTAAAAAAATGGTTAAAGGTGTAGTGAATATAGGGTTGTAAGACTACATGTATTGATAAAAAGTAAATAGTATTTTCTTATGTCTTTAAGTGTAATTATATTTCTTGAATAAAGAAGTAAAGAAACGTCTATTTTAAACATTAGAAGTCGATGTAACTTAATAATGTTTTGAAAGATTAACATTCAAGAATTTGGAAGGAAAATAAAAGAATAGTGATGTTTACAATTGAGAGGAAATTTACTCCAAAAAAGGTTAAAAGGTATTTGAAAACACTTAAGAAGTTAGTATAGGTAACTTAATGGTGTTTGGGGAAATTAACACCTGTGAAATTGGAGTAAAAGGTGAGTTTGGAAATAAATGGGTAAAATGATAATTTTAAGTAAAGTGGAATAGTTTTATGAAATAAAAATGTTGGAAAGGGTGTTACACATGGTAGTCCTAATGAACATGATTTTTGGAACAAAATCAATGTTTAAGTGTAAAGGACCTAAAATGATAATTTTCGAAGTGTAACACAAGTTGGGGTAAAACCCCGGGTTTGACTTTGGCCACGTAAAAAAGGAAAGAAGGGATAATGTGGACGTTCTATAATGTTAAAACACATGTAAAGGAACTCGGATGACACCGGGATAATTAATGAGGACCCTGAGCCCTGGGTTAAAAGACCCAAAACTACTGGCCAGAGTATATGGTAGCGTCACCGGCGGTGTGGAGCCCGTCAAAGTACGCGATTTATTGGAAGAGTTCAAGAAAAGTTAAAAGAATAAGGATCATGTAAAGAAATGGGTTGTGTGGTGAAATTGTGTTAAGACAACCTAACTTGAATGAATTAATAAATGTTCCAATAAACGTTAAAGTGGACAAGAAATGTGTAAATTAATTATTATACATAAAGTAAGGAAACATTAAAGTATGATGGTTAATCGGGTGAGATGAGTAACCTAAGAAGGTTTTAACCATAATTGACAAAAGGGTGTGTTGTGAAAGGTTTTCAAAGGGTAAATAAGTATTTTCTAACACGGTGTTCGCATATGTTGAAAGGGTGATTTTCAATTGAAATTACTGAAATATATTGTTTAAATAAAAAGGGCAATTTCGGTAAAGAAATGGTTTTGGGTTAAATATAGATCATTTAATCGTGGGTATTAAATAAAAGTATAAATGTTAAGTTAAGAGAGAAGGAGTCCTTTATGAGATTAATGTACATAAATCAAACTAAAATAATGTTTTTGAAGGCAAAACAGTTTCACGCATATATGTGTGTGGGGGGGGGGGGGGGGGGAGAGTTGCATATGCACGTAGGTATAACGTGTTAGAGTCTTCTTTTTGTCATTCATTTCTATATTGTATTTTGTATATTCTCACTGGGCCTTGGCTCACACACTCATCTCTGTTACGATAGGTTGGGTGCGTGTTTGTATTTCGAGAGCGTTACATAGGTAAGTATTTAATTAATTTTACGTTAGTAGATCTATATGCTTGGACTCTAGGGGTGCTTCCCATGGGTTCCTCACGTAGGTTGACTTGCGAATTGGAATCGCATGTTAAAAAAGTGAAACATTAATTAAAAATAAAACTGACCTAAAAACATTATATAAGTTATTTCGTTGCACTTCTCACCTAATGCTCGGGTCGGACCGGTTGAGTACTGGTGACCCCTAAATTCGGGTTGGGACGTTACAAGATCACTTTTAGGGGAATCAAAATTCAGCACTCTGTGAGTCAATAGACTTATTTCAGCTGGTACTACTTCTTCAGTGCCAAAATCAAGCATATATGGAGTCTCCCCTGTTATTATTCTGCGCGTAGTCCTAAAAGCCCAAAGGACATTGTGCAGTTCATTGATCCAATTACCTTTAACATCATTCAACCTTTCTTCAATCCATCGAGCAGAGGCTTGTTAGTAATTTCTGTCTGATCGTTACACTATGGATGTCCAGGTGTTTAATGAAGCTTTTGAATTCCATACCAGATGCAGTATTCCTCAAACTCATCATTATCAAACTCGGGACCATAATTTGTGATGAAGGCATAAGGCATCCCATGATAGCATATGATCTGTTTCCATATAAACTGAAAAACCCTCTAATAAGGCATATCCCCCAAAGGCTCGGCTTCTACCCATTTGGTGAAGTAATCCATTACTACAACCAAATATTTGAACCTTCTTTTGGTGGTCGGCAATGGTCCGACCAGGTCAATCCTATAAATAGAAAATGTGTAAGGAAAAGATATGGGAGTTAGGGTAGCCCACGGTCTTTTATGGATAGTAGCAAACTTATGGAACTAATCACACTTTTTGGGGAAAGAAACACAATCTGCTTTCATTGTCGACCAGTAATAGCCCTGCATGGCTATTCTTTGTATTAATGATCGGTTGACTAAATGAGCTCCACATGATCCTTTATGTACTTCCTTAATCAAATAATTTACTTTGGTCGGATGAACATAACGAAGTAAAGAGATAGTATATCCTCTTCTATGTATAATGTCTTTCTCCAAAACATAACTGGTTGCTTTGTATCTCATCTTCCTAACTCCTTTTTGGTCGGATGGTGATAAGCCTTTTTCAACGTAATCTTTAATCGGATCAATCCAAGAAGGACCCAATTCTACATAAATTATACTGACATCTTCCACATTAATACTCATATGGGTTAGAATTATATTAGAATGGTTTGTCTGAGCTCTATTTGAGTTACTGAGTCTAGCCTAGCAAGGGCATCTGCTCGAGCATTCTCCACCCTTGGAATTCGAACCACCCTGACTGTAAGAAATAAAGAGATAACCTCCATAGACTTATTCAAATACCTTACCATTATTTTTTATTTAACTCCATATATCTGAAACATTTGATTGATAATGAGTTGAGCATCATTGTGCGCTATCACCTGCTCAGAACCTAGTGATGAAGCTAGTTCCAACCCTGTAATTAATGCCTCGTACTCAGTTTCATTCTTGGAAGCTTGAAACCAAAATCACAAAGCATATTCCATACATAAATCATCTGGGGCGTTGATGATAAGTCCAACTCCACTACCAGTAGTGCATGAAGATCCATCTATAAATAATTTCCAGACTCGAATGTTGTTACTGAAGTCTTTGTCTGATAGCACTCCATATCTGAATAACTTCTTACTTTGTTTAGCCTTTCACAAAGCCTTTACTTGAGCAATCAATGATTCTGGTTGGTCAACGACAATCTCAGTTTGATTATGAGTTAAGCTCTCTTTCGAAGAAATATGCTTGGCGGGAAAATTTGGATTATTTAGCACCTTTACATATGTGAACTATGTAATGAAGTTTGCCACCGCTTGCACTTTTAATGAAATTCTTAGCTCATAGAAAATCTCATATTCCTCGAGATCAAATGCCCAAGACATCAACCTTATTGACTTTTCAGGTTTGTACAAAGCTTATTGCAGAGGTAAATCAGTGTATACCACAATGGTATGGCCTTGTAAGTATGGTCCCATTCTTTTAGAGGCTTCAATAAGTGCCAGTGCCAACTTCTCTAAGCATCGATATCTGATTTCTTCTCCTAGAAATGATTTTCTATAGTAGTACACCGACTTCTAAACTCCTCCCTATAGTCAGATCAAAACCGATCTAACAGATGACTCTGAGACAGCTAATTATATATACAACTTTTCTCCCAAAACTGGTCCAGAAAGGAGTGGTGGAGATCCCAAATATTTCTTCAGCTCCAGAAAAGATTTCTTTCATTTGTCATACCTTTTAAAATTATTTTTAAGCACTTTAAATAATGGGAGACATCTATTTTTTTCTTGAGAAACAAAACGATTTAGAGCTTCCACTCTTCAAGCCAGTTTTTGCACATCCTTGCTGCTGGTCGGGACTGCATCTCCATTAAAGATTTTATTTTGTCAAGATTGGCTTTAATTAACCTTTGATTCATAATATATCCTAATAACATTCCTTCTTGTACCCCGAATATACAATTAGTCGAGTTAATTTTTATTTGATTCACAATTTGGGTTAAATTTACAAAATGGTCGGCAATAACCTTGCTCTTGGTGAGCATGCCATCCACATATACTTCCATGTTTTTTTTATCTGGTCTTAAAATAATTTATTTACCAAACTTTGATATGTTTCTCCAGAATTTTTTAGCCTAAAGGGCATAACATTGTAGCAATATGTTCCTCAGCTAGTAATAGAGGACGTGTTCTCTTATCTTCTGGCTTCATTTTAATCTGGTTTTAACCACAATAAGCATCCATGAAGCTAAAGCTCATGACCTGCAATTGCATCTACCAAATGACTAATCCATGGTAAAGGAAAAAGATCATTAGGGCATGCTTTATTGAGGTCAGTGAAGTCTACACACATGCGCCATTTTTTTAATTTTTTTAACCATCGCCGCATTGGCCAACTAGCTGGGATATTTGACATTCTCTATAAGCTGTGATTTTTTCTACTTTGCCACTTCCTCCTGGAATGTCATATTCTTCTTGGGACTAAAAACTCTGCATTTCTACTTGATTGGCTTAGAGCCCTTGTAAATATTGAGCTCGTGGCAGATTAAATTAGGATCAAGGCATATCATCATGTCTCTAAGGGAACACATTCTTCCTCTCTCTAAGGAATGCAATCAATTCATGTTTGAGAGAAGGTGTTAATCTTGAACTAATTTGAGTGGTACTTTTTGGCTTCTCATCATCAAGCAAAATAGTTTCTAGCACTTTCATAACTTGTCCCTTCATTATATCTTCCTCTTCTCGAGGATCCAAAGTGTCGATATGATAAGTATTAGTGCCCTTCTGTATTTCCTGTTGGTCAGTCGATGTATAGTAGTATTCTCTAGCTTCCATTTGATTGTCATTTACTATGTTGACTCCATAATTGGTTGGAAACTTTATGCATTGATGCACGATAGATGGTACCGCTCCCAATTGCTTCATTCCTGCTCTACTGAGAATGATGTTGTAAGCTGAAGGGATGTTTTTATTTAGTACAAAGAAACATACCCTTTCCTTTTTGCTTATCGGCTAAGTGTGGACCAACACATCCTACTTGATTGTTCCCAAAGGATACACCCTTTCTCCTGAAAGCCTAATGAGGGGACTGTGATAAGGTTCTAGCTTATTGTCTTGTAGCCTTAGGCTGTGAAAACAGTTATAAAACATAATGTCTGCAGAACTCCCATTGTCGACCAGAATTCTTGCCACTCTACCATGGTGAACCTTATAAGTGATGGCTAATAGATCATCAGGAGGATAGAGTACTCCACTGAAATCATTCTTCGAGAAGACGATCACCAATATATCCTTGTTAACCTTCCTAGGCCAACCATCCATGCATTTAGACATGCCAATCTGTCTAATAGAAGGACAAGCCTTATCTTCATTCAGATCTCTCGGCAATCTCATCTTCTCCACCAGCGTCTCATCCTGTATTGCAGTGACAGCCAAAGGAAAACAATCTTACTTCGACTTCAGGTTCATCAGGATTTTTTAGTAGATCAGGATCATCCTCATAAGTGTTATTGCATTCCCTTTTCATATTATCCTTTCCTCAGTCAGGTGACTCAGATCTTCTTCTGGCATCTCGACTACTATTTTGTTTAAAAATTTTGGTTAATTTTCCTCGTGGAATAAGGTTCTACACTTCATCATTCAAGGTGATGCAATTGTTAGTAGTGTGCCCATGATCTCTATAAAATCATAATATTTGGGTTTGTCTCTACTGTTGGGAGGTGACTTTAGCTTCCCATGTCAATTTAAGTCTTTGCTATATATGATGGACACCATTGGTGAGTGGATTATATTCATCACACTTCTTGATTATGTTAAACTTCTTTTCTTTTTGATCTTTTTTGATAAGGTTCTTTTGACTTTCGGCCTTTTCCTCTAAAATTTCTTTAGCAACCATAGCCTCCTCGACATTCATAATCTTCCCAGCCTTAGCCTTCAGCTCTTTCATAGTCTTAATAGGATTCTTTATTAGAGCATAGTAGAGAACTTTGGCGAGTAATCCACTCGTCGTTACTACAATGGATATTTTCTCTTCGTAATCTACCATTTTTAGTTTCTCATTATTGAAGCGTATGATGTACTCTCCAGTACATTCTCCAAATTTTAGATGCACGGTCAAGAGATGAGTAACACTCTTGATCAAATTAGCCCCAAAATAGAAGTTATCAACAAATAACTCGACAAACTGATGGAAACTAGAAATTTTATCGTTGGTAAGATTATTTTACCATATATGGGCTAGACTTGTGATGGAGCTAAAGAAAGCCCTGCACCTCATCTTATTGGGGACAGAATAGATATCAGCAGCAGCCTAGTATTGCTAAATATGGAGTAGTGGATCAGTCTTCCCATCATAATTGGGAGTAACAATTGGTGGATTAAATTCAAAAGGCATAGTGTAGTCCACAATAGCCTGAATGAAAGATGATACTTTTACAAAGCTTCTTTGCAAAGGATTCTTAGTTTTGCCCATTTCTCCCAACCGATCTTTTAGTCGTAGCATGGATCCTTTCCAGGAATGTTCCCTTAGTTTACACTTGGATCATTTAACTTTTGTGGCTCTGTGCACTTGTGCTAAGCTCTCATCCTAAGAAGTCTGCTCGACACGCACAGAGCCTCTCATGCTAGCCTAGATCCCACGGATCCCTCTCTGAGCTCATGGGGATGATCTTGCTCCCTATAGTAGCCTCTGGTTGCTCGGGGGGCCAAATAATCAAAATCAGATTCCTTACTTAGTCTTTCCAACATGCTCGGCCACTCGTTGGAGAAAGATCAACCATCATAATAATTAATTTATCGAAATGATGACCTTGCTGCACGATGATATGATCTGTCACACGAAGACCTGGAATGATTACTTCGTTCATTCCTAGCAAGAGGATGTGGCATGTCCCTCCTGAAAGGTTTATTGGTGGACTTGTCCTACATTGTGCAAGCTAATTGCCTAACTGACTCATGTATGGCTTCCTGTCCCTTAGACAGGTTGAGCGAAATTCCCTGAAGATCTGCCACATTAGGGAGAGCAGATGGATCTGGATTGTTACTACAGTCACAACGTTGCTTTCAGGAACAATGGTAATTCTTTAAAGAAATTCCAAAGAGAACAAAAAGGAATAAAATAAGTAGAGAACGATGACAAGCAGTCAATCCCACAGACGACACCAATACGTTGATGTGTAAAAATGGGTTAAGTCCAAATTTATAATCACAGATAAATAAAGATAACCAAGCCAGACAAACACACACAACAATAAGTTTTTATAGTGGTTTAGCTATAAGAAAGCCAACGTCCATTGTTTGTATTATTTCTGGGGAATTACAATAGCTCAATAGTGAGTGTGATAATTCTTGGTTTAATCGTCCCTTTGAGCTAAGGGAGAACATGCATTTATATTGGTTAGGAATTTAAGGTATGTAATGCCTTTATATTTTCAGGCGGTTACATTTGTATATAATAAATGAGACTCTTGATATTCATTGTTGATCTCTATTCTACCCAAGTAACCTTTTCCATTCCTAATGGTTCACATTCTTGGTGTTGGTCGGCATTCTAGCCGACTAAGTGTCTCTGAAGCCGACCAAAAAAGCAGAGTGGCCACATAGGCAGACAGGTGTCCACTTTTCATTGACCCACATAGGAGAGTATTTTTTATATACAATGATGATGGTGATGAGTCTATTAGTGATGATTATAGACTCCACATTCTAGGACCCCCCCAAAAAAAAAAATCTCTCCTTAGGTCCCTAGCACTTCCCCCAATTCATTACAAACCCTAGGTCATACTCCAAGTACCGATCAAGAGGCCATCGGGCGCTCTCGGTCCCCATTAGAGTCCAGTCACATCGTCAGAGAAAAATCTCAATTAATCCTCTAAGGGCACTGGATCACTTTTCCAATGGTCTGCTCCGTGCACGATTCATCATAACGGTTCAGATAAATGAACCATTTTACTACCAAAAATCGATCTGGAGGCCATCGAGTGCTTTCGGACCCCGATTTGACCCCAATTAAATTTATCTTTAGTGATAAAGCTCAATGGATCCTCGAAAGGCACTAAAACTCTTTTCCAATGGTCCACCCTGTACGCAAAATGGAATAATCGTTCAGACGAATGATCCGTTTTCCACCAAAATTTGATCCAGAGACCACCGGGCGCTCCTAAGCTCCATTTGACCAAAATGAACTCTTCAGATTGAACGATACTAAATGAATCTTTGAAGGACACGAATACCCTTTCCAATAGTCCGCCCTATGCACGAATCAGCCTTACGGTACGGATGAACGACCCATTTTACTTCGAAAGGTCATTGGGCGCTTTTGGGCCCCATTTTATCAAAGTCAACTCTCTAAATCGAGCGAAGCTCTTTGGAACATCTAAGTACCTCGTATAACCATTCCAATAATTTACCCCGTGCGTGATTCTGACTTACGGTTTGGACGAACGATCCATTACCGTCCAACGATCTCTTGTCCAAAGGATTGACGGGCGCTCCCAAGCCACGTTTGACCCAAAGTCAACTCCCGGATCCAAAAGTGGCCCAAAGGACACTTGAAGGTCTCTAAATTACATTTCCAACGGTATGCTCTGTGTGCTATTTGGAATTATGGATTGCATTCTATGATCATTTTTCCACAAAAATCTCCATGAGACTGTCGATCAGCACATCCCTAGCCTTGCCAATTGGCAGTGTGTCTAGGGTCACCTTCCGATTGGCAGGGCTAGGGTTATGCCGATCGGTAGTCCCTTTATCCTATAAAGGGAGGGAATGAACTCACTCTCAGGGCACACCTCAGATCTATTAATATTAGTGATCTCAACAACATTATTTTGCAATCAGCAAAGTTTCCTTGTGTGAAATTCCTTTCCATCTTTCATTCCCATCATTTTCATACCCAATATAGCAAATTCTCCTTCTATTCATTTTCATACCCAATTAGCAAAATCTCCTAATATCTCATCCAACATTCATCCCAACATTCAAGGAAGCTTATCAAGGATCAAGTTCAAACCCTAATTCTCTAAGGAGGTCTATATATCATGCTCTCTCTTTAAATTTCTTCATTAATATAGCTTTTACTTTAGTTCATACGCATTAACATCTCATCCTTTATTAGTTATATTTCACATACTTTATTTCCTATAAAAAAAAGGGGGGGTTACACCTATAAATTCCAACGGGATTGTTCACCAAATTTTCGCAAAAATAAATATCTTTTCTACACACACACATATAATAAACTCTCATTTGAATTTAAGGGACAAACCCCACCCTTTCCGATTTTCTAATTTTCCTATTTTCACATTTTTCATCCTTTTTATTTTATCTATTACTTGTGATTCATATTTGCATTTTATCTAACAGATATCATCGTTTCATTATAACGATCAATAACTCGATAAGCGACAACATCATATTTTCTAATTATTATTTTGGGAACATTCCTTTAGATGACCTCGCTCTATCTTTTCCATGATATGAGTCGATCGATTCCGATCTTCATTTTTATATACACGCACACACACTTCATGGAGAAATTAAGGAAAATAATAACGTAAGCCCATGAGAGATCGAAAGTGCGAGATGGGTGCCTAACACCTTCCCATTCCTTAATTTAACCCACGGACCTCCGAACTATTGGTTTTATAAGCATCGATTTGTCTTTGATACCGTTGTCTCGAGGCGGCAACATGTTATTTTGCCTATTTTGTGCAAAATTGGTCGGCAACTCCATCTCTTTACATCACCCCACATCGACAACGGCCGAAGCGCTCCAAGAAAAAGGGTGCAAGACCTTCTCTCCCTCTCCAAGTGCATGAGAGCAAGTGCACATGCACAAGTGCCAGGAGTCCCCCGAGACGAGAGAGGGAAAGATCCAAGGGGGGATGGCCACAGTGGCAACTTTGTTAGGGATTGACTTAAGAGGGATAGACTTTATTTGTATGGGTGTTATCATTTTCTACTTGTGTGCATATGCACCTACTTGTATGTTCCTTTTTTTCCCTCTATTATTTCTTGCATATATCTACCTCATGCTTATATCACTCATCACTCACTCACTTGTTGATACTCTACCTGTACACTTCACACTACTTACACATATCCTCATAATGCACACACCACTTAGAATAACCCTGCTTAGGTGTCATTAGCACACACCTACACTTATCACACTTGTATAGACACCCATTCTCACTCACACTTATCGCACACCACTTGTAGTTGATCAATGCTTAGGTTCACTACCATACAGTCACTCATAGTTACGCACACATCACTCACTCTCACATATCCATGATTAGTGTAATATCCATGATAGATTTACTTTTTATGATAATTGTACATTCTTCCCTTTTAGTATAATGCTCATCATGCCAAATAAAATACTCTCTCCATAATATACTAACCAAGAATCATGCATTTTTGCACACTACATCACCAAAGAGCATGGTTATTGACCAAATTTTGTCCCGTAAGTGGGGGATCACTTTGTGATGGGCGTTGGTCCCGCAGGTCGCAGTTAGCCTAAGAAATATAACTCTCACCTTCCAATGGCTAAGTACCTTTGACGTATATCGAACGGTTCCCCCCACATCGTACTTCTTGATCGAAGGTATGACGGGAGGTATATAGAAGGTAACTCATTCACATACATCGAGTATGTCAAATTCGTTCTCACACATACTGTCCGCACAAGGTATATAGTAAGGCAATTCACGTACACTCCACACGTATCAATTGTCCTCAAAAGCAAGATGTAAATCTTGGAATTCATGCCAAAGAGGAGAACCTTTCCATTAACCTAACCACTACTTACCCTCATATAGGCATTAAACCTAGGGCACTCATATTTAGTTTTGCCGGTTACTACTCGAAATTCTGCCAAAATGTTGGGTCGGTATGTTGCCTAAATTTTCGCTCGACTTCATCTTTTTCCAAAATGGGACCCTATCCATAAGTCTAGCAACAAGTCAAACCGTGTTTTACATATTTTTTAAACCTAGTTTTCCCACGCTCGGGTCCCGTCCGGCATTTCTTTTGCATTTAGATAAACCTAATACAAGTGAAAACGTAGTAATAAAAATAATCATCCTCACACTCTTCTCTCATTTTTCCCTCTTTCTTTACCAAAAGTGTCAAAAACATTTACCCCCTCTTATCAAAATACCAAAAACCTTTTCCTCCTCTTTTATCAAAATACCTAAAATAACTTGTCCTTCTCTTTTCCAAAAATTTGTCAAAAAAATATTCCTCCTGCTTCTATAATAAAAAAAAATTCGTCCTCTCTTTCAAAAATAAATTTGAATCATTTTCCTTCTCAGGTCGATCACATTTCTGACCCTTGGCTTGGCTCCCTATTGGCTTCAATCTTTCGTTAAACCGCCTTAAAGTTTAGTCAGTTCTCCCGCTACTTCCTCCGAGTCCGGAATCCACCTTCACCCGCTTTCCATGGAGAACACAGACCAAGTATTGAATGTGCAGCTTAATTTGATGACGATCCTAATCCAACTTACCGCCAAGATTGACAACCTTCAAACCAAGGTTCATAATATGCAAAGAAATCGGGTCCCTATTCCCCAAGAGCCTGAGGTCCTCTTCCCTCGCGCTATGGGTCTTCCCATACCTGAGTCTATTTGGGTCCAAAAAGAATATCAGTAAGCTCCATATGCCCCTCCTGCTAATTGGCCACCACCATCTCATCTCCCAATGTCGAATCTTGCCCAACCATGGGCTAAACTGCCCATGACCGTTGATCCAAAGGAATAAGAGTTGAACAAGGTCAAGGACGACCTTAAGCTATTGACCAAGAAGTTTTACCAAGTCCAAATTTTTGGGAACTACATGGATTACACCCATATGTCTCCCTACCCTAAAGTAAGGCTGCTGAAAAAGTTAAAGATTCCTAATATTGAAAAGTTCGAGGGTAGAGGGCCCCCAATTGTTCATCTTTAAATTTACCACCGATCCATGACTCTCCTAGGTGCCTCCGAGGAAATAATATCCCAGATATTCCAATAAACTTTGAAGGACAGTGCTATTTGCTGGTTCTTATCTCTCAAGAATTCAGAATTCGCAGTTGGGAGGATGTTGCCTGTGAATTCATATTACTGTACAAGTACAATGAGGATTTGTAGGTTACCCTCCATGATTTAGAACTTCTCAAGTAGAATCTCGAGAAAACTGTCAGTGATTTCATAGCAAAATGGAGAGAAAAAGTGGCCACAATGACCAGTAGACCTTTCGAAAAGGAACAAGTCAATATTGTAAAGAAGAACTTCTTACCCCATGTCTGAACGATGATGGGAGGACAGTATTACCCCCATTTTTTAGCCCTTTGAGAAGCAGGAGTGGAGATTGAAGAAAGTCTTCCCAAAACAGAAGTTGAGCCACAGAAATTATCCGGATAGTTTACTCTCAGAAAGTTTGAGAAGCCTGCCAATACCACAATTTTGTCCATTAATAACATCTCCCAACCTGCCACTTCGTGGGCACCAGAAAGTCGCCCTAACCCAGCCAGAAAGGAATACACCGAGCTTCATGCTCCCATTTTTAAAGTCTACTAAGCCCTTTAGACCCGAAACCTTATCAAGACATTGGACCCTCGTCCATTACCAAACCCACTTCCCAAAAATTTCAAACTCAGCGCCCCTTGCAATTTTCACCAAACTGTCGGCCATACCACTGATCAATGCTTCCATCTCTGAAATATAATTCATGGTCTGATTGACCAGGGTACCATCACCCTACCAGCCAATCCTAAGCCAAACTCTACTCATAATCCACTCCCAAATCATATATATGCTATATTCCTAGAAGAATACCCGACATTTGACCCATATACCCAAATTATACCCTAGAAAATCACCCATTATACCCATATATTCACCTAAACCCCTCAAAGTTTGCCTGTACTTTCTCCTACATCCTACCTGTTTTGTCGATCAGGCCTGTCACTTCTTACAAGAGCATGCATTATCGTTAGTACTCATTCCAGGGGAAAAGATATGGAATTGCCAACGGTACTAAACCAACTCATAGAGTTCAAGCTGAAATTTCCCTCAAAATTGGCCATTGACTTCCAAAAGTTCACCACACAGTTTTTAGAAGCTCGAAAGTGGGCTCGAGAGTCAGATAATTGGGTGGTACCCACCAATAAAGTCATCTTAGATGATGTCGTCCAGATGATGGTAGACTTATTTCGACATACCGATAAAATTTATAGTATGTTCAAGCTACTTGATGCTTTGAAAGTACAAGGGCGCTTGGTCCCTTTGCTTCTACATCTCCCTATTGAGTGGGAGGATCTATACGAAGAGGTTATTGAGATTGTAGAATGCATTGACTTCTCATGGAAGGATGATATCATTACCACTGAATGGAGGTGAATTCAATAGTTCAAATGAAGAGCAAAGCCCAGAAAGACTAGCCCAATAGACAGTATATGTGGAATGATAACATTTAAGGATTTGCTAGGAGAGATAAACAAAATTGCCAAACAACCCGAGATAGATATATAAATTCTATTTTTCCCCTCTTCAGTGAACCATATGACTAGATCTGGGAGGCATTACCAGGTTTTGAACCCTCAATAAGGGGAAAGGTGTTAAGAAACTCCCTATACCAAAAATGACGCTCAAAGAGAGAAAGATCCTCAATCAGTTGAAGAAAACTCAGTCTAACATCATTACGTGGGGACTCTTTATGTCTTCTCAACTGCATCGAAATTCCTTCATTAAACAGCCTACCAGGACCATAGTCCCTCCTTCCACCAGGCTAGAAGAAGCAGTGAATCTGGTCGGATCTCTAACCTCTACTACAATGCTCTCCTTCTTTAGGGAATAAATCCCTAAGTTTGGTCCAAATCATACCTATGCTCTTAAAATCTTTGTTGAGTTCATGGGAAAGATCGTCAGCTTTTGTTTATCAATAATGGGTTAACACTTAATATTTGTCCATTAAGAACCTTCAATGGCTTGGGATTGAAAATAAGCAACCTTGTTCCAACTTCTATTGCAATGCGTGCTTATGACAATACTTATCGGGAAGTGATGGGATCCATAAAGCTTATAATAGGGGCAGGCCCTATAAATCCCATTAATGAATTCCAAATCATCGACATATCATCTTGTTTCAACCTGAAGAGTCTTCTCATTGGCAATAGGCTTAAAATTTATCTCGAGAAAATTGGCTTAAAATGCCAAATAAATATTGGAACATTTCTTCACTAAGAAAATCATTTTTGTAAATCCCCAGATAGATTAACAACACATTTTATCCCCAGCTTAAAGCCCTAAAAATCAATGCACTCGCATCCTAAAAACTTATTACCACTCCCTAGTGGAATCTCAAAACTTCATCTTTAACAGAAATCAAATACCTCTCCAGCAGAGCTACTCGTTTTCCAGCAAAAATTCTCGAACTCTTTCCCAAGAAAATTCTAATTTTTC
The DNA here is from genome assembly GCA_949130495.1 of Sambucus nigra. NCBI lineage: Eukaryota > Viridiplantae > Streptophyta > Magnoliopsida > Dipsacales > Adoxaceae > Sambucus > Sambucus nigra. The sequence goes on from OX422214.1 coordinate 97,376,472, forward strand.
CCAAGAAAAGTTAGAAACCCTAACTGCACATTTCTGCCCAACAACACATTCCCCAGCGTAATACCAAGACCTCAAGTCATTAAACTGTTTCCCCAAAATGGAATTTTTAAACTAAGATTTTTAGCCCTTCTCAAAAGGACATAATCCCCAGACACATGTCTCCTCCCCAGCAGAGTCTTAAACAAAAATTATCCAGAAGCGCTATTCACCACAATCCACTTAAGGTTCGCATAATTGACCTCAACCCTCAAAATCGATCACTCCCACTTAAGCTCCGTAGAATTGACCTTGGCCCTCAGAATTAATCGCTCCATTTAAGGTCCGTAGAATTGACCTCGACTCTCAAAATTGATCGCTCCACTTAAGAATCGTAGAACTGACCTCGACCCTCAGAATTGGTCACTCACAACTTAAGTCCTCATAATTGATCTCGACCCTCAAAATTGGTCGCTCACAACTTAAGGTCCTCAGAATTGACCTCGACCCTCAGAATTGGTCGCTCTCAACTTAAGGTCCTCGGAATTGGTCGCTTCACTTAAGGTTCGCAGAACTAACCTCGACCCTCAGAATTGATCACTCACAACTTAAGGTCCTCATAATTGACCTTGGCCCTCAAAATTGGTCACTCTCAACTTAAGGTCCTCATAATGGACCTCGACCCTTAGAATCTCTCACTCACTCACTCACTCACAACTTAAGGTCCTCAGAATTGACCTCGACCCTCAGAATTGGTCACTCTCAACTTAAGGTCCTCAGAATTGACCTCGACCCATAAAATTGGTCGCTCCCATATTTAGGTCCTCAAAACTGATCTCGACCCACAAAATTGGCCATCATCAATATTACCTCAGGTCCTCAGCATCGACCTCGACCCTCTGAATTAGTCATCCTCGTCCCTTTAGGTCTGTAGAATCGAACTCCTTCCTAAAGCATCATATGGTATCTATTCGACGACTTTCACTTGTTACAAGATCACCCGTCGAAGGTCTCTATAGACACCACATTCTAGCACCCCTTTAAGTCTCTCTTTAGGTCCCTAGCACCTCCCCAATTCATTACAAGCCCTAATTCATACTCGAAGAACTGATTTAGAGGCTACCGAGCTCTCTCGAGCCCCATTTGACTCCAGTCAACCTCATCCTCAAAGAGAAAGATAAATGAATCCTTAAAGGTCACTAAATCCCCTTTCCAACAGTCCACTCTATGTGCAAATCGGCATAATGGTTCAGATGAACGAACCATTTTATAACTGAAAATCGATCTAGAGTCCACTAGGCGCAGGCCCCGATTTGACCCCAATCAACTTCATCGCCAGAGAAAAAGCTTAATATATCCTCTAAGGGAACTTAAACCCCTTTCCAACGATCTACCCCGTGTGCAAAATGACATAACCGTTCAGAGGAATGATCCATTTTCCTCTAAAAAATGATCAAGAGGCCATTGAGTGCTCCCGGGCTCCATTTGACCAAAATCAACTTTTCAATTTGAGCGAGACTGAATGAATCTTTGAAGGGCACTGAATACCCTTTCTAAGGATCTACCTCATGCATGAATCAGCCTTATGGAACGGATGAATGACCCGTTTTACTTTAAAAGGTCACCGAGCACTTTCGGGCCCCATTTAACCAAAGTCAACTCTCATAATCGAACGAAGCTCTTTGGAACATAGAATTACCTTGTATAAAATTTCTAATGGTCCACCTCATGTGTGATTCTAACTTATGGTTTGGACGAACGATCCATTACCGCCCGACGATCTCCTTTCCAAAGGACCGACAAGTGCTTTCGAGCCCTGTTTTACCCAAATTCAACTTTCGGGACCGAGATCGGCATAAAATACTCTTGAAGGTTTCTGAATTACCTTTCTAATGATATGCTTCATGCACGAATTGGATTTATGGATTGCATTCTACGACCATTTTTTCAAAAAAATCTGCACGAGAATGCTGATTGGCTGGTCCATTTCCTTACCAATCGGTTGTGTGCATAAAGGTCATCTACCGATTGTCAAGGCTAGGGATATTCTAATCATAATTCCCCCTACCCTATAAAAGGAGGTCCTGATCTCACTCTCAGGGCACACCTCAGATCCATCAATATCAGTGATCTCAGTAACATTCTCTTGCAATCAGCAAAGTTTCCTTTCCATCTTTTATTCCCATCATTTTCATACCCAATATAGCAAAATTTCATTCACTCTCATCCAAAATTCAAGGGAGCTCATCACGGATCAAGATCAAGCCCCAATTCTCTAAAGAAGGTCCAAATATCCTACTCTCTCTTTAAATTTCTTTATTTTCACATTAGTTACATAAATTCTTAATCTAGATTTTACTTTAGTTCATACACATTAACATCTCATCCTTTATTAGTTATATTGCGCATATTTTATTTTTTATAAAAAAAATGAAAAAGAGGATTACGCCTATAAATTCCAACGGGATTGTTCACCACATTTTTGCAAAACTAAAATATATTTTCTACACACACACATAATAAACTCCCATTTGAATTAATGGGTTAAACCTCAACCTTGTTCCATATGCAAACTACATGAACTTTGATGCCTTTATAAGCCATGTAGGCGTTTCGGGCTAAAGCCTGAAACTCGAGTCCAACTTTCCAATTTTCCTATTTTCATTTTATCTATTACTTATGATTCATATTTTCTTTTTATCTAACAAATATTATCATTTCATTATTACAATCAATATCTCGATAAGTGCACACATCATATTTTCTAATTATTATTTTGGGAACATTCCTTTAGATTACCTCACTCTATATTTTCCATGATATGAGTTGAGCGATTCTGATCTCCATTTATATATACACGCACACACACTTCACGGAGAAATTAAGGAAAATAATAACATGAGCCCATGAGAGATCAAAAGGGCGGGATGGGTGCCTAACACCTTCCCATTCTGTAACTTATCCCCCGAACCTCAGAATTATTGGTTTCGTAGGCATCAGTTTGTCTTTTATGCTTCTCTCTCGAGGCAGCGACATGTTCTTTTTCCTATTTTGTGAAAAATAGCCTGGCTACTGCATCTCTTAACATCACCCCACATCGACAACGGCCTAAGCGCTCATAAAAAAAGGGCGTGAGACCTTCTCCCCCTCTCCGCGTGCGCGCGATCAAGCGCCGGGAACCCTCGAGATGAGAGAAGTAAAGAGCCATGGAGGGATGGCCACAATGATGATGACGATTAGGAGAGTGATGAGGGGAATGATGATGTTGTGGAGTACAATGATATGTCTGACCAGAGCTTCTAGTTTTGCTTTACTTCATGTTATTTATTTTTGTAGTACAGTATGTGGCACTTTGCGGATCTTGGTTTGTACTTGGATATTAGTATCTTTGTTGTTAATACTTGATACATTTTGTGGTTATCCTGCATACTTGGATAGCTTGTTAGTTATATGGATTATATATTGGTTTTTTATGGGTATTATGTCTTTATCCATATCATTAGTGGTATATTGTCATATTCTTGTTTGGTCCATACTTTCTATCGATGTTTTCCTTATATGATCTCATTATTACTAATTTGATGTTATGATTATCTCATATCCTATTTTTGTGATTAATTATTCAATGTCATTCATCATCTTGTGTATGTGTATGGAATTCATGTTGTGATAATTTGATTCGCATGTATATATTCTCATGTGTTTATTCCCATGACATAGCTATGGTTGTTCACACGCTTTACTAGCTTTTGCTTATGTGAGTTTATTCATTACCTAACTATATGTTGTCTTTGCTATTTCTTCTATTTAACTTTTTCGTATTAAAAAGGGGGAGAAAGCTTTAGTCCTTGAGATTAAGGGGAAGAACAATTTATTTCCTTTATTTTTCCACTGTGTCAAAAGGGGGAGTGAATTTTTCTATCACTTATTAAGTGGGAGAAAGTTGTTTCTCACTCTATTTTTTTAATATTTTGGAGCATTTAAAAAACCTGTGAAGTTTTCAAAAGATACCCTTGTCACCCTCTCTAACTTAAACATTTTGCATTGTCCTCGAGCAAAATAACTAAAATCTAAATAAGAAAAAGAATAAATGTGAAATACAAAACAAGCAAAATTTAAAATACAAATTTGTGTATTAAGAGCACCACACAACTACAACAGGAAAGTGAAAGCAAATACATAGTTATTATAAGATAATCGATGAAAAGTAAAAGAACTATACAAATTAACCCCTAAAAACTAATGTGAAGGATTATGACCATAAGGATCATAATAGTATGGGGGAAATTGCGAATTGTGACCCATTTACAATCTATACATTTTCGCTTGTAGGCATCATGCTTGTGTCGCGACGGTTGCGTGGAAGTCTTCCCGATATTCGTTGACAGAGTCGATGAACCGTGCCTCCAAATCACTAATTCGACAGTTGATAACCTCTAAATGGTAGGTGCCTTCATCAAAATTGGGCTCAAAGTCGGGGTACCCCTTACTTCCATCCTCGCCTTCTTCAGCTCGCATATCCGCTCCCTCCTCGTCTTCACACCCTCATCTTGCATAGGGGCATCCTCATCCATGAACTCTTCTTCGTCCACCACCGAGGGTGGAGGGTGGGTCACTCACATTTGTCGGGCGATTAGTGGAAGATAGCCCAATCGGTTTCAGAAATTTAGTGTGCAAGTCAAGATCCCGTACCCCAGCATCATGCATAATTTTGACAATGAGGCACGCATAGGGATGAAATACTTTGCCGGTATTATCATATGCGACATGGAGAATTTGTGTAGAAGAGTTGGAAGAGGTTGATTTCGCTCGCCTCGTCTAGAAAATGGTATAGAAAGTTACTGTGGCGTAGACGAAACACCTAGTCGTTGATGGTTTGAAGGATTGTGCCACAAGTAATAGATGCCACAAGTATTTAAAGGTAGGAATGGGTGGGGTTTGGAGGGAATTGAAAAAGGTGGAGGTGGTAAAGAGTGGAGGGAAGGAAAAAGGATAAAAAAAAATGGGAGGGAAGAGGCTTTGGGGGGAAGGATTTTGTATGGAGGGATGGAAGAAAAGAGGGGGATGAATTTGGTGGGAAAAATGAAAAGGGGAGGAATATGTAGTTGTTTCTCCCAACCGGTTCGGAGGTTGTAAGCGAATCGGTTCGCCTGCAAATCGGTTCAGCCTGCGGTTTGGCGAATGTGCTCTGCATCAAACACCTTTATCTTCATGATTTTTATATTCTAAGTGTTTCTACCCCACATATCTCCTCTCTAATGTATCTCAAACCTCCCTAAACACATCGGGACCTCAAGCACCTTAACCTCACTCTCGTAACGCTTGTATGCTCTCCCGCAATTGAAAACCCAACACGGTGCTCCTAACTTTTTTAAATCATGATTTCTACGGACCTCTAAACTACCCTAAAATAACTCTACTCACTAGTATACAACACATGCTCCTCCCATACGTGTCCTGGGTGTGATAACCTCTCTCTTTCTCCTAAAACTCACTCAACCCCATAAACGAGGTCCGATGCTCTCTTCGTCTCCATTTTCCTCACATCGTAAACTAATAATATGAACAAGTGGGAACCATCCCCATAGCTACAAGGACACCTCGAAGCTCTTCATGAATGATGTGAATGAGATCATCGTGGTGACCAATCTAATCGCAGCATACTTTTCTCGACTTAGAGAGAATATGTTGGTAAAAACTAGAAGGACATGCTAAACCTAGATTCCCCTTACACTCGGGACTACTTGGATCAAGATCTAACTCGGGCAAAAGACTGGTTCTCTCCTCGGTCGCATCTGAGAACTCCAATGTCATGGGTGGATATTTACAGAGAAGGAATTTGTCTATCCGATCTTTCCATTCGTTCTCCTCTAAGTGACAAAGAGAGTTCAATAATGATTGGAGTTCGATATTGATATTCTCATTCACCGACCCTAATTCTTTCTCAAAGTACTCTAGGCTCATATCTCCTAACTCCACTCTCTCTTACTCTTATTAAACCTATCTTTCCCACTCACATCTACATGCTCTCTTTTGTTCTCAACAGGCTTAATTAAACACGCCTCCTCTACCTCTCGCACAACATCAGAATCATCTCTCTCACTTGATGTAACAAGATATACTCCTAACGGCTCTCTCGTGTGATTCCTCTCACCGTGCTTGTATATTGTCTCTTCCATAATATCCCTCTCTTATAATTCTCCCTCATCACCACCATGCTTGGTGATGTTGAAGATATTTATTTCTAGAATCATGTTTTCGAATATGAGCTGAATTTTCCCATTGCGTGTATTAATCAATGCATTCGTCATAGCTAAAAATGGGCGGCCAAGTATCATGGGAACATTATTACTCAGGAAAGAGAATGGACCTTCGTCCCAAATGATAAAATCTACCTGTAAGTAGAAAGTGTTAACTTGGACGATCATGTCCTCAACGATCCCCGGGGTATCTTTATGGAACGATTCGCGAGTTGGAGAGCCATCCTTGTGGGTTTAAGGTTCCCCAAATCTAATTGCTCATAGATGGAGTAGAGGAGAATGTTAACAGTCGCCCCTGAAACTATTATCACTCTCCCAATTCGATTATTCTCCATGATGTAAGAAATGGTTGGTGCACCTGGATCTTTACATTTTAGTGGAAGGATGCTTAACAGTAGTGAACTGGCGTTCTGTGCTAAAAAGAAATTTTTCTTTACCTTTAGCCTTCATTTCACCGTGAGAAAGTCCATAAGAAACTTAGCATATGGATCAGCAAGGAAAGATAAATTAATCTTTACTTTCTTAAGAATGTCTAAAACATCGTCACGGGTAGTCTCTTTGGAATGGGATACTAACCGTTGAGGATATGGAGAAGGAATGGGAGCTTTCACAACCACTGTAGTCCTAGTTGTGCCATCATTACCGCTTTTTCTCAAGGGGATATCTTCGGCCTCTTTTATGCCGGGAGAAACCTCCTTGTTATTCTGCATATCGTGTGGAAGAGGTGACAAGACAATAACTCATCCACTGTGCAGAATGGTTATTGCACTACCTTGCTCTTTGTTCTCGTCGTTATTAGATCTAACACAATGTTGACCTTGGGGAGGTCTTTGGCCTTGGGCGGGAAACTGTCCCTTCTCTTGGACACTTAGGGAAGATTGCATCTTAGACAACGACACCTTTAAGTCGGCATAATTTTGGGCATTTTGAGCGTTTATCGTTGATTGAGTTTGCATGAATTGATTTAAAGTGTCCTCTAGACTTCTTCGATATGGGGTAATATGAGACGCGTGAGGGGGTGCTTGTATAGGCGGGGCTTGTTGGAAGGGAGGGAGTGGTGGAGGTGTTGTGTAACAAGGGAAATCGGATTCATTGCTAAGTTTGGTTGCTCGTAATTGAAATTGGGATGGTTTCGCCATGAGGGGTTATAGGAATTCTCGTGAGGGGAGTTAACATTATCCTTAAAAGCTCCTACTGCTTCCACTTACCCTTCATGCATCACTTCGTAGGCGGGTATCGTTCGATATTCCTTCGTTTAATGTCCCACCTCATAAATATCGCACACATTCTCTTTTTATGCTCGAGTAGAGCCGAATATGTCTCTCCCCTAACCTCGACCACGTTCACTAGCCTCTTTGCTAGTTGATTGATTTGAAATTTTAATTCGGATTATTTATCCAATTGAAAGTGTCCAGATACGGAAGGAGATGTAAACGTTTGTCTAGGCTTAGTTTGGGTACTTGGGTTTGATGTGTCCCACGCTTGAGAAGTCTCGGTGATGTACTTAAAGTGTGCTTCAGCATCATTCACATCAAACCCTAAGAACTCTCCCTCGTACATGATCTCAATGAGATGTCTATAAGTTACCCATGATGTAAGTAGGATATGAGTCTACACTTCTCAAAACCGTGGTGTGGGCACATGTTGATTAACTCATTGAAATGCTCCAAACATCGATAAAAGGGCTCGCTATCATTTTGTCTAAAAGTTTGAATTTGATCCCTAATCACATTGGACCTATGTGCGAGGAAGAACTTGTGGAGAAACTTGGACTGCATATCCCTCTAAGTGGCTATCAAGTTTGGTGCTAGTGACCAAATCCATGTCTTAGCCTTATCCTTCAGGTAGAAGGGGAAAAACTTGAGATGCACTACATCTTGAGTGCATTCTAGTTCCGTAAAAGTCTCGTACACCTACTCGAACTATCGAATGTGGAGGTAGGAAATTTTTGACTCCATACCATGGAATGTTGGGAGAATCTAGATCATACAATTTCTAAAATGAAACTACCCTACATTATATGGAAGCATAATGCATCCCGAAGTGACGATTCACTTAGGATATAAGAGGTCTCTTATAGGGAGATACAGTAACTCACCCTCACCGGCACCATAACTAGAATTGTCAGACATTTCTCTCTCTCTTAGTTACTTAATATCCTCACTGTACGCCCTAGACGTGTGACTCGCAGTGTGACTCGTGATAGAGTTAGGCGATGTAGGAGGTGGAACCCATAAATTTGGAGCGTTTGGAGAGCGTGGGCTATCGGAGGTAAGTTTGAGTGTGGGATTCTCGTGCACTATAGGAATAATGGGATTAAGAGGAGCGTTTTGCATATTAGGATGGAGGGAATATTTTTTGGTTTTTTTGTTTTTGTTTTTTTACGTTCGAATGTTTTTGTCTTTTTTTGGATTTTTCTTATTTTTTTTTCAAAATTACAGTCAAATTATAGGATTAAGTCGATCTAACCTAGTATATCTACCCGATCCCCGACAACGGCGCTAAAAACTTGATGCTACTCAAAAACTGTCTCTAACGCGTGTAACTACGGCTCAAGTGTAAGTTAGTCACTCTAGTAATAATCCCGTAAATCGGGTGTCGAACACAGGGACTAAGACAAACTCTCATGATGAATACTTAGTAAGATGACTAACCTTAATGAGTAACTCAGAAAATAGAAAAAGAAAAGATGATTATATGGGGGAAATCGGTATAATACTTCTAACGAAAGTAATTAAATCGTATCTAAATTAACTACACATGCAAGACTAAAGATTTACTGATTAATTAATATGAAAGATAGACAAGGTTGGAATATAATCCCTTTACCCCTAGTAATTTCACCGGATACAATACTAGTCAATAATTAAACATTTAATTGAAAAGAAATTTTACTTGTTTCAAGAATTACATATATAAAGGAATAAACCCAGACAATATGTAATCAAGAATAAAAATAAAGTGCATGAGAAGGTTGTTAACACGCGCGTCGTATTCTTAAACACTTCGGTTACCTAGGGCAAACAAAGTTAAAAGTCCTACAACTGTTATATTAACAAAATTCCATGTTTTCAATTATTTGTTTAATTCAAGAACATATTTTATATCCATACGAAACGCGTAGTGTTGGGTTCATATATCCCAACCCTTGGAAACCTAGCCAAACATAGTGTTGCTAGTTAAAACCATGATTTCTACATTTCATGTGAATCTATTCATCCTTAATGTGTTGCTATGCATACAAGAGTTAATTCTAAATTATAAAAGATGCCAGAAAATAAAAAAAATAACTAATATCAAGGATCAAAGGAGAAGAAGACAAACTAGATTGAATATTGTTTGAAAAATATCCACAAATAAAAAAAATTCATGAAGAAATACACTTCTTATGTTCTAGCCTCTTTTTCTCCCTCTAAAACTAGGTTAAACTAATGTAATATATGCCTTATGTTCAGTTACAACTCATTGAAGTCATTTTTGAAAGAGACCTAAACCCATACAACTCTAGGTAAAAATTTAGAATAAATTAAAATTCGCACTTATGTCAATCGAACCGATTCCCTTGGAATTCGAACCGGTTCGCAAGTCAACTTTTCTAGATTTCCTTTTTTGCCCCTGAATTCTCATGTCGACTTTGAAATCGCACAAATTATTCACCATAGCTTGGATTGAGGCTCCGCTTCTTCTAGTGTTCTTGTGACTTCAATATCTTCAACTTTTTGTTGGCTCTGCCTTCGGTCTATGGCTACAATATTACACAAATACCCTTCAACTACCTTTCCTTGATTTCTCATTGTTTCGATGCCCGTCCCATAATTACTTGGACAGAATACTTGTAAAAGAAAAGATAAATACATAAAATAAGAAATACTTGCTAGAAATGGTTAGTAGCAAGAATACGAGATAAATCCAGTGTATTTACATCGCCCAAGATAATAAAAATGCCTAATTTATGGGGATATATATCAAATATTTATGCCGAATCACTATGCCCCGCATATGTGCCAACAACTGGATGTTCTCCTCTTATAACTTAGCTGACAATGATGAAAAACTTTACATGAGAAATGCTTCAACTTCTTGTAATACACCGTAATTTTTAAGATTTTCAAAACAAGGGTATAATTCAAATTTAAATATGGGAAATTTTATTGATAATTAATCCGGATTAAAATAAATATTAACTAGCGAGTTAAGGGTTAGTATTTATTGGTGAAAATATTAGTGAATATTACAAAGCGAATATATATAGTTATGAATTTATGAGAATTGTCACGAGTGAGAAATACGACAATTAAGGTAATTAAGTCGGGACACGCGTGTCAGTCGTGTCGGGACTAAATTGATGGAGTAAAAAAGTAAATTATTTATAAGTCACCCAAATGTCATTTCAAGTGCGCCAATATGTCCAAAAGGGTTGAAATAGTCAGAAAAGTCTACCCGAGAGTTTAGTTTGGGTCCCGAGACAGTTTTAGACCAAACCAGCATCCTGAGAGGGCGTTTTGGTAATTTGTATTTTTAGAGTATAATTAATGATGAAAATTAAAGAAATTAAAGATTAAGTACGTGGGTTAGATTAGGTCTATCGGTGTTAGACACAGAGAGGTCAAAAGGGGGAAGGAGGAAGAGAGTTTTTTAGGGCCAGAACTACCACAAGTGCACCTTTCTCACCACCAAGACCACCACCGTGTAGATCGAAGAGTGAGGATCGCAACCATACCAATGATATCAAGGGAGAAGATCTTATTTTGTGAGGCAAGTGTTTAATTCTTATTGTCTTTTAGCAATAATCATGTTCTTGTTAGTGTAGGTAATAAACACCCCTGGTTTATATGTGAATTTGATGAACACTTGATGATTACATGCTTAACTTCGGACTGAATTAATATGGAATTGATTCGTTTATGTAGTTAGAGGAATAACCACGAATTTATGATTAAATCTGGGCGACGAGGTCTGAGGTCGGACACCATAATGGGATGACCTCAGACCCTTAACATCATTAATTTGGTGAAATTTATTATTTGGATAACATCTTAGTTGAGGACCTCAGACCCTTATAACATCGTTGTGGTGAAAAGGTCTGAGGTCAGACTACTAATTTGGTTTAAGCAGACACCATTACATAAGCTTCAGAGCCAAAACATCACATGACATACATTCAACAAAGTAAAAGAAGAAAATGATATCCTTCAGAGAGTACAAATATCGAAGGGTTACAGAGTAAAGCTTCACAAATTAAATCTAAGAGTTAGAAGGAGAATGCTAGTGTCTTCGGCCTGATCATGTTGTACGACCTGGTCCACCTCAGTAATGTCTTCTCTATGGTCGGCCCCTCCAATATCAGTGCCGTCTAATGTTGCCGTCTCTGCAGGCGCAGCAACCTCCTCCTCAACCTCCTGAAGGGCTTGGGCGAGCTGAGGGTTGGTAAAACCGAGGCCTGAGAAATTAGAGGCCTTCAAACTCCCAGCCTCCCTCTCCTTGACATCAGCCCACTTGATGGTGGCTTTGATACCTCTTTCAAGGTACTCAAAGTCGAAGCTCATAAACTCATCATAGGTTTTGTATTCAGCTATTATCCCCTCAGAGGCATCATCGAGGGCTGCCTTCACATCCGAGTTGACCTTCTGCTGCAGAACGTCGTCCTTGGCCTTCAGAGCCACAGCATGGTCATTCTTAAGCTGAGACATCTCCTTCTTAAACCCCATCACCTTCTTCTCAGACTCACCCAACTCAGACTTCAGGCGGTTAATTTCTGAGTTCAGAGTGCTTTGCACCTTCTCGACTTCTTGACCCTTCTAGTTGAGGGGCAACTTCCTCAGAGTCCAGTTAGAGAGGTGGTGCATAGCTGCCAAGCCCTGCAGGTTTTGTGATCATGAATAAGTTAGAGACCAGATCAGAGGTTACACTTGGAAATTATAAAGAAATATGAGGTCATATCTGAATGGACTTGTGGATGCCGAACTCAATCAGTAAGGGTGTATCTAATGACCGAAAGAAATGCTTATCAGCCTCGGTCATAGTGGAGCCGAAGGAATCCAGAGCTACAAAATGATAGTAGCTCGGATGATTTTTGGCTGAGGAAGGGACATAGCAACCAACAAAGACCTGAACTGGAAGGTTTGAGTGATGGACAGCCCTCTATAAGACTATGGCCCCTATTATGACCCTCCAAGCATTAGAGGATAGTTGGGAAGGGGCCAAATTAATGAAGGCAAGGATGGACCTAATGATGGGATGAATGGGAAAACGAAACCCCAACTTGAACATCTGCTCGTATAAGTAGATCTCACCATCTCGACCATTGTAGGCCCTCTCTTCCCTCAGAGGTCTCCTAAGCTTTATGGAGGGACTAATGGAATACAGATATCTGAAGCAAATAAGGTCTACCTCAGTAACGGTACTCTCAATCTCGGCCGCCTCAGAGATGTCGACATCACTCTCAGCGTCATCATCGTCATCATTATCTTGCTCAACGTCGGTCGGAGCAGACGTTGATGGATTACTCGGGAACCTCTGATCGAACTCAGCCCCGGTGATGGCTGACAGAGGAATGGCGTCAAGTATGGGCAGAATAGCCACATTCGGCTCAACAGTCTCAACCTCTGAGGAAGAGGACGAGGTGCTCGAATTATTATGGGACGAGGCCCGGCTAGAGACCTCGGCCTGATCAGGGGCCTGATCTTCCCGATTTTGGAAGTCCATGGCCTCCCGAAAGGAATCCACAGACATGGGGTCTGAGGTGTAAGACTCAGACTCGGACATCGGTACTGGTTCGGTAGGAACCTCTGCCTGGTTAAAAGGTTCCAAGGGATCAGGGTATATCACCTTCAGGGGTGGTGGAATGATGGGTCTAAGAGGGAATTCTTGTGACCTACGAGCCTCCTCCTGTGCCCTCTCTATTTGCCTAATTTTTTCTAAAGTCTTCTCTCTGAGAGAAGGGAACTCCTAAAGAAGTTGGTAGAGGGGTATGAGCATCAGAGGCAGACACTACACTTTAAAGATCAAACGACAAACAAGATTGGCTAAGGAAATAAAGCAATTTAAAGATCAAACTGCCCAAACTTAGCAAGAACAGTTCGCCTGAAAATTATGGAAGCCTCACCGGAAAACTCAGAAACTCGTCGAAAAACACAAATAGAAGGGAAAAATCAGAGAAAATGAAGACAAATGAAGGGAAGAAGATACCTGAAGATGAAACGATAAGGGAAAGCGAAAAAAATGCGAGGAAATCACCACCAAGGACTTCTGAAGCGAAATCGTGAAGAAAATGCCCTTTAAAGAGAGAAACTGTTGAAGTGAAATCGTGCTAGGAAAGAGAATTAAGGAAGAAGGAGGGAAAAATGAGAGTTCAAACCCTTAAATATGCAAGCACATTTCCCAAGGCCCATCATTGCCTTGGGATCCCCAAAGGGCGACTCACAACACATGCTCGCCAAGCAAGCCACACTTCAGCATTGGACAAGTGTCAAATGAATATTGACTCATAGGAGAAAGAACTCGAAGGTTTAGAGATCCCATAGTCACCTGTTATCACATGTAACTAAGGGCTGCGGGGTGATTGATATACCCCAAGTGTGACCTCGGCTTAGAGACACCAACCTCGGCCGAGATTATGGCCGACACTAGAAAAGCCTTGGGGACGCGACATCAGCCCTCGACCATAGCAAGGTCGACCCAGGACGACACTACCACCAACCTCTCCAAGGGACACTGCATGTATAATAAGGGTCAACAGCACTCCAGTACACCTGGGAATGGCAACCTCGGCCAGGTGTAGGCCGAGCTCGCAAGAAGCCTTACTTTTACCAAGGTCAACATCATCAAGATATCAGTTGATGCTCCAAGCTTATGCCAGCTCAACCTCGGCCCAGGCCGACCCCTGCCCATTGTCTCGACTGAACTTAAGCCGAGACCTTCATGGCTCATCTCGGATTGAACGAGCAACTAAACTTATCAACCTCGGCTTCTCCCAGGATGAGGTCATGACCAAGCACGATAGCCGAGCGCCTATTGACATGGATAAGGACACGTGGACACAAATCAGTTATAACCAATCACTCTCCACACGTGGGGAGAATATTTGGTCATCATTCTCTACATGTGACAGTGACAGATGTCTTCTCCATATTGGCTAGATCAACACACACATGCTCATTGCATGCATGGGGGGCACAGTACACCCCCTAAGGACTATATATAGAGGTCATCCTCTACCTTGTAAAGCACGAAATAAGCAACCCTAGGTGAAACTCTGTCTAAACACACAGTAGAGAGAGAAAGCTTGAGAGATTGTAACTATGGCCATTAGAGCCCTCATACAGTGATACATATCATACACTTACACAGTGGATGTAGGCCTAATTGGCTGAACCACTAATATTCCAGTGTTAATCCTCTTATCCTCACTTCCTTCTGCTATATGTGTATACCTTCTATATACCTTTATCCTGCCATTGTTGACATTGAATTGAGCTTACAAACACCTTGAAGGGTGGTGATGTTTCCAGCATCATCATTTTGGCGCCGTCTGTGGGAACGAGAAGCTATATCTCCCTCTTCTTCAGCTTAACCTCACCGGAGACTCTGGTGGTGAACCAGGCACCACCCCTCGCGTGGAGCTATTTCACCATTGAAAGAGGTCCTTTAAGGTATTAAGCTCACCTGATACTTAAGCTCTTCACTAAGCAACACACGGCACCAGAGTTACCGCCGCCACCCGGAGGTGGGGGGCCTAGTTCTAGTCAGGCGCCGCCCCAGTTCGAAATGGCGGAGGTAGCTGCAGCCTTGAGGTCTTTGGCTGCAACACAATAAGCTATGCAGGAACAATTTTCATAGCTCAGACAAACTATGATGAAACCACCTGGAGTCTCACCGGATATGGTCACTATGGTGACTGTTCAGCCTCATCCTGACCCCAGGGGACACCCCAAGCACCAATGAAGGACTAGCCTTCAACCCAGCGTAGAAGGGACGTTACTGACCCTAGGCGCTTATGCCTGGGGAGGCAAGGAAACCCTTGCCCGGAGGACAGGTATGACGATCTAGAGGTGGAAGAGGCCCTAGAAGATTGTTGGGATCCATATGAGGTTTCAAACAATATGGTTCGTCCTCTTCAGGAGAGCCGAGGATGTGCTGGTTGAAGAGCTGAAGAGGCCCAACAGCGAGGATCAACTTTTGTTCGATTGAGCAGAGGGTCAGCCTTTGAGAGGTTGGGTCCAGGGAATGACCTAAGACAGAGGTTATCCAAGTCAAGAAGTGTTGTCGGTTCGCAAAAAGTGGACAGACAAGGTCGGCCTGACCAAGGCCGACCCCGTGAAAGAAGGGGAAGAAACCAGGAAGAGGTCAACAGCCGACGTTGTGCAGCGGCAGAGGAACCCTCAGTCCATCCCTTAGAGGTGTCTGGGGACAACCTCGGCCAAGTCGATGGCAGAAGACCGTGGAATGACTCTATGCAGCGCCTTGAGGAGAAGATAGGAGACCTCATCAAAAGTAGGGACCCATTACAAAGGGCTTACTCAGAGGGCTCTCCATTTGTGGCTAGGATAGTGAGCTTCCCAACTCGTGTTAAATTCAAACCTCCCATGGTGTCTCCCAAGTATGATGGCAGCACCAACCCTGTACATCACATTGAGATGTATCAGTCGGCAGCAGACATCTACTCGATACTCGATGAGATGAAGTGTAGGGCCTTTTATGGGACCTTAACAGGAGCAGCACACAGCTAGTTTACTTCTCTTCCGAAGAACTCAATTGAGAACTTCAAAGGCTTAGTTGAACGATTCACCCACAACTTATGCTTTGGGGTGAGACCTCAAAAGAAGACTACTCACCTGCTGTATGTCAAGCAGGGCAAGGACGAGAGCCTAAGAGACTACATCGCCAGGTTCAACAAAGAGAAGCTAGAGGTCGAAGATTATGAAGAGAATATATCCATGACCGCCCTCATAGGGGGTCTTCAGAAAGGGAAGCTGTTGTGGAAACTCGCGGAAGACCCTCTTAGATCTATGGCGGAACTACTGGCAATCGCGGGAAAAGTCATGAATGTATAAGAGGCAATGGCCGCCAAGTATGAGGATGAAAATCACGATAGTAGTGGGAAGTCCCAAAGAAAGAAATATGAAAAGAAGAGGGCGGGTGATGACAAGTTCGCTCACTATACTCCTCTGACTGTGAGCTGTGAGCACATCCTCAATGAGATCAAGAATGACAGGACTCTGAGATGGCCAGAGAAACTGAAGGCCCCACCACATAAGAGGAACAAAAACTTATGGTGCGAGTTCCACCAGGACCATGGCCACGTTACAGACAGATGCTTCGCCTTGAAGGGTGAGATTCAAAAGATGTTAAAATCTGGAAAGTTGAGTAAGTATGTGGATGGTAAGGCTCCCAAAGGGGGAAGAGATGACCCTAAGAAAAGGAGAAATGACGGATGCCGTGACAATGCCCCATCCAGAAGAGACAATGATTCAGAAGGTGATGATGAAGACGATCCGGATCTTCCACCAAAATATGATAACACTCCGGTGAAGAGGGTTGGTATGATCTCATTTGGTGTTGACACCATATGCGGAGGATTTGCAGGAGGTGGCTCTGAAGTAGCTGATACGAAGGCTCACGTGGCAGAGGCCAAGCTTGAAGTTGTAAATCTAACGTCTTCCGATACAGTGCAGAAGAGGAAGAAGGTAGACATGGACACCCTTGTAGTTGGGTTCTCCAGACTCGACTTCAAAGGTATCTTAGCCCCCCATGATGACCCTTTGGTAATAATAACAAGGGTGAATGGGTGCGAGGTGCAGAGGATCCTCGTATACGGGGGGATCTCGGCAGACATGATGTTTTGGCCTTACTTCAAGAGACTAGGTCTTAGTGGAGCAAGGTTGGTACCCTATCATCACCCCTTGATAGGCTTCAGTGGAGAAAAGGTCCACCCCTTGGGCATGTATGAGATGGACGTACGGATGGGTGATGAGTGGCCTAAGACGTTGACCAGGAAGATATTTTTTTTCGTAATGGACAAAAATGTATTCTCGGCCTATAACCTCATCATAGGAAGAGTGTCCCTAAAAGAGTTTGAAGCTGTGCCGTCGACGGTCCATCAAATGCTAAAATTCCTGACCCCCTATGGGGCAGGGGAAGTGCAACGTGACCAGACCATAGCGCGAGAATGTTACTTCAACTCGGCCGAAGAGAGAGAGGCCCATAAGAAGGCAACCACCACTTATAGCATTGATATGCTTGACCCAAGAGATGAGACAAAATTGAAGAAGGGAGAGGCCGCGGAAGAGGTAGAATCCATCGTCCTCAATGAGGACAAGCCGAAAAAAACCATCCAGGTCGGCAAAGCCCTAAAGTCAAAAATCAAGGAAGAGATGATAAACTTCCTTAGAAGGAGGCAGAGTGCCTTCTCTTGGAGTCACGCAGACATGCCAGGCATCAACCCTGAGGTCATGAGTCACAAGCTCAACGTGACCAAAGATGATCGGCCTATTAAACAAAGACGAAGAATTTATTCCAGGGAGAAGTAAGACGTCATCCAAGAAGAGGTCAAAAAATTAGAAGAGGCGGAGTTTATAAGAGAAGTCACATATCCGGAGTGGTTATCGAATGCAGTCATCGCGCCCAATGCCAATGGGAAGTGGAGCATGTGTGTTGATTTCACTGACCTGAACAGGTCTTATCCAAAAGACAATTATCCCTTACCTCGAATAGATCAGATGGTGGATGCTACAGCAGGACATGAGCTCATAAGCTTTATGGATGCGTATTCAGGCTATAACCAGATCTTCATGGATGCTGAAGACTCAGAGAAGATAGCCTTCATTACCAATAAAGGGACGTACTGCTACAAAGTGATGCCCTTCGGTATGAAAAATGCAGGGGCAACATACCAACGTTTTGTGAATAAGATGTTCGAAGATCAAATAGGTAAGACTATGGAGGTGTATGTAGACGATATGCTAACGAAGAGCTTGAAAGCTTGCACTCATGTAGCAGATCTCGAGAAGACCTTCGATATTATGGACTCATGCAGAATGAAATTCAACCCCGCAAAGTGTGTCTTCGGAGTAGGAGTTGAGAAGTTCCTGGGATTTATCGTCAACCAAAGAGGGATTGAAGCAACCCTGAGAAAATCAAGGCTTTGCTTGACATGAAGACACTGAGGAGTATCAAATATGTCCAAAGACTCACGGGGAGAGTGGATGCACTTAACATATTTATTTCCAGGGCAACAGATAAGTGTCTTCCATTCTTTAAAGTGCTTAGAAAGGCCTTCCAGTGGGACGAAGAGTGCGAGAAAGCTTTCAACCGACTCAAGTCTTACTTGGGGTCTCCCTTGTTGCTATCTATGCCTGTAGCAGGAGAGAATTTGTACGTGTATCTGGCAGTCTCCGAATCAGCCATCAGCGCAGCCATAATACGGGAAGACGAAGGGATCCAAAGGCCTGTGTATTTCAACAGTAAGGCCTTTCAAGGGTCTGAACAAAATTATCCTCGTATGAAAAAGTTAGCTTACGCCCTGATACATGCTTCAAGGAAGATGAAGCCTTACTTCCAAGCCCACTCCATGGTTATCCTCATCGACTCCCCACTAAAACAGGTCCTACATAAACCTGACAAGTTCGGGAGATTGATGACCTGGGCCATTGAGTTGGGGGAGTATGATCTTACCTACCAACCTAGGACAGCCATCAAAGGGCAAGCCCTCGCAAAATTTGTTGTTATGTTCACATGGCAAGAGGCCGAGGCAGAGAATAGCCTAGAGGGTGTTGAAAAGACAAACCGTGGTGTCTTACGAAATCATGAAGAGACGACACCAAAGGTCTTCCGAGATCAGGAAGAGGTCACATCTAACAAGGTCAAGGGCAGAGTAGCGGAGAATGAGGAGGATCGGTACCTCTTCAAATAAGGAATCATGTCGTAAGGGGTCTTCTCATCGGATACAGACATTTGGAGCCTCTTTGTTAATGGCTCTTCCTGCGACAGTGGAAGCGGTGTGGGGTTGATACTTTCAGCCCCTAATAGTGTTAACATCAAATACGCTTTGAGATTCAACTTTAAGGCCTCTAACAACAAGTCGGAATATGAATCCATGATAGGCGGCCTCTCATTGGCAAAGACTCTGGGTGTAAAGCGACTCCTACTCCACAGCGACTCAAGGTTAGTTGTCAATCAAGTACTGGGAGTCTATGAGGCCAAAGATGAAAGGATGGCCAAGTATCTGAAAAGGGTGAGAACGATGTTAGAATATTTTGAAGAGGCAAAACTGAAGAGAGTGCCTCGACAAAGTAATATCCACGCAGACGCATTGGCGAGGTTGGCCTCGGCAATGAAGACAGACGTCAGAAGGACCATTCCGATCGAGGTCTTAGAAAAAGCGACCATCGAGGAAGAAGAGGTATGTAACCCTTGTCATAATTTGAACCTAGGAGACTCATGGATGGACCCCCTCGTCTGATATATTAGAGAGGGAGAGCTACCTGAATCCAAGCTAAAGAGGAGGAAATTGAGATATAGGGCTGCCAAGTTCTTGATAGTAAGAGACGTCCTGTACAAGAAAGGATTTATGTTGCCTCTCCTCAGATGTGTGCATCCCACAAAAGTTCCCCGGGTCTTACAAGAAGTTCATGAGGGTTCTTGCTCCAGTCACATAGGGGGAAGACCCTTGGCCAAGAGAATCATCACACAGGGATACTGGTGGCCAACCTTGTCCAAAGACGCTGCAGCTTACGTGAAGAGGTGTGATAAATGTCAAAGATTCGCCACTATCCCTCACCAACTTATGACATCAATCACTTCTCCCTGGACATTTGCGGTGTGGGGGATTGACTTAGTAGGACCCCTGCCAAGAGCTGCCAACAATTACCGTTTCCTGATAGTTGCCATTAACTACTGCTCAAAGTGGGTGGAGGCAGAGCCGATGATAATGATCACAGAACAAAAGACCTTCCAATTTATCTGGAGGAACATCATATGCAGATACGGCCTCCCAAACACTCTTATCTCAAATAATGGGACCCAGTTCAAGAACTCCTCTCTATAAAAATATTGCATAAGAGTTAGGATAAAGCAGTTCTTCTCATCACCTGGCCGACCTCAGGCAAACGGTCAGACCGAGGTCACAAACAGAACAATCCTCGATGGAATCAAGAAGAGGTTAGAAGAAGCGAAGGGAAGATGGACTGAAGAGGTTTACGGTGTGCTATGGGCATACAGAACCACAGTAAGGACACCAACAGGAGAAACCCCGTTCATGCTAGCACATGGCTCAGAAGTCGTCATACCAACGAAAGTGGGGCTCCCAACTCATAGGGTTCAGACCTATGACCCTAATAAAAATGGGGAAGAGAGGAGGTTAGACCTAGATCTGATTGAAGAGAGAAGAGAAGACGCAGAGATCAGATAAGCAGCTTACAAGGAGAGAGCAGCGAAATTCTAAAATCAGAGGGTGAAGTCAAGACCCATCGCAGTGGGAGACCTAATGCTGAAAAAGACCTTACAGAAAGCAAACAAGCTCCACCCAAACTGGCATGGTCCCTACAAAGTGATAGAAGAGGTGGTGCCTGGCACCTACAGACTAGAAAACCTAGAAGGGGAACCTTTCTCTAACCCAAGGAATGTTGATCACCTAAAGAAGTATTACATATGATGTTGCAAAGAGTTTATGTAAATGTACCATCTTATTATGAAGAGGTTATTAATAAAAGATCATTTCCCGTGGCGGTTCATGCTTCATTGTGCACTTATGTTAGAAATTAATGAGGATAACATCTTAGGTGATGACCTAAGACCCTTATAACATCACTCAGTGGTGGCGAGGTCTTAGGTCAGACGCCATAATGGGATGACCTCAGACCCTTAACATCATTAATTTGGTGAGATTAATTATGAGGATAACATCTTAGGTAATAACCTCAGACCCGTATAACATCACTCAGTGGTGACGAGGTCTGAGGTTGGACACCATAATGGGATGACCTCAGACCCTTAACATCATTAATTTGGTGAAATTAATTGTTTGGATAACATCTTAGTTGAGGACCTCAGACCCTTATAACATCGTTGTGGTGAAAAGGTCTGAGGTCAGACTACTAATTTGGTTTAAGCAGACACCATTACATAAGCTTCAGAGCCAAAAACATCACATGACATACATTCAACAAAGTAAAAGAAGAAAATGATATCCTTCAGAGAGTACAAATATCCAAGGGTTACAGAGTAAAGCTTCACAAATTAAATCTAAGAGTTAGAAGGATAATGCTAGTGTCTTCGGCCTGATCATGTTGTACGACCTGGTCCACCTCAGTAATGTCTTCTCTATGGTCGGCCCCTCCAATATCAGTGTCGTCCAATGTTTCCATCTCTGCAGGCGCAGCAACCTCCTCCTCAACCTCCTGAAGGGCTTGGGCGAGCTGAGGGTTGGTAAAACCGAGGCCTAAGAAATCAGAGGCCTTCAAACTCCCAGCCTCCCTCTCCTTGACATCAGCCCACTTGATAGTGGCTTTGATACCTCTTTCAAGGTACTCAAAGCCGAAGCTCATAAACTCATCACAGGTTTTAAATTCAGCTATTATCCCCTCAGAGGCATCATCGAGGGCTGCTTTCACAGCCGAGTTGACCTTCTGCTGCAAAACGTCGTCCTTGGCCTTTAGAGCCACAGCATGGTCGTTCTTAAGCTGAGATATCTCCTTCTCAAACCACTTCACCTTCTTCTCAGACTCACCCAACTCAGACTTCGGGGGGTTAATTTCTGAGTTTAGAGTGCTTTGCACCTTCTCGGCCTCTTGACCCTTCTAGATGAGGGGCAAATTCCTCAGAGTCCAGTTGGAGAGGTGGTGCATAGCTGCCAAGACCTGTAGGTTTTGTGATCATGAATAAGTTAGAGACCAGATCAGAGGTTACACTTGGAAATTATAAAGAAATATGAGGTCATACCTGAATGGGCCTGTGGATGCCGAACTCAATCAGCAAGGGTGTATCTAATAACCGAAAGAAATGCTTATCAGCCTCGGTCATAGTGGAGCCTAAGGAATCCAGAGCCTGCAGACTGTGGCCCATGATGTTGTCGGTAATCTTTAATTGCTCTAGACGAGCCGATAAAGCGTCTGCTGAAGAGATTGGGATGGCAGAATAAACACACTTTTTCTTCTGCCTCTGATCCTCAGGGGCATGTTCAGTTGGAGCCCTCTTCTTTATGGCTTGGGGCTTTGAGGCAGAGGGAGCTGGAGGAGGAGCATTAAGACCTGCCTTCTTTGCGAGCCTCGTCAAGCTAGGCGCAGCCATTTCCCAAAGCTCGTCTGAGATATCCTTTGGACGCTCTGCAAAAATCAATAGATCTGAGTTAGAGAATCAGATATGAATAAACTCAGAGGTTCAACTTGGAATAAAAAATGCTTACCAAACTCGGTAAGAGGACTTCCACCTAGGCCGATCTCAGAGAGGTAGTGGGGGGTCATCAAGTGTTTTAATTTTATGAGCAGACCATGCATCCCCTGATCTTGAAGGTCTTTCACCTTCTGAAGATTCTGCAGGCTCAGACCAGGATCGGCCCTCGCAGATATTGTGACCTTACCCCATCTCAGGGGCATCCTCGGCTCTAGCAAGGATGAGGGAACACATGGACCAAATTCCCATGGCCCAAAAGTGAAGAAATATCGAGGCTTCCAGTTGTGGTTGGAAGTCTGAGTTATTTGGAGCATCTTTTTCTCAGGCTTCCGAGCTAAAAAATGATAGTAGCTCGGACGATTTTTGGCTGAGGAAGGGACATGGTAACCAACAAAGACCTGAACTGGAAGGTCTGAGTGATGGACAACCCTCCATAAGACTATGGCCCCTATTATGACCCTCCAAGCATTAGAGGATAGTTGGGAAGGGGCCAAATTAATGAAGGTCGTGATGGACCTAATGATGGGATGAATGGGCAAACGAAACCCTAACTTAAACATCTGCTCGTATAAGTAGATCTCACCATCTCGGCCATTGTAGGCCCTCTCTTCCCTCAGAGGTCTCCTAAGCTTTATGAAGGGACTAATGGAATACAGATATCTAAATCAAAGAAGGTCTACCTCAGTAACGGTACTCTCAATATCGGACGCCTCAGAGATGTCGACATCACTCTCAGCGTCATCATCGTCATCATTATCTTGCTCAACGTCGGTCGGAGCAGACGTTGATGGATTACTCGGGAACCTCTGATCGAACTCAGCCCCGGTGATGGCCGACAGAGGAATGGCGTCAAGTATGGGCGAAATATCCTCACTCGGCTCAATAATCTCAACCTCTGAGGAAAAGGACGAGGTGCTCGAATTATTATGGGATGAGGCCCGGCTAGAGACCTCGGCCTGATCAGGGGCCTGATCTTCCCAATTTTGGAAGTCCATGGCCTCCCGAAAGGAATCCACAGACATGGGGTCTGAGGTGTAAGACTCAGACTCGGACATCGGTACTGGTTCGGCAAGAACCTCTACCTGGTTAAAAGGTTCCAAGGGATCAGGGTATATCACCTTCAGGGGTGGTGGAATGATGGGTCTAAGAGGGAATTCTTGTGACCTACGAGCCTCCTCCTGTGCCCTCTCTATTTGCCTAATTTTTTCTAAAGTCTTCTCTCTGAGAGAAGGGAACTCCTAAAGAAGTTGGTAGAGGGGTATGAGCATCAGAGGCAGACACTACACTTTAAAGATCAAACGACAAATAAGATTGGCTAAGGAAATAAAGCAATTTAAAGATCAAACTGCCCAAACTTAACAAGATCAGTTCGCCTGAAAATTATGGAAGCTTCACCGAAAAACTCAGAAACTCGTCAGAAAATACAAATAGAAGGGAAAAAGCAGAGAAAATGAAGACAAATGAAGGGAAGAAGATACCTGAAGATGAAACGATAAGGGAAAGCGAAGAAAATGCGAGGAAATCACCACCAAGGACTTCTGAAGCGAAATCGTGAAGAAAATGCCCTTTAAAGAGAGAAACTGTTGAAGTGAAATCGTGCCAGGAAAGAGAATTAAGGAAGAAGGAGGGAAAAATGAGAGTTCAAACCCTTAAATATGCAAGCACGTTTCCCAAGGCCCATCATTGCCTTGGGAGCCCCAAAGGGCGACTCACAACACATGCTCACCAAGCAAGCCACACTTCAGCATTGGACAAGTGTCAAACGAATATTGACTCATAGGAGAAAGAACTCGGAGGTTTAGAGATCCCATAGTCACCTGTTATCACATGTAACTAAGGGTTGGGGGGTGATTGGTATACCCCAAGTGTGACCTCGACTTAAAGACACCAACCTCGACCGAGATTATGGCCGACACTGGAAAAGCCTTGGGGACGCAACATCAGCCCTCGACCATAGCAAGGTCGACCCAGGCCGACACTACCACCAACCTCTCCAAGGGACACTGCATGTATAATAAGGGTCAACAGCACTCCAGTACACCTGGGAATGGCAACCTCGGCCAGGTGTAGGCCGAGCTCAGAAGAAGCCTTACTTTTACCAAGGTCAACATCATCAAGATATCAGTTGATGCTCCAAGCTTATGCCAGCTCAACCTCGGCCCAGGCCGACCCCTACCCATTATCTCGACTGAACTTAAGCCGAGACCTTCATGGCTCATCTCGGATTGAACGAGCAACTAAACTTATCAACCTCGGCTTCTCCCAGGATGAGGTCATGACCAAGCACGATAGGCGAGCACCTATTGACATGGATAAGGACACGTGGACACAAATCAGTTATAACAAATCACTCTCCACACGTGGGGAGAATATTTGGTCATCATTCTCTACATGTGACAGTGACAGATGTCTTCTCCATATTGGCTAGATCAACACACACATGCTCATTGCATGCATGGGGGTCACATTACACCCCCTAAGGACTATATATAGAGGTCATCCTCTACCTTGTAAAGCACGAAATAAGCAACCCTAGGTGAAACTCTATCTAAACACACAGTAGAGAGAGAAAGCTTGAGAGATTGTAACTATGGCCATTAGGGCCTTCATACAGTGATACATATCATACACTTGCACAGTTGATGTAGGCCTAATTGGCTGAACCAATTATATTCCGGTGTTAATCCTCTTCTCCTCGCCTCCTTCTGCTATATGTGTATACCTTCTATATACCTTTATCCTGCCATTGTTGACATTGAATTGAGCTTACAAACACCTTGAAGGGTGGTGTTGTTTCCAGCATCATCAGATAGTAAATACAAAAAAATTTAATAATAATAATACATGGGAAATTTGGGTTGTTACTATGGGTGAGAGTTTAGAAGGTTTATGGCTACAACCTAGTTAGGCGTGATAAAAATAATTAGTATGGATTAGAGGTACGTTAGGCGTGCACAATAGTTGAGAGGTGGGATTCTCAAAGTGAGTGCTCAAAAATCTAACATGCACATAATATTTGCTTTACTGCAATTTTTAAATACTTGCTAAATTATTTTAAAATATTTTACACTCGGGCTCTGACCCATGTCTCGCAAAATCTCTTTTCTTGTGAAATTATTATAGGTGTCCAGCTATATGAATGTCGGGCTTAGACTGTTGGATATTTTGATGTGCTGCAGCTATTATGGGAGTTGCAGGTCCTCATATTTAGATGCTTCCACATCTATGACTTCTGTTTCTTTGATTTAGGGTTTCCAGTGAGGGTATGTGTCACCCATTCTCATTTTATTTATGTTAGAGAGACATTGTACTCTTTTCATTTCAGTATTTCAGTTTAAGTTGGATTTGGTATTATTACGATTGGTGGTTTGGATTTTCTTATTTGGATTGATTATGTTAGCTTTATCATTTTCACTTAGAAGGTGTTTTATCAATAAATTATTCATTTATAAAAATAGTGGATGTGTGAAGGGTGAAATAAATTGATTTTAATTATTGGACAAATGTTATGACACTAGCTTAATTAAAAATTAGGTGTTTGATAAAATAAATGTTTTCGGTCAGTGATGTTAAGACTGAACCAACTGGATACTTTGATTTAATTTAACAAAGGACTAATTACTCGGTATTTAATTTGGCGGGGTGTCATAGGTGGTATCAGAGCATCGGGTTCTAAATTCCTTTAGGATCTGTACGGCTTATTATGCTTCCAACTTAGCGTTATTTGATATAGAGCCCTATTATTAGGATTGTTACATTCTGAATTTTTATATATGTCTTCAGCTACATTAAGATTTATTGAACGGTGAACTTATAAATTCTCTCTTATTTCAGATGCCTCCGAGACGAGCACTGCGAGCCAAAAATGCCCAGCTCGAGCCACAGCAAGCTCCGGTCCAGGGTACGATAAATGCTGTCGAGGTAGTCACTATAGTTGCATATGCGGTTAATAAAGTGCTAGCCATGGTTCAGCAGGCCCCACCACAAGCGCAAGCAGTGACACCTACCCCGGTACACGCATTCCCTTCTGCTTGGGAACGAGTCAGAGATGCCTTCCAGAGGGAACACCCTCTAGAGTTCTCGGGGAGCTCAGATGTTATGGAAGCTAGCCAATAGAAAAAGGACATACAGAGGCACCTACGGATGTATGAGTACAGAGAGGTGAAAAAATAAGATATTCTCTACCTTCAAGTTGGTTGGAGTAGCGTTACAGTAGTGGGAGGCCACTACTACTGTAGAGGAGCGTGATGTTTTAACGATTCAGGACTTTTGGGTGCGGTTTGATCGTAAATATTTCCCTTCCTCCGTTCAGACTAAGATGTGAAAAACTGTTACTAATGACGTTTAATACAAGATTAAAGTATTTAAGTAACTCCGAACTGTTTTTTGAGGAAACTTTTTTCTTTAAATCAAATCAGGTTAATCACAAGAAGTGTTGAATAAAATATGCATGAGATTAGTTCAAGATTTGTTAACAAGTTTGAAAAACAAAACTAAGACAGTTTAAATCAGCACACTATTAAGAAAGAGATGAGGAGATGTAAACAGATTAATGAAAAGAGATTTTTAACATGGTAAAATCTCACCCAACTGAGGAAACATCCACAGTGACTTCTAAGCCACAAACCAAGAATCCACTAAAATAAAATATATCAGTTACAAACTATATAACTCACATGCACACAAATCAGACCTATACAAGTTTAGGAATGTACCCACTGGTTTCCTTCTAAATTCTCTGCAGTTCTGATTGTTGATGTGGCTCTCCCAGTTTTTTAACTTCCACTTTGTTCCAGTCTTTACGTCGACCATTGTTTCAAGATCTTATTACCAACACTTTCAGTGGTGTAGTGTGTAAGTGTTTATGATGGTGCTCTAACACATGCATGCACACATTCACGCTTATTTATACAAATAGTCCTATCAAATTACAGTTAAGATCTATATGCTGTGATTTTCAGCTTCTCTCTTCTTAGGAACCAAAAAAAACTTATTTGACCTTTAAAATAATCCAAGAATCCACGGCTATCTTTCTCGAAAGATGGTTCAAGATCTTAATCAATTTTAGGGTTTTGAAAATACTTTTGAAATTGAAAACCACCAAGTGTGATTCCAACTAGGTCAAAGGTCTTATTTCAAAAGAACTAGAAACAGAAAATGATTTTGTTGATTTTGAAGATAAAAACATTTACAGAAAATAATCAACAAAAGATTTCTCAAGATGAGAAACTAAGAATGCAAATCTAAGTGTAATATAACATAAAATAACCAGATCTATGATTTCTATGAAACAGAAATACAGATCTAACCCAATGTTTAAGTTGGACACAAGATCTTAAAATCAAGAGGTTAAACCATGAAACATCTTTCAAACCAACATAGAAATAACTCTCAAACACTCAGGGTTGGTGTTTGGTGTAAATGGCTTTAGAAAACTGAATTAGGGTTTGAAACTGTGTTTGGAAGAATTAGGGTTTCTAACTCTCTCTCTCTCTCTAGTTTTTCTCTCTTCTCTCTTCTCTCTATACTTAGACGAAGTGCTAAAAGTCTCTCAAAGGCTGAGGGTAAGCCTCCTTATATAGGGGGTTGAGAAGGATCGAGAAGGCTATTCAAAATCAGGGGTTGGGATTTGGTCTTCCCAAATTGACTTTGATCCAACGATGAGATAACAGTGATGGTTTAAACGGTTTCTGATTGGATGATAATGGTTTCACATGGATTGGCTTCAAACGCATGCAGAGCGTTGATAACAGCGATCCAAGGGCTAATAATGGACAACGGTTTTGAGTCTTTAAAGAAACACAAATCCAACCGGTATAAGGGTGATAGGTGTAGGGTTGATATTGAACCTCACACGAGTGTATGAAAATAATTACACACACACACCCTATTGTCTCTAGCGCTTTCGGATCCTACCCAAAAGAACTTATAAGCATAAAACCATAAAACCAGTATTAGAGATTGACCCCAAAAGCTTTTTAATCCAATTTTAATTATGAAAAAATTATTTTAAAAATCATTAAAAATTCCCAAAAAATTATTTAAAATAGTTTTAAGGGAAATTAACACACACAAATAATTTAATGTGATATATGAACAATGTATGCAATCCTAATGTGTGTGAGTGTTTATGAATATACCTTCAATCAATTAAACAAGAGGAATGAAGAGTGGAGTAGAGTCTGAGGCCTTTTGGATTCTAGGGAATGGACACAATTTTATCATTATTTTCAAACTAGATGAGCACTTATACAATGTAGACTCAAGTGAGTCAAGAGTATAAGGTGATTCAAGATGAGGCATAAATTACTGGACCTCACCCAGGAGGGGAGGACTGTAGAGAAATATGAGGAGGAGTTTACTAGATTGGTAAACCTGGTGCCAGCTGAGGTGCCTACTAAAGAGAAAAAGATTCAGATGTTCATGGACGGCCTGACCTAGAGGATTAGACAGCATCTTCTGGGTAATCTTTCCTTACATTCCTATGCAGATGTAGTTAATGTTACTTTATTACACTTCCAGGACCACCGCTTCCATGTTATGGGGAGCAAACGAATTGGAGAGTCCAGCCAACAGGGCAAGACCGAGCGAAGTAGTGCTAGTGGGGCACCAGTAGCTCAGAGTCAATAGAGACAGGGGGAGCAAGGTTCCCAGTAGGGGGATTCTGCTAAGAGATTCAGATCAGGGGGTTTTCGTCAGGGATAAGGAGGTTTTAGGCAGGGTCAGTAGGGCCAGCACTAGTTCTAGTAGGGCCAAGGGAGAGGTGGCAACGGCTAGCAGGGCCAAGGACAGTAGGGACAGAGAGGAGGAAACTTTGTGGGTAAATTCTTTACTTATGGTAAGATTGGCCACAAGCGCCAAGAGTGTCCTAAGAGGAGCAGGGCCCCGTAGCAGCAGCAAGGTGCTCGACAGGAGCCCCAGCGATCTACATATCCCGTTGCCCTCCCAGTGCCAGCACCAGTCCCAGCTTTGCGTGCCATTCCATCACTTCCTGTTTAGCAGGGGCAGCTACAATACGACGTGTTTATAACGTCCACTATGTCGCAGTCCCATAGGCTCCACCCGTCGTTGATGGTATATTTTCTATTCAGGGGACTCTAGGATGCATTTTATTTGACACGGGAGCTTCACACTCGTTTATTGCCACTAGATTTGCACGTTTTATGGGGTTATTAGATATTGTGGATGTACTGTTACGTGTGTAGACTCACCGTTAGGTAATGGGACGTTGATTTTCTTTATATGTCGGGGTGTGGGCATAGATATTGGGAGCCTCATTTTGCCTACCGATATGCTTGTCTTGGATATGTCAGTGTACGATGTCATTATTGGCACATATTGGCTAGCCACGTATAGGGCCATGATTTACTACTTTAGTAGGAGCATTGTTTTGGCTATCCCTGGTCAGGAGATATTTTTAGTGGTGATGCCTCACCCCGAGGGAGGATCATCCACTAACCTATATTATATAAAGGAGGAGACCTCTACGGGAGTCATGATCCCTTTTGAT
Organism: Sambucus nigra; assembly: GCA_949130495.1. Lineage (NCBI taxonomy): Eukaryota > Viridiplantae > Streptophyta > Magnoliopsida > Dipsacales > Adoxaceae > Sambucus > Sambucus nigra. The sequence goes on from OX422214.1 coordinate 97,406,604, forward strand.
TTGATTTCGATTGTTAGTGAGTTTACCAACGTGTTTCAGGATATACCGGGATTACCACCAAGTGGGGAGATAGAGTTCGTGATTGATTTAATGCCACCGATAACCTGTGCACCCTACCGTATGGCTCACGTGGAGATGAGGGTGCTGAGGGATCAGATTGAGAAGTTATTAGGATAGGGATTCATCCAGAGGAGTACCTCACCTTGGGTTGCTCCAGTTTTGTTTGTGAAGAAGAGGGATGGATCATTACGGCTGTGTGTGGATTATCGGGAGTTGAATAAAGTCACGATACGAAATGATACGGCGGAAATATTACGTATTTCACCCGTTAACCTACGCGTTATTAGCCCCCGCGGGTATCTTATTCCCTATATTTATGCTCGTTAACCAGACAACCCTCGGATTTCTATGTTAACATGTTTTGCAGGGGTTAATTGAGCTTTTGTAGGTGTTTGGATGCTTAGTGTGAACTTCGGATGCGTTTCGCTCGATTTCCGTACACAACCGCACGCGCAAGGGCATTTTAGTCTTTTGATAGCTTGGGCACCTGGCCCGACATCTACACGGAAGTTGTAGCTCTCCTCGCTAGTTTCGCGTGGCCGCGAACGGTGCGCGATTCCGATGCATAACGACAAAGTTACGGCGATTAGAGCGAAGTGGGATTGTATGCCAAAACAGGGAGAATTGCAGGCTGCCCCTGCTTGATCGATCGATCAACCCTGGGGGTCGATCGATCGAGCCTTATTAATTTTGCCACGAATTACACTGTCGATCGATCGACACCAGAGGTCGATCGATCGATCCCCTGTTTTTCCCCTGCAGATATTTTCTTTTATTCCTTTCTTCTTTTCTTTTATTACAACTTACTATATAAGTTGGTTTTTGTTGTAATATATAGATACTTAGAGATATTCTGAATTAGATAGTTTAGTTAGGGTTTGTTGTGGAGATTTCCTTTCTTCTTCTTCTTGGATTGACAACCCATGGGTTTGTAAGATTGAACTATTCACTTCCTCTCCATTAATCTAGTTTGTTCTTCTTCTCCTCTTGCCTTGTAATTTAGTTTTAATGCTTTCTAACTAGTTTACATGTTTTAATTCTTGCTTTCTTAGTCTAATTAGCATAATTTAGTTTAACTCACCATGCACCCTTAGATAAATAGGGTCGGGATTTCATTTCCGCCATTTTCGAGCCCCGAGCTCCGAAAACTAGGTTTAGTGCAAAATCGCGTTTAATTGAAACCGCGCGTATCAAAGTTGGATTGCTAAGCGTTTATCTTTCTTTGTCACGCAACGTTAGAGTTT